>JAUPFT010000010.1:41910641-43238141 GCA_036936625.1 Parnassius smintheus behrii | reverse complement strand
ACTTTCTGATTTCGGTTGTCACGCGCTATGATTTGCGCGCGGAGGTAGGTTTTTCATTTTGTATAAATGACGAAATTTGTTGTACGGAAATCATAGTTACAAAAGGGGAACCTTATTTTACTGATTATAACTACTTGATATGATTTTTTTTTTCACAATACACTGTATCTAAGACAAAATACGAAAACAGATAAAGTAGGTACTTTAAATTAAATTCATAAATGATTTGAAAATAGAATAAAGGTTCAACTATACTATCTTCATAAATTAAAACTTAGTTAATTAATATTAAACAAAGTGAATTTACAAATTGTTTTGGAAGACACAAGGGGGTCGCAACAGAGTATCTATGTAGGTATGGATGTATATTGTATGTATTATATTGGTCACCAAAGGCCACGCCAGCGGCATTTAACACACTGTTATTGCAATTCGAAATATCAGCAATAGTAGGTTGAGATGCGGCGAGACAAAGCAGCGGACATCTAGTTAATCCTGTCGGGCTTAGAAAGCTCCAGGGTACTAGGAAAAAAAATTAAGTGTTTTGACTGCATGCTATGGTTAAAAGTAGTTTTGTCCGGGAAACAGTTCTGACTGTAATACAATATATATACATAATTGTACACGTAATTAGATATAAATATTGAACATAATTTATATATAAGTAATTTAATAACCTATCTAGCATAAAAGTTATATTTTTGCCCGTTGCACACTGACAGTGTTGTTTTTAAGGGAGTTAACGTCTTTAGTGCTTTTGGAGGCACAGGGGCTAGACACAGCCAAATTGCTGACTCCGAGCAGCTATTGAGAATTTCTTGACGGAAAAACTCCATAGTTGATTTTTTGACCCGACTCGGGATTCGAACCCAGGACCCAATGATCAGTTGTCACACTACTACAACCACTATACCAACGAGGCAGCTAATATAATGTAGTATATAGAATGCTTACGACAGAGAATATTTTTGATTTTCATTTTTATAGATTTTAAAATACATGTGACAGCGTACAATATTTGAATCATGGTCATAAACGACTAAAGTTGTAAATTAATGTTGTAGTTTATTGTAAATAATGATTCAATATATAAACTAATGTAGTCTTATTATCTTTTATTATTACATATAAAGAAATAAGTTTATTTGGCACATACAATATAACAAAGAAAAATGAAACAGGTAAAACAGATAAAATATTTTTCTCTTTAACAAAATATTAAAAAAATAATTACAATTTGATGTTCGACTTGTAATCTTACATTAATTTATACACATTTCAATTACTGTGTATATTTTTAGCTTCCTGTTTGTTATTGAAAGTTCAAGTAAGATTAGTTATATATTTTGTATGGGTCAATTACACTGACTTTTTCATAGTAATTAAAACTTATTCAATTTAAATGTCAAGATTTATAAATGCTATAGTACTTACGTGTAAAATTATTTTTTTTATTAAAACGTCAAAACAGATTTAAAAATAAAAAAATAATTTCATACAGTAGTAATTGTACATATTTGTTGAAGTCGTTACTAAGACATAGTATTTCAAAGAAATAAACAACCGACAGAAATTATGTGGAAATTATACAGTTGATGTCGGTATTTCATTAAAACGGTCGTATAACATTTTTCACCAATCAATTAATCTATCAACATAGGTTTTCTTAAACATTTTCATTCGTATCATATATTTTTTAGCTTTGAAGTAGGTTTTAATCAAAGGAGACGGGCGAATTTGGGCCTAACGTTACACAAGTGAAATATTTATTAATATTTTTTTGTAGTTAATAATGAAATATTGCGCAGTTTTATTATGGCAAAAGAAATTAAATATTTAATAAAAATAATACTGACTTCCGTTGTTTTTATTTTTAAACAACGCTGCCAGACGAAATAGGTTAGTTAATCGACTTTAATAAAAAATAGAAAAAAAGCAATAAAAAGTGATTCATTACTTTCTTCTTTATGTAAGTTTAAGAATTAGTAAGTTTAATTAGACTTATTATTTAAATAATGGTTTCATCGTGACACTTTAACGTTTCAAAAAAGTCGTAAAAATAAATTGACTGAATAGATTAAGAAATCGATTTCACAATCGATTATCAATGTTTTATACAGGCCACAAAGTGGAAATGTCAACTTTAGTTCGAATACTCAAACGCCAATCAAATCATTTTTTACGTTTGTTTGAGTCTGAGCTTGCGGTGGTATTTAATATTTTCTGTTCTTTTTGTGTGTTGTAATAATGTTCTGATCTTTAACGACTCTGTCTACGTATAAAAGATTCTGACGGTTTCTTTTCTTGAAGAATACATGTGCAAAATGATGAACTTAAATGATTTCCCTCAGCTCACACATGGTGATTTAATAAAAATATCTTTTGGTATTTATCAAATTAAGTAGGCTAAGTCCCATTATGCAGAACACATACGACAATATGGGAGATATGAAGTAGAAGTGTGTTTCATTCCAATCATTCTAAGAGGTCGTATGAAATCGAGCCATTTAAATCAAACAGCTCCAAAAAATATTTTACATACGAGTGTCATAATATTATACCTAAGCTTGGTAAGGGATCAAGAGAATTTAATACCGACTGCACCGTTTTTAGACGATATTTTGTTTGTTTATGATGAAGTGGACGATTAATAAATCATTAAAAGAGTGTTTTTAATTTATACACCCTCTGTTTTTTTATAATTATTTCAAACTTCTAGAATTTGGTTGGACGGCGGCGTCTGAATCCTCTACGTGTGATTGTCCTACAATACATAAAATTATGGTAAAGTCTAGTTTACAATAAAGTCTAATAATTATTTTCTTAAAGTGTAACGTGAGAGCTTGGTGTAAGAATAATATTGTAAGCATAACACAAGCAATTATATTGTTTTGATACAAACCAAGAACATCCTATTTTTTTTTCTACCATGAAGCAGTCGTAAAAAATTTAGTTTTTTTTTAAATGGTATTGGTATATAAATAAAATAATGCAGTAATTGTTACTGTAACATCAGGCAGCTTTCTATGAACTTTCACCCGTCTCCTCCGTAATACTCTTTTTAATTAAAAGTTAAATTATTGTACTCTTTTGAGTGGTCTAAGAAAAATGCAAATTCAAATGTTTATAATTCCTAATAGTTACAATAATTCATCCACAATTTTTTCACTCTTAAGGATGAATTTTTTTTTTCAAATTTACATGGGACCACCCTTAAATTAAACCATTTAATTTCCAAATCAGTTTAGCCGTTTCCGAGAAATCGGTGATTAAAAACATTCGCGTTGATTTTTTTAAAACTATTATACGAAAAAATAATACTAATATTATATAAGATAATAATTATAATATGTTATTGCAATTAAAGTTGTTGATGGGGAAATTTTCGCTTATCAATTATTAAGTAGTAGTGCAACACTGTAACAAGAAGGTTGTTATTCGTACTCTATTGGGTATATTCGTTTAACTTCCCCGAATTTTCTTTCAAAGCGTATCAGGGCAAATATATTAATATCCCTGTTATAGCAGACGAGAAATGGAGGCATAATTAGCTATAAAGAGGAATTCTTAGTCTACAGACGATGCAAATTTATTTTTATCCTTTAAGATGCAAAGACGTTGTCTACATCATCAGGTGAGCTATGTGCTCTTTCCCGCTCTTACTTAAATCAGAAACTTTACGCAGTCATTTTCAGTTGTGTTGGTTCTTTAATTTCTTGTTGTATTTACGTTTCATATAATAATGATGACCTAACCGTTCGAGATTTTAGGGTTATCAATTCTAAATATTTTTTGTCTTCTGAGCTTCTAAAAATTTAAACGTTCTCTGAATTTAAAGCGCACTCTAATTACTGATATACTTTATTATTAATGAAAATTAGTAATCTAGGATAATTAGTACCGCCTAGTTAAAATCTCTATAAATATTAATTAATAATTACTAATTATCCATATGTTTTTTCAAAATTTATTTATCTAGTAACCAAGATGAATTGGAAGTTAGTATGTATTATATATATAGCTTACACGATAAATAATATATAAATAAGTAATATTTATTAAGTTGTTAAGTATCAAGTAAGTTGTAAATGAAAAGTCTCAATTCAGATCGAATTTAAAACCGTAGTTGTATATATTGCTGTTTAGCCTAAGTTAAAATAAATTAGGTTAAAACTTTTTCTCCTTAAAAGTAACTTAAAATATATCAAGGTTGGTCAAATTTGCATCATTATTTACCCATAATTTGAATTATTATAATATTTTATCACTAACACACACTAAAAGTTATGCATACATTATAAATTAAGGTATATATGTATAATTATAATATGTAAAAATATTTTTATAAAATTATTATACACATGAAGTTGCAAAACTTCATTAGTAAGAAATCAAAATTAAAAGTCTAATTAAAGGAAATAATTTTATGTAAACTTTTGCTTATTTTCATAAAGTTCGTATCAATTTAAATTAGTTTTTTTTTTCTTAATCATTTCGGATTACGACAATAGGAATACATATTTTACTTACCAATAAGATGATTCTCATCAAACATTGTTGTACCAGTTAGAAGTTGTAAATATTCAGTAGCTAACAATTTGATTTGTGTGTTATGGAGGTGTTTATCGATAAAACTTATAATAAGTTTATTAAATTTAGGAATATCCGCTATAAATTATTAAAAGCTTATAATGTAGTGAATCGTGTATTTATCTTAAGATTTAGTTTTCCTACTGTTAGTCAATTCATATTATCTTTAGTCAATTCTGTAGTTGTAAAGGTAGGAATCAGGTCAGAAATTAAAATAAATGTTTAAAGATTCTGGTCGGGCCATAGGTTACTGGTTTCGAATGCGGATCGAATGACCACAAATTATAGGTCGAAAGGTATTGCGGATCGAACGATTAGGTGGACTGTATCAGCGTGGTTCGTTATGAACCAAAACAAAACGGCGTACGTGGCACGTGGCGGTCTTTGGACAATATACTTGCTATACATTTAATCTAATACGTTAGCTGGCACTGACATTTTCGATATGACGAAAATGATTTAGTTTTCAGATTTTCATCAAACACTTGAATTTTATAAATATCTATGATTTTCATCCTATGGATTATCACATCACACATCACACAGGACATCTTACATTTCTTTTGTAAATAACACTTCAACTTAAACAAGGAAATCTGCAGATGCGTCGCCACTCCGACAACTAAAATGGAATGCCTCACAACTTGTAACTATATTAGCTCTGTATACGCTTCAGGTCGGAGGAAAGCAGTGGACACACCGCTGCTTGGTGTCGGAAATAGGTAAGAGGGTAGTTCCTATCCAGACAGCCTCCTAGGCAAGAGTGGTGCGACCATCTATAAATGTGTAGTATTAGCTCTCAAATAATACATACATACACACACACACACACACACACACAAACACACACACACACATACACATATATACATATATAAGTTTTTGTAGCAGCTGGTGTTTGGCCCATGTTAATGAATATTGCCTGCAATGGTTTACTGTGTGGATAATTAATAATATACTTATTCAAATGTATTTTTTGCAGATTAAGCTTTCTGGTGAAATAATAAACAAAACTCATGTTTTAATAAATTGTCATATGAGATGATTGTTTAAAATTAGTATGTGTAAATTAATATTATGCAAATCATAATCATGGATTTACGTGTGGGACAATAATTTTTAAAAATATTATTAAAAAAGAAAAGAAATTAAGTTTAACTTTATAACAAATAATTGAAATGTATAATTATGCACGGTTTTGATTTCCTATTTAAAGCTCAAATGCACAAAAAGCATTAACGCCCTCTTGTTGTTCGGTGTGTAGGTATGAAAACGTTCCTTCATTCCATGTAATTTTAGAGCAAATAAGTACCATAGCGGCAAACATTTTGCGAAAAAAGTGTACGTCAGGGCCGACCGCGAGCGCCGTTTTTTTCAACATGACCTGAAAATAATGAGCCTTTTGATTTGATATAAGTTCAACATGGTTTCCTTATAGAATCTCTCTCTCAGAACAAGGCAGGTATTTTTTTATGGATTTTTTTTTAGATTTTTATAGGAATTTTTTTGTCTTCACGAAACCCTTTTCCGTATGTTTAATTTCCATAAAACTATTTTGTTTTTGCGCAATGATTACATGGATGTTCAGAATAAATGCAACATCAGATTAGAAGTTGTATCAATAATCGTGGAATTTAGAGGTATTAGATATATTATTTTCAGCATGCAAGTTTGTTCTGTCTGAAAATATCTCTGTGTTATTCATCACTGCTTATAAAAGTAAAATACACTCGGTACCTAGGTAATAAATATATATTATATATCTATGTTACCATTTTACGTATTAAATGTTGTTTCTAATTCTGTCACATATATTATATTAAATTAATTAAGAGCTGAATGGTAATCAAGCTTTATTTGAAATGCATGTCTATAACGCGTTTAGAAATTTAAGCTATGATTGTCTTAATTAATGGTTGTTTGGTTGTTTAAATTAAGTAAGGATCGTAAAAAATAAATGTATAAAGTATGATATTTTTTCTCAATTGTATTCTTAGACTTATGTTATATAATATTTACTTTCATTCTCAATTTTATTGATCTAAAATTAAATAATATTAGTGGCATTGTGACACTAAAATGTATGTAACGGTAATTATAATACTTCGTATGGCCGAGGGTTGGAACGTTATGTATGTCACTAAGCCGTAACTGTGAACAGATTTGTACTACCAATATTGTACCCCATTTTGTTTTACCCATTACTATAATCATATGTTAGTATTACTTAGCCGACATATCACAAAGTATTTGTAAGCTAAAGTGGAAATGGGCCGGCCAAATAGCTCGAAGCACTGACAACCTATGCGGAAGAAAGTTTCTCGAGTGGCAGCTTCGTACCGGAGGGAGTCCCCTCACTAGATGGAGTGACGACCTGGTAACACATGTGGTAAGTCGATGTATGCAGGTGGCTCATGACCGTGCTTTGTGGAATTCTCTCGGGGAGGCAAATGTTCAGCGGTGGAATTGTGAAGGGCTGTAATGTGGATGATGATGATGATTAATTACACATATGCCACGTGATTTGCTGAATCAACACACATGATTGTTTGTTTGTTGTTTGAGTGAATCTCTTGTAATAGTTGTTTTCTTCTGAAAGTTTACTGGTAAAGAAAACGGCTCTGAACGAATCAACTCGATATATGTGACATCGAAGTGTAATGTGTTGTTGTGAGCAGGTGTCGCGCCCAAAAATTTACTTTACTGAAAAATGTTTGTATCTTCTCACGAAGTTTCCAAATTAATCACTGTGTGACTATTACAGGCTTTAAAATAAACTAGACTACGTGAGAAATAAAATGACTTTTTTCTAGTTTGAAGCATCTGTTTCTCTCCCTCAATTGCGTACACTTCACCGTCAGGTGCAAGTGGACTCTGCGATGGTCTATTTCTCCGGATCGTGCCTTGCTTAGAGGGAAACACGTGTGTTATCAACGTTGGTTTATTTAGTTTTCTTTGTATTTTGAGTAGCAGTGTAGGGGTTATTGGTGACGGTGTGTGCACGTAGAGCGTGTAGGTAGGAGACGGTTACTCTTGATGTTCAAGATAGGGACACATTATTGTTATTGTTCATGCTCATGTTTTGCAAAATAACGTCTGATGCTATTAATTTCCACAGCTTAACATTAGTTGGTGTCGTCAGCACGAATCAAAATAACCACAATAACCGTCCACACTTTAGTTTTTACAATCATTGTCACACGTTTCTAACGGAGTTAGAGATCAACATAAACTACACGCAATATCTTTCAATAGGTTTCTCTTTTTACCTCATTTGAAATTTAAATAAGAAAAAACGAGACAAGTACATTGGCTCTAGTTGTGTAGAATTATAGGTTTTCTCTATGCATACATATGTAAGATGTAATTTGTACGTAATTAAGAGTAAGGAAGAGTTAGGAAGTTCTACAATAATTAGCCTTAAGTATAAAATTGATGTTTGTATTGATACGAGGAAATGTTTTATTCAAATATAATATTGTAAAACGTCCGTCAAGGTAAATTGTGCTAATTTTGTTGTGACTAATCTCTTATTACTTTTTAAAGGATATATTAATGGTGAATGTATTTTTCGATGTGTTATTGTGATTTACTCATACCCTTGTCTAATGAATGTAACATATTCTCTGTCTATATATACTAAATGTATAAGTTAAATAATCTAAAGTAAAATAATTATATATATGTATGAATTGTTTTTAATTTTTAATCATCAAGCACAGACCTAACCTTAAATGATAATCAACCTCAATTTTATTATAATAGTCTAAGTGATGGTAGGCTACTTATACTTACAAGAAATTGCAATCGAGGAATGCTAAAGGCGTGTTTTGATCTTTGGGATAACAGACCGTAATGAGCTTTCCTAATTTAATACTGAAACAGCGGTGACTGCATTAACTGCGGCAGACAAGTAATTCCGAGGCTTCAAATCTGGTTGCACGCAAAGGCAAATAATTCACTTGAAACGAACGATACCACAGCTAAACAACAACAATGTTAAAAAATATTCAGCCAGTTATAATGAACTATGCGCACAGGATAAACATATGAATGGCTTTACAGATAACTTTAATCTCTACATACTCGTAGATGTATTGTCATGGGACGGTCATGATCATGACACGTAAAACATCCTTCCTATTCTTACCACACACGCACAGGCTACTGTAGTCAATAGACACATCATGTAGCCAACTTTAAATAGAGAAGTCTACAGATGCATTGTCGGCTCTGAGGGCGAGATGGAATGCCTGTATTGAATTGTGAGCTGTAGTTAATGCTGTAATTGTACTGGCTCTCTGTACCCAAACACGGCATACATGACCATAACATTTTTTTATACATAGTGTTGTTAGGATTTCGGATGAATAACACATCTAGGGAAGGAATTATTTGCATCTAACTCCGTAATAAATTGAATTTAAGAGTTAATGGAATTAAGATGTTCTAAAAATTATGGTAAAGTTGTGAAAGTATCGTCGACGTATCGGTTGTAGAACCTTGGATTTACAGGTGTGATGAAAAGGTCTTTCACCTCAAAGTCGTCCTTGAATATATTGGTGAGAATGGGGGAAATATGTGAGAGATATAGAAAGAAGGAAGAGTTTCCTTTCACAATATGTAAGACACGTCTGGAATTAAAAAAAAGTAAAATTAAACGAGATAAAATCCGTAATAAAAATAGTTTTATTCAAAGTCTAGTGTTCGCGTAAATATAAGGAATCATTACCTGAATTTATATATTACGTTCACCATATAAGAACGAGCTGGTATTTGTGTTTCTACTGCCCCACAGCATCCCGTGAGTGTCGTGAGAGACGACGGAGGGAAATGTAACAGGAGATAGGCAGCAGCATCCTTCTCTTAATAACTTAAAATAATAAAATAAAGTGGCTGCCAAGCTGCCTGCCAAGTGTGGCAACTATAGCAAATGAAGCAAGCTATGGGGAAGACCAGTGATCATCAGAGGTCTTTTGATAGGCTCTCATTATTAAGATGATGATGATGAAGATAATAAAAAAGGTGTACATAATATGACGTTAAGTATTTCTCTTAATATTACTGAAAAATTATATATACTTTATAATCAACATTTAAAGCAAAAAAATTGAAATACAAACCCCACAAAGGTAGTGGACATCGTAATTAAAAACTCGCTGTAAACTAACTCAAAGCTTAAACAGTTTGTAACTGTTTGCCCTCGCTACAGTGACGTGAAAATCAAAATACATACCATGCATTTTGTGCATTCAACACCGCAGTGTTTCAATACAGTCCAGAAAGTCAGTTAATAATAAGGTTTGACAAAGTGATACAATGTATCTCATAGCGTTGAGATTCTTCTAGACAAGTATTATTGGGTTCGCTTATCTTCTTGACAAGTTAAACGACTCTTGTATTTAACCAACTCAAAAATTCATGGGTCAGTTCTCAATTCGACTGCATGTTTCTTGTATGTTAAAAAAAGTTAAAGTTACAGCCTATATACGTCCCACTGCTGGGCACAGGCCTCCTCTCATTTCCGGCAAGATTTTAGGACAAGAAAATGTCTACCGCGCAGCCCTGCCTCAATGCGTGTTGGCAAACTTCACATGTCATCGAAATGTTTTTTTTTCTTATTTTTAGACATGCAGGTTTCTTCACGATGTTTTTCTTCACCGCCGAGAATGTGGTAAATCAGCACTTGAAATTGCAGTTAACATTTTCATTGGTGCCAGCGGGTATCAAACCCGGGTTGCTCACTCACTGTGAAATTTACACCGAGCGCAACTCATCTGAGCATCTAAGTATCTCTGAAGGGAGGTGTTCACCTTAAATTTTATAGTTCGTGAAGCAGGGTACTATCCCAAATAACATTGAAATTTTTACTGGCAATCTTGAGTACTAATTTATTATATTCTTGACGGAGAAGGAAAACATTGTAAGGAAACTTGCATTGCACCCACGGTGCCAGGATACCGGTTACGTCACATTCCCCGACCGACCAATGTGCGCTCGCGAGGTGGCGGAGTTGGCTTCTACATACGGCAGGGTCTAGCTGTTAGAACGTTACCTCATCCTTCGACTCCGCTTGTAGAACAGATGTGGCTTGCTCTAACTATTAACGGTACTAAGATCGCGATTGGTACTGCCTATAGACCACCATGGTTAAACGTAGACACATTTTTCGATGCTTTGTCTGAAACTATCGGGACTCTTGCATGGTGCAATTATATAATCTTGTTAGGGGACTTTAATATAAATGTATTGAATACCGCGGATAGTAATTATAAAAAACTTAGAGAATTCTTACAGTGCTACAAACTGAGCCAATGTGTAACTGAACCAACTCATTTCACCGATCATAGTCAAACCTTAATAGATATAGTTTGTACAGACATCCAGCAATACAATATTTTAGTTAATCACATACCCGATCTGAGTAGCCATGCATTTATTTGTTGTGAAATTAATTTCAAAAAGCCCAAGCAAAAACCAATTATAATATCACGCAGAGACTTACATTCCATTGATGTCGAACAGTTTCAATTAGATCTAAAGTCGATGAACTGGGAAACCATCAACACCCTGAATGACGTTAATGATATGGTATCTCTTTTTAACACAATGATGTTAACCATATTTGATATTCATGCGCCTCTTTGCACAAAAACTGTAAGACATTTACAATATCCCTGGATCACTTATAATATAAAAAAAATTATGAAACTCCGGGATGAAGCTGGTTTAGTAGCACGTAAATCTGGTTCAGAGATACATAAGAACTATTATAAGGAACTAAAAAAATACTGTATTGAGGCGCTTCGCAAAGAAAAACAGGCATACTATGACTACTATATCAACAATACTAAAAGAGATCCTAAAGCCATATGGTCACACATAAAAAAAAATGTAAGGTTAAAAAGTAAACCAGAACTACCGTATCATATTTTTAATGATCCCAATTTAATTAATACCAGCTTTTTAAATGTTCCTGGACATGATCAAATACTCACTTCTAACACGTCTTTCTTTGAATCTCATATAAAAGTTTCAAGTAAATTTAAGCTAAAGACAGTACAGGAAATTGATATTTTAAAAATAGTACAGTCATTAAAATCAAATGCGGTTGGCGTAGATGGCATATCCCTTAATATGCTCGAAATGTCAATACCTAACACAATATCTGTTATAACAAATATAATTAACAAATCTATAGAAACCCATACATATCCCACAGAATGGCAACACGCTTTGGTCAGACCTATTCCTAAAAACGCAAATCCAACTAACATGAAGGACATCCGCCCGATCAGCATATTGCCCTGTGTGTCAAAGATTTTAGAGAAGGTTGTGGTCGAGCAGCTAAGAAAGTATTTGGAAACAAACGAAATACTCCCTAGTTTACAATCGGGTTTTAGGCAACATTATAGTACAACTACCGCTCTGATTAAAGTAATCGATGATATTCTGTCGGACCAGGACTCTGGAAAAGGCACAATATTAGTTCTACTAGACTTTTCTAGAGCATTTGACTGCTTGAATGTACCATTACTTTTGTCAAAATTGCACTATTATGGTTTCGACGTAACTGCGGTGAAATGGTTTGAGAGCTACTTTAAATATCGCGCACAGCGAGTGGAAATTTCTGACCATAGAGGGTTGCCGCTAGTTTCCGATTTCAAGGTTGTGAAACAAGGTGTACCTCAAGGCTCAATTTTAGGACCACTTTTGTTTGCTATGTACTGTGCAGATATGATAGATATCATCAAACATTGTAGATATCATATGTACGCTGATGACACACAGATTTACATATCATGTAACCCTGAGGAAACTCAATCAGCAATAAACAAATTAAACAAAGATTTAGAAGGCATTGCTGATTGGTCAAAATCGAATGCTCTTGTTTTAAACGGAAATAAGTCAAAGTATATGATTCTAGGAACGGCTAAGCAAATTCAAAACATTGCGAAACAACGGCTTCATGTCACCATAAAAGGGGAACAAATTGAGCGTGTGACTGAAACTCGCAATTTAGGTCTGCTTATGGATGATCGTTTGCGCTTCGAGAATCACATACTTAATACTGCTAGAAATTGCTTCTACAGACTTAAAGTCCTGTATCAAATTAGAAATTTCCTGAGCACAGATATTCGAATAAGGCTCTGTGACTCATTAATTCTTTCTAAATTTAATTACATGGATGTAGTTTATGGTCCTCGTCTATTAATACGTAGTCAAAAACTCATTCAGCGAGTTCAGAATGCTTGTGCAAGATTTTGCTTCGGGATACCGCCACGCACTCACGTTACGCCGTACATCAACGAAGGGAACATTTTAAAAATGAAATATCGTCGTCACTTTCATTTAGCAACACTACTGTTTGGTATAATTAAATATAATATGCCACCTTATCTCTTCCAAAAGTTAGTATGGTCGCGCGACGTAAATTCAAAAATAACTCGTGCGTCGACTTATTCTCTCGCCGTGCCATTCCATCGCACCGCTGCTTTTCGTGGGAGCTTTAGGTACGCTGCCTCAAAGTGTTGGAACGACCTGCCGCCACCGCTTCGTAGCCTGAAAACTATTAAAACCTTTAAAGAAAAATATAAAAACTATCTTATTTCAACTCAGAAGAACATAGGCTGAAGCGTACTACTCACCAAAATGGGTACTGGCACATAGCACAGGCGGACAAGGTCGCAACTAATAAAGTTGAGTGATGATAATATAACCTTAAATTGGATACTGTTCGGATAGTTCCACCGACCGTAGGCTAAAAAAAAAAAGTGTAATTTAGTGTCGTCAATCAATAACTGAGGTAATTTATGTATAAGTTTTAGAAATAAGTGTTAAAATATACATATATTAATATAAGAAAACAAATACAACGTAATAATAACTTTTGAAATAATGTAACATATTAATTAATAAAGTTAAGAGCACACTGGTAACAAAATTTTTGAAAATAAAAATAAAGTGCATGTATAATAAGCACATGTACATACCATTGTTTGGTTTGAAATCAATAATTTCAGCATAGTTAGACGGATTGGTTTTAGAATATTATTATGTATCACTCGCGGACGTCCGTACGTTATTATCAGTTCGGGCCCACTGAAAACCAGCGCTGTTGCTCCGGCGACAGCATAAGCTGAGTGAGGTCCGTTTGTATGACTCGCCACGACATACTCGTACAATATGAGAAACGATTCTTTTTGTCTTTCTATTTTTTTTTTTTAAATTATAATCTATAAGTATTAATACTTTTAAATTGTTTTATCCGTCAAATTGTTGTTTTGTTTCCTATTTTTATTTTTGTTTGTTATAATGTTTATAATTGATGTATCAAAATTTAAGTGCCTACTGATGTTTGTGGCGTGCTGCAATAAATCTTTCTTTCTTTCTTTCTTTCTTTCTTTCTTTCATTGAACTCCTTCTTCCCTCAATGAGGTAGTGTGGTTGATTCATTCCTGGACATAAACCCTCATAGCAATGGAAATGAAATAAGATTATGTAAGGAGCGTCTATTAATTACGCAATTATTGCAAATCTTCCTCAATCTCATCTCTGATCTCAGAAATTAAAGGTAATATTTAATTACAATTTTCTGAAACGTACGAAAATTTTCCTGAAGTGCGTCGTAAGAGAAACAAATAAACCATATAATCCTGTAGGTGTCGTACGAGGCGACAGAGGGACGCTGAAACAGGAAATGGGCAGTTAGCATTTTCCTGAAAATTGCACAGTATTAATTTAAAAAAAAACTATAGTTGCTATCCACCTTACCAAGCGTAGCAACCATGGGAGGGAAGCCTTTGTTATGGACTGGGAGTTTCCTGCCGCGCTGGTGAGAATTGGGAATTACAGCGTGTCAGTCAATGTCGTGTCGTGATATATGTATCAGTAATATCGCTTCGCTTAGTAATTTAACGGAATATGTAAGAATATTCACTGCCCCATATCGTCTCGTGGGTGCAGTGACATGAACTACTGGACCCTCCATTCATATGTCACTCGCTGAGTGCGTTAATTTTCACAAATTGGTCACGAAACATCCATCTTAGTAGTCTACAGCATTGGGTTGTTATGCAACAAAGAAGATATTTAAGGCTACGCTAAAGAAAAAAATTCAATTAATTAATCCAATTAAATTTAAAATCCAATTGTTATCTTCTTATAAATAAAAGTAGGAAAAAAACTCTTTAATTTGTATTAGTAATTAGCGTGGCTTTCTTTTTTGTTTTTAAATCAACCCCGCTTCGGATGGAAAAATGAGCTAGAACTAGAAAAGCTTTGTGTTCGTGAAGTATTTTTATATTAAGCGTTAAATTTAAACGGTGTTGAAACCCTATCTATGCACTTGTTTATAGACTAGTTTTTCCGTAGTTTACCTCTTAATAACCATGGAACTCAGATGAAAATGAACTTTCCTAATAAACTCGGAGGGTGATTTCATTTAAACAAATAACTGCCACGATTTCCATTAGGGTCGATTAGGTACAAAAAGTCTAGGCAGTTTTTTTTAAACGTTATCCCCACACAAAGCCATTGCGCCCGGGGGCCGTCGTCCGGTCCTGCGATCGTCAATCCGCACATCAAAGGAAAATCCTAACTACGATGAGAGAAACCCATGTCCAGTGAATTTTGGCGGCATGATAAAGTAATGGAAGAAAAACAAGACCTGTTTTCTTTTTTTTGTCAATATTGACAAAAACTTTTAAATTTAAAAGTATAAATATTAATGATAGATTTTTTAAAGTTATCAATAATGCAGAGAAGAATAGCAAATTAGAGAGATATAATAAAATATGATATTTTACTTTAGTGCTTAATCACTTTTACAAGTCAGCAAATAAAGAATAGATTAGTTAGCTGAAGTGGCAATGGGGAAATAGAGATCCAGAATAATTATAAGCTGTGAGGCATTCCGTCTTAGTCCTTAGAGGTGACATAGCATCTGTAGCCTGTTGCTTTTGAACTGGGCTGCAGGTGTCTGCTGACAGCAGTAGCCACTTATCATCATGTGGTCTGTGATTGCTAACTACAGGGCTACATACATCGAAGTACTGGAGTCGCTCTCCAGGATATTGGCGATATCATAAAGTTGTTAGGATTACTCGAGAGGTTAGGATGACTCTAAAACATTAATTTTTACTTACACGCTGTAGAGTTTTCATGTGGTAGAGCCACGATTCAGCTATATAATGGTTGTAGCACGAATGGGTCGGCTAGAACAGGGAAGGACCACACTCTCACAGAATACCAGAGTTGTTGCTGCCGTTTTTCTTTTGGTGAGTGTAGAGATCCGGAGACCCTTTTTTCCTGAAAACGAGGCATTTCATCTTAGTCAAATCTTAATCGAAGGTAAATTTGGATGTCTATAGGCCTCAACATCCACTAGTTTGTCATTCATATTTTATAAAAAAAAGTACGCAAAATACGCGTTCAGTCGTGGAGTTGCGGAAACTATGTTGTGAACCATTATGTTATAAAGAAATCTACGTATTTAAATATGTAAATTTTCATTTTTGATAAGGTGTTTAATAAAATTAATAAATACATTAAAATTAACCCTTACTCCATTACAGTCATATTTTGTAAATTCCATTGTTTTCATTCTACGTAGCGACGCGATGTGCAGATTAATTTGTGAAATGGGTGTGTTCGGACGTCGACGCTCCGGTGGATTTAATCCTTCACAAGGTAGTGGCATAAGCCAAATAACTATTGAAGTTTGGACGCCCTACTGTGTAGTATCTGTTTAAAACATTTACTTCGAGCTTTACTATTTTTAAAGAGGATTTTATACGACTTCATAAAAGGAAAAGACTTTTTTTTGTATGTATGTTACGCGATATATCTATTAATTGTTAACTGATTTTGATGATTCTATTTTTTTTAAAAAAGTCTATTCTTAAGGGGCTGCTCTACATAAATTTTGAAATGAAGTATTTAATGTAACTATTCAGACGGCAATGAGATTGCGATACTCCTTAGTCCACTCAAAATAGTAAAAAATAACTTTTAATAAGGAGTAAAAGTGGTTTATAAGAACTAAATAGAATAGAATAACTCCATGTTCGAAGGTGGATTTTATATTTTAGCGTTACCGTTACAGTCAATCAAAAGTCTCATAAATGGGATATTTGTCATAGTTGTCACTCTTCGTTGACAAATTTATTGTTTTTTTTTTAACCTGATATTAGGAAGTCGCTGCTGTCCATCTCGCAATTTGTTTCCCTCTGTCACATCTTATATCCTAAGCGACACCCACGGGACTCCATGGGACAGTGGATATTCTTACACCGGCACTACACGGCTGTTAACATGAGGCGAAGTAATATAGAAATCCTTTACTTCTTCTCATTAACCCGTACAACTCCACAGATGGACATGTGGGAAATAGCAGAATGATGCTGCGTTTCGTATGGTGAGAGTAGACAACCGGAGACCCTGGGTTACACCGCGTCTGATAATGTATATAGGCTGCAACAAATACTTTCTTTTCGCTTGTCATCTTTATACGAGTATAAAAAAAGTAAAGTAAAGTTACAGCCTATATACGTCCCACTGCTGGGCTCAAGCCTCCCCTCATTTCTGTTAGGTTTAGGGCAAGGAAGTGTCCGCCGCGCTGCCCAAATGCGTGTTGACGAACTTCACATGTCTTCGAAATATTTTTTTTCCTTATTCCTCAGACATGCAGGTTTCCTCACGATGTTTTCCTTCACCGCCGAGCACGTGGTAAATCAGCACTTAAAATTGCAATTAACAATTTCATTGGTGCCGGCGGGGATCGAACCCGGGTTACTCGCGTTCTGTTATATTTACAGCGAGCGTTAACCACTGAGCTATCACGGCACGAGTATAATGATTTCTTATATTTACGCGAACACTACACATTGATTAAAACTAAGTTTACGGATTTTATCCATTGAGTTATAATGTACTACGTACTAGAGAAGACGCCTCAACTCGAATATTTGTAACACGCGTTAGAGCGCACGCACTCCAACTCACTTAGTCTGTGTCAAGCGGTTGCCGCAACGTGAGACTTTTGAGTGAAGAATTGTTTTCAAAATAACATGCCTTGGTGTGCATTGAGATATTGTTCAAACAACTCGAGAAACATAAGTAAAAGTCAAGGAGTGACTTTTCACCAGTAAGTTCAATACATTATCTTTAAAATACGCTTAATTTAATTATATTTTATCAACTGTAATATAAACATGAATGTCAAAGAGTAAAACATTTTTATGCACAGACTTGACACTATCGAATATATATATATATATATATATATATATATATATATATATATATATATATATATATATATATATATATATATATATAATCGCGGTAGTAAATGTTAATGCATTAAATTTTTTTTTAATTTGGATTTAAAGGTTTCGTCGGCCGTGTCATGATACAAGAGACTCATGGATAAAATTTGTATAGAAGAATCGCAGCGAAGAAACGTGGTTACCGTCAGATTATTCACGCATATTATGTTCCGTGCATTTCAAAGAAAACGACAAATACCACAAAAACAGGAAGAGTATACTTAACCCGGCGAGCATGAGCCAGGGTATCACACACCCTGATAAAATTTCAAGGTGGTGTATTTTTTAAAATCCTCGCCTGGAAACTCTAACTCGCTCAGTAGCTGGAGAGCTGGGCGCGTGGGGCGGGTTAGTTGCGTGATCGCAGTGTGGGGTGGGACACCGGCCGTTATATTCGTGGGCAAACCTGTCTCGGGTATGTTATACCCTGCTTCATTTTGACGTATTTTTTTACGTAATGATTTGATCATGAATTATGATTGTTTTATTAGTTTTTTCTTTGATGATTTTAGTATATTAATTGGTTTTTCATTCATTTATACTGTGTTATGTTAGTCGCAACAGTAAACGATGGGCTACGACTTTATTCTATGGTGTCTTGAACATGGCAGCTATCAATGCTTGCATTATATTTATATCGAGCAAACAAAAACGTCACAATCAAGAGAACGGAATTCATTCGTAATTTTATTTTTTTCGTGATTAATAATTTTTTTAATTCGTGATTTACGAACACCTACATTCAAGAAAGTCAAAAAAGCCTACTCTAAGCTACATCCGCCAGCGAATCTTAAAACAGTTTGGTGAGCCCTCGCCTAGACATGTGAATATACCTAGGCGATATGTCAGATGTCAGGATTGTCCATACAAGAAGGATAGAAAAACCAAATATTCTTGGAATGCTTGTGCCAAGCCCATATGTATGGATCACGCAAAATGTATTTGCGAAAATTGTGCTGATCTCGACAGTGGTGATTAATCATAATTTTTAATAAAAAAAAATTATAATAAGTTTTTTACAAGGAGGATCTCACTATGTTTTAACTTTAAGTTGATTTACACTCCAAAGAATAATATTTTTGTTGAATTATAAATTTTTGTAAGTCCTTAAACTTTTGTTTCTTTAATTATAAAGTTTATGAAAAACATGATTATATAATAACAGTTTCACAATTAAGAACTTGTTTCATTTAATTCTATTAAATCATTCATTATTTTACATAATAAAATCATCAAAGTAAAAATAATAATAATAAGAACTTAAATATGGTACATTAAATTATGGGTATGTCCACCCTGCCACATTCTCTATGTAACTTTTTTTAACCTCATGCTCGCCGGGTTAAAGAAATCTGCAGTACCATGTGATAATGTAATTATATTATTATATAACATTGCTGGAATTGTGTTCAATGCTTTATTTTTATTTTATTTTAATATAAATAAATATATTTGTAAATAAAAGTAATACTAATAAATGATAATGTTGATGATTTTTGATATTAAATGTATATTTTTATATTTCACATATTTACCTATTAAAATATTAAATAAAATACCCTTAAAATGTAATTCTGACATAATATTATGTAATATAATATTAATAATATAAAATATATTAGCACATATACAAAATAAAAAAACAACTTAAAAAATTGTACTCGATATAATTAACAATACAATCTAAATAAACAATTATTACCTACTGACCATTCTAATTACGTATAATCTATAATAACAAAAACTGACCGCGCAGGCGCGATGCGCGTTTATACCAACTGCGCATGCGCGACTCTACTATTCCCGCGCATGCGCGAAGACATAGAGTAGCGCACAATTTTTGTTCGGAATAGCTTCTCTAGTACGTAGTACATTATAACTCAATGATTTTATCGTGTTTAATTTTAAATATTTTTTAATTCCCGACGTTTCGGGTGCTTTCCAGAACCCATAGTCACGGGGGACTGAGTTGACGGACGTCCCAATGACAATGTTAATCCGGAGTACCTTCAGCTTTTTAATAATTGTTTATGATCCGATCTATGCTGAATGAACTTACTCGGTCTTGAAGTTTTTTAGTGGTATGCTTGGGTTTAGTTTTAATTTTATTAATTACAGGGTCCCAAGCAGGTGGTACTACAAGCCTCCTTCTCCATTGAAAGGGAGGCTGGGTACTACCTACTGAAATTAAACGCGATAAAATCCTTGAAAGTAGTTTTAATCAATTGTCATTTTTGTTCAATAAAAAGTAAATAAAAACCAGTTCCATTTGGTTTAGCATTATGAAATAAATAGATTTATAAAAATTGTCGAAATACCAAGGACAGTATTTTATAGGCATCCGATTTATAAAACAACGCAAAAGAAATAAAAATAAATTTCGAGTCACGTTAAACAGAAAACAAACGAAATCTCTAAAAATAAGGACATTTAAAGCTTAGTTGAATGGTTGCTTAATGTTCATAGATATTCCGACGATCAAGGACATCATATTATGGTAAAGTCTTCTCTTTTGCTTTGAATTAAATTAAGGATGTTTCCGCTCACAACATCAAAATAAAAAAGTAATACCAATGCAACACGGATCACGAGGTGTTTCCCCGTTTCAATTTTACTTGCGTTTTCCGTTGCAAATCCAGCGCCTAGGGCTCACGCCCGCCTAACCTCCTCCCCTTAATTCACACAGCTTTCAGGGCAGACTTTGCAGCAATTAAACGATTTAAGCCTGCTTCGTGTTTTGATACAGTTTATAAGGGTTTCGAGAATTGTAAGCATTATCCCTTAAAAAGGAATTTAAAAATAATAAAGGTAAAAAGATTGTAGTACTAAGACATTGTAGTATTAAAAACTATACCGTACTATAAAAATATTTTTAACAACCATGTATTTCAGATGGATGGAACCGCTGGGTTTCTTGCTGGTTCTTCTCAGGACAAATGGCTTTTTACGAACTAGTGATGAAAGAAAAAAATGACCTTCAAAAAGAATTATTTATTATCTACGATGAATGAAAATTTTTCTATTCTATTCTATTTATAGGTAAAGGTGATGTATACGTCAGATGTTGCACTCATTGAAACAGGCCACGTAGACATCCTTTTAGAAAAAAAAGTTCTTAACGCAATGTACTGGAAATTCTTGTCAAGAATTCGTAATTTCTTAGAAAATTACGAAAAATGCATACTATATTAGTTGTCACGTTTGCAAAAAAAATGAGACTTCTCGATCAATAAACTTTCATGGTGTATCAACACCAAAGAACATCGTTCGTGATTTCAAAACTTATCCGTGTAATTTTTACAAAGTATGGCGTATTAATACGTTGCTTCAGATTTAAGAAATTATTAATATTTATACGTAGTAGAGCCACGCTGCAGTTATATTACGGTTTGTCGCACGAATGGGCGGTGGGATCGAACGGCGATGGAGCACGCTCTCAGAATACCAGCGTAAAATAGCAGGTTAATGCTGCTACATTTTGTATGGTGACTGTGAGGTATTCCATCTTAATCCTCAGTGGTGACAACACATCTGCATTTTGATTCTTAATTAAGAATAGATGTAGTTTTCTATGGCTCACAGCATCTGAAATTTTAAGTAAATTTAATATATGCGTTCCCTTTCGTTACCCGCGTTACGCTCGTAAGATGACACCATTGACTAGACCTTATGGAAGAACAGTTTTTGGCTCTAATTCCCCAATTGCTAGAATGAGTAAAATTGTTAACAAATTTAGAGATAAAATTGATATATTTTTCGACCCACCTAACAAGCTCCGTCGCACCTTAAGAGACCATCTTTTGTAACACTATATAAAATATGTTCTTTCCTTTTCGCTTCTATATATTTTTATTTGTATTTAATTATAATTTCTTTTAATTTTTAATTCTTTCTTTATCCTAGTAATATAGGTACACAGTGCTGAGAAAGTTATTTGCATGTTGTATTCGCCTGTAATTATTTGTACATTTTAGTTCTTATCGCTTCATTGTATTTAAATAGCATGTAAGGAATTATACAAATGTTGGTGGATCAATAAAAAAAAAATTCTACTTACTATCAGGTGAACTGTGAGCTCGTTTGCACCCTTATTCAATCATATAACATATAAAAATATTCTTTAAGCATAAATCGAAGACTATCATTAAACCTTGTCTTGTAATGACAATGACGTTCAGTAATATAATATACTCCTACTTAACAATATTAGATAAACAGATCGACCGTGGACGAAAGCTTGATCCAGTGGAACATTTTCTTAGTTTAACGAAATGAAAACAAAACTTATATGTACATTCGTATGTACTTTTACGGATTTTATGGAGTTTAATTTTAATTATTTTTATTTTTAATTCCCGACGTTTCGGGTGCTTTCCCAGTGCAGTACCCATGGTCACGGGGGACTGATGTGACTGACGTCCCGATGTCATTACTAAACCCGAAGTACCTTCAGCTTCTTTAATTATTGTTTATGGTCCGATCTACGCAAAATGAACTATGTCCTGAGGTCTTGCAGTGGTATGGTTACGTGTAGTATTATGGGGTCCCAAGTAGGTGGTAGTACAGCCTTCTTCTCTATTGAAATTAGGATGTTTTTTTAATTTCAATAGCCTCACGTATCACCCTTTATATATATATATATATACATATATATATATACATATATATATATATATATATATATATATATATATATATATATATATATATATATATATATATATATATATATATCCTATACTATTAAACGAGCGATTCTTGTATATATATATAATCGGGATCTCGGAAACGGCTCCAACGATTTCCATAAAATTTAGTGTCCAGGGAGTTTCGGGGATAATAAATCGATCTAGCTAGGATTTATTTTTAGAAAATGTCTTTTTGTCCGTGTTTTTAAGCAATGAAAAACTGCTACAATATCGTTAGAATAAGAAGGTAAATTTTGACAGATTGTTAATGATTATAAATAGCTTAATTGGTATAATGGGCGGTCACAGAATCGTAAAACCCCGGTTCGAGCCCAGACCGAGCGACCGACTTTTTTAATTTTTTTTCAAGTTCCTTTCTTTTTTGAGAAAATCTATTTTTTCGAGCTCTTTTTTTAGTATTTTTTAAAAACACGAAAATTTAAATTAAAATAATTGCACTCATGATTTTTTATTCAAATAACCAGTTCCGTTTTTTCTGTTATGTCGCTAAGATCAATTAATATTATTTATATTTCATCAGTTTGTAATTTGTATCTAAATATAATTTCCAAAACACACGAATTAAAAAAAATCGGGGGAAAAATACCGAGCAAAGCTCGGTCAACCGGGTACTATATATATATATATATATATATATATATATATATATATATATATATATATATATATATATATATATATTCGGAATCTCCGAAACGTCTCCAAAGATTTTCATGAAATTTAGTATGCAGGGGGTTTCGGGGGCAATAATTTGTTCTAGCTAGGACTCATTTTTAGAAAATGTCGTTTTATTCATATTTTAGGCAATGAAAAACTGCTACAGTATCATTAGAATACGAAAGTAAATTTTGCCGGTGCCTGAAAGGTAAATAACTGCTCAAATGGGATTTCGGGCGGTGCTGAAATCGTGGAATGCCGGTTCGAGTCCGAATGTCTCTCCGTTCTGACTATTTTTCCTATTTTTCCTTCTTTTGTAAAAAAATATGTTATTTGGAGCCCTTTTTTTATATATTTTTTTAAAACACGAAAAATATTGATTGAGAAAATCGAAAAATTTTATTCCTATTTCATCAGTTTTTAATTTGTATCTAAATATAATTTACGCAAAAAACACGATTTCCAAAAAAAAAAAAAACGGAGCAAAGCTCGTTCATCCAGATACTATTATTTATTCTGAACCTACTCCGCAAATTAGGCCGTACATTGCAAAATAATCCTATAGAGAAATAGGAACGTACACAATTTTTATCGTCGCCATTATCATGAAAAAATTTACACTTCAAGATACCCTGATTCAAGTCAATTTTCCATGATGTAAATAGTCCTCTTTGGTGCAAACGAAATTACCAATGTGCCAATTTGGCGAAAAAATTGTTATTTTACGTCTGATTTGTTAGTAAGCCCTCGATTCCCAGTACCAAGGTAGGTCGTCCGGGCTCAGCTCAATAAACTCTTATTCATAAGTTACAGTATAATTTTATTGGATATATATTGCCCGCGTTTAGGTTGAGTGAACATGATACTCCTTTGATTGTTATAAGCTATTTGAAGAGCGAAACATCAAGTAGTTTGTTTTTTTCGTTGAGTGGAATGTTTTATTGAAAGCGTCTTCAAATAGCCTTCTTTAAAATTATAAGGCGATTATCAGGGAGGAATTTTTTTGTAGGGAAATCTTTGTAAACAATTTTAATTGGTATATTTGGCCTTATCCGTTTAGTATTATATTTAAAATAAAACGAAGTAACGTGATGATGAGATGCACTAAGAAAGTATGGATAAGAAACTAAGAAATAGGTTAACAATTATTAAAAGCATAGAGTTTCTTGCATTGGCAACCTCAAATATTAGGAGTCTACTATAATTTGTTTGTCGTTAGTGGCAGCGTGAATGAATTCCGGTTACGTTTCATAGGTATATGGGGCTATTTGGAGAAATCATGAAACACCTAATGGCTTTCGTTATATGACTGAATATCCATATCGGTTACATCGAAGCTAGACAAAAATATCCAGAACGGCTACGGGAAAACCACGTCTAGTATTGCGATCGTGAATCTGTCTGCCAACCGTGTGTCGCCAAGCACGCTCCTGAGCGGTACTTTGCTTTCATGATGATAATTTTTGTTTATTTACGTCGTTCTCAAAAAATATACCTCATACTTTTGCTAAACTTTCAATTCAAGAAATCAGTTTTATAACATAGTTTGAAATCGACTTCTTCTTAAAGTAAATTGTCCCTTTATAAACCCATTGATAACCTTTGGAGTAATGTAACACACGAGTAGAGAGAACCTACAATTCTACATAAATTGATTAAATATATTTGTCTCTCTTTTTCTAATTTAATTTTCAAATAAGGCAAAAAGATCCAAATCTAATGAAAATGTTGCGTGTAATCCATCAATCTTAGCCCTCAGTGACTAGGTACATTTCGATTCTTTATCGAGGGTGGATGTAGTCGTCTATGGACCGCATCGTCTAATTGATATCGGGTGAACTTTGTGCAGGTTCGTCATCACTGCAGAACTATAGTCTCCTCCATAGATTGCTTCATAGGGGTTATTGCCGTAGTTGCCACGCTGGCAAGCGGGTTGGCAGACACAGTTTTTGTTTTTATTTAGCTGTTCAGGAACTAGATGCATATCATTTTCTGGTCATTCTCTCTTTGTCGCCTCTTACCACTAACCAGTACGATGCATCTTATGATAATATTTAGAGGTAGTAGTAATTCTTGCAACGCTATTCATCATAATCGTCATCAATACAGCCCTTCACAAGTCCACTGCTGAACATAGACCTCCCCCATGGAATGCCACATAAAACGGACCTAAGCCACCTGCATCCATCGATTTCCTGCATATCTTACCAGGTCATCACTCTATCTAGTGGGGTTTGTGCTACAATTCGCTTACTGGTGCGAGGCTGTCACTTGAGAACGTTTTTCCCCATCGGAGGTCAGTTCTTCGAGTTATATAGCTGCTCCACTACCACTTCAGCTTACGAATCCGTTGGGCAATGTCGGTCGGTTCCACCGCGGATATCCTAACTTCCAAGTTTATCACGCAGAGAAACCCCGAGCATAGCCCTCTCCATAGCTCGCTGAACATACTTGAGCTTCCTTATACGGCCAGCAGTGACGGACCACACCTCAGATCCGTAAATCATCACTGGCAACACGCACTGGTTGTATGACGACGAAAACGACATGACGAGAAAATGTGTCGTAATTTCCCGAACGCTGCCCAGCCGATATGCATCCGCCACTGCCATTACAGATATATATATATATATATATATATATATACATATATATATATATATATATATATATATATATATATATATATATATATATATATATATATATATATATATAAATCTTAAGAACTATTTTCTCAGTTACGGTTTAATAGTGCGAAAATATCGTTAAGTGTGTTACTTAAGCAGGTCACTAGATGCGTGTGACAAAAACAGATGGTATTAGTAAATTTCAGTTGGATAAATTTGAACAATAAATGATAATATTCTGTTTTTTATGGAAAAAGCTCACCTCGTTTAATTTCATGTTGTTATGCGTGTAAACAATTTTCAAGAACTTCCTCGTACGTACAAGATACAATGAATGTTATTAAATTATCCGTAAATTTGACTTTTGAAAAGGTATATATTGCGGGCTTAGTACAGTAGTGTAGTACGTAAACATAATTTTTCTGTTGAATTCTATGAGAGTTAGACAATAGCTTTTAAAAACTGAGATTAATACGTAGTACGTACAGTCATGGTACTCCCACGCGTGGCAGAAATTTGTTTAAAATAAAACACTTTCGATTGTTCACCGTCTATTCACAAGCCTTGTCTAACCATCTACAACTTGTGACATATCTTTCTTATAAGAAAGCGCCACCCACCCTACATACCATATATATATTACCACTTGTTGTACCTATATAATAGTTGTAGTACGATAGGTTGGCTAAACTGAGGAAGAACTACGCTAACACAGAATACCAGCGTAAAATACAAGCCAGCGTGAAGTAAACGAGGCATTCCATATTAGTCCTCAGGGGTGACAACGCATCTACTTTTTGATTCTTAATTGAGGATATACGTAGATGTCTATGAGCCACAGAATCTACTTATCATCGGGTGGACTGTGTGCTCATTTGTCACCCCTATTCTATAAAAAAACCTTACCCAACAATATCCATCCGAGGTGAGTATCCTGCGCAATCGTACAACCAGAGGCGTGTTTGATTAAACCCCTTTTCAGGATCTTACAATTAACCTCAGTGCCTAGTAAGATGTCTATCCTATTAGCTGAATTATATTGTGTGGAATTGATGATTACCATCTTTGGATTCAACCTTTATTAAGGATGTGGCCAATAAGGCTTGGCTATGTGTTTGGTTTTATTTGCTTAAAACATGGTGTTTGTAGGTGGTACAGTAAAATAAGTTCACATGTTTTGCTTATAATTAGCATGCAAATTTAAGATTATATTCAGGTAAGATTTATTTCAAAGTGGTCAAATATATTCATTAAAGCAATGTCAACAAATCAATAATTATTAAAGCTTAAAGCTTAATATATATATGAATTAGTACCAATGCGCAAAAACAACATTCTAAAAACTGTTTGAATTGCAAAAAGTTGATAAATCTTTACATACTATTTACGTGTAATTCTTATTGTTTACGGGACTCAACGTCCAACTTGAAACAGTTTATATAGATAATTATAACGACCCAAGACTCAGCCATTATACCTAAATTAGCTAACTCATGCATACAATCAGAAGTAGTATCTAGAAGGTCTTTAAGACCACTACATGATTCAATAGTGAGTGTAAGTTGCGCAAATAAACGCTTTGTGATGCAATTTGACATGAACCGCCTGAGTCTTAGGAATGTGCTTAATCAATTATTCTGCTTCCCTTTTGACTTGAGTTTTTAAATAATGTTATCGTTGAGCATCATCTAATGTTAACTTGTTATGTACTAAAGAGATAAAAAACTTTAAACGACAACCATTCGGCAAAATACCCACTAATCTCAGGAATAGATATTTTAGGCAATTTAACAACAGATTCTTTTTGTTCGTTTAACGTCGAAGCATGATCACAATGCGTAGGTGAAGGGCTGTCCATGTAGCTCAGATCCTCTTTCAGCTCACTCTTTTAGATCAAGTATGTTTTGTAACCTTCATTGACACCATTTTTTATATAATTGCTTTCTAGTAAGTCTTTCTTTTCGTATTTACAAATTATGTTATCATGATACAAAAAGGATCAGCAATCTTTTCTAATTCTTCTAATCTTGGAACAACATATGACTTCGTTACTCTTTCTTTAGGACTTTTCTTGAAGATTTTTCTTCCTTTCACTATTTGTTCTTTTGATTCGTCCATTAATCTTAAATCAGACTACATATTGGTTGGTTTTCGTAGATCCCCTACAGTTTTTATTTAAAGATTTTTTAAGTTCGATTTGAGCAATATGTTTTAAGTGTTTGGGACTAAATACACTAAAGCTGAATTTGGGCGTAGGTTCCCCGTCTCGTCGTTTTTAGTGAAATATTCTAAGTCCCAAACTACTGTTCAATTTTTACAAGTCCAAGATCATGCATTAATTTTTCTAATAAAGTTTTCGCTTCTATAAAAATATTTAATTATTAAAAATATTTAATTATGACATGAAAAGTATTAAATGTAAATAAATATATAGAATGATTGTCAAATGATATTTGAATTTTATTCGATTTTAGTTTTATTTAAGTCAATTGCATGTAAACGTAATTTTTGATTTTGTGTAATTAATTTTCCAATACAATGTAATATTGTTCTATGAAATAAATGACTATGACTATGACTATGACTATAAAGTTAAAATGGTAATCAAGGTTTACTATTACACTTTACTTCATGATTTCCCAAGTTCTGTTAGATTGTATCCTCCACTAAGTGGGCTACAATTTTACCACCACAAGAAGGCATCAATATAGTTTCCAAAGCGCTTCACGAGAGAGCACTACGCCACTTGTAAGTTCCTTACGGCAACAACGTGAACAGTTTTCAGTTTGACTAATATAAAAGTTGTCAACTGTACGCGAAATCACTTGTTGCAGTGTAATATATATATATATATATATATATATATATATATATATATATATATATATATATATATATATATATATATATATATATATATATATATATATATATATATATATATATAAATTACGTGTCACTTTGTTTATCCGCGATGGACTCCTAAACTACTTAACCGATTTTAATCAAACTTGCACACCGTGTGCAGTTTGATCCAACTTGAGAGATAGGATAGTTTTTTTTCGCCCACGAGTAATCCACAATTTTTTTGCTAATTTAAGGATTTTAATAGGACATGACAAAGGATCGTTGAAAAGGGCAGAAAAACGTCTGTCTGGCAAGCTAGTAAATTATATTTCAAAACACGCTCCAACTCTGAAGAACCTTTTGTAAGGTTATAAAAGCAAGGGAGCAACGAAAATTCAATGTCCCCGAATATATAGAAATTTATTTGCACCCGAAGTTATTAAGGGCAACCCTCCGGTGACGGGACGGAGGTGGAGAATGCTCATAGCATACCACGCACCCGGTTGTGTGGTTATGTGGAGACTTTTACCCACTAAACTCCACCTTTTGGGTTTGGCTTACCGATCTGACGAGAGATCTTTAAGCCGTATACTGATGCGACCCTCCTTGGCAGAAAGGAGGGCGCTGAATGTATATGTATGGATACATTAATATACCCTATACGTATTTTCAATAGTCTAACGATATCGTGATGCAAAAGTGTGTAGCGACATCTAGATTGACAAGATACAATTATAACATGTCTGTTTGCGATAATAGACAGCTTCCTAGGATCTCAAAACATGGAGATCTGATGAATACTCGTATCTTAAAATCGGACCGAAATCTATTACTTCCTACTTTTGTAAATCAATAATTTTCAAAGCGGGAAAATAAAATTACCATATACCATAAACACTCACGCTTATCACCTAGAGGGGTAGGCAGAGACTACAAACTTCCATTTAACACGATCCAGACATACCTTTCTCGCCTCTTCCACATCCATATACCTACGCATACATGCTCGTCGGTTAAGGGTACTATTAATTTGGCCCATTTTTAGTATATCGCCAATTTGGTCGACAAACTTCCGCCTAGGACGTCCCTTTCCGACTCTGCCATTCACTTGTGCAACATATATTTGCTTTGTCACTCTTTCCGCATTCATTCTTTCTACATGACCAAACCACCGAAGCATTCCTTTCTTAATCCTGGTCACCGCATCATCTTGTAAATCACACTCTTCTTTTATCACACAGTATCTCACCATGTCACTCAGATTCAGCCCTAACATATTCCTTAGCGACCGCATTTCTACTGCATTTATTCTACTCTCGTGCTTCTTCTGCCACACCCAACTTTAACTACCATACGTTGAAGTAGGGACTTGTAATCGGAGCTTGCACCGTCTACAACTACGTTGATGCTCCGATCTGCATGAAAGCTGGTGACCCAATCGCACAATTTTTCGGGAAGCCCATAGGAAGGGAGGTTCGAAAGAAGCGCTTTGTGCCAAACCCGATCGAAGGCCTTCGCAATGTCTAAACTAACGGCCAATGCCTCCCCGTTGGACTCTACTGCCTCCGCCCAACTGTGAGTTAGGTAGACCAGAAGATCACCAGCTGACCGACCACGGCAAAAACCGTATTGGCGATCACTGGTCAGCTGATCCTCAAGGAACCTCATGAGCTGGCAGTTTATAATGGATCCCATTATTCCGAAGAACAAGGAGGTGAAGGCGATAGGCCCGTAGTTTGACGGATCTGACCGGTTGCCTTTTTTAGGGATCGGGTGGATGAAAGCCGTTTAATATAACTTTGAGACTATGTCTAGGGAGTGGGACTACCGGAAAAGACGCGTCAGAACCGCTGCCAACTCTTTAGCACACGTCCTCAGTACAATTGGAGGGATTCCGTCAGGCCTACTCGACTTGTGGATGTCTAGGGAGAGAAGTGCTTTGCGAACCGCGCGCTATGTCAACCGCACATCCGGCATGGAGCACTTACACCGTGGGATGGTCAGCGGTGTGAGTGCTCCATGTCATCGAAACTCGAGTTGGACACAAAGAAAGAGCCTAGCAAGTCGGCTTTCTCCTTTACGGCATGGGTCAATGAGTTGTCTTCTCTGTATAGAGATGGAAGAGATGGCTGACAGAAATTCCCTTGGACAGCCTTGGTGAGAGACCAGAATGTACAGATACCTGAAGGAAAGTGAACTAGTTTCTCGCCAATTCTGTTTATATGCAATGACTTTGCCTTGGCAATGGCTCTTTTGAAAGACCTCAAGGCGGAATTATACTTATCTTTTAGGGCGCTGGTGTTTACATTCCGGGTTATTGATGCATCAGACCAGGTCTGGTAGCACTCCTGCTTATAGCATGCTATTATTCAAGAGCGACCAAACCATGGCTTAGATCTGCCTCCGATGGGTGCCACAGAGGGCGGAATAAAAAGTTCCATAACCTGAAGTACCACAGCAGCAACAGAAAAAGCAAACCTGCCCTCACAAAGAAAAACCGCATCCTATCCCAATCGGCTGATCTATAATGCCAAACATGGCGGCAGCCTGCAGAAAGCAACCACGACTTTAGTGTGAGTGGCACCACACTTCGGACAAGACAATGATCCGAGGAGCTAGGAGGGGTGTCGACGGAGACGTGATATCTGTCCAGATGAGAGGTCACCAGAAGGTCCAACATCTGGAATTCGCGTAAGCGAAGTAACAGTTATGTCAGACCATATGCCAAGGCAAAATCATGAACAGATCTCCCCGCGTGATTGGTTAAACGTGAATCAAAGCATTCAGCATGGTGGGCGTTAAAATCGCCGAGAATCACGATCTCTACGCAGGGAATCTGCTGTAGCAACGAATCTGTAGTCATTTGGACGTGGTCGAAGAATCGGTCCGTTTCGGCATTACCGCTAATGGACCTATAGAGGCACCCGTAGACGCACGGATGTTCATCCCTGTCTACACATAACCAAAGGATGGACAGGTCCGAACCTTCAAGTCTGCCGAGGCATCGAGAACAGATGAATTAGACGTTTATACGTCTAATTCATCTGTTGCAAACTCCAGCCCGAGGCTCAAAGGAGTGTTTCAGTTTGTGCCCCGTGTAGGAGAGATACGAAGGATAAGCCGGTGAAGACATCTGCATCTCGGTCAAAAAGAGCAGAGCTAGTATCGTCGTCTCGAGATGGTAGTGGATGGCGCTTGGGTTTGAGTTAAGATCCCTGATATTGCAGAAATTCACGGATAGCGTGGTAGGGGTAACCTTAGTCTTGTTGCTCAGCTTGCCCCGAGCAGTTATTGTCTTGAGAGGAATTTCCCCTTCCCCCCGAATACGCGGGGCAGCCTAAGGACCCACGCTCAGGAGTGGAGTAGCTTGGTCGTGGATGCCCCAGGGTTGCAGCTACCCTTCTGGGGTAGTCTAGCATTTAATTGCGCTACCATGTTGATGTAAGGAGGGGGGGAATTGGACCTCCAGCCACCTGCACTTACCAGACGAAACGTGGAAGCATAGCTTTCACTTCACGCCGGTATACTGTGAGGTCGTGGTACCACCGATACGGTAGATACACCGATACCACCGATACCAAAGATACGGTACCACCCTATGGGCCTCTTTCTTCCCCGTAAGCTTTATACTTGAAAAATGCCGAAAGGTATGGTGCTTAAAGGACAATTAAGAGAGCTTGTGTTGCGGCTTTGTCACTATTTTGTAAAGGAAACTCCTAATGGTGTACCTCTGATACCAGTGATGCAAGTTAGAGACCGTGTCGTCGTCATATATACGACTATAACCAAATATAAGTGACGACAATGCTACCTCCACTTCTACAGTGCCAATAAGGAAAAGTGGTAAGTTGAATGAGATGCGGGAATAGAAGGATACTTAAAAGCTGTGTTTGCTCTTAAATCTCAAAAATAGGAGATTATCATTAAGAGATGAATGCGGGCGTGTATAGGAAAATAATTCGATACCCGATAGGCAGTACAAAATGCCTTTAGAATTTATTGCTTCCCGGCAAGCTGGTTTCTTCAGGAAGGGTTTTATTGATACTGCCACTGTGTTGACAAAGGTGCATCGATTCCATGATTATTTTGACTAATAGAAATAAAAAACATAGAAAAGTAATTTAGTTAACTTATTTCATTAAAAAATGGCAATTTCAAAGGTGAGGACCTAATATGTTATATATCCAATATAACTATTTCCAATATTTAACCTTTATTGATTATTATCTTATTGATAATTATAAACTTATATACATAAGTAAATAAAATTATAATATTTCGTTTACGTTGCCACATTTTATATCCTTTTATAGAAAAACCAAAATGAATAATATCTGTATATCTAAAGGTTTAAAATATTAAATAAGCAAAAACTGTTTAGTAACGGTAATTATACCACTAAAGAACACACGATTGATAATAACCCCTGGGAATGAGGTGATCGCTACCACTGCTATTTCTAAATGTTTTCATAACAACTGTATAAAATAAAATATTTTAATGTAAATTGTGCTTTTAAAAAAATCCGCTGGATTTCTTGCTGGTTCTTCCCAGGACAGAGGTTTTTTCCAATCCAGTGGTAAAAGTAAAAAATTACTTTCACTTAAAGTATTACATGAAAAAAATCAAGTATTACATGAAATTTACGTTGAATCATACACCTAGTAAACAGCCAGTAAGGGCCTTCCACTATTAAAATGTATTGCATATGAATGAAAAACAGTATACATGCAATATGTGTACAATTGTGGGTTGCAGAGTCGAACCCCAACGATGACCGCTACATTTATTTAAGACTTTGTCTTTGTGTCTGCGCCGCCACCATTCGGTTTGCCCGAGAGCATATTAATTGGATTATTTGATAGTTTTGAAACAACATCGATTTGAAGTACATTCACTACGTCTATGCCAGTATTAATTCATTGCATAACCTTAGCCACCGGCTGTTTAGTTTTGATTAATAATTGTTATTTTCTTTATGCTCATTTATTTATGTATTAATTACTAACTTTTGCATGTGGCTTTGTCTGACATCTGAGTCATTTAGACTGAGACTGACATTATTTACAAAACAACACAGTTTATACCTTTTAAGATTTGCGCGCGACTTCGTCCGCATAGTTAACAAAAAATAGTCGGAATTAATATCTTTGTTTCTACAACCCAGTATTGAATGTCATCATTTCAAGTAGTTGCTGACTACGTGAAATTGCTTGTGAGATGACATAATATATTAACATACCGTTAGATTAACAACTAAACTAGGTTAATTTTTCATCCATAACTCATCAAAAAAAAAAAAAAAAAAACGCTGTAAATTTAAAAGATTTAAATATTACAACTGACCGTAATTTTGATATGGTTAAATTGTCCACGTTGCAGTAAATACTTCTCATTTACTGCATTTAATTTACTTTACTATAGAATTTACTCTACAGTAAAATAGATCTGTAAACCACTTTGTATATTTTTTTATATTCCGCCAGTACGTGTAAGTTTTGGGCGCTCGATACTCTCGAAAAAGCAATATACACCTGACCATGCAATAAGCAAGGAGACAAACAAATACCCGCTACTTTGTCTGACTCTAGGATTTATTAACGATGCTAACTTCAACGGGAATTGCAGCCTTTTAAATTGAAATGATAGAATATTTGAAACGATTGGAATGCGGGGAATCGAAATACAATCCTCTTTAACTGTCCCAATCTGAATAGTGTCCTTTATAACATTTATCCTCAGCTCTGAGATGCACAGCCTCGTGCCGTTGCATTATCTCGGTGCATCGAGGTTACGCAGCACGAGAACTGGGACTCACATTTTTACCTCCAGCTAATGCGAATGCGCGCCCGTTAATCCAAAGAAGTTGAGAAGCTGGACTAAGAAGGCAGTACTGTGGTTACTGATAGTATACCAGTATCTAGTGATGAGTATCTCAATCCTTTATTTTACAAATATTTATTTATTTATTTTATAAACTGATTCCATAGTTTTGGTGGGAGTAGTAGAGTGATTTTTTATAATTATAGGGTGAGAAAGGAGCTCACAGACCATCCTATGGTAATTGGATACTGTGGCCCATAGAAATCTATATTTATACTCAATTACATGCGTTAATTTCATCCACTGGAGTGCCGTTATTAACAACTGGCAGTGCCTATCCACAGTCCAATAAGCGTTTCGTTTTTATTTTGGGGAACTAAAACCCAAAAATTTAAATGGGCTTCTACCCACAACCCGTACATTCCATATTATATCCAATATTCGAAATATAAAATGTGAGCAAATGTGTTTACTTGAGTCCATCAGTGTTCTGGTCTTTACTGTTACCGTTACAGCCTATTAAAGACTCTATAGGAACATTAGCAGTAGTTGCCCCTTAGCAAATGGGTTAGGAACGGCAGTTTTATTTTTATTTTTAGTCGTTATTAGGAAGACACTGTTGCGTCTCCATCCCCGATTTGTTTTTTATGGAAGAGGGGCAAACTAAACTAAGTAACTAAAAGAAGTAACTACCGCCGTACATGAACAACCGCAACACCAGGGAAATTGCAGGTATTTTAAAAAGGAGTAAGCTCTTTTCTTAAAGATCCCTAAGTTGCATCGGTCCGGAAAAATCGCTGGTGGTAAATAATTCCACAGAGAAGTTGTACAAGGAAGAAAACACATGGTAAAATTCCCTCTGTCGTCTCTTACTACACCCACGGGATGATATGGGGTTGTGGATATTCCAACACTGCCAGTACACGGAACTTTGCGATGGACTTCTTACAATTCGCTTCTTATGATGGACCACTGAAGTAAATAATTACAAAATGTGCGCGAGCTTTGTTGCAATAAAAAAGTAAAGTTACTGCCAATATACGTCCTACTCCTGGGCATAGGCCTCCTTTCATTTTTGAGAGAGTTTAAAGACACGGCAGTATCCGTCATCCTGCCCTAATGCGTATTGGCGGATTTCATATGTCTTCGAAATGTTTTTTTTTAATTTTTTTAGATATTCATGTTTCCTCATGGTGTTTTCATTTACAGTCGAATAAAAATGCAATAAACAATTTCATCGTTTTACTTCACTGTTCGTCATTTGTACAGTAAAAGAGCGGAATAAGTTGCCAGCATCTGTCTTTTTATCCGATTTAAATGTGGGTGCCTTCAAGGCAAGAGAGTGAAAATACTTTGTCTATCAACTTACTGACAAGCTCTGGCATATAATGGTAAAAAGAATGTCATTGGTGCTGGCAGGGATCAAACCCGGACTGCTCGCGGTCTATGAAATTTACAGCGTGCAATTATCCTCTGAGCTACTACCACATCTCTTGTTGCAATATTGGACGCACTTTTACAAGCTGTGTAGTTTTAACAGTGTACGCGTATTCTATTACTCTGTTCATGCACATAGTCTTCAGGCAGGAGTAATAGTATCTGTGGTTTTCAGTTCGGGCATCGCCCAATACTGCAGTTTCGCTATTTTCTTTTTAAGCAGACTGTACAGTATGACACACCCACTTACCATCAGATGAACTGTGAGCTCCTTTGTCACCCTTATTCTATAAAAAGGCCATGATCCGATGCATGTTTGCATTAACTTTGATGTTGCATCGTAGAGTTGGCTCGATCGGCAAAGGAACACGCTTTTACGGATTACTAACGTAAAATAGCAGCTTTGAGCTGTGTTTGTTATGACGGGTGTAGAGAACCTGGGACTCTTTTTATTAGTTTTAGGTTCTGTCAAAAAAAAACACTAATAACGTTTACGTTGCTTTGTTATTTTGTCCTTTATATTTGAATCGTTGTCAAGAGTCGATAATAATTAGATTATTTAAAAATATCTGACTTCAATATTATTAGATCTGGAAAATTAATTTGGGATACAGTGGAAGTACCGGGTAGTGGCGGTGTAAGGATATCCACTACTGCATCCCGTGGATGTCGTGAGAGGCGACAGAGGGAAATAAATCAAGAGGTGGTAGTAATATCTCCCTAATAACGCCAACCCGCTTGCTAAGCGTGGCAAATATGGCAAATATCCTTCCTACGAGGCAATTTATGGGGGAGGCTTATATACAGCAATGGACTTTGATAGGAAGTATATACTTAATTTTATTTATTCATAAATCCAATAGCTTGTGACAAAATAAATTTACCTCAAATCGTATTACCATATCACTTACTTTAAGTTTCCTTAGGTTATCTATGCGTTATTCCAAAATATTTAGTCAATGAGTAAATAAAAATCGGCTAAATCGTTTGTCTAACTTCATAGATATCGTGTCACATACATACATTAATAATTAAATTGATGATTTTTTCCTTTTTTGAAGTTAGTTAAAAAGTAACAATTATGATATTTAAAAAACCTAAACACTGCCACATGATTTCTATACTACGTAGATGTTAATATTATATATGCCTACAGTACCTTTCTAAAACCCCGCCTGTGGCACAGCGGTGACACTCCCTGTACGTGAGAGCTTAAGCATCGATGACCTTGAGTCGAAGCGTTTATCGCTAGGGTTGATATCGAACCGAAATGGAATATTATAGACTTGTACCAAAGAAGATACATAGTAGGTATGCGTTATATATTATGTAAACTTATGTATTTGGGTAGTGAAAGATACGTTCACGTACAGGGAGTGTCACCGCTGTGCCACAGGCGGGGTTTTAGAAAGGTACTGTAGGCATATATAATGTTACGCCGCGCTCAAATCAGCGCACTAGCGCCATCTAGTGTCAGGAACGAGAGCGAGGGGAGCTTTGCAGTAAATGACATCACAAATCTTTCGACCGACAGCGCCACCCAAAGAACTAAGTTTCTGGAAAATCTACACTCGAATACTCGTTGCCTGGCGCGCATTTACCTGAATGTTCGGGACGCTTCTTTGCTAATTATATAAATAGGCGCTGCAAGATGCGATAGAGGCAGAGTTGAACTCGGCGACACAAGCGAAGCTTCGGAGCGGAATTAAGTGAATTAGTGTGTTTAATTATTAGTGTTTTAACTTTAATTTGTGTAAAGTAAATTAAAGTGTTAATTTAGGTAATTTTATCGGCAATTTTTATTGTCACGAACCTCAAGCTCGTAACAATAATATTAACATCTACGTAGTATAGAAATCATGTGGCAGCGTTTAGGTTTTTTAAATATCATAATTGTTACTTTTTAACTAACTTCAAGAAAAGAGCTTACTCCTTTCTAAAGGGCCGGCAACGCACCCGCAATTCTCCTGGTGTTGCGGTTGATCATGGGCGGCGGTAGTCACTTAACATCAGGTGAGCCGCATGCTCGTTTGCCCCCTCTTCTATAAAAAAAAAACGTTCAATATTAAATCAACTTTTATTAAATGAGGAATATTAAAACTTCCGACAAAACCAAATACGCACGACAGTTAATGGTTAGCTTAAATAATTAACCAACACTTATTTCAGTACGCAATAATCAGTATTACATACTATCCTTTAAAAATAATTTACTCTTACATATTTTTGAATTCTTCGATTAATTTTTTAATTTTTATTATTATTTCAAACAATTGCAAAAATTCGTAGCATGTATATTTTTTTTAGAAAATCCACAGGTATGCAGGTTTCCTGGGACATGGCGACCAACAAATTGTTCCCTATGTGTTGAGGAGATAAGTCATTTCTATTTCTAATGAAATAATCCACAAATACAACAGTGAACAAATACAAAAACTCTTTATAGATATATAAAATGTCTTGACTCTAGTGGTATTTTTAATAGTGTATATTTCAGTTAATGTAATATAATAAAATTATTGGCGATATATTAGTTTTATTGTCGTGGTATTTCCCCATAATTCTTGTTAAGATCATATCTACTTTCATTAAAATGAGTTCACATATTTTTAGGTATCGTAAAACATTATTAAAAATTAAACTAACAAAACAAGGTCCCTTGTTTTGTGCAGTGGAATTTATTTTAATTCTAATTACTTAAAATCACTTTCAGTAATACTTATACATATACTGGATAATGGAAAAAAGCTTTTGTAAGACCTCTTCCTAAAATACCTAATCCTGTTTTCCCTAACCATTTTCGTCCTATTTCAATTCTCCCATACCTCTCTAAGGTTCTGGAAGCCTGTGTTTTTAAGCAAATATCTGTATTCGTTGCAAAACATAACCTGCTGAATGAATTTCAATCGGGGTTTCGCTCTGGTCACAGTACTACCACTTCGCTTATCAAAGTCACAGACGATATAAGAAAGGGCTTAGATGAGCAAAAATTAACAGTGGTGGTGCTTATTGACTTTTCAAACGCTTTCAACACAGTGGATCATGGTATCCTCCTATCCATCCTTAAACACCTTAAATTTTCATCCCCAGCCTTGGAATGGTTTTCTTCTTATATTCGCGGTCGCCAGCAATCGGTTCGCTCAGGTCAGCGGTTTTCTGCATGGGCTGAAATTGAATCTGGTGTGCCGCAAGGCGGAATACTTTCTCCTATTATGTTTTCCTTATTTATAAATTCTATCTCCTCAGTTTTAGATTGTTCGTACCATCTGTATGCGGATGATCTCCAGCTCTATGTACAATCAAGCTTAAACAATCTTAACTTTGTAATACACAAATTAAATGATAACCTGGAAGCCATAAGAGAATGGTCATGTAAATATGGCGTTTCTGTTAATCCTGCCAAATGCAAAGTTGTAATATTCGGAAGTTCGCAATTATTGGCTAAGGTTGATTATGGATATCTCTCTCCTGTATTTTATAATGGAAGTTTGATTCCATATTGTGATTCCATAAAAAATCTTGGCCTGTACATGGATAAAACTATGACCTGGAAATTGCAGATCTCTGAAGTTAGTCGTAAAGTTGTTGCTACCTTGCGTTCCCTTTATCGTCTTAAAAATTTCCTACCCGTCAAAACCAAGCTAATGCTGGTTCATTCCCTTATTCTACCTATTATCGACTATGCCGATGTATGTTACCCAGATCTGTCAGAAAATCTTCTAAACAAGTTGGAGCGCCTTCTTAATAATTCCATAAGGTTTATTTTTGGTTTACGTAAGTATGACCACATATCATCCTATCGTTCAAAGCTTAAATGGCTACCTATACGTCAAAGGCGATGCTCTAGAATTTTACTTGTACTATATTCAATTTTAAACGATCCCAGGTCACCTTCTTATCTTAAGGATAATTTTCATTTTTTTCATCCGATCGACGGTCGAACATCCCGACAGTCAAACCGTCTGAGGTTAAGGTTTCCACAGCATAAGTCAAATTTTTTCAGGTCGTCTTTTACGATACAAGCTATACAACTTTGGAACACCCTCCCCAACGATATTAAGAATGCCACAAATAAAAAAGCTTTCAAAGTTCTTCTCCGAAAACATTACCTGAAGGAAACTACTAATTAACATTATTTTTCCTTAATTTTGTCTTCTTTCTTCTTTTTTACTTCAAATATTTATCTCAATATATATTATTCAAACATTATATTATATATATATGTATATATGTGTATGTATGTATGTATGTATATATATATATATATATATATATATATATATATGTATGTATATATATGTATGTATGTATTATTGTACGTATATTGATACTATATGTGTGTATATTTAAATGTAATGTGTATGTATGTAATTTGCATATATGTATATTTTAGTGTATAAGCACTTATTTACGTATAATGGTCGCACCTGCCAACAATTATCCTTGCCACCCAGGGTTGACTGGCAGAGAATGCCACATGGCATTAAGTCCGCCCTATGTACCCTTTAGCTTAAGGTGTTACGTGTAAGTTTATAAATAAATAAATAAATAAATATACTATAATATCATTTATTTAATAACAACATTAATATTTATCAAAGCATATAAACCTAGCATACACGGCTATAAAAACTAAAAACGTTACTTGGTAACATAAACTTTAACCTACATGAATAGAATAGTAATATGTACATTAAGATATCAGTAATATTCATATATTAATTGAATTATTGTTACGTGCTCAAGTCGACGGCACTAGCGCCATCTAGTCTTGAACCGAAGAACTAAACTTCTTGAAGTCGAAACACGAACTCTCGGTACCTTGCGCGTGTTTACTTGAATATTCTGGACATTTCGCTGCTAATTTGCAAGATGCGATCGGGGAAGTATTGGAGTTGGCGACACAAGCGAAGGAGACGCGGAATTCGGAGCGGAATAAAGTGAAGCAGTGTGTTTAATTATTAGTGTTTTTAACTTTAATTAGTGTAAAGTGAATTAAAGTGTTAATTTAGGTAATTCTATCGGCAATTTTTATTGTCACGAACCTCAAGCTCGTAACAATTGGTGTCAGAAGTGGGATAAAATCATGCCGATTTTACCTAAGGAGGAAACGGAGGGTGTCCGTACCCGAAGTCAACGCCAGCAGGAGACGGACCAACAAAGATTTGGAAGAAGAGCAGCTGCGGGGTGGACAGGATGAACAGGTTCGCCGACAGGAGGAACAATTTCGCCGACAAGAGGAACAGGTCCGTCGATTGGAAGAGCAGCTGCGGGGCGGACAAGAGGAACAAGTCCGTCGTTTGGAAGAGCAGCTGCGGGACGGACAGGAGGAACAGGCCCGTTGTTTGGAAGAGCAGATGCTCCTCATGAAGGATCTTCACGCTACCTTTGGGAAGGAGATCAAGGAGGTGAAGGATAGGGTTGCTCAGCATGACAACCGCCTGTCAGAAGCTGAAACCCAAATCGCGAAAGCTGAAACCCGAATCGAGAAAGCTGAAACCAGAATCGACCAAGTAAACAATCGGGTTAACAACGTAATGGCTGACATGAAGAAATCACTGGACGAACTCAAACTTGGAGATGGAGCTACAGCTCCCGTAGTAGCTACAACACCTTCGCTACGTGGGTTCAAGGTGCCACCGTTCGACGGTACCTCTTCCTGGTCAGCCTTCAAAATCCAGTTCGAGGCTGTTATGAAGGCGAACGGCTGGAATAAAAGTCAGGCCATGACTGCTCTCACACTAGGCCTGCGCGACCAGGCCTTAACAGTTCTGGAAGCTCTCTGTGAGGAAGTGACTTATGAGCAACTCCTTGAGGCATTGGAGGCGAGATATGGTGACGCTCACCTGGAACACGTCTTTCGTGCGCAGCTTAAAGATCGCGTGCAGCGCATCAACGAAAACCTGCAGCAGTGGGCTCTAGAGGTGAGAAGCTGGTGCGAAAAGCCACCGGTCTGTACCTGCGCTCATTGAAGGGAACCTGGTGCAGACATTCATCGACGGCATCCGTGACCTGGAAGTCAGAGCTGCTGTGAGGCTCGGGTACCACGAGACGCTTAAGGACGCCTTGGCCCATTCACTGGAGGTGGAAGCCGTGCGGCAGGATCATCGTTCCCATCGTGTCAGGGAGGTTGCAGCAGCTACAGTTCGCGACCGCAACAAAGGATACAGCCCTAGGTGCTATGGCTGTGGGGAAAGGGGTCATCTTCGCTCCAGCTGCCCTAAGCGAACCGCAGAAAGGGAAGTTGATCGATCTGGAGAGGGTAGTGCAGCTAACAGCACCGCCTGGCGGTGGCAGGATCGTCGTTCCCCTCGCGCTAGGGAGGTTGCAGCAGTTACGGTTCGCGACCACAATAAAGGACACAGCCCTAGGTGCTATGGCTGTGGGGAAACGGGCCATCTTCGATCCAGCTGCCCTAAGCGAACCCCAGAAAGGGAAGGTGAACGATCTCAGAAGGGAAGCTAATATCACCGCCCAGCAGCAGCCGGGATACGACTTTACTATCAGACATCGCAGCGGGAAATCTCATGGCAACGCAGATGCATTGTCAAGAAGACCTTGTCCTGAAGATTGGAAACATTGTACTAGGCAAGAGAGTAAGGAAGTGGTACCCGTGAGGATGCTCAGGACAGACCACCTCAGCAACGAGTGGAAGGACAGCCTACGACGTGCACAGCAGGAAGATCCGGACATCAAGCCGATTCTGGAATGGATGAAGGCCCGTGCTACCAAGCCTAAGTGGAAGGACGTCTCAGCGATGAGTTCAACCACGAAAAGCTATTGGGCCCAATGGGACAGCTTGCTGATTCAGGATGGAGTCCTGTGCCGTAAATGGGAAAGTGTTCGGGGAGACAGCTGTCATTTGCAAATGGTTGTCCCTAAAGCTAAAGTACCGGATGTTCTACAGCTGTACCATAATGATTATTCAGGAGGCCATCTGGGAGTTAAACGAACTCTACTGAAGATCCAAGAACGGTTTTACTGGGTCCCTGGGTCGAAACGATATCGAGGACTGGTGTCGCAAATGTACAAGTTGTGCGGCTGTAAAGGGACCTCAGACTCGTAGTAGAGGTGCATTGAAGTTGTACAATGTTGGTGCACCATGGGAGAGAATAGCCATTGACGTGGCGGGGCCGTTTCCGGAGAGTGAAAGCGGTAACAAGTATTTCATGGTTGTGATGGATTACTTCACTAAGTGGCCAGAAGTCTTCGCCATTCCAAATCAAGAAGCTTCAACAGTTGCAGATAAACTAATTCATGAAGTCTTCTGTCGTTTTGGAGTACCTTTAGAGATTCACAGCGATCAAGGAAGGAATTTTGAGTCTCAAATATTCCAGGAAACTTGCCGAGTTATAGGTACTCATAAAACAAGAACGACTTCTTATCACCCGCAATCTGATGGAATGGTAGAACGATTTAATCAGACATTGGAGAGGTCTCTAGCAAAAGTTGTAGACAATCGGCAACGAGATTGGGACAAGCACATACAACCGTTTTTGTTGTCATATCGAAGCGCTGTTCACGAAAGTACATCAGTGACACCAGCTTTCGCAAACTTTGGGAGAGAATTACGGCTGCCTGCGGACCTGATCACCGGGATACCACCTGATGCTCCACGCAGTATAACCGACTATGCAAATGACTTGCGGAACAAAATGAATGACATTTATGAGCACGTCAGACAATCGGGCCATCAAATGTCTGAAAAGATGAAAACCCGGTACGACCGCAAGATGAATAACAAAGGGTTCGACGAAGGTTCACTTGTGCGGTTACACAATCCAGTCCGCAGCAAAGGGAAATCTCCTAAGCTTCAAGCTAAATGGGACGGCCTGTACCGGATTGTGACCAAGATCAACGATGTAACCTACCGGATACAGAACAGCGCAAGAGGGTCTCCTAAGATCGTCTATGTGGATCGCCTGGCGCGTTATTATGGGGCCGATAATGCTCGGGACGAGCATGTCTTACGAGGGGGCAGTGTTACGCGCTCAATTCGACTTCACTAGCACCATCTAGTCTCGAACCGAATAACTAAACTTCTTGAAGTCAAAACACGAACTCTCGGTACCTTGCGCGTGTTTACTTGAATATTCTGGATATTTTGCTGTTAATTTAAATAAATAGGCGCTGCAAGATGTGATCGGGGAAGTATTGGAGTTGGCGACACAAGCGAAGGAGACGCGGAATTCGGAGCGGAATAAAGTGAATCAGTGTGATTAATTATTAGTGTTTTTAACTTTAATTAGTGTAAAGTGAATTAAAGTGTTAATTTAGGTAATTCTATCGGCAATTTTTATTGTCACGAACCTCAAGCTCGTAACATTATATCACTTGACGAATATATTCATATTAACTAATACTGACAAATATCGTTATTACTACTAGCCCTCGGCCAGGGCAGTCGGCGACTGCCCATTTCACGCCCCGCGCGCCTCTCAAGGCCCCCGCACACATCCAGACACCCACAAATAGCCGCAAGCGCTTTTACGTGCACACATGCTTAAGTGTCGTTTCTTTTCGCGTAGTGTATATATTCTCTGCCTGGGGCATCACCCTCTAAAAGCAATGATCGATATTTCCCGACATAATATTTGATATGTGTTTTTCACGCTCCGAAATGGAAAATAAATCTATATCTATATCAACAAATAAAATGAAGGTGTTTGCTTAAAATATTAAAATACTAACTTCTATTGAGTTCTGGGGGTCATTGCGTGCTATTAAGAATTAAATAACCATTATCAAAAAAAATCTGTCTGTCTGTTTGTATGGGGTTAATTTTTGAAATGTGTTTTTGAAACATATGACGAACAAATAGAGAGCAATGCTAGGAAGGAACTAAGTTATATTTTATTTGAAAATTTGATTTAAAAAACGAAGAAAAATAAAATAATATAATATTATGGTTTTTAATTATCTTAAATCTAAATAACGCCACATTAATAGATCCTATAAAATTATCCTATTAATAAAATAGAATAATTTATAAAACAAAGCCTGTTAAGTTTTATAAAAGAAAAATATATTTTGTTAATGCGTTCTAAGCTTTACAAACCCCTCTTGTATGTGTATCCATAGTCTTGATAATCAGCTTAGAATTTTCCTTGAGATGTTAGTGGCTGTAGCTAGAAGGAAGAAGGGCGAGTGGAGAACACTAGAATACTTTATATGCCATTTTTTATCAGCGAGCGTTTAAAGATTACATTTATAAAAATATTTTATCATACCATATTTATTTATTCACAAATTGCGTTACATGTGACTTAGAGACTAAACAAAACATGCAAGTTCTAACAATCACGTGCACCTCGAAAGGCATAGCAATGAACAGGAGAGGGGCAGACACTTAAAAATTCTTTTCTTCAATGTATTCATTAATTGAATAATAACTTTTTTTTAATAAGTATCTCTTTTAAAGATCTTATGAATTTATTAATATTTGTTTCGGCTTTATTTTAATAGATAATAATTAGATATAATAGATAATAGATAACTAAATAAAGATAATAATTAGATATTAATATCTAAAATGATTTTTATAGTGTGTTTGTTATCTAATTACAATTTTAGGTTTTAAAATCATCAAGCATTTTGCAGAAAAAACAACGGTGAAACGTTTTGTTACTTGTAGGGTTCATTTGGTATTTGCAGAATTCTTAGAAAAAATGCCAAAAATCTAATGGAAGTTGATTTCTTGCGAAAAAGAGAAAGCATCTATGTCGAAAGCTTTCATCAGTTCCGTGTCGATATTTGAGAATTGATAAATTATTGTATTCTCAGTATTGATAAATTATTTGAAGTAGCGATCGATCCACCACGTTTTCGACTAAAGTTTATGTTATGTTTAAGGGAAGAAAAATTTCATTTATTCATACAGTAAAATAGCACTCTTAATAATATGTCTGGACAATCTGAAGCATTCTGCAAAATTAATGTGTATGATGATGACAAAATTATTGCTAAGGTGCAATAGTCTTTGTTCGTGGGGTTAAACTTACGGTTTTTAGGAGTTTATTATAATGTTGTACAATTCATCTTATGTTTTTTTGTACAAACAGCTTATTAACGACATCGAGGGATTATTTATGTATTTATAATTAACTTAGGAATTAGCTGCATTTTATCATAGTAGGTATCTAGTACACAATATTCGAACTTAAGTTATTATAATAATCTGAATTCACTAAGATATCACACTAACAACCTTTTATAACTTTACAATATTGAAAGCAACATAATATTATTTTCCTTCATGAACTGCTGTTTACCGTATTTATAACGGTTAAATAAATTCTATAATTTAGTCATATGTAAATTTTAATATACGTATATCTCGGTAACTCACAATATCATGTCTGCCCTACGCATCTGCGCTGCTAGGTGTTGCTATGGCAAAAGTTTGGATGCGCGGAGCTCCAGTTCCATTTCGATATCAAGGTACGTAAGAAATACGCTTCTTATATATATATATATATATATATATATATATATATATATATATATATATATATATATATATATATATATATATTTATATATATTGTTACGAGCTTAGGGTTCGTGACAATAGAAATTGCCGATAAAATTACCTAAATTAACACTTTAATTTACTTTACACAAATTAAAATTAAAACACTAATAATTAAAAACACTAATTCACTTCATTCCGCTCCGAAGCTTTACTTGTTTAGTCAAATCAACTCTGCCTCGATCGCATCTTGCGCCACCTATTTATTTAAATTAGCAAAATATCCGGAATGTTCAAGTAAACACGCGCAAGGTACCGAGAAATCGAGTATAGATTTTCTAGAAACTTAGTTCTTCGGGTGGCGCTGTCGGTCGAAAGACGTGTGATGTCATTTACTGCAACGCTCCCCTCGCTCTCGTTCCTGACACTAGATGGCGCTAGTTGACTTATTCGAGCGCGGCGTAACACTGCCCCCTCCTAAGACATGCTCGTCCCGAGTATTATCGGCCCCATAGTAACGCGCCAAGCGATCCACTTGAACGATCTTAGGAGTCCCTCTTACGCCTTTCTGTAACGGCTCCGCAATGTCAAGGGATGTCCTATCCCGTGGTGCACCAACATTGTACAATTTCGACGCTCCTCTACTCCGTGCCTGAGGTCCCCTCACAGCCGCACAACTTGTACATGTACGACACCAATCCTCGACATCGTCACGATAATGGACCCAGTAAAACTGTTCTCGGACCTTCAGTAGAGTTCGTTTACCTCCCAGATGGACTCTTGAACGACCATTATGGCACAGCTGTAGAACATTCGGCGCTTTAGCTTTAGGGACAACCATTTGTAAACGACAGCTGTCTCCTCGACCATTGTCCCATTTACGGCACAGGACTCCATCCTGAACCAGCAAGCTGTCCCATTGGGCCCAATAGCTTTTCGTGGTTGAACTCATTGCTGAGACGTCCCTCCACTTAGGCTTGGTAGCACGGGCCTTCATCCATCCCAGAATCGGCTTGATGTCCGGATCTTCCTGCTGTGTATGTCGTAGGCTGTCCCTCCACCCGTTGCTGAGGTAGTCTGTCCTGAGCATCCTCACGGATACCACTTCCTTACTCTCTTGCCTACCACAATGGTTGCAATCTTCAGGAAAAGGTCTTCTTGACAATGCATCTGCGTTGCCGTGAGATTTCCCGCTGCAGTGTCTGATAGGAAAGTCGTATTCCTGCTGCTGCTGGGCGGTGCTGTTAGCCGCACTTCCTTTCTGAGACCGTTCACCTTCCCTTCCTAGGGTGTGCTTAGGGCAGCTGGACCGAAGATGGCCCCTTTCCCCACAGCCATAGCACCTAGGGCTGTATCTTTTATTTTGGTCGCGAACCGTAACTGCTGGAACCTCCCTAGCGGGAGGTGAACGATGATCCTGTCGCCGCCAGGCAGTGCCGTTAGCTGCACTACCCTCTCGAGATCGATCAACTCTCCTTTCTACAGTTCGCTTAGGGCAGCTGGATCGAAGGTGGCCCTTTTCCCCACAGCCATAGCACCTAGGGCTGTATCCTCTGTTGCGGTCACGAACTGTAGCTGCTGCAACCTCCCTGACGCGATGGGAACGATGATCTTGCCGCACGGCTTCTACCTCCAGTGCATGGGCCAAGGCGTCCTTAGGCGTCTCGTGGTGCCCGAGCCTCACAGCAGCTCTGACTTCCAGGTCGCGGATGCCGTCGATGAATGTTTGCACCAGGTTCCCTCCAATGAGCGCAGGTACAGACTGGTATGCTTTTCGAACCAGCTTCTCCACTTCTAGAGCCCACTGCTGCAGGTTTTCGTTGCTGCGCTGCACACGATCTTTAAGCTGCGCACGAAAGACGTGTTCCAGGTGAGCGTCGCCATATCTCGCCTCCAATGCCTCAAGGAGTTGCTCATAAGTCACTTCCTCACCGAGAGCTTCCAGAACTGTTAAGGCCTGGTCGCGCAGGCCTAGTGTGAGAGCAGTCATGGCCTGGCTTTTATTCCAGCCGTTCGCCTTCATAACAGCCTCGAACTGGATCTTGTAGGCTGACCAGGAAGAGGTACCGTCGAACGGCGGCACTTTGAATCCACGTAGCGAAGGTGTTGTAACTACTACGGGAGCTGTGGTTCCATCACCCAGTTTGAGTTCATCCAGCGTTTTCTTAACTTGGTTGATTTGGGTCTCAGCTTCCGACAGGCGGTTATCATGTTGAGCAACCTTATCCTTCACCTCCCTTATCTCTTTCCCAAAGGTAGCATGAAGGTCTCTCATGAGGAGCATCTGTTCCTCCTGTCCGCTCTGCAGCTGCTCTTTCAACTGACGGACCTGTTCCTCCTGTCGGCGGCTCTGTTCGTCCTGTCCGCCCCGCAGCTGTTCTTCCAACCGACGGACCTGTTCCTCCTGTCGGCGAGCCTGCTCCTGCAGCATCACCATCAGAGCACCTAAGTCAGGTGCCACAGACGTAGAAGCTGCTGACGGACCGGCTTCCGTGGCCGGCGGCTGGCCCTCAGACATCTGCGGCGTTGCACCACCAAATCTCCTCTGGTCCGTCTCCTGCTGGCGTTGACTTCGGGTACGGACACCCTCCGTTTCCTCCTTAGGTAAAATCGGCATTATTTTATCCCACTTCTGACACCAATCGTTACGAGCTTAGGGTTCGTGACAATAAAAATTGCCGATAAAATTACCTAAATTAACACTTTAATTTACTTTACACAAATTAAAATTAAAACACTAATAATTAAAAACACTAATTCACTTAATTCCGCTCCGAAGCTTTGCTTGTTTAGTCAAATCAACTCTGCCTCGATCGCATCTTGCGCCACCTATTTATTTAAATTAGCAAAATATCCGGAATGTTCAAGTAAACACGCGCAAGGTACCGAGAAATCGAGTATAGATTTTCTAGAAACTTAGTTCTTCGGGTGGCGCTGTCGGTCGAAAGATGTGTGATGTCATTTACTGCAACGCTCCCCTCGCTCTCGTTCCTGACACTAGATGGCGCTAGTTGACTTATTCGAGCGCGGCGTAACAATATATATATATATATATATGTGAGTATGTATAAATCAATGTACGTCGCATCAATTTTGACGTCGGTGAACTCGACCTACTTTGTGAGCGTTGGGGTAGGTTCCAGTCGACGAGTCGAGACGAGTACAAGGGCAAGGTTGTCTCAAACTTTTGTTGTTAAATTAACTGTTGTGCGTTTGTTACGATCGGTTACGACGTTTGTATTCCTGCGAGTTTTGGAAGTGAAAAAAAAAAACAATTGTTGTTGTCTGTTTGATGTAATAATAGGTCTTTTTTCTTTCTTTTTTCGTTTTTCTTTTCGTATTTACCTATGAAATAGCCGTTATGCAGTACTGGCGATTTCAAATCAAAATATTTTTTTTGGCTAAGAATTCTAATTTAACATTGATTTTATTTTAAAAACATGGAATTCTTTTTTCAAAATTAGTAATTTATTCATTAATTTGCGTTATGTTTTCATCACATTTGAATCTTTTTCATCATTATGGATACGTTTAAAATTTGAGTAACGTAAAAGCGGCACGCGACATCAACGACGTGTCCGGAGCGAATACTACAAACGAACGCACCACCTGTTATTAGTTTGTCCACTTCTGTTCTGGAAATTTGGACTTGAAAAAAGAACCCCGTGTTCGTGTGAAAACTATGGTCGACAATGACGAATTAAAGACGATTTTGGATGTTAATTAAACTCAATCTACGGCTAAATCAGCAACAGCTTTCGACGGTAGCATCAAAAGAATATAGGTCCATTTGTGTCTACCGCTTTTCAGTGGTTTTTTGTAGTTGTATGTCTGAACTTAAGATTGTTCAATATTGTAACAATATTTGTAGAAAGCAATAGTAAACTTCTATTTTTCCTCAGTAATCAAGTCATCCACGATTGGGTCACCAACATTTCAACCCATCCGCACTGTGGATATTTGATACTAATTTCCCTTTAGTTGCAAAATTACTCCACAATAAATAAGTATAAAGATTTCAATTGTTCAATACAAATAAAATATCATACTTTAAAGAAAAATTGCTAGAAAAAAATATATAACATGATAGATAATAATTTACTTTTGTCATACCCGCGCCCCAGGAAGTGACCCAAAGCGCAATTTTTTCAGTTTTTATAAAACCATACTGGTCACACGAAAAGTGTGCAGGTTGTAATACACAATAGTTCTTGATAAATTTGCAAACAACCTCTCATACATTCGAAAGCAATATCACTTATAGTTTCCGTGCAATATGCCATGAAATACGAGTATGAACATTTTTTTTCATTCATCGTTTTTATAGCCAATTTTTTTTACAAAAAATTTCCACTATACCTCCAATATATATGTACGACTAAAGTAAACAATATATTTACTTAAAAAAAAACAATTTATTTTTAAACTCTTTCATTTGTGGCGCGATGAAATTTTGAAATTTTAATTGATTAATAAGTATAAGAGGTTGATAACAAATTCATAAAGAATCATTTTGTAACCTACACATTTCATATATTGTGTACATTGAAGTAATATGTACTTACGTACTAGAACAGCTATTCCAAATAAAAAATGTGCGCTACTCTGTGTTTGCGCGGTTGGTTTTTTATCATGGAATAAACATAGGTAGAATGGTCGGTAGGTATTAATGGATTGTACTGTTAAATAGGTAAATTATATCGAGTACAATTTTTAAATTTTGTCGTTTTTTATTATATTTGCTTATTTAATATAATATTACATAAGTAATATTATATTATATTTAAATTTTAATGGTATTTTTATCTGAATATTTTAAAAGGTAACTATGGCAAATTAAAAAAAAAACTAAGAAAAATTATTAATATAACATTTAAATCAGAAGTATATTTATTTCAATTAGAATAAGAAAGAAAAGTAAGTAAGAAAGAAAATATTTATTTTGCCATATAGGCCATGTTGTACATAGTTGTTTTATTTCTAAGGATATTAATAAAAGTACCTTATATAAATCAATGTACGTCGGATCGATTGATCGAGCATTGGGGTAGGTTCTAGTCGACGAGTCCCCGTATATACAAGGGCAAAGTTATCTCAAGTTTTCGGATTAAATTAACCGTTGTGCATTTGTGTCGTACTTTTGTGTTCTTGCGAGTTTTCGAAATAAAAAATAAAAACAATTGTTGCTGTCGGTTTGAGTATAGTAATAGGCTTTTACCTATGATATTGCTGTTCTGCAGTACTGGCCATTTCGAACCGGACCATGATCAAAATAATTTTTGTTTGGCTAAGAATTCGAATTTAAAATTAAATTTATTTTATAAAAAAGGGATTCTTGTTTCGAAATTAGTCATTTGTTTATTAATTGGCTTAATGTTTTCATCATAATTGATCGTCTTTTTTCGTCATCATGTACAGGTTAAAAATTCGAGTAATTATGGAATATGAGTACCGTCGTGGCAGCAACGCGGCACAAGCTGCACACAACATCAACGACGTATGCGGAGCGAATACTACAAACGAACGCACTACTTGTTATTGGTTTGTCCGTTTCCGTTTCGCAAAAATTCGACTTGAAAAATGAACCAACAACAGCAACAGCAACACAATAGCAACAGCTTTCGGCACTAGTACTAAAACGATATTGGTCCATATGCATAAATTGGCTAAGTAAAAAAGCTTGACAAATGGGTGGCCCACAAACTCAATGATGGCCAGCGCGAAGAATGCGTCTAGACGTGCCTTGCACTGCTCAACAAACACACAAATGAAGCAACTTTAAACCGCATTGTTACCTGCGTTCGTTAAGTTGGTTTAGCAACTAAACAATGCTCTAAACGAAAACTTAACCGTAGAAAAGTGATGGTTACTGTTTGGTGGTCCAGTCCTGGTGTGATTGATCACAGCTTCTTACCAAATGGGATGAGCATTATTGTAGATATTGTTACGAGCTTAGGGTTCGTGACAATAAAAATTGACAATTGAATTACCAAAATTGACACTTTAATTACTGAACACTAATTAAAACTTAAATCACACTAATAATTAATCACACTTAACACTTTAGTTCACTTTATTTCACTTCAAAAGCTTCGCTCATATCAATTCAATACTGCCTCGGTCGCGGCCCTCAACGGCTTTAAATAGGCCTTTCCCACCGAATCATCCGGAATATTCCAGCAAATACTGGCCCTCGACCGACCAGGTGCAGAAAGTTCGACTGTGAAGCTTTCTAGAAAGCTTAGTTATTCCATTCGATACTAGATGACGCTAATGGGAGAGTTCTAGAAAGATCTTGACTTTCCTATTTCTGATACTTGATACTAGATGGCGCTAGTGCCATCAACTGTGGAGCACAACAATATGTACTGTTAAGAACTGAATACAATGATGGAGAAGCTCACACGTCTCCAACTAACTTTGGTCAACCAAATTTGTCTTAAGCTCTTAAGCGTTGTGGAATGAATGGCAATCCATTACGCCCGATATAATATATTTTACACATGGCGTAAACGGGGTGGTTATACCCGCCACATATAGGAAGCTATAAGGATTATACTAAACGTAACGTAATAAACGTGTAGTGCTTTTACATCATGAAAATCGATCTGATGTTGCCGGCGCTGCCATATGAACTACTGGGTTTCATTTGATGCAGCACCCACCATATTCTTCGGACCCAGTTCCGAGTGATTTTCACCTATTTACTCATCTGAAAAAGCACTTACGTGGTATAAAATTTTACGGCGACGATGAGATGATGTATGATGTACAGGCCTTTTACGAGTCCCAGGATCAAGTCTTTATTCCAAAGGAATTAACTATAGTTTGAAAGGCGATTACGTTGAAAAATAATTATCATTGACACATAATTATCCTAAAGTTTTGTGTTTCCAAAGATTTGTATTTAAAATATGTACATATTTATATGAAAATTTTATATATGTATTTATGTGTAAATATATACTATAATGTGTCTTTATACATTATTTTTTTTGGAACCTTACACATTATTTTTACACGTCCTGGGTTGACTGGGACAGAATTAATTCTGCCGTTTGTAATCCTTTTTATTAAGGTGTACCATTAAGTATAAATAAATTAATGATTTTGATATTTTTCTTTCCAATCTCTGAGGCGAATCAATTTTATTTGAAGTTATATTCCTATTGTTGACAAAATTATACTAAACATTGAGCATTAACTAAATTGTTAGCTCAAAAAGGTATACAAGAATCATTATAGGCTTTTAATTTGGAAACGTGTGTACACAATTTTAACTCGGAGACGAAAAACTAGATCACGGTGTGCAGAAGACCTTTGTTTTTATTGTGAAGAAATCACTTGGATTTTTCTTGTTATTGAAGAAATAATATGTTACAAAAACTGAATAACTATAAGAAAAAGATGAAATTCTTGTCCAGACCATAATATGAAATGATGTACCTAAATTTTTTTAAGAACTTCTAAAACAAATTTACTTGCTTGGGTTGTGCAAAATGTGTCAAATCGCTAACACTATGATGACGAGTTGCTTATTCGCATCTTGTTTGCATGGGCCTTTTACCGAATTTTCATTTGTAATCGATAAGTGCTTAAATAATTTATTTGAGAATACAATGCCGCTGGATTTTTAACCCTTAGTGGGCGAAACGTTGACTTATTTTAGATTAGATATCTAAATTAATATCTGAAGTCTGGTGAGTCTTATGACTTTTTAAAGTTTGCTTAGTTCTACACAAAAAGTTAGAACGGAGTCCGTCGCACTGCCTCGATGCGTGTTGGTGAACTTCATATGACCTCTGAGCCACCATATAATTTTATAGTCATTCAAGTTCGTTAAAAATAGGTTTCTTGCACTTGATTACGAAATTTCCGAAAAGTAGCAAGCCTCCATAAAAAGAGAATGGTTGGCTTCCGCACGTAGATAAGCATGTGGAGTTAAGAGGCTTTTAAAAGTTCTGGAGCGTTTGGTTTGTTTTTTACCTTTGGTCCAGCAAGCCGTTTACTCAGCAGCTTTATACATAAATAGCTTGCCGTAAGAATTAAGCATGCGAACAAAATGTCTGCCGAGTTCTAGTAGCCCTAGACAGTAATCTCTTCTGTCTTGAAACCTTTCGAAAGTAAGTGGAAGGTGTCGCTCCCGTATTTATACTAAATAATTTATGGGTGACGCTGGTGCACATCTTCATACCTAGAAGAAACTAGTAAGTTGTCTAAGCATGTGAAGTGATATAAGTGGATTTTTGTCGATAACCGCAGAAAATTTTTAGGAGAGTGGCGTAGTCTAAAACCCATATAAAAAATTCGATTAGATGAGTGACGTTGCCATGGCTTCCGGAGCGATGAGAAACTGATAATTACGCACCAAATGTATTGTGGAGAAGATGCTATAACCACAGAACATGTGAGTAAAATCTCCGATATGCCTTACCGAATATTTTCCTGGTAGGTACGATGTACGCCTTGAAGACAATGCAACTTTAATCTGAATTTGAATAATGGACTACCACTGTGTTTCTTCCTGGTTCTTTTCTGTGAATGTCTTTTGGACTTTTAACTATTTTTTAATTCTGGTTGGGTAATTTTTACGTTTGTTATAAAAAAAAATGTTTCTCTGGAATTTCCAATTGTTACCTCTTTCCACATTAACGAGACGAAACATGTCGATGGATTCTTCAATACTTCCTCCAAATAACTAAATTAAAATGATATTACTTCATAATCATCATCACCTTCATGATTACAGTTCATGACAAAGTATGCCAGGAAGCACAACCCCGAGCCCAAAAATCATCTATTAAGAACTTATTAAATATTTAATATCTAAATAGTACAGATAAAATATACCGACGTATATTACGTCAGGCATAGTTCAAAAGAGCAGTAAGCTACACGGAAAACGTTTAGCTTAAAAGTATGAATTGGAATAGAAGTGATAAGTGGCTAGTCCATCGCCTGCACAATCACAAACCCAATATCCCATCAGTTGTTTTCTACGACATGCTGCGCAAGTAACACAGTTGGCACCTTCTCTTTAGCCGACTTCAAATAAAGAAGGACGTTCTCATATAGACTGTATGATCATTTTTGTACGTACGTCATGCGACATCACTGTAAATTGTGAACCGATTGTAAGATTTTTTAATACGTTATACTTTATCACTTACCTTTTTTAGCTTTTTAATAGATTATACGTAAATACTTCTGGAGTACTTTATAAATTTCTAGAAAAAAATCCACCTCGTAGGCTGGAAAGATAAGAAATGATTCTTCTAATGTAAAACTATTTAAACAAAATTTTGAGCTTGTTATAATCTTTAGGCCACTCAAAAGGGTAAAAAACAACCAACATTTAGAGTAACGATAGATTTAAATTCTGTGATTTTATTTTAATCTCGCCTAAAGAAAATGATCTAAGAGTCGAGAATTTTTAATGGAAAATTACAGATTAACGTGAAAGAATGAGAGATAAGACAAAAATAACAAAAAACCATTGAATATTTTATGAAAGAATGAGGTAGTTATTTTCGTAGCGATTTCACAGTGAAAGTGACGTAACCTTTCGTAGCTATGTAATACAGAAAAATGCTTAAAAGGAATATTTTTTACTTCAATTTTCCTCATAAGTGAACAGTGCTATTGCTATGAATATATCATTTCATTTCTTTATTTTTCTCTCATTAAACTTTTATTATTTTAAAATAAATTATGATAAAGCTCACAGTTACGGAGGTCTGTAATTAGATGCGCAATAGTGTTTTTTTTCTGTAGTCGAGACTCAGGATCCCTTAGACACGCCAGAAGCCTGTCAAAGCGAAAATCTTTACTTTGAACCACGGGTTGCATAAATTTATGATTTTTCTTTTAAATTAATTTCTTGTCATCTTTAAAATTGCGCAAAATGTACAGACAACATAAAATACTTACAAAGATCATTATGTTAACGAGGCGTTATTGTGTCAGACTCATCATTATTGTGTACTTAAATATAATTCCAATAACATGAAAAAATATTCAACGTACATTTTTAACGTAGCTCATTTTCAGATATCGACATCTTAAGCAGAATTCGAGAAATTTCAAATAAAATATAACATAAAGGAAATTTCATTAAAAAATATCTGGGTCTATGTCTAATGTGTATATAGCTTTTTTTAAATTTGCTTTTTTTAATTCTTGCGATCGGGGTCTTTTACGTACTCATTGTTTTTATTGTGGCTGCAGAATCTGATGAGGCTTTGTTTTGTATTCTGAATGATTACCATCGGAGACTTGACATCAATCTGTTTAACATGTTTTTATTAAATCGCTTTCGTTTAGTATGTCTGTTCAGGACGAATTTAGTAATTGATTTTAAACTAACTTCCCGAGAATGTGAAAAAAGTAGTATAATAAAAAATATACACAATTTTTTTAATTAACTTGTTACGGGTACGTAGCATCCCATTTATGTCTTGAGATGTACAACGTTTACTGTTGCCGTCACTATCTTTCGAAATTCAGTGACTAACATAAGCCTCCTCCATAGATTGTCTCATAGAGTGGATTTTGCCACAGTTGCCACGCTTGGCGAGCGGGTTGTCAGTCGCAGTATTTTATTACTTTGTGTTGTTATCAGGAAGCTGCTGCTGCCCATCTCCTGTTCCTGTTTCAGTTCCCTTCTGTCGCCTCTTGCGACACCCACGGCACGATATGCGGTAGTGGATGTTCTTACACCACCACTACACGGTTTACTTACTTTATTATTTTGTGTTGTTATCAGGAAGCTGCTGCTGCCCATCTCCTGTTCCTGTTTCAGTTCCCTTCTGTCGCCTCTTGCGACACCCACGGCACGATATGCGGTAGTGGATGTTCTTACACCACCACTACACGGTTTACTTACTTTATTATTTTGTGTTGTTATCAGGAAGCTGCTGCTGCCCATCTCCTGTTCCTGTTTCAGTTCCCTTCTGTCGCCTCTTGCGACACCCACGGCACGATATGCGGTAGTGGATGTTTTTACACCACCACTACACGGTTTACTTACTTTATTATTTTGTGTTGTTATCAGGAAGCTGCTGCTGCCCATCTCCTGTTCCTGTTTCAGTTCCCTTCTGTCGCCTCTTGCGACACCCACGGCACGATATGCGGCAGTGGATGTTCTTACACCACCACTACACGGTTTACTTACTTTATTATTTTGTGTTGTTATCAGGAAGCTGCTGCTGCCCATCTCCTGTTCCTGTTTCAGTTCCCTTCTGTCGCCTCTTGCGACACCCACGGCACGATATGCGGTAGTGGATGTTCTTACACCACCACTACACGGTTTACTTACTTTATTATTTTGTGTTGTTATCAGGAAGCTGCTGCTGCCCATCTCCTGTTCCTGTTTCAGTTCCCTTCTGTCGCCTCTTGCGACACCCACGGCACGATATGCGGTAGTGGATGTTCTTACACCACCACTACACGGTTTACTTACTTTATTATTTTGTGTTGTTATCAGGAAGCTGCTGCTGCCCATCTCCTGTTCCTGTTTCAGTTCCCTTCTGTCGCCTCTTGCGACACCCACGGCACGATATGCGGTAGTGGATGTTCTTACACCACCACTACACGGTTTACTTACTTTATTATTTTGTGTTGTTATCAGGAAGCTGCTGCTGCCCATCTCCTGTTCCTGTTTCAGTTCCCTTCTGTCGCCTCTTGCGACACCCACGGCACGATATGCGGTAGTGGATGTTCTTACACCACCACTACACGGTTTACTTACTTTATTATTTTGTGTTGTTATCAGGAAGCTGCTGCTGCCCATCTCCTGTTCCTGTTTCAGTTCCCTTCTGTCGCCTCTTGCGACACCCACGGCACGATATGCGGCAGTGGATGTTCTTACACCACCACTACACGGTTTACTTACTTTATTATTTTGTGTTGTTATCAGGAAGCTGCTGCTGCCCATCTCCTGTTCCTGTTTCAGTTCCCTTCTGTCGCCTCTTGCGACACCCACGGCACGATATGCGGTAGTGGATGTTCTTACACCACCACTACACGGTTTACTTACTTTATTATTTTGTGTTGTTATCAGGAAGCTGCTGCTGCCCATCTCCTGTTCCTGTTTCAGTTCCCTTCTGTCGCCTCTTGCGACACCCACGGCACGATATGCGGTAGTGGATGTTCTTACACCACCACTACACGGTTTACTTACTTTATTATTTTGTGTTGTTATCAGGAAGCTGCTGCTGCCCATCTCCTGTTCCTGTTTCAGTTCCCTTCTGTCGCCTCTTGCGACACCCACGGCACGATATGCGGTAGTGGATGTTCTTACACCACCACTACACGGTTTACTTACTTTATTATTTTGTGTTGTTATCAGGAAGCTGCTGCTGCCCATCTCCTGTTCCTGTTTCAGTTCCCTTCTGTCGCCTCTTGCGACACCCACGGCACGATATGCGGTAGTGGATGTTCTTACACCACCACTACACGGTTTACTTACTTTATTATTTTGTGTTGTTATCAGGAAGCTGCTGCTGCCCATCTCCTGTTCCTGTTTCAGTTCCCTTCTGTCGCCTCTTGCGACACCCACGGCACGATATGCGGTAGTGGATGTTCTTACACCACCACTACACGGTTTACTTACTTTATTATTTTGTGTTGTTATCAGGAAGCTGCTGCTGCCCATCTCCTGTTCCTGTTTCAGTTCCCTTCTGTCGCCTCTTGCGACACCCACGGCACGATATGCGGTAGTGGATGTTCTTACACCACCACTACACGGTTTACTTACTTTATTATTTTGTGTTGTTATCAGGAAGCTGCTGCTGCCCATCTCCTGTTCCTGTTTCAGTTCCCTTCTGTCGCCTCTTGCGACACCCACGGCACGATATGCGGTAGTGGATGTTCTTACACCACCACTACACGGTTTACTTACTTTATTATTTTGTGTTGTTATCAGGAAGCTGCTGCTGCCCATCTCCTGTTCCTGTTTCAGTTCCCTTCTGTCGCCTCTTGCGACACCCACGGCACGATATGCGGTAGTGGATGTTCTTACACCACCACTACACGGTTTACTTACTTTATTATTTTGTGTTGTTATCAGGAAGCTGCTGCTGCCCATCTCCTGTTCCTGTTTCAGTTCCCTTCTGTCGCCTCTTGCGACACCCACGGCACGATATGCGGTAGTGGATGTTCTTACACCACCACTACACGGTTTACTTACTTTATTATTTTGTGTTGTTATCAGGAAGCTGCTGCTGCCCATCTCCTGTTCCTGTTTCAGTTCCCTTCTGTCGCCTCTTGCGACACCCACGGCACGATATGCGGCAGTGGATGTTCTTACACCACCACTACACGGTTTACTTACTTTATTATTTTGTGTTGTTATCAGGAAGCTGCTGCTGCCCATCTCCTGTTCCTGTTTCAGTTCCCTTCTGTCGCCTCTTGCGACACCCACGGCACGATATGCGGCAGTGGATGTTCTTACACCACCACTACACGGTTTACTTACTTTATTATTTTGTGTTGTTATCAGGAAGCTGCTGCTGCCCATCTCCTGTTCCTGTTTCAGTTCCCTTCTGTCGCCTCTTGCGACACCCACGGCACGATATGCGGTAGTGGATGTTCTTACACCACCACTACACGGTTTACTTACTTTATTATTTTGTGTTGTTATCAGGAAGCTGCTGCTGCCCATCTCCTGTTCCTGTTTCAGTTCCCTTCTGTCGCCTCTTGCGACACCCACGGCACGATATGCGGTAGTGGATGTTCTTACACCACCACTACACGGTTTACTTACTTTATTATTTTGTGTTGTTATCAGGAAGCTGCTGCTGCCCATCTCCTGTTCCTGTTTCAGTTCCCTTCTGTCGCCTCTTGCGACACCCACGGCACGATATGCGGTAGTGGATGTTCTTACACCACCACTACACGGTTTACTTACTTTATTATTTTGTGTTGTTATCAGGAAGCTGCTGCTGCCCATCTCCTGTTCCTGTTTCAGTTCCCTTCTGTCGCCTCTTGCGACACCCACGGCACGATATGCGGTAGTGGATGTTCTTACACCACCACTACACGGTTTACTTACTTTATTATTTTGTGTTGTTATCAGGAAGCTGCTGCTGCCCATCTCCTGTTCCTGTTTCAGTTCCCTTCTGTCGCCTCTTGCGACACCCACGGCACGATATGCGGTAGTGGATGTTCTTACACCACCACTACACGGTTTACTTACTTTATTATTTTGTGTTGTTATCAGGAAGCTGCTGCTGCCCATCTCCTGTTCCTGTTTCAGTTCCCTTCTGTCGCCTCTTGCGACACCCACGGCACGATATGCGGTAGTGGATGTTCTTACACCACCACTACACGGTTTACTTACTTTATTATTTTGTGTTGTTATCAGGAAGCTGCTGCTGCCCATCTCCTGTTCCTGTTTCAGTTCCCTTCTGTCGCCTCTTGCGACACCCACGGCACGATATGCGGCAGTGGATGTTCTTACACCACCACTACACGGTTTACTTACTTTATTATTTTGTGTTGTTATCAGGAAGCTGCTGCTGCCCATCTCCTGTTCCTGTTTCAGTTCCCTTCTGTCGCCTCTTGCGACACCCACGGCACGATATGCGGTAGTGGATGTTCTTACACCACCACTACACGGTTTACTTACTTTATTATTTTGTGTTGTTATCAGGAAGCTGCTGCTGCCCATCTCCTGTTCCTGTTTCAGTTCCCTTCTGTCGCCTCTTGCGACACCCACGGCACGATATGCGGTAGTGGATGTTCTTACACCACCACTACACGGTTTACTTACTTTATTATTTTGTGTTGTTATCAGGAAGCTGCTGCTGCCCATCTCCTGTTCCTGTTTCAGTTCCCTTCTGTCGCCTCTTGCGACACCCACGGCACGATATGCGGTAGTGGATGTTCTTACACCACCACTACACGGTTTACTTACTTTATTATTTTGTGTTGTTATCAGGAAGCTGCTGCTGCCCATCTCCTGTTCCTGTTTCAGTTCCCTTCTGTCGCCTCTTGCGACACCCACGGCACGATATGCGGTAGTGGATGTTCTTACACCACCACTACACGGTTTACTTACTTTATTATTTTGTGTTGTTATCAGGAAGCTGCTGCTGCCCATCTCCTGTTCCTGTTTCAGTTCCCTTCTGTCGCCTCTTGCGACACCCACGGCACGATATGCGGTAGTGGATGTTCTTACACCACCACTACACGGTTTACTTACTTTATTATTTTGTGTTGTTATCAGGAAGCTGCTGCTGCCCATCTCCTGTTCCTGTTTCAGTTCCCTTCTGTCGCCTCTTGCGACACCCACGGCACGATATGCGGTAGTGGATGTTCTTACACCACCACTACACGGTTTACTTACTTTATTATTTTGTGTTGTTATCAGGAAGCTGCTGCTGCCCATCTCCTGTTCCTGTTTCAGTTCCCTTCTGTCGCCTCTTGCGACACCCACGGCACGATATGCGGTAGTGGATGTTCTTACACCACCACTACACGGTTTACTTACTTTATTATTTTGTGTTGTTATCAGGAAGCTGCTGCTGCCCATCTCCTGTTCCTGTTTCAGTTCCCTTCTGTCGCCTCTTGCGACACCCACGGCACGATATGCGGCAGTGGATGTTCTTACACCACCACTACACGGTTTACTTACTTTATTATTTTGTGTTGTTATCAGGAAGCTGCTGCTGCCCATCTCCTGTTCCTGTTTCAGTTCCCTTCTGTCGCCTCTTGCGACACCCACGGCACGATATGCGGTAGTGGATGTTCTTACACCACCACTACACGGTTTACTTACTTTATTATTTTGTGTTGTTATCAGGAAGCTGCTGCTGCCCATCTCCTGTTCCTGTTTCAGTTCCCTTCTGTCGCCTCTTGCGACACCCACGGCACGATATGCGGTAGTGGATGTTCTTACACCACCACTACACGGTTTACTTACTTTATTATTTTGTGTTGTTATCAGGAAGCTGCTGCTGCCCATCTCCTGTTCCTGTTTCAGTTCCCTTCTGTCGCCTCTTGCGACACCCACGGCACGATATGCGGTAGTGGATGTTCTTACACCACCACTACACGGTTTACTTACTTTATTATTTTGTGTTGTTATCAGGAAGCTGCTGCTGCCCATCTCCTGTTCCTGTTTCAGTTCCCTTCTGTCGCCTCTTGCGACACCCACGGCACGATATGCGGTAGTGGATGTTCTTACACCACCACTACACGGTTTACTTACTTTATTATTTTGTGTTGTTATCAGGAAGCTGCTGCTGCCCATCTCCTGTTCCTGTTTCAGTTCCCTTCTGTCGCCTCTTGCGACACCCACGGCACGATATGCGGTAGTGGATGTTCTTACACCACCACTACACGGTTTACTTACTTTATTATTTTGTGTTGTTATCAGGAAGCTGCTGCTGCCCATCTCCTGTTCCTGTTTCAGTTCCCTTCTGTCGCCTCTTGCGACACCCACGGCACGATATGCGGTAGTGGATGTTCTTACACCACCACTACACGGTTTACTTACTTTATTATTTTGTGTTGTTATCAGGAAGCTGCTGCTGCCCATCTCCTGTTCCTGTTTCAGTTCCCTTCTGTCGCCTCTTGCGACACCCACGGCACGATATGCGGTAGTGGATGTTCTTACACCACCACTACACGGTTTACTTACTTTACATCCTTCGAAATGATAAAAATTACTTTGATTCAACAGTGCCGCGGCAATGTTGCTGTAGTTTAAACTAAGTCATTATGATAGCTCCAGCTCAATTTCATTTATTCCCTTGTTTTCTTTTTATTCTTGAATTTATTTTGCTGTTTTCTGTGGTAGTTACGAATAAATATAATGTTTGTTCTTTCTTTAGACATGCAGTTTCGTCGCGATATTTTTAAACCAAATAAGCAATAAGTCTGCATTCGTTCTGAATGGGATCGAAGATGGATTTCTTGCAACCTATGAAATTTTAAGGTTAATGATTATTCCCTGAGCCACCACGGCTACCAATAGAATATTTTTATTTCTTTTGACTCATCATACGAAACACACCAGCATTGAGCTGCTATTATAAGCCGTTATTCTGTGAGAGCGTGATCCTACCGCGGTTGAACCGACTCATTTGTGCTACAACTAATGTACCTGCAGCGTTTCTCTACTACGTATAAAAACGTCATTGAAAATGTTGTAATTTATACGTGGTAAAGCCATGCTCCATTTATATTAGTAGTATAGTTGTACCAAAAATGGGTCGGCTCGACCGGGGAAGGACCACGTTCTCACAGGATACCAGCGTGAAATAGTAGCTTAAGGAGACCTTTTTTACTGGAAACGAGGCATTTCATTTTAGTCCTCACGGATTACAACGCATCTGCATTTTGATTCGTAATCGAGGATAGATGTAGATATCTATGGGCCGCAGTAACTACTTACAATCAGGTGGACTGTGCTCGTTTGTCACCCGATCCTATAAAAAAATAACCAACTCCTCCCTTTATCTAGACAAAGATAAGTAAATATGTAAAGAATCATAATAAAATAAAATAAAATAATAACAGGTACCTGCAATACTGCTATAAACATCGGTACTAAAACTCAGAGGTGGGTGTCGCACTAAGCTTAAGCACTGCCCTCGCGTTGGGCGGGCGTCTATTACTTCACCGCCCTACCTCAAATGAAAGGGAGATCGCGGTCGGAAGCTCGCATCAGTTGCGCAAAATAACGCAAACTGGCAACATCGAAGTGAAAATACAGTGCTGAAACTTTGAGAAGCATATTTGAAATATTTCTGGTTCCTGACGTTTCAAAATCAAGTCTAAAATCGCAAAAGGTAATTTTTAGATAAATTATAGTTGCATTCGTTATTTCTTTGATTTAAAATTTAAAAATAATCTTATTCTTGTTAAAAATATCTTAGTGTTTTATTAAAAGTACTTTTAAAATTATGTACGTTAAAAACATACTTTTGGAATTACGAGATTTATTGAAAATAATTTGACATTATAGTTTTAAATTATATCGTTAAAAATTAAAAATGAAATATATATAATATATTAATACATTCCGTTGGAATCACCGAAAACTGAAGGAAAATAAAATGTAACAAAATGTAAGCAAAGACTATAGAGCACCAAAGCGACCATCTATAAAGTTTCACTTCCGGTGTAAATGTATGTACGAGTATCTTAAGCTTTATATTATAACGACATTCCACGTTTTTATTTTCAATAGAAAAACGTTTATTATGATTATGGAGTGTATAATAAAAACGTGTATTATATATATCATATAGCGTTATCAATAATACGTAATCATTGTGAGTGTTTAACATTCTTTTTTTTAGCCATACGTAAAAATTAGGTACTTAGTTTTGCTTTGTATTTTAAAACCTATATTCTGAACTTTTGAAGAACGATTGACCGAGTGAATTTATTTTTAAAAATTTCTTTATGTTAATTCGTTGCTTCATAGTAGACACGATTGATTCCGCTGTAGACAAGTTATTAACAAATTCTGTTTATAGACCTAAATAACTTAGCAAATAATATTTGGTAGTGTTAAAAAAGGTAATCACGAAATCTAAACCTGATAGGTGGCGCTGTGATCGAGTTATTGATAAGTTTTAACTTATGTTATCGGAAATTATTAAATTATTATTTACACATATCATAGATTAGAATAGAATGAATAAAATAGAAGAATATATGGAATGTAATATATTTTATATAAAGGCTAGTGTATGACTACAATCCGTGATAAAATCCGAAACAGTAAATTGCACTGTCTTAGTGTGACGAGAGCCCTAATGTGTACTAATTATTTATGTGGGTTTTATATAACTTAATATAACAACTGTGATTGAAAAATGGAATCAAAAGTTATGTATTGTTGTTATTATGTTCTATTTAGAATATAACACCTCGCATCAGTAAGTGAAGTGTGAGCGGCCTCCCACTGGATTTAGTGACGATCCGGTAAGACTTGCAGGAAGTCGGTGGATGCAGGTGGCTCAGGACCATGCTTTGTGGCATTCCTTGGGGAAAGTTTATGTTCAGTAGTAGTCTTGTGAAGGGCTGTAATGAACGTATAAATAAAGTTATTGTTTATTCCAATTTAAAAACAGCATGTACATAATACATTGTTATTTACTACCTCATCATGAATCAAAAGATCTAAAGCCCAGTGGTAAATACGAGACTCGCCACGCTTGGCAGTCGGAATGACGGTCGTAGTACCATGTGCTATCGTACTTTCGATGCTATTGTCCGTCACTAGCGTGAGAATTTTATGTTTGGGGTACTCGAAGTAGTTATACCGCCACCTATGGAAAGCCATTAGTATTTAATGGCATTGCCAATAGTCAACTCCTACGACAACCGCGGTTTGTTGGTGACATATGTGTGTCTATGATCCCATTTCAAATCCAATGATATATATATATATTTTTTTATTTATTTATTCTGAACAATACAAATTGTGTTGAATAATTCATGCAATAAGTACAATTGAAAATATTAACTACTAAATTTACAACTATACAAAATTACAATAAAAATATGAGATTACAATAATTAGTATACAATTAAATTATATAAAATGTCAGTAACTATGAAATTACAATAAAAATTACAAGTCGAATCTCACTACAATCAATAAAATTTAAAGTTTTAAATATCACACAAAAATAATAACTACATTTGTTACAGAAAAAATATTCAATTATTTCTTAAAATGTTATCAAAAGTTCAAAACACATTGAATTTTATGTAATAGCGTTAGCATGTAGAAACTCGTCAACACTATAATAACATTTATCCAGTAGGAACTTTTTTAAAGTATTTTTGAAGCTACTCTTGTATAACATATTTATTAAATCAATAGGTAATCTATTAAACAGAAGCACTGATTGATAATGAGAAGAGTGTCTAGTCATAACCATACGAGGGATGATTTTATTATGAAAGTCTTTTCTCCTGGTGTTTTCCCTTATGGTTTTTTGGTCTATAGTCTCATAATCGCCAATAACTTTAGCAAATTGTGTAAGTAAGACCAGTATATACAGGCATGGAACAGTCAAGATTCCAAGTCTTTTGAAATGCATGCGACATGATTCTTGCTGTTTTATCCGGACCATGGTTCTGATTGCCCTTTCTTGCAGAACAAAGGCTTTGTGTACATTATATTTAAAGCTCCCTCCCGTATTTCTTCCGTTGTTGCAGTCTTAGAGCATACATTCAAAAGTATTGTTCCAAACATCTAGATTTCTAGAAACCGGAAAAACAGATTAATGATTCAGTGCTAACAACTTCATATACATTTTATAATTTTTTCAAAACTAATCTAACTCCAAAATTTGAAAATATATATAATTTAACAAAAAATAATATAGACAGTATATATTTTCTATATTTACTGTCTATATTATTTTTCCATCCAATCACTGCCAAATTTAGAACCAAATTCATTTTGCAAAAATGAAAGTGTAGAAGCCAAAACAAATGTCGAATATTCAGACGAAACTTTGGACCAAAACTGTCCTGATAATTTTAATAGTGAAAAGACAGAAATTATATTTAATTATGATGATAATCAATTTTGAAATACAATGAAATATATTTCTCTCGTTGTTGCAGATATAAAATAAATAACCGTATACAGTCTTACAGCACAAATTCGCAAGTATTGTCCTTAACATCTACATTTCGAAAAATCGGAAAACAGATCAATGATTCAGTGGAAACAACTCCAAATACATTTTCTGATTTTTTCAAAACTAATCCAACTCCGAAATTAGAAAATATGTATAATTTAACAAAAAACAATATAGACAGTAAATATAGAAACCAATCACAGTCAAATTTAGAACCAAATTCATTTGGCAATACAGAAAGGGTAGAGCGGAAAATAAGCGTTAAATATTCTGAGGAAACTTTTGACCAAAACCATCCTTACAATAATTTTAATAGTGAAAAGATAGAAATCATATTTAATTTTGACGATAATCAAGAAATTTCCAATTTGAATAAGTTAAAAATTATCACATGTAAGCTACTTTTAAATGGACCCATTGATAATGAAGAACATAAAGCTATAAAAGAGGCTGTTTCCAGCATTATTAACACACTTAACAATAAAAATGACCAAAAAAGATCAGTAAACACACAAACTGATGAAGTGTCAGTTATTTCTATTGAGGAGTACAATGTCATTAAAATTATGATCAGAAATAATATTAAGAATGTTTTGTCACATACAACACAAAAAAATTCCAATGACAGCTTGGTTGATAACCATTCACAAAACACAATGAATGAAAATATATTGAATTTTGGCAATGGATCTCGTTGCGAAGCAGTTTTCAAACAATCAGAAAAAAATAAATCAATAATCATGTATGTGTATAACTCCGTTATTAAAGAAATGCTACATCCTGAAATCGAGAATGAAGAAAATATGAAGACCATTTTTAATAAAACATTTACTTTAGTATCAGATTTAATTGGTGAAATTTTGAATAATGAAATGCCAAATTATGCAATAAACTTACCAGATAAGTTATCATATACTGATATCAACAAAATTAATATCAAAATTGATATGAATGATGAAACGAGGCTTTTATTATCTCAACATATAAAACAGCTTCAGGATTTTCGACAGAACCAACAAATCGGGTATGAATTTTCCACTCAACAGCAACACGAAGAACCACAATTTAGAATGCAGCAATCTAACAACAGATATGCGCAAGTTCACGGCGTAGGAACGTACAACACGAACAACTGGCCTAGGGTATGCAAATACTATTAAATTTCATTTTGCCTAATTTATATTCAAAACTTTACAAAAAGTGTTAATTACACGTGAATACATGCATCTTTATGAATCGAAATATTTCATGTAACTCTAATTTTATAGATTATAATAAATATTAATCAGAAATTAAATTTCAAATTGAAAAGTTATTCCTTTCTTAATTATAATATATAAGTTTCTTTATAAATCTATTTTCTTTTTGTAGGGTCATAACCCAGAGGCTGCAAATGTACAAGTCGCTACACTGCAACAAATAACACCTAATCAGAGTCACCACATTGGAGTTTTGGAAGTTGTTTCCCACCCAAAAGGTCAAACCAGGCGCTCGTATTCCCTTGGAGACTCAGGTAGCTATAAAAAATATAATAATCAACGACAACATCCGTATCGCAATCAAAACCATGATATAAATAGGGCTCCAGGCGCTCAGGGTCAATATGATTTCAACAGCAATGTAATGGTGTTACATCAACAACAACAACAACAACACCTTCAACAGAACGCTATACTGGTGCAACAAAATAATAACTGGCAACCAGATGCCGCTGTCCACAAGCAGTATATTATACCACATAGTTTTTAAGCGCTTTAATTACACACATTTCTTTATATATACATAGTCAATTGTGCCAATTTTATTTTAGTTTCAAATACCTATTACGTTAATTTACAAAATATGTATTCGATTTATGTCTATTTCTGTTGTCGATATATCGAATTTTGTTACAATTTACCTTCGAGAAATTATAGACGTGTTGATATTACGTAAGTATTACGTGTTGATGTTAAAAATAATGTTAAAGAACTAAAACCATAATAAAATATATAAAAATCTCTTGATGTTGTGAATAGTATTAGGGTTTATCATTCTCACGCAATTAAATATTATACTAATACTTTTTAAAATAAATGTTGTTGCACTTTCGTGTTACATATGAAATTACAATTACATGTATCGACATTTGTATATCGATAAAATCTTATCAAATTACGTCCAGTATAAGTCAAATAATAAAAATATTGATATTTGTGTGCAACTTTCTCTTTCAAATTGCTAGGGTGGATAGATATTTAAGACTTCAACAAAAATTTATACTTAGTTAAAAGACGTATATAAATTTAAAACTAGTGATGAAATAACTCATACACTCTATTTTTTACTTATGCTGTATAGTGGCGGCGTATATTAATCTATTATGCCATATCGTAAAAGACGACACAGGAAAATTAAACACGAGGTGGACAGCAGCCTTTTTCTGGTAACAAACTAAAATAATATAAAACTAGGATTACCAACCTGCCAGCCAATTGTGGCAGATATGGCAGTTATACTCCTCAAGAACTAATCTATTGAGGTTTAGCGATGGACTTTTGATAGGTTGTTATGATAAGTGAATAAATGAATTTCTTATTTATGATAGGGTTAACTTTTCTTATGGCTGGTTTTAGACCACATTTAATTTTTATATAGATTTATAAACATATATCTATGATTTGAAGTTGACGAGTGTGATATGTCTTTTTGATATAACGTTTAGAACTTGCAAAATATGTAATCTGCAAGATTATGGAGCGTATGAACAGAATGACCTTCTCAGTGACGGCGCATATTCATTGTAGGATCGGATGGAAATTACAAAATGTTAAACACGTAATTGGTACATGTTAATTATAGGATCGGATGGGAATTTGTTATTAAGAGGAATGTTTGCTCTATCTTGAGCTCATCTTCCCTGGCCCAACGTCAACACATACACCTAAATCGAGTGACAAAAATCCTGTAGATGCTTCTAAAAGTCCGGGGACTGTATGGTATTGCCTACTCCCCGTTCTAAGCGAGTGGTAAAGAAATAGTTGATTATTTAGATTACATTTTAATTTGCAGTCACTTAATCTTCTTACAATGTATTACTCTGTTATTGTTTACATTATAGATACCTCTGACTGAATATCTAAAAAAGTCTTACTGAACTTATATACGTAATACTAAATAATCTTTTGAAATTTGTCAAACTGTCAAATATCAACTCGGGTGCGCGTATATTATAAATTCAGTGAGTTTCTGTTGATTATCAACGTCATTGAAATGACAATGATATATTAACTTAAATTTTTAGTCTTCTGTTTTACTAAGATTACACCTTAGTCATCAGAGGAGGGCAATACATCTGCATTTTGATTCTTAATTGAGGATAAATGTATACATCTATGAGCCACAGAATCTGTTTAAAACCATCAAGTGGAGTGTGCGCTTGTCTGTCACCTTCACTCTTTAAAAATATCTTGAATGTACGTTGTAACTGTGACAAATAACTGAGTAAAGCCTTATGGTGTAATGTCGATATTCAATAAATAATATATTTATTTTTCTGCAAAATTAGTAATTCTACACACAAAGTTCATAACAAGTCGAACTAAGTCGAACTTTCAATAAATATTAAAATACTAGTAAGTAATAAAATCTAGGAAAATATTATCAAATAACCAAATTTATTAGTTTTTGCAGATTATTAATAAAGCCATTTACCATTTAACAAAGTTATTTAAAAATTAAAGTAACATCAATATTATTCAAGTGCAAAGTAAACTTTGAAAATACATATTATGACGCACTGACACTTGTTAGCATCCCGTCTGGTCCAAATTCAATCATTTAGTGTTTTATATGAAAAAATAAAATTTATTTTATTATACCTGCCTTAGCAGCAACGTACATACACAAATTTTTTTCTGCGTATCTATGGCGCAGTACCTTCTGAGTGAATAAATAAGTTTCATTCCCCCTCCTTTCAAAATACTAACTAAACTCACGACAGTTTTTGGATTTGACATATTAATAGTAATAACGATGTATGTAGATATATACATTTCAGAATCACATATGCAGTATATATAGGTATTTAACAATAAAATGTTAGAAATAAAGTAGATATAGGTACTTGTTACAACAGTAGATTAGAATTTAGCGTGTAAGATGAAAATAAATATATTCAAATAAAACGATGTGATATGCTGAGTAGTTCTGTAATTATAGTTAAAGATATTCCCAAACTTGCTTGTACATGTGTACTCGCATGTTTTTGCTGTAAATTGTATATTTTTGCCGCGCTTTTTAAAGTTCCATCAAAATATCTGAAATTTGACCAACATTTTCAACATCAAATTATTATTTTACAACATCAAATTGTTATTCGTCAAGTAAAATATATATTTCCTTGAAAATATTCTGTCAAAAGATTCGCAGCATATACGAAAACTCAGACGAGTATGTCAAAATGTGTCAATCATGTTTTGGTCACCATAATTCACTAAAAATAAGTCTACTTCCCTGAAAATATTCAGTCAAAATATTCGCAGCATACACAAAAAGTCAGATGAGTGTGTGAAAATTTATCAATAATTTTTGGCTACTATAATTCACTAAGAAAAATCTTTAAACTTCACCTATAAAACAGGAAAAATCTACTTTTGGCGCCCACTTGACCACAAGATACGCTGCTGATTTACCTCTGTTGCGTTCAATATACTATGCTTTAGTTTGGTCTGTGATAGGGTACTGTATAAACGTCTAGGGAGGAGCCTGTAAAACCTTTCCAATCCGCCTGGAAAGGGCGCAAAGATCTGTCTTAAAAGGCATAACCTTTAGGCCATACAGATGTCCCACAAAGAATTCTATGAGAAATGTCGAGTATTAACTATGAGGCTGTACATTTTGAAATTAATTACAAAACAGCATGTCGTGTCCATTTATAATACCACTGATTATAACAAATAGCGGGTTATAAAATGTATGTTTACCAACAACATGTCGAACATCCTCTGCTAGACGGCAACATGCTTATAAAGCTATATATTTATAGAACAAAATTAATAAGTTAACAAATATACATCCCTTGACTAGTAGAAAAGTGAAAATTAAAGAATTGGCTATTAGGATTAGATTACGTATGAACAAACTGAATTTGTATTATTATAACACAAATTAACAAACATTTATTATTATTATTACAGCCCTTCACAAGTCCACTGCTGAACATAGGTCTCCCCCAAGGTATGCCACAAAGCACGGTCCTGAGCCACCTGCATCCATCGACTTCCTGCATGTCTTACCAGGTTGTCACTTCATCTAGTGGGGGGTCGCTCTACAATTCGCCTACCGGTACGAGGCTGCCACTCGAGAACTTTTCTTCCCCAACGGTTGTCGGTTCTTCGAGCTATATGGCCGGCCCATTACCACTTCAGCTTACTAATCCGTTGGGCTACGTCGGTCACTCTGGCACACTGCGGATATCCTCATTTCTAAGTTTATCACGCAGATAAACTCCGAGCATAGCCCTTTCCATAGCTCGCTGAGCGACTTTGAGCGTCCTCATACGGCCAGCAGTGAAGGACCACGTCTCGGTTCCGTAGGTCATCACTGGCAACACGCACTGGTTGTACAACTTAGTTTTCAGGTTTTGAGGTATACCTGACGAGAAGATGCGTCGTAATTTCCATAATAACAAAATAACAAACATACAAAAATAAAAATAAAAATGTTTAAATATTAAATTTCAACCACAGACACGAACACATCCAAACGCACGGACACTCACGCGCACTCACGCGTACTCACACACGCACACACACACACATGCCCAAATACGCACCCAGCCGCAAACAAACACACACACACACACACACACACACACACACGTGCACACGTGCACACACGCACATACACTTACGCACGCACACATCCATACACATGCACACATAGATTTTAAAATTTCATTATTTACATAAAATAATTAGCTGTCATTATACTCGTATTAGGGAGATCACGAACTCTCGTAACACAAGATTTTTAACCTAGCTCGGTGGTCAGAAGCTTAAAAATATTGTAACAAACTTTATGTCAATAAAGATTATTATTATTATTATAAACTTAAAACTGCTCTTAAAATGTCAGTAGTGCCGGTGAAATCGAACACAAGTACTGAGGGCTAACATAAGGTAATCTTCCGCGCGCCGGATGTCGCTAGTTGGTAGTGAGATGAACTTACTTATCACAGATATGCACACAGTGTTATTGTTATTGAAAGTTACGTTTTAAATAAAAGTTTCTCGGTCTAGCGTATTATACATATACACAAAACAATATCTCAATGGTGTGCTCTTTAATTCTTTAAACATATTTAGTATCTTTTTTTAACTCTTTCACTGTTAGGAATATCTGTATTTTTGTTTATCCATTTCTTAAATAATTATTAAATTACATAGAAACATCCAACTCCATAGTTTTTAACCAATTTAACTCCTTCAGCTTAAGCATTAAAATATTTCACCTCATTTCAAAGTGGCGTTGACCTGTTGGCGAAAAGTTGTGGAAGCTTTCTGCGAGCGCTTACTTTAGCCTGAGCTAAGGTTTTTGTTTCGTTATCCATATTTGTATAATTATTACAAAATATGATGATTTTTTGTAACGTACAGAATTTTTTAACTTTAGATAGATATTATTAAATTTTGTAAATATTCAGTAGCAGGTTAAGCGCACTTACGTACCTGTTATTATCTATAAATAAATTATAAATTGATCTCACAGAAGATAAATGTATTTTTATAACATATAATAGGCCTCTATATTTAATGCTACCATATTTTTTTTGGGAAAATAGTTATAAATTTTAATTACCTCTCTACCGTGTAGTGACAATCCCGATATCGTCTCGTGGGTGACGTAAGAGGCGATATTGGGAAACAAACCAGAAGATCAGCAGCAGCGGCTTTGTAATAACAACTAGACAATGAAAAACTGCGATTGCCAACCCGCGTGCCAAGCGCGGCCACTATGATATAGGGAAGCAAACCAGAAGATCAGCAGCAGCGGCTTTGTAATAACAACTGGACAATGAAAAACTGCGATTGCCAACCCGCGTGCCAAGCGCGGCCACTATGATATAGGGAAGCAAACCAGAAGATCAGCAGCAGCGGCTTTGTAATAACAACTAGACAATGAAAAACTGCGATTGCCAACCCGCGTGCCAAGCGCGGCCACTATGATATAGGGAAGCAAACCAGAAGATCAGCAGCAGCGGCTTTGTAATAACAACTGGACAATGAAAAACTGCGATTGCCAACCCGCGTGCCAAGCGCGGCCACTATGATATAGGGAAGCAAACCAGAAGATCAGCAGCAGCGGCTTTGTAATAACAACTAGACAATGAAAAACTGCGATTGCCAACCCGCGTGCCAAGCGCGGCCACTATGATATAGGGAAGCAAACCAGAAGATCAGCAGCAGCGGCTTTGTAATAACAACTAGACAATGAAAAACTGCGATTGCCAACCCGCGTGCCAAGCGCGGCCACTATGATATAGGGAAGCAAACCAGAAGATCAGCAGCAGCGGCTTTGTAATAACAACTGGACAATGAAAAACTGCGATTGCCAACCCGCGTGCCAAGCGCGGCCACTATGATATAGGGAAGCGAACCAGAAGATCAGCAGCAGCGGCTTTGTAATAACAACTAGACAATGAAAAACTGCGATTGCCAACCCGCGTGCCAAGCGCGGCCACTATGATATAGGGAAGCAAACCAGAAGATCAGCAGCAGCGGCTTTGTAATAACAACTGGACAATGAAAAACTGCGATTGCCAACCCGCGTGCCAAGCGCGGCCACTATGATATAGGGAAGCAAACCAGAAGATCAGCAGCAGCGGCTTTGTAATAATAACTGGACAATGAAAAACTGCGATTGCCAACCCGCGTGCCAAGCGCGGCCACTATGATATAGGGAAGCAAACCAGAAGATCAGTAGCAGCGGCTTTGTAATAACAACTAGACAATGAAAAACTGCGATTGCCAACCCGCGTGCCAAGCGCGGCCACTATGATATAGGGAAGCAAACCAGAAGATCAGCAGCAGCGGCTTTGTAATAACAACTAGACAATGAAAAACTGCGATTGCCAACCCGCGTGCCGAGCGCGGCCACTATGATATAGGGAAGCAAACCAGAAGATCAGCAGCAGCGGCTTTGTAATAACAACTAGACAATGAAAAACTGCGATTGCCAACCCGCGTGCCAAGCGCGGCCACTATGATATAGGGAAGCAAACCAGAAGATCAGCAGCAGCGGCTTTGTAATAACAACTAGACAATGAAAAACTGCGATTGCCAACCCGCGTGCCAAGCGCGGCCACTATGATATAGGGAAGCAAACCAGAAGATCAGCAGCAGCGGCTTTGTAATAATAACTGGACAATGAAAAACTGCGATTGCCAACCCGCGTGCCAAGCGCGGCCACTATGATATAGGGAAGCAAACCAGAAGATCAGTAGCAGCGGCTTTGTAATAACAACTAGACAATGAAAAACTGCGATTGCCAACCCGCGTGCCAAGCGCGGCCACTATGATATAGGGAAGCAAACCAGAAGATCAGCAGCAGCGGCTTTGTAATAACAACTAGACAATGAAAAACTGCGATTGCCAACCCGCGTGCCGAGCGCGGCCACTATGATATAGGGAAGCAAACCAGAAGATCAGCAGCAGCGGCTTTGTAATAACAACTAGACAATGAAAAACTGCGATTGCCAACCCGCGTGCCAAGCGCGGCCACTATGATATAGGGAAGCAAACCAGAAGATCAGCAGCAGCGGCTTTGTAATAACAACTAGACAATGAAAAACTGCGATTGCCAACCCGCGTGCCAAGCGCGGCCACTATGATATAGGGAAGCAAACCAGAAGATCAGCAGCAGCGGCTTTGTAATAACAACTAGACAATGAAAAACTGCGATTGCCAACCCGCGTGCCGAGCGCGGCCACTATGATATAGGGAAGCAAACCAGAAGATCAGCAGCAGCGGCTTTGTAATAACAACTAGACAATGAAAAACTCAGATTGCCAACCCGCGTGCCAAGCGCGGCCACTATGATATAGGGAAGCAAACCAGAAGATCAGCAGCAGCGGCTTTGTAATAACAACTAGACAATGAAAAACTCAGATTGCCAACCCGCGTGCCAAGCGCGGCCACTATGGAAAAGGTTCCCTTTATGTGGCAATGTATGGGGAGGTCTATGCTCAGCAATGGACTTTGATAGGCTGTTACTAAGGACAAACGTTAAAATATAGAATATTTGTTATTAATATAAAGGAAACCAAAAGCTTAAAACTTAAATTATCACTTTAAATTTTCGTCCCAAATTCAACAAAATGAAACACTTGTAATCACATCGGTGTCTGTATGTCAATCACAGAGATTTTTCTCTGAGAATATTTCAAGTAAATGTTTGAAATTAAGTAATAGTTATATATTACGCTTATCTAAATACAAATCCATCCATTACCCATCCATCACAGCTTATAACAGTCCACTGCTGGACATAGGCCTCCCTCGTAGATTGGCTCATAAGAGTAATTTCGCCATAGTAGCCTCGCTTGACATGCGGGTGGGCAACTGCAGATTTTTTAATAATTTTTAGGTGTTATTAGGAAGTGACTGTTGCCTATCTCCTGTTTCAGTGTCTTTTCTACAAAAGTTTATTTTTAAAATTTGTAAATGTAAATACTAATTGTAAATGGAAGACGAACCTAATGGTGCGTTAGTACGAGTGTAATAACTAGTAGTTAGAATAAAGCTCTCGAGAGCTTTTTAACTATCAGTAGCTTCTATTCAATCTTACAATAAATAATTACAATTGATAATCTTAAATCTTATAATTATAATTAATAAGTGAAACTGAGGTTATAGAAGTGAAAACAAAAAGAAAGCAAATTTTACTACTTTGATGATGGTTTGTTTACTACTGAAATTGAAATTTCATATTTAAAACGTGTTAAATGAGATAATCCGTTATTAATGAAATGTTTCGAACATCATACAATACCTTAATGCTTTGTAAATTATATTTCATTTTTTAAGAATAATTATTGATATTCAATGAAGTTAATTGTTCAATTTAAGTGCTAAATATTATATGTTTTTGATTATATTTATCCTACCTAATAACTTGGGTGATTAAAAATTTTAAACATTTAACTCTGGTAAATTGTAGGTACTTTGTTTTGTATAAGTGACGAAATTTATTGAAGGGGAATCTTTGTTACAAAAGGATTACCTTATTCTATTGATTAAAAGTACTTGATAGAATTTTCAATTTGTAAGTCATAACATAAAAACGGAAAAAGTACTTTAATAAATTCTCAAATGATTTGAAAATAGAATAAATATTTAACTATACTATCTTATTAAATTGAAACTTAATCAATTAATATTAAATAAAGAAAATTTATAACATACTTTGAAAAACACAAGGGTGTCGCTACAGAGTATCTATGTAGGTATATATGTTTATTGTATATATTATATTTAACACACCGTAATTAAATTTCAAAATATCAGTGATAGCAGGTTGAGAGCAGCGGACAAACCAGCGGACATCTAGTTAATCCAGTCGGGCTTAGAAAAATCCAGTGTACTGGGAAAAAATTGTTGGTCAAACATCGGGTTTGGCAGGTAACTAAGTGTTTTGACTGCATGCTTCGGTCAAAAGTAGTTTTTTCCAGGAAACAGTTCTGACTGTAACATAATGTATGTTCATAATCATACACATAATTAGATATAAATATTGAACATAATTGTATATATACATGTAATTTAATAACCCATCTAGCATACTAGTTATATTTTTTCCTGTTCCACACTGACAGTGTTGTTTATAAGGGAGGAAAAATAACACTGAAAATAAAATTTCTTTCATTGAATGTATGTACGAGTATTAGATACTAAAACTACTGTCGCAAGTTTCTTTACTCTATTATAACCCAGTGCTTGACCAAAACCTGTCCTGTTGGTGAGTAGTGATGAAGTAGCAACAAAAGACTTAACTCTTCTTGCCTGAAGTCTTGATATTTTTAATATAGGTGTTTATAGTTGATTGATTCTAGAAACACCACTACATTTCGCTCTCTATCTATACACTAACAGAGGGAAATGTTGTAGTATTGTTAGTGGATACAAAAATTAATGTTTCCAATAACAGTTTTTTTATTGAGAATCTTTGATGAGAATTTAATTATTTCAATTCAACCTATACGGCACCCATTGAACTAAATAGGATTTTGAATACGCCTAATCTTAGGGAAACAATGTAGAGATTTATTTTGCAATAACCGACAAATTTGCAGTGAAGGTTAGAAATTGTGAAAAAATTAATTGAAAAATCTCAAACATTCTGTACTTTTTCTATTTTAAATGCAAAATACGTGGTAATGCATTATTTAACTGATTTTATTGCGCACGCACATATTCGTAAGTGTTTATCGGTAGACAGGCCGTTGTTGTTTATAAATCACATTCGATTCGGCATAATTAAAAAAAAAAGCAGAAGCCTTATTTACTCGTATTTTCACAAACTGCAATAACGATATATAATTATTTATATATTTGAATTTAAGTTTAAAATATGGCTACCCTAAGAAAACTAACCATGTGTATAGGATATATATATATATAATCGGTAATGCGCAATAATACCTTGCCTTAATTTATATTTCCCTCTTCCACAATCAGACAACCTGACACACGGCAGGAGTCCACCACCGATGTTGTCGACAAGACGCATTCGAATTAAACATTTAACTTCGTGGTTCAAGAATAAATTTAAAAAAACGCTTACTTATGTCCTTCTATCCAATTTAAATAAGTATTAAGAGATCTCATCACCACTTACAATCATAGGCTGGGTTATAGACAGGTATAGGCTTATGGTAAGTATTAATTTATATTATTACATAGTTATTACGATAATGGTGTATGATAATGGCCTCCAGATCAAATTTCGGTCAAGGCGGCCAGCCTCGACCGAGACTACCAATCGGCGCAGGACAGCATTATGGTGCCCTAGTGTGTAAATGCTCAAGCACAGGTGCTCAAGACCGGAGAGAGATCAGGCGCAGGATCAACGTCTTTACGTGCTTTCCGAAGCAAAGGGGTCAAACACCGCCAAATCCCTCACTCCGGGAAGCTATTGAAAATTACTTGACGGAAAAACTCGATAGTTGATTTTTTGGCCTGACTCAGGATTCGAACCCAGGACCTCATGATCAGCAGTCGAACTACTACAACCACTAGACCAATGCTATATATATATATATATATATATATATATATATATATATATATATATATATATATGTATACAATATTGTTTAAATCTGTTTAGCCATTCCCGAGAAATCGGTGATTAAAAATATTTTTGAAAAAATTATACAAAATAATAATACTAATATTATATAAGATAATAATTATATTATATTATTATGATAAAAGTTGTTGATGGGGAAATTTTCGCTTATCAATTTTTAAGTAGTAGTGCAATACTGCAACAATAAAGTTGTGAATCGTACTCTATTGGGTATATTCGTTTAACTTCCCCAAATCTTCTTTCACAGCGTGTCGTGGCAAATATATGCGTGTGCCTGTTACGGCAGACAAGAACCGAAGGCACAACTAGCTGTAAAGAGGAATTCTTAGTCTATAGACGATGCAAATTTATATTGATTCTTTAGGATAAAAAAAATATTGTCTAGATCATCAGGTGTGCTATGTGCTTGTTCTCGCTCTTACTTAAATCAGAAACTTTACGCAGTCATTTTTGTGTTGGTGCTTTAATTTTCTGTTGTATTTATGTTTCATATAATAATTATAACCTAACCATTCGAGATTTTAACCTTATCATATTTAAATATTTTTTTGCTTTCTGAGGTTCTAGAAATTTAAACGTTCTCGGAATTTAAAGAGCAATCAATTATTCACTTACCTACTTTATTAACATATTCACTTACCTACTTTATTAACAATTAACGACAATTAATTCAAGATAATTGCTAACGCCTAATTAAAATGTCTATAAATATTAATTAGTAATTATTAATTATCTATATTTTGCATGTTTTTTCATAATTTTATTTATCTATTGACCAAAATGAAGTTGGAGTTAGTCGGTATTGTATACACATATGTATTGCCAATACGATTAATAATATATAAATAAGTAACATTTATTATTCATAACTTAAGAATAACATGATTTGTTAAGTAGCTAATAAGTTGTAAATGAAAGGTCGTAATATATTCTTGTTTAGCCTAAGTTGAAATAAATTAATTTAAATCCTTTTCTCTTAAAAAGTAACTTAAAATATGTTAAGGTAGAAGTAGCATATTGTAGTCGACAAATTATCTAGTAAGCTTTTATTAATAATAATATTTTATTCAGTCAAATTTGCATCATTATGTACCAATTTTTTTCTTACTAATTTTGGATTACGATAATAGGAATAAATATTTTGCTTACAAATAAGATGATTCTCATCAAACATGGTTGTACCAGGTAGTAAATGTAAATATTTAGTATATATTTAGTTTTCAGTTTTTCATCAAACACATAAATATCTATGGTTTTCATCCCATAGATTATTATTCAATCATATAAAGGGTGGTTTTAAAGTTATTTAATATTTAAAGTATTTTTAAATCAACCATGTTTTCATATATGCATATGTGACTGTACCAAAACCCTAAAAGGTTAGGTAGAGTTAAGCCAGGAAGTATATAATTGCAGAAGTACATAAATACAAATAATTTTTATAGTATCATGTTACCTAAAAATATCTGTTAGTAGATTTAGTATTGTGCTGTAACTTTAAACCCAGTAAGATTTTAGGGCTCCTTTTTATATATTTCGGAATCCGTCTGGGTGCATATATGGCGACATCTTACATTTTTATAAATAACAATTTAACTTAAACAAGGAAATCTGCCGATGCGTCGTCACTCCGACAACAAAAATGGAATGCCTCACAACTTGTAACTATATTAGCTCTGTATACCCTTCAGATCCGAACACATCAGTGGACACACCGCTTATGGTGGCAGAAACATTTAAGAGAGGGTATTCTCTATTATCTCTATCTATCTAGACAGGCTCCTAGGCAAAAGTCCGACCATGTGTAAATGTGTATTATTAGCTCTTAAATAATATATATAAGTTTTTGTAGCAGCTGGTGTTTGGCCAATGTTAGAATATTGCTTGCAATGGTTTACTGTGTGAATAGTTAGTATTATATATATATATATATATATATATATATATATATATATATATATATATATATATATATATATATATATATATATCCAAATATATTTTTAGATAAGATTATTGTTTAAGATTAATATGTGTTTGTGTAATCATCGATTTGCGTGTGGGACAATAATATATTAAAAAAAATTATTAAATAAAGAAAGGAAATAAAATTTAACTCTGTATATAACAAATAATTGAAAAACAAATATATTGTAACGCACGGTTTTGATTTCCTATTTAAAGCCCAAATGAGCAAAAAGCGTTAAGGCCCTTTTGTAGTTCGATGTGTAGATATGAAAGCTTTTCTTCATTGCCCATAAGTTTCGAGCGAATTAGTAAAATAACGAAGAGCGGCAAAAAATTCGAAAAAATAAATGTACGCCAGGGCGACCGCGAGCGCTTTAACTGTTCGATTTGATTTAGTTTTTTTCTTCAATATGACTTAAAAATTATAAGCCTTTTGATATGATATAAGTTTTACATGATTTCTTTATAGAATATCTGCAAGGCAGGTACGTTTACCCTAGGATTTAATGTTATTTTTGTGATTATTTTTAGTCTCATTAGCGTTTGTCTCCACAAAACCCTTCTTCGTATGTTCGATTTTTATAATATTATTTTGTTTTTGGGTAATATACATAGATGTTCAAAATAAGTGCAACATCAGATTAGAAGTTGTATCAACAATCGTGGAATTAAGAGGTATTAGATACACGCTTTGTTTTAAAATATCTCTGTTCTATTCATCACTGCTTATAAATGTATAACACACCTAGGTAATGAACGTATTTTATATATCAAATGTAAGATACATAAAATACATATATTAGATACATAAATGGTAAAATAGATGTATATTAACTTTATTACGAGCAGGATGGTAATAGAGCTTTATTTGAAAAGCATGTGTGTAATGCGTTTAGACATTTAAGGTATTATTGTCTTAATAAATGGTTTGGTTGTTTCAATTAGGTAAGGTTTCTCAATTGTATTCTTAAGCTTATGTCGTATAATATTTATTTTCATTTTCAATCTTACTGATCTAAAATTAAAATAATATTAGTGTTGTTGTATTTGTGTTGTTTAAATGTTTGTAACATTAATTGTAATACTTAATATAGCCGAGGGTTGGAACGTTATTTATGTCATTTTAACGAAATTGTGAACAAATTTGTATTACCAATATAGTACCTCACTTTGTTTTACTCATTACTATAATAATATGTAAGTATTAATTAGCCGACACATTCCAAAGTATTAGTAAGATAAAGTAGCAATGGCCGGCCGTATAGCTCGAAGAACCGAAAACCGATGGGGAAGAAAGGTTTTTGAACGGTAGCCTCGTACCGGCAGGCGAAGTGTAGGGCGACCCCTCACTAGATGGAGTGACAATCCGGTAAGACATTCAGGAAGTCGATACATGTAGGTGACTCAGGACCGTGCTTTGTGGCATTCCTTGGGGAAATCCTATGTTCTGTAATGTAATAAAAAGGGGCTGTAATGATAATAACGATGATGGTGAATTACACATATACCATTCCACGAGATTCGCTCAATCAACAATCAAACATTATTATTTGTTTATTGTTTCAGCGAATATCTGGTAATAGTTACGTACGTAATATGTAATTTGTATGTAATTACTCTAAGAGTTAGGAAGTCCTACAATAATTAGTGTTAAGTATAAAATTGATGTTCGTATTGATACGAGAAAATGTTTTATTCAAATATAATATTTTAAAATGTCCTCTTTAAAAGATTTATTAAAGGTGAATGTATTTTTCGATGTATTATTGTAATTTGCTCATACCCTTATCTAATGAATGTAACAGATTCTTTGTCTAATTACTATAAGTCTTAAGTAAAATTATTCTATATGTGTACGAAATTTTTGATCATCAAGTACAAACCTAACCTCTACAGACAGTATTTAAAGTGTGTAATGCTAAAGACGTGTTTTCATCTATGGAAAAACAACCTGTAGTGATAATACTAGCTTTGTTAATTTTTATACTGAAACAGCGGTGATTGCATTAACCGCTTGTTGGCAGAAACAGGTAAGATGGACACGCAATTAGACAAGTTAAGAAAAAGATCAAAATAGTTTTATTTTCGCAGACATGCGTATATATGTTTTAATTGCTGACCATTCTTAAATGATGTTTCTGCATCGCATGTTTTCAAGTACGTAATAAATCAACATTGAATTTTAATTAAAATTTTAGTTACTCCCGAGGCTTCAAATACACCCAAAAAAAAATTCACTTAATGCGAGCGCTACCACTGCCAAATAAAATAAAGGAATATTGTTATAAAAAATATTCCGACGATTATAACGAATTATGCGCGCGGGATAATAATATGAATGATTTCACAGATAACTTTAATCTCGACATACATCAATTTTCGGGAGACATGACACTTAAATCATCCTCCCTATTCTTAACACACACGCACAGGCTACCGTCATCAGTGGACACATGTAGCCAACTTTAAACAGAGACGGCTACATATTATACATTGTTGGCTCTGAGGGCGAGGTGTCTTGTAGTTAATGCTGTAATTATACTGGCCCTCTGTATGTTTTTCAGCACAACACAACAGTGTAGACACTGCTATTTGATGGTAGAAATAGATAAGAGGGAGGGGGAAGATAAGAGAAATAGATAAGGGGGATAAGAGGGATTGCCATGTTTCGTGTTTATGATAAGCAATAAAAAGCGGTGACGCCTTTAAAGGCGTCACCGCTTTTTATTGCTGGTTAACCAGTAACGGAACATTTTATCTTGTATCCTAGTTACAATAATTGAGATGCAATCTTCAACAGGTAGGCATGTAAATAGAGACTAGACATCAAATGACCATGGTTTTACTGTCAGTAAGACGTAAGTTTTATGTCTCACTGACATGTCAGTTATTAGTTAAGTAAAATTAAATTATAAGTTAAACTAAATGAGATAAAACCCATAAAATTAGATTTACACAATGTCTAATACCACGTAAATATAAGCAATCATTACCTCAAATTTTATATTACATTCACAATATAAGAACGAGGCTTTTGTGTTTCTACTACCCTACATCATCCCGTGCGTGTCGTGAGAGACGACAGAAATCCGCATTCGAAACAGCATCCTTCTGTTGATAACTGAAAATAAAAAAATACGTTTGCCAATCTGCCTGCCAAAAGTAGTAATCATGGCAATAGAGGCCTGTAATCAGCAGAGGAATTTTGATAGGCTGTAATGATTAAGATGATGATGATGAAAATAATAAAAAGGTAATATTACAGAAAATATCATTTAAATTAAGCAAATAAGGATACAAACACTCAAAGGTATTAGATATCATAACTAAAAACTCGCTATAGATTGACTCAAAGCTGAAACAGTTTGTAATTGTTTGTTCTCGCTACAGAGTGATGTAAAATCAAAATACATAGAATATTACGTGGAAGTTTTAATGCATGTGTATTCGCCGCTGCTTCAATGCAATCCAGAAAGTTATTTAATATTTTTTTTTTCATTTTATATCTACGTTGAAAACAGTTAATGGAGTTTTCAAACTGTATAAAGCAATGCGAATATTTGCTGGTCAAAGGAATATTTCATAATTTTCAGAAACAAGATAAGTGCTTTTTGGATCGCTTACCCTCTTGTCATGTTTGATGACTCTATTTTAGCCGACTTTAAACGTGGGGACAGTTCTCAATTCGATTGTATGTGTTCTTTTTTCAATGTAAGCTACGCAATATCTTGGTAATTTGTGAAACGATTATAATGAGCTTCTAGCGCCTAAAACACTCCAGATGCCGTAAAGTCTCGTGTTGTTTCTATCACTTTAAGTCAAAGTGACTGTGACACTTCGAGACTTAAAGACTATTTGAAAATTGAGTAGGGTTTGACTAATTGGTCATAAGGCTTCTTTAACTCTTTTTCTCTTTCACACCTCAGCACCTACTTTAGAAGATATTATGTGAAAACTATTTTTAAGTTTTTGAAGTCTGCTTCTAATTATTATCAAAAGTTTAATTTAAAAAATACCATATAAAATATTGCATTATTTATATTGACTACTATCCTTCATTACGTACGGTGTGGTCTTCCACTATGTGATGGCGGCAAAGAGAGATATAGTGCTATCTAGATAGGGTTCCTTTTCTATCTAGGAGTCCGGCGAAGTGAAAAATACCGTCTGAGCTAATTCAGCCGCCAGGCGACTGTGCGTACTGTGGAGTTTCGGAATTTTTGAAGGGGTAATTTAAGTCAGTATACTGATAGTATTGGCGGACTTCACATGTCCTCGAAACATTTTATTTCTCAGACATGCGGGGTTTATAGTAGCAGCTATTGTTTGGAAGACGTTGCTGCTAATCCCTGGTTTGTTACTCTTTGTCGCCTCCTTTGACAACTACGGGACAATACGAGTTAATGGACATCTACATGCATCCATCGACGCCCTACAAACAAGTCGATGGATGCAGATGGCTCTGGACTGTGCTTTGCGGCATTGCTTGGGAGAGGCCTATGTTCAGCTGTAGACTTGTGAAGGACTGTATTGATGGTGATGGTGGATATGTACACCGCCTCTAAATTGTCAAAGGTTAAGAGCACTTCTGATTGCAATTAAAAACTTCATTGGTGCAAGTAAGGGTCGAATCTAGATTGTTCGAAATATTTTCAAGACATATGAAGTCCGCCAATACCTATTGGGGCAACATGATTATTCTCTCAGAAAAGACAGGAACACAATAAATATAGAAATAATCGAAAATAATCGAAAATAATCGTGGTGTCGCCGTCATTTTGATTTTGTACTTGTACTATGCCAGTATTATCACGACTCTCAGAATTGAGAGGAGGCCTGTGCTGTGGAATGTATATAGGCTGTCACTTTATTTTTTATTATTCCTTTTTTTATTTTTCCTTCATCTGTATAACTTTCTGTGTGAAGTTAACTGCTCATGTCCTTGTGCTGCAGTAGCCACTTTACCATCAGGATGACAGTTGTCTCGTTTTTGACTCTTATGTTATAAGAATACAGATTTTTATAGGATAGGGTGACAAACGAGCACACAGTCCACCTGATGGTAAGTGGTTGCTGTGGCCCATAGACATCTACATCTATCCTCGATTACGAATCGAAATGCAGATGCGTTGGCACCCGTGAGGATTAAGATGGAACGCCTCGTTTCCAGTAAAAAGGGTCTCCGGTTCTCTACACTCACCTTACAAAACACAACAGCACTAAGCTACTATTTTACGCTGGTATTCTGTGAAAGCGTGGTCCTTCTCAGGTTAAGCCGACCCATACGTGCTACAACTATATTACTAATATAATTGCAGCATGGTTCCACCACGTAAAGATGGACTAAAACCGTCATAGCAACGGAAATGAAATACAATTATGTAAGGAGCGTCAATTCGTTATGCAATTTGTGCAAATCTTCCTAAATCTCATTTAAAGTATATTCTTTGAACGGAAATCTCGGAGATTGGAGATAATACTTTATTAGAACTTTCTGATATGTGATAATTGTCCTCAAGTGTGTAAGAGAATCAAGTAAACCATGAAATCCCGTAGGTGTCGTAAGAAGTGTCAGAGGGATGCTGAAACAGGAAATGGGCAGTTAGCATTTTTCTAAAAACAACACAATATTAATGAAAAATAAAACTGGTAATAAAACATTGTGAGCTCCCTGCTCGTAATATATGTATCAGTATTATCGCTGCGCTTAGGAATTAATGAAATATATTGAAGCAAACGCCTGTGGTGGCGATATAAGAATATCCACTACCCCACATCGTCCCATGGGTGTAGTGACATGAACTATTGGACCCTCAATTGATATGTAACTTGATGCGTTCGTTAATTCTCAAAAGTTGGTCACAAAAAATCCATCATAGTAATCTACAGCACTGGGTTGCTAACAGACAAAGAAGATATTTAAGATGACACTAAAATAAACAAAGTATCCATTAAGATAAAAACAAAAACAAATCCAATTTAAATTAAAATCTAACTGTTATCTTCTTTTGAATAAAAGTAAAAACAAAACTCTTTACTTTCATTTATTAATTAGCGTGCCTTTCTTGTTCGTTTTTAAATCAACCCCGCTTCGGATGGAAAAATGATTAAGAACAAGAAAAGCATTGTTTGTAAAGTATTTCTTTTATTAAGCTTTGATTTTAAACGGTGTTGAAACCATATCTATCCACTTGTTCGTAGTCTAGTTTTTCCATTGTTCAACTCTTGATAATCGTGGAACTCAGGTGAAAATGAATTTTCTTAATAAACTCGGTGGGTGATTTCATTTAAACAAATAACTGCTACGATTTCCATTAGGGTCGATTAGGTACAGGAGGCCTAGAAAAATGTTTTTTTAAACGTTACCGCCACACTAAGCCACTGCGCCAGGGGGACGTCGTCTGGTCCTGCTATCGTCAATCGGCGCATGAAAGGCAAATCCTTACTACGATGCGTGAGGCCCGTGTCCAGTGCACTTTATTTTTTATATTCAAATAACAGTGTTATTGTAATACAAATGCTTTGCGTTCTATTTTAAGTAACGAGATGATATTGCTGATGATGAATTAGTTGGTCAAAAAGAATCTATATTCACTTGGTCGGTCGCAAATAGTTTCGATTAGTTGGTAATGTTAGACTTTTGGCTTTACAGGTTTACCGATCTCAGGGCTCTTTTTTATATAGGATAAGTTGACAAACGAGTTGACATACAGTCCACCTGATGGTAAGTGGTTGCTGTGGCCCATAGACATCTACATATATCCTCGATAACGAATCAAAATGCAAATGCGTTGTCATCCGTGAGGGCTAAGATAGAATGCCTCATTTCTAGTAAAAAGGGTCTCCGGTTCTCTACACTCACCATACGGAACACAGCAGCACTAAGCTACTATTTTACGCTGGTATTCTGTAGTAGAGCGTGGTCCTTCCCCGGCCGAGCGGACCCATTCGTGGTATAACTATACTACTAATATAATTGCAGCATGACTCTTCCACGTATAAAAGCTTAAAATCAAAATGATAAATTTAAGTCATTCTGCATCGTTACTTGCGTAACGATGTTCACCTACGTCACTTAAAAGTGCGCGTAAATGTGTTTGTTATCTAACGGCCGTCCGAAAAGGGGGTGCTGGCCCCCGGCTCTGACGGCTTACTCGTATAGCTCGATGTTCTTGACAGTGGGAATTGGCCAAGGACGTGGGTGTACGGTGTGTACGCAGTGTATAGAGGTGCGCGGCGCGCCCCTCTACGGATCGCTTAGTGGTGGACCGCCAGTCATCCAAATGGTTGTATTGCAAGCTTTGTTGCGATGTGTGCTGGTAAAACCGTGTGGCTAGAATTAGTCCGAATAATTCCTCAGAGCAATCCCCGTGGTAGATACGACAAAATACGCAAAGAGATGCAACATCTGTTCGCAGTGTCAGTGATTCAAGCTGATCGGAAAGAGCTCGGTCGCCGACGATTTGAACTGCTCCGCGCTGGATGCGATCAAATGGAAGGAGCTGGCACTGGAGAGCCCCAGCCCAGAGACGGGAACAGTGTTCCATGTGCGGCCGAATCTGCACCTTGTAAAGTTGCGGGCGGTGAGCCGGCATGAAATACTGTCCCGCTCTGCTGAGCTTGCCAAGCTTTTTAGTGGCCAATTTGGCCTCATCTTTCAAGTGACCTCGAAACTGCACATCACTCGATATGTCGACGCTGAGGATTCCGATACTGGCTGAGGCAACAACGGGAGTGCATTGAAACTGAGGAGATACGACGAAGGGGTTCTTTTTAGCGGTAAGCGCGCAAACTTGTGTCCTCTGGGGATTAAACTGGACTAGATTTAGTCGCCCCCAGTCCGAGATTTTGTTCAAAAAAGTCTCGACTTCAGACACAAGTTTGTTCCGGTACTCGGCAACGTTTTCCCGAGAAATATTGGCACGGCCGGTATATAAAGCATCACCAGTGCTGTCGTCTGCATAGCAATGAATGCTACTGATTTGCAACATGTCATTGATATGCAGAAGAAACAGCGTTGGTGATAGCACGCAGTCTTGTGGAACATCTGCGTTAATGGGCTTGTAATCGGAGCAAGCAATGTCTACTACGACCTTGATTCTCCGATCAGCAAGAAAACTAATGAATCAATTGCAAAATTCCTCGGGAAGCCCATAGGAAGGAAGCTTTGTAAGAAGCGCTATGTGACAAACCCGATTGAAGACCTTCACTATGTCAAACTAACGGCCGACGCCTCCTTCGTGGACATCATTGCATTCGTCCATTTATGAGTTAGGTAACCTAGAAGATCACCAGTCAAGCGAACGCGACGGAAACCGTACTAGCGGTCACTAATCAGCTGGTGATCGTCAAGGTACCACATGAGCTGGCTAAAGAAATGGCTAAATCCTCAACTATGCTACCTCTCATTAGGCCAGGAAACCCCGATCTCGCCTTGGACGAATCTGAAAAAGCCGAATGCCTCGCGAATAGTTTAGATAGTTACTACACTCCTTCTAGCGAACCCATAGATCCCGCTCACCGTGCAGAGATCGAAGTGAAAGTCGAGCATAGATCTGCATTACATATAAGCAAATAAAAACCTTAAATATAAATCAGCACCCGGTGGCATTAGCAACAGGGTGCTTAAATCACTCTCAGCGCCACTTGTTTGTTTCCTAGTGGGCATTTTTATCGCCTTTCTGTCCAGCTGCTCCTTCCCGGATGCCTGAAATGAAGCGGACCTTATAGGAATCCCGAAACCAAAGAAGCACAGTGGGGAAAATATACAAACGACTTATATTAAATCGCCTCCAAAAAATTAATTTTGAAAACAAAATTATTCCAGACGAGCAGTTCGGATTCAGACCCGAACACTCGAGTACAGAACATACTAAGGTACACAATATTTAAATGAAATTAATAATTATAGGCCAGTGACCCGAATACCCATATTTTCAAAAATATTCGAGAAGATTATGCTGAGAAGGCTTCAAGAATTTACGACATGTCATCGTTTACTTAAAGAGCAGCATTTTGGATTTACACAGAATAGTGCAACCTCGCTAGCATGTTTTTTATTTATATTTGATTAAAATAGTCACCCACGCTATAAATGATGACCTTCCAGTTGCGGCAATCTTCCTGGACATGAGCAAGACATTTGATTTCGTGGACCATAAATTGCTCTTACACAAATTAGAAAAATATGGGATAAGAGGTAAAGCTAACGACTGGTTGAGAAACTATTTATGTGAGAGACAACAATTTGTGGAAATATCTAAAGTCAATAAAGATAAAAAGTATTATACAGAAGCGACAATCAGATAAATGACTGTTCCCTGAAACTGATCCCTTTCTTTTAAAACATTCGTATAGTCTTTATGCAACTTAACCATATCACTTTTAAGCTGAGTATTTTGGCAGTTATGTATTTATTATTTCCTTTTCGTTGAAATCCCTTTCTTTAAGCAACAGCTCACACTGCTCCTTTGACGCCTTAAGTTCTAGAAGCAACATTTGAAATTGATTCTCCATTTGGCACGATATGGCGTTGCGTGTATTTATTTTAGTATTATGTGTAAATAGCAAAAGAAAACAAAGAAAGAAAACCAAAGAAGCAGAAAGAGCAAACATCTAGATTTGTGGGTTTATTTACCGGTCTCAAACTAAATTATCAGGTAAACAATTCAGATTGAAATCCGAAACAACTCTTTTTTCAAAAGTAAATCTTAAAATATTAAAGGCATAACAAGAATTACACTTACAGAAGGTTTAAACATGGTTTAAACGATGTTCGTTACAGCTGTCACTTTAAGTTGGAACAGAAAACACTATTTAATTAAAATACTTATGACTTTTATTTATTTTACAAACACAATTAAGTCCTATTTATCAACTGTAACTAGAAATTCAGGTGGATATTATCATTTTACAATATTTATTTTTTTAAATATTTGGGAGCTATTATTTTAGAACTTGTCAATGGGGTTGCCACAGATAAGCACAGCGTTTTGCATTCTTGGGTAGTGTATGTAACTAAATTACATAAAGGACAGATATAGGGTCTAAGAAGGACAAAATAAAGTCTGTATGGTCAACTTTTAGGTAAAACATAATTAATAATAATATAAATATTTTTTTAAAATTTATTAATATTAATGAGAAGACAAACAAAATAGAGAGTTATATCCTATACTATTAAACGAGCAATTCTTGTATATATGTATATATATATATATAATCGGGATCTCGGAAACGGCTCCAACGATTTTCATAAAATTTAGTGTCCAGGGAGTTTCGGGGATAATAAATCGATCTAGCTAAGATTTATTTTTAGAAAATGTCTTTTTGTCCGTGTTTTTAGGCAATAAAAAACTGCTACAATATCGTTAGAATAAGAAGGTAAATTTTGACAGTTTGGTAATGATTATAAATAGCTTATTGGTATAATGGGCGGTCACAAAATCGTAAAACCCCGGTACGAGCCCAGACCGACCGACCGACTTTTTTATTTTTTTTTTCAAGTTTCTTTCTTTTTTGAGAAAATATATTTTTTTCGAGCCCTTTTTTTAGTATTTTTTAAAAACACGAAAATTTAAATAAAAATAATTGCACTCATGATTTTTTATTCAAATAACCAGTTCAGTTTTTTCTGTTATGTCGCTAAGATCAAAAAATATTATTTATAATTCATCAGTATGTAATTTGTATCTAAATATAATTTCCAAAACACACGAATTAAAAAAATCGAGCGAAAAATACCGAGCAAAGCTCGGTCAACCGGGTACTAAAGAGAATATTATATTTTACTTTAGTGCTTAATATATTTTACGTGTCAGCGAATGAAGAGTAGATTAGTTCGCTGGCCAGCTCAAAGAAGTGCCAACCGATGCGGAAGAAAGGTTCCCCACCGGCAGCCTCGAACCAGTAGACGGAGTGTATGGCGGGTACAGCAGCAGGACTAGGTGCAGCGATGACCTGGCAAGACATGCGTGAAGTCGATGGATGCAGGTGGCCCAAAACCGTGCTTTGTGGCATTCCTTTAGGTAGGCCTATGTTCAGCAGTTTACTTGTGAAGGGCTCTAAAGGTGGTAATGATGAAATCAGGATCATAGGAACTTGAGGACTAGGATGGAATGTCTCGTTACTCGCCATGCTCAACAGCATGATGCTATTTTACGCTGGTATTTTATTATTATTTATAAGTGCTAGTAATGTTAGGGATTCCAATCTCTTGCTTATTTCTGACGGCAAATATATAGTGCTGTCACTGAAAATATGCTTAGGATTAAGAGGTAGGGGTATAGAGATCCAGAATAATTATAAGCTGTGAGGTATTCCATCTTTGTCCTTAGAGGTGACATAGCATCTGTAGCCTCTTTTATTTGAACCGGGCTGCAACTGTCCACGGAAAGTAATATCCATTTACCGTCATGTGGTCCGCAATTGCTTACTACAGGGCTACGTACCTCGAAGTACTGGGTTTGTTCCCAGAGATAATGGCGATATCAAAAAGTGTTTAATATGATTCCTCGAGAGACTAGGACGGCTCGAATAACGTTAATTTCTGCTTGTACGCGGTGGATTTTTTACGTTGTAGAGCCAAACTCTGGTTATATTATGGTCGCAGCACCAATACCACATATTTACCAATACCAGCGTAAAATAGCAGCTCAACACTTCTGTGTATCGTATGGTGAGTGTAGAGAATCCGAGGCCTTTTTTAATATAAACGAGACATTCCATCTTACTCCTCAGAGGTGACAACTCATCTGCATTTTGGATCTTAATCGAGGATGAATATAGATGATTATAGTCCTCAGCATCCACTTATCATTCGGTGCACTGTATACTTATTTGTCAGACATATTCTTTAAAAAAAGTACGGAAAATATGCGATCAGTCGTGAAGATGCGGAATGTATGCCATGTATCATTAAGTTTTTTTTATATAGGAAATGGTTGACAAGCGAGCACACAGTTTACTGATGGTAAATGGTTACAGTGGCCCATAGACATCTACGTATGCGGTCCCATAATGAATTGGCCTAACTATGAATCTATGAAGGAAATGAAACGAAACCAATTTTATTTTTCAATATAATCACCATGTATACTAACACACTTCTGACATCTGTGAATCAACATCTCTAAACCTTTATAATAATAATCACATTTTTTATCCTCAAAATGACTGAGGACGGCCGCCTGCAACTCTTCATAGCTTGAAAATTTTCTTCCTCTTAAGTCCCGCTATAAATTTGGAAATAAATAATAGTCGGACGGGGCCATGTCTGGACTGTAAGGTGGATGTTGAACTTCTGTGAACCCGCATTGACGAACTGCATCCTTCGAAACACCAGCGGTATGAACAGGGGCGTTGTCATGGAGCAACAGGACACCTTTAGACAGCTTGCCTCTTCGTTTTTCCTTTATCTTGTCTCGTAATTTATATATTAAAGAAGCATAATATTTGCCGTTCACGACTGTATTACGTTCTTTAAAATCCACCATCAAAATGCCTTGAAAATCCCAAAATATTGTGCACATCAGTTTATTAGTCGATTGTTGCACCTTTGCCTTTCTAGGGGGCTTTTCACCGTTATAACGCCATTCCATTGACTCGCGCTTGCTTTGTGGACCATAATACAAGATCATAGTTTCATCACCAGTCACTAGCCGCTCGATCACAGTCTTTGGATTTTCGCCACAAAGATCCAAAAACTCCGAAGCGCAGCGCACTCTTTCCTGTCTCTGTACCGCTGAAAGAAGTTTCAGTACCCATCTTGCACTCACTTTTTTCATGTGAAGATGTTCATGGATCGCGCGATGAACGGTTCTCTTAGAGAGCCCAAGCCTTGCTGCAATTTCTCTAATCTTCAAACGGCGGTCACTCAGAACCTCCTCTTCGATAAGAGCAATCGTTTCGGGAGTGAGCACTTCCACAGGTCGACCGTCGTGGCCAAAGTCTTCGACGGTTTCTCTCCCGAGGCGAAACTCTTTCACCCAATTTTTCACTGTGCTATAGGAGGGGGCAGACTCCTTATACACGCCATCCAATTGTTCTTTTATTTGGGCAGGGGATAAACCTTCTTTAAACAGAAACTTTATGACACTTCGATACTCAGTTTTCGACATTTTGAAAAAATACGCGACTCTCGTTATTCAAATGCCTGTTAAACTAAGACTAAGCATTTCATGTCGATGCATGTTTCTTATATTAAGTGCACGATAAACGTACTATTTAATGCAACACAACATGTAGCGACATGTCGCGTTGAACTATATCAGGCCAGTTCATTATGGGACCGCCTGGTACATCCATCCTCGTTTGCGAATTAAAATGAAGATGCGTCTTTTTCAGTAAAAAGGGTCTCCGGTTCTCTACATTCACAATATGAAACACAGCAGCATTAAGCTGCTATTTGACGCTGGTATTCTGTGGAGTGTGGTGATTTCCCGGTCAAGCCGACCCATTCGTGCTACAACTATACAATTAATATAGTTGCAGCTTGGCTCTACCACGTAAATGTTAAAAGTTAAAAAAATCTACTACTACTAATTAAATATGCTAATAATTAAATATGTTAATTTCTTTTTTGATATTGTGTTTGATAAAAAATAAATACCTAACAAAGCAAAACCCTTACTTGACACGGTATAACAATCATATTTTCCACTGTTTTCATTCTACGTAGAGGCGTGCAGGTTAATTTGTGAAATGGGTGTATTCGGACGTGGACGCTCCGGTGGATTTAATCCTTTACGAGGTGATGGCATAAGCCAAATAACTATTGAAGTTTGAACGCCCTACTGTGTAGTCTCTGCTTAAAACATTTACTTTGAGCTATTATTTTTAAAGAGAATTTTTAGCCGACTTCGTAAAATGAAAATACTTGTTTGTATGTAACGCAATATCTTTATGAATTACGAGTATATATTGATTTTGATGATATTTTTATTAAAAAGGTTCATTCTTGACAGCCTGCTCTATATAATTTAGGAAAAAATTCCACCCCTCAGGGTGGCAAAATAAGGGGATGAAGTTTTTAATGTAACTATTCAGACTACATTGAGATTGTGATACTCCTTAGTCTACCCAAAAGGGTAAAAAATAACTTTTAATCAAGAGTGAAAGTCGTTTAAAAAACTAAATAGAATAAAATAACTTCACGCTTGAAGGTGGCTTTTTTATTTTACTGTTACAGTTACAGTCTATCAGAAGTCCACTGCTGGACATAGGCCTCCCTCTTATACATGGTGTTATAAGTGGGATATTTGTCATAGTTGCCACTCTTGGTTGGCAGCCTTAGTTTATTTTATTAGTTATTAGTAAGACGCTGCTGTCCAGCTCCATGTTTGTTTACCTATGTCACCTCCTACGACAGCCACGGCACGACATGGGACAGTGGATACTCTTACATCGGCACTACACGGTGGTTAACATGAGGCGAATTAACACATATATCCTTTTCTTCTTCTTTATTAACCCGTAAAACCCCACGGCTGGACATGGGGACCGAAGACCCTGGGTTACACCGCATCTGAGGATTTATATTGGTTGGCTGCAACAACTAATTTCATTTCGCTTGTCATCTTAATTCTTAAAAAAATTTAATAAAAAAAAAACAATTTCATTTGGTTTAGCATTACGAATTAAATATATTTATAAAAATTGTTGAAATACCAAGGAAAGCGTTTTATAGGCATCCGATAGATAAAACAACGCAGAGGAAATAAATATAAATTTTGAGTTACATTAAACATAAAATAAAATATAGTGTAAAATGTAGCTGCGTTGAATAGTTGTTTAATGTTTATTGATATTCCAGCGACAAGCAAAGATATCATATCATAATAAGGTAACGTCTTCGCTTTTGTTTTGAATTAAATTAAGGCTGTTTTCGGTTACAATATCAAAATAAAAGAGTAATACCAAAGCAACATTGTACACGATGTGTTTCCTCGTTTCCATTTTACTTGCATTTCCCGTTACAAATAAAGCGTCTAGGGATCGCACCCGCCCACCCTCCTCCCCTTAATTCACGCAGCTTTTAGGGCAGATTTTGCAGCAATTTAATGATTTAAGCCTACTTCATGTTTTAATACAGTTTATAAGTGTTTCGAGAATTGTGAGCATTATCACTTAGTAAGGAATTTGAACATAATAAAGGAACCGATATTTATACTGTACATTAATGATTGTAGACATTGTAGTATTATAAACCATACCGTATTAATACACAACATTGTAGTATTAAAAACAACACCGAAAAATATTTTTAACAACCGTGTTTTTCAGATGGATGGAACCGCTGGGTTTCTTGCTGGTTTTTCTCAGGACAGAGAACTTTTTACGAACTAATCATGTAAGAAAAAACGACCTTCAAAAAGAATTGCTTATACTCTATGTTGAATAAAAATTATTCTATTCTATTATATTTATAAGTAAAGAAGATGTAAACGGCAGATGTTGCACTCATAGAAGCTGACAACATAGACTTCATTTTAGAAAAAATAATTCTTAACGTAATGTACTGGAAATTCGTGCCTTTTGTATGGTGACTGTGAGGCATTCCATCTTAATCCTTAGTGGTGACAACACATCTGCATTTGTTTTATTAACTGAGGTTAGATGTAGATGTCAATGGGCCACAGCATCTGTTTACCATCAGGTGAACTGTGAGCTCGTTTGCACGCCTTATTCTATAATATAATACATAAAAATATTCCTTAACCATAAAACCGAGACTATTAATAAACCATAACTTGCAATGAGAATGACGTTCGGTAATATAATATACTCGTATTGAACAACATTACATAAACAGATCGACCGTGGACGAAAGCTTGATCCAACCGAACATTCTCTTAGTTTAACGAAATGAAAAAAAAAACTTATATGTACGTTCGTATGTAACAATGCTAATCGTTGTAACGCATTAATATCTTAATCCTTAATAGCTTGATCAACAAGTCCACAATCAAGCGGCACGCACACGTACGCGCCTTTGTAAACTGTAATCCGTAACATACTGCACACAGACTATACGAGTGAGCTGCATCGAACGCATCGCCCTAGCAACGATCCGGGCGAGATGTTCTATTTTCATGACAGCATCTAAAACAGAATAACATTTTATACGTGGTAGAGCCATGCTGCAATTACATTAGTAGTACAGTTGTAGCACAAATGTGTCGACTCGACCGGGGAAGGACCACGCTCTCAAAGAATACTTGCGTAAAATAGTAGCTTAATGCTGCTGTGTTGACCCGTTTTCTGGAAACGAGGCATGCCATCTTAGTCCTCGCGGGTGACAACGCATCTGCATTTTGATTTGTAATCGAGGATAGATGTAGGTGTCTATGGGCCGCAGCAACCACTTACCATCAGGTGGACTATCAGCTCGTTAGTCACCCTATCCTATATAAAAAAACATCACCAAAATATCGAACGCTTTTTCATGTGGTTATAAACTCGAATACACACATCGTCATCATCATCATCATCATTACAGCCTTTCACAAGTAAATTGCTGAACAACGGCTCAGCTTACTTTCTTGAGCTTCCATTCAGCGACTTCCTTCTTAACAGGCCATTACACCATCTAGTGAGAGAGGCGCTCTACATTGCGCTTATCATTACGGCGCAGCCACTCCAGAAACTTTCTTCCCTATTGTCGGTTCTTCGATCTTTATGGTCGGCCCATCACTACATCAGCTTACTGATCCGTTGGGTTATGTACAACATCTGTTCATGTTTTGTGGTATACGTGACGAGAAGATATTTTGTAACTTCTCTAACGTGACGAATCGAGTTGAATCCATCGATTGATTTGATTTATAGACTTGTTCGAAGTTGGACTTACCTAGATGGACAATTTATCCTAGTTAAACATTTTCGTAACAAATGTGAGCGAAGTGCTGCCCACAACTACCTGCATAGGTAATCCTTCAGTTTTTTAACATTAATTTTTCGGTTCGATCTACGCAAAATGAGCTTACGAGCTCGTAAGCTCTTTTATATTCGTAATAAGTAAAAGTAGTTAAATAAACGCGAAAAAATCCGTAAATTTAGTTTTATTCAACACCAGCATAGGTATAATATGGACGTTGCGTAAGTTACCTTTGTTTTGACCATATTCATTTTAAGACCCATTCGTTGGGAATCACTATACACTATACTTTTATCCTGTTGCCATTATTATGAAAAAATTTACGCTTCGAGACACCCTGATTCAAGTCAATTTTCCATCATGTAAATAGTCGTCTTTGGTGCAAAAGAAATTACCAATGTATCAATTTGGTGATAAGTATTATTATTTGATTTCTGATTTGTTAGTAGACCCTCGATTGCTAGTACCGGGGTAGCTTGTCCGGGCTCAGTTATCCTTGTATCCTTATATATATATATATATATATATATATATATATATATTGAAAAGGAAACAGGTTCGGAAGGACCAATTTAAAACGAACCAGACGGGCTGGAACGTTCGATAAAGAAACAGAAGGGAGGAATCGAGGCTTCTCTCGATCCGGCCTCCTATAACGCCTACGTTGGGTTCGGGAGCAACGTCACATACGTTCTCCTCCGCAACGGAGTAACACACTAGGGCGATAACCTCTTTCTTTTTCAGCAAGTAGGTTCAGACGGGGATTACAGGTCTTCCGAAGTCGTCCTGGTCCCGACGCCTTAATTCTTCGATGTGGACTGTATAACTTTAGGGATGAATTACTTGGGAATAAAACAGCAATTATCTTCAAACCGTTCCGTGAGAGAGTAATCACTTTCCCTATCACTTCCCTACATTTTTTCTTCTTATTGACTGCTGGTTCTTCACTTTTCCCGAAGGATTTTCTTATTTTTCCGAACTAATTCCCCGAACGAATTGCAATAAAGCCCGTTCACTAAGCTACCCCCAGAACTATACGCGAAAGTGAGCCGCGCCATTCGCGTGCCTGCGCCACTTAACAACATGAATTTATACTATTACTCTCTCACGTTTCACTTAATTTCTTTATTCACATAAATCATACACAAATACAAGTTATCTATTTAGATAGCAAAAAACAATATCTACACCATGATATATATTATTTTTTCGTATCACAAAAATCCTTTAATTTATAAAACAAAATATGCCTATCTTAATCACAAATTCAAAATCCAAACTTCTTAAATATTTAACACAGAAAGTTAAAACAATGTTTCCCACTTGAATTTATACATATGTTAACTAATACAATAGTTTAATTTACATTTTCTCTATTTATTTCACTATTTAAAACACTTTTAAATTTCTTATACAAAACTATCATTATTTCACTTATACACAGGAATTTTCACGTAAAAATAACACAGAATTCACCTTTTTAGCACGTACAATCAACCTGAAATGTTTTACAAGTCATTTTTACATAAATTGCTGAAATTACAAACATTTTAAATTTTTACATATTTGGCCTCCTAGGGGCGTGGTCAGCGTGCTTCCGTGAACTCACACTATTTGAACAACTAACTTTGCACGGCTCTCGGCTATCAGAAAAAATGAAAGTCTGAAATACACTTAATTTTAACAATATTAGATAAATAAGTGCTTCTACACAATTTTCAAACTGTAGGAAACTAACTCTGATGAGATTCTTATCAGTTATCATGTTTCTTATCAGATAACAATACAAGTGAATGTTCTCATTAATCAATCATAACAAATAGGCATTTGTTTTCGTACAAACATATCAAACTTATACAAGACAATACTTATGCAATTAATTTCCGTTAATTCTGTTTATGCACAGAGTGATCATCTCGACCGGGGAACAAATCCGATCTCTAACTTCACTTTAATATTCCTTTGAATTTACATCGTTGGAAAGACGATTTCAACCGGGGAACAAATCCGGTAACATAATTTATAACATAAAATTCCCTATATGAATTTATTGAAAGATATTACTTAGAAAACAGTAAACTAGTCCGGCCTGGGAGTCGAACCCAAGACCTTCATATCATTAATTCGACATTTCTTTAAGATTTAACTAAGCATTTTCTTATCAGAACATTTCTATTGGACAATAAGTCTTTGAAAAGTTATTCGTCATCGGTTGACTTAATAAACTGAAATATTCTTATAGGCGCGTCGCCAACAATCTCCCCCCCATGCGTTAGCACCATCATTTGGGAGGCGTCGCGGGTACCAGGACTATTATTCTGGATGTAGGTCTCCTCAAGATACCTGTGCTAGTAATGACGTCAACCACTCTGGTGTGACCGTCTGGTCCCGGTAACGTTCTACTAATTTTGCCTTTCGGCCACGTATTTCGTGGCAACGAATGATCTATTATCAAAACAATATCGCCTTCTTTAGGTTCCATGAACTTTCCGTTATTACCTGTTCGCGGTATTAAGGTAGGCATGTATTCCTTCAGCCACCTTGTCCAAAAATGGTCGGCTAACCTCTGTGCAGCTTTCCAATTGAGTTGACCCGTCAGATGCTGCTCTAGAAATAATCCAGGTGGTCGATCACCACATGAGCGTCCCAGAAGAAAATGATTGGGTGTCAATCCCTCTTCAGGACTATCCATACTGAATGTTACCAGAGGCCTGGAATTTACTGTGTGCTCTGCTTCTAAAAGCAACGTATGTAGAATTTCCTCTCGTGGGCTCCTTTCTCTGAGCGTAGCGGTCAACGCAATTTTAATCGACCTTACTAACCTCTCCCAGGCGCCACCCATGTGCGGTGCTCCCGGCGGTATAAATTTCCATTTAATATATTTCTTAAATGACTCAATTTTCATGCTCTCATGGCATTCTTCGCATGCTTTCAATAATTCTTTATTCGCAGCTTTGAAATTTGTCCCGTTATCGCTGTATATAACGGCTGGTTTTCCTCTTCTGGCGATAAATCGCCTCAACGCCATTATCATTGACGCTGGTGTCAACGAGGCAGCTAATTCCAGATGTACTGCTCTGGTAGTCAGACACGTGAATAAAACACCCCAACGTTTTTCGTGTCGCCTTCCTATAGTCACACTCATAGGACCGAAATAATCCACAGCTGAGCATGTAAAAGGTGGTTCATGATGAGCTATTCTCTCCAGAGGAATATTTCCTTGTGGCACGTTCTGCGGTTTGGATCTGTATGTCCTGCACCACTGACAATGATGTGACACACTTCGCACTACATTACGTAAGTTCAAGACATACAATTTCTGGTTCACCTCATTCATCACCGTCTGGTGATTGGCCTCCCCCAAGTAATGGCACAAAGCACGGTCCTGAGCCACCTGCATCCATCGACTTCCTGCATGTCTTACCAGGTCGTCACTCCATCTATGGGGGGAGGGGGTTGCCTTACACTACGCCTACCGGTACGAGGCTGCCACTCGAGAACCTTTCTTTCCCATCGATTATCGGTTCTTCGAGCTATATGGTCGGCCCATTCCCACTTCAGCTTACTAATCCGTTGGGCTATGTCGGTCACTCTGGTTTTACTGCGGATATCCTCATTTCTGAGTATATCACGCAGAGAAACTCCGAGCATAGCCCTCTCCATAGCTCGTTAAGTGACCTTGAGCGTCCTCATACGGCCAGCAGTGAAGGACCACGTCTCAGATCCGTAAGTCATTACTGGCAACACGCACTGGTTATACACTTTAGTTTTCAGAGACTCAGGTATACCTGACGAGAAGATGTGTCGTAATTTCCCGAACGCTGCCCAGCCGAGTTGAATCCGTCGATTGACCTCTCCGTCGATGTTGGACTTACCTAGTCGGACTATTTGTCCCAGGTAATCGTACTCGTCAACAACCTCGAGCACAGTGCTTTCAACAACTACCGGCATAGGTGTGACATGGACATTAAACATGATCTTTGTTTTGTCCATGTTCATCTTAAGACCTATCCGTTGGAAGACACCATTGAGGTCATTGAGCATAGTGCTAGGGTCCTCCAGCGATTCTGCCATAAGGACTATATCGTCGGCAAATCGAAGGTGAGTGATGTACTCGCCATTGATGTTAATACCGTATCCTTTCCAGTCCAGTAGCTTGAAAATGTCTTCCAACGCAGCGGTGAAGAGTTTCGGAAATATAAATTCACCCTGTCTTACACCTCTCTGCAGTTGGATAGGTTTCGAACTCCGGTTCTGTACTCGGATAGCTATCGTAGCCCTACTGTACAAGCACTTCAGCACTTCGATATATCGACAGTCAACTTGGCACCGCTGAAGGGACTGTAGCACCGCCCAAATTTCGACGGAATCAAAGGCTTGCTCATAGTCTGTACAATCTGCCGGAGGGTATGTACGTGATCTATGGTACTGAAGTCTTTTCGGAAACCGGCTTGTTCGGGAGGCTGGAAGTCGTCGAGTCTGCGTGCGAGACGATTCGTAATGACTCTCGAAAACAGCACGTAAACGCGGCTCAGAAGGGAAATCGGTCTGTAGTTCTTTAAGAGAGCGTTATCGCCTTTCTTAAAGAACAAGACCACCTCGCTTCTGCTTCACGCCTCCGGAGTAGTGCCACCATGGAGGACGGAATTGAAGAGCTTCTGAAGGACTTCAAGTACCGGTGTTCCACCCGCTTTCAGAAGCTCCGCTGTAATTCCATCCTCGCCCGGGGCCTTGCCGTTTTTAAGGTGGTGGACAGCCATTCTAATCTCGCTCAGACTGACGTCCGGGATATCATCGGAATAGTGTCGGATAAGACTTGCTCTTGGAACGTTACTCACACTTGCGTGTGGCTCCAACGATGATGTGTACCTGCCATTACTGCCACGCTTCCTTCTCTGAATCGTAGCAGGACTCCGAACAACGACTTCAATAAGTCCGGTCCGGTTAATAATGCATCATTGAGACAACGTCCGCCCGTCTTTGCGGCGGCGTCAAAAACTATCCTTATTTTCCTTTTTTGTGGGTGAGTTACTGCGAAGTGAGGAAGGTACCACGTACGTGGGGAAATGGGAATATGGTTCGCTTACTCTGCGTAACCATTAACGATGAGATTTTCAATTTGCTTCTCATATTCCTTTTTCAACTCGCTATTTTTGTCAAGCTTTTTTCAATATTCAACAGGCGACTTTCAACCTGCGCTCTATTCGGCGGCATGCACTCATTGTCTGTGCGCCATAACAAAGCAGTCTCGTACCTATTATTAGGTATACGACGTACCGTTTTGTTCAAAATACTTAAAGCTCGTTCTTCTGGGTCGTTCGCGGGCTTTCTAGCCGACACTCCCAGAGATTCCAAACTAAAATAATCCTTGATCAATTTATCCATATCTTCCTCCTTCTTGGCGGAAATGTGGTTAACGATCTTGATCGGTTTAATACCACCCGATATGTGACCATGTAAAACCCATCCAAGTTTGGTGAGCGATGCTACAGGTAGGTTCTTACCTCCTGAAATTAATTCACGAGTAACTATGAGATGCCAATTGTCCTGACCAATTAATATGGTAGGTTTGGACCTCTCATACATCAACTCATCCTTAATCGGTGTCAAATGAGAACACCGTTGCAATAATTCTCGGCTTACCGACTGAGGAGAAAGGTTAAGTGACTTAATTGTTTGTACACTTATCTCTTCTAAGTCGCTCGAGTAAATGCCTTTTATCTTAACGTTTAAGCGATACGAACTGTCGTCGTTAATTCGCTTACCTCCCACGGCTTCGATACGTAATCCCTCTTTACGTCCGCGAGGCGCTAATTTCTGAGCCATACACTCCTCTATGAGTGTCATGGTCGATCCCTCATCCAGAAGAGCTGTTGTCTTGACCTTTCCTCTAGGTCCATACAACTCGACCGGTATAATCTTTAAGTATGCACATGCCAGTGCATTCACTGTATTAACAGTTGTAATCTGAGCATCTTTACCCCCCTCGTCCCCTTGTGGCGAGGTTTTTTCATTGGGGTATCGGTGTAGCATTCGATGATGTGACATTCTACATCCCTCTACACCACATTTTTTCGCTTTGCACTCTAACCTCCTATGGTTAGGTGACAAACATTGGAAACATACTTTCGCTTTTTTGACCGCTTCCCATTTCTCGTGAATATTCATGTCCTTAAACTTGTAACAACTCACTATAGAGTGCTCCTTGTTGCATATAACACACTTATGTGTTACCCGACTTACAGGCTTATCCTGGGTTGTCATAACCACTTGTCGGTTGTGCCCTTTACTATTTCGGCGTTCTAGACGCTCGCTCGAATTACTTCGGCGCATATAGCGCTCGCTCACGGCACAGCTGCGTACACCTCCTTTTGCAGTGTGTACAGTTTGCTTCCTGAATTCAGGACGCTTCCTTTTTTCAGGCGCATTTTCATTGTTTAAGGACGCTCCAAATTGTTCACTTAATAAATTTAAAAACTTGGCCATCTTCTGTAACTCTGGCTCCAAAGGATACTGAGCTCGATATTCAAACCATTTAAATTTAATCATAGTTCCGAGTTTCTCCACTATGCGGCTCACTAACTCCGGTGAGTACAAATACTGTGGTTATTTCAACGCTTGTATCGTGGCAACTACGTTCGTAATACGACTTGCAAAAGATCCTATATTCCGGCAATCTTCTGCCAATCTTGGCATACGCTTTACATTCTCGATTTCGGCTAGAATGAGCATCTCAACCCTACCGAATCTTCTTTCGAGAGCGTTCATTATTTCTTCCGGTTCACACAAAGTAAATAACAGCGACTTTACCGCCTCTTTAGCGGTGCCCTTTAATGCCCTCCTAAGGCGTGCAACATTTTGCACCCCTGAAAATTGGCTTCTTGTGTCTTCAAACACCGTTTTGAAAATTATCCATTCACCCGGGTCTCCATCGAACACCGGTAATTCCTGGAGGAAATGAAGCTGAGAAGACTTATTTTTACCCGCTATTTTTATTGCACTCACAATCGCTTCGGTCAATTCTGACACCTCACTCGCGTGTGTTTTCTGTGCATTTCCTTGGTTGCGCTCGATCTCCGCCCCTTTGCGGCGTGATCCTTTACACGCTTCCTTATCAGTAATATCGGGTTGTGCTACACTAACCGGCGCGCTCATTATGGTCTGCTGAACCCAACTCCTTACGAAAGGTTCCACCTGAGTATTCCGCTCTTCATCATCCTCACTCGAGTCGATCTCCTCTTCTCGGTTGAGTCGTGCCAACTCCAATTGAGACTTGGCTAAGGCAGCAGCTGCCTGTTCTCGTTCGAGCTCTGAGCGTTCGAATTTAATCCGCGCCTCTAATTCGGCTTTCAGCCTCGCCGATCGCGATGACCTACTACCTCTTTGTGACCCTTTATCACTAGTGTGCCCGATTACTGTCCTTGACGATGCCGCTTCTTCGGTCCTTTGACCTACTTTTTCGACCACTGTTTCACTCCTGGATATAAAGGATTGTTGTGCGGTGCTGGCCTGCGTACCACTGGTGTCCGTCCTGTTGCTTGTCGTTGCCACGGACGTCCCTGTGTCCCACGTGCATGTGGACGTGTCGGTGGTGGCTCCACTTGAAGGAGTTGCTCCATTTGACGCAGTAGCTGTGGTCGCTCCAGATGGTTCCGCTTCTTTAGCTTTTCTTGAGAGCCCTGTCCTTGTCCTGCTCCCTTCGCTTCTCCCTGTCTGGTCTTGTGCCTTCTTCATCTTGCAGGAAGGTGATTGTTGGCCTACGGTCCCTAACTGTCCCTACGGTCCCTACAACCCCTTACCTACAACCCTTCTACACCCCAACCTAACACCACTACCCCCCCCCCCTTATCTCCCAACCCTACAACCCTACTACCACCCTAACAGCCCTATCAGCCCTATCAATCCTGGACGGGGCCTACCGAGGTGAGCCGTCCAGGGATGGAGTCGTGCAGGAATGGAATGGAGGAAAGATTTAGGAACTGTCCCGCCAAGGAATATGACGAAACAGTCGAGCGGTAGTGCAAGCGCAGTCTCGCTCGAGAGAACTGCTCCACCCGAAGGTGTTGTGCCAGAGCCCAACCGTTTGGCACCGTTAGGTGGTCGGGATGTATGCTGTGCTCGCCGCCCAGTTGCCGGTGACGCCTCGTCCGAGCGCCCTCCTCCGGCCGCGATGCAGTCAGGTGCCCACGCGCACCCTCGCCTGGCAGCAGCAGCGGTAGATGCTTCTTCCTGCACCCTGATGACCCGACAGGAAAATGCCGGACACGGTCGTCCGACAGGAAATGCCGAGCACGCTTGCCCGACAGGAAAAATGCCAAGCCCTGCTTGGCCACGATGAGTGCCTTCACAAGACACCTGCGCCCGGCTGCGATACGTGCCCCATGCGAGCACACGCCCCAGGCCGCAATCCCGGTTTTCTTTCTTCCGGTAGTTCCAGGTCCAGTCCTTCAGCGCTGACGTCCTGGTCTTCTGGCCTTTGGTCCTATTGCTTCAGCTCAAACCTCCGGCTTCCTTCGGTTGCTGATCTTCACTCGGCTCCGAAGGTCTTCTTTTTCCACAACCAGCAGTCCACAGCTGGTTCCTTGATCCAGCTGGCGGGGTTCGGGTGGTCCTTTTAATCCGGCTCCGAAGGTCCAATTTAAAAGGAAACAGGTTCGGAAGGACCAATTTAAAACGAACCAGACGGGCTGGAACGTTCGGTAAAGAAACAGAAGGGAGGAATCGAGGCTTCTCTCGATCCGGCCTCCTATAACGCCTACGTTGGGTTCGGGAGCAACGTCACATACGTTCTCCTCCGCAACGGAGTAACACACTAGGGCGATAACCTCTTTCTTTTTCAGCAAGTAGGTTCAGACGGGGATTACGGGTCTTCCGAAGTCGTCCCGGTCCCGACGCCTTAATTCTTCGATGTGGACTGTATAACTTTAGGGATGAATTACTTGGGAATAAAACAGCAATTATCTTCAAACCGTTCCGTGAGAGAGTAATCACTTTCCCTATCACTTCCCTACACTTTTTCTTCTTATTGACTGCTGGTTCTTCACTTTTCCCGAAGGATTTTCTTATTTTTCCGAACTAATTCCCCGAACGAAATGCAATAAAACCCGTTCACTAAGCTACCCCCAGAACTATACGCGAAAGTGAGCCGCGCCATTCGCGTGCCTGCGCAACTTAACAACATGAATTTGTACTATTACTCTCTCACGTTTCACTTAATTTCTTTATTCACATAAATCATACACAAATACAAGTTATCTATTTAGATAGCACAAAACAATATCTACACTACGATATACATTATATTTTCGTATCACAAAAAACCTTTAATTTATAAAACAAAATATGCCTATCTTAATCACAAATTCAAAATCCAAACTTCTTAAATATTTAACACAGAAAGTTAAAACAATGTTTCCCACTTGAATTTATACATATGTTAACTAATACAATAGTTTAATTTACATTTTCTCTATTTATTTCACTATTTAAAACACTTTTAAATTTCTTATACAAAACTATCATTATTTCACTTATACACAGGAATTTTCACGTAAAAATAACACAGAATTCACCTTTTTAGCACGTACAATCAACCTGAAATGTTTTACAAGTCATTTTTACATAAATTGCTGAAATTACAAACATTTTAAATTTTTACATATTTGGCCTCCTAGGGGCGTGGTCAGCGTGCTTCCGTGAACTCACACTATTTGAACAACTAACTTTGCACGGCTCTCGGCTATCAGAAAAAATGAAAGTCTGAAATACACTTAATTTTAACAATATTAGATAAATAAGTGCTTCTACACAATTTTCAAACTGTAGGAAACTATCTCTGATAAGATTCTTATCAGTTATCATGTTTCTTATCAGATAACAATACAAGTGAATGTTCTCATTAATCAATCATTACAAATAGGCATTTGTTTTCGTACAAACATATCAAACTTATACAAGACAATACTTATGCAATTAATTTCCGTTAATTCTGTTTATGCACAGAGTGATCATCTCGACCGGGGAACAAATCCGATCTCTAACTTCACTTTAATATTCCTTTGAATTTACATCGTTGGAAAGACGATTTCAACTGGGGAACAAATCCGGTAACATAATTTATAGCATAAAATTCCCTATATGAATTTATTGAAAGATATTACTTAGAAAACAGTAAACTAGTCCGGCCTGGGAGTCGAACCCAAGACCTTCATATCATTAATTCGACATTTCTTTAAGATTTAACTAAGTATTTTCTTATCAGAACATTTCTATTGGACAATAAGTCTTTGAAAAGTTATTCGTCATCGGTTGACTTAATAAACTGAAATATTCTTATAGGCGCGTCGCCAACATATATATATATATAAACTCTTATTCGTAAGTTACAGTATAGTCTCGTCGCGGTATTCGTGCGAGGGAGACGCGTGTTTCGCAAATAAGCAATTATTTTTGCGTTATTAGCTGTTAAAGTTGTGCGCGCTGCTACACTTCGCTACCTGTGTAGCGGAGTACCGTTATGTTGCCGACGTGCGAGTGGCCCATTCATAACGAAGACATTCATTAGAGTGGTATAATACTTATGAATGTAAACAACTCGCATTTAGAGAATGTGAATACAGTTATAACGGCGAGCGATATTTCTTTGAGTGAAAGTATATCAGATGCGGAAGAAGAGCCCTACAGAGAAGAGAACTTAGTATAGAATTTAGTCAAAAGCAAAGAGAAAAGATTAAAACCACAAGTGAAGGAGGATATTGAGACGTATTTATCTAGCAACGAAAAGTTGCCCAAACAATTTGCATTAGCTAAGATGCTGAACGCTTGTGGGATAGTTGATATCACCAGAATAAAATACATTAACCCTTTCAAGATTCGTGTCGAAGTCTGCAGCGAGTTAAGTGCTAATAAAATTGAAAAATGTCAAGAATTCAAAGATAAAGGCTGGAAGTTATATAGGGCTATGAAAAGGACTTCATCTTATGGTTTCATTAAAGATGTTGACCTTGATTTATCTGACGAGGAAATTTTAATAAATATAATGTGTGATAAACCCGTACAAATAATATCTGTATATCGGCTTAAACGTCGAAACAGAGAGGGAGAAGGTTGGCAGCCAAGTGAAGCGGTACACGTGTGCTTTAAACGTTCATTTATTTCACAGTACATATACGTTCATGGATTACGTATAAAAGTTACTCCTTATATATTTCCCGTATCGCAATGCTCGAAATGCTGGGAATATGGTCACCCTACAAAGAAATGCCCTTCCAGTAAAATAGTCTGTCCGAAATGCGGTGGTAGTCATGAACACTGTGAAACACAGAATTTCTAATGTGTTAACTGTGGTGGAAACCATATGGCCTTGCATTTAACTGTACTTGTAGGAAAATCTTAACAGTATATACATATACTGTTAAGATTTTCCTACAAGTACAGTTAAATTCTACCATGATTTCTCTCAAACTCTTCTCCTTTAAAAAGGCTGGGCATGAAGCTTCATGCAAGGCCATGCATGCAAGGGCGGTACACCGCCCTCAGCTTCCTTACTTGGAAAAGATAGCTTTCGACAATAGTCTGACAACCCTCCTACCAACATGATCTCACAAACGGAGAGTATATTCCAAGAACGTGATACCTCCACGTTTGCAGAGATAGTTAAAACTGACATCACATTGCATAAAGGGGATGTAAATGAGATAAAAAAACACGGCTTCTTGTAGGTTGGAGCTCCCGATAAACTCATCTACAATGAATAGTGAGTCAACAGTGCCTCCTGATGCGGCTGCTGGTGAAGAGAAAAATAATGACAGTGTTCGTTTGGACGAGCTATTAGTGAGACTAAAAGAAATTATACTTTTAAGGGAATTGATGATGGAAGACAAGCTACATAGGGTTAAAGTGTTGTTTAGAGTGGTTAATCTTATTGAGTGTACAATTCTATCAAAGTGGTCTTTATGTAAGATTATTGCTGACTATTTTACCTTCAATGTCTCGTAGTCAGAAATCTGTTAGGTTAAATATTGTACAATGGAATTGTCAAAGTATTCGACCGAAATTAATATCCTTAGAGCAATCTCTGAGTCAACTGAAAATTCACATTGCTGCACTCAGCGAAACGTGGTTGGAACGAGATAGTCAGCTGAAAGTAAATGGTTACACAATTTATCGTAAGGATAGGAATGACGGTTGTGGTGGGGTAGCGGTCTTGGTCCACAGGTCTCTTAAGTCAAGTTATGTGTCGTTCGAAAGCTATAACCTAGGGATTGAGATAATTTGTGTTAAGATTTGCAACTGCGAGCATGTTCAGTATATATTATCCTTATATTGTGCTCCGTCAGTTTACACGAGCCAAAGTGATTGGGAACAAATTTTTTCTCGTTTTAACAATAATTCACACAAATTGGTCTCATAAATTAGATCAAAGAGGTACTCAGATTTATGACGCACTTTTAGATACTGATCTCGTAACAAGTGAATGATGGCAACCCTACTCGTATTAAATTAGTGAATAATACAGTACAACAATCTTCGCCAGACATATCACTGGCTTCCTCAGATATAGCGTGTAAATTTAATCGGGGCACACTTAATGAAACGTTTGGCAGCGATCATCTAGTGATTAAAATTTCAATGCAGATAGATAGTATACCCATACCCACGGTACGCAGGAATTATAAAAAGGCCGATTGGTCTAAGTACCCCAACTTAATAGAAACTATTATGCAAGGCTTATTTTATTCTCACGGAAGACTCACAAAAAACATATGATTCATTTATCGAGTTGATTAATATAGCTGCAGACATTCATCATCATCATCATCATTACAGCCCTTCACAAGTCCACTGCTGAACATAGGCCTCCCCCAAGTAATGCCACAAAGCACGGTCCTGAGCCACCTGCATCCATCGACTTCCTGCATGTCTTACCAGGTCGTCACTCCATCTAGTGGGGGGTCGCCCTACACTACGCCTACCGGTACGAGGCTGCCACTCGAGAACCTTTCTTCCCCATCGGTTATCGGTTCTTCGAGCTATATGGCCGGCCCATTGCCACTTCAGCTTACTAATCCGTTGGGCTATGTCGGTCACTCTGGTTTTACTGCGGATATCCTCATTTCTGAGTCTATCACGCAGAGAAACTCCGAGCATAGCCCTCTCCATAGCTCGCTGAGCGACCTTAAGCGTCCTCATACGGCCAGCAGTGAAGGACCACGTCTCAGATCCATAAGTCATCACTGGCAACACGCACTGGTTGTACAATCTAGTTTTTAGAGATTGAGGTATACCTGACGAAAAGATATGTCGTAATTTCCCGAACGCTGCCCAGCCGAGTTGAATCCGTCGATTGACCTCTCGGTCGAAGTTGGACTTACCTAGTCGGACTATTTGTCCCAGGTAAACGTACTCGTCAACAACTTCGAGCATAGTGCTCCCAACAACTACCGGCATAGGTGTGACATGGACATTGAACATGATCTTTGTTTTGTCCATGTTCATCTTAAGACCTATCCGTTGGGAGGCACTATTGAGGTCATTGAGCATAGTGCTTAAGTCCTCCAGCGATTCTGCCATAAGGACTATATCGTCGGCAAATCGAAGGTGAGTGATGTACTCGCCATTGATGTCAATACCGTATCCTTTCCAGTCCAGTAGCTTGAAAACGTCTTCCAATGCAGCGGTGAAGAGTTTCGGGGATATAACGTCACCCTGTCTTACACCTCTCTGCAGTTGGATAGGTTTCGAGCTCTGGTTCTGTACTCGGATAGCCATCGTAGCCCTACTGTACAAACACTTCAGCACTTCGATATACCGACAGTCAACTTGGCACCGCTGAAGGGACTGTAGCACCGCCCAAATTTCGACGGAATCAAAGGCTTTCTCATAGTCCACATACGCCAGGCAAAGTGGCAGATTGTACTCTTCAGTCTTCTGTACAATCTGCCGCAGGGTATGTATGTGGTCTATGGTACTGAAGCCTTTTCGGAAACCGGCTTGTTCGGGAGGCTGGAAGTCGTCAAGTCTGCGTGCGAGACGATTCGTAATGACTCTCGAAAACAGCACGTAGACGCGGCTCAGAAGGGAAATCGGTCTGTAGTTCTTTAAGAGAGCGTTGTCGCCTTTCTTAAAGAACAAGACCACCGCACTTCTGCTCCACGCCTCTGGAGTAGTGCCACCATGGAGGACGGAATTGAAGAGCCTCTGAAGGACTACAAGTACCGGTGTTCCACCCGCGTTCAGAAGCTCCGCTGTAATTCCATCCTCGCCTGGGGCCCTGCCGTTTTTAAGGTGCTGGAGAGCCATTCTAATCTCGCTTAGACTGACGTCCGGGATATCATCGGAATAGTGTCGGATAAGACTTGCTCTTGGATCGTTACTCACACTTGCGTGTGGCTCCAACGATGATGTGTACAGCTGCCCATAGAACCTCTCAATCTCACTCAAAATCTCAGGTGTCCCGGAAACGATGTTGCCACACTCAGTCTTCAGCTTTGACAGTTGGCTCTTTCTGGCAGACAGATCTCTGGCAAAGACTTTGGAGCCCTGGTTCCGCTCGATCGCTTCTTTAATACGAGAAGTATTAAAGTTGCGTAAGTCTCGCCGCATGCATTTGGAGATCTGTCTGTTCAGTTGCCTGTATGCTGTCAAATCTGTTGACGATTGCAGCCTCATCTCCCGTCTAACAGCCATGAGATTAAGAGTGTGATCGGAGAGTTTTTGTGTTCTTCTGCGGCGGGTCTTGCAGAACTTAGCTCCGACCGCATGGACAGTTTCCACGAGCTTGTCGTTCATATCGTCCACTGCATTGCAATCTTCTAGGCACTGGAAGCGGTTACGTAACTCGAGCTGAAAGGTTTCGGGATTCTGGATTAGAGCACGAGGGGGACGGAGCGTTGACTTCATTAGACGAGACCTCTCCAACTTAACGTTTAGGTTCAGTGTGCCTCTAACCATTCGGTGATCGCTGCCAGTTTTCACCCTTGCGATCACTGAGACATCACTGAACAGTTGGCGTCTGGTCGTCATAATGAAGTCAATCTCATTTTTTGTCGAACCGTCGGGGCTCGACCAGGTCCACTTCCTGTGGGGCCGCTTCTGGAAGAAAGAGTTCATCATAAAGAGTCCCTCTTTCTCCATAAAGTCGGCCAGCTGCTGGCCCCTTCGGTTCCGTTGCCCTACTCCAAATTTCCCTACCTTCAGCTCACCGCTTTCTCTTGTGCCTAGTTTTGCGTTGAAGTCTCCCATCAACACCGTGTAGTGGGTTTTGGAGGAATGTATGGCTCTGGAAATATCCTCATACATTTCCTCCACCTCCTCATCGGGGTGTGCCGAGGTTGGTGCGTAAACCTGAATGACCTTCAGCGAATACCGTTTGGTGATTCTGAGTATCAGGTACGCGACCCTCGTCGACACACTCCCAATCTTTACAACGTTGTTGACGAGAGACTTGTGGACGATAAATCCGACACCTCCTTGGGACAGATGGTCGCCCTCCCGGTGATAGAACAAGTTGCCGGACTCGAGGATTGCCGTGTCCTCCCCCTCTCTTCGGACCTCGGATAATCCAATAATATGCCAGCGCAACTTGTCTACCTCTTCTTCCAGCTCCAGTATCTTCTCGTCAGTCCTCAGGGTGCGTGCGTTATATGTTGCCAGGTCGAGTCGTCGTAGGTGGCAACCGAACCTCCACCGGAGATTCTTAGCACCCCCTCAATTGCATACACTAATCCCGTCACCACTAATCCTAGCACCACTACTCCCAACACAACTACTTCCAACAGTTAAGACGTGATCATAACGTTAGCGATTTAACACATTTCGCAAAAACAAAGCGAGTAAATTTGTTTTGGAAGTTTTTTTTTAAAAAAAGGTTAGGTACATCAATTCACATTAGATAACAATTTCATTTATTTCCAAATAATTATGCTGTTTTTGAAATAGGTTATTTCTACATTAAATAATAAAAGCCTATAACGATATCTTTTACAACTTTGTCGAGTTAGCAATTTAATTAATGCTCAATGTTTAATATAATCTTGTCAACAATAGGAATATAACTTCAAATAAAATGTATTCGCCGAAGAGATTGTAAAGAAAAATATGAAAATCATTCATTTATGTTAAACTTAATAGTACACATTAATAAAAAGAATTACAAAGGGCGGACTTAATTATGTTTGGCTTTCTCTCCCGGTCAACCCAGGACGTGTAGAAATAATGTGATAAGTGTCAGAAATAAAAATAACATTGTAGTATAATTTATAAAGATACAGCACAGTATATATTTACACACGTATTAGAAATGTACGCACATAAACAAATCGTATATAAATGTACATATAAACATGTACATATTTTAAATATAAATCTTTGGAAACACAGTAAATCTCTAAGATAAGTATATGTAAATTGCATTCGTTTTTCAACTTAATCGCCTTTCAAACTAATACACTTTGAACAACGTTTTGTAAGTTAGTTAATTCCTTTGGGAAAAAAAAGCTTAGTCCTGGGACTCGTAAAAGACCTGTATATTATACATCACCTCATCGCAAACATCCAGACCCGGAGCAATTACTTGTAGGCCATACAAATACTTGTTCCGTGCGGGATTTGAACCCGCGGCCCTTAGCGCTGTAAATCATTGCTAAGCCACCGCGCCACGGAGCTGTCTCTTGTTTACTTAAATAGTCAATTATTATTATACCTTTAGCATCCCAAACGCTCAAGGCCATAATTTTTCCATTGGACGCAGACAGCTTGAATCTCTTGGCTGGCGTGGAAGACGGTCTTCTTCACACCTTGCTCTGGTTTTTCGTCTCCGGGCCAAAATTGTATACTCACGTTTATCTACGCTTACAAAACGAGCGCAAATAGAATCTGGGTCTTCTTCGACTACTGCTAAATTTACCTTTGAAATGTCAAGTCTTGCTTTCTTTTGGGTGTCTGTTAAGGTGTTAACATACGAGCAATTCAGCGCATGGCGACCGTTTCAAATTTTAATATGAGTTAAATTAAACTGAAATGTCCCTAATGAAAGCTTTCGAAAATATATAACAGATAGTCACACCTCGATCTACATTTTTCGATTTTTTAACGTTTTCTGCGTAGCGGCCGATGTTGGCCACTAGGAGCGAGTGTTGTCATTGCATAGTGGTGATTTTGCCGCGTTTAAATTTAGCGCCACTCTTTCTATAATGGCTCGCCAGTATACCATTATAGAATAAGACGAAACATTGTGAACCAAAGTGGGTTGCAGTTCTTCAAAAACACTCTTTATGGATAAAAACAAAATTTTAATAACCGCACAAAGTTGTAGTTTCTCCATTTCACACTCAAATCGAATTCCAACGAAATGTAGTTTGGAAAAAAATTTGGTATAGTTTTTAATTTGGTTTTTTGCCTTCGCCACTAACAAATTAAAATTCGAAAAAAAAAATAGAACGCGTTTCTGTATATATAAATATAAATAATAATAAAATACATATTTCAGGAGTTTTAGTTAATCACCTCCGCCCTTTTCACTAGAGGATGGAAGTTTGGAGTTTTCCCATGAATTTTCCCATAAATAGAGAGACCTGAAAATTATACAAATACACAGATTTCTTATTACAAATTAAAATACATATTTCAGGTTTTAAAAAAATCATCCCTCAATACAACATATATATATATATATATATATATATATATATATATATATATATATATATATATATATATATATATATATATATACAATAATGAGGAGATAAAAATGTGTATGGGGCTTTCTTCAAGTTTTAGAATATTACTATGTTACTTTAAAGTGACTAATTTGCAAGGTGTTCACCTTATAAATATGGACTTTGGTAGTATTAAAATACGCCAGTCAGCTATAGTCGAATGTAATCGCCTAAGACCCAAGTATAGCCTTGATCTTGCTTGCTTATTATAAACAAAAAAAGGGCTTTGAAAAAAGGCACGTCTGATGTGCACGAAATACATCCAAACAAATGAACAAAAATAAAAAATATTCTCATAAGCAACTTACAAAAAGAAGTGAAATCCCACCAAAAACTATATACATGTAAAATATTGTCAAGACGAGACCATATGGCTCCCACTGTCAAAAAGATATCAGATCTCATGTAGAGCCAAGTTTCTAACTCTACACGCCGTAACTCTAAAAGCCACTTCACGAACTCTACACCTTAATCAAAATATTATGTGGCTTGGCCGTTTCGTTCTACTGGCTGCCGATGCTGTAGATGACGACTGCTGGTGAGGTGGACTACTGCTGCTGGTGATGCTGCCCCCTACCTCATCATTGCAGCCCCGTTGTAGGTTATTATTTATCTTTTTACTTTTTCTTTAATATTGTATAACAGTAAAGTAATGAACAGTAAATAAACTAACATGTACGGTATAGCCACGCTACAGCTATATTATGGTTGTAGCACAAATGGATCTGCTCGACCGGGAAAGGACCACGCTCCCTCAGAGCACCAGCGTAAAGTAGCAGCATAATACTGTGTTTTTTCATATGGTGAGTTTAGTGATCCGGAAATCCATTTTTACTGGAAACGAGGCATTCCATTTCAATCCTCAGGGATGACAACCCATATGCGTTTTGATTCTTAATCCAGGATAAATTTAGAAATGTCTTTGGGCTACATCGTCCACTAACCATCAGGTGGACTGTGTGCGCGTTATTCACATGTATTCTATAAAAAGAAAATTCACCCTACGTCCATGGGACGGTAGCAAAACGGCCAAGCTACATATTTTTGACTAAGATATATAATTAGGGCGTGAAAGTTAGAACCTTAGCTCTACATGACATCTGATAACTTTTTGACAGTACGAGTCACATGTAATGTCTCGTCTTGGGAACATTTATATTGGCAATATTTTACATAAGAAGGTTTTTCGTGAGATTTCATTACACAATGTCATAAGTAACAAACGGACTATTATTTCGTTGACTGTAGTATTTAGGTTTAGGGTAGGGGCTGCAAAACCCTTTTTGACGTAGTGTTGAATCCGCCATTTGACGAATTTCGTGGACCATTTCTAGCACAAATATTTTAAGCAGAGAAAAGGTTTACGGGACATTAATATTAACAGCATTGCCTGTATTCTTCTTTAAGGACAATATTTATCGAAGATGTGTTAAAAGAGAATTATGATAATTATAGGAATTATGAGAAACAGGAACACTGTACTTCTGGTCAAAGTATAGATTAATGTTAAATTAATGATGTTCTATTTCTTTCTAGGGTGGTGGTAGCGTAAGAAGATCGATAACCCGACTGTGGAAAACGTCATAAAAAACTTACAGCTCCGATAGGTGGCGGATATCACCATCCCGTTTAAGCCGGGCGTAAAATATATAATACCAGACGTAATGGCAATGGGCAGCAGTGTCAAAGATTTGAAACAGTACTGCGTTTGACAATGTACCCGCCAAGTGTGAGGTTTAAGACAAATCCGCTCTGCAGCGGGAGAGGTAATGTCCAGCTGTAGGTTTTATAGGAGATGAGTGACAAACGAGCACACAGTCCACCTGATGGTAAGTGGATGCTTTGGCCCACAGACATCTACATCTATCCTATATTAAGAATTAAAATGAAATTGCGTTGTCGCTTCTGAGAACTAAGATGGAATGACTCGTTTACAGTTAAAAAGGGTCTCCGGTTCTCTAAGCACTCTCACTCAATACTAAACACAACAGCATTGAGCTGCTTTTTTACGCTGGTATTCTGTGAGAGCGTGGTTCTTCCCCGGTCGAGCCGATCCATTTGTGCTACAGCCATAATATAGCTGCAGCATGGCTCCACCACCTTGTGTTACTTCAACGTGTTATGTTTACGTGACGACAACTGGTTCTCAAATGAAATAATTTCTATATTTTATTTATGGCTAATGGCTCAGTAAGTGTACAGCAGCATCGTCCTAAAAGCGACTTTAAAATAACAAAACTGCGATTGCTAACCCGCCTGCCGACTGTGTTTCCCTTCATTAGAACATCTATAGGGAAGGCTCTATAGGGAATACAATATTCAGCGGTGAACTTTTGATAGGCTGTAACTGTAAATGACCCAGGGCCGTGATTTCTTGGAAGATTCCTGAGGAGTGAATTAAACTTAATTAAAATAAAAAGTTGCAAGTATAGATGACAAGTAAAGAAGAGAGTACGCTGTTCACCTTATAGTAAGTGGATGATGTATCCAATATGCAACAATATTACATCTGTCCTTGATTAAGTATTAAAATGCAAATACGTCGTCACCCTTGAGGACTAAGATGGAATGCTTCGTTACCAGTAAAAAGGGTTTCCGGATGTAGTCATTAAGCATACGAATCACGGCACCAATATTTTAGCCTGGTTTTTGGGACAGCCCTAACACAGCTGCCGCGGCTGCAGCTGGAACGCCATTCTTCAGAGTTAGGTATCCGTTAAGTATATTTTATTTCTTAGATTTGCTTATGATATTTTCCCTTAAAGCTGAGCGCAAAATAAATCAGTAAGCCAATAAAGTTGAGCTGTCGACGAGTTATAACGTGAAGATATAAAAAATATTGCTTTAATAATTTCGAAATTTCAATAGATTTCGATTTAATTTCGATCATTTAATTATACGCTTATGAAAAAGGTAGAGCACAAAGCAAAATCAAATGCTACTGTAAAATCAGATATATCATGCACTGTGAATATCCTTATTGACATAGACAGGCGTACGAAGCAATGAATACTGTACACAAAGGTACATAGGTATCAAAATATTGGTTCTGGAATTATTAGTGACTGCAGATTTCTGCTAATAAGCTGATATCAAATTCCTCCGCATTGTTTCCGAGCGGAACATTTCAACGACGTCAGTTATTTTATTGAATCAAAAGTTATATTCACGTAATTTGTTATAAACCATTTGTTTAATTAGGGATGCATGCACTTCCTAATAAAGTAAAAAGATATATCATAACTACTACTCAAAAATAATTAATGAGAAATACATAAAACGTAAAAGAGCGTTCACGCGTAATTAATACTATATACAGAGGTGCATAGCTATCCAACTATTGGTTCCAGAATTATAAGTGAATGCAGCTTTCTACTAATAAACTGTTATAAATTCCTCCGGAAAAAATGCGATTTCGTTTAAATGGCGATGCCTGCAATATCTAATAAAGTAAAAATAATTATTGAAACTACTACTCAAAAATACACAACAAGAAATATAAAACAACTTTATGCTTGGTTTGGTTTTTCAGATATAAAGTTAGTTTAGAAAAGTTGTAGGTTAATTTACCAGACTCGTTTTATGTCTGCAGTACGAAACAGTTGGTCCGTCCGGGAAAAAAAAAAACAAATATTTACGGTGTAACAAAAATCGGAGACCGTTTTTACTCGTAAGTTGGTATTCCATATTATTCCCAAACTAGCTGTAGCTGTGCCCCGCGGTTCCATTCGCATATATCACGTGACTGATCTGGGCGACATGACACGACACCTAGTTCAAGCATTTTAGATAGCAATGTATGGAAAAATGGCAAACATAATGGAGTACTTTTATGTATCGGCATATTATGTACTTTAGTAGCGAAAATTTTAAATTTGATCCTCTCTACCTCCCCCTCCCTGGTGTTCATCACTCTCCCTCACTCTATAAAATGTCCTGAAGCACCAGCCAGTTTTAAAGGAAACGGTACACGATATATGAAAAGTGTTTAGGTTATAAAATGATGCCCGATAAATTTGCTATCAACCCGGGAGAGATGATAAAATTTAATTTCCAATATACTTCAATATAACTAAAATATTGTTAATTTTTTAAAAATGTCCAAACGAACTTTCTTTAAGGAAATATATATATATATATATATATATATATATATATATATATATATATATATATACATATACTAGAAATTTTACGATTCATTCGATTTTTCTAAAAATTATAACATTTTAAAACAATTGAAATCTTTTGTTAAAAATTTAAATCTTTATACTTATTTATTCTGGGGTATTTTGCAACTAAACGGAATTTGGTATCAAGTATTTAGAGCGCGGAAGGGTTTGAATGTACTGACTGCATCATAGGTGAATTAGTCTAGTAGGAATACCAGTTAGAACACTTAAGAACTGATTTTTATCAACCGAATTCTAATACTCAATTATTTTATCAAAGAATATTAATTCCCATGGTAAGTAAGATTAGTCATATTCGCCTTGCTTGGCGGACAAATCGCCGTACTAGACATCTCTTTGCTGCTCCAATTGCTGCCGCTTATTAGATACTTCACACCTGTCTTATATAAAGGATGATTAATTTAATATATTGCAGAAATCAAAAGATCTATCTATCCTTTGTTATTTTGCATTCGTTGACTTGTGCGATTACTATGAGACATGGATTATCTTTTTCTGCTATCAAGATCCTACACTTATTATACCTATTTCTGCTAGCAAGCATCCACGCACTCATGATAGTTTTCCGATTTAAATGTAATATTTCCATATTGGTGGCTGTGAGGCATTTTATCTTAGCGCGCTGGACTCATATTTCTTTTACAAGGCTGTGTCCTATTTCATTTACTTACTAGTGATATGCTTACAGAACCGAAACAGCGAACCGCCGCTCAGCGGGTTATGCTCGGAATTTCTCTGCGAAATAAAATCCATCTCCGTCTCTCTCTCTCTCTCTCTCTCTCTCTCTCTTTCTTTTATAAGGTATGTTCCTTAATTTTTTTTGTGTTTTCATCAGACTTGAGTAGAAATAGACGATGGTGTAAATCTCCGTCTTTTTTTTCTTTTTCTCGGTCTGCATTTTATCTGCTTAGAAGTTCTAGCTTCGGTTAAATTACACCAAAACAAACTTATAAAATTGGTACCGCTACCTTTACGCTTTAGTCCACTGCTGAACACAGGCCTCGTCCATAGATTGCTTGCTAGGGGGGGGGGGAACGCTTGCAATTGTCAAATAGAATTCATTTTTCGTCGCAGGTAACAATGCGGCTCAAAATTCCTTCGTTTGTGGAATTTTGAGTGCAAGGCACGTCTCGACGTATACTCCGCGCTGGCGATCATTGGGTTCGCGGGGCACCCATTTGTTAAACTTTTTTACCTTACCAATTGGACGCATATGAACCATTATTATTTTGAACGAAATTTCGTCGAAAGTTGTTGCTACGGCTACCAATCTACGGCTGACTTAGCCGTAGATTAAGTTTAATGGACTTCCAAAATTTCCTTCAATTCGTCATTGCCTACCATAGTTTTCAGACGACCACGTAGTTCTTTTTTCAAGTCGAAATTTTCAGAACAAAAGCGGACAAACTAACAACAGGTGGTGCGTTCGTTTGCAGTATTCACTCCGAAAAAGTCGTTGATGTTGCGTGCCGCTTGTGCCACATTGCTGCCACGACGGTACTCATATTCCATAATTACTCCAATTTTTAACGTATCCATGATGACGACAATTATATTGAATTGCGATGAAAACATTACGCTTATTAATAAACAAATGACTAATTAAAAAAAATTCCATCCTTTTAAAACAAAATTAATGTCAAATAAGAATTCTTAACCAAACAAAAATTATAATATAATATAAACAGACAGCAACAATTGCTTTTTTACTTTGAAAACTCGCAAGAACACAAAAGTAGTAACCGGTACGACACAAATCCACAACAGTTAATTTAATAACAAAAGTTTGTGAAAGCCTTGCCCTTGTATATACGGGACTCGTCGACTGGAACCTACCCCAACGCTAACAAAGTAGGTCGAGTTCACCGACGTCAAAATCGATCCGACCTACATTGATTTATTTAGGTCATTTGAGATGCATCTATCGTTAGCAAACTTTTGATGTTTTGATAATTATAATACAAATACAAATCATAAAATATTGTAATAATTATCATCATCACAGCCTATATAATGTCATGAACATAGCCCCGCCTCCAGATTGCTTCACAGGGGGGATATTTAACAAAGTAGTCACGCTGGACAGGCGGGATGGTAACCGCGGGTTTTGATTATTTTGAATTGTTATCACGTATGCTGCTACCCATCTCCTGTTTTACTTCCTTCTGTCGTTTGGTGTAGTGGATATTCTTACTCGCACTACCCTGGTATTTTAATAAATTGTTATTACGAATGCTGCTACCCATCTCCTGTTTTACTTCGTTCTGTCGTTTGGTGTAGTGAATATTCTTACACCGCCACTATCCTGGTATTTTAATAAATTGTTATCACGAATGCTGCTACCCATCTCCTGTTTTACTTCGTTCTGTCGTTTGGTGTAGTGGATATTCTTACACCGCCACTATCCTGGTATTTTGAATTGTTATCACGAATGCCGCTACCCATCTCCTGTTTTACTTCGTTCTGTCGTTTGGTGTAGTGGATATTCTTACACCGCCACTATCCTGGTATTTTGAATTGTTATCACGAATGCTGCTACCCATCTCCTGTTTTACTTCGTTCTGTCGTTTGGTGTAGTGGATATTCTTACACCGCCACTATCCTGGTATTTTGAATTGTTATCACGAATGCCGCTACCCATTTCCTGTTTTACTTCGTTCTGTCGTTTGGTGTAGTGGATATTCTTACACCGCCACTATCCTGGTATTTTGAATTGTTATCACGAATGCTGCTACCCATCTCCTGTTTTACTTCGTTCTGTCGTTTGGTGTAGTGGATATTCTTACACCGCCACTATCCTGGTATTTTGAATTGTTATCACGAATGCCGCTACCCATCTCCTGTTTTACTTCGTTCTGTCGTTTGGTGTAGTGGATATTCTTACACCGCCACTATCCTGGTATTTTGAATTGTTATCACGAATGCCGCTACCCATTTCCTGTTTTACTTCGTTCTGTCGTTTGGTGTAGTGGATATTCTTACACCGCCACTATCCTGGTATTTTGAATTGTTATCACGAATGCTGCTACCCATCTCCTGTTTTACTTCGTTCTGTCGTTTGGTGTAGTGGATATTCTTACACCGCCACTATCCTGGTATTTTGAATTGTTATCACGAATGCCGCTACCCATCTCCTGTTTTACTTCGTTCTGTCGTTTGGTGTAGTGGATATTCTTACACCGCCACTATCCTGGTATTTTGAATTGTTATCACGAATGCTGCTACCCATCTCCTGTTTTACTTCGTTCTGTCGTTTGGTGTAGTAGATATTCTTACACCGCCACTACCCTGGTATTTTGAATTGTTATCACGAATGCCGCTACCCATCTCCTGTTTTACTTCGTTCTGTCGTTTGGTGTAGTGGATATTCTTACACCGCCACTATCCTGGTATTTTGAATTGTTATCACGAATGCTGCTACCCATCTCCTGTTTTACTTCGTTATGTCGTTTGGTGTAGTGGATATTCTTACACCGCCACTACCCTGGTATTTTAATAAGTTGTTATCACGAATGCTGCTACCCATCTCCTGTTTTACTTCGTTCTGTCGTTTGGTGTAGTGAATATTCTTACTCGCACTACCCTGGTATTTTAATAATATTTAAAATATAATTACGATAGACTATTTGTTCAGTCGTGTATAAATTTGCAATACCGCAAAATTATTAATATTTTTTTAACTTAGTAAAAGTACAAGCAATGCAAACTTTTTTAAGTTGGGATATCCTCATGATTACTCCCTAACAAGATGTTGTGACGATACATAGCTGAACATAGGCCTCCCCCAAGTAATGGCACAAAGCACGGTCCTGAGCCACCTGCATCCATCGACTTCCTGCATGTCTTACCAGGTCGTCACTCCATCTATGGGGGGAGGGGGTTGCCTTACACTACGCCTACCGGTACGAGGCTGCCACTCGAGAACCTTTCTTTCCCATCGATTATCGGTTCTTCGAGCTATATGGTCGGCCCATTCCCACTTCAGCTTACTAATCCGTTGGGCTATGTCGGTCACTCTGGTTTTACTGCGGATATCCTCATTTCTGAGTATATCACGCAGAGAAACTCCGAGCATAGCCCTCTCCATAGCTCGTTAAGTGACCTTGAGCGTCCTCATACGGCCAGCAGTGAAGGACCACGTCTCAGATCCGTAAGTCATTACTGGCAACACGCACTGGTTATACACTTTAGTTTTCAGAGACTCAGGTATACCTGACGAGAAGATGTGTCGTAATTTCCCGAACGCTGCCCAGCCGAGTTGAATCCGTCGATTGACCTCTCCGTCGATGTTGGACTTACCTAGTCGGACTATTTGTCCCAGGTAATCGTACTCGTCAACAACCTCGAGCACAGTGCTTTCAACAACTACCGGCATAGGTGTGACATGGACATTAAACATGATCTTTGTTTTGTCCATGTTCATCTTAAGACCTATCCGTTGGAAGACACCATTGAGGTCATTGAGCATAGTGCTAGGGTCCTCCAGCGATTCTGCCATAAGGACTATATCGTCGGCAAATCGAAGGTGAGTGATGTACTCGCCATTGATGTTAATACCGTATCCTTTCCAGTCCAGTAGCTTGAAAATGTCTTCCAACGCAGCGGTGAAGAGTTTCGGAAATATAAATTCACCCTGTCTTACACCTCTCTGCAGTTGGATAGGTTTCGAACTCCGGTTCTGTACTCGGATAGCTATCGTAGCCCTACTGTACAAGCACTTCAGCACTTCGATATATCGACAGTCAACTTGGCACCGCTGAAGGGACTGTAGCACCGCCCAAATTTCGACGGAATCAAAGGCTTGCTCATAGTCTGTACAATCTGCCGGAGGGTATGTACGTGATCTATGGTACTGAAGTCTTTTCGGAAACCGGCTTGTTCGGGAGGCTGGAAGTCGTCGAGTCTGCGTGCGAGACGATTCGTAATGACTCTCGAAAACAGCACGTAAACGCGGCTCAGAAGGGAAATCGGTCTGTAGTTCTTTAAGAGAGCGTTATCGCCTTTCTTAAAGAACAAGACCACCTCGCTTCTGCTTCACGCCTCCGGAGTAGTGCCACCATGGAGGACGGAATTGAAGAGCTTCTGAAGGACTTCAAGTACCGGTGTTCCACCCGCTTTCAGAAGCTCCGCTGTAATTCCATCCTCGCCCGGGGCCTTGCCGTTTTTAAGGTGGTGGACAGCCATTCTAATCTCGCTCAGACTGACGTCCGGGATATCATCGGAATAGTGTCGGATAAGACTTGCTCTTGGAACGTTACTCACACTTGCGTGTGGCTCCAACGATGATGTGTACAGCTGCCCATAGAACCTCTCAATCTCACTCAGAATCTCAGGTGTCCCGGAAACGATGTTGCCACACTCAGTCTTCAGCTTTGACAGTTGGCTCTTTCTGGCAGACAGATCTGGCAAAGACTTTGGAGCCCTAGTTCCGCTCGATCGTTTCTTTAATACGAGCAGTATTAAAGTTGCGGAAGTCTTGCCGCATGCATTTGGAGATCTGTCTGTTTAGTTGCCTGTATGCTGTCAAATCTGTTGACGATTGCAGCCTCATCTCCCGTCTAACAGCTATGAGATTAAGAGTGTGATCGGAGAGTTTTTGGGTTCTTCTGCGGCGGGTCTTGTAGAACTTAGCTCCGACCACATGGAAAATTTCCATGAGCTTGTCATTCGTGGACAATCCACTGCATTGCAATCTTCTAGGCTCTGAAAGCGGTTACGTAACTCGAGCTGAAAGGTTTCGGGATTCTGGATTAGAGCGCGAGGGGGACGGAGCGTTGACTTCATTAGACGAGACCTCTCCAACTTAACGTTTAGGTTCAGTGTGCCTCTAACCATTCGGTGATCGCTGCCAGTTTTAACCCTTGCGATCACTGAGACATCACTGAACAGTTGGCGTCTGGTCGTTATAATGAAGTCAATCTCATTTTTTTTCGAACCGTCGGAGCTCGACCAAGTCCACTTCCTGTGGGGCCGCTTCTGCAAAAAAGAGTTCATCATAAAGAGTCTCTCTTTCTCCATAAAGTCGGCCAGCTGCTGGCCCCTTTGGTTCCGTTGCCCTACTCCAAATTTCCCTACCTTCAGCTCATCGCCTTCTCTTGTGCCTAGTTTTGCGTTGAAGACATTCACATTCCATATATTAAAATTAATTCTGACCCCGAGAAAAATTTCACTCCCAAACCTTACTGGAATAGTTCCTTATCAAAGTTAGTAGCCGAAGGACGCTTAGCGTTATCAACTTTTCGACGTAACCCCACGCCCTTTAATTTTGACTTTGCAGGAGAAAATTAGGGAATGCCAGAGAAGTCTTCGTATAGCAAAAAATAAGAGTTTTCAAGACTTCTGCACTTCATTAGACGGGACGACATCTCATACTGTTTTATGGAAGAAAATGAAATGGTTTAAGGGATGCTATGTCTCGCGATCTAGTATTAGTAAAGAGAAGGCGCTTGGATTATAACAAAGATTTGCACCGGATTTCGTTTGTACTGAGGATCCGATATTTAATTCAAATAACCTAAAGATTGAGATACAGATATCTCGACACAAATTGGACAATAGCTTGCGCATTAAAGATACTTCTCCTGGTAGTGATAACATTTCCTATTCAATGCTATATAATTTGCCGGATAATGCAAAATAGATTTTAGTCAGGCTTGATAATATTTTTTAGAAACGGGTTTTGTTCCCCAGCAGTGGCGTAATATCACCATAATACCTATACCAAAGCCTGACCGAGATCCTCAATCTGACTCTTCTTGACGACCTATATCTATGATTTTCTGTGTATGTAAAATACTACATAATATGATTAAAACTACTTTTACGGATTTTATCGCGTTTATTTTCACTTTTTATTTTTATTTTTAATTCCCGACCTTTCGGGCGCTATCCAGCACCCATGGTCACGGGGGACTGAGATGACTGACGTCCCGATGTCACTGTTAAACTTGGAGTACCTTCAGCTTTTTTAATTATTGTTTATGATCCGATTTATGCAAAATGAACTGACTATGTCCTGAGGTCTTGCAGTGGTATGCTTGGGTTTAGTTTTAATTTTATTGATTATAGGATCCCAAGTAGGTGGTAGTACCCAGTAAACCCAATTAAAAAAAAAAGCTGAAGGTACTCCGAGTTTAACAATGACATCGGGACGTCAGTCATCTCAGTCCCCCGTGACCATGGGTGCTGGAAAGCGCCCGAAACGTCGGGAATTAAAAATAAAAATAAAAAGTAAAAATAAACGCGATAAAATCCGTAAAAGTAGTTTTAATCATGTGTAGTGTTCGCGTAAATATAAGAAATCATTATACTACATAACATATTGATTAAAAGAGTAGAATGGTATGTTGAACATAACAACATGTTATCAGCCGATACTATAGGTTTTCGCAAAGGTCGCTCCATTTTAGATAATTTATCTACCTTTGTGTCAAGAGTCCAACTAGGATTTTCGAAAAAACAATCAACGATTGCTTGCTTTGTTGACAGTGACAGTGCATACAACAATGTAAATTTAGAACATTTATTAGATATTTTAGATAAAATGGGGATGGGTTATAAAATATGTACATACCTACCGAATTTTTTAAAAGAGAGAAAGTGTTGAGACATATGATAACTCAGTAATAAGAAGGAAATGTTGTTTAGGTTTAGCTCAAGGCGATCCATTTTCCCCGCTTTTATTTAATATCTTAACAATAGTACAATCTTAACAATGGAGATTTGCAAATCAATAAATAATGTATTTACATCACAGTACGCAGACGATTTCGTTCTATATGTCACCTGTAGTAATATAGAAGAAGGTAGAAACCAATTACAATTAGCTTTAAATCAATTTGTTAGTTTTCTTTCTCTTGCAGGGCTAGAAATTTCAGCCCCCAAAAGTAAACTGTGTTTTCCAAAATAAATTTGTACGGGACCCTGTATCCTTATGTGTTAGTGGCATTACTTTAGAAGTAGTTGATTGTGTAAAATATTTAAGTATTAGGTTAGACAGGAAGTTACGATGGTCTAAACAAATAAATGAACTAAATGAAAAATCCTCAAAAGCGCTTAATGTTTTCAAAATTTTAGCGGAGACAGGTTGGAGCATTCACCCAACTCATTTATGGCGTCTATACATATCGTGTGTTCGTAGCAGATTAGATTACGCAAGTTTCCTTTATGGTAGTAGTTGCAAGACACACACAAGCAGGCTAGATAAAATTCAGATTCAGTGTATGCGGGTAATCGGTGGTTATATTAACGTCATGGAGTGCGAACTACACCTACCGCCTTTAAATGTACGAAGACATTATCTAGCCGGAAAGTATTGGTTAAAGGCAAAATCCTTTTCTAACTACAAGATTATTCCCATTTTTGACGACCTAATTCTTTTAAGTCAAAATTCTTATTGGAGGTGCAAAGAAAAGCCCCTTTTAATTTTAGCTCACAGTTACCTTAAAGATACTGCTGTACATATTAGTACACAATCAGATATGTTTACACTTGATACCTGGGTCAGCAATATGAATATTTCGAATATAATTAAGTTTGACATAGATGCCGTAAGTAACGCTAAAAGAAGTTATAATTCCTTATAACTTCTTTTAGCGTTCCATTAAAACAACTGTGTAACAGTTTTATTAAAAATACATATTCAAGTTATTACAAAATTTATACGGACGGTTCAAAGGAAAGTAATTGTGACGGTCTAGCAATTTATGACCCGCAAGTGGGTAGTTCAGTGAAACTGCGATTTGATTCAAATGTCTCCATAATGTTCTTAGAATTAATAGCAATATCAGAAGCAATTTCTTATGTTCAATCTTTTCAATCGGGCAAATACATCGTTTTTACGGATTCCAAGAGTGTACTACAACACATTGCTCGATGCACCTCGAATAATCGAGGCACACCGATAGCTTACAGTAACTTTGAGTCACTTTTCTCTTTAGCCACAAAAAATTACACAATAGTTTTACTATGGATACCTTCATCGTAGGCCTGACAGGAAATGAAGAAGTAGACTATCTCGCTAGATAGGCCTTGTATGAGGGTCCCTTCGGTTTGTTTGCCGTATTATACCGACGTTTTTTATATGATTAAAAATAAATGTAGAAACATGTGGAACGAATATTTTGATGAGCGGTCTCGAGTAAAAGGCATATGGTATAAAACAATCCAAAATAATTTGTCCCGTTATCCTTGGTTTATTAATTCCAATTTGTCGAGACACACCATTGTAACTGCTATGAGACTGCGCTCCGGACATATCCCACTGAATAGTTTTGCTTACCTAATGGGCAAAGTTAATTCCATGAATTGCACTGACTGTGATTTCATTGAAGATGTTTTTCATATTTTAGTGGAATGTGCCTGGAACTAAGCTGAGAGGATATCCTTTGGGCTTGCTTACGGCATTAGCTTGCATGACATTGGTGTTTGTAATAGTATTCTTGCTACTCCCTTATCAGAGAAAGCGAGATTCGTATACATAATGGTTGATTGTGCTTTAAATCGTAGATAAGAATATTAAATTGTGTATATCTTAATTATCATGTAGGTAACTATGGGGATGGCATGATCATGCTTGATCAAATCCTCTATTTCTCAATAAAGATTTAAAAAAAAGTTACAGTATATTTTATTTGATATATATTCCCTGCGTCGGGATTGAGTGAACATGATACTCCTTTGATTGTTATAAGCTATTTGAAGGGCAAAACATAAAGTAGTTTGTTTTCTTCGTTGAGTGGAATGTTTTATTGAAAGCATTTTCGAATAGCGTTCTTTAAAATAATAAGGCGATTATTAGGGAGGAATATTTTGTAGAGAAATCTTTGTGAACAATTTTAATTAGTATATTTGGCCTTATCCCTTCAGTATTATATTTAAAATAAAACTAAGTAACGTAAATATGCACTAAGAAATGCAAAAAGAATATGGAAAAGGAACTATGGAAGAGGTGAACAATTACTCAAAACATAGAGTTTCTTGCATCGGCAACTTCAAAGAATTAGGAGTCTACTATAACTCGTTTGCCGTGTAGCCACTACTTAATGGCGTTAATGAATTCCAGTTACGTTTCAGAGGTGCATGAGGCTATTAAGAAAAAAGTCATGAAAAATCTAATGGCTTTCGATATATGGCTAAATGACCATAATATATCTGTCAACCGTCCTCAAAAATTACGTCTTATTTTTGCTAAACTTTTAATTTAAATTAACTTTATAACACATACGAATTGATTTTAACTTCGTCTCAAAATAAGTTGTCCTAATGGACGACAACTTATTTTGAGAGGAGGTCTAATGGTATTTATAGCGGGCTGTGATAACCCTTAGAGTAATTACATACATACGTGTAAATAGAACTTACAATTCTACATAAATTGATTAAATGTATTTGTCTCTCTTTTTCTAGTTTAAATTTCACGTAAGCAAAAGCGACCAATCTGTTGAAAATTTTGCGTGTAATTCATGCGTGAAAATAGAAATGTCAAAGTCATATTTTTGGTCTCTTCATACTATTTTTTTAATGCTAAGCGGTAAAAATGACTTTCAATTAGTATTACATGTAATGAATATTGAATATCAATTCAATATAATTATGAAAAAAAATTATAATAATGAAAAAAATAATACACTGGCTCTAAAACCACTTCAGACCGGAATACAGTAGAGCACGCACTGCACTATGGTGGCAGAAGTGCAAGAGATAATCGAATGGAACGCAGACGAATTCCCAGACACAAAAAGTCTAAGAGTCCTACACTTAGTACACAGCCAGCTAGTAAGGGTTTCCACTATTAAAATAGCAATACATAAATAAAAAGTAGAGTATTATTCATTGGGAACAATATTTAACTTGAGGAAACTCGTACAATTTGTGCATGACGTGATGTTCACAAAGATAGCAATATCAGTTATACCACGTAACTTCAAGCACCGAAATATATATAGTATACGTACACTACATATGATTCATCTATCCAATGTCGATAGCCTACAATATTGCTTCTGCAAAGGTAATCTGTGATTGCTCTATTTGTGTTCATGACAGTGCAAACTAATGGACACAGGAATTTGAACGGATTTCCTTACATATATTTTTAATTGGATCCAAAGCGAGTGAAATTGGAGCTTTGACAGATTTTTGTTTAATACATATTATGCACGTGAAGCATTAAATGGTTTGTATGGGCAGACATACTTAATATTTTTAGCCCACTGAATTAAAGAATATCTCGATTCGACTTTATGTCCTATTATTTTATAGTTTTGTTTTTTAACAAATTTTAATGATTCTACATATTAATTTTAAGCAAAGTTTCACCCATAAGGGTGGCGTCGAAGTTTAATCGTTACCGTTACAGTCTATCAAAAGTCCTCAGCTACACATAGACTTCCCGCTATGATGGCCGCATAGGCAAGATATTTGCCATAGCTGCCACGCTAGACAGGTGGGTTGGCAACCAGTCTTATTTAATTATTATTAGCACGACGCCTCTTATGACATCCACGGGACGATATGTGGTTGTGGTTATACCTAGCTTATCTATGGGTTATACTTATACCGGCACTACATAGTGAAGGTTTTTTTATAGTATCGGGAGACAAACGAGCACACAGCCCACCTGATGGTAAGTGGTTGCGGTGGCCCATAGACACCTACATCTATCCTTGATTATGAATCAAAATGCAGATGTGTTGTCACCTGTAAGGACTAAGATGAATTGCCTCATTTCCTGTAAAAAGGGTCTCCGGTTCTCTACACTCACCATACGAAATACAGCAGCATTAAGCTACCTATTCACGCTGGTATTCTGTGAGAGCGTGGTCCTTCCCCGGTCGAGCCGACCCATTCGTGCTACAACTATACGTCTAATATAACTGCAGCATGGCTCTACCAAGTATAAAAAACGTATTTTAGTTTAGTTTTTTTAACGTTAGTTGAGGGTCAATTTATTGTTTCAGTTTATGTATTCTAATTATTATTATGCAAAAATTACCTTCAAGTAATTGTTGTACTTTTGTTAACATTTTAAATAATTGTACTAATATGATTTTGATGTGAGTATAAGCAATTCTTAGTAAACCTTAAAAATAATTTAAATGTCACTATTTAGACGACATTTTAGTATTTCAATGAAATAAACATTTAATAAAAAAAGTTAAAAGCCGACTTGAAGGAACTAAAACTATGGATACTAGTGCCCTAGTATCCATAGTGCCTAAACCCTGACAGATAGTGCGGTCAAATAAGCTCATAGTCCATCCACAGGGTGGTAAGTCTCGTAGACGTCTATATTTACTCTCGATTAAGAATAAAAATGACGATGCGTTGTCAGCACCGACGACTTAGATGGAATACCTCTTTTCCAGTATAAAAAGTCTTTTTTTATGGAAGTGGGGACAAATGAACATGCAGCTCACATAATGGTAGGTGAATAACACCACCCATGAACAAACGTAACACCAGGGGAATTGCAGCTGCGTTGCCGGCCTTCAAGAAAGGAGTAAGATCTTTTCAAGAAGGTCCCTAAGTCGTATCGTTCTGGAAAAGACGCCGGTGGTAAACAAATCCACAGAGAAGTGGTACAAGGAAGAAAACTCCTAGTAAAACGCACAGCGGTGGACCGCCATGCATCCAGATGGTGATAATGGTATCGGGAATTTTTACGCGATGTGCATTCGTGAAATTTTGCGGCTGGAACCAATCCGAACGATTCCTCAGAACACTCTCATGGTAGATACGATAGAAAAAGCAAAGGGATGCAACATCCCTACGCAGCTGCGCTGAATACGGTCGAGTGAAAGGAGCCGGCACTGGAGTGCCCCGGCCCAGAGATGAGAACAGTATTTCATGTAAGGCCAAACTGGCGATTTGTATAGTTGCAAGCGATGTGCCGGCATGAAATACTGTATTACTCTGCTGAGCACGCCAAGCTTTTTAGAGGCCAATTTGGCCTTCCCTCCAAGTGACTACGAAACTGCACACTATTCGATATGTCGACACCGAGGATTCCGATACTAGCTGAGGCGGTGTGAGTGCCTTCAGACTGAAGAGATACAATAAAGGGGTTATTTTTAAAAATATAATAATGGCTTAATTATTTTTTAGCTATCTACTCGTTTTCTATTTTATCATTTTAGTTCTTTTAAACTGATCTCTGATCAAAAACTTCTTAAAATTTTCCAATATCACTAATATATTTCAGTAAAGTTAAATATTTTAATAGCGTCCTTATAAAATCAATTTTCAAAATAATTATTTCAATTTAGTATCCGTTTTATCTGCTTTTTGTGTGGTAAAATTTATGAAGGGTATATTTCGATTATGCAGCATTTGCAAATTATATTTCGATATAAAGGGATACACACACACAGCGGCGCTCGAAAGCTTCTCGTACCTAGCTACACCGACCATGGGATCGTACATACTGCACCGAATCGTATCACCTCGAAAACGGCTTGGGCATAGAGTAACTTATATAAATGCCGGGACAAAGGGCTGCGCTTTAATACCTTTAATGAAATTTGCAACGGCGAGAAATCAAATTACGACTAATAAAACAGCGTTACTCAATGATTTATTCGAGTTGATATGTGAGCAAAAAAAATACTAATTATCATACACTTTCATTCATTACAACCAGCAAAGCTCAACAAGCAAGCTCAACAACAACAATCAAGCTGAAAACAGGCTCTTCTGTAGAATGACCTTAAGCGGAGAATTTGCGATAGTAGTCTAGTTTGATAGGCGGGCTGGCAATCCCAGATTTTTGTTATTTTCAGTTGTTTTCAAAAAGACGCTGCTGCCCATTCCCTATTCAGTTTCCTTCTGTTGAGGACTTTATCGCGTATGATTACTTATTCGACGTCCCAATGTAATAGTTAAAATTATAATTTGAAGGTAGCCGTGGTGAACTATGGCATTAGGACGTCAAACACTTCAGTCTCCCTCGTGACCATGGGTGCTGGCTGTAAAGTGCTCCAAATATCCCGAATATAGAATAAGTCAATATCCGCGATAAAATCCGTAAAAACTGGTTTTATTTTAACGAACTCATCAATGGTAACTGTTTTTGATTATGCGTTTTTTAAATAAGTATGATTTGGTAGCTCATGGGCTAGCATCATCATACGCTAAAATCCTGGTGCGACATCGTCACGACATCTCGTTAGGAAATATTCATGAGGATTTTCCAACTTAAAAAAGTTTACATTGCCTGTTCTTCTACTACTTCTAGGTCGGATCGATTTTGACGTCAGTCAACTTGACCTACTTTGTGAGCGTTGGGGTTGGTCCCAGTCGACGAGTCCACGTATATTCAAGGGCAAGGCTGGAAATATCCACTACACCAAACGGCAGAAGGAAGTAAAATAGGTGACAACTTTGGCAAATATCCCCCCTATAAAGCAATCTGTGGGGGGGGGGTGGGCTATGTTCTTGACATTATATAAGTCTGTGTTGATGATAATTATTACAATACTTTATCATTTGTATTTGTATTATAATTATCAAAACATCAAAACTTTGCTAAGGATAGATGCATCTCAAATGACCTAAATAAATCAATGTAGGTCGGATCGATTTTGACGTCGGTGAACATGACCTACTTTGTGAGCGTTGGGGTAGGTTCCAGTCGACGAGTCCCCGTATATACAAGGGCAAGGCTGTCTCAAACCTTTGTTATTAAATTAACTGCTATAGATTTGTGTTGTACCGGTTACTACTTTTGTGTTTGGTTTTAAGACTAATTTTTTTTTTCAAAAAAAATTTCCACTATACCTCCAATATATATGTATGAAAAAATAAATAATATAATATTTTCTTTAAGAAAATTACGATTTATTTTTACACTCTTTCATTTCATGTCGCGATGCATATATATATATATATATATATATATATATATATATATATGATACATATATAAGAGGTTGATAGCAAATTCATAAAGCATCATTTTGTAACCTACACACTTTTCATATATTGTGTGCATTGAAGTAGTATGTACGTACTTGAACAGCTATTCCAAACGAAAAATGTGCGCTACTCTGTGTTCGCGTGATTGGTTTTTTATCATAGAATAAACATAGGTAGAATTATCAGTAGGTAATAATAGATTGTATTGTTAAATAGGTAAATTATATCGAGTACAATTTTTAAATTTTGTCATTTATTTTGTTTATTACATTTGCTTATTTAATATAATATTACATAATAATATATCACAATTACATTTTAATGATATTTTTATGTGAACATTTTAAATGGTAACTATGTCAAATATAAAAAAAAACATACTAAATGTATGTGTTTAAAAACTTATTAATATAACATTTAAATTACAAATATATTTATTTAAATTAGAATAAGAAAGAAAAGAAAGAAAGAAAGAAAATATTTAGTTCGCCACATAGGCACCACGCCATGTTGTACATAGTTGTTTTATTTCTAAGGTTATTATTAAAAATAATGTAGAATAGACGTTGTCGAATGTGATGAAAAGAGGTTGCACTAAGCATTCATTTGGTGTGGCAAATCACAGCCGCTGCTTTTCAGTGTGACCCGTTTCGTCTCTTTCGAGTAGTTCGAGCAGTGGCCCATATCAATATATCACAAATAAATCCCACCGGTAAGTAAAACATACAAAACAAACAAACAGAGAAAAAAAATTAACGTTACGAATAGGCTATACTTAAATTGTTTTCTAAAATTACTAAGCTTCAAATCTGAACAATAATGGAAGGACAGCGACGGAACCAAAATACAATATAATCAAAACAGTAACAGGTAGTTACAAAAATAAAATAAAAAATAATTAAAATACAAAAGAAGGAGAAAAACAAAATGGAACGCAAATAATAATAAAAATGAGAAGTAAAACTCCAAATTTGGTGTGCATTTTATTAAATCCTAACATGCTATGCCTATGAAATTTTATCATACAAATAAATATTATTTATTATATTAGAATCGAAGTGCGCGCGTAGGTGTGCATGTGTGTTCTGATTGTTTAATATGTGTAATTTTTATTTAATGTTAAATAATTTTACTGTATTTAGATTGCGTATAGGTGGTGGTAAGTTATTCCAGCATTTCGTAGCGGTGTATTTGAAGCTTCCTCGAAAATCTGCAGTTTAGTATGTGGGATACGTTAGTCTATAGTAGGAGGCTCTGGTGTTGTGTGTAGTGTTAATATTTTTGGCCCATTCCAATTTATCGTATAAATAAATTGGAGACTTATGTATGACAATACCAAATAGCAAAGTGAAGTTGTCTACGATATTTCATTTTTAAAATATTAGCATCGTTTATATACGGTGTGACATGTATACATGGCGGTACGTCATAACAGTATCCAACATAGGTGTTATGGACGCGCTGTATGAGATTCTGTGAGCGTACCAAGAGTCTAGGGCCTATTAAAGAGTCTGCAACGTTTAATTTTGAAAAAAAAAACTAATGTTTCACAGGCTTAGTACGGAGATCAGAACCTATATAATCTATTATTCTATACATGACTTGAGCCTGAAGAAATAGTTTCGTACTACGCCTAAAACATGATTTTTAAATCTTAAGCTCTAATCCATTAGTACACCTAGATTGATACTCTTTCGATTCGTTCTCTATTTATAATTACATTACGATTATTTGCAACTATTTTTTAAATTTTAGTTTATCCGACCCTATTGTCAAGTATTTTATTTCCTGTGGATTAAAAATAAGAGTGTTATTACATGCGCTGTAAATCTTCATTTAGCTTATCTATGGCTGATTTTGTTTCTGATGACTTGAAAGAGATGTATAAATGCAAGTCATCGGCGTACATATGGTATTTACAATTTTTAATATGCTTTATCATATTCGCAGTACATAAAATAAAAAGCATTGGCCCTAGTATGGATCCCTGAGCTATTCTTCTTCATATTGTTCCGATTCTTGAAACCTGCATTGCACCGTTGTTATCCTGTTCTAAAACTACACGGTTGGACCGGCTTCGGAAATAACTATTAAACTATTTAACTGCATTTGGGCTGAGCCCGTAGTATGATAACTTTGAGAGTAATAGCGGGATATTTATGCAATAAGAGTCGTTCATAAATGCTGGGCACGCTAGAGTTAAAAATGGACGAATTTATTCCACTTTGACTTTGATGTGGAAAGCTAAAAAAAATAAAAAAAATAGTGGGCAGATTTAAATATAAAAAAATTAGCCCAATTACGATAACTTATATATGTTTCTACAAAAATGTGCATAATAATATATTCGTCCTATACTTAAGTACCCATAGAAATGTCGCATCTGAACGAATTAATTTTATAATCTTTATTCCATGACACGAGATGGCGTCTTAGGAGCAATTTGTTTTATTATTAATCCATAATACCTTTTTTATTGATTAAGTATCTTATTAACCGATAAAAAGTTATTCTTTGGTATTTATTTGCCAACATTACTTGAATTATTTGTGCAATATTTAAAAACACACCAAGGCATATTTTATCAAGATTTTTTTAAATATATTAATCAACACAGGTAAATCCACGACACTGGCAACTTTTTCCCATATAAAAATCGTAACCGATTATATAAACAGAAAAATACCAATTTCTGCAGTGTACTTTGATATGAGCAAAGCATTTGATAGTGTTGGTCATGATATTCTCCTAAAAAAAATTGAAGCTTATGGTATAAGAGGGCCAGCTTACTCCTGGATACAAAGCTATTTAAAAGATAGAAAACAATGTGTTGAAGTACAACAAAAAGATAAAAAACGGCAAGACATTTTAAAATATAAATCTTTGTACTTACCAAATGATTACGGAGTGCCACAAGGGAGTGTCTTGGGTCCTTTACTGTTTTTAATTTACATAAATGACCTACCAAATTACATCAAACATAATACAATATTATTTGCTGACGACATTTCCATTTTAATACCGAAAATAAATTTTAATGCTAGTAATAAAGAATATGAAAATGAAATAAATAATACTATTGTAAATGTTGTTAAATGGATAAAAAACAATAATCTAAGCATAAATCTATCCAAAACTAAATTTATGCAATTCTACAATGTTAAAAGTAAACCGCAATTACTTGATATTAAGTATAATGGTGAAAAAATTACTGCTACTGAATGTACCACATTTTTAGGTATTAGTTTAGACAAACATTGTAATTGAAAAAATCACATAGATAAAGTTTGTTCTAAAATATTTAAATTTAATTTTGCTCTGCGAAGGCTAACTTCAATCTCGTCAAGAAACACTTCTCTTATAGCATATCATGCGTATGTCGCTGCTGTATTAAGATATGGTCTCATATTATGGGGAAACTCGACTGATGTAAACCGTGCTTTTATAGCGCAAAAACGGTGTATACGAGCAATTTGTGGTGTCGGGCCACTAGTTTCTTGCAAACCACTGTTCAAAGAATTGGGTGTTCTTACGCTACCATCCATGTACATTTTTGAACTTTCAATATTCGTAAAAAAGTATCCTCAGTTTTTTACTAGATTTAAAGATACAGTAACATATAGTACCAGATACCCAGATAAAATTATTTTACCTTCATCAAAAACTAGCCTGTACTCAAAAAATTGCTATGTGATGGCTATTCAAGTGTTTAATAAAATCCCAAATGAAATAAGGCAATTAGATTATAATCAATTTAGACGTAATTTATTAAAGTGGCTTTTAGAAAAACAGTTTTATTCGGTAAATGAACTGCTAAAAAAAAAGAACGTTTCTATTGACTGTAAAATGCTGTTTCTTATCTGACTGTGTTTTAAATGATTAATATTAAGATTGTAAAATGATGCATGTTTATTTTTACTTAAATTTTTGTATAATATATTGATTGTATAGAATATTATTCTAACCATAAGTTAATTAGTAAATAAGTTTTCATATACCAAAATTGGTGAAATATGTGAATCATTATTATTTTTATAAGAACATCTTTGTACCATATTTCTTGTGAATAAATTTAATTTATTTATTTATTTATTTAACACATATCAACTCACTAGCGCCTAGCAAGTAACTGAGTAAAGTGCGGTGTTAACGCCGCAATTGAATGGTACAGCGTAACTAAATTCAGTGTCGCCTCTAGTACGTAGTATTATTAAATAGTAGTATAAATAATAGCTCAATAGTTGTGTTCCTATAAAACCGGCTGGTGCTTCGGGACACTTTATAGGGCGAGGGAGGAGGGGGGGGGAGTCATGTCATGTCGCGCAGGTTAGTCGCGTGATATATGCGAGTGAAACCGCGGGGCACAGCTAGTTTGGGAATAATATGAAATGCCAAATTACTATATAAATAGAGTAAAAAGGGTCTCCGATTTTTGTGACACCGTCTATATTTGTTTTTTCCTACCTACCTACTATCTTTTCTAAACTAAATTTTTACCTGATAAAGCCAAACTATAAAACTAGCTATAAATTTATTTCGTATTTACTATTATATATTTTGAGTAGTTTGATAACTCTTTTTACTTCATTAGGAATTGCAGGTGTCGCTATTTAAACAAAATGTTTAAAACAAATTACGAGAATATCGAATTAATTCAATAAAATAACTGACGTCGCTAAATATTCAACTTGGAAACTATGCAGAGCAATTTGATATCAGTTTATTAGCAGAAAGCTGCAGTCACTAGTAATTCCGGTACCAATATTTAGATAGCTATGCACCTCTGTATATAGTATTCATTGCGCTTGAACACCCTTTGTACGTCTGTCTTTGTCAGTGTGGATATTCACAGTGCATGGCTATAGCTGATTTTACTACAGCGTTAGATTTGGCTCTGTGCTCTACCTTTGTCCTAAACGTTTGATTAAATGATCGAAAGGACACTGCTCCGCGCCCATACATTGTTCGCCCTGGAACCAAGAGCATCGGAAAATTGTGTGTTGTATTGTCGACCATTAAGGAATTCCTATATGATCTTATTTTTATAGCGGACTAGCTGCAGAAAAGATATATTTCAAAAAAAGTATCTGAATTTGAGGTTATAATAGAATTACTAATATTATGGTTTATATCATATAGTATGATTTTTAAGAAACTGAAAAACAATATCCTGAAACATTTAACAATTTTTAGTACCATCTTCCAAACAAAACCACCAGCAGAGCCGCAATTTACACAAACTTTCCATTGCATATGCATAACAAAGAGAATTTATAATCACTATGTTTAAGGGGCGGAACTTAAAAGTAAATAAAAGTAGGTATGAAAGAGCGCCAAACTACTCTACCAACATCAAGACATGACATTTATTTTTTGAATAACAGTGCAACAGTGCTGAGAACATAGGCGAACTATACTAACGCTGAATGTCTATCCTCAAGTTATTTTATCGATTTAATTTTTATCGTTATATATTTTATCGTAATTTTTGTATAATAAAAGCTAAATCTGATCTGATCTGATACTGATTATATAAGAAATGAAAGTTTTTACATGGGGACTGAGTGAAAATGCCGAAGAGGATAAGAAAAACACACATCAATTTGTAATTACATCTCTACAATTATTAGGTACAAAATATGTATAAAATAAACACAAAATAAACAACGCATAATTATACTACTGGTAAATTAAGAAAAGAAAAAATAATTGACTACTCCGTAGCGCAGTAGTTAAGCGTTTGGCTGCAACACTACAGGACCATGGATTCGTTCCCGTACTGAAGGCATTTCTCGTTAGAGTGGCCCCAGCATGAGAAAGAGATGTCACAAGTTTGTAAATGGTTAGACAAGACTTCTGAATAGAAATGATGAACAATCGAGAGTATTTTATTTTACACAAGTCTCCGGTACGTGTAAATACTTACGCTACTTTTAATTAAAAATACGTCCTTCATATCAATCTCAGTTTAAAAAGCTATTGTTTGGCTCTCATAGAATTTATTAGAAACATAACGGTACACTAGTCCGATTATTTCATTTCAATTATGTTCAGGTACAAATTGCGAAATATATACCTTTTCAAAATTTAAATTTGCCCTGGAAGGTTTAATAAGCTTCATTGTATATATGTGAAAGTTCTTGAAAACCGTTTACACGCGTAACACAGAATATTATCATTAATTATCTAAAATTTACCTAACTGAAATTGACTAAAACTATCGGTTGCTACGACCTGTTTGTTTGTTTTCCTCACACGCATCTCCGCTCCGCTTAAGTAACACACGATATTTTCTTGCTATAGAATTATAGCTGCAAAAATGGTTCTTTATATCTAAATATATATCTGTAATGGCGATACAAGAATATCTACAACCTCTAAATATTATCCTGTGGTTGTTGCAAGTGGCAACAAAGAGAGACTGACCAGAAGATCGGCAGCAGCTAGTTCCTGATAACAGCTAAATAAAAACAGAAAATATATAAGAGGATGCCTTTAGAAGACATACTTGTATGTGGGCTGTAACTTTACTTGACTATAAGCTTATCATCTAAGATATTATGGGTTGTTTTAGCGTAATAAAAGATTTAAAGCTTCTACTCAGTAGAAGAGCCGTGGTAGCTCAGATGGTTAGCGCTCGCTGTAAATATAACATATCGCGAGTAACCCGGGTTCGATCCCCACCGGCACCAATGAAATTGTTAATTGCAATTTTAAGTGCTGATTTACCACGTGCTCGGCGGTGAAGGAAAACATCGTGAGGAAACCGGCATGTCTGAGGAATAAGAGAAAAAAATTTCGAAGACATGTGAAGTTCGCCAACACGCATTGGGGCAGCGCGGCGGACATTTCCTTGCCCTAAAACCCTCTCAGAAATGAGGGGAGGCCTGTGCCCAGCAGTGGGACGTATATAGGCTGTAACTTTACTTTACTTTACTTTTACTCAGTAGATGCTTTAAATCGTTTACTTAACTATAATCACTAAATACAGTAGAGTCTACTGTATCAAGTTATTATAGTTCTACCATTGTATGCGAATAATGTGTGTAGGTATTTAACTTTAGTTCGTATACCGTCACCACTTTAATTATAGCTTATCAGAAGTCCATTGCTGAATATTGCCCCATAGGTTGCCTCGTATGGCGCATATTTGTCACATTTGCCACGCTTGGCAGGCAGTTTTTATTTTTGGTTGTTGTCAACTTTTACGACACCCACGAGACGATATGGGGTAGTATTATATATATAGATATTTTACAGCGCAACTACACGATTAATTAATTTATTATTAAATAGGCATGTATTTTCATGGGTAACGTCACGAAAGCCTGTCCTGAGATATATAGTTAGTGAGTCAGAAGAGTTTATGTAAATTTAAAATTATTTGGACGTTGTTTAAGTCAGAAATTTGGTGCAAAAGTTAAACATCTGTGTACTGCGAACCTTATATAGTGTGGATACATTAGAGTGTTTAGTGATTAGTGAATAAATAGTAAAAAAAAACAACATTTACATAATAAAAACATTTTATTCTTAAATGTTATCGAATAAAATTTAATAATATAATACCGTCATATAATACTGATCAACACAGCTCCATCTAACGCCTCCGTTGTGTACTAATAAACCAACGCATAATATAGCTTTATCAACTATTAAAACTTATTGATCATGGCAGTTAAGTGCAGTGCGTGCGGTAAATACATGTCTCCGCAAGATGGCGCTAATGTTACTTGTACAAAGTGCAGTAAACAGCTACATCGTGCTTGTGTAGGCATCGCAGTGGGCGCTTCACTAATGCGATCATGGGCTTGCCCTGAATGCAAATTGAAAGGAAAACGCTGCAACAAGGACACAGAGCCGGAAAACCCTAAATAATAACTGTTGCTATTTCGAGTGAGGTTTCAAACCTCGGGGAAGAATTGCGATATTTCCGAGAAGAAATGCAGCAAACCCGCGAAGAATTTCGGGTATTCAGAGAAGAACTTCGGGACATAAGAACCCTCGTCAGCAAATGCGATGCTCGTTTAGATAAGCTCGAGAACACGGTCCAAACTTTCATGGAAACACAAGAGCAATATGGCTCTCAAGGATTCAAAAGTGAAATCCTTAAACTCGAATCAACCGTCGATCAGCTGCAACCCGACTTAAACGATAGGGACCAGGAGTTGCTTGCAAATGACGTCGAATTAAGTGGTATTCCAGAGGAGAGTGGGGAGAAACCAACACACTTGGTTCTAACATATGTAACCAAGCTTGGTATTCATTTGGAGGAAAAGGAACTGGTCAATTTTATGCGATTGGGGGGCGCCCGCCAAGATGCCACGTCTCGTCCGTGGCCCATCGCTGTGCGGCTGGCGCGGCGCGACGTGCGTAATGACGTGCTGCGCGCTTCGCGCGTCCGCCGTTCTCTAACAACCGAAGCCTAGACCTAGAGGTCTTAAGTCCGCACCCTGCAATATCTATATAAACGAACGACTGACTAAAACAAATAGGCAGTTGTTTCGCACGGCACGCGAGACAGGCCGCAAGCAGGGTGACGATATGTTTGGACGAAGGGAGGCCGAATTTTTGCACGTCGGGAAGCAGGAGTTCCAATCAATCGCAATCGCTTCAATGCGGATATGCGATTGTTGTTATTATGTGTGTAGTAGGACAATGTCTACAGGGCCGATACGTAGGTATATTTATGTTATTTCCTTTATAAGCTTTATATGCGTTAGTTATTTAAATGTAAGAAAATATGTATATCCTCTAATTCCTACCCGTTATAATTGTTTGCTAAATTCCGTTAACATTCTCATAATATCACAAACCTACAACAATATAAAAAGAGTAATGAAACAAGCTCAGAGCGGCAAAAATTATTGTGAGTACTCCTCTGATATTTGTTGGTCAAAGATGTTACTTGTGAATATTCCTTTATATCATACAACATGACAGGTAATCTTAAGTTAGGGCTTCTAAATGTAGGTTCATTAAGAACAGGCCATGAAGAGCTAGTAGTAGCTATAGATCGCCACGTTGTCGATTTAATGGCGATTAACAAAACTTGGCTGCGTGAGGGTGAGGAAGCGCGCGCACCCGCGGTGCCAGGATATCGGTTACGTCACATTCCGCGACCAACCAATGTGCGCTCGCGAGTTGGTGGAGTTGGCTTCGAACGTTGCCTCATCCTTCGACTCCGCTTGTTGAACAAATGTGGCTTGTTCTAACTATTAACGATACTATGATCACGATTGGTACTGCCGATAGACCACCATGGTTAAATGTAGACACATTTTTCGATGCTTTGTCTGAAACTTTCGGGACTCTTGCGTGGTGCAATTATATAAACTTGTTAGGGGACTTTAATATAAATGTATTGAACACCGCGGATAGTAATTATAAAAAACTTAGAGAATTCTTACAGTGCTACAAACTGAGCCAATGTGTAACTGAACCGACTCATTTTACCGATCATAGTCAAACCTTAATTGATATAGTTTGTACAGACATCCAGCAACACGATATTTTAGTTAACCATATACCCGATCTGAGTAGCCATGCATTTATTTGTTGTGAAATTAATTTCAAAAAGCCCAAACAAAAACCATTTACAATATCACGCAGAGACTTACATTCCATTGATGTCGAACAGTTTGAATTAGATTTAAAGTTGATGAACTGGAAAACCATCAATACCCTGAATGACGTTAATGATATGGTATCTCTTTTTAACACAATGATGTTAACCATATTTGATATTCATGCGCTTTGCACAAAAACTAATAAAGAAAAATATGAAACTCCGCGATGAAGCTGGATTAGTAGCACGTAAATCTAGTTCAGAGATACATAAGAACTATTATAAGGAACTAAAAAAATATTCTACTGAGGCGCTTTGTAAAGAAAAACAGGCATAATATGACTACTACATCAACAATACTAAAAGAGATCCTAAAGCCATATGGTCACACATAAAAAAGTAAGGTTAGAAAGTAAACCAGAACTACCGTATCATATTTTTAATGATTCCAATTTAATTAATACCAGCTTTTTAAATGTTCCCGGACATGATCAAATACTTACTTCTAACACGTCTCTCTTTGAATCTCATATAAAAGTTTCAAGTAAATTTAAGCTAAAGACAGTACAGAAATTTGATATTTTAAAAATATTACAATCATTAAAATCAAATGCGGTTGGTATAGATGGCATATCCCTTAATATGCTCATAATGTCAATACCCAACACAATATCTGTTATAACAAACATAATTAACAAATCTATAGAAACCCATACATATCCCACTGAATGGCAACACGCATTCGTCAGACCTATTCCTAAAAACGCAAATCCAACTAACATGAAGGACATCCGCCCGATCAGCATATTGCCCTGTGTGTCAAAGATTTTAGAGAAAGTTGTGGCCGAGCAGCTAAGAAAGTATTTGGAAACAAATGCAATACTCCCAAGTTTACAATCGGGTTTTAGGCAACATTATAGTACAACTACCACTCTGATTCAAGTAATCGATGATATTCTGTCAGACCAAGACTCTGGAAAAGGCACAATATTAGTTCTACTAGATTTTTCTAGAGCATTTGACTGCTTGAATGTACCATTACTTTTGTCAAAATTGCACTATTATGGTTTCGACGTAACTGCGGTGAAATGGTTTGAGAGCTACTTTAAATATCATGCACAGCGAGTAGAAATTTCTGACCATAGAGGGTTGCCGCTAGCTTCCGATTTCAAGGTTGTGAAACAGGGTGTACCTCAAGGCTCAATTTTAGGATCACTTTTGTTTTCTTCGTACCGTGCAGATATGGTAGATCACATCAAACAATGTAGATACCATATGTACACTGATGACACACGGATTTACATATCATGTAAGCCTGAGGAAACTCAATCAGAAATAAACAAATTAAACGAAGGCTTATTAGGCATTGCTGAATGGTCAAAATCGAATGCTCTTGTTCTAAATGGAAATAAGTCAAAGTATATGATTCTAGGAACGGCTAAGCAAATTCAAAAATTGCGAATCAACGGCTTCATGTCACCATAAAAGGGGAACTAATTGAACGTGTGACTGAAACTCGCAATTTAGGTCTGCTTATGGATGATCGCTTGCGCTTCGAGAATCACATACTTAATACTGCTAGAAATTGCTTCTACAGACTTAAAGTCCTGTATCAAATTAGAAATTTCCTGACTACAGATATTCGAATCAGGCTCTGTGACTCATTTATTCTTTCTTAATTTAATTACATGGATGTAGTTTATGGTCCTCTTCTATTAATAAGTAGTCAAAAACTCATTCAGCGAGTTCAGAACGCCTGTGCAAGATTTTGCTCCGGGATACTGCCACGCACTCACGTTACGCCGTATATCAACGGAGGCAACATTTTAAAAATGAAATATCGTCGTCACTTTCATTTAGCAACCCTACTGCTTGGTATAATTAAATATAATATGCCACCTTATCTCTTTCAAAAGTTGCTGTGGTCACGTGACGTAAATGCAAAAATAACTCGTACGTCGATTTATTCTCTCGCCGTGCCATTCCATCGCACCGCTGCGAGCTTTGGGTACGGTGCCTCAAAGTGTTGGAATGACCTGCCGCCACCGCTTCGTAGCCTGAAAGCAATTAAAACATTTAAAGAAAAATATTAACACTATCTAATATTAACTCTTAAACTATCTAAAATTAACACTATCTAAGAAAAACATAGGCTGAAGCGTACTACTCACCAAAAATGGTACTGGCACATAGCACAGGTGGTCAAGGTCGCAACTAATAAAGTGAAGTGATGATAATATAATCTTAAATTGGATACTGTTCGGATAGGTCCACTGACTGCAGGCTAAAAAAAGTGTAACTTAGTGTCGTCAATTAATAACTGATGTAATTTATGTATAAGTTTTAAAAGTAAGTGTTAAAAATATACATATTTTAATATAAGAAAACGAATACAACGTAAAAAAACTTTTTGTAATAATATAACATATTAGTGTTAGTGGATTGCAGAGGCCCGTCTGGCTACGTTGAATGTATGTGGGGCAATGAATGATAAAATGGATGAAGTATGCGATATGATGTATGATAGAGGAATAGATGTATTATGTGTAAATGAGACGAAAAGGAAGGGGAAGGATGTCACTGCACTTGGCATGTATACCGCATACTGGTCTGGTGTAGACGAGATCGAGCGGGCATGCCAGGGAGTAGGAATCATCCTTTCAGAACGAATGGGCCAATGTGTGAAAGAGTATGAATGTGTAAGCCCAAGACTGCTATGGATACGAATGAAAGTGGGCTTAAAGAAGTTGTTTGTGTTAGGGGTCTACGCCCCAGACATGTCTAAGCCCACTTATATCCGGGAGCAGTTTTGGGAAATGGTAAGGATGGTGCTAATGAAGTGTAAGGGAAATGAAAATATTATTATGCTAGGAGATTTTAATGGAAGGGTTGGGGTGAGGAGGCTTGGTTATGAAAGGATATTGGGAACGTTTGGTGATGAAAGTATAAATGAGAATGGTGAAAGCCTCCTCACCGTATGTGTGGAAAGGAATCTTTTTGTGACGAACACTTTCTTTCGTCATAAGAAGATTCACATGTACACTTGGGAAAGAGGTGATGATAGAAGCATGATAGATTTCATAACTGTGGATGAAAGAATGAGGAGCGCAGTAGTGGATACAAGGGTTTACCGGGGGTCCAACGTAGGGACGGACCACTACCTGGTCTTATGCCGAATTAGGGGTTTATTCAGACGTTGGCGGCATAGGACATCTGTGTCTACCACTGCGTTACAGCGTATAAGAATTGAGAGGTTACAAGATGAAGATGTGAAAGACAAGTACAAATGCAGACTGAGAGAAAATATAAGTAATTTGGATGAGTTGTGTGTGAATGAGTTAGACTTGGAGAATGTGTGGCATAATGTTAAGAAAGGTTTAGTGGATGCAGCTACCGAAGTATGTGGTGTGAGTAAGAGAATGAATGAAAGGAAAGACAATACGTTATGGTGGGATGACGAGGTACGTATGGAAGTTGAAGCAAAGAAGAGAGCATGGCTAGATTTACTAGCGACCAAAGTTGGTAACTCTGGTGGTAAGAATGATGAGAATGAAAGAAAAAAGGCAGAGTTTAAACGTTTAAATAAGAGAGTAAAAGAATTGAAAAAGAATTGAAAGGAAAAAGCAAGAAAGAACGGATAGGAATGATAGAAGAATATCGGATAACTTCCAGGCAAATATTAAAATGTTCTGAAAACTCGTAAGAAATACCAGGGGAAATACAAAACAGCCTAGATTGAATGCGATACGAGACGAGAATGGCTGTATCCTGAATGATGAAGTGTTGAGTCTAAAGAGATGGAAGGAATATTTTGAAAGCGAATTTATGAGTGAGGAGAAGTGTGAACTAAATGAAATAGAAATTCCGAAAGAAGATGAAAGAGATAGGGAGATAAGTATGGATGAAATAATGAAAGCAATGAAAAGCATGAAAGTAGGTAAGGCAGCCGGATATGATAGAGTTTCACTCGAAATGCTAAGGGCTGGAGAGGACGTGGTGGCAGGCCTGCTGTACACCTTGTTTAATTTATGTTGGGAACTAAAGCGGGTACCGGGAGACTGGTGCAAAGCCGTGATAGTCCCAATATATAAGGGAAAAGGGTCACAGCAGGACTGTAAAAACTACCGTGGTATCAGCCTTCTTAGCATTGTGGGAAAACTGTATGCTAAGGTACTAATTGAAAGAGTTATGAAAGAAACTGATGAAAAAATTTGGGATGTGCAAGCGGGATTTAGAGAGGGAATGGGGTGTACAGATCAAGTCTTTTCCATGCGCATGATCGCGGAGAAGTTTTTGGCGAAAAACCAAAGAGTTTTTTGTGCGTTCATGGACTTGGAAAAGGCTTATGACAGAGTGGACAGGGATGTGTTATGGCAAACGCTGAACGCATTTAGGTTGAGCGCTGGTTTGATACAGGCATTAAAGTCTCTGTATAGGGACTCGAGTGCTTGTGTTAGAATCAACGGGGTCTACTCGGGCTGGTTTGGCATCCATAAAGGTGTCAGACAGGGCTGTGTAGCTTCCCCGTGGCTGTTCAACCTATTTATGGACAGCTGTTTAGAAAATTTGAAAGTTGAAGAATGCGGGGTAAGAATGGGTGAGTTAACCATCAAATGCCTTTTGTACGCCGATGATCAAGTCATACTTGCGTCGTCGGCGGCCGAGTTGCAAATGATGGTTACATTAATTAACAGGTCATTAAAAGAAAGGGGAATGAAAGTGAACGCAAGTAAGACGAAAGTGATGGTTTTTGAAAGAGATGAAAGCAAAACGGTATGTGAAATAAGAATAGAAGGAGAGTTAATTGAGCAAGTGGATGAGTTCGTATATTTGGGATGTGTATTCAGCAGGGATGGGAGATATGATAAGGACATTGAACGACGAGTGAATGCAGGAAATAAAGTAAATGGGGCTCTACACTCTATTGTGAAAAGTCAGAATGTGTCAAAAAAGGCACGTATGGCAATTCACAGTGCTGTATTAGTCCCTACTTTAACGTATGGTAGTGAAAGTTGGGTGTGGCAGAAGAAGCACGAGAGTAGAATAAATGCGGTAGAAATGCGGTCGCTAAGGAGTATGTTAGGGCTGAATCTGAGTGACAGGGTGAGAAACTGTGTGATAAAAGAAGAGTGTGGTTTGCAAGATGATGCGGTGACCAGGATTAAGAAAGGAATGCTTCGGTGGTTTGGTCATGTAGAAAGAATGAATGCGGAAAGACTGACAAAGCAAATATATGTTGCAGAAGTGAATGGAAGAGTCGGAAAGGGACGTCCTAGGCGGAAGTTTGTCGACCAAATTGGCGATATACTAAAAATGGGCCAAATTAAGAGTACCCTTAACCGACGAGCATGTATGCGTAGGTATATGAATGTGGAAGAGGCGAGAAAGGTATGTCAGGATCGTGCTAAATGGAAGTCTGTAGTCTCTGCCTACCCCTCTGGGTGACAGGCGTGAGTGTTTATGTTATGTTATGTTATAACATATTAATTAATAAAGTTAAGAACACACTGGTAACACAAAATTGTTGAAAATAAAAATAAAGTGCATCTATAATAAGCACATGTACATACCTTTGGTTTGAAATCAATAATTTCAGCATAGTTAGACAGATTGGTTTTAAAATATTATTATGTGTCACGCGCGGACGTCCGTATGTTACTATCCGTTCGGGCCCACTGAAAACCAGCGCTGTTGCCCCGGCGACAGCTTAAGTTGAGTGAGGTCCGTTTGTATGACGCGTCACAACATACTCGTACAATATGAGAAACGATTTTTTTGTTTTTCTATTTTTTTCATTATAATCTATAAGTATACATACTTTTAAATTGTTTTATCCGTCAAATTGTTGTTTTGTTTCCTTTTTTGTTTTTGTTTGTTAAAATGTTTATAAATGATATGTCCATAAATGTTAAAATTTAAGTGCCTTCTAATGTTTGTGGCGTGCTGCAATAAATCTTTCTTTCTTTCTATTTTATTGTAATAGGGAATGCAAAAAAGAATAAATAAATAAGTTATTTCATGTACATGTAATTTTTTATTACATAATTCTCCTTAATAAAAAGCTTCTAAAAGTAACGCAAACTAATAATATCTAGTTACACAAAGACAACAATACATAATATGTAAGGTTTTTTTCATCTATTTATCACATAAACAAGCATTACGAATATTTGCAGTGATAGCATTTAAAAACCACTAAGGTTTATACCAAAGCTATTAAGAGTTTACAATTTTATAAGATAATATTGAGTAATATATTATCTTATAAAGTTATATTATAATATATTGTAGATACTATAAAAAGGAAAAAGAGTGACACAAAATAAACATGCAAACAATCAAAAAATTAAAAAAACACTTAATAAGCATCACTTTCTTAAGTTATACTCAAGAAAATGATCCTTTAACTTACTGAGACGGTTCTTAGAAATTTCTCAAGTGTATAATATACTGGTTGCTCAATCGGAATTATTAGCGAGAGATCGTTATTCCAGATCACCACCCAATGTCTCGTCTTCATCAGAGTGTAAGCTAATCGTTTAACAATATTCAATTACAGACGCTCAGACCTTGTGCATTTCAGTCACAGATATTTTAGTAACTCCAATGCATGCAGTACATCCATGATACCTATTATTGTTGAGATAATTCTGCTCAAGGATAATTTAAGTATCTCATGATTTATTTATTTAACAACTATTTACACAAAAACAAATTTTTCTGTGTATCGAAATTCCTATCCTTTATTGAGCTGAAGGGGTTATTTGTCTGGAGGAGTATTTATACGTCCTTCTGTCAGTACGCCTGACATTCTGGAATAATCTCTAGAACGGCTGAACCTGTGAACTGGTTATGATGATATTTTTATCTATCTTTCTGTCAATACGCCTGACTGTCTGGAATAATCTTCGGAACGGCTGAACCTGTGAACTGGTTATGATGATATTTTTATCTGTCTTTCTGTCAGTACGCCTGACTGTCTGGAATAATCTTCGGAACGGCTGAACCTGTGAACTGGTTATGATGATATTTTTATCTGTCTTTCTGTCAGTACGCCTGACTGGAATAATCTTCGGAACGGCTGAACCTGTGAACTGGTTATGATGATATTTTTATCTGTCTTTCTGTCAGTACGCCTGACCGTCTGGAATAATCTTCGGAATGGCTGAACCTGTGAACTGGTTATGATGATATTTTTATCTGTCTTTCTGTCAGTACGCCTGACTGTCTGGAATAATCTTCGGAACAGCTGAACCTGTGAACTGGTTATGATGATATTTTTATCTGTATTTCTGTCAGTACGCCTGACTGTCTGGAATAATCTTCGGAACGGCTGAACCTGTGAACTGGTTATGATGATATTTTTATCTGTCTTTCTGTCAGTACGCCTGACTGTCTGGAATAATCTTCGGAAAGGCTTAACTTGGCCTATGATAGTTAGTTTATATAACGTTTCAAATATTTTTGAGACGTTGGAAATATACCAATATCATACTAAAATTTCACGGCATTGTAATAAAAGAAGATCGTTTCTCCTTTTGTAGCACTTCGAGTAAGAGAATATAATAATTTGCAATTATAATCTGCGTCTTCAAACCAAGAGTAAATAGGTAAATATGGATGAAGCCCTTAATCGTAAAACAGTGCGGCCATTTACGAGTTCATCACTCTTTTTCACCGATTGGGTGGAAAAGGGTGATGAAGGGACAGAGGGATTGTAGTCAAGCACTGAGTCCTAAAAAAAGAATTAAAGTCTATGCTACCTCCATTCGACATATTTTTTATAAAAAAAGTTTGACAAACGGATACGTGATGTAGTCCATCTGATGGTAAAAGATTGCTGTGGCCCATAGATATCTATACATATCCTTGATTAAGAAATTAAATGCAGAATGCGTTGTAACCCCTGAGCACTAAGAGCACGATGAGGTGCCCGTTCCCAGTTAAAACGGTCTCCAGTTTCGCACACTCACATTACGAAATATAGCAGCTTAATGTGCCACTTTATGCTAGTGTTCTGAGTGATCTTGGACCTTCCCCGGTCGAGTCGACCCATTCGTGTTACGACCATAACATAAATTCAGCGTGACTTTAACATTTTTAAAAATATTTCAGGGAAATAAAGTGGTGATTTTATATGCAGGTAGCTTATAACTTCCTGTACTTAACATCGTTAAATCAGCGAACGAGTCAGTAACGAAATTATCAGCAGGACGGAAGTGTAGGGTCGCTAATTTTTTTTTTGCGCCCGAAGCAAATATGGGCAACCCTCCGGAAAGCGGGGGAGGGAAGTGGGGAATGCTCATAACATACCACGCAGCCGGCTGCGTGGTTATGTGGAAACTTTTACCCACTAAACCCCACCTTTAAGGATTGGCTTACCGATCTGACGAGAGATTTCTAAGCCGTATACGAATGCGACTATCCTTGGCAGAAAGGAGGGCGCAGGGTCGCTAATATAACTAATGTGGTTATGTACTTAAAGTAGTAGTAGTAGTAGTAGTAGTAGTAGTAGTAGTAGTAGTATATACTTTATTGTACACCACACATATACAACGAATAAATGCATTACAGAGGAAACTTAATATATACGTATGTACAATAAGGCGGTCTTATCGCTAAAGAGCGATCTCTTCACTTACTTCTAAGCTAAAAACAACTAGTGAATATAAGTAAGCTAATAGGTCCTAAAACAAATGTATTGTATATTCAAAAGCATTACTTTTGCTGTAGTGAAATAGTAGTTTACATCTTTCAAAGTAGTGAGTACCACACGATATACACTTTTCCATACGAATGAAACATTCATCAAATTTGTGCTTTCATTTTTATATAGAACCGTATACGCCATTCTACGCGTTCTGTATACAGAGGAATGTGGCTGTATTGCATGCGTCCATGGAGCGTCATTTTCGAACACCTATATCTCATTTTAACCCTTTACATGTCCCATGGATTATAGATGAACATTTCAATTGTTTAATTATTGTGTCGTTTTCTCTGACAGAGAAACTGTTAAAATTTTGTCGGATTGTACTGCAAAAAAAATACATTACTACGTATAATACTACTATACTATAATACTACGTATAACGTTTGAAAATACAATATATCTTGGCAGCAGTAAATCTGTTCAACATTTTTTTATGTGAGCAGCTTGCTTGTCGGTTTATGAAAAGAAAACAAATTCTTTTTATTTGTAAATGCATCTGTATTTTGTAGTAGCTTAATAGCTACGACTAAGTACTACTTCGGAGTTACTTACTTTGGAGTTTTATTTGCAATAGTACGAGGAACATCACCACTCTAATAATAAAAGGGCTAAAAATCGTGGAATACTTCATAACATCATTTGATATGTATATATTTATATGATTTTTACATAGTTTATAGGCTAGACAGCGATATAGGCTACTTTGATCCCGGAAATATGAACGCATTAGTTGGGTTCGGAAATATGCAACTATCCTGGCTACATGAGTACATCAATGCTTGGCGACATAAAATAGGCAAGAGGGTGCTCCTGCCCAGGCGGACTTCTGAGCGGAGAGCAGTCCTGTCACCTACTATATATAAGACCTACTACATTTTACCTACTATATTTTAATATAATACAATACTTTTGATGTAAGTAATATAGAGGTATTGCTGTTTTTGTCACTATAAACAAAGATTAAGGAAGGAAGGACTGCACACTATACAAGTATCTTTCCTACTCACATCTATCAAACTGCTCTAGAAATCAAAATTATTTCGATGAAAATCAGCCATATTGAATAGCCGTCAAATCAGGTTACACGCATAAGGTAGTTTGTCAAACTCTTTTCTGCTCCAAAAATCTCACAGAAATAAGAGGATATTTGTGTCCACTTAGAGACGTATGCGACGTTCTTTGTTTAGCTCAAGTGCTAAGATTTATCATTTATTTTTATATGTGACGCGAAAAATCAGGGTATGAGCAGCAGCGTCTTGCTTATAACGACTAAATATAAAAAACTGCGGCTAACTCGCTTGTCAAGCGTGGCGACTATGACAAATATGAGGTAATCCCCATGAGGTAATCTGTGGGGGAGGCCTCAGCAGTGGACTTAAATAGGCTGTAAAAGTAACGACTATAATCAAATAAACTTTTTTACTTGTATTACTTTCCGAACGTGACTTACTTATAGAAAATTGTTACGACGTTGTACTTTATTAATGTAATTGTTATTTGCAAAATGATATCTTAAAAGTTTTAACATTTACCAACATGTGACACTATTAACTTTTAGTAAATATTCTCCAAATATTAACAATGGTAATCAAAAGGACGTGGTAAACACAGCTGCTAGATGTCACCGACTAGATGTTCGTGAGCACCTTCTCACTTCATCTCACGAATACGGATATTTCAGGCAAAACACTTACAACTTTGCTGTGAAAATAAACAACGTGACACGTAGGAGCTAAAATAAAGCTAAAGTGAGTCATGACTTAAGACTCTTGTCGCATTAATGAACGACACAAAAGTAATTATCTATTCTTCTTACTCTAAAGCGTAGTATAAAGAGACCAAATATGACCTCTATACAATTCTATTTTCACACATGAATTACACGCAACATTTTCAATAGATTTGTATATTATTACCTTATTTTAAAATTAGATTAGAAAAAGAGAGACAAGTATATTATTAAATTTATTTAGAATTGTAGGTTTACTCTAAATGAATGTATGTAATTACTCTAAGGGTTATCATAGCCAAGTATAAATATCATTTATTAGGACAACTTATTTTGAAAGGAAGTTAAAATCAATATGTCTATGTTATAAAACTTATTTTTTGAATTGAATGTTTAGCAAGAGTATGAGGCATACTTTTTGAGAACGACATAAATAAGCAAAAATAATCATCATGAAAGCAAAGTGCCGCTCACAGCTGCCGCAGACAGATTGACGATCGCAATACTAGACGCGTTGTTTCCCGTAGCCGTTCTGGATACTTTGTCTGGCTCTGTCGTAACCGATATGGTTATTCAGCCATATATCGAAAGTCATTGTATTTTTCGTGACTTTTCTCCTAATACACTCCTCCGAAACGTAATTGGAATTCATTCACGCCGTCACTACACGGCAAACGAATTATAGTAGATTCCTAATCTTTGAAGTTGCCACTTCAAGAATCTCCATGGTTTTAATAATTATTAACCTATTCCTTAGTTTCTTTTCCATATTTTGTTAATGCATATCTGCGTTTTAAATATAAAATACTGGATGGACAAAGCACAATATACCACTTAAAATTGTTAACAATAGTTTCCCTACAAAAATTCCTACCTGGTAATCGCCTTATTATTTTAAAGAACGCTATATGAAAATGCTTTCGATAAAACATTCCACTCAATGGAGAAAACAAACTACTTGATGTTTCGCCCTTCAAATCCTATACCTCTAAACGGGCAATTCTTGTATATATATATATATATATATATATATATATATATATATATATATATATATATATATATATATATATATATATATAATCGGAATCTTGGAAACGGCTCCAACGATTTTCATAAAATTTTGCGTGCAGGGAGTTTCGGGGGCAATAAATCGATCTAGCTAGGATTTATTTTTAGAAAATGTCTTTTTGTCCGTGTTTTTAGGCAATGAAACACTGCTACAATATCGTTAGAATAAGAAGGTAAATTTTGACATTTTATTAATGATTTCAAATAGCTTAATTGGTATATTGGGCGGTCACAAAATCGTAATACCATGGTTCGAGCCCAGACCGACGGAGCGATTTTTTAATTTTTTTTTCAAGTTCCTTTCTTTTTGAGAAAATTATTTTTTCGAACCCTTTTTTTAGTATTTTTAAAAACACGAAAATTTAAATTAAACTAATTGCACTCATGATTTTTTATTCAAATAACCAGTTCAGTTTTTTCTATTATGTCGCTAAGATCAAAAAATATTATTCGTATTTCATCAGTATGTAATTTTTATATAATATAATTTCCAAAACACACGAATTAAAAAAAACCGAGCGAAAAATACCGAGCAAAGCTCGGTCAACCGGGTACTAGCTTATAACAAGCAAAGGAATATTATTTTCACTCAAACCCTACTACGGTACGGTACTGGGCATCGATGGTCTACTAACAAATCAGAGGTCAAATAATATATTTTTCGATATGGTACGAGTACATTGGTAATTTTGTTTCGACCAAAGGAGACTATATTGAAGTGTAAATTTTTCACGATAATGGCGACAGAATAAAAATGTTGTACATACATTTCTTAATAATTTCTATACAAGATTATTTTGCAATATACGGCCAAACTTGCAGAGTAGGTTCAGAATAAGTAATACAGGTGAACGGTGAAGAAAAATTAATTAAAAAAATCTGACCATTATGTCATTTTTATAGTTGAAATAATTAAGAATGCTTGGTAATGCATTATTTCAACTGATTGTCATTCATAAATATCTAACGTCTACTTTATTACTACGTATGCACACATTCGTAAGGGCCGCTCGTTGTGAGTTGATTCGTACACCCAGGAGGGCCCGTATGTGTATTGTTGCCCATAAATCACATTCAGTTTGGGATAATTTCGAATAAAAGTTTCCACTTTTATTTGAAGTTATCCCATGTCATGAGAATAGAACACCTCGCCCGGATCGTTGCTAGGGCGATGCGTTCGGTGCAGCTCACTCGTATCTGTGTGCTGTATGTTACAGGTTACAGTTTACAAAGGCGCGTATGTGTGCGTGCCGCTTCATTGTGAAGTGTGAACTTGTTGATAAAGCTATGAGGGGTAAAGACATAAATGCGTTACAACAATAAGCATTGCTAAGAGCTTGACTAAAATAAGTACAATATTCCTTTTAAAATGGATATGCGTAAATTATACGGTTTTTTCATTACGTTAAACAAAAAAAAAATGTTCAGTTGTATAAGCCTTTTGTCGATCTGTTTATATATGTATATTGTAAAACATATTATACGTTGTTCTTATTACAAAACATAGGTTATTGTTAGACTTAATTTTATAATTAAAGAATTTTTATATATAGAATAAGGGTTTTTTCATCATCATTGCAAAATAAACATTTCACCTACATTTTTTTTATAGAATAGGGGTGACAAACGAGCAAACAGTCCACCTGATGGTAAGTAAATGATGTGGCCTGTAGAAATAATATCTCAAAATCATCATACGAAACGCAGCAGCATTATGCTGATATATTACGCTGGTATTCTGAAGGAGCGTGTTCCCTCCCCGGTCGAGTCAACCTATTCGTGCTACAAACGTGGCTCTACCACGTATAAATATTTATTAATTTTTTATACCTGAAGATATTGATATAACATTTTTTTGTAATTAGACGGATAAGTTTTGAAATTACGAGGGATGATCGTTGGTGTTGATTCACCAAGAAGTTTATTTGTCGAGAAGTTCTCAATTCGAATATTTGTTTTTTCCCAAACGCGAAAACTAATACAGTATGCATTTAATAAATGTATCATTTATTATTATTATTCATTTAATAAATTTGGTAAGAAAATACGACATCTTGACAAAAAATTTCAGTATATTAAGTTAAGAACTTTATGTTCTATTTTTTTAAATGATCTACGTGACCAGTTTCATAAGTGCAACATCTGTCGTCTGCATCTCCTTTTACCTATAAATAGAATAGAATAGAATTATTTATATTCAAAATAGATTGTAAAAAATACTTTTTGAAGGTCATTTTTTACTTTCGTTACCGATTCTCAATAAATCCTCTGTCCTGAGAAAACCAGCAAGAAACACGGTTGGTAAAAATAATTTTTTTAAAGCACGGTATGTTTTTTAATACTACAATCAGCCCTAATACAACTATTAGTCATATGTATATACGTACCACGTAAATATCTGTACCTTTATTATTATTAAATACCTTATTACGGGATGGGGAGGAGGGTGGGCGGGCGCGAGCTCCAGGCACTGGATTTACAACGGGAAATGCAAGTAAAATAAAAACGAGCAAATACCTGATGTTCCATGTTACTTTGACTTTACTCTTTTATTTTGATGTGAGCGGAAACAGCCTTAATTCAATTCAAAGCAAAAGCAAAGACGTTACCATGATATGATATGATATCCTTGCTCGTTGCTGGAATATCTATGAACATTAATCAACCATTAAACAAAGCTTTAAATTACCTTATTTTTAAAGATTTCTTTTATTTTCTGTTTAGTATTTACTCGAAATTTATTTTCATTTCTTTTATTTCATTCTAAGTTCTTTTTAAGTTCTGTGGTTTTCGGTTCAGGCATCACCCAATACTGCGGTTTTGCTATTAGTTTTTTTTTTCAAGTAGACTGCACAATATGCCAGCACAAAGGAATACGAATTATGTCAACACCTGAAGAATATATATATATATATATATATATATATATATATATATATATATATATATATATATATATATATATATATATATATATATATATATATGTTTAAGTGATTTTTACGTGCCAGAGTAACGCTGCAGCTATATTATGGCTGTATCACGAACGGGTTGGCTCCAATGGAGTAGGGTCACGCTCTCACGGAACACCAGCGTAAAATATTTTTTTTTTTTTTTATAGAAGAGGGGGCAAACGAGCATGCGGCTCACCTGATGTTAAGTGACTACCGCCGCCCATGATCAACCGCAACACCAGGAGAATTGCGGGTGCGTTGCCGGCCCTTTAGAAAGGAGTAAGCTCTTTTCTTGAAGGTCCCCAGGTCGTATCGGTCCGGAAAAATCGCCGATGATAAACTATTCCACAGAGAGGTTGTACGTGGAAGAAAACTCCTTGTGAAACGTACAGTGGTGGACCGCCAAGCATCCAGATGGTGTGGATGGTATCGGGACGTTTGCCGTGTCGTGCGTTCACGAAATTTGGCGGCTGGGATTAATCCGAACAATTCCTCAGAGCACTCCCCGTGATAGATGCGATAAAATACGCAAAGTGATGCAACATCTCTTCGCAACGCCAGTGAATCGAGCCGATCGGAAAGCACTCGGTCGTCGACGATTCGAGCCGCTCTGCGCTGGATGCGGTCAAGTGGAAGGAGCTGGTACTGGGGAGCCCCAGCCCAGAGATGGGAACAGTATTCCATGTGCGGTCGAACCTGCGCCTTGTAAAGTTGCAGGCGGTGTGCCGGCATGAAATACTGTCCCGCTCTGCTGAGCACGCCAAGCTTTTTAGAGGCCAATTTGGCCTTCCCTTCTAAGTGACCACGAAACTGCACGTCACTCGATATGTCGACGCCGAGGATTCCGATACTGGCTGAGGCAACAAGGGGAGTGCCTTGAAACTGAGGGGATACGACAAAGGGGTTCTTTTTAGCGGTTAACGCGTAAACTTGTGTCTTCTGGGGGTTAAACTGGACTAGATTTAGTCGTCCCCAATCCGAGACTCTGTTCAGCAAAGACTCGACTTCAGACACAAGTTTGTCCCGGCACTCGGAGACGTTTTCCCGAGAAATATTGGCTCGGCCGGTGTAAAGAGCATCACCAGTGCTGTCATCTGCATAGCAATGAATGTTACGGGTATGCAACATATCATTGATATGCAGAAGAAACAGCGTTGGCGATAGCACGCAGCCCTGTGGAACACCAGCATTAATAGGCTTGCAATCGGAGCTTGCACCGTCTACAACGACCTTGATGCTCCGATCTGCAAGAAAGCTGGTGATCCAATTGCACAATTTCTCGGGAAGCCCATAGGAAGGGAGCTTCGAAAGAAGCGCTTTGTGCCAAACCCGATCGAAGGCCTTCGCAATGTCCAAACTAACGGCCAATGCCTCCCCCTTGAACTCTACTGCCTCCGCCCATCTGTGAGTGAGGTAGACCAGAAGATCACCAGCTGACCGACCACGGCGAAAACCGTATTGGCGGTCACTAATCAGCTGGTGATCCTCAAGGTACCTCATGAGCTGGCAGTTTACAATGGACTCCATTGTTTTGGAGAACGAGGAGGTGATGGCGATTGGCCGGTAGTTGGACGGGTCTGAGCGGTCGCCTTTTTTAGGGATCGGGTGGACGAAAGCCGTCTTCCACGATTTTGGGACTACGCCTAGGGAGTAGGAGTACCGGAAAAGACGCGTTAAAACCGGTGCCAACTCTGGAGCACACGTCCTCAGCACAATTGGGGGGATTCCGTCAGGCCCACTCGACTTGTGGATGTCCAGGGAGAGGAGTGCTTTGTAAATAGCAGCATCAAGCTGCTGTGTTTCGTATGGTAAGTGTAGTTAACCGGAAACCCTTTTTACTGGAAACAAGGCATTCCGTCCTAGTTCTATGGGTTGTCACATCTGAATTTGTGATTCGTAACTGAGGATAGATGTCTATGTTTATGGGCAACAGCATCCACTTACCACAACATTAATTGTGTGCTCTTTTGTCACCCTTATTTATTCTATAATAAAGGCCATGGCCCCTTCCATGTTCGTATTACCTTAGATGTTGCAGCGCAATGGGTTGGCTCGACCGGGGAAGGACCACAAACAGAGTACCAACGTGAAATAACAACTTAAAGCTCCTGTGTTTTATAAGACGGGTGTAGAGAACCTGAGACTCTTTTTACAAGTTTTAGATGCTGTCAAAAAGAAAGACTAATAACGTTCACGGTGCTTTTTTATTTCGTCCTTTATATTTAATTTGTTGCCACGACTACATAATAATTGGATTATTTAAAAAAAATAATGACTTCAATATTATTAGACCTGGAAAATTAATATGGGATACAATAGGAGTACCGGGTAGTGGTGGTGTAAGGATATCAACTACTCCATATCATCCCGTAGGTGTCTTGAGATGCGACAGAGGGAAGTAAATTAGGGGATGGTACTAACGTTTCCCTAATAACGACTAAAATTAAATAACTGCGGTTGTTAACCCGCTTGCCAAGCGTGGCAAATGTGGCAAATATCCTTCCTACGAGGCAATCTATGGGGAGGCCTATGTGCAGCAGTGGATTTTAATAGGCTGTTACATATACATTTCAGGCTGTTACAGTTACATATGTACATACATAACGGTAACAGTAACAGTGGAAGTATTTACTTTTTAATTTATTTATTCAGAAATCCAACGGCTTTTGACAAAATAAATTTACCTCAAATCGTATTACCTTAACATAAGCCTAATTTCCCTAAATTATCTTAACGTTATTAAATGATAATCGCTTACTTGTCTTTATTCCACTATATTTAGTCAATGAGTAAATAAAAATCGACTAAACCGATTGTCTAACTTCATAGGTATCGTGTAACATTACATACATTTATACATTCATAAATTAACATTACATACATTCATTCAAACACTAAATTGATGATTTCTTCCTTTCTTGAAGTTGGTTAAAAAATAATATGAAATTTAAAAAACCTAAACGATGCCACATAGTTTTAATACTACGTAGATGCTAATATTATATATGCCTACTATATCTTTTTAAAACCCCTTCTGTGTGCATCGCCCGCTAAAAGCAATGATCGATTTTTCCCGACATGAGTTTTGATTTGTCTTTTTTAACGCTTTGACATGGAAAGTGTATTGTTGTTATATTAAAATACTAGCTTCTATTACGTTCATAGGGTTATTTGCATTAAGCCTTAAATACTCATTATCAAAAACTCCCGGGCTAATCTTCGAAATTTGTAATGAAACGTATGACGAACAGATAGAGCGCAATGCTAGAAGGGATCTCAGCTAAATTTTATTGAAAAAAATTGATTTAAAAAAGGGAAAATATAATAATATAATATATTCTATAATTATCCTAAACCTAAATAACGTCACATTAACACATCCTGTTAAGATTATCCTACTACTAAATTATTAAATTAACGTAATTTTCATAAAAGCAAAATATATTTTGTTAAAGCGCTCTATGCTTTATAAATAATCCCTTTTGTATGCCCCTAGTCCTGATAATTACCTTAGAATTTTCTTTGAGATGTTCATGCCTGTAACTAGAAGCGAGAAGGGCGAGTCGACAATGCTAGATTACTTTCCATGCCATTTTATATCAGCTATCGTTTAAAGATTTCATTTATAAAAATGTTTTATGATACCTTATTAAAATATTTAAAATGATTTTTTATATTGAGTTTGTTTGTCTTGTTACCATTTTAGGTTTTAGAATCATCAAGTAGTTTTCAGAAAAGAAAACGGTGAAAACTTTCGTAATTCGTAGGCTTCATTTGGTATTAGCAGAATGTTTAGACAAAATGCCAAAGATCCAGACATATCGATATCATATAGGAGTAGAATATTACTATTTTATTGCTATTATATTTTATTACTATTATATTTTATATATTAATACTTACATAAGATTTAGTGGAATGTTATGTTAAAGGGAAAAAATCATTCAATAAAATAGTATTATTCTACTCCTAATAATATGTCTGGACCATCTACAGCATTCTGTAAAATTGATGTGTATAATTACAAAATTAATGCTTAGGTGCAGTAATCTTTCTTCGTAATTTTATATTACATATTTATAATTATATAATTATGTTAAAAGAAGACCATTTAATGGCCAAGAGGATAATTACAAATGTTATTTAGGAAATGAACTGCTTTTTATTATAGTATGTATTTTTAGTACACAACATTCGAACGTAAGTTGTTATAATAATCGAAATCCACTAAGAGATCACACTAACAACCTTTTACCTATGAATTTACAACTTAGAAAGCTACATACAATTATTCTCATTCATAAACTGCTGTTTACTGTATTTATAACGGTTACATAAATACCTTAATTTAGTTTCCAATTTAACCCCTGTAAATTTTTCATTATGTAAATTTTAATTTACGTATGTCTCGGTAATTGACAATACCATGTACGCATCCGGGCTGCAAGCGACCCTAGGCGTTGCTATGGCAACAATTTGGATGCGCGCCAGAGCTCCAGTTCCATCTCGATATCAAAGCACGTAATAAATACGCTTCAGTGAAATTAAACATTACAAACTTGCGCGCTATTAATAAATTTCGAATATCTCGTTTCATATATTTTGAATTTACGTGAATATTCTGTGTATAAGCGCATTTGATGTGGATACCTGAAATCTATCTGATGCTTGTTAAATTTTGCAGTAGAATTTACTCGTATTCTGTATTAAACGTCATAAAATTGACTACTACATTACGCCCAACATATATAATAATGACCGATAAAATGGAAAATAAAGAAAAAAACGTAACACAAAAGATACAAAGCAAATAGGGATAATGATTTAACCTAAAGTTTTCTATATACACCGTCATCCAACAGTCAATATTAAATTAAAAAATAATAGGTACATATTGAAATTATTATTAATACGTGAACTGCTTCGCTTATATATGTATATATTAAATATCTTCCATGGTTGATGCAGAAATTTCTAAGAACACATCCTTCTCCGTCTTAAGCTTGTAATATTTTTGATATTTTCCTACTGCAAAATACTTCTAGCGAAATTAAATAATACATTTTTCCCGACGGATTTGTGTTTTTAATATTGACAATAATTAGCTGGTTAATATCTTTTCATGGAAATTCATATTCTACCATCCTGTTTTTTAGACAAATTATGGATTTTTAACTTTATCAATATTACTAGCTGATCGCCGCTCGCTTTCCTGGGCGCACGATATTTTACTGCGGAATCTACATAGCTAATGTTTGATGGGTCTATCGTAAAATCCATTCTTAGTGAGCTCTTATATGGCAAAATGAGTAACTATACTACATTTTCAGTCAATCGGATGTATAGTTTTAAAGATTCCATGATGAGTCAGTCAGTAGCTTTCAACTCCTTCACCAGGTCTACACCTGCCTTTTAAAACACGGTCTTTTGCCACATTCATAAAAATACTATATACACTTGATAAAGTAAAAGCTTGGTTGAGTTACCAGGTTATCGCTGTCGTCACTCCATCTATCAGGGTCGAGTCCACAATAAGAGAACCTTAAGTCTTTATAGTCTGTTGGTTCTTCTGACTATATGATCATCAGCACATTGCCACTTCAGCTTACTAGCTTGACAATGGATATCTTCGTTATGGATTATATCACGCAGAGAAACTGTGATCATATTCGTCTCCGTAGTTAGATGAACACCACTAGAGAATAGTCACGTATTGAGCGTAAACAATTAGCCAGTGATGATATATTTCCAAAGATGTTTGTGCTGTTAAATTGTTTAGAGACATCATGCTGTACATCAGCCTTTTTCAAGGAATATCACACAGGCCCTAAAGCACTTATATTCATGAACTTCCTGCACTTACCATGACTTCCTCCCTTACCTGGTCGTCACTTCATTCACTTTGTTCGCGCTTCACTTCGTTTACCAGTACAAATCAGCCACTCTTCTTCAAGCTATTGGCCGGCACATCGACACTCTAGCTTACTAATTCGTTGGTTTATGTCGGTTACTTCGGCTCTAATGCGGATATTCTCATTTCGAAGCCTATCTCGCAGAGAAACTACAAGCACAGACACGAAGGATCGTGGCTCAGACCTATATGTTACAACTGACAATACACTCTCGATCGGGACAGGACCATACTCTAACAGAATATCAGCGTAAAATAGCAGCTCAATGCTGCTTTCTTTCGTATGGTTAGTCTAGAGAGCCGAAGACTCCTTTTACTGGAAATGAGGCATTCCATAGTAGTCCTCGGGGATGGCAACGCATCCGCGTTTTCATCCTTAATCGGGAATTGATACAGAGATACCTATGGGCCTCAGTATCGACTTACCGTCCAGTGGTGGTCCTCTGTTCTGGTTTGTCGTTCTTATTCTATAAAAAGAAAATATCTTGACTGGCTTTTCAACATTGGCAACAGTTTTATACTCTATAAAGTTTGTATTTTGTTCGATCGCATGCTTTATGGAGAAATGGTTAAACGGTACGAAATCAACATTGAAATTGACATCAACGATTTGATTTTCCAATTTTGGCGTCCCTCGAAGCGCTCAAATTCGTAGAGAAGTATGACTGTGCATTCGATGGTTTTTCAATAATTAAAAACAAATCTAAACTTACTATACAATATCAAATAAAAATATTAAAAATTTAAACATTTACATAATCATATGTAATTTACATAAAGATATTGAGATTTTTGTACGATCAAAAGTACCAATAATAAAAGGTAAACGGTTTAGAAATGCGGTCATAAATCATTGTATTGAAATATCTTTGCCATTTTATTAAACTACCTGTGCTAAAATTATATGCCAACAAAGCGCGTTTACATGTGTACTGCTCAGTTGTCAGATCGGAATTCTTGATATCCTGTTTCGAAATCGACAAATTTATTTCGATTCGTAGATTTCGCGAAAGTGCAAGACGGCACCATAAACTGCTTCACGACGACTGATTTGGGAGTCTTCTTATATGAGCAAGCTTTACATGCGAAATCCTACCGGCTGCGCCAGTCAAGATTCGAAATTGACTCAGGACGTTTTTAAAAAGACTTTATTAATAAACTTATAACTATAAAAGACCACCCGTCTTCCAGACGCAATTCAGTAATCTACGCCCACGCTTACGCTTGAATTGTAATGGTCTCCGGTGCAGTTCCGGGAATACCGGGATGCATAACTAGTGTAATAATTTAATGTGTGTATTATGGAGGTGTTTATTGATAAAACTTATACTAGTGTATTAAATTTAAGAATATCCGCTACAAATTAGTAAAACTTATAGTGAATCTGTATTTTTTTTAGGATTTAATTTTCCTACTGTTAGTCAATTCACATTATATTTAGTCAACTTTGTAGCTTGTAAAGAAAACATTTTTATTTTAACTGACATTTTCGATATCATTAAAATTATTTAGTTTTCAGGTTTTCATCAAACACATGCAATTTTACAAATATCTATGGTTTTCATCCTATGGATAATTATTCAATCATATAAAGGTTGGTTTTAAAGTTATTTAATTTAAAGTATTTTTAAATCAACCATATTTTCATATATGCATATGTCACTGTACCAAAACCCTAAAAGTTTAGGTAGAGTTAAGCCAGGAAGTGTATAATTGCAGAAGTGCATAAATACAAACAATTTTTATAATATCATGTTACCTAAAAATATCTGTTAGTAGATTTAGAATTGTGCTGTAACCCACTAGTGTTTTAGGGCTCCGTATTATATATTTCGGAATCTGTCTGTGTGAAAATATGGTGACATCTTACATTTATTTTATAAATAACGCTTTATCTTCAAACAAGGATATCTGCAGATGCGTCGTCACTCCGACAGCTAAACTGCCCTGATACGAAAGAAGGCGGCTAAGCCACAAAAGTAAGTTTCGAGAAAAATTGAAAAAAAGCACGAAATTGGTTTTCTTGATAGATATCACCGAAAAAATTATTTTAACTATTGGAATCCATGTAAAAAAAATTACGAATCTTATATAAATATTTTTGAATGAAATTATTGGCATTAAACTCTAAAAATGTAGTTAACGTAAGTATAGAAACATTGTATTTGAATATTAATTACAAAATAAAAGGCCGTTAAGTATACCTTAACTGCTTTTTAGTGTAGCATTGACAATAAGCATACGCAAAATGCGGCTAACCTGCTTTAACTTTCTTTTGATTTTTGACGCTTTGTTTAAATTATACACTTGGACTACACTTTATTGCTGCTAAGTGATGTGACTGCTTTATAGTATAGTTTATCAGCAAATAATCAAATTAAATAGAAGTGCAACAAAACTAAAAGGTAGTTAAATGTACATCAATCTCACGGAACCGCTTTTTTGGTTAGCATTAGCATAGGTATATTTTTGTTATGTAAGTTTGAAAAGTTGCTAAGTGTAAAATAAAATATGCTTTAGTTTAAAGAATATTAAAACTTTATTCATGCTTAGCACAAACAATTATAAGGAAAAACAAGGGAATTTTTTAATTCTCAAAGAACCTCTTTTTTATTTTTAAATGTGATTTTCTGCTCTGCTAAACCGTTTTCAATTATATTTCTACATCTTCGGCTTAATCCAATCTCACGAATCTGATTTATTTACTGATTTTTTTATCACGGAAATTAGTAGGTGGCATAAAGCTTGATATCGACTGATTGTCGTCTTCTTCGGAATCAGAACTGTTTTGCGGCGTCTCCAGTGACGGTACATACGAGTAGTCGATTCTTTTACCGAATCAAAATATTCCCCGCTTTATTCTTAATAATGACGCTCTTCTACGGGTACTAGAAGACGTACTGTAGATGGCAACGAGTAAGTTATTTTACAGACTTTTACTTATAGATAGACTTAGACTTCTTTGAATTTGGAGCTATTCAGCGGCATGTTTACTGAATTCAAAGCTTCACCGGAATTAAAATCTTTATCGGCTAATTCAATGTAACGATACTCTTTGGCATATTTGGAGTTATTTTGGGACATGTTCATCGGTGGCACACAGTTTTTATCTATAGCGATCAATTCTTAAAAAAAATTAAAATAAAATGAAATTATTTCAGACTTTTGGTCCATAAAAGTGTTAGTACAAAATATGAATTTACAAATTATGTTAGTAAAACATAGTAAAAATAACACTAAAACAATAATTTAAATATTTTCCGAGCTAGTTTGTGGCACTTGTTGCACGCATATGTGTGTATCCAGTGTCTCCATGTATGTATACCCAGTGTCCTTGACTGGACAGTCTGGTATGCTGGTTCTTCCCAGGACAGAGGTTTTATTTTCAAACAAGTTGTAACGTAAAATATTGACTTTCAATAAGAATTAATTGTAATCTATATAGAATAAAAAATATTCTATTCTACCACTAATAACCTTCAGAATAGTATTGAAGCTCCCTCGCACTCTGCACGTAAGAGACGTGATACGTTGGCGTAGTACTACATCCCTGATGCACTGCAAAATCACGGCAGTCCCGATATCACTCGAAAGGCTATATTGAACTATACAATTAAATATAATATAATCATTATACGTCACGTCATATGATATGCGTAGCATAAATAAATAATCACAATTATATACATCGCTTATAAATGTATATAATTTTATTTGTTTTCAGTTAGGTGAGTTCATTGTGTATCTTTATTTTGGTGTTGTGAGATATCAAGTTTGAACATCCCGCTTAACTTTCGAAGTTGATAAAATTTTGTAAATTGATTCAGAATCACTTATGAGATACATAGAGTATGATCAAGACCAAAGTGAATCAATTATTAAAGAACGGGGAGTCAGTCGTGTCCAATGTGCCCACTGATTGGTTGACTGGTTTCTGCTGTTTCTTCTCTCGCCACGTTCACTAACTTCTTGCCTTTGTTAAATCAAGGCGTTATTCAAGGTGTAAATAAAAAATATATAAATACTCAAGTAATGTAAGAACGGAGAGGTAAGCTCCCTTACGTTCGGAAATGATTTAATATTAAATTAGGAAAAATATTAGTTTATGAATTTGGTGTGATCAAAATCCACTTGCACAATGTGACACAACAAAATGCACAATAAAAACTATTGTCAGACCTTTTTGCTTGGCACCCGAGCACCAGTAGTAGCAGCGCAATCTACCTCAAAATTGAAATGAACGCTCCTTGGCCGTAACGTATTTTAAAATTATTTTGTGATGAATATAACGCTCATTTTCACGTATTAGAGAGGATTTTGAGTAAAATGTGCTATTATTGACTACTTTTTAAGTACTAAGTAAATCAGGGTTTTAAGATATAAAAATAGCAAATTTTTATTTTTATATTAATTTTAATTTATTTAGGTCAAGTACTAAGCTGTATGTGGTATGACTGGCAATTTCAATGGAGATGCCAGTTTAAAAAATATTCATATAAGTTCATGAACTTAAATTTAAAATGAGTAGAAAATATAATTGTAAAAATAAATATGTAACGATTTCTCATATTTACGCGAACATTACACATTTAAATAAAAATAAATTTTACAGATTTTATCGCATATATAAACTTTTTTATATTCCCGACGTTTCAAGCACTTTACAGAACCCACGGTCACGGGGAGACTAAGGTTTTCGACGACGATCCTATAATTAATAAAATTAAAACCCAACCCAAGCATACAACTGCAAGACTTCAAGATACTATAAGTTCATACTGCGTAGATCGGAACAAAAATTAATAATTTTAATCTGTAAATAACCCCGGGTTACATCGGAACGCCGAAGACCTCAGTCCCGCACGTGGCCATAGTTGCTGTAAAGAGCTCTAAAGGTCGGGAATATAAAAAAGTTAATATACGCGATAAAATCCGTAAAAACTAGTTTTATTTTAAAAATAAATATAACTATTTCATTTACTTTAAATTCAATTAAATTTCTTCCTCGCAATTTAATTGAAATTTAATGGGAAAATTGAGTCTTAAAGTCCTTTTCATCAGAAAAGACACATTTTTTCGGAGAACTATTATACAGTTTTCTAAATCAAAACCCAAACCAAAGAATATAATCCTAACGCACTCGGACAAGAGCTCTGATCATACTTTTTTTTAAACTCTTAAAACTTGCCGATCTAAATTCTTAACGTACACATCGATTGCTAAACTTACACTTAGACGCTTTTTAGAGTAGCACATTCACTTTGCCGCTGTTTAAATATTGTGCCATATATAATTCAAAGGTTCATCATACACTAAAAAGCGGTGAATGCTTTTTTGAGAAGTACGTGACTAATATATTTTTTAAATTCTACGCTTGAAAACAGTTAAGTGTTTTTAGCCGTGTTTTAGCTTCTACAACAAGTGTTTACCGCTTTTTAGCATATTATTAGGTATAGCCTAGCATGATTGCAACTAAGGAATAAAGCAGTTATTTACGCTTAACTGCCTCTTAGCTTAGAAAATGTGTTTAACTGCATTTTTTCTTAGTTTTATAACATCAAGTATTAACTTTCAACTGCGAAAATAAATCGTTAAAATCTCTTAACGACTATATAGCGTAACGGTGCATCGTAACTGATTTCTAGCGTATGTCAGCAAAGAAAATTTTGCACTTAACCGCCAAAATGCTTAATTTATCTCAGGAACTATTATTCGTAAAAATATAATTCCAATATTGGTCGATACAGAATTTTTTGCTTAGTCTAGTGGCGCTGAAAGCTCAAAATCGGCAAAATGCACTTAGCCGCCTTTTTCCGTATCAGGGCAGTAAAATGGAATGCCTCACAATTTGTAACTATATTAGCTCTGTATACGCTTCAGATCGGAACACAGCAGTGGGCACACCGCTGCTTGATGGCAGAAACAGTTAAGAGAGGGTATTATCTATCTAGACAGGCTCGTAGGCAAAAGTAGTCGACCATTTATAAATTTGTAGTATTAGCTCTTAAATAATATATATATATATATATATATATATATATATATATATATATATATATATATATATATATATATATATATATATATATATATATATATATATATGTATATAATATATATAATATATAATATATAAATATATATATTATATATATATATATATATAATATATATAATATATATATAATATATATATATATATATATATATATATATATATATATATATATATATATATATATATATATATATATATATATATTTAAGAGCTAATACTACACATTTATAAATGGTCGGACTACTTTTGCCTACGAGCCTGTCTAGATAGATAATACCCTCTCTTTTTTGTAGCAGCTGGTGTTTGACCCATGTTAATGAATATTGCCTGCAATGGTTTACTGTGTGAATAGTTAATAATATACTTATTCAAATGTATTTTTTAGCATATTAAAGTATTGCATTAGTTTTCTGGTGAAATAATAAACAAAACTCATGTTTTAATATATTGTCATATAAGATAATTGTTCAACATTAATATGTTTTTGCATAATCATCGATTTACGTGTGGGACAATAATATATAAAAATATTATTAAATAAAGAAATGAAATAAAGTTTATCTCCGTATATAACAAATAATTGAAAAAGAAATATATTTTAACGCACGGTTTTGATTTCCTATTTAAAGCCCAAATGCGCAAAAGGCGATAAGGCCCTTTTGTAGTTGGGTGTGTAGATATGAAAACTTTTCTTCGTTTTGAGACTGAACAAGGCACAGATCAGGATAGTAACAAGTGCTATCACAGGACATGGCTCTTTTAACAAACATTTGTTCACCATAGGTGTTACTGATAGCCCCCTGTGCAGGGCATGCATGGGAGAGGAAGAAACGGCGGCTAACGTGTTGCTGACATGCCCAGAAGTCGCTTCATACAGGGCTAAACATCTCGGCACGCCGGGATCGTTCCCCAAAGTTGCTTGCAACATCAAGGGACTGCTGAGCTTCTTCGGGGAGAATCAGGGCTCGAATAGCCGGGGGTTGGAATGTTATTTAAGTCATTTTACAGAAATTGTGAGCAAATTTTTATTACCAGTATTACACCTCACTTTGTTCTACTCATTACTATAATAATATGTTAGTATTAATAAGCCGACACAGTCCAAAGTATTAGTAAGATAAAGTAACAATTGGCCGGCCGTATAGCTCAAAGAACCGACAACCGATGGGGAAGAAAGTTTTTTGAACGGCAGCCTCTTACCGTCAGGCGAAGAGTAGGGCATCCCCTCACTAGATGGAGTGACGACCCGGTAAGACATTCAGGAAGTCGATGGATGTAGGTGACTCAGGACCGTGCTTTGTGGCATTCCTTGGGGAAAGCTCTTCTGTAATGTGATAAAAAATGGTAATGATGATGGTGAATTACACATATGCCATTCCACGAGATTCATCAACAAACATGATTATTTGTTTGTTTTTTGAGCGAATCTCTTGTAATAGTTGTTTCCTTCTGAATGCTTACTGATGCAGAAAACAATTATGAACGGATCAACTCACGAATTGTACCATTGACTTCTAAATTTAATGTATTTTTGTGATCGGGTTTCATGCCCAAAAATCTACTTTACGGAAAAATATGTGAACCGTCCTACGAAGTTTCAGAATTAATCACTGTGCGACTATGTCCGCGATGAGAACTAAAATGACTTTTATCTAGTTTGGTGTACCTCATTGCCTCCCTCAATTGCGTACACTTCACCGTCAGGTGCAAGTGGACTCTGCGATGGTCAATGTCACCGGATGATGCATCGCTTAATGGTAAACACGTGTGTTATCAACGGTGGTTTGTTTTTGTTTTCTTGATATTGGGAGTAGCGGTGTAGGGGTTATTGGTGATGGAGATAGTGCACGTATATTAGTGCAGGAGGGAGGCGGTTGCTGTTCGAGATAGGGAGGATATATTATTATTGTTCTTCACGCGAATCTCAGCTGATTTTATTTGTCTGGTTTAATTTATAGTATTTTCGCAAATTATCGTCTGATTCTATTAATTCCCACTACGTAACATTAGTTGGTGTCGTCATCCCGAATGATAATAACTACAATAACCGTCCACACTTTTAGTTTTACAACCTTTGTCACACGTTTCTGAAGTAGTCAGATCTCAACATAAATTACACGCAACATCTTTCAATAAGTTTCTCTTTTTGCCTTTAAAATTAAAATAGAAAAAGCAAGACAAATTTTGAATCTAACTATGTAGAATTATAGATTTTCTCTATGCATACATACGTAATATGTAATTTGTATGTAATTACTCTAAGAGTTAGGAAGTCCTACAATAATGTGTGTTAAGTATAAAATTGGTGTCTGTATAGATACGAAGAAATGTTTTATTCAAATATAATATTGTAAAACGTCCGTCAAGGTAAATGGTGCTAATTGTGTTATGACTAATTGCTTGTTACCTTTTAAAATATATATTAATGGTGAATGTATTTTTCGATGTATTATTGTAGAATTTTTGAATGTAACAAATTCTCTGCCTATCTACTATAAGTCTTAAGTAAAATTATTCTATATGTGTGTGAATTGTTGTTTTATTTTTGATTTTCAAGCACAGAACTAACCTCAAATGATAATCAACCTCAATTTTATTATAATAGTCTACATGATGGTAGGCTGCTTATACCTGCAATAAACTGTAATTAAGGAATGCTAAAGACGTGTTTTCATCTCCGGCAAAACAGCCTGTAATGATAATATTGATGACTATATTAAGTGTTTGTTGTCAGAAATAGGTAAGATAGACACGCAGGCAGACAAGTAAAGAAAAAGATCGAAATATTTTTATTTTCGCAGACAGTATGTTTTAATTGCTGACCATTTTTAAATGATGTTTCTGCATCGCACGTTTTCAATTAAGTAATAAATCAACATTGAATTTTATTTAAAATTTTAGTTATTCCCGAGGCTTCAAATACACCCAAAGATAGATAATTCACTTAAGGTGAGCGCTACCACTGCTAAATCAAATAAAGGAATAATGTTATAAAAATATTCCGACGATTATAACGAATTATGCGCGCGGGATAATAATATGAATGATTTGACAGGTAACATTAATCTTGACATACATCAATTTTTGGGGGACGGTCACGATCATGATATGGGATAGACGTAAATCATCCTTCCTCTTCTTAACACACATGCACAGGATACTGTAGTCAATAGACACATCATGTAGCCAACTTTAAATAGAGAAGGCCACAGATGCATTGTCGGCTCTGAGGGCGGGATGGAATGCCTGTATTGAATTGTGTGCTGTAGTTAATGCTGTAATTATACTAGCTCTCTGTACCTATTTGACCACAACACAGTAGTGCAGACACTGATATTTGTTGGTAGTAATAGATGAGAGGGTGGACTTACACTAATGGATCGACAGCTACCTGAAACTGAAACTCAGAATTCTATTTATGTTGTAAAAGTTCCTCCCAAAGAATTTCCCAAGTTACGAAATTATAGATTTCTGTGATATTTATGCCGAGATAATTTTAACGCTTTGCCTGAAAAGGAATAAGGGAAGAATGGTTTTTACCCGAATAGCAGGCGTCAAGTTGCGGTCGGCACGGGTGAGACTGCGGATGTGTGCGAAAGCGTTATCATAGCTCTGCATAGATGAACGTGGAATATAATGGGATTTAATTTCGAGTCCCACATAATCTGTCCTAGCCCTCTGGTGGGCGCAGGCAAGATGATGGTTATGATGCATAGTTTTCCTTTATTATTATTTGACTCTCAAAGTGGTACGTAAAATAAAAACGCACGAATAGAAGACCGAAGTAATAAGAAACACTGTATTATACGGGATTCTTTCTTATTCTCTCGCAGGCTAAATTTTACATATGTATATTCTGTTTATCATCGAGTTTCAAATCACAACGATTTTAAAGAAGTTTTCACTTCAAAAATATTTCGAGGATAAACGGGTTTCGGCGAAATCCTTAATCTCCATTATTCTCTTACAAACAAAAGAAAGCCTGTGCTCTAACAGCGAGAATATTGTAGCTTGTTACTTTACTGGTTACTATATTGCGTTAACAGCAGCGGTTCTAAGTCCACCAGCCAACATATGTCATTGCAAAAATACACAAAGGAAGAATATACTGTTATTTATATATTCTTCTTTTGAAAGAATAAATAAGTCATGGTTATCCATGACTGGGAAGATAGATTCTATGCTAAGGGGTAAGCCTGATCTAGAAACAGACGCTGCAGATGATCATCGAGTATTCTGAGTATATATAAAAGAGACTACACACGTGTAGTAGGGAGAAAAGACTCTTGTTAGCGAGACTTTGACCCTTTTTACTGGAAACAAGGCATTCCGTCGTAGTCCTCAGGAATGACAACCCTTCTGCGTTTTGATTCTTAATCGAAGATAAATGTATATGTCTATGGGCCACAGCATCCACTTACAATCTGTTAGGCTTTGTGTTCATGGTTATATCGCCGTGTTTCGTGTTTATGATAAACAATAAAAAGCGAAGACGCTTCTAATCAATAACGGAACATTTGATCTTGTTTCCTAGTTACAATAATTGAGATGCAATCTTCAGCAGCTAGGCGTGTAAACAGAGACTGGACATCAAAACTGACCATGGTTTTATTCTCAGTAAAACGTAGGTTTGATATCTCACTGATGTGTCAGTTATTAGTTAAGTAAAATTAATTTATATGTTAAACTAAGTGAGATAGAACCCATAAAATTAGATTTATACAATCTCTAATTCCACGTAAATATAAGCAATCATTACCTCAAATTGTATATTACGTTCACAATATAAGAACGAGCCGGCGTTTGTGTTTCTACTGCCTTACAGCATCCATTGGGTGTCGTGAGAGACGACGGAAAAATAAAAGGGAAGTTAGGCAGCAGCATCCTTCTGTTGACAACTCAAAATGAAAAAATATGGTTGCCAATCCGCCTGCTAAACGAAGTAATTATGGCAATAGAGGCATAATATGGGGGAGGCCTGTATAATTACATTTGATATTTTTTTAACCTATCAAAATTCCTGGGCATCAGCACAGGAATTTTGATAGGTTAAAATGATTATTATGATAATTATGAAAATAATAAAAAAGGTAATATTACAGAAAATATCATTTAAAATAAGCAAATAAAGATACACATTCACAGGTAATGGATATCGTAACTAAAAACTCGCTGTAGATTGACTCAAAGCTGAAATAGTTTGTAATTGTTTGCTCCCGCTACAAAGTGATGTAAAATCAAAATACATACAATATTACGTGGAAGTTTGAACGCATGTGTATTCGCCACTGCTTCAATACAGTCCAGAAAGTCATTTAATATTTTGTTTTCATTTTGTATCTACGTTGAAAACATTTAATGGAGTTATCAAACTGTACAAATCAATGCGAATATTTGCTTCTCAAAGAATATTTCATAATTTATAGAAACCAGATAAGTGTTTTTTGAATCGCTTACCCTCCGGTCAAGTTTGATGAATCTATTTTAGCCAACTTTAAACATGGGACAGTTCTCAATTCGACTGTATGTGTTCTTTTTTCTATGTAAGCTACGAAATATCTTGGTAATTTGTGAAACAATTATAATGAGCTTCTAACACCTAAACACTCAAACGCTACTTAATTTCCAGAAGCTGTAAAGTCTCGTGTTGTCTCTATCATTTTAAGTCAAAGTGACAGTGACACTTCGAGACTTAAAGACATCTTCAAATTGAGTAGTGTTTGACTAATTGGCCATAAGGCTTCTTTAACTCTTCTCTACACCACACCTCAGCACCGACTTCGGAAGCTATTATGTGAAAATTATTTTAAATTGTTTGAAGTCTGCCTATTGGGGTAGTATGACGGACTAATTACTCTATAACGGTCTCAGAAAAGAGAGGAAAACAATAATATAGAAATAATCGAAAACAATAGGGATGTCGCAGTCATTCTGACGTAAATTGATAGAGACAGCAAAAGACATAGCGGCATCTTAAAATTGAGCAATGTTTGACTATTTGGGCATAAAACCCTCCACCATCAACCCTCAATCATCCACCACTAACTCTATAAGAGCCTGGTAGTAGAAAGTACATAAACTGTACCTGTGCTATTGCGGTATCATCTCGACTCTTAGAATTGAGAGGAGGCCTGTGCTCAGCTGTGGAACGTATATAGGCTGTAACTTTATTATTTATTATTCCTTTATTTTTATAATAATATTTTTTACAATAATTTTCTGTGTGAAGTTGACTGCTGAAGTCCATGTGCTGCAGTAGCTATTTTACCATCAGGATGACAGTTGTCTCGTTTTTGACTCATGTTATAAGAATACAGTTTTTTTATAGGTTGACAAAACGAGCACACAGTCCACCTGATGGTAAGTGGTTGCTGTTGCCCATAGACATCTACATCTATCTTCGATTACGAATCGAAATGCAGATGAGTTGGTACCCGTGAGGACTAAGGTGGAATGTCTCGTTTCCAGTAAAAAGGATCTCCGGTTCTCTAGACTCACCATACGAAACACAGCAGTATTAAGCTACTATTTTACTTTGGTATTCTGTGAAAGCGTGGTCCTTCACCGGTCAAGCCGATCCATACGAGCTACAACTATATTACTAATATAATTGCAGCATGGCTCTACCACGTAAAGATGGGCTAAACCGTCATAGCAACGGAAATGAAATAAAATTATGTAAGGAGCGTCTATTAGTTACGCAATTTGTAAAAATCTTCGGAATTTCGCGGAGATTAGAGATAATACTTTATTAGAACTTTCTGATATGTGATAATTGTCCTCAAGTGTGTAAGAGAATCAAGTAAACCATGTAATCCCGTAGGTGTCGTAAGAAGTGTCAGAGGGATGCTGAAACAGGAAATTGGCAGCTAGCATTTTCCTGAAAACAACACAATACTAATGAAAAATAAACTTGTTTTGCTATTCCGCCTACCAAGCGTAGTAACCATTGGAGGAAAGCCTTTGTTCCACATTGGGACTTTCCTGCCACGCTAGTGAGAATTAGTAATTACAGCGTGTCAGTCAATCGTGATATATATGTATCAGTATTATTGCCTCGCTTAGGAATTAATGAAATATATTGAAGCAAAAGCCTGTGGTGGCGATGTAAGACTATCCACTGCCCCATATCTTCCCGTGGATGTAGTGACATGAACTACTGGACCCTCCATTGATATGTACTTGTACTTGATGCGTTCGTTAATTTTCGCAAATTGGTCACGAAAAATCCATCCTAGTAGTCTACAGCACTGGGTTTCTAACAGACAAAGAAGATATTTAAGATGACATTAAAATAAACATAGCATCCATTAAGATAAAAACAAAATCAAATCCAATTAAAATTAAAATCTAACTGTTATCTTCTTTTGAATAAAAGTAAAAACAAAACTCTTTACTTTCATTTATTAATTAGCGTGTCATTTTTGTTTGTTTTGAAATCAACCCCATTTCGGATGGAAAAATAAAGTGTTTGTAAAGTATTTTTATTGAGCTTGATTTTAAATGGTGTTGAAACCCTATCTATCCACTTGTTCGTAGACTGGTTTTGCCGTTGTTTACCTCTTGATAACCGTGGAACTAAGGTGAAAAAGAATGATTTCTTAATAAACTTGGCGGGTGATTTCATTTTAACAAATAACTGCTACGATTTCCATTAGGGCCGATTAGGTACAGGATGCCTAGAAAAATGTTTTTTTTAAACTTTTTCGCCACACTAAGCCACTGCGCCAGGGGGACGTCGTCTGGTCTGGCTATCGTCAATCGGCACATCAAAGGCAAATTACTTACCTTACCCGTGTCCAGTGCACTTTAATGGGATGATAAAGTAATGGCCTGTTCTCATTTTTTGTCAATGTGCCATAGTTACCATATTAAAATAACAGTGCTATTGCTATACAAATGCTTTGCGTTCTATTTTAAGTAACGAGATGATATCGCTGGTGATGAATTAGTTAGTTGGTCAAAAAGAGTCTATATTCACTTGGACGGTCGCAACTAGTTTCGATTAGTTGGTACGGTTAGCCTTTTGGCTTTCATAGGCTTATTGGTCACAAGGCCCTCGGCCTGAAAGGCCGCGAGCTTTTTTATAGGATAGTTTGAAAAACGAGCACACAGTCCACATGATGGTAAGTGGTTGCTGTGGCCCATAGACATCTACATCTATCGTCAATTACGAATCCAAATGCTGATGCGTTGTCATCCGTGAAGACTAAGATGGAATGCCTCTTTTCCAGTAAAAAGGGTCTCCGGTTCTATACACTCCCCAAACGAAACACAACAGCATTAAGCTACTATTTCACGCTGGTATTCTGTGAGAGCGTGGTCTTCCCTGACCGAGCCGACCCATTCGTGCTACAACTATACTACTAATAAAACTGCAGCATGACTCGTTCACGTATAAAAGCTTAAAATAAAAATGGTAAATTTAAGTCATTCTGCATTGTTACTTGCGTAACGATCTTCACCTATGTCAGTTGAAAGTGCACGTAAATGTGTTTGTTATCTAACGGTCGTCCGAAAAGGGGGTGCTGGCCCCCAGCTTTGACTGGTTTCGGGATTCCTATAAAGTAAAGTAAAGTTACAGCCTATATACGTCCCACTGCTGGGCACAGGCCTCCTCTCACTTCTGAGAGGGTTTTAGGGCAAGGAATAGTCCGCCCCGCTGCCCCAATGCGTGTTGGCGAACTTCACATGTCTTCGAAAATAGTTTTTTCTTATTTCTCAGACATGCAGGTTTCCTCACGATGTTTTCCTTCACCGCCGAGCACGTGGTAAATCAGCACTTAAAATTGCAATTAACAATTTCATTGGTGGCGGCGGGGATCGAACCCGGTTCCTATAAAGTTCGCTTCATTTCAAGCATCCGGGAAGGAGCCGCTGGAGAGAAAGGCGTTAAAAATGACCCACTAGGAAACAAACAAGTAGCGCTGAGAGTGATTTAAGTACCCTGTTGCTAATGCCGCCGGTAGCTGATTTATTTTTTAGGTTTTTATTTGCGGAGTCGTCCGTGGATAGTAATGCAGACCTACGCTCGACTTCCGCTTCGATCTCTGCGCGGTGAGCTCCCGCTCCCGCTATGGGTTCGCTAGAAGGAGTGTATTGACTCTCTAGGCATCTTAGCTAGGCATTTTTATTCTTTTCAGAGTCGTCAAAGGTGAGATCGAGGTTTCCTGTCCTAATAAGAGGTAGCATAGGTGAGGATTTAGCCATTTCTTTATCCAGCTTATGCGGTACCTTGTGGATCACCAGCTGATTAGTGACCGCCTGTACGGTTTCCGTCGCGTTCGCACAGCTGGTGATCTTCTAGGTTACCTAAGTCATAAATGGACGAAGGCAGTAAAATCCAAGGGGGAGGCGTCCGCCGTAAGTTTGGACATCGTGAACGCATTCGATCGGGTTTGGCACAAAGCGCTTCTTACGAAGCTTCCTTCCTATGGGCTTTCCGAGAAATTGTGCAATTGATTCACCAGTCACCAACGCTGATTCTTCTGCATATCAATGAGATGTTGCAATTCGTAGCATTCATTGCTATGTATACGACAGCACTGGTGATGCTTTATACACCGGCCGTGCCAATATTTCTCGGGAAAACATTGCCGAATACCGGGGCGACTAAATCTAGTCCAGTTTAATCCCCAGAAGACACAAGTTTGCGCGTTTACCGCTAAAAAGATCCCTTTTCTCGCATCTCCTCAGTTTCAAAGCACTCCCCTTGTTGCCTCAGCCTGTATTGGAATCCTCGGCGTCGACATATCGAGTGACATGCAGTTTAGTGGTCACTTGGAAGATAAGGCCAAATTAGCCTCTAAAAATCTTGGCGTGCTCAGCAGAGCGGGTCAGTATTTCATGCCGGCTCACCGCCTGCAACTTTACAAGATGCAGATTCGGCCTCACATCAAAATTATTAAAAATAATTAATAATCATTTTCTACGCCGAAAAGAAAATTATTGTAATACTATCTACAGTCTGTGTCCACCACAGACATGATAAGCGTACATTTAATCCTTGGAGGTTAGAGAACAGGAGAACGATCGCATCGTGCTAAAGCATAGCCCGCCTATGCGTCCAGAGCACGTCCCTGAAAATTTGTAGAATTTATAGCCTTTTTCCGTCGGTAAGTAGCGAGTTTGCGAATTATTTTTTTAAATTTTTGAAGAAAAGAAACATTAAAAATGTTGGAATATTGTAATAAAAATAATAATAAATCAATAATAATTTATATTTGTAATAGTTTATAATAATTAAAATTGTAAAAATCATAATTTGTAATTTATTTATTATTAATTGATAACAATAAATAATAATCATTCCGTTATTTTCTCTTTTTTTAAACGATATTATAATAATTTCAAACCAGCGCACAACAGCCCGCTTTTAAAGAGACAACTTAGCGATCGCAGCGCCTCACTTATTTTGTCCATATTTCTAGGACACTATTTTCTACAACGATCTTTCTCCTGTTCTCTAACATCCACGATTTAATCACAATTCTTAGTGGCTTACTTTGACCATAGATTTTGCAGGAATTTGACAACCATTGACCCTTGATCTCTAGTATATACGCAGTAATCTATGCATTGACCTATTATGTATATAAACAAGACAAAAGTTTGTTTTTGTTAAGTAATTACTTGAATCATACACAATACACATATTTTAATTTATTGACAATACCAAACCTGGAAACAAAACCGATCAGAACATCAGAATAAGAACGAAAAAAATGATATTTAGCAAACAAACTTATATAACAACTTCGTTATTTATGTTACACGGTATATTTTAACATTTACTGTACAAAGAAAATTATACAAAATAAAAAAAATTAAAATGCTTTTCAATGATCATAAAAATAAAACAGTTTCAACAAATGAAAACGAATGAACAAACAAAGCAAACAGTCAAAACACATCTAAAAAGAAAGCAGAACACACACCTTTTATATTTTTTTTATTATGTGCGAGCAGCTATGCAGGTCTAGTTAAAGAGACCAGTATCACTGCGACCTATAAGATCTATTGTGATCGCTGCTATGGCTATAGTTCACTGCTAAGCCCTATGTCTTCAATGAATCGAAGGAGTTGCTTAGCCGTGAGCAATTTCACTTCTTCTGGGCGGAGTAGATAGTGTCCCAGATGAGTGTTACGTTTGCGCATTAAGGGTCCGCAAACGGTTAGGATGTGTAGAGGCGTTTCTTCCGTTAAGGAACAGAACCGACACATCCTTGAGTTGATTAGTCCCAGGATGGACATGTGCTTTTTAAGACAACAGTGTCCAGTTAGGGCTCTTGCCAGAATGCGCAATTTATTTTTACTTAATCCCAGGGCTTCTGAAGCGAATTTACGATCAAAAGCCCGGATTAAGGTTTTAGAATGTTTTAAGCCTGGTGTATCAGACCAGATCTTAAGTGATTTATTGTGATAAAGAGTTTCAAGGGTCAATCGGGCTAGGCTTCTTGAGATTCCACAAAATGGCTCGGGTCCAAATTGTGTGCACTTTGAGCCCTCCCTTGCAAGTTTGTCGACAAATTCGTTGCCTACAATACCCTCGTGACCCGGAACCCATCTTAAAACGACTCTGTTTTTACAACCCAGGGCGTTTAAACGGTTCACGTAGTCTCCAACTAGCTTTGAGTTCACTAAGTTTGATCTCAGCGCTAGGAGTGCTGCTTGACTATCAGAGTTTATGTAAATTTTTTGGTTGACGTAGTGTTTTTGCGGATTGATTTGCGCACACCGAAGTGTGGCGAAAATTTCTGCCTGGAAAATAGAGGTGTATCTACCCAAATTCATACTAAGTTTGAATTTGGGGCGTTCCCCGTAAATTCCAAAGCCTACGTCGAGGCCCATTTTAGACCCATCGGTATACCATATGAGGCTACCGACCTCACAGATAATACTATATACGATAATACTTTTTATCAAAAGTACATAGTGGACGCATGATATCTGAGATCATGCATAAGACCAGTGATTCCTTAATTGAGTCAAGCATGGATCTCAATCTGTAGGAGAGCAAGCTCAGACCGCCCTGGGCGTTAATCCTATACAAACTAGCCCTTGCCTCCTTGTCTAGATAGAGATCAAGGGGCGTTAGGCATAGAAGTGCATTAACAGCCGCTCCAGGCGATGATCGCATAGCTCCAATTGCCATTAGGCAGGCAGTCCTTTGTAGACTATTTAGTCTATCCGCAGTCGTCTTTTGGTTGGCCTTGTTACACCAGACAATAGAGGCGTAGGTGAGAATCGGCCTCACTATGCTGCTGTACAGCCATAGGACCACACTGGGACGCAAGCCCCAGTTGTTCCCGACCAAACGACTGCACGTACCTAAAGCAATTTTTGCCTTATGGCATACGTTACCAAGGTGAGAGTTCCACGTTAGTTTTTGGTCGCTTGTTACGCCCAAGTACTTAACTTCCGTGGAAAATGGTACTTCTTTACCATTGAGTTTTGGTTGGACTAATTTGTCAAACCGTATCTTTTTGGTAAAAGGTATTATAACAGTTTTATCAGCATTAACTGATAAACTGTTATCGCTACACCAGTTATTTATGGTGTTTAGGGCTCTTTGTATTATTGACGATAAAGTACTTTGGCAAAAGCCCCTTGCAATGATCACAAGGTCATCAGCATAACCCTATGTGTCAACGCGTAGGTCTGCCATTTTGTACAATAGTTGGTCAACCGCAAGAGTCCAAAGAAGGGGTGACAAAACACCTCCTTGTGGGCAGCCTCTTGTGGTTGCAACCTCAATCGAAGTTTGAAACAGCACTATAATGCGCAAACAGAAAGGCAAAAGCCTTTCTGTTTGAGAGCATCGACTTCACCCATCTGATGGTTTTGGGGTCAACATTTTTAGATTGTTAGGCCCCCAATCAGCAGTGATGTGGGGCCACTATTGAAGGCGGACTCAATATCTAGAAAGGCATAAAGAGCTATTTCTTTATCCTCCAGTGCTTTTTCGACCCTGTCAATGACACTGATCAGGGCTGTTTCCGTAGATTTGCCTCTACGGTAAGCATGCTGGTTGTAATGAATGGGCCTCGTAGCTAGAGCTACATCCCTTATATATCTATCTATAACCTTTTTCAATGTCTTAAGAAGAAAGGAAGATAGGCTTATAGGTCTAAAGGACTCTGGTAAAGCGTAGTCCTTTCTAACAGCCTTAGGTATAAATAGAACCTTGACAATTGTCCATCGTTCTGGAATATATCCCCATGCAAAACTTGCTCTGAAGATTTTCACCAGATAAGGAAGAAGGATGTCGATACCCCTCTGTAGTGGATGGGAATTATTCCATCCTCCCCGCTTGATTTAAATGGTTCAAAGGAGTCAATAGCCCAGTGCACCAGGTTTGGCCTTATTATCTTTGCAGCCCTACGCCAGTCCTCATTGCAAGGCCTTTGTAGGGCTCTGAAAGAGTTCAAGGCTGAAGTCTTGTATGACCCTGGGAAATGGGTTGACGCTAGTAATTCCAATGTTTCTGTTTCACTATTAGTGAAGTTACCATCCGGCTTTTTAAGAAGCCCGATCTGATTAGGTTTAGCTTTCGATAGCATCTTATGTAGTCTTGCACTGCGAGGCAAAGACTCAACTTCCTCGCATAGCTTCCTCCACGATGCTCTCTTGGCTTTCCTAATTTCTTTATTATATTCACTTAGGGCCGCACTATAGATATCCCACTCTTTGGTTTTCTTAGCCCTATTAAATAGTTTCCTGGTCTTTTCCCTAAGGTTTTCAGCTTAGAATTCCACCAAGAAACTTTTCGTGTTGAGGTCTTGGTTTTGACGGGACAACTGTCCTCGAAGGCTTCACAGATACCTACGGTTACTGTCTCCCTCGCTAACTCCAGACCTTCAATTGTTTTGATGCTTTTAGGAAACGTTTCCAAATTCCTCCTTAGGCTATCTCTATAGATATCCCAGGAGGTCGCTTTCGGATCCCTAAAAGTAACGGTTTCAAAGGATGGTGATTCTCCAATCACAAACTTAATGTGCTTGTGATCAGACATCGAGTTTTTGCTACTAACATGCCAGTCATTATCAGCCTGGACATGTTATTGGTAGCAAAGGTTATGTCTAACACTTCTTGCCTAGCACGCGTTACAAAGGTTGGTGTACAACCCAAGTTTAGGCTTACCAAGCGGTTGGAGATGAGAAAATCGTAAAGTAAAAACCTCTTTCATTGATGTTGGTGCTCCCCCAGGCTGTGTGGTGAGCATTAGCATCACAACCCACCACAAGTTCGGCGTTGTGTTTTCGGGCGAACTCCGCTACTCGCTCTAACTCGATAGTAGGATCTGCGTTCTCACCGGGAAGATAGGCTGAGCAAATGATTACTCTGGCCCCTGTGCATCCCTTGAGATTTATGAAGGCTGTAACCAGGTCATCGTTGCAGTACTCTGGGACAGCTAAAAGTTCAATATTTTTATTATAAATTATACAAGCTCTGGGTCTACTGCCTTTGGTATTGACAAAAATCTTACCGGCAGCCGCCAATCCCAGAACTTGACCGTTGGCAACCCAAGGCTCTTGTATAAGGGCGAGGTCAATGTTGTCCTCTGCAAAGCAAACCACGGCAGAAGCAGCTGCTGCATGGTGAAGATTTGCTTGGAGGACCCTCGTCCTACCCTTGGGTTTAGCCATTTATGGGCGTGGGAGGGCAGGGGTCTTTTCCGCCTGTTGAGGACGAGGACGTCCACTTCCTGCGAACTTGACCCCCTTTCTTCGAGCCGCTCCCACCTCCCCTCCCCCCCGGCCTGGACGACACCAGCGGAGGCCGTCGGACCGAGGCGAAATCTGCGCCTTGGGTCTTCGTCACTCTCACTGGTGGCGTTTCAGCCTCACCCCGAGAGGTGGAGGGCTGAGGGGATTGGGGTTGGGGTTGGGACGGTTCGGGCTCCATTGCCGCAACAGAGCCCCCCTGACTTTAAAAGTTATCATCTTAAAGCCAAGGATGACTCTGCCGCCTGCCTTCCGAAGAGCCTCCGCCGGTGGGTCGTCCAGGGAAAAGGTTACTAGGAACCCATTCTCCTCGTCCCTATGGTGGATGATTCTCCAGAGCTCAGTATGGAGCCCTTCATTTTGTGCCCTCAACAGCACAGCCGCCTCCTCTGGAGAGTCGGCTTCGCTGCGGGGCAAGTAGGTAATGCCTAGCGTAGGCTTAGGCAGTTCGCCCTCGGGTATTACCGAGAGCTCTGCCCCGGCCAGGGCTTTAGTTTTCCGATTTCACCCACAATCCAGTCCTGGCTTGCCTTATTCAGGCACGTTACCAGAATCCAACCTGGCTTGTGTGTGAAACCGGAAAATTTTGGGCCCATTCCTGGTTGCGACCCACAGGCCGTCTTAGCGATGGCCTGTGTTAGTGCCCGGTGGACCAGCCACATCTGCTCCACACTCATAGGATTCGAATTGCGAATTCCTATACGCGCGGAGCCAGCTACGGCACTGAAGCTGAGCTTCTTCTCCTCCGTTGCCAGCTTCACAGTCTTCCTGGGCTGGTCATTGGGGGACTCTTCCTCAGACCGACTGCGTTTTTTCGCCTTCGGAACTGGGGGAGGCTTGGGCAGAAGAATTTCGTCCCAAGGCTTCTGGCAGAGAGAGAGAGGGCCTCTTCGGCTCCAATCTCAGCTGCTATCAGCCTTCGGTACCTTTTTCTCGCAGCCCCACTAAGCTTATAAGACCTAGCAAACTTTTTCTTTTCCCCTCCCTGGTTCGTTTCCGATTGTGGTTCGGCTGCAAACGTGCCCTCCACTTCACGGCTCGTCCCAGGTTGGGGCGCACTGTTGCAGGGTATTGGTGAGGCTAAATGAGCCTCTTCCAAACCTGCAGCTAATTCCATTAAAGGAGACTTCTCACTGTCTTTAACAAAATGTCGGTTTTCATCCATTTTGTTCCCACGAGTAGGTAGGGAAATACTTGGTCACACCCGGCAGAGCCCCGCATGCCGAGGGAAGGGATAAAATACTACCCGAATCGGCCTGGTCTCGGGTAGGCACCGTTTGCGACTGGACTCCCTCCAGCCACGCATCCATCGGCACGGTACGCTTGACACCTTGGATTGGGTTGGGATAGGAAAAGGGGTAGGGATAAAAGAAAAGAAAAAAGGATCGTCCGAGTGTTTCTGTTCCGTCTGTTTCCTATTGAACCAGACCAAATAACAGGCGGCAACCACGTGAAGGAGAACTCCTCAGACTTGCCCTGGGGATCAACACGACCTGCGCTCTCCCCCAGAGCCATACGCCAAACTGCTCGCCGGACAGGAGAGCAGAATAGGTGTTAATCTAGTCCTATTTATATCATCAAAAGTTAGGAGTAGACAAACCCCCGCCCAACAACACACACCTTACTTCTTTATTGTTACACATCGCCGAGACCGCTTAGTGTCTTTACTTTGAATCGGTGCAGGAACTTGTTTACCTCTGGCTGCCTCATTCTGTAAATTGACAACGGATTATAAAGACTTACCACTCTATTCTTCATATGCGATGTGACCGTAGGTACGCCATCCAAAGAGATATCAGAAGGACTAGCTGTAGGAAACCTTGTTATTAAAACGTCGAGCTGCTCTTGAGTTGTAATCTTCTCACGGCCACTGGAATGTTTGAAGTAGATAGCTCCATCGAATGTCCATACATTTCTCATAACAAAATGTTTTTGAGCCTTTGTGTGAATCGATTGTCGTGTTCTTGTCGGAAATCCACATACGGAGAAATCAGAAACTTTTAATTTAGTTTTTTCACACCTCAGCCTAATTCTATATTATGCTGCGCCAGTGGCATTGCTCTAAGCAGGTACCAGTAATGTGTGAGAGACCCGTTTTGGAGTACAGCAATTCCAGTACTTCATGCTGTGTGTCCAATCCTGAGGCCTCAGGGATGCCATTAAAAAGAAGGGCATTTTACCGTTACGGCATACTGATTGCATCAACACCTTTCAGACAATTATTGCACTGAATTATTGATTTTTAAGCAGATTAAACATAGAACAAACTAAATCACTGAAAGCATAAAACTCTTCATTAAGCTGTACAAAAGTTGGGTTAGTTGGAGTCGATGCAGCTTTCAGTTTTTGCTCAAACTCTGCCATCTTCAAGATCCAACTCTCTTCAAGTTGTCTTTGTATATTTTATACGTTGGATGTATTTGCCATAATTGTAGTATCAGAGGAACAAAAGTAAATAATTACTTGAAGTGATCACACTAGTTTTATTCATGTATTGGGGAATCGTGTTAGTGCTTTAAAGTTGGTTATAGGAACATAATTTTATGAAAAACTTATTTTCAAAAGATATTGTAAAGCAATATTTTAATAACTGAAACGAACACTGTATAAAGTACATTATATTAAATAAATATTTATGAGATATTCAAACCTGCTGTCACTTATTTGACACCTACCCACCATAATATATAACTTGAGAGATAGGATCGTTTTTATACCAATAAGTGACCTTCAATATTTTTTACCGTGAATTTGTAAAGCACATAGGATTTTAAAGAAACAAAAATAGATTTTTTTATTCAACATAGATTACAAATAATTCATATTGAAAGTCACTTTTTTCATTAGCACTGGTTCGCAAGAAAAAACCTCTGTCCTGGGAAGAACCAGCAAGAAACCCAGCGGGACTATAATTTTTTTTAAATAAGAGCTTACAATCACGTACCTTACAAGCGATCACCCTTCCCAGGGGTTATTATTACCCATAAGTCCTTAATATTATTATAACCCTTTCTATACAAACTTAGTTTAATAAAGTTTTTGAAATTTGTGCATGTCAAATTTTGTATATTTAATGGGATTTTGTTGTAAAACCGAATACATCGCCCCAAGAATAAATTACATATTCAGTGAAGTCGCGTAACTGGTACTACTAGCTTGTGTCTGTTCCCAGTATGAATGTCACTTATTACAGAATGAATGTCACTTATTTTTGCAAAACTACTTTTATTTTTGTGTAGGTATGTAATATAACATTTTCATTAATGTATTGAGACGTCAGAGTCAATATATTAATTTTTTAAAATTTTTGTTTGAGCGACTCTCTAAGTTTTGAGTCATATATTGTCCTAATAGCCTTTTTATTTAAAACGAATATAATTTTAGTATCAGTCGCGGATCCTTTTAGCAAAATAAACTAAAAGTAAACTATTCTAGCTGTTTCAACACTGGTAAGAGTGCTCTTCTTTTTACAACGTATGCTGCAGAATTGAGTCTGCTAGCTAGTTTTGATATATCGGGGCCCCATTGAAGTTCTGCGTCTAGTGTGATTCTAAGAAAAATGGTGGTATGAACAAGACTCAGCTCCTCCCCATTTAATATTACATTAGTATTAACATGTTTAACATTCGGAGTTACATATTTCACACATTTAGTTTTAGTTCCATTTAAACGCAACTTGTGAAGCACTCTATTTCAGCCTCATAACAGTTTTTCATATTTTCTACCCCAAATTAATATAATTTAAGTTTATTAATTAATTCATGTTTTACCTTACATATATTTGTATATTTTGTATCATAATTTTAGTTTTAATTATCTTTTGCACTTCTCTAACATATTTAATAATTTTTATGTTTTTCTTTAATTTTCTTTTACTGCATGAAATACTTTCTGCTGTTCTTGATGTGACAAAATCATAACCAGTCAAATCGATTGATCGATTATAGTGGAGGGTTGCCATGTTTTTGAAGATTAATATTCTATGAGCTCATTAAACATACTTTAAGTTTGGGACGCTTTCAAGTTATCTATGTATTGTTTTAATTGCACAATCTGCTCATTAGCTTCACTTAACTGTAATTGCAATGCAGCAATTAATCTGAGGGATTCCTCTTATTCCTTGCTGCATCGGTCAAACTCATCGACTGTTCCCTGAAGCTGATCCCTTTCTTTTAAAACATTCGTATAGTTTTTATGCAACTTAACCATATCACTTTTAGCTGAGTATTTTGGCAATTATATTTATTATTTCCTTTTCCTTGACATCCCTTTCCTTAAGCAACGGCTCACACTGCTCCTTTGACGCCTTAAGTTCTAGAAGCGTCATTTGAAATTGGTTCTCCATTTGGCGCGTTTTGGCGTTGCGTGTATTTATTTTAGTATTATGTTTAAATAGCAAAAGAAAACAAAGAAAGAAAACCAAAGAAACAAAAAGAGCAAACATCTAGATTTGTGGGTTTATTTACAGGTCTCATATTAAATTATCAGTAAGTGTTGTTTACAACACTTACCTACTTAAAAAGTAAATCTTAAAATATTGAAGGGATAACAAGAATTAAACTTACAGAAGGTTTAAACGATGTTCATATGTTTGCTGTCACTTTTAGCTGAAAGAGAAAACACTATTTAATTAAAATACTTATGACTTTTGTTTATTTTACAAACACAATTAAGTCCTATTTATCATATGTAACTAGAAATTGAGGAGGATATTATCATTTTATAATATTTAATTTTTTTAAATAGTTGAGAGCTATTATTTTAGAATTTGTCACTGGGGTTGCCACAAATAAGCACAGCGTTTTGCATCCTTGGGTAGTATACGTAACTAGATTTACTTAAAGGACAGATATAGGGTCTAAGAAGGACAAAATAAAGTCTGTATGGCCAGCTTGTACTAGTACCGTATAGAATACAAATATGTAGAGTTATGGTTGCTCAGGTGCTAAGCTCTTAAAGTTAATTTTTCAGTACGCGACACGAACTCGATCTTCATTGGCACCACTAAAATTGTTCATTGCAACTTTAGAAGTTGTGCTCGGTGGTAAGAGAAAAAATCAGTGACGAAACCTGCGTACCTTAATACAATAACACTAGTTATAGGGATTTTATCGCATTTAATCGTAAATTTACTAAATTTCAAATATCATTATATATATATAATATTTAAAAGTTAAAGGAAGCACTCGTTAACTATGACATACGAGTATCAGGACGTCAAATAACGCACTCCACCTCCTCTCCATGACCAGGGCTACACACCCTCTAAAGTTCGGGAATTAAAATTTAAATTAAACGCGATAAAATTCATAAAATTATTTTAATTTCATCATAATTCAACATTCAAATAAAACAGTATTAATAATAATAAAAGTTTTTTTAATTTATTAATATTAATGTGAAGACAAACAAAATAGAGAGTTATATAAAGGGAATATTATATTTTATTTTAGTACTTAATATATTTTACGTGTCAGCAAATGAAGAGTAGATTAGTTAGCTGGCTGGCTCAAAGAAGTGCCAACCGATGCGAAAGAAAGTTTCCCCAGTGGCAGCCTTGAACTAGTAGACAGAGTGTACGGCGGCCTCCCACTAGATGCAGCGACGACCTGGTAAGACATGCGTGAAGGCGATTGATGCAGTTGGCTCAAAACCGTGCTTTGTGGCATTACTTTAGGGAGGCCTATGTTCAGCAGTTTACTTGTGAAGGGCTCTAAAGGTGATAATGATGAAATGAGGACCATAGGAACTTGAGGACTAGGATGGAATGTCTCGTTACTCGCCATGCTCAACAGCATGATGCTATTTTACGCTGGTATTTTATTATTATTTATAAGTGCTAGTAATGTTAGGGATTCCAATCTCCTGCTTATTTCTGACAGTAAATATATAGTGCTGTCACTGAAAATATGCTTCGGATTAAGAGGTAGGGGTATAGCGATCCAGAATAATTATAAGCTGTGAGGCATTCCGTCTTAGTCCTTAGAGGTGACATCGCATCTGTAGCTTCCTTTGTTTGAACCGGGCTGCAGGTGTCCACGGAAAGTGCCCACTTTCCGTCGTGTGGTCTGCAATTGCTAACTACAGGCTACGTACCTCGAAGTACTGGGTTTGTTCCCAGAGATAATGGCGATATCAAAAAGTGTTTATGATGCCTTAGCTCGAATAATGTTATAATTCCTGCTTATACGCGGTGGAGTTTTTACGTTTTAGAGCCAAGCTCTGGTTATATTATAGTCATAGCACCAGTACCATCTATTTTACCAATACCAAAATAAAATAGCAGCCCAACGCTGCTGTGTTTCATATGGTGAATGTAGAGAATCAGAGGCCTTTTTTACTGAAAACGAGACTGTTCGCGCCACTTTGCACTATCGCTTAACGCTTATAAGGGATTCGTTAATTATTATCCAATAAGATTACTGAAAAGCCCATTCCCGGTTTCCTATCTACCGCTTTATGCCCAGCATGTGCATTCGTGTGTTAACGGGCACACACAAGTTGAGAAGACACGCAATCAACCGCACCGCTTATATCTCGCATCATCGCTCCCGCCCTTGTGTAATTTGGATATTGAATTATACGAGCATTATAGTAAAAAGTATAGACATTTGCAATAACGCTATATTTCGTGATTATCTGTGAAGTAGATAAGTGTGAAGACAGCCGGCAGCCATCGAGACACGAGGCAGATCAGCGGAAGTCCAGGTGGGTGCACATGCATTCCTTCACGTCCTTCCTATATCCCGAATTTAGGGGATTTGCAGTATCACGAATAAATTAAATTCCATTCACCGCTCGCACCGCGCTCATATACAGTCCACTATTCTATTTAAATTAATAGCCGCACCGCATAACATTATTTAATACATTTGAACCAGCAGTTTGGTGGTTGAAGGCCAAACGCTAAATCTACCGGAGACATTCCATCTTAGTTCTCAGGGGTGACAACGCATCTGCATGATGGATCTTAATCGAGGACGAATGTAGATGTCTATAATCCTCAGCATCCACTTATCATTAGTTGCACTGTATACTTATTTGTCAGGTATATTCTGTAAAAAAGTACGGAAAATACGCGATCAGTCGTGGAGTTGCGGAATGTTTAAGTTATAAGAAATCTACTTAATTAAATATGTAAATTTTCTTTTTTGATATTGTGTTTGATAAAGAAATAAATACTTAAAACAAACCCTTACTTAACACGGTATTACAATCATGTTTTCCACTGTTTTCATTCTACGTAGAGACGTGCAGGTTCATTTGTGAAATGGATGTACTAGGACGTGGACGCTCCGGTGGATTTAATCCTATACGAGGTGATGGCATAAGCCAAATAACTATTGAAGTATGGACGCCATACTGTGTAGTCTTTGCTTAAAACATTTAGTTTGAGCTTTATTATTTTTAAAGAGGATTTTTAGCCGACTTCGTAAAATGAAAATACTTTTTTGTATGTATGTTATATCTTTATGTCTTATTGTCTTATTGTCTTATGTTATATCTTTATGAATTATTGACTTTAATGATCTTTTTATTAAAATGGTTCATTCTTGAAAGCCTGCCCTATATAAATTTGGGAAAAAATTCCACCTCTCCAGGTCGCAAAGTAGGGGATGAAGTTTTTAATGTAAGTATTCAGACGACATTGAGATTGTGGTACTCCTAAAGTCCACTCAAAAGAGTAAAAAATAACTTTTAATAAAGAGGAAAATTCGTTGAAAAAACTACTAGGCTGCACTAAAAGTATCGGGAATGGAATATTTCCACTGTTGCTGTCATATTAGAATCTTTTTATTGAAAACTCCTTGGTTATAAAAATCGAATACCATTTATTTATTTAAAAAAAGATTCTCGGTCTGGTCACAAGGTTTTATCAAACTTGTTTAGTCGTTGAGAAAATGGAATTGACTTGAGAAAATTCAAGAGCGGTGATTTATTATGACTTTCGAAGTGGTTTAACACAAAAACAGTTTGTTGTCCGGATGATTTCTGCATTTGGTGATGAAGCCCCATCCGAAACCACAATTTATCGCTAGTTTGCTGAATTTCAACGTGGACGTGTCAAGCTCAGTGATGATCCCCGTCAAAGTCGTCCAAAAACTGCAGTCACCAAGAAAACGTTGATGCTGTGCGTAAGCTGATTGAGGAAGATTGAAATGTGACAAACCGCGAAATTCAGGCAACTTTAGACATTGGCATGAGTTAAATACAAATAATCTTGTATGAACAATTAGGTGTAAAAAAGTTGTTTTCCCGATGGATACCGCATTCGCTCTGTGAAGAGCAAAAAGCGGCTCGCGTTACTTGGTGCGTCAGAACTCTCGAAAGATTCCACGCAGGATCCTCAAATGCTGTACACAACATCGTATCAGGTGATGAATCCTGAATATACGCGTACGAACCCGAAACAAAAAACCAGTCACGAGTTTGAGTGTTCGAAAATGAGTTAAAGCCAACAAAAATTGTTCGTTCACGGAGTGTTGCAAAAAAAAAATGGTGGCCATGTTTGTCTTCAAAACCGGCCATGTTACGACTATTCCTCTTGAGGGACAAAGAACGGTTAATGCAGAATGTTATGCTAGCATTTGTTTGCCACAGGACGTTTCTGAACTCCGTATAGAGAACTGCAACCGCCGCCTTATCCTCCATCACGACAATGCGAGTTCTAACACCGCACACAGAACAAAAGAGTTTTTAGAACAAGAAAACAGAATTATTAGACCATCCGCCATACAGCCCCGACCTAAGCCCTAATGATTTCTATACTTTTCCTAAAATAAAGAATAAATTGCGTGGACAGAGATTTTCATCACCTGAAGAAGCTGTGGACGCCTACAAAACGGCTATTTTGGAGACCCCAACTTCCGAATGGAATGGTTGCTTCAATGATTGGTTCCATCGTATGGAAAAATGTGTCAAATTTCGCGAAGAATACTTCGAAAAGTAATAAATACATTTTTAAATAGTAATGTTGTTTCACTTCCTTGATTCCCGAAATTTTCAGTGCCGCCTCGTAAATAGAATGAAATAACTTCACGTTTGAAGGTGGTTTTTTTATTTTATTGTTACAGTACGTACATGGTGTTATAAGTGGGATATTTGTCATAGTTGCCACTCTTGGTTGGCAACCTTAGTTTATTTTATTTGTTATTAGTAAGACGCTGCTGCCCAGCTCCTGGTATGTTTACCTATGTCACCTCCTACGACAGCCACGGGACTCCATGGGACAGTGGATACTCTTACATCGGCACTACACGGTTGTTAACATGAGCCGAATTAATTACATAAATCCTTTCCTTCTTGAATAAAACTAAATTAACGGATTTTATCGCGTTTATTTCACTACTTTTACTTATCTTTTCCTTCTTCTCCATTAACCCATAAAACCTCACGGCTGGACATGGGTGAAATAGCGGAAGTAATGCTGCGTTTCTCTTGCGTTTAAGAGTAGACACCCCCGGAGACCTTGGGTTACACCGCATCTGAAGATGTATATTGGCTGCAACAACTACTTTCCTTTCGAATGCCATTCCATTCCATTCTTAAAAAAAATTAAATTAAAAAAAACAATTTGGTTTAGCATTATGAAATAAATATATTTATAAAAATTGTTGAAATACCAAGGAAAGCGTTTTATAGGCATCCGATAAATATAAAACAACGCAGAGGAAATAAAAGGAATAAAAATAAATTTTGAGTCACGTTTAACAGAAAATAATAGAAATCTTTAGAAATAAGAACATTTAAAGCTACGTTGAATAGTGCAGCGACGAGATATTATATCATATTATGGTAACGTCTTCGCTTTTGCTTTGAATTAAATTAAGGCTGTTTTCGCTTACAAAATCAAAATAAAAGAGTAATACCAAAGCAACATGGAACACGAGGTATTGGGTCGCATCTATTTTACTTGCATTTCCCATTGCAAATCCAGCGCCTAGGGCTCGCGCCGGCCCACCCTCCTCCCCTTTATTCACGCAGCTTTGAGGGCAGATTTTGCAGCAATTTAATGATTTAAGCCTTCTTCATGTTTCGATACAGTTTATAAGGGTTTCGAGAAATAAAGCATTGTCCCTTAATTAGGAATTTAAAAATAATAAATTTACCGATATTTATACTGTACATTAATGATTGTAGTACTAAGACATAACATAGTATTAAAAACCATATCGTGCCATAAAAATATTTTTAACAACCGTGTATTTCAGACGGATGGAACCGCTGGGTTTCTTGCTGGTTCTTCTCAGGACAGGGAACTTTTTACGAACTAGTGATGAAAGAAGAAAAAATGACCTTAAAAAAGAGTCGTTTATAATCTAAGTTGAATAAAAATTATTTTATTCTATTCTATTTATAAGTAAAGGAGATGTAAACGGCAAATGTTGTCACTCATAGAAGCTGACAACGTAGACATCATTATAGAAAAAAAAAAATAATTCTTAACTTAATGTACTGGAAATTTTCATCAAGAAGTCGTACTTTCTTACAAAATTACGAAATGCGAACTATATTAGTTGTCGCGTTTGCAAAAAAAATATTCGAATTGGGTTCTTCTCCATGAATAAACTTTCATGGTGAATCAACGAAAATCGTTCATAATTTCAAAACGTATACGTCTTATTTTTACAAAATATCGTGTATTAATACATTGCTTCAGATTTAATGCTTAAGCTTATAGATTATTAATATTTATAAGTGGTAGAGCCACGGTGGGCTCAAACGGGGATGGAGCACGCTCTCAGAATACCAGCGTAAAATAGCAGGTTAGTGCTGCTGCGTTTTGTATGGTGACTGTGAGGCATTCCGTCTTAATCCTTAGTGGTGACAACACATCTGCATTTTGATTATTAATTGAGGATAGATGTAGATGTCTATAGGCCACAGCATCTGTTTACCATTAGGTGAACTGTGAGCTCGTTTGCATGGCTTATTCTATAATGTTATACATAAAAATATTCTTTAACGAACAAATCGAGACTATCAATAAACTATGTCTTGTAATGAGAATGACTTTCAGTAATACTGTTAAATACTACCAATACTGTTAAATACTCGTATTTAACAGTATTGGATAAACAGATCGACCGTGGCGAAAGCTTGATCCAACCGAACATTTTCTTAGTTTAACGAAAAAAAGAACTGTAGTGTTATGTTACTTACATACCATTTTACACTATTTTAAATTTATTTTTCCATTCTGTTTTTGATTTTCTGCATTCATCTCAAAACTGGATATTTTGCATCACCTTTATTTCCATAGGAACCTGTAACATTTTAAACCATAAGAACACAATAACAAATCATTTTCACTTCGTATTTTCACGTTATCAGCACTTTTTAAATTGGTGTCAATGGAGTCTACCTTTTTCGGTCTTTTATTTGGTTCTCCGTAACTCTGCAATTTCGGGTTTCGTGCGCGCTGTTGCGCTACTTTCTTTTCCTATATAAATAATATCTCATTTTTCACTTAAATCCTGCCGTTTCTGTATTACGAGCCTAAAACCAAAATTTGACATGTTTTGACATCGTTGTTTATCAGGTTGTCATGGCAATTTTTATTCAAATATCGTTACCGGCCTGATGTTTTTACTTCAAAATACTCCTTTCTTCTTGGCCATTTACAAGAATTTGCTTTTAATTCAAATAATTTCAAATTTAATGAGAATAATTTTCCGTTCTTATGCCAGATCCGTCAAAAAGGAAAAATAAGCCGAACAATCGGCGAATGGGAGAGTCTGACTTGAGCTTTGATACTTGAAGCATCTCCTAAAGGTCTTATCCGCACTGCCTCGGGATCCTGCAAGCCTCTGCCCGCTCCTTAAGTCATCGTCTAGCCACGCCTACGCCTCCGCCTACTAGTGCGTTGTGTTTGCCTACTTCAAGCGCCGCGTGTACCTACTTCAAACGCTGCGTGCTTACTCCAGACGTTGCGTGGACCTACTCCAGACGCTGCGTGTCTATTCCGGACGCTGTGTGTGTCTACTCCGGAAGTTGTGTTTGCCTACTTCAAGCGCCGCGTGTACCTACTTCAAACGCTGCATGCCTACTCCAGACGTTGCGTGGACCTACTCCAGACGCTGCGTGTCTATTCCGGACGCTGTGTGTGTCTACTCCGGAAGTTGTGTTTGCCTACTTCAAGCGCCGCGTGTACCTACTTCAAACGCTGCGTGCCTACTCCAGACGTTGCGTATACCTACTCCGGGTGCTGCGTGTACTTACTCCGAGCGTTGCGTGTGTCTACTCCAAGCGCTGCGTGTACCTTCTCCAGACGCTGCGTGTGCTTTCTCCAGATTCTGCGTGTACCTAGAGCAGGAGCTGTGCACCTATCATAGGCATAGCCTGTGCATACTTCGTTGCAGTATCTTTATCTTTGTTATTTTTTTTAATAATATTGTAAATCACTATCTTCATTACAACCCATCATCACCTTCATACTTTTTTTTTTTATAAAAGAAACTGTAAAACTTTTCAAATTTTTTACTAATTTATTTTATTTTGGTTGTTTTCGTTGTAGTTAAGTTAGGTTCTTTAGTTTTTTTATTGTCGCTTCACGACAATTTGGCGCCCGACGTAAAAGTTCTTCTTTTCTTCACCTTAGCTACGCCTTATCCATTTCCTTTTGATTGAATTGCTTTCTCTTTCGTTCTTAACTCTTTATTTACTCATCCTTATCATATCTTCCAAATTCTAAAACAAAACTTCATCTAGTTTTTCAACTTATCTGGATTATATTTAGACCTACATATAACACTTCACTTACATTCATCACTTTAATATTCTTATTCTAGATAACTTAAAGAGGTACAATCTTCCAAATTCTAAAACAAAACTTCATCTAGTTTTTCAACTTATCTGGATTATATTTAGACCTACATATAACACTTCACTTACATTCATCACTTTAATATTCTTATTCTAGATAACTTAAAGAGGTGCAATCTTGCAATCTTCCAAATTCTAAAACAAAACTTCATCTAGTTTTTCAACTTATCTGGATTATATTTAGACCTACATATAACACTTCACTTACATTCATCACTTTAATGTTTTTATTTTAGATAACTTAAAGAGGTACAATTTTTAATTAAATTTTTATTTCTTAAACTTAACTTTACACTTAATTATAACAAAGAAAAGGGTTATTAAGTACGAATTCCTTAACAAGGCCGAACTCCAATACGAAGTGAAGATTAGATGTGTGGAACCAGCTAATACTGTTTTGCATGACACTACATTTGTATATATGTTTGTATATTTGTATATAAGTTTGTATATATGTATAAATATCAATTTCAGACACATCTCGTTAGTGATGTTGCTGATCTCTGGCTTTGAGCCCTACCGCTCTGGCCGTTCTTAATCTTTACTTAAGTCATAGCGACTAAAGCTTGCTTAAGATTAATTTCTTTAACTTTATCTTCACTCAGGAGCGGATGACAACTCCTTAAATAAGCCTGGATGTCCTTTCAAAATGTTTTTTTTTCCACGCAGGAGCGGATGACAACTCCTTAAATAAGCCTGAATGTCCTTTCGAAAACACACTTTTAGAGTGGTAGTCATTGAATGTGAACTCCACCCTTACCTGAATGCAGATGATGAATGTAAGAGATAGTATATCTGATTTTGCCTGGTGATGTCTGTTTCTGCAAAGCTGTGTTTTTACGGTTTATTTTAGAATGTACATGTCAAAATTTTTGCTGAGTCAAAAATTTTCCAGGGTCGGGGGGAAAATGTAGTGTTATGTTACTTACATACCATTTTACACTATTTTAAATTTATTTTTCCATTCTGTTTTTGATTTTCTGCATTCATCTCAAAACTGGATATTTTGCATCACCTTTATTTCCATAGGAACCTGTAACATTTTTAAACCATAAGAACACAGTAACAAATCATTTTCACTTCGTATTTTCACGTTATCAGCACTTTTTAAATTGGTGTCAATGGAGTCTACCTTTTTCGGTCTTTTATTTGGTTCTCCGTAACTCTGCAATTTCGGGTTTCGTGCGCGCTGTTGCGCTACTTTCTTTTCCTATATAAATAATATCTCATTTTTCACTTAAATCTTGCCGTTTCTGTATTACGAGCCTAAAACCAAAATTTGACATGTTTTGACATCGTTGTTTATCAGGTTGTCATGGCAATTTTTATTCAAATATCGTTACCGGCCTGATGTTTTTACTTCAAAATACTCCTTTTTTCTTGGCCATTTACAAGAATTTGCTTTTAATTCAAATAATTTCAAATTTAATGAGAATAATTTTCCGTTCTTATGCCAGATCCGTCAAAAAGGAAAAATAAGCCGAACAATCGGCGAATGGGAGAGTCTGACTTGAGCTTTGATACTTGAAGCATCTCCTAAAGGCCTTATCCGCACTGCCTCGGGATCCTGCAAGCCTCTGCCCGCTCCTTAAGTCATCGTCTAGCCACGCCTACGCCTCCGCCTACTAGTGCGCTGTGTTTGCCTACTTCAAGCGCCGCGTGTACCTACTTCAAACGCTGCGTGCTTACTCCAGACGTTGCGTGGACCTACTCCAGACGCTGCGTGTCTATTCCGGACGCTGTGTGTGTCTACTCCGGAAGTTGTGTTTGCCTACTTCAAGCGCCGCGTGTACCTACTTCAAACGCTGCATGCCTACTCCAGACGTTGCGTGGACCTACTCCAGACGCTGCGTGTCTATTCCGGACGCTGTGTGTGTCTACTCCGGAAGTTGTGTTTGCCTACTTCAAGCGCCGCGTGTACCTACTTCAAACGCTGCGTGCCTACTCCAGACGTTGCGTATACCTACTCCGGGTGCTGCGTGTACTTACTCCGAGCGTTGCGTGTGTCTACTCCAAGCGCTGCGTGTACCTTCTCCAGACGCTGCGTGTGCTTTCTCCAGATTCTGCGTGTACCTAGAGCAGGAGCTGTGCACCTATCATAGGCATAGCCTGTGCATACTTCGTTGCAGTATCTTTATCTTTGTTATTTTTTTTAATAATATTGTAAATCACTATCTTCATTACAACCCATCATCACCTTCATACTTTTTTTTTTATAAAAGAAACTGTAAAACTTTTCAAATTTTTTAATAATTTATTTTATTTTGGTTGTTTTCGTTGTAGTTAAGTTAGGTTCTTTAGTTTTTTTATTGTCGCTTCACGACAGAACTTATATGTACGTTCGCATGTACATCGATTTTAAGATTAATATTGTACTTATTTCATTCAAGCTCCTGGAAATGCCAATCATGGTAAGGCATTAATATCTTAATCCTTCATACAACAAGTCCACGACGAAGCGGCACGCACACATACGTGCCTTTGTAAACTGTAACCTGTAACATACAGCACACAGATACGAGTGAGCTGCATCGAACGCCCTAGCAACGATCCGGGCGAGGTGTTCTATTCTCATGACAGCATCTAAAACAGAATAACATTTTATACGTGGTAGAGCCATGCTGCAATTATATTAGTAGTATAGTTATAGTCGAATGGGTTGGCTTGACCGGGGAAGGACCACGCTCTCACAGAATACCAGCATAAAATAGTAGCTTAATGCTGCTATGTTGCGTATGGTGAGTGTAGATAATCAGAGACCCTTTTTACTGGAGACGAGGCATTCCATCTTAGTCCTCGCGGGTGACAACGCATCTGCATTTAGATTTGTAATCGAGGATAGATGTAATTGTCTATGTTCCGCAGTAACCACTTACCATCACGTGGACTGTGTGCTCGTTTGTCACCTTATCCTATATTAAAAAAATCGCCAAAATATCGAACGCTTTTTCTTGTGGTTATAGACTTGATTACACACATCATCATGATCATCATCATTATCATCATCATTACCATCACAGCCTATCACAAGTTAATTGCTGAACAATTGTTGTTTCTTGTGTTACTATATCAGCCTACTGAATCCGTTGGGTTATGTACAACATCTGTTTTCATGTTTTGTGGTATACGTGACGAGAAGATATTTTGTAACTTCTCGGACGTGACGAATGGAGTTGGATACATCGATTGATTTCATTTATAGACTTGTTCGTAGTTGGACTTACCTAGATGGACAATTTATCCTAGTTAAATATTTTCGTAACAACTTTGAGCGTAATGCTCCCATTAACTACCAGCATAGGTATAATATGGACGTTACATAAGTTACATTTGTTTTGACTATATTATTATAAGAGTCATTCTTTGGGAATCACTATACACTATAGTTTTATCCTGTCGCTATTATCATGAAAAAATTTACTCTTCGAGACACCCTGATTCAAGTCAATTTTCCATCATGTAAATAGTCTTCTTTGGTGCAAACGAAATTACCAATGTTCCTATTTGGCGCTAAAAATTATTATTTGACGTCTGACTTGTTAGTAGACCCTTGATTCCTAGTACCGAGGTAGCTCGTTCGTGCTCAGTTATAGTTGCATCCTTATATAAATCAATAAAATCTTATTCATAAGTTACAGTATATTTTATTGCATATATATTGCCTGCGTCGGGGTTGAGTGGATATGACACTCCTTTGATTTTTATAAGCTATTTGAAGGACAAAACATAAAGTAGTTTTCTTAGTTGAGTGGAATATTTTATTGAAAGCACTTTGGAATAGCGGTCTTTATAATAATAAGGCGATTATCACGGAGGAATTTTTTTGTAGTGAAATCTTTGTAAACAATTTAAATTAGTATATTTGGCTTTTCCATTCAGTATTATCTTTAAAATAAAACTAAGTAACGTAGATATGCACTAAGAAAAAATGGAAAAGAAACTAAGAAAGAGGTGAACAATTATATATTATCAACAAAAACTTCAAAGATTAGGAGTCTACTATAATTATTTTGCCGTTTAGCCACTACTTAATGGCGTTAATGAATTCCAGTTACGTTTCAGAGGTGTATGAGGCTACTAAGAGAAAAGTCACGAAAAATCATGTGTCGCCAAGCACGCTCCTGAGCGGTACTTTGCTTTCATGATGTATTCTCAAAAAATATACCTCATACTTTTGCTAAACTTTCAATTTAAAAACTTATCCTTTATAATACAGACGAATTGATTTTAACTTTCTCACAAAATAAGTTGTCCTAATTAATGGCATTTGTAGTACCGAACTATGATAACCCTTAGAGTAATTACATACATACGTGTAAAAGGAACCTACAATTACACTTAAATTGATGAAATATATTTGTCTCTCTTTTTCTAGTTTAATTTTCAAGTAAGCAAAAGCGACCAATCTATTGAAAATTTTACCGTGTAATTCATGCGTGATAATAGAAATGTCTAGTGGTCATATTTTTGGTCTCTTTTTACTATGTTTAAGCGGAAGAGGAATAGATAGATAAATATATTTTTGTATCATTCAGTAATACGACAAGAACCTTGAGTCTTTGACCCACTTTCAGATGCAGAACTTATCTGTATATCTAAAGGTTTAAAATATTTAATAAGCAAAAATTGCTTAGTAAGGGTTATTATACTACTAAAGAGCACATGCTTGGTAATCACCCCTGGGAATGAGTTGATCGCTACCATGCTATTTCTAAATGATTTCGTAACAATTGTATAAGATATTATATCGTAAATTGTTCTTTAAGACAAAGCCCTGTTATGTTTCTTGCTGCTTCTTCCCAGGAGAGAGGTTTTTTTCTAATCCAGTGGTATAAGTAAAAATGACTTTCAATTAGTATTACATGTAATGAATATTGAATATAATAACATACATACAACATAAACACTCACGCTTGTTACCCGGAGGGATAGGCAGAGACTACAGACTTCCATTTGGCACGATCTTGACACACCTCTCTCGCCTCCTTCACATCCATACACCTACGCATACATGCTCGTCGGTTAAGGGTACTCCTAATTTGGCCCGTTTTCAATAAATCGCCAATTTGGTCGATAAATTTTCGCCTAGGACGTCCCTTTCCGACTCTGCCATTCACTTCTGCAACATAAATTTTCTTTGTCACTCTTTGCTCATTCATTCTTTCCACATGACCAAACCACCGCAGCATTCCTTTCTTAATCCTGGTCACAACATCATCTTGCAAACCACACTCTCCTCTTATTACACAATTTTTTACCCTGTCGTTCAGATTCAGCCCTGACATACTCCTGTTGATTCTACTCTCGTGCTTCTTCTGCCACACCCAACTTTCACTACCATACGTAAAAGTAGGGACCAACACAGCATTGTGAATTGCCATACGTGCCTTTTTTGACACATTTTGAGTCTTCACAATAGAGTGCAGGGCCCCATTTACTCTATTTCCCGCATTCACTCGTCGTTCTATATCCTTATCATATCTCCCATCCCTGCTAAATACGCAGCCCAAATATACAAACTCATCTACTTGCTCGATCAACTGTTGAATATAAATGATTCTATTATATTCTATTTAAAAGTCTGTAATTACACTGGCTCTAAAACCGCTTCAGACCGGAATACAGTAGAGCACGCACTGCACTATGGCGGCAGAAGTGTAAGAGATAAGTGAATGGAACGCTGACGAATTCCCATGACAAAGAAAGTCTAAGTCTACACCAAGTAAACAACCAGCCAGTAAGGGCCTTCCACTATTAAAATAGCAATAAATAAATAAAAACCGTATACATGAAGTTGTGGGTCGCAGGGTTGACCCCCAACGATGACCGCAACATTTATTTAAGCCTGTCTTTGTGTCTGCGCCGCCATTCAGTTTGCCCGGGAGCATATTAATTGGATTATTTTATAGTTTGGAAACAACATTGTTTTTAAGTACTATCATTATATCTATGCCAGTATTAATTCATTGCATAACCTTAGCTACTGTCTGTAGTTTGAATGAAAATTGTTAGTTTCTTAATCCTTAATTATTTATGTATTTATTACTAACTTATACACGTGGCTTTGTCTGACATCTGACATCATTTAGACTCACACTGACATCATTTAGAAAACATCAATGCACACTTTCACAGACTTCGTCCGCATAGTTAACAAAAAATAGTTAACATTAATATTTTTGTTTCCACAACCCAACATTGAATCATTTAAAGAAGTTGCTGAATACGATTTCTTTCAAGTGAAGTCAAAATGCAAATTTATGATATGACATAATACATTAACATACCGTTACATTAACAACAACGCTAGGTTTCTGTTTTGTCAATAACTCATCAACGAAATGCTTTAACTTTGAAATATTTTTAAAATACTTAATAAGTTGCCCACGTTGCAGTAAATACTTCCCATTTACTGCATGTAATTTAATTTAGTATAGAAATTACTCTATAGTAAAAATGATCTGTAATGTATATTTCTTTTTTATTTTCCGCCGGTACGTGTAACTTTTTGGGCGTTCGATACTCTCAAAAAAGCAATATGCACCTGACCATGCAATAAACAAAGGGACAAACGAATACCCGCCACTTTGTCTGACTCTGGGATTTATTAACGATGTAAAATTTTACGGGTATTGCAGCCTTTTTTATTGAAATGATAGAATATTTGAAATGATCGAAATGCGGGGAATCGAAACACACTCCACTTTAGCTGCTCCAATCTGTGTCCTTTATAATATTTCTCCTCAGCTCTGAGATGCACAGCCGTGTGCCGTTGCACTATCACGCTCGACTGAGTTGGCAGTACTGTAGCCGCTGATAGTATACCAGTATCAAGCTATGAGTACCGCAATCCTTTATTTTACAATTATTTATTTATTTTATAAACTGATTCCATTTTTCTCACCAAGAGAGAACTGACTTTTTTTATAGAATAAGGATGAAAAAGGAGCTCTCAGTCCAAACTATAGTAATTGGATACTGTGGCTCGTAGAAATAAACATTTATCCATTACGATTTTAAATGTCACCCTTGAGGGCTAACATGGAATGCCTTGTACCCAGTAAAAATGATATTTGGTTCTCTACACTCGCCATACGAAACACAGCAGCTGTGTATTTTACGTTGGTATTCTGTGAAATCGTGGTCCTCACCTGGCTCAGTGGTCCCATTGGTGCTACAATCATAATTTAGCTGCAGGATGGCTCTACAACGTTGATCCTTTTACAGAACCAATGTTAATTATGAATATTATTCATTGGGAACAATATTTAACTTGGGAAAACTCGTGTAATTCGTGCATGACATGATGTTCACAAAGATAGCAATATCAGTTATACCACATAACTTCCAGCACCGAAATATATATAATATACGTACACTATATATGATTCATCTATCCAATTTCAATAGCCTACTGCATTGCTTCTACAAAGGTACTCTGTGATTGCTCTATTTGTGTTCATGACAGTGCAAACTAATGGAGGCACGAATTTAAACGGCTTCCCTTACATATATTTTTTATTGGATTCAAAGCGAGCGTTTGAGCGAAATTGGAGCTTTGACAGATTTTTGTTTAATGCAAAGGCACGTGAAGCATTAAGTGGTTCATATGGGCAAATATATGAAATATTTTTAGCCCACTGAAAAAAGGAGTTTGTCGATTCGACCGTATGTTCCATTATTTCATTTTTTTTGTTTTGTATATGTGTTACGCGATATCTTCGTCACTTGTGAACCAAGTTTAATGATTCTTTTAAATTAAATATATTATACTTTACGAGTGGTCCCATATTAACTTAAAGCAAAACTTTTTATACGTGGTAGAGCCATGTTGCAATTATATTAGTAGTGTACTTGTACCACGAATGGGTCGGCTCGACTGGGGAAGGACCACGCTCTCACAGAATACCAGTGTAAAATACTAGCTTGTTGCTGTGTTGTATCGTATGGTGAATGTAGAGAACGACAGCATCCACTGATCATTAAATCACTAATTTTGTTTGTCACCCTATCCTGAAAAAAGCAAAGTTCCATCCCTAAGGGCGGGGTTGAAGTTTTACCGTTACTGTTACAGTTTATTAAAGTACACTGCTATAAATAGACCTCCCTCATGATTGCCTCATAGGGAGGATATTTACTATAGTGGCCACGCTTGGCAGGCGGGCTTGCAACCAGTGTTTCTAATTATTATTAGGACGCCTCTTATGACACACATGGGACGGTATGTGGTAGTGATAAAAAAAACTATGTCGTGGTGGTATAAGTATAAAGCGATACACATATAGGCGCGCACGTAGGCTAACTAGCAATACGGACATTGATGGAATTGTATAAACTGCACCGAACCGTGTCACCTCGGCAACGGCCCGGGAGTAGAGTAACTTATATAAACGCCCGGGTAAAGGGCTCCACTGTAATAACTTTAATGAAGTTTGCAGCGGCTTGAAATCAAAATACGATTATTAAACAGCGTTATTCAATGGTTTATTCCAGTTGACATTCAGGTAAATAATAAATTATACTAATTGTAATACACTTTCATTCATTATAGCCTATAAAAAAATTACATCTCTGAACAAAGGCCTCTCCCATGGAATTACCTTGCGATAATAGTCAAGCTTCATACGCGGGTTGGCGACCCCTGATTTTTGTTATCAAGATGCTGCTGCCTATTTTCTATTCAGTTTCCTTCTGTTGCGGATTTTATCGCGTATAATAACTAATTCAAGGTCCTAATGTAGTAATTTACTTTTAACCTGGAGGTAGCCGAGGTGAACTATGACATTAGGACGTTCAAAACCTTAGTCTCCTATGTGACTATGTGATGGGTGCCGTAAAGTGCACGAAACTTCGGGAATATAAAATACCTAAGATAATATAAGTACATGATAAAGTCCGTAAACACTAGTTTTATTTAAACGAACTCATTAATAATAAACCTTATGACCCTTAAGTGTTTTAAAATATAATTTTCTAGCTCTGAAACAGAACCTTTTGAGTTAAGTTGAGCTCAATACCATGGGCTAAAAACCTGGTGCAACATCGTCACAAGATCTCGTTAGGGAGTATTCATGAAGAATTTCCAACCGAAAAAAGTTTACGAAGTAAGTTAGTTGTTGTGGTTAAAAAAAATCAATTGTAGCTGTCTTAGTCCATGTTGCCATCCTGCCGTAGTGGCCATTTCAAACCTATATATATATATATATATATATATATATATATATATAAACTATATCATTACGAAGTCTCTCTGGTGCAAAGTATAATTGTTTTATCCGCTACTTATTTTGCTTATCTTAATCTGGGGTCATGCCAAGTCGAGAAAAAAAGCGGTACGGCCGTAACATACTTTTATCGAAGCAGTTCAGACCATATTCGACCCCCCTAAAACTTTGTTGTGATTAAAACTATCGGCCTGAATTTTCAATAACCAAGCAGGTATTGTATAAATATGGTATGTTTCAAATTTAATTCAATTTGAATCAGTTGTTTAAGAATTATAACTAATCAAAGTTTCTTAATTTTGTCACTGACACGACCGACCATCAAAACTCTTAAGGTACTGACGATACGTCCATTTAGAAGACTTCCAAATGGATGCAATCCAAATGAAATTTTATCCAGATACGGTACCATTGACGATACTCACATTTGGACGCATGCCGTCACTTCGAACTTGGTAGTTGTACGGAACGGAAATAAATAATAATATGGATAATAACACTTTACTGGTGGCAGCTGCAACGTGTGTTTCATTAAAAGACAAAAAATCTAAACGGGACAATCCATCGTAGTCTTCAAAGATGACAACGCATCTATATTTTGATTCTCAATTGAGGATACATGTAAATGTCTATGGGCCACAGCATTCAACCACCTGGTGGACTGTGTGCTAGTTTGTCACTCCAGTTCCAGTTAGGGTATATATTATGGTGGAGCAATATCATTGACTGAGGTTGAAATAAAAGAAATCAACAAATAGAGGATATTTTTCATTATAACTATACGTGGTAGAGCAACGTTGCATCCATATTATGGATGTAGTATAAATGAGTTGGTTCGAACGAAGAAGGACCACGATCTCACAAAATAGCATAAAATAGCAGCTTAAATCTGCTGCCTTTTGTATGCTGAGTGTAAAGAACTGGATAATATTTTTACTGGAAGTGAGGCACTCCACATAGTTCTACATGGGTGACAATGCATTTACATTTTGATTCTTATTCGATAACAGATTCAGTCTATGGGCTACAGTATCAACTTAACATCATGTGGACTGTGTACTCGTTTGTTGGGTGACAAACAAGTACACAGTATATAGTTTACATAATAAAAACATATTTAATCCAATACACAGTTTATGCTTGACAAACAGAGCACATGTATTACTATCAACACCAAAACATTAACTGACGAAATAACGTCCAAAAAATGGACGCCGGTTCGCCCATTCACTGACGATTCGGCTTGCTTCCATTTGGCGTTGCGCACGTTTTTGACATCGACGGACGGCCGCGGACGACGTCCATTTGGACTGGACGCATGGATGTCAATCCATTTGGAAATCCAGAGCTGGATGAAATCCATCTAGTTTAGTTTAGTTTAGTTTACGACGGGCTGTTTTCCGCAACTCCACGTCTAAGCGCGTATTTTACGTGTGGGCAGGAATAATATGCTTATTCGAGCCATGATATCTCCCCGAAGAAGCTCAGCAGTTCCTTGATGTTGCAAGCAACTTCGGGGAGCGATCCCGGCGTGCCGATATGTTTAGCCCTGTATGAAGCGACTTCCGGACATGTCAGCAACACGTGAGCCGCCGTTTTTTCCTCTCCCATGCATGCCCTGCACAGGGGGCTGTCAGTAACACCTATAGTGAACAAATATTTGTTAAAAGAGCCATGTCCTGTGATAGCACTTGTTACTATCCTGATCTGTGGCTTGTTCAGTCTCATTAGAACCTTGGTTAGACGACTGTTTATTTCAGGTAGGGCCTCCCTAGCTTGTCTACAGTCTGCAAAATTTTTCCAAAGCTGAGCGTGTAAATTATTGAAGTATCTACGTACCAGTGAACGAACGTAGCCAAAGGGGATTGGTATTATTGGTTCCGGCCCTATAGTTGCTAGGGCCGATCCCCTTCTGGCCAGTTCATCTGCTGCATCGTTACCTCTAGATCCACTGTGTCCCTTGATCCATTGCAGAGTCACATTGTTGTGGTTACATACCTCTTTCAATCGTTGATGGCACTCGTATATCAGTCCCGAGTTCGTCACATTGCAACTCAGAGCTTGTAGTACCGCCATACTGTCAGTCAGTATTCTGATGGAGAAGTCTTTCACCTTCCTAGCATCTATTGCTATGGCCGCTTGGATGATACCCATGCATTCAGCCTGGAAGACTGTGTAGCTACAGTATCAACTTAACATCATGTGGACTGTGTACTCGTTTGTTGGGTGACAAACAAGTACACAGTTTATAGTTTACATAATAAAAACATATTTAATCCAATACACAGTTTATGCTTGACAAACAGAGCACATGTATTACCATCAACACCAAAACATTAACTGACGCAATAACGTCCAAAAAATGGACGCCGGTTCGGCCATTCACTGACGATTCGGCTTGCTTCTATTTGGCGTTGCGCACGTTTTTGACATCGACGGACGGCCGCGGACGACGTCCATTTGGACTGGACGCATGGATGTCAATCCATTTGGAAATCCAGAGCTGGATGAAATCCATCTAAATGGAATATGTTTTTACCATTCACGGAACGATTTTGGACGATTACCACTCCATTTGGATTAATGGACGTATCGTCAGTGGGTACCATAAGGCACTTCTAGCAGATATAGAAGCTTCAAATTTAGAATACAATTAGTGTTTAGTGTATAAATCAAGGAAAAATAAAATATAATATAAGTTTATGTTATACTAGGTTGATCAATAACTTTTCGGAATAGGACACTTATCAATAATAAGTTATACAAATGCGTTCTATTTTTTTTTTCGAATCATAAATGTGTTAGTAGCAAAGGCCAGAAAAACTACAAATAATATTGCTTTTGTATGTATGAGAGGTTGATAGCGAATTCATCAAGCATTATTTTGTAACCGACACACTTTTCTTGTATAGTATACGGTTTCATTTAAACTGGTTGGTGCTTCGGGACTCTTTATAGGGGTGTGGGGGGAAAGGGATGTAGAGTGGATAAAATTTTACTTTTCTCCTAAAGTTCATATGCCGATAGAAAAAAGTACTCCATAAGTTTTGCCATTTATTCATACATTGCTGTCTAAAATGCTTGATCTGGGTGTCATGTCATGTTGCGCAGCTCAGTTACGTGATACACGGAGGTGAAACCGCGGGGCACAGCTAGTTTGGGAATAATATGGAATGCCAACTTACGAGTAAAAACGGTTTCCAATTTTTGTTACACCGCTAATATTTGTTTTTTTTTTCCCGGCCGAACCAACCTATTCGTACTGCAGACATAATACGCGGCAGCTAAATTAACCTACTAACTTTCTAAACTGACTTTTTACCTGATAAAGCCAAACCAAGTATAAAGTTAGTTTAAAAATTATTTTGTATGTCCCATTATGTACATGCAATAACACATTACGTGAATATCGCTTTTGATTGAATGAAATAACTGACGTCGCTGAAATATTCCGTTCGGAAACAATGCAGAGGAATTTGAGTTAGGGCAGTTTATTAGCAGAAAGCTGCAGTCACTAGTAATTCCGGTACCAATATTTGGATAGCTATGCACCTCTGTATATAGTATTCATTGCGCTTGAACGCCCTTTGTACGTCTGTCTTTGTCAGTGTGGATATTCACAGTGCATGGCTATATGACTACTGATTTTACTTTAGCATTCGATTTGGCTTTGTGCTCTATCTTTGTTATAAACGTATAATTAAATGAGTTTAACTAACTCGCCAGGAGCTCATATTTATTGACTTACTGATTTACTTTGTGCTCAGCTTTAACCACTCATGGTCCGTCAGTCTATGGACCTATTAGTCGGACCTATGGCCAAGCCAAAGAGTATAGTAGGTTTGGCCAAAGACAATTTTTTTAAATGAAGGTAAATATAACTTAGAGTCTATCCAAAAATAAAAATTATTAACAATTAAAATATCGAATTATTTGTATTAAAGTCACGTGAGCGCTACAGAAACAACGATTGTAAGACGTTGTTGACGAATAAAATGTTTAATGAAATAGTACAGTAAAAATAGAATTTAGCATTGCACGAAATTTTCGATTCAATTATATTTTTTTTTGAGGTTTAGGATCACTAATTCAGCATAAAATCACAAAATGCCGACAGATCCAGGTGGCGCTTCAAGCGCAATGCACAAAAAACGCAAAAAGGAAACTACGCAATTTATGGCAAAAGTTATACAAACTATTATTGTAGAAAATAAAATTTCACATCTTTTGTTTCCAGTAAACTTTTTTGTAAAACTTACCGTTTACGATTTATGGCCCATTTAATGAACAGGTTTTTCTATCGTGGCCAATAACTCTTGAAATATTAGATTAATCAATAAAATGCATAAAATTTATTTTGAAAGATCAGTTTATTTTCCAAAACTTATGTTTGAATTTTTTTTCTAATGTCCATACTTTTTGAGTTATAGGACGTTTCATGTTTGACTACTGGGCGTTATAGTTGAAAATTTCAAGATACGCATAGCTGCCGCGTCACCTGCCGAGCTCGGCCGACGCTCGGCAGGTGACACGGCAGCTACTTTACGATTAAGAACCTGGATTTTATTGCTATTATTTCGGTGAATTCCAAGTAAGACGTCATTATTGTTTACTAAGACTTACGGAGTCTCCTTTTTGAAATTCGAGTTATAGAGTATAAATAAATATTATCAATATTTCGTAGGGAAATAACATTTTGTTCGAGTTACAAAGTCTAATAATTCGAGATACCGCGTATTTAGGGGTTCAGCGGAAGGGAATGGCAATTTTTTTCGACTTACTGAGAATTTTGACTTAACGAGGTTCAAGTTATAGAGATTCCACTGAATATCATAACACGCATATAATTTTTTAAGTACAGCGTGTCTTTCAGTAACTTAATATTACCAAGTTTTTAAGTTTATAGTTGAACTATATAATAATATAATTCTTTTAATATAATTATTTTTAAATGTTATTAATAAGAATATAATTTTTTAAGAATTTAAGAATTATATTCTTTTAGGATTATATTCTTATAAACAACATTTAAAAAAGAATCGTCCTGAGCACTCTTATCTATGGTTTCGAGTAAACTTAGTGATCATACACTCTTTGGTTCTAAGGCGTCCCTCTAAATATTAGTATACTCTTTGGCGTGGTCTACAAGGAGACATTTAAGAATCCAAATGGAGACCTCGGACTTTTAAGAGTTAAAGAAAAATATCGTAAGGAACTTTAAGAAATAAAATATATTTAATGGATACTAAGTCTGGGGAGCTGACGTTCCAGCTGCAGTCACGCCACAGCTCTGTTGCGGCTGTCCCAGATACCAGGCTAAATTAATATATTGGTGCTGTGTTTCGTATGCTTAATGACTACATTCGGTCATCCTTTTTACTGGTAATGAAGCATTCAATCTTAGTCCTCAAGGGTAACAACGCATTTAAATTTTAATACTTAATCAAGGACATATACGTGGTAGAGTCACGCTGTATCTATATTACGGTTGTATCACGAATGGGTCGGCTCGACCGGGGAAGGACCACGCTCTCACAGAATAACAGCGTAAAATAGCAGCTTAATACTACTATGTTTCGAATGATGAGTATAGAGATCCAGAGACCTTTTTACTGGAAACGAGGCATTCTATTTTAGTCCTCGGGGGTGACATCGCATCTACATTTTGATTCTTAACCGAGGATGAAAGTAGATATCTATAGGCCACAGAACCCACTTATCGTCAGGCAAAACGTGTGCTTGTTTGTGTGTTGTGCATAATATTGGACATCCTCTTTCTACTTCGTTACTTCTCATCTACACTATAGGAATTAGTATAATTGTAGGTAATTATTAACTTTCATTCCCCAGGAATCTTCCAAGGAATCACGGCCCTGGGCCATTTACAGTTACTGCCTATCAAAAGTGCACTGCTAAATATTCCATTCCCTATAGAGCCTTCCCTGTAGATGTTCTCATAGAAGAGAAACACAGTTGGCAGGCGGGTTGGGAACCGCAGTCATTTTTATTTCAAAATTGATTTTAGGAAGATGCTGCTGTACACATACTGAGCTATTTGCCATAAATAAAATATAGGAATTATTTTATTTGAGAATCAGTTGTCGTCACGTAAACATAATTTTGCATCTATATTATGCGTGTAGCTGGTATGGGTCGGCTTGACCGGGGTAGGACCACGCTCTTACAGAAAACCAGCGTATAATAGCTTCAGGTGCGTAGCTACCGCCGTATCAGCCGTATCAATGATACGGGGCCCCCGGCTGCAGGGGCCCCGAACGTGTGTAAGCAAAAATTCGTAAATTATCGTATATTGTTATCCACAATCTCACTCTAACTCAGGCAGTACCTACTTCCCGAGAAAAAAATCATATCATCAAATAGTGCTCAACGTGTCTAATGAAGACCTGTCAAAATTTATGGCGCAGTGGTTTAGCAATGAGTTGCTGCGCTGGGGGCCGCGGGTTCGAATCCCGCACTGAACAAATATTTGTATGGCCTACAAATAATTGTTCCGGGAGGTTTGTCCTTGTACAATTTATGTATGTAAACTGCCTCCACGATACATCAGGAAGAAATTCTAGTGCAGAACGTTTAAAAAAAAACAACAAAACCAACCCCTCTGCTGTGTACAGTCATTCATTAATTATATCTCATTTATAAAAATGTGATAAAAAGTAAAAACTGACCCAACAATATACTTAGTAGAGGTCAACGCTGAAATAAAAGGATTACCTCACAGAATTACAGATTTATTGGAATCTTGGCACAAAATAATTTAACATTAATTGGTAACGGACCATAATGGACCTTAATAGACTGTAACGTTGACGGAAACGGCAATACATAATATGTTTTTGATAAAACTTTTGGTTATTAAAAATTAATTAATATTTCAAGTGTCTGTATTAAACTGTACTTGGGGTAAAAAATCGTCTGGGGGCGATAGATGAACACATGTTTGCTAGTACCCACTCTAGGGTGGATTTGTAAAAGTTAAAAGTCAATGTTTTCCACTGCTGTTTAGACATATTAATGTCTCAAACTAAAGAAAGATTTCAGAGCCTTTGAGACATAATGTACGAAGTATTGCAACTACGTCGAATACATTAGATAGATATAGATATTTAGATACCACACAAGCTCACTGAAAGGAACCTAAGGTATCGTGTACTCATTTGCGATTCTCTATTGAAACGTAATAAAGCTGAAATATCTTTGCAAAGATTAATCACTGGTGATGGGAGTGGATCACCTACAACAATATCGTGCGAAACTCTTGGTCAAAGGGTAGTCAAGTTCACAGCCTGTAGCGAAACCCGGATTAAACGCAATAAGGTGATGCTGTGTGTATGGTGGGATTAGAAGAGCATCGTTTATTATTAGCTTTTACATCTGGGCAAAAACATCGATTCGGATATCTACTGCCAACAATTAGTAAGACTAAAGCAAGAAATTGAGAAAAAACGGCTGGAATTGACCAATAGAAAAGGAGTGGTCTTTCGTCATGACAACGCCCGAACACACAGATCTTTAGCCACTCAGCAAAACTTGAGAGACCTTGCACCTTCAGATTTTCACCTGTTTCGATCTCTTCAGAATTCTTGGGGTAGTGTTAACTTATCTTTAAAAGAGGACTGTCATAACTACTTGTCGCATTTTTTGATCTAAAATCGCAAAATTTCTACAGCAACGGGATTATGTCGTCTACCTACAAGAGTGCAACAAGTTATCGAACAAAATGGCACATATTTATATCATAATTAAATGTAATAAAACTAAAAAAAGGTGTATATAAAATACGAAGAAACTTTTTCCATACATCCATAACATAGATCCATCCAATACAAGAAAAATGTATTTTAGATTTGAATTGTTTGGCTAGCTGAAATACAGGGTATCCTAGTTTGGGAGTCAGGGCTCAATGATGTTGTATGAAATTATAAGTGTCAAATAAAGAAATTATTATTATTATTATGTGGGGTATCTATATAGTTTTCTCATCTGGTTGGGTCCCATAAATATATAATTATAAATGAAAATGAAAAGATAAATATACATAAATATCAATAACATAAAATAAATATAAAAATACATAAATAAATAAAAGCCCAACCAGATGGAGGCCCTCGGCAGGGGAGACCAAACGGCCGAGGGTTAGGGGGAAAGGGAAAGAAACCGGCGGACGGTGCGGGCGGTATCGAGGAGCACCGCCTTCTGCATTTGAGCCTGGAGCGGTCCGCCACGTAGTCCCAGTCGCCTCAGATGACCCGAGAGGCTGGCTGGGATTAGCCCGTTTGCAGAGACGACTACAGGAATAATTTCGGTCGGCAGACCACCCCACATGTCGGTCACCTCGTGAGCCAGGTCCAGATATTTTGTTTGCTTGTCTGTTTCGGCTTTCACGAGGTTCTCGTCATACGGAATGGTAATGTCGACCAAAAATATCCTTGACTGTGCCCGGTCCATCAGCACAATATCAGGCTTATTCGCAAGAATAGTCCTGTCTGTGATGATGGCCCGGCCCCAATAGAGCCTGGCGCGATCATTTTCGAGCACGGCTTCCGGCAAGTACTTGTAATACGGCAATTTCCGATCCACGAGACCGTATTTCAGAGCGAGCTCCTGGTGAAGAATTCTGGCTACTAGGTTGTGCCTGTGCAAGTACTCAGAGTTAGAAAGCGCCGAACAACCGGAGATGACATGCCTAAGTGACTCACCGGGATTATTATTATTATTATTATTATAGCTTAGTTCCTAGGAGTATTAATAGTAATTCTTAACTTATAATCAATATATAATTATTTTAATTCATGCAACCGGTTTTGGGACTTTCATTTGGGCTCCCCAACAAATCTTGGCACAGGGCCCGTCTAAGGCACGCTACGCCACTGAATAGCTGTGTTTTGTGTGGTAAATGTAGAACCGGAGACCCTTTTTTACTGGAAATGAAGCATGCCATCTTAGTCCTCAGAAGTGGCAATGCATTTACATTTTAATTCTTATTCGAGGATAAATGTAGATGTCTGTGGGCCACAGCATCCACTTACCATCAGGTGGACTGTGTGCTCGTTTGTCACCCATATCGTATTAAAAAAAAACTTTTTAAACTTCTTCTTCATTATCATCATTAGCTCGTAAACACTTTCTGCTGGACATCTACTTCTCCGGCTGCAGTGCGGATTTATCTTGAACGTCACGCTTGGCAGGTGGATTGTCGAACGCAGTACTGTTTCACATCTTTGACACTGCTGCCCATTGCCATTACGCCTGGTATAGTATAATTTACGACTTTCGTAAATGGGGTGGTGATATCTGCCACCTATCTTCTATCTTTATAAATTATACTACAATGTTATTTTTACTTTTGACACCTATCACATTATTTCTACACGTCCTGGGTTGACCGGGAGAGAAAGCCAAACATAATTAAGTCCGTCCTTTGTAATTCTTTTTATTAAGGTGTACAATTAAGTATATACAAATGAATGATTTAGATATTTTTTTCTTTACAATCTCTTTGGCGAATAAATTTTATTTGAAGGTATGTTCCTATTGTTGACAAAATTACATCAAACCTTGAGCATTAACTAAATTGCTAACTCGACAAAGTTGTAAGAGAATCTTAGTCTTAATAGGCTTAATCTTAATAGGCTTTTATTAGTTATTGTAGAAATAATCTATTACAAAAACTGGATAACTATTTGGAAATAAATGAAATTGTTGTCCAGACTAGACATGGCGTAAATAGTTAAATTTATTTAAAGTTTAAAAGTTATTTGTTAATTTTTTAACAGATAAATATAGCAGTTAAAATATTACTTCTTTTGTAGTGACTTTTTATTTTTAATCGGTTGTACTAATTTATTGCTTAAATTTTACGCATGCGATTTTAAGTCAATAAACATTTCGTAATATTTTAATAGGTAGAGGAAGTCTCTTTATTATTAAAGTTTAATTAAGCAAGGCGTATTTAAAGATTTATTAATTCAATACTTATATTATCTTATGATTTATAATACATTGTTTAATATTTACAATGATTATTAGTTATTTAGTATATACTACATGTTAAAAAAATTACAATTTTTCAAGATGGTCCCACAGTCTCGGCGTAATATTTTTTTTTTTTTTATAGAATGGGGTGACAAACGAGCACACAGTCCACCTGATGGTAAGTGGTTGCTGCGGCCCATAGACATCTACATCTATCTTCCATTACAAATCAAAATGCAGATGCGTTGTCACCCGTGAGGACTGAGATGGAATGCCTCATTTCCAGTAAAAAGGGTCTCCGGTTCTCTACACTCACCATACGAAATACAGCAGCATTAAGCTACTATTTTACGCTGGTATTCTGTGAGAGCGTGGTCCTTCCCCGGTCGAGCCGACCCATTCGTGCTACAACTATACTACTAATATAATTGCAGCATGGCTCTACCACGTCAGAATAAATTAAATTGTAATATTTTGATGAAATAGTAAACCACACAACACTGTTACTCCTACCGAAGAAGTGAGCTCTTAATAAAATTAAGAAGTAGTAATAAACTGACACCTTCGTTTATACAGTTTAAATAAATACCAACCAATATTTCAGCCAATAGCGTAACAACAAAATACATAAATTTAACATCAACCACTAATGTATTTAGTCAATTTAATTTAATTTTTATTTTTATTAAACCATACAATATCAGTTTGTATGGTTTAATAAAAATATTACGATTATTATTAACGACGAATGATTTGTTATTTAATAATAATATGATAATTTTCAACCACAATGAGACATAAGTTAAATTTTATAGCAAATAATTGTTACAATCCTTTTTTAAATGTGAAGCTTAAATTTTAATGTAATAAATCAAAAGAATACATGTATTGATGTTTTTAAAGAATATTTCCATTATTTCTTCAGTATATAAAACTTTAATAGCGCCATCTACTTCATTCCATAAATGAAGTCATTTTATCGAACGAAAATTGAGAGACTCTCAAGGTGGTACGCAAAGAATACGCTAGATGGCACAAACACGGCTATGACTGGATAATTTTATAAAATAAGGTTAATATTATTTATTTAATAAATTTGTTATTTTTTTAACTGTATATTTTAACAGTTAAAAGATATATTAATCATCTTTAGTCCAGACCATAATATGAATTGATGTATCTAACCTTTTTTTAAGAACTTCTAAAACAAATTTACTCGCCTTGTTTTTGCAAAATGTGTTAAAAAGCTAACGTTATGATGACGATTTGCTTATTCGTATCTTGTTTGCACGAGTCTTTCAAATTTTCATTTGTAATCGATAATTGCTTAAATAATTTATTTGAGAATACAAAGCCCCTGAATATTTAACCCTTAGTTAGCGAAACAACGATTTAGTTTTAAATTAGATACCTAAATTAATCTCTGAAGTTTGATTGAGTGTTATGACTATTTAAAGTTTTCTTATTTATTACACAACAAGGTAGGGCGTGTTAGTGAACTTCACATGGCTGAGCCACCATAAAATTTTAGTCATTCAAGTTCATTAAAATAGGATTCTTGCACTTGATTACGAAATTTTCCCATTTGCGTCAGCAGGTAATTTTTTTCGAAAAGTAGCAAGATTCCGTAAAAAAGAGCATGCTTGGCTTCCGGAGGTGGAGGAGCATGTAGATCTAAGAGGCTTTTGAAAGTTCTGGAGCATTTTGGTTTGTTATTTGCCATTGGTTTAGCAAGTAAATAACTCAGTAAGCTCTTTACTTAAGCAGCATTCAGCAGTAAGTAAAGAGCTTGCTGACTGAAGAGAAAGAGCAGTCTGCCAATTGGCAGTAAAAATTAAGCATAATAAATAAATTAGAATAAAACGTCTGCCGAGATTTAGTAGCCCTAGGTAGTTATCTCTTCTTCTGTATTGAAAACCTTCGAAAGTAAGTGAAAGGTGTCACTCCTGTATTTATAATTTATAATTTATGGGTGACGCTGGTGCTCAACATCATACCTAGAAGAAACTAGTATGTTGTCTAAGCATGGGAAAATATTCACATCGTAATAATTCCTAATTATAATAATTTAAAATGTATAATGTTAACATAAAGCATACAAAAAACATTTTAATCATAAAGTTATAAGCATTACACATAATAGATCATAAAACTATATTTTGAGATCGGACACAATCAAGTATTTAATATTACTTTTCATTAATATTGAAATGTAATATTAAATTAAATTATTAACATTTAAAATATAATAAAATAAATAAAGAGACTAATACTAATTTTAAGAGGTTTTATTGTTAACATGTTTGTTTAAATGATGACATTTGAACGTATATTGCAAGGAAAAGCAAATTAATTAATTTCGAATAATGTTTTTATCGAGTTTTATTAATTAGTTAGTTCATTAAACGTGATAATATCTAAATAAATATATTAATTCGTGTTTACATAAATTTAAGAAATTATGTTTGATATTTCTTCATTTACTTATACTTTAGGGAGTTCCGTACTCCTTCCTCAGAGAAAATAATAGTTGGCTACGCCAGTGTTTCCTAATTAGTGGTTTGTGTACTCCCAGGAATATGTAAGGTTTCGTGATGAGACACTCTTTAACTGCACTCTTTAACTATGATAAAAGTATGGCATCTATTGACTAAGGTAAAAAGCTACACAAAAATTACAATTGCAAAGTTACACTACACATGTATGATAAATATTTTTGTCCCATTAAACTTTGATTTTCAATATACACCTCAATTGAGGATGTTTTCACTCGGTGTAGATGACGTAACAACAAAATAATCCAAAAACGTAACAAAATAGGAGACAAAATTAAGATCTGCTTATCAGTAACGGTAAGATGCAAACCTTACTGCCTCGACTGTATGAATAGGGGAGGGGGGAGGGGGGAAATTTAGGGTTCTCGCATTGTGGTAAGGTGCAAAATTAGCTCAACTGAGTTGTAATTAAAATTGTTTAGAAGTTGACATATAGCCAAAAATAGTTTTATATTTTATTTATCTTTTTAACAAGTATGCAAGCTTGGGAATCTCCTTAAAATTGAGCTGGAAAAATTTATCAGGAGACCATCAATTTAAGCTTGTGCTAGATTAAAGCAGTAAGCTCTTTTAAAAGTCAGGCTTACATGTAAAAACCATTTATCTTGGTGATTATTGAAGGTATTAATAATGTAAAATTTTCATTAGCATTTTCTTTGGCAGCAGCTCTGAATGGACTTTTGGTAACACACCCCCCTTGTGATATTGTAACACCTTTCAGCAGTGTATTTAATCCATCATCACATTTGAACAATGTCTATGGGATATACCATAAAATCCTGTATACGTGTCGTCCTACAGACGGCGGTATACTACCTCATTTACGCCGAATATGAAATATTTGAAAGGTGAATGTAGGGAACAGAAGACCCATTTTACTAAAAATGAAGTACTCCGTTTATTAGTCCTCAGGAGTGACAGCGTGTCTGTCTTTTAATTCTTAGTCAAGGATAAATAAATATGACTACTTGCGATATCATCCACGGACCATCAGGTGGATGGTAGGCTCGTGTGTCAACCTTATACAACTTAAATATTTGAGATGATGAATGATCCATAGTGATGAATACCATTTTTATAACATTAGGGTGGCAAATGAGTTGGTCAACTAATGGTAAAGGACTACTGCAAGCGATAGACACAGTAAACTCTAAGCAAAGGAGCAAAGAAGACTGTGGGAATTTTTTTATACGGGTAAGATGAGACGAGTACTCACCATGTATTGGCGGTGAAAGAATATCAAATATCCGGATGGCGTTTAGTCCATAACAACGTTTTCTTTTTTTTCTACAGGATAATGATAAATAGAGGAAATATATTGACACTATACAATCTAAATCTACCTCTGCCATGTCTCTATTTTTTCAGATTAGCTATACAGAAACGAAGAATCTACTAAATTAAAACAGCTCAGCTTTAACGTCGTAAATGGACATCCAGAATATAAAAGTGACGCTGCAGCTATATGTATAATGTTTGCACTACAAAGAATGAACATGGGCATTGTAAGGCGCCCAAAACGTGGGGAATGATTAAGTTTAAAGCTAAACGCTATAAAATTCGTAAAATTTCTTATTTCATAGGAATGATGTTAATAAACTGCTCGTGAAGAGTATGTGGACATATTTTTAATCACAAATAATATTAACGGCCGTAGATACTCGTACATTATAGTTGTAGCACGAATGGTTCGGCTCGACCCGGGTAGCAGCTTAATGTTGCTGTGCACCGTATGGTGAGTGTAGAAAACCGGATAGCCTTTTTACTGGAAACAAGGCATGCCATCTCAGTATACAGGGATGAAAACGCATCGGCATTTTGATTCTTAATTGAGAATAATTTTAGATGTCTATGAGTCGCAACATCCACCTACCATCAGGTGGACAGTGTGCTCATTTGTCACCCTTATTTTATAAAAAATTGCAATTCCCCTGGTGTTGCAGTTAACAACGAGCGATGGTCGACAATTATACCGTCAGATGGGCCGCATGCTCTTCAATAAAAAAGTGATAAACCAAATACTCACTGTTAGAGACAGGCCTTGTCTCGATTTTATAAGATTATGGAAAATTCTGCCCGTATGGAGAATCTACTGGTGAACATAGGCCTCCCTCACAGATCGCCTCTCCGATAGAGAGAGGAGGATCTCGAGGTGGCATTTTGCCATAGTTGCCACGCTTGGCGAGCGGGTTGGCAACCGCAATCTTTTATTATTTTGAGCTGTCACTATGCCATTGCCTTTGCAATGATACTTTCGAAGGACCTGGAGGAGGAATCATACTTATTTTTAAGAGCGCTAGTATTTGCATTCCAAAACATAAGTGCGTGAGCCCAGGCCTGATAGCAATCCTGCTCATGATGTAATGCAATTTTGCGGAAGCGACCAAACCATGGCTGGGTTCTGCCTCCGATAGGTACCACAAATTTTTATTAATTGTCTAATGTTCGCGTAAATAATCTAAGAAATATTTACATGAACTTGTTTATAACGTTCATAATGTTGTGTGAATAAGTCAACTAGCGCCATCTAGTGTCAGGAACGAGAGCGAGGGGAGCTTTGCAGAGAAAGACATCACCGATCTCTCGACCGACAGCGCCACCCGAAGAACTAAGTTTCTAGAAAATCTATACTCGAACTCTCGGTACCTTACGCGTGTTTACTTGAACATTCCGGATATTTTGCTAATTTAAATAAATAGGTGGCGCAAGATGCGATCGAGACAGAGTTGAACTCAGCGACACAAGCGAAGCTTCGGAGCGGAATTAAGTGAATTAGTGTGTTTAATTATTAGTGTTTTAACTTTAATTTGTGAAAAGTAAATTAAAGTGTTAATTTAGGTAATTTTATCGGCAATTTTTATTGTCACGAACCCTAAGCTCGTAACAATTGGTGTCAGAAGTGGGATAAAATAATGCCGATTTTACCTAAGGAGGAAACGGAGGGTGTCCGTACCCGAAGTCAACGCCAGCAGGAGACGGACCAGATGAGATTTGGTGGTGCAACGCCGCAGATGTCTGAGGGCCAGCCGCCGGCCACGGAAACCGGTCCGTCAGCAGCTTCTACGTCTGTGGCACCTGACTTAGGTGCTCTGATGGTGATGCTGCAACAGCTGCGGGGCGGACAGGAGGAACAGGCCCGCCGACAGGAGGAACAGGTCCGTCGGTTGGAAGAGCAGCTGCGGGGCGGACAAGAGGAGCAGGCCCGCCGACAGGAGGAACAGGCCCGTCGGTTGGAAGATCAGCAGGCGGAACAGGCTCGTCGGTCGGAAGAGCAGATGCTCCTCATGAAGGACCTTCACGCTACCTTTGGGAAAGAGATAAGGCAGGTGAAGGATAGGGTTGCTCAACACGACAACCGTCTGTCGGAAGCTGAAACCCGAATCGAAGAACATGAAACCCGAATCAACCATGTGAACCATCGGGTTGACAACGTGATGGCCGACATGAAGAAATCACTGGACGAACTCAAACTTGGAGATGGAGCTACAGCTCCCGCAGTAGCTACAACACCTTCGCTACGTGGGTTCAAGGTGCCACCGTTCGACGGTACCTCTTCCTGGTCAGCCTACAAAATTCAGTTCGAAGCTGTTATGAAGGCGAACGGCTGGAATAAAAATCAGGCCATGACTGCTCTCACACTAGGCCTGCGCGACCAGGCCTTGACAGTTCTGGAAGCTCTCGGTGAGGAAGTGACTTATGAGCAACTTCTTGAGGCATTGGAGGCGAGATATGGCGACGATCACCTGGAACACGTCTTTCGTGCGCAGCTTAAAGATCGTGTGCAGCGCATCAACGAAAACCTGCAGCAGTGGGCTCTAGAAGTGGAGAAGCTGGTGCGAAAAGCATACCGGTCTGTACCTGCGCTCATTGAAGGGAACCTGGTGCAGACATTCATCGACGGCATCCGCGACCTGGAAGTCAGAGCTGCTGTGAGGCTCGGGCACCACGAGACGCTTTAGGACGCCCATTGGCCCATGCACTGGAAGTGGAAGCCGTGCGGCAGGATCATCGTTCCCATCGCGTCAGGGAGGTTGCAGCAGCTACAGTTCGCGACCGCAACAAAGGATACAGCCCTAGGTGCTATGGCTGTGGGGAAAAGGGCCATCTTCGATCCAGCTGCCCTAAGCGAACCCTAGGAAGGGAAGGTGAACGATCCCAGGAGGGTAGTGCGGCCAACAGCACCGACCAGCAGCAGCAGGGAAACGAGTAAAAGCCAGAACTGCGGGGCGGGTGCTGGCTGATGTTAAAAGAGCCCCAAGGATCTCGATCTCACAAAACCATGATGGGAACAGTCTAATCATCAAGGGCGAGGTCAACGGAATGCCGTGTAAACTGACCATAGACACTGGAGCCTCTCGTACGGTTGTTAGTTCCCAACTTACAAGTCAGTTCCTTGGGGACTCCGCATACAACCGAGAACGCATTAATTTGGTAACAGCCACCGGTCAGCGTATACCTGTCCGTGGAGAGAAGGAGATGGAGTTGAAGCTTGGCAACGTGATCTACCTGCATAATGTCATCGTGGCTGATATAATGGACGACTGCATCCTAGGCCTAGACTTTGTGAGGAATAATTGTTGTGAGATCGACGTTAAGCAAGGTGTTTTGAAATGTGGACAGGAGGAACTTTTTATGGAAGGTGCGTTACCAGGGAACGTGTACAGCATTAAGAAGATTGTTCTTCCGCCGAGATCGGAAACGATTGTTCCGGTTAGTCTTCCCCGAAACGCTGGGCAAGCTCACCGTTGTGTACTTGTGGAAAGGGTAAACAATGACCTTCCATGGAAAGTAGCTCGAACCTTGGTCAGAACCACTGACATCTCAAGAATACGTGTGTTGAACCTTTGCGACCGGGAACAGATTATAGAAAAAGGCACACTGGTTGGCACTTGTGAGGAAGTGGATTGGTTACGTCGGTGCCAATATATATCGAGTGGGACCCCCAGCAAGGTTTCAGAAACTAGAGTGACCACACTTTTGGAAGACTGTCGCAGTGTTCTCTCCCCGAACGAATTGGTCAAGGCGAAGAAGTTGTTACTCAAGTACGCCGATGTATTCTCGTCAAACGATGCTGACATAGGAAAGACTGGCTTAGTTCAACACAAAATAAACACAGGAGAGGAATTGCCTATCCGTCAGCGGCCAAGAAGATTGCCGGTAGCACGTGAAAAGGAAGTGGAAACCATGATTGGAGGAATGGTGAAGGATGGTGTTATTGAACCTTCATCTAGTCCATGGTGTTCACCCGTGGTGCTGGTAAAGAAGAAGGATGGCAGCATGCGGTTTTGTGTTGACTACCGCCGTCTGAACGACGTTACAAAGAAGGACAGCTATCCCTTGCCAAGAATTGATGACACGTTGGACATGCTTACAGGAGTAAAATGGTTTAGCACGCTGGATCTAAAAAGTGGCTACTGGCAAGTTGAAATTGACCCTAAGGACAAGGAGAAACTGCGTTCTCGACGGGAAAGGGTCTGTGGCAATTCAAAGTAATGCCGTTTGGGTTGTGCAATGCTCCAGCAACGTTTGAAAGGCTGATGGAACTTGTACTTACCGGGCTAATTGGCGATGCCTGTCTGGTCTATTTGGATGACATCATCATCGTGGGCCGTACATTTGAGGAACACCTTGAAAACCTGAGACACGTGCTCATGAAGATTCAGAGTGCCAACAAGTGCCAGAGTGCAAAGTTCACTGTTCAAACGGCAAGTCAAGTTTTTGGGGGTATGTAGTGTCGGAAGAAGGTATCCGCACGGATCCAGAGAAAATTGCAGCTGTAAAGGATTGGCCGGTTCCAAAAGACAAGACGCAGGTTAGAGCATTTTTGGGTTTGTGCTCCTATTACCGGCGATTTGTGAAGAGCTTTGCAGATATAGCCAAACCTCTGCATAAGCTAACCGAGGAGAAGCTACATTTCTGCTGGGATGAAAGTTGTAATATCGCATTCCAGGAGCTCAAGAACCGTCTGTGCAAAACACCTATTTTGGGATACCCTGATGCAAGCAAAGAATTTATAGTTGACACAGACGCAAGTGATATAGGACTTGGCAGTGTGTTGTCTCAACGGAATGGTGACCAAGAGGTCGTGATAGCGTACTTCAGCAAGTCGTTGTCGAAACCGGAAAGAAACTATTGTGTCACAAGACGCGAATTGCTAGCTGTGGTAAAGTCGTTGCAGCATTTTAGCGAATATCTTCTGGGGCGAGAATTTCACTTACGAACTGACCATGCTGCACTAAAATGGCTATTGCAGTTTAAAAATCCAGAAGGTGGATTGAACTACTGCAGGAATACGACTTTGAGATCGAACATCGTAACGGGAAATCTCATGGCAACGCAGATGCATTGTCAAGAAGACCTTGTCCTGAAGATTGCAAACATTGTACTAGGCAAGAGAGTAAGGAAGTGGTATCCGTGAGGATGCTCAGGGCAGACCACCTCAGCAACGAGTGGAAGGACAGCTTACAACGTGCACAGCAGGAAGATCCGGACATCAAGCCGATCCTGGAATGGATGAAGGCCAGTGCTCCCAAGCCCAAGTGGAGCGACGTCTCAGAGATGAGTTCGACCACTAAAAGCTACTGGGCCCAGTGGGACAGCTTGCTGCTTCAGGATGGAGTTCTGTGCCGTAAATGGGAAAATGTTCGGGGAGACAGCTGTCATTTACAAATGGTAGTCCCTAAAGCTAAAGTACCGGATGTTCTACAGCTGTACCATAATGATTATTCAGGAGGCCATCTGGGAGTTAAACGAACTCTACTGAAGATCCGAGAACGGTTTTACTGGGTCCACTGTCGAAACGATGTCGAGGACTGGTGTCGCAAATGTACAAGTTGTGCGGCTGTAAAGGGACCTTTGACTCGTAGTAGAGGTGCATTGAAGTTGTACAATGTGGGTGCACCATGGGAGAGAATAGCCATTGACGTGGCGGGGCCGTTTCCGGAGAGTGAAAGCGGTAACAAGTATTTCATGGTTGTGATGGATTACTTCACTAAGTGGCCAGAAGTCTTCGCCATTCCAAATCAAGAAGCTTCAACAGTTGCAGATAAACTAGTTCATGAAGTCTTCTGTCGTTTTGGAGTACCTTTAGAGATTCACAGCGATCAAGGAAGGAATTTTGAGTCTCAAATATTCCAGGAAACTTGCCGAGTTATGGGTACTCATAAAACAAGAACGACTTCTTATCACCCGCAATCTGATGGAATGGTGGAACGATTTAATCAGACATTGGAGAGGTACCTAGCAAAAGTTGTAGACAATCGGCAACGAGATTGGGACAAGCACATACAACCGTTTTTGTTGCCATATCGAAGTTCTGTTCACGAAAGTACAGCAGTGACACCAGCTTTCGCAAACTTTGGAAGAGAATTACGGCTGCCTGCAGACCTGATCACTGGGATACCACCTGATGCCTCACGCAGTATAACCGATTATGCATATGACTTGCGGAACAAAATGAATGACATTTATGAGCACGTCAGACAATCGGGCCAGCAAATGTCTGAGAAAATGAAAACCCGGTATGACCGCAAAATGAACAATAAAGGGTTCAACGAAGGTTCATTAGTGTGGTTGCACAATCCAGTCCGCAGCAAAGGGAAATCTCCTAAGCTTCAGGCTAAATGGGACGGCCCGTACCGGATTGTAACCAGGATCAACGATGTGACCTACCGGATACAGAAAGGCGCAAGAGGGACTCCTAAGATCGTCCATGTGGATCGCTTGGCGCGTTATTATGGGACCGATAATGCTCGGGACGAGCATGTCTTAGGAGGGGGCAGTGTTGTGTGAATAAGTCAACTAGCACCATCTAGTGTCAGGAACGAGAGCGAGGGGAGCTTTGCAGAGAAAGACATCACCGATCTCTCGACCGACAGCGCCACCCGAAGAACTAAGTTTCTAGAAAATCTATACTCGAACTCTCGGTACCTTACGCGTGTTTACTTGAACATTCCGGATATTTTGCTAATTTAAATAAATAGGTGGCGCAAGATGCGATCGAGACAGAGTTGAACTCAGCGACACAAGCGAAGCTTCGGAGCGGAATTAAGTGAATTAGTGTGTTTAATTATTAGTGTTTTAACTTTAATTTGTGTAAAGTAAATTAAAGTGTTAATTTAGGTAATTTTATCGGCAATTTTTATTGTCACGAACCCTAAGCTCATAACAATAATATAAGAATGAGCCGGAATTTGTGTTTCTACTGCCCTACATCCTACACCCTGTGCGTGTCGTGAGAGATGACGAAGGAAAATAAAACAGGAGTGGGCAGCAGCATTCTTCTCTTAATAACTCAAAACAATAAAAAATGTGGCTGCGAAACTGCCTGCCAAGCGTGGAAACTATAAAAAATGAAGCAAGCAATGGGGGAGGCCTATGATCAGCAGATGACTTAAGATAAGCTGTAATGATAAAGATGACGATGATGAGGATATCAAAAAAAAAAGGTATGCATGTGACAGTAATTTAGCTCTCTTTATACTACTGAAAACAGTATTTAAGGTAAACAAATTAAAATACAAACCATACAAGGGTAGACATCGTAATTAAAAACTCGCTGTAATGTGACTCAAAGCAAAAAAAAACTTAAATGTTTTGTAACTGTTCGCCCTCGCTACTAAGCGATGTCGAAATCAAAATACATACCATGCATTCCGTGCATTTGACACTCCTCTGTTTCAATACAGTCCAGAAAGTTATTTAATATTTTCGTTATATACGCACTTTGAAAACATTTAATGGAATTTTCAAACTGTATAAAGCAATGCGAATATTTGCTCGACAAAAGGATATCTCATAGCGTTGAGAATCTTCTAGAAAAGTGTTATTGTGTACGCTTATCTTCTTGCCGAGTTTAATGATTACTCTTTTATTTAGCCGACTCAAAAATGGAGGTAGTTCTAAATTTGACTTTATTTTCCTTTTTTGTATGTTAAAAAAGCTATATACTACCCACTGCTGGGCAAATAGGCCTCTCCTCACTTCTGCAATGGTTTATGGTCAAGGAAATGTCCGCCGCGTTACCCCACTGCATGTTGGCTAACTCCACATGTCATTAAAATCTTTTTTTCTTATTTTTCAGGGGCTTAGCGCTCGCTGTAAATTTTACAATACGCGAGTAACCCGGGTTTGATCCCCGCCGGCAGCAATGAAATTGTTAATTGCAATTTTAAGTGCTGATTTACCACGTGCTTCTTCCAATATGTGATGACGGCAAAGAAAATATATCGGTCATATCGGTCCATGGGATAGATATAGATCTATATAGACAGGGTTCCTTTTTATTTACGCGTGCGTCTAAGTTAGTAGGCAATACCGTCTGGGCTATTTTCGGTAGCGAAGCAACAGTGCACCTTCTATTGGGTTCCGGTTTAAAGGATAAAAGAGCGAGTACTGATTGGGGGAATTTCATCTTAGTTCTAGGTATTAAATTATCAGTTTTAGTTTATTCTGGTATTAATATAAGTCAATGGGTATTAATCGAAACAAAACTGTACATGATGATGACAAACATGTAAATAATGGCAACTCTAAAAAATCATCGTACATCGTACGTACCGATGTTTTGATAGGCGTGCGTAGTGCAATGAGTCTAACAGGTGTCAAAATGTAGTCGTATAATGAGTCATTTAGGTCTGTATATTGATAGTATTGGCAAACTTTTCAACACGAGCACATCACAGCCTACTAAAATTCCTCTGCTGATCATATGCCTCGCGTATATATTTATAGATGTTATTTGGAAGACGTTGCTGCCAATCCCCTGGCTTGTTTCTCTTTGTCGTCTCTTTTGACAGCTACGGGACATTACGAGTCAGTAGATATATACACCACTTCTTAATGGTCGGTGGTATATTTTTATGACATTATGAAGTTCGCCAATACTTACTGGGGCAGCACGACGGACTTATCACTATATAACCGTCTCACAAAAGAGGAGAAACCTAATTCAATTAATATAATCGTGGTTTCACAATTATTCTAATCAACGTGTTAATTATCGTGGTGTCGCAGTCATTTTGACTCAAAGTGATAAAGACAGCACGAGACTTAGTGATATCTTAAAAATGAGCAGTGTTTGACTAATTCAGCATGAAACCCTCTAACCCACCATCAACTCTTTAAGAGCCCAGAAGTAGGCATAGCACAGGTACAAAGACGAGATAATCCCGCCATAGCATAGGTACATATGCTATGGCGGGATTATCTCGACTTTCAGAAATAAGAGGAGGTCTGCGCTCAGCTGTGGTACGTATATAAGCTGTTACTTTATTTTTTTATTTTTTCTCCATGTCCATAACTTTTTTTATGAAGTTGGTTGCCGCTATACGTGTGCTGCAATAGTACTTACCATCAGGATGACAGTTGCCTCGGATTTTACTATTATGTTATAAAAATACAGATGGACTATTGGACTATAATATATGTAATTATGTGGCATTCAATATATCTCGTGTCTACCCATCTCTGATGAAGTCCGCTTACCTGCATGTAGTTTCTGTCTCGTATATAAGTATCTCAGGAGAGAGGTGTTCGCCTTAAATTTTATAATCCCCGAAGCAGGTTTCTACACCAATGACATTGTTGTTTGAATTTTTGAGTACTAATTTATTATATTTTTGACAGCGAAGAAAAACATTGTAAGGAAACGAGCATTAAAAACCGTCTTCACTCATTGAGGCAGTGCGGTGGATTAATTCCTAGACATAAATTATGTTAGGAGCGTCTATTAAATACACAATTATTGCAAATCTTCCTAAATCTCATTTTAAGGATGTTCTTTCAAAGAAAACCTCAGAGATTAGAGGTAATTCATACTTTATTACAAATTGCTAATACAAGATATTTGTGCGCCGTAAGAGAATCCATTAAACCATATAATCCCGTAGGTGTTGTAAAAGACGCCCGAGCGATGTTGAAATAGGAACGGCCAGTAGTATTTTCCTGAAAAAAAAAACTCAATATTAATGAAAAAAAAAACTACAATTCCTACCCGCCTACCAAGCGTAACAACCATGGGGTTACCCTTTGTTCTGCACTGGTAGTTTCCTGCCGCGCTGAATTGGGAATTACTGCGTGTCAGTCAATCGTGATATGTGTATCAGTATTATCGCTTAGGAATTTAATGGAATATAATGAAGCAAAGCCTTTGCCTGTGTGTGTGTGTGTGTGTGTGTGTGTGTGTGTGTGTGTGTGTGTGTGTGTGTATATATCCACTGGCCCACGTCGTCCCGTGCATGAAGTGGCATGAACTGTTGGACCCTCCATTGGTATGTAACTTGCTGCGTTCGTTAATTCTCGCAAATTAGTCAATAAAAACCCATCTTAGTCGTCTAGAGCACTGGATTGCTAAGCAAAAAAGAAGATATTTAGGGCTACACTAAAGTAAACAAAGCATCCATTAATAAAAACGAAAACAAATCCAATAAAAATAAAAATTTAACTCTTATCTTCTTATAAATTAATGTAAAAACAAAACTCTTTACTTTAATTTATTAATTAGTTTGGCATTTTATTTGTTTTGAAATCAACCCTTAAAATGATCTAAACGTAGAAAAGCTCCGATTTTACAAAGTATTTTTTATATTGCGCGTTCAATTTAAACGGTGTTGAAACCCTATCTATGCACTGTTCGTAGACTAGTTTTTCCATTGTTCACCTCTTGATAATTGTAGGACTCAGATGAAAATGACTTTTTAAAATAAACTCGGCGGATGATTTCGTTTAAACAAATAACTGCCACGATTTCTTTAAGCGTCGATAAGGCATATGTTTTTTTTTTCAATATTATCTCTACACTAAGCCACTACGATGTTCCTGCAATCGTCAATCCGCACATCAAAGGCAAATTCTTACTACGATGGGAGATGCTAATGATCAGTGTACTTTAGCGGGATGATAAAGTAATGGAAAAAAAAAGAACTGTTCTCTTTTTTTTGTCTGGTTACCATTTTCAAACATCAGTTAATGTTATACAAATGCTCTGCGTTCTATTTCGAGTAACGAGATGATATTGCAGTGTTGCACGAATAACGTCATTCACTAATTAAGAATTAGTTAGTTGATAAAAAGGGTGTATAATCACTTGGTCGGTCGTGTTAATACGCAGTGATTATTATTTACTCTGGGTCGCCGTACGTCGGCGGTCCGTGTTCCTGTATGGGTCGCATAATGAAGCCTTCCTGGAACGTTTTCGAGCTGAGATTTCGGACACGCGTTTTTTGTAATTTCTTTCAATTTCATCGCTTTTGGCAGCGGATATGTCATAATATTGTATTATAGCCACTGACCTCTATATATACAAGTACGCTGGACTGGCTATACATCGTGACATGATGAAGCAATTTGATTTGGACCATTTTGGTGCTGACAGCAAAAGTACACGTCCACGGAACTAATAATAGGGATAAGACAGTGTGACAAAATATATCGATAAAAATTCTATACCCTACCAATTCCTAAATAAATAGAATGGGCTCTATGGGTAGATGGACTCTACCCGTAATGTCCATTCTATTTATTTACCACATTAACATAATGCCATTGTCACTCAACTTCCGACACTTCACCTGCCGGTACAAGGCTGCCACTCGAGAACCTTTTTTCCCATCGGTTATCGGTTCTTCGAGCTATATGGCCGGTCAATTGTTACTTTAGCTTACTAATCCGTTGGGCGATGTAGGTCACTCTGGTTCTACTGCCGATATCCTCATTACTAAGTTTATCATCCTACCGCCGTTCCAGTGCCATATTTGATAATTATCTGTTGTTGGCGACTTTGTTAGTTAACAGATATGGGTAGGAAAGAAGATCGATAAGTATTATAGACAAGGAACTCTACAACCCTATTGAATTTTAATGTTTATCAAAACTCAGTAATATACAGCCAAACATGTTGGTACAGTATATATAATTACTGTACTGGAGAACAATAAAAACCAAAATCTTAGTTATAATTTGTATCTAAGCCTTAGTTTGTCCAGGATTAGCATAGTATTATTAATTTGTTAACTATTGAATCAAGTCAATTTTGGCTCAACATATATTTTAACTCTGCAAAACCAAAAATTCCTTTCATAAAAATACCAAGTTACTTTCATCTGAAATGCTGCATAACATTTTCCTAGATGTATGCATAAATCATGTGTAGTGAGCAATTAGGTGATGTGATGTGCTTTCAACATTATATATATATATATATATATATATATATATATATATATATATATATATATATATGTACATATATATATATACACACACACACATACATATGTACATGGCATTCCTATTTTGCAGTGACATAATAATATTACGTGTATTAAAATGATATGCCATTGTTGAAAGCACATCACCTAATTGCTCACTACAGATGATGATTTATGCATACATCTTTTGGTTTTCATTGTTCTCCAGTACAGTAATTATGGCAGACGCTAGTTGTTGAGTAAATGTACATTTAATTTTTTAAAACATGTAAAAATCGGCTAAAGAAACTTGGCCATGTATATGTTTAATTCTAACATTGTGCGCGTTATTTTTAACATGAGTATATTGTTTCAATTTCAAACATGTACACAAACTACTGTACTTATAACAAACAAAATACAGAGCAAATTAGAAAACGAAAGAAATATAAAAATAAAAGGAAATATATGGCAAAATCTGAAAAATAATAATTTGATAAAGTACGTTGAATGCTTAGTTGCTTAGACTAAATTTTTTACATAAAATTATACGGTGCATACATGGTTTGTATTATTCTAGTGCAAGCATAATTTTATTAACGAGTATGTTTATCACTCCAAAAGTGATCTCTTCCAAACAACTTGATGCAAGCAAAGGGTGAAAGTGTTCAGTATGTACGAAAAAAATATGTTAAACATATAAATATATACATGATATCAGTGAAAGTAAAGAAAAATAATTTATTATCGTTTTAAGTAATACTTTCTAATGATACTTGAAATTATAAAGAGATTTAACACGGCGGATGTGGCGAAGTAAAGAGTTCCACAAACGCTCCGCTGTGACTGTAAAGAATTTCTAAAAAAATATTAGGAGTGCACAAGAGTATAAGGAAGCGATTACAGATACGAAAAGATACTAGAAACGGTCTCTTAAGTAATTAGGAGTGGAAGTATTAACAGTCTTTCGTAGTAGTACGCCGTACAAAGTAGAAATAATGTGAGTATTCCTGCGAAGGCGTATCGAGATCGTATACTATAATCACTGACCTCTATATATACGAGTACGCTGGACTGGCTATACCATAAAAAATGTCCGTGCCAATTTGAAGCACCCTAACGGTCGTCTTGAAAACTAAAATTGACATAATATGCCAAGGTCTGTTGTCATATTTAAATTGTCTAATTTAAAAAAAAACAGTATTTTGAACTTTTAAACTAAAAAACGAAAGTATTTTATGTTGTTTGATTGTATATAATATTAGTTACATAACAAGAATTATTTTTAATAATAATGAGAGTGTGCGTAATCTGTAAAACTCGTTACCAAAAGGGAAGTGGTATAACATTACACAAGTAAAAGAATTTTCAGCTAATACCAAACAAATTAAAACTATTTGAAAATTTAAATACTTAAAAATTTGTTACTAATCTTAATATCATATATACCAACATGTTTGGCTGTATATTACTGAGTTTTGATAAACATTAAAATTCGATAGGGTTGTTGAGTTCCTTGTCTGTAATACTTATCGATGTTCTTTCCTACCCATATCTGTTAACTAACAAAGTCGTTAACAACAACTATTGAATCAAGTCAATTTTGGCTCAACATATATTTTAACTCTGCAAACCAAAAATCCCTTTCATAAAAATACCAAGTTACTTTCATCTGAAATCCTGCATAACATTTTCCTAGATGTATGCATAAATCATCAGTAGTGAGCAATTAGGTGATGTGCTTTCAACAATGGCATATCATTTTAATACACGTAATATTATTATGTCACTGCAAAAATAGGAATGCCATGTATATATGTATGTGTGTGTGTGTGTATGTATATATGTACGTATATATATATATATATATATATATATATATATATATATATATATATATATATATATATATATATATATATATATATATATATATATACTTTGTACACCACCAGTCTTTTATATACTAAAATTCAATTCTCAATTTGATATTAGTTATATATTGGACTTAATGTCCCCTTCTGAAACTGGCCTAAGCGCACCAGAAAATTGTATGCGACTACTAGCAAAGTTGAGCTCTAAGTCACTTAAAATAATTTGCCAAAATATTCGTAGTGTAAATGCTAACATTGACAGTTTCCTATTATTGCTCACAACAATTAACATCAAGTTTGACACAATAGTCCTTACCTTCTTTTCTTTGCAGGGATATAAGTACATGGCATTTACGAATCCATATGAACAAAATGATGGTGTTATAGTTTTCTCTTACATTCAAGCTCTCTCTTAATTATGATGGGTAGAGATACCGCGGTATTAGCAATTTATCGACCTGACGCCTTGCTTAAACAAACTGACTCATTTTTTGAATCGTTGGATACTCTTTTCAGTAGTCTAAGCTCATTTCGAAACATGATTTCGCTAGGTGATATTAAGCTTTAAATACTGATCACTTAGCGGTGATACTTTCTCTTTAAAAGAAAGTACAGTTGCTCCAAGAGCTTGAGGATAATGGCGTGCGAGGCCGTCAACTTACATTATTTTCTAGCTATCTCAGTAGCCGATGTCAGTGTGTCAAATTGTCTAATAGTGTCATCAAATCTGATTCTCCTGTCTTTTTTGGTGTTCCTCAAGGCAGCATACTTCGACTGACTCTACTTCTCATTTTTGTGTGACCTTAATCGTCACGATGGCGAGATTGAAGCACTTTAAACCATAAAAACTTATATTTATAGACTACTTTACTACGAAAAAGTTTGGCATAAAAGAATCTATACAAAATTCTCTATCCTATGGTCTAAACAAATCAATTACACTATGGATTTTTATTTTTATTGCCAAAATATTCGTAGTGTAAATGCTAACATTGACAGTTTCCTATTATTGCTCACAACAATTAACATCAAGTTTGACACAATAGTCCTTACCTTCTTTTCTTTGCAGGGATATAAGTACATGGCATTTACGAATCCATATGAACAAAATGATGGTGTTATAGTTTTCTCTTACATTCAAGCTCTCTCTTAATTATGATGGGTAGAGATACCGCGGTATTAGCAATTTATCGACCTGACGCCTTGCTTAAACAAACTGACTCATTTTTTGAATCGTTGGATACTCTTTTCAGTAGTCTAAGCTCATTTCGAAACATGATTTCGCTAGGTGATATTAAGCTTTAAATACTGATCACTTAGCGGTGATACTTTCTCTTTAAAAGAAAGTACAGTTGCTCCAAGAGCTTGAGGATAATGGCGTGCGAGGCCGTCAACTTACATTATTTTCTAGCTATCTCAGTAGCCGATGTCAGTGTGTCAAATTGTCTAATAGTGTCATCAAATCTGATTCTCCTGTCTTTTTTGGTGTTCCTCAAGGCAGCATACTTCGACTGACTCTACTTCTCATTTTTGTGTGACCTTAATCGTCACGATGGCGAGATTGAAGCACTTTAAACCATAAAAACTTATATTTATAGACTACTTTACTACGAAAAAGTTTGGCATAAAAGAATCTATACAAAATTCTCTATCTTATGGTCTAAACAAATCAATTACACTATGGATTTTTATTTTTAATCTACCGTAAAATTACCCCATTTCCGTATTGTTGGAAAATGTCGTAAATTGATAGTAGAATAAAAATAAAAATACTAATTTCTTCATAGAAAAGTAGTCACTAAATATAAGTAATTATGGGTTAAAATGCTGTGAGCGGGTGCGATCGGATCCAACCGCTTGAATTTTGAAGGAACATCGCCTTGGTCGGATCCGACCGTGTGCTCATTGAAAGGTTAATGAATACTGGCGCTTCGGTACATTCACAGCCGGATTTACTATAGTGTCCAAATTGTACCGAAGGTAGGCTCTTTAAAAGTAAAAGGAGATTAAACATACACACTATACGATGCCATAGTGAAAAAATTGTAGCTGCACAACCTACCGTAGAAATTCACGACTCTTTTAGTAATATCCCTAATGACACAAATTTCTCACTTTTTCAGGAACATTGTACAATTTTCATAGTAACGTACCAGTGGTTAAAAGAATTCCCAAAGGTGCGAGGATGCAACTTGCTAAAGCATTGTCATGCACTATTAAAAATTATTTCACTAATTGTGAAAAGAGTTGGCAAAAATTATTTCATTCGCGTATTCCCAATTTTATTTGAATAAAACAATAAATAAATCAAATACGTCTCAACTTAAAAAAGCTTATTTCAAAATTTAATATTTATATCATTTTATACGCGAATAATATTGATTTATCTCAACCTCGTCCTAATTTTGATTTAAAAAAAGTAGTTCTTTTCTCTTTTGGTCAATCCTTCTCAGAATTTATCTCTGCCTGCCAATACTTTCATGGTTGCACCATTACAAATTTCTGAAAAAGACACTTTAGACGCAATCTTGTAATTTTTGAATGGCTCTGCTGGCGGCATTGATGGGATTACGCCTCAACATTTCAAAGATATTTTAAGCACGTCTGCTGATGACGCCAGTAGAATAATTCTTAATGACATTACAAAATTATGTAATTTTATGCTTTCTGGTAATGTCAATCCCAATTTCATTCCCTATTTATATGGGGCAAGATTGTGTTACTTCAAAAAAAAAAAAGGATAACGGTATCCATCCGGCTTTTGGTTCCACATTTCGACGCTTAGCTTCAAAAGTAGCTTGCAGGCACATAATCTCTAACCTTAAGACAAAATTTCAGCCTAATCAACTAGGCTTTGGCACTGCAGGTGGCTGTAAAGTGGCGGTAGATTCAGTGCGTACATTTTAACAAATTCTTATGCAGATGTTATTCAAAAATTGACCTTAGCCTTAGCTTTTTACTCTGTCGATAGGATAACCCTTCCAAAAGAATTAGCTAACAATACCCTCGAAATTTATCATTACGTTTGGCAATGTTACGGTTAAAATTCGAACTTGTTTTATGAAAACCATATTTTTGATTCTGCTGTCGTTGTTCAGCAGAGTGACCCACGAGGCTAAGCTCTTATCAGTTTGGGAATTCCACCTATTATTTCAGGTTTGAAATCCAAGCTGAATGTCTAGTACCTAGACGACGGTACACTGATATATCTCTCAGTAATCATGCTTTACCAAGCAGATGACATCCTCAGTGATCTTACTCATATTATTCAAAATTTTAAAAACAATGGTCTTGAACCAAATAGCAATAAATGTTAAATACTGATTTCCAATAGTTTATCTAGTTCTAACAGAGATAAGTACTTTATTTCAAAATTTCAATTATATTTCTCCAGGAAATGAAAAATGTCAATGCGGAATCCCTACACTTGCTCGGTGCTCCGTTGTTTTTTGATAGAATTTAATCCGTTTTGATAACATTTATCATTTTTTACCGGAAACAAGGCATTCCACCTTAGTCCTCAGGGGTGACAACGAATCTGCGCTTTGATTTTTAATCGAGAATAAATGTAGATGTCTATGGGCCACGGCATCCACTTACCATCAAGTGGACTGTGTGCTCGTTTGTCACCCGTTCTCTATTAAAAAATCGAGGAAAAAATTTTTAGCATTATGAAATAAATATATTTATAAAAATAATTGAAAAAGTGTTTTATAGATATACAGTATATAAAACAACGCAAAGGAAATAAAAGGAATAAAAATAAATTTTGAGTCACGTTAAATAGAATATATACATGTTTAATCCAAGATATACCTACTTGGCGAATTTTAAACAGAATTTGTGGCAAATTTACCGAAACACTAGATGAATGGTTAAATAAAGCATTTAACTTCAAAAGTAAAATCTCGATATCTCTAAAATAATGAAATATAAAGCTGCGATGAATGGTTGTTTAATGTTCATAGACATTTCAGCGACGAGCAAGGATATCATATCATATCATGATAACGTCTTCGCTTTTGCTTTGAATTAAATTAAGGCTTTTTCCGCTTACAAGATCAAAATAAAAGAGTAATATCAAAGCTAAATGGAACACGAGCTATTTCCTCGTTTCAATTTTACTTGCATTCCCCTTGCAAATCCAGCGCCTAGGGCTCGCGCCCGCCCACCCTCCTCCCCTTAATTCACACAGCTTTCAGGCAGACTTTGCAGCAATTAAATGATTTAAGCCTGCTTCGTGTTTTGACACACAACAATGGTTTCGAGAATTGTAAGCATTATCCCTTAATAATGAATTTAAAAATAATAAAGGTACCGGTATTTATACTGTACCTTAATGATTGTGGTACTAAGACATTGTAGTATTAAAAACCATACCGTGCTATAAAAATATTTTTAACAACCGTGTATTTCAGATGGATGGAACCACTTGTTTTTTTGCTGGTTCTTCTCAGGAGGGGGAATTTTAACGAACCAGTGATGAAAGAATAAATGACCTTCAAAATGAATTATTTATATTTTTCTATATTATATATGAATAAAAATTATTCTATTCTATTCTATTTATTGGTAAAGAAGATGTAAGCGGCAGGCGTTGCACACATTGAAACTGGCGACGTAGACATCATTTTAGAAAAAAAAAAGTTCTTAACGTGATGTACTGGAAATTCTTATCGAGAAGTCGTACTCTAACAAAATTACGAAATACATACTATATTAGTTGTCACGTTTGCAAAAAATATTCTAATTGAGATCTTCTCGATAAATAAACTTTCATGGTGAATCAACATCCACGAACAACGTCCGTTATTTCAAAAATTATTCGTCAAATTTTTCCAAAATATGGTGTATTGATACATTGCTTCAGATAAGAAATTATTAATATTTATACGTGGTAGAGCCACGCTGCAGTTATATTATGGTTTGTCGCACGAATGGGCGGTGGGATCGAACGGGGATGGAGCACGCTCTCAGAATACCAGCGTAAAATAGCAGGTTAATGTGGCTGTGAAGCAACTCATTTTTAATCCTCAGTGGTGACAACACATCTGCATTTCCATACTTTATTGAGGATAGATGTAGATTTCTATGGGCCAAACAGCATCTATTTACCATCAGGTGAACTGTGAGTTCGTTTGCATGCCTTATTCCATAATATAATACATAAAAATATTTATTTAACCATAAAACCGGGACTATCAATAAACTATGTCTTGTAATCAGAATGACGTTTAGTAATAAAATATACTCGTATTTAACAGTATTAGATAAACAGATCGACCGTGGATGAAAGCTTGATCCAACCGAACATTTTCTTAGTTTAACGAAATGAAAAAAAAACTTATATGTACGTTCGTATGTATATCGATTTTAAAGTAATATTGTACTTATTTCAATCAAGCTAGCAACGCTAGTCGCTGTAACGCATTAATATCCTAACCCTTGTAAGCCTGATCAACAAATCCATAATGGAGCGGCACGCACACATACACGCCTTTGTAAACCGTAACCTGTAACATACAGCACACAGATACGAGTGAGCTGCATCGAACGCATCGCCCTAGCAACGATCCGGGCGAGGTGTTCTATTCTCATGACAGCATCTAAAACAGAATAACATTCGCCAAAATATCGAATTTTCTTGTAGTTATAGACTCGATTACAAACATCATCATCATCATTACAGCAAAAAAAAAGTAAATTGCCGAACAATGGTTCAGCTTGCTTTTTTTACGCTTCCATCATCGCTTACCAGGCCGTTACTCCATCTAGTGAGAAGGGCGCTCTACATTTCGCTTTCCATTACGGGACAGCCACTACAGAACCTTTCTTCCCCATTGTCGGTTTCACTACATCAGCTTACTGATTCGTTGGGTCGTGTACAACATCTGTTTTCAAGTTTTGAGGTATACGTGACGAGAAGATGTTTTGTAACCTCTCAAAAGTGACCAAACGACTTGGATTCATCGATTGATTTGGTTGACAGACTTGATCGAAGTTGGACCTATCTAGATGGACAATTTATGCTAGTTAAATATTTTTGTCAACAACTTTGAGCGTAGTGCTCCTAAAAACTACTAGCATAGGTATAATATGGACGTTACTTAAGTTACCTTTGTTTTGAGCATATTTATTTTAAGACCCATTCGTTGGGAATCACTACTGAGGTCATTATGCATAGAACGGAGGTCCTCCAGTGATTAATAACATACGCAAATATTAAAACAAGTGTTTTTAATTTAGTGCTTATAAAAAGAGTAAACCGTGTGGCTTGCAGAGAATCAAGTAGAAATCATGTAGAAATGTATTAATATAGGGGCGTTGCTACAGCTTTTAAAAAACGAACGTCTCAAGATGCGAAACGTCGAAAATTTATTTGCTTGTTTTATGTATTTGTTTTTTTCTCATTTTAGCGCCGTCTAATATATAGCATATATTAGATATCGCTATCCTATGACGTGCCTCGAAGTTTACATATACAAGGTTATTTTTCAAAGAGTAAAAAAATTGCATATTTATGTTTATATATTATACAAATAATCATCCCTCTTGGCATGACTCCTACACGGAGTTAGCACTTTTTTTAAATCGAGAAGTAGCATGACTACTGTAAAAAAATGACAACAAAAATGACACAGTTATTACAGTTTAAAAAATATAAAGCTTCTGCGTTTATTTCAAATTATCCGAAATTAAATGTAATTTATGGGCAACAACTACGCGTACGCGCCTTCTTCTGAGTGCGAATCAACACACAACGTTCTTTCCGACCGAGCGACCCAAACGAATGTAATAAATTAGTAAATAAAATAGTAGGCGTTAGATATTTATGAATGTCAATCAGTTAAAACAACGCATTACCAAGCATTCTGAATTTAAAATATAAAAATGACAGAATGTTGAGATATTTTTAAATTAATTTTACCTCACCCGTCACTTATATTATTTATTCTGAACCTACTCCATAAATTTGACCGTACATTGCAAAATAACCTTGTATAGAAAAAGTAATGTACAAAATTTTTATCCTGTCGCCACTGTCATGAAAAAATTTACACTACGAGACACCCTGATTCAAGTCAATTTTCCATCATGTAAATAGTCTTCTTTGGTACAAACGACCAATGTACAAACCAATGTACCAATTTGGTGCTAAAAATTATTATTTGACGTCTGATTTCTTAGTAGACTCTCGATTCCCAGCACCAAGGTGGCATGCCCGGGCTCAGATATACTTGCATCCCTATTCTTCTTATCAGTAAACTCTTCATTCATATTTTCTCAATTCATAAGTTACAGTATAATTTTATTGAATATTTATTGTTGTGAAAATAATATTCTTTTGATTTTTATAAGCTATTTGAAGGGCGAAACATCAAGCAGTTTGTTTTATTCGTTGAGTGGAATGTTTTATCGAAAGCATTTCCAAATAGCGTTCTTTAAAATAATAAGGCGATTATCAGGGAGGCATTTTTATTGTAGGGAAATCTTTGTAAACAATTTTAATTGGTAAATTTGGCCTAATCCGTTCAGTATTATATTTAAATTAAAACTAAGTAACGTGGATATGCACTAAGAAAATATGGAAAAAAACTAAGGAAGAGGTTAACAATGACTCAAAACATAGAATTTCTAGCATCGGCAACTTCAAAGATTAAGAGTCTACCATAATTTATTTGCCGTGTAGTGGCTAGTGAATTCCAGTTACGTTTATGAGGCTATTAGGGGAAAATTCACGAAAAATGTAATGGCTTTCGATGTATGGCTGAATAGCTATCCATTATCGGTTACGTCAGAGCCAGACAAAATATCCAGAACGGCTACGGGATACAACGCGTCTTGTGTTGCGATCGTCAATCTGTCTGCCAACCGTGTTCGCAAAGCACGCTCCTGAGCGGCACTTTGCTTTCATGATGATTATTTTTGTTTCTTTAGACTATGCTTTAGCGGATGAGGAATAGATAGTAATTTTTGTGTCAATCAGTAATGCGACAAGAGTCTTAAGTCTTCGGCCCCCTTTAAACTTTATTTCAGCTTTTGCAAGTCGCGTTTTTTATTGTCATTGCAAAGTTGTAATTGTTTTGCTTTAAACGAATTCGTAGGATGAATTGTGAAGGTGCTCACGAACATTTAGCCTGTGTCAATAGCTGTGTTTACCACGTATTTTTAAGAAACCACTCATTTGAGCCGAATATCGTTGTAAATATTTGGAGAATATTTATTAAAATGAATAGTGGCACCTGTTGGTAAACGTTATAACAATAATAAGAAATAAAACAAGCTAAATCTACGGCTAACTATATTGAATATAGAGATGAAGTACTCGTAAAGTTTACTAAACTGTAATCGATACTTTTACTCTACTAAATATTGCAAAAGTATCGATTGTTATATATAGTATACTTTTGTTTCCCTCTATCGCCACTTAAGACATCCACCGGATGATAAATCCCTATCTAATAAGTAGCCCACAGATCTCTCATTTTTGAGAGAGTTTTAGAGCAAGAGAGTGCCTTCCACGTTTTATAATTTGCAATTAAAATTTTTCTCGATTTTTTTCGGCTAGGATACGGCCTATATCACTCCTGGCATTGCTCTATTCCTGTTCGCAAAGTTTCAGCCAGAAAGAGAGATAAAAATTTAAGTATGGTTATTCACATCTTAAAGGTATAGAAATAACACTTTCAGCTCAATAAAAGGTAGTAATTTCCATATGTGGACAATTTTGTTTACGTGGAAATAGTTTTTTTAATGAATAAATGATGAGTTACTCAACAGTAATGGTTATTATGGATGTACCTGTTACTGGAGTGGAGTTACTGGATTATCTGTGACTGAAAATCACAAAGCCTGAATGGCTGTAATTGAATATTCATAAACGATTGGCTTACACGTTGATGAAGACGAGGCAATGGTTCAATATCTACATACGTACTCGTATTTGTCGTCTTTGTGTAACCAGACGTTACGTTTAGAAGCTCGTATGTAACAAAATTGACATATACACATAACAACTTATTTATTTATTCTTATTTACATTTCCTATTACAGAAGAAGACATATTTATTTATTAAAATAATTTTATTTTGTATTAGAGTGTAAAACATCCACTACCCCATATATAGTAGTGCACTCCCGTGGGAGTCGTAAGAGTTGACATAGACATAGTCTGTGTACATGTTCAAGATCGTCCCACCATTACATCAGATTTGATAAACCATAAATCCTCCCAAAATAACACCGATTCATACCAAGAATGATATGCGAGGCTATTGAAATTAAAAATGGTCTCAATTTCAATGGAGAAAATGGATGGGTGCTGCCATCTGCTTGATATCTTATTATCAACAAAATTAAATCCAATCTCAAACATACCACTGCAAGACTTCAAGATACTGCAAGCTCGTTCTGCGTAGATCACACTAAAAATTAATATTCAAAAACTGAAGGTTAACTGAAGGTAGCTGGACTAATTAAGTAGGAGGTAAGTAGGCAGTAAGTTACCTTCCGGGAAGGCGTTCAGGGAAGGTACCATGATTAACAGTGATAGAGACACGCGGCAGCTTTTGCTGTCGCACGGATGGGCCGGCTCAAACCGGGGTCGTACCACGATCTCTCAGAATACCAGCGTAAAGTAGAGAGTTACTTTTACATTTCGCTTGGTGATTGCAGGTGGCCGGAGGCCCAATTCTCACCCCTCCCTAACATGGTAGCGGAATTAAGTGAATACCTACACCAGGAGAGTACCATCACCCCTGGTGATGGAGAATCCCTCGCTGAGCATCCACGACCAAGTTGTCCTACTTTTCCTTAGCGTGGGTGCTCAGGCTGTCCCGGGGGCGCAAATCCGCTCGTAACGAAAAATTCTCGGCAAGTGGAGCAACAACACGGCGACCCCTGCCACGATATCCGTGAATTTTTGCAACATCAGGGGACTTCATATCAACCTCTTTAAAAATCCCTTTTGTATGCATATCCCTAGTCTCGTTAATAAGCTTATAATTTTCTATGAGATGTTTATGGCTGTAGCTGGAAGGGAGGAGGGTGAGTCGAGGACGCTAGAATGCTTTTTCGTTTAAAAATATAATTTATAATACCTTATCAAAATATATTTTTTTAATTGTGTTTGTTGTCTAGTTACCATTTTGGGTTTTAAAATCATCAAGTATAGGCCGTTGGAGGAAAAGGGGAGATCTCCCGCCGGGCAAGGTGTTCTACCCGAGGAGCGGCCAACGCATGGAGCATTGGCCGCTCCTGTGATAGTTTTTTTTTTGCGCCCGAAGCAAATATGGGCAACCCTCCGGAAAGCGGGGGAGGGAGGTTGGGAATGCTCATAGCATACCACGCAGCCGGCTGCATGGTTATGTGGCGACTTTTACCCACTAAACCCAACCTTTTAGGAATTGGCTTAACGATCTGACTAGAGATCTCTAAGCCGTATACGAACGCGACCCTCCTTGGCAGAAAGGAGGGCGCAAGTGTGATAGTTCGGAGATGTTCTATATATACTGTTTATGATTCGGAATTTTGAAAGCGCGATTTAGGCTTCGGTGTGTTTCGCTTGCGGCGCAACGACAGCGCCGCCACAGGTATTTTTCAGAAAAAAAAAATTATAAAAAGTCATTTGTGTCATTTGGTATTTGTAGGATTCTTAGAAAAAATGCCAAAGATCTGCTAGAACTTGATTCCTTGGGAAAAAGAGAAATGAAAGAGAGATGAAAGCTTTCTTGTGTTGAAAGCTTTCATCAGATCCGTGTCGTTATTTGAGGCTTGATAAATTATAGTATTCTCGGCACTGATAAATTATTTACTGTAGCGATCGATCCAGTACGCATTCGCAAGGGAATAAATATTACAAGAGCTTGTTGATTTTCCACTAAAGCTTACGTTATGTTAAAGGGAAGAAACACTTCATTTAATCATAAAGTAAAAGTCTACTTCTGATAATATGGTTGTACTATCCACAGCATTGTGCAAATTTATGTGTATAATTACAAAATTAATGCTTACGTGCAATAACATAATATTTATAATTATATAATTATGTTAAGAAAAGACCATTTAATAGCCAAGAGTATAATTACAAATATAATTTAGGAAATTAGCTGCATTTTATTATAGTAGGTATTCAGTACACAGTATTCGAACGTAAGTTGTTATAATAATCTAAATCCACTAAGAGATCACACTAACAACCTTTAATGACTTTACAATCTCGAAAGAAACTTATTATTATTTTCATTTATAAACTGCTGTTTACTGTATTTATAACGGTTACATAAAATCTATATTTTATTTCTAATTTAAGTCTTGTAATGTTTTCATATGTAAATTTTAATATACGTATATATCTCAGTGACTGACAATATCATGTCAACCCTACGCATCCGGGCTGCAAGCGACCCCCGGGCGTTACTATGTCAACAGTTTGGATGCGCCTCGGAGCTCCATTTCAATCTCGATATCAAGGTACGTAATAAATACGCTTCAGCAAAATTAAATATTACAACCACAACTTCCGAATATCTCGTTTCATATATTTCATTATTTACGCGAATATTTTGTCTTCAAGCGCATTTGATGTGGAATACCTGAAATCTATCTCATGTTTGTTAACTTTTCGATTTTCATAAAATTTAGTGTCCAGGGAGTTTCGGGGGCAATAAAGCGTAGGATTTATTTTTAGAAAATGTCTTTTTGTCCGTGTTTTCAGGCAATGTGGCAATGTGGCAATTAATGATTGCAATAGCTCAAGTGGATATCAAGCGGTCGCGAAATCGTAATGCCTTAGTTCGCGTTCTGTCTTCGGTCCGATTTTTTCCTTTTTTTCAAGTTCCCTTCTTTTGTGAGAAAATTTAATATTTCTAGCCCTTTTTTATTTTTTTTTAAAAATACGAAAATTTTAGTTGAACCTATGATTTTTTATTCAAATTACCAGTTAAATTTTTTCTATTATGTCAATAAGATCAAAAACTATTATTCATATTTCATCAGTATGTAATTTGTATCTAAATGTAATTTCAAAAATAAAAACCGAGCAAACCTCGGTCATTCAAGTACTGTAGAATTTACATTCTCTTTGTTATATGTTTGCTTACTTGTTAGTTTCAGTACTGCATCAAACGTCATAAAATTCACGATTGCATTACGTCAAACTTATTAATAATGAACGATATTAAAGTAGAAAATGAAGAAGAAAACGTAACACAAAGGATACAAAGATAATAGTGATAATAATTATAAAATTTTCTTTAGTAGGTTGTCATCAACACCGGTATTCCAACCGTCATTATTAATTTAAAAAAAGAATAGTTACCTATGAAAATCGAACTATTGTAAATACATTCGTGAGCTGCTAGTAATATATAATACATATCAACCATAGTTGATAAATATGCAGATATTTCTAAGAACACGTCGTTATCCGTCTTAGGCATGTGATCTTTTTGATATATTCCTACTGCAAAATACTTCTAGCTAAATTAAAAAAAATATTTTTCTTCCGACGGATTTGTGTTTTTAATATTGACAGTAATTAGCAAAATAATACCGTTTTCATAGAAATTCATATTCTACTATCCTAATTTTTTAGACAAAACACGAATTTTTAACTTTATCAATGTTACTATCTTATACCCGCTCGCTTCACTGGGTACAAGATAATATTTTACTGCGAAACCTACCTACCTAACCCATCGAGAAAATGTTTGCCAAATTAGTAAGTAACAAAGAAAATGTTTGCCAAATGAGTAAGTAACAAACAATGCGAAATGAGTAAATATAGATAATTTTTACACTCCGTCACCATGTCTAATGCTGCCTTTTAAAACACGGTCTTTTTAGTTTTTCTAATTAGTTTGACGTCCTCTCTTACCAGGTCGTCATTCCATCTAGTTCGCACTTCACTTTGTATAGGAGTACGAATTAGCCACTCTTCTTCGAGCTATTGGCCGAACCATCGACTCTCCAGCTTACTAATTCGTTGGTTTATGTCAGTTAATCCAGCTCTAATGCGGATTTTCCCAATTCGAAGTCTATCTCGCAGAGAAAATACAAGCACCATCACGAAGGATCGCGGCTCAGACCCATATATTACCACTGACAACACACTTTCGAAAGGGAAAGGACCACGCTTTCACAGAATGTCAGCGTAAAATAGCAGCTCGTTGCTGCTTTGTTCCGTATGGTGAGTCTAAAGAGCCGGAGACTATTTTTAATGGAAACAAGACATTCTATAGTAGTCTTAGGAGATGGTAACGCACCTGCATTTTGATCTTTAAACGGGGATTGACGTAGAGACACCACTGGACCACAGTATCGACTTACCGTAAGGTGGTGGTCTTGCGTACTGTTTTGTCATTCTTATTGCATAAAAGAAAATATCTGGACTGGATTTTCAACAGTTTTATACGTACCCTGTAAAGACTGTATTTTGTTTGATCAAATGCTTTATGGAGAGATGGTTTCATTACATGTGTGCGGTACAAAATAAACATTGAAACTGACATCGACACTTTGATTTTCCAATTTTGCCGTCCCTCGAAGCGCTCAAATTCGCAGAGAGGTAGGACTGTGCATTCGATCATTTTTCAATAATTAAAAGGTGATTTCATTTTTAATGACATTTTTGTACGAACGAAAGCACCTAAACTAAAATTATATGATCTGAAAATGTGGCCATAAATCTTTCTATAGAAATATTTTTTCCATTTTTTTAAACTACCTGTGCTCCAATTATATGTCAACGAAGCGCGTTCGTACTACTCTTTTGTCAGATCGGAAATCCAAAATACCCGGAAAAAAATTCATAAGAACATTATTCAATGTGTGCTTAAACTGTTACTCAGCCAGTAACAGGGAGTAAATTTGACGTGAATTGAATTTTATATTCTCACGTCTCACGCCCTGGCCGCCCGGGCATAAGATGTTGCTTTTTGATAAAGCAAAAAATCGCTGGTTTTCCACTCGTCGGCACAGCATCGGCACGACACCGGTGCGGCAATGGCAGCACACGGCGCAGGTACCGGGGCTCCGTATTTCCACTGGAAGAAATTAATAGGTTTTTGTGCAGTAGTAACATATACTTCAATTCAACAACATGTAAAAATCATCTCGATAAGTCGTTGTATATGTTTGTTATATCTCTCACATTTAAGACGAAAATATAGTCAACACACAGAAGTCAAATTTTGAAAAAAAAAGATACTTAGAAGGAACTATCTGTCTAAATCTAAAATACCTTTCAAAGGTTGAAAATAGACCCCAAAAATATTTCAGCTACTTTGGCACGAGCGAGGAGATATTTAATTATTTCACAAGCCAAGTTCGAGTCTCAATCTCAATGCGTCTCTTCCACCTCGACCTGCGTGCACGCACACGCACACGGCTAAAAAATGCAATATACATACACATTACACATGCAGTTTTACCGGCCAGCACCAAGCGGGAAGCTTGCTGTCCCAGCACCGGTAATGCCACGGGTTGGAATCGTCGCTGGGCCGGCGCCGTATGGAAACACGTGCCATATATTTTATACATTGTTGCTTCCCCAGCAGCCAGACCGGTGCGGTGGCGTGCCGATGAACGGAAAACCAACATTATGATAAGTTGTTGGTATTTTGTCGGAAGTTTAATGATGCTTAACATAAAATTTTGGGAAAACCAAACGAATTTTAATCTGGCAACTCTAATCTCCTTCCCCTTATTTGACACTCCTTTTTTAACAACACTGAAACAGAAAATATTTTTCCTTGTCGTATGTTTTGTAGCGAGTGCTTTATTATTTGTGAACTCTGAAAATTTGATATTTGTATTCTCCCCGTCATCGTCGGCGTCGGATCCTTTGTTTTTGCGCTTTGTAGCTTGAGACTTGTGCTTCTATAAACTTTTACTCTTCTGTTATGTTGGCATGTTATTATTTTAATATTAATTAATTAGCAATTAGCTTTACCGAAAGTTTAAAACATCCAAAAAATCGAAGAATAATCAATAAAAGACAAAAACAATAAACTTTGGCATAAAATTCATAAAATTTAAAACATTTACTCGTATGAAAATGTTAATTTTAAACTGATCTCTGACTACAAAGATATATACATTTTAAAGAACCACTAATATATTTCAGTAAAGTTAAATATTTTAATAGTAGTCGCGTCCGTATAAAATCAATTTACAAAATAATTATTTCAATTTAGTATCCGTTTTATGTTCTACTTGTGTGGTAAAATTTATAAAGGCCGTTGGTATTTCAAACATACAGATATTGAATATCATTTTCAACATAAAGCGATACGCACACAGGCGCGCTCTACACGGACATACGATCGTATAAACTGCACAGAATCGTATCACCTCGGCAACAGCCCGGGCATTGAGTAACTTATATAGACGCCAAGGTAAAAGGCTTTACTGTAATACCTTCAATGAAGTTTGCAGCGGCGTGAAATCAAATTACGATTAATAAAAGCGTTACTCAATGATTTATTCGAGTTGATATATTAGGTAAATAATATTGTTTTATGATATATTGGGTAAGTAATTTACACGGTAGAGCCATGATGCAGCTATATTACTGGTATAGTTGGAGCACGAATAGGTCGGCTCGACTGGGGAAAGAACACGCACTCACAGATTTCCAGCGTTAAATAGCAGCTTAACGCTGCTGTGTTTCTTTTGTTGAGTGTAGAGAACCGGAGACTCTTTTAACTGAAACGAGATATTCCATCTTAGTCCTCACGGTTGACAACGCATCTACATATTGATTCGTTATCGAAACGGAATCCTCTTACTATCAGGTGTACTGTGTACTCGTTTGCCACCTTTATAGTATAAAAAAATACTAATTGAAACACACTTTCATTCACTCACTCATTTCACTATAAAATATTCATCTCTGAACAAAGACCTCTCTCATAGAACTACCTCAAGTGGAGATTTCGCCATAGTAGTCTAGCTTGACAGGTGGGCTGGCAACCCCAGATTTTTGTTATCATAAAATACTGCTGCCCATCTCCTATTCAGTTTTCTCTGTTGCGGATTTTATCGTGTGTATTAAATTATTCAACGTCCCAATGTAATGTGATAGTTAAAGTTATAATCTGGAGGAAGATGTGGTGAAATATGACATCAAGAAGTCGAAAACCTCACTCTTCCACGTTACCATCTTATGGGTGCTGTAAAGTGCTCGAAACATCAAGAATATAACATAAGTCAATAAACGCGATACAATTCGGAAAAACTAGTTTTATTTAAACGAACACATGAATGAGAACCTTATGTGTTTTAAAATGTGATTTCGTAGCTCTTATACAGGAATTTTTGAGTTGAGTGAAGATGAATACCATGTGATAAAAGGCTGGTACGACATCGTCACAACATCTTGTTAGGGAGTAATCATGAGGATATCCCAACTTAAAAAAGTTTGCATTGCTTGTACTTTTACTAAGTTAAAAAAATATTAATAATTTTGCGGTATTGCAAATTTATACACGACTGAACAAATAGTCTATCGTAATTATATTTTAAATATTATTAAAATACCAGGGTAGTGCGAGTAAGAATATCCACTGCACCAAACGACAGAACGAAGTAAAACAGGAGATGGGTAGCAGCATTCGTGATAACAACTTATTAAAATACCAGGGTAGTGGCGGTGTAAGAATATCCACTACACCAAACGACATAACGAAGTAAAACAGGAGATGGGTAGCAGCATTCGTGATAACAATTCAAAATACCAGGATAGTGGCGGTGTAAGAATATCCACTACACCAAACGACAGAACGAAGTAAAACAGGAGATGGGTAGCAGCATTCGTGATAACAATTCAAAATACCAGGATAGTGGCGGTGCAAGAATATCCACTACACCAAACGACAGAACGAAGTAAAACAGGAGATGGGTAGCGGCATTCGTGATAACAATTCAAAATACCAGGATAGTGGCGGTGTAAGAATATCCACTACACCAAACGACAGAACGAAGTAAAACAGGAGATGGGTAGCAGCATTCGTGATAACAATTCAAAATACCAGGATAGTGGCGGTGTAAGAATATCCACTACACCAAACGACAGAACGAAGTAAAACAGGAGATGGGTAGCAGCATTCGTGATAACAATTCAAAATACCAGGATAGTGGCGGTGTAAGAATATCTACTACACCAAACGACAGAACGAAGTAAAACAGGAGATGGGTAGCAGCATTCGTGATAACAATTCAAAATACCAGGATAGTGGCGGTGTAAGAATATCCACTACACCAAACGACAGAACGAAGTAAAACAGGAGATGGGTAGCGGCATTCGTGATAACAATTCAAAATACCAGGATAGTGGCGGTGTAAGAATATCCACTACACCAAACGACAGAACGAAGTAAAACAGGAGATGGGTAGCAGCATTCGTGATAACAATTCAAAATACCAGGATAGTGGCGGTGTAAGAATATCCACTACACCAAACGACAGAACGAAGTAAAACAGGAGATGGGTAGCAGCATTCGTGATAACAATTCAAAATACCAGGATAGTGGCGGTGTAAGAATATCCACTACACCAAACGACAGAACGAAGTAAAACAGGAGATGGGTAGCGGCATTCGTGATAACAATTCAAAATACCAGGATAGTGGCGGTGTAAGAATATCCACTACACCAAACGACAGAACGAAGTAAAACAGGAGATGGGTAGCAGCATTCGTGATAACAATTCAAAATACCAGGATAGTGGCGGTGTAAGAATATCCACTACACCAAACGACAGAACGAAGTAAAACAGGAGATGGGTAGCGGCATTCGTGATAACAATTCAAAATACCAGGATAGTGGCGGTGTAAGAATATCCACTACACCAAACGACAGAACGAAGTAAAACAGGAGATGGGTAGCAGCATTCGTGATAACAATTTATTAAAATACCAGGATAGTGGCGGTGTAAGAATATTCACTACACCAAACGACAGAACGAAGTAAAACAGGAGATGGGTAGCAGCATTCGTAATAACAATTTATTAAAATACCAGGGTAGTGCGAGTAAGAATATCCACTACACCAAACAACAGAACGAAGTAAAACAGGAGATGGGTAGCAGCATTCGTGATAACAATTCAAAATAATCAAAACCCGCGGTTACCATCCCGCCTGTCCAGCGTGACTACTTTGTTAAATATCCCCCCTGTGAAGCAATCTGGGGGCGGGGCTATGTTCATGACATTATATAGGCTGTGATGATGATAATTATTACAATATTTTATGATTTGTATTTGTATTATAATTATCAAAACATCAAAAGTTTGCTAACGATAGATGCATCTCAAATGACCTAAATAAATCAATGTAGGTCGGATCGATTTTGACGTCGGTGAACTCGACCTACTTTGTCAGCGTTGGGGTAGGTTCCAGTCGACGAGTCCCGTATATACAAGGGCAAGGCTTTCACAAACTTTTGTTATTAAATTAACTGTTGTGGATTTGTGTCGTACCGGTTACTACTTTTGTGTTCTTGCGAGTTTTCAAAGTAAAAAAGCAATTGTTGCTGTCTGTTTATATTATATTATAATTTTTGTTTGGTTAAGAATTCTTATTTGACATTAATTTTGTTTTAAAAGGATGGAATTTTTTTTAATTAGTCATTTGTTTATTAATAAGCGTAATGTTTTCATCGCAATTCAATATAATTGTCGTCATCATGGATACGTTAAAAATTGGAGTAATTATGGAATATGAGTACCGTCGTGGCAGCAATGTGGCACAAGCGGCACGCAACATCAACGACTTTTTCGGAGTGAATACTGCAAACGAACGCACCACCTGTTGTTAGTTTGTCCGCTTTTGTTCTGAAAATTTCGACTTGAAAAAAGAACTACGTGGTCGTCTGAAAACTATGGTAGGCAATGACGAATTGAAGGAAATTTTGGAAGTCCATTAAACTTAATCTACGGCTAAGTCAGCCGTAGATTGGTAGCCGTAGCAACAACTTTCGACGAAATTTCGTTCAAAATAATAATGGTTCATATGCGTCCAATTGGTAAGGTAAAAAAGTTTAACAAATGGGTGCCCCGCGAACCCAATGATCGCCAGCGCGGAGTATACGTCGAGACGTGCCTTGCACTCAAAATTCCACAAACGAAGGAATTTTGAGCCGCATTGTTACCTGTGACGAAAAATGAATTCTATTTGACAATTGCAAGCGTTCGCCCCCCCCCCCCCCCTAGCAAGCAATCTATGGACGAGGCCTGTGTTCAGCAGTGGACTAAAGCGTAAAGGTAGCGGTACCAATTTTATAAGTTTGTTTTGGTGTAATTTAACCGAAGCTAGAACTTCTAAGCAGATAAAATGCAGACCGAGAAAAAGAAAAAAAAGACGGAGATTTACACCATCGTCTATTTCTACTCAAGTCTGATGAAAACACAAAAAAAATTAAGGAACATACCTTATAAAAGAAAGAGAGAGAGAGAGAGAGAGAGAGAGAGAGAGAGGCGGAGATGGATTTTATTTCGCAGAGAAATTCCGAGCATAACCCGCTGAGCGGCGGTTCGCTGTTTCGGTTCTGTAAGCATATCACTAGTAAGTAAATGAAATAGGACACAGCCTTGTAAAAGAAATATGAGTCCAGCGCGCTAAGATAAAATGCCTCACAGCCACCAATATGGAAATATTACATTTAAATCGGAAAACTATCATGAGTGCGTGGATGCTTGCTAGCAGAAATAGGTATAATAAGTGTAGGATCTTGATAGCAGAAAAAGATAATCCATGTCTCACAGTAATCGCACAAGTCAACGAATGCAAAAATAACAAAGGATAGATAGATCTTTTGATTTCTGCAATATATTAAATTAATCATCCTTTATATAAGACAGGTGTGAAGTATCTAATAAGCAGCAGCAATTGGAGCAGCAAAGAGATGTCTAGTACGGCGATTTTTCCGCCAAGCAAGGCGAATAGGACTAATCTTACTTACCATGGGAATTAATATTCTTTGATAAAATAATTGAGTATTAGAATTCGGTTGATAAAAATCAGTTCTTAAGTGTTCTAACTGGTATTCCTACTAGACTAATTCACCTATGATGCAGTCAGTACATTCAAACCCTTCCACGCTCTAAATACTTGATACCAAATTCCGTTTAGTTGCAAAATACCCCAGAATAAATAAGTATAAAGATTTAAATTTTTAACAAAAGATTTCAATTGTTTTAAAATGTTATAATTTTTAGAAAAATCGAATGAATCGTAAAATTTCTAGTATATATATATATATATATATATATATATATATATATTTCCTTAAAGAAAGTTCGTTTGGACATTTTTAAAAAATTAACAATATTTTAGTTATATTGAAGTATATTGGAAATTAAATTTTATCATCTCTCCCGGGTTGATAGCAAATTTATCGGGCATCATTTTATAACCTAAACACTTTTCATATATCGTGTACCGTTTCCTTTAAAACTGGCTGGTGCTTCAGGACATTTTATAGGGTGAGGGAGAGTGATGAACACCAGGGAGGGGGAGGTAGAGAGGATCAAATTTAAAATTTTCGCTACTAAAGTACATAATATGCCGATACATAAAAGTACTCCATTATGTTTGCCATTTTTCCATACATTGCTATTTAAAATGCTTGAACTAGGTGTCGTGTCATGTCGCCCAGATCAGTCACGTGATATATGCGAATGGAACCGCGGGGCACAGCTAGTTTGGGAATAATATGGAATACCAACTTACGAGTAAAAACGGTCTCCGATTTTTGTTACACCGTAAATATTTGTTTTTTTTTCCCGGACGGACCAACTGTTTCTTACTGCAGACATAAAACGAGTCTGGTAAATTAACCTACAACTTTTCTAAACTAACTTTATATCTGAAAAACCAAACCAAGCATAAAGTTGTTTTATATTTCTTGTTGTGTATTTTTGAGTAGTAGTTTCAATAATTATTTTTACTTTATTAGATATTGCAGGCATCGCCATTTAAACGAAATCGCATTTTTTTCCGGAGGAATTTATAACAGTTTATTAGTAGAAAGCTGCATTCACTTATAATTCTGGAACCAATAGTTGGATAGCTATGCACCTCTGTATATAGTATTAATTACGCGTGAACGCTCTTTTACGTTTTATGTATTTCTCATTAATTATTTTTGAGTAGTAGTTATGATATATCTTTTTACTTTATTAGGAAGTGCATGCATCCCTAATTAAACAAATGGTTTATAACAAATTACGTGAATATAACTTTTGATTCAATAAAATAACTGACGTCGTTGAAATGTTCCGCTCGGAAACAATGCGGAGGAATTTGATATCAGCTTATTAGCAGAAATCTGCAGTCACTAATAATTCCAGAACCAATATTTTGATACCTATGTACCTTTGTGTACAGTATTCATTGCTTCGTACGCCTGTCTATGTCAATAAGGATATTCACAGTGCATGATATATCTGATTTTACAGTAGCATTTGATTTTGCTTTGTGCTCTACCTTTTTCATAAGCGTATAATTAAATGATCGAAATTAAATCGAAATCTATTGAAATTTCGAAATTATTAAAGCAATATTTTTTATATCTTCACGTTATAACTCGTCGACAGCTCAACTTTATTGGCTTACTGATTTATTTTGCGCTCAGCTTTAAGGGAAAATATCATAAGCAAATCTAAGAAATAAAATATACTTAACGGATACCTAACTCTGAAGAATGGCGTTCCAGCTGCAGCCGCGGCAGCTGTGTTAGGGCTGTCCCAAAAACCAGGCTAAAATATTGGTGCCGTGATTCGTATGCTTAATGACTACATCCGGAAACCCTTTTTACTGGTAACGAAGCATTCCATCTTAGTCCTCAAGGGTGACGACGTATTTGCATTTTAATACTTAATCAAGGACAGATGTAATATTGTTGCATATTGGATACATCATCCACTTACTATAAGGTGAACAGCGTACTCTCTTCTTTACTTGTCATCTATACTTGCAACTTTTTATTTTAATTAAGTTTAATTCACTCCTCAGGAATCTTCCAAGAAATCACGGCCCTGGGTCATTTACAGTTACAGCCTATCAAAAGTTCACCGCTGAATATTGTATTCCCTATAGAGCCTTCCCTATAGATGTTCTAATGAAGGGAAACACAGTCGGCAGGCGGGTTAGCAATCGCAGTTTTGTTATTTTAAAGTCGCTTTTAGGACGATGCTGCTGTACACTTACTGAGCCATTAGCCATAAATAAAATATAGAAATTATTTCATTTGAGAACCAGTTGTCGTCACGTAAACATAACACGTTGAAGTAACACAAGGTGGTGGAGCCATGCTGCAGCTATATTATGGCTGTAGCACAAATGGATCGGCTCGACCGGGGAAGAACCACGCTTTCACAGAATACCAGCGTAAAAAAGCAGCTCAATGCTGTTGTGTTTAGTATTGAGTGAGAGTGCTTAGAGAACCGGAGACCCTTTTTAACTGTAAACGAGTCATTCCATCTTAGTTCTCAGAAGCGACAACGCAATTTCATTTTAATTCTTAATATAGGATAGATGTAGATGTCTGTGGGCCAAAGCATCCACTTACCATCAGGTGGACTGTGTGCTCGTTTGTCACTCATCTCCTATAAAACCTACAGCTGGACATTACCTCTCCCGCTGCAGAGCGGATTTGTCTTAAACCTCACGCTTGGCGGGTACATTGTCAAACGCAGTACTGTTTCAAATCTTTGACACTGCTGCCCATTGCCATTACGTCTGGTATTATATATTTTACGCCCGGCTTAAACGGGATGGTGATATCCGCCACCTATCGGAGCTGTAAGTTTTTTATGACGTTTTCCACAGTCGGGTTATCGATCTTCTTACGCTACCACCACCCTAGAAAGAAATAGAACATCATTAATTTAACATTAATCTATACTTTGACCAGAAGTACAGTGTTCCTGTTTCTCATAATTCCTATAATTATCATAATTCTCTTTTAACACATCTTCGATAAATATTGTCCTTAAAGAAGAATACAGGCAATGCTGTTAATATTAATGTCCCGTAAACCTTTTCTCTGCTTAAAATATTTGTGCTAGAAATGGTCCACGAAATTCGTCAAATGGCGGATTCAACACTACGTCAAAAAGGGTTTTGCAGCCCCTACCCTAAACCTAAATACTACAGTCAACGAAATAATAGTCCGTTTGTTACTTATGACATTGTGTAATGAAATCTCACGAAAAACCTTCTTATGTAAAATATTGCCAATATAAATGTTCCCAAGACGAGACATTACATGTGACTCGTACTGTCAAAAAGTTATCAGATGTCATGTAGAGCTAAGGTTCTAACTTTCACGCCCTAATTATATATCTTAGTCAAAAATATGTAGCTTGGCCGTTTTGCTACCGTCCCATGGACGTAGGGTGAATTTTCTTTTTATAGAATACATGTGAATAACGCGCACACAGTCCACCTGATGGTTAGTGGACGATGTAGCCCAAAGACATTTCTAAATTTATCCTGGATTAAGAATCAAAACGCATATGGGTTGTCATCCCTGAGGATTGAAATGGAATGCCTCGTTTCCAGTAAAAATGGATTTCCGGATCACTAAACTCACCATATGAAAAAACACAGTATTATGCTGCTACTTTACGCTGGTGCTCTGAGGGAGCGTGGTCCTTTCCCGGTCGAGCAGATCCATTTGTGCTACAACCATAATATAGCTGTAGCGTGGCTATACCGTACATGTTAGTTTATTTACTGTTCATTACTTTACTGTTATACAATATTAAAGAAAAAGTAAAAAGATAAATAATAACCTACAACGGGGCTGCAATGATGAGGTAGGGGGCAGCATCACCAGCAGCAGTAGTCCACCTCACCAGCAGTCGTCATCTACAGCATCGGCAGCCAGTAGAACGAAACGGCCAAGCCACATAATATTTTGATTAAGGTGTAGAGTTCGTGAAGTGGCTTTTAGAGTTACGGCGTGTAGAGTTAGAAACTTGGCTCTACATGAGATCTGATATCTTTTTGACAGTGGGAGCCATATGGTCTCGTCTTGACAATATTTTACATGTATATAGTTTTTGGTGGGATTTCACTTCTTTTTGTAAGTTGCTTATGAGAATATTTTTTATTTTTGTTCATTTGTTTGGATGTATTTCGTGCACATCAGACGTGCCTTTTTTCAAAGCCCTTTTTTTGTTTATAATAAGCAAGCAAGATCAAGGCTATACTTGGGTCTTAGGCGATTACATTCGACTATAGCTGACTGGCGTATTTTAATACTACCAAAGTCCATATTTATAAGGTGAACACCTTGCAAATTAGTCACTTTAAAGTAACATAGTAATATTCTAAAACTTGAAGAAAGCCCCATACACATTTTTATCTCCTCATTATTGTATATATATATATATATATATATATATATATATATATATATATATATATGTATATATATATATATATATATATATATATATATATATATATGTTGTATTGAGGGATGATTTTTTTAAAACCTGAAATATGTATTTTAATTTGTAATAAGAAATCTGTGTATTTGTATAATTTTCAGGTCTCTCTATTTATGGGAAAATTCATGGGAAAACTCCAAACTTCCATCCTCTAGTGAAAAGGGAGGAGGTGATTAACTAAAACTCCTGAAATATGTATTTTATTATTATTTATATTTATATATACAGAAACGCGTTCTATTTTTTTTTCGAATTTTAATTTGTTAGTGGCGAAGGCAAAAAACCAAATTAAAAACTATACCAAATTTTTTTCCAAACTACATTTCGTTGGAATTCGATTTGAGTGTGAAATGGAGAAACTACAACTTTGTGCGGTTATTAAAATTTTGTTTTTATCCATAAAGAGTGTTTTTGAAGAACTGCAACCCACTTTGGTTCACAATGTTTCGTCTTATTCTATAATGGTATACTGGCGAGCCATTATAGAAAGAGTGGCGCTAAATTTAAACGCGGCAAAATCACCACTATGCAATGACAACACTCGCTCCTAGTGGCCAACATCGGCCGCTACGCAGAAAACGTTAAAAAATCGAAAAATGTAGATCGAGGTGTGACTATCTGTTATATATTTTCGAAAGCTTTCATTAGGGACATTTCAGTTTAATTTAACTCATATTAAAATTTGAAACGGTCGCCATGCGCTGAATTGCTCGTATGTTAACACCTTAACAGACACCCAAAAGAAAGCAAGACTTGACATTTCAAAGGTAAATTTAGCAGTAGTCGAAGAAGACCCAGATTCTATTTGCGCTCGTTTTGTAAGCGTAGATAAACGTGAGTATACAATTTTGGCCCGGAGACGAAAAACCAGAGCAAGGTGTGAAGAAGACCGTCTTCCACGCCAGCCAAGAGATTCAAGCTGTCTGCGTCCAATGGAAAAATTATGGCCTTGAGCGTTTGGGATGCTAAAGGTATAATAATAATTGACTATTTAAGTAAACAAGAGACAGCTCCGTGGCGCGGTGGCTTAGCAATGATTTACAGCGCTAAGGGCCGCGGGTTCAAATCCCGCACGGAACAAGTATTTGTATGGCCTACAAGTAATTGCTCCGGGTCTGGATGTTTGCGATGAGGTGATGTATAATATACAGGTCTTTTACGAGTCCCAGGACCAAGCTTTTTTTTCCCAAAGGAATTAACTAACTTACAAAACGTTGTTCAAAGTGTATTAGTTTGAAAGGCGATTAAGTTGAAAAACAAATGCAATTTACATATACTTATCTTAGAGATTTACTGTGTTTCCAAAGATTTATATTTAAAATATGTACATGTTTATATGTACATTTATATACGATTTGTTTATGTGCGTACATTTCTAATACGTGTGTAAATATATACTGTGCTGTATCTTTATAAATTATACTACAATGTTATTTTTATTTCTGACACTTATCACATTATTTCTACACGTCCTGGGTTGACCGGGAGAGAAAGCCAAACATAATTAAGTCCGCCCTTTGTAATTCTTTTTATTAATGTGTACTATTAAGTTTAACATAAATGAATGATTTTCATATTTTTCTTTACAATCTCTTCGGCGAATACATTTTATTTGAAGTTATATTCCTATTGTTGACAAGATTATATTAAACATTGAGCATTAATTAAATTGCTAACTCGACAAAGTTGTAAAAGATATCGTTATAGGCTTTTATTATTTAATGTAGAAATAACCTATTTCAAAAACAGCATAATTATTTGGAAATAAATGAAATTGTTATCCAGACGATAATGTGAATTGATGTACCTAACCCTTTTTTAAAAAAAAACTTCCAAAACAAATTTACTCGCTTTGTTTTTGCGAAATGTGTTAAATCGCTAACGTTATGATCACGTCTTAACTGTTGGAAGTAGTTGTGTTGGGAGTAGTGGTGCTAGGATTAGTGGTGACGGGATTAGTGTATGCAATTGAGGGAGGGCGGGAGGTGCTCTGCAAACTACGTAAGACACATCATTTAGTTGAGCGGATGGTTGCAAAGTAACTATTAATATCATTTTTATTTTTGAAAATATTTCTTTATTACTATTTAGGCGTTACTTTGCGTAAATAATATTTCTTTATTATTCAAGCAAAGTAACGCCTGATTCTATCAATTTTACTAGTATAATAATATTAATCTGTGTGTAACCGCAGTTAACTATGACATCGGGACGTCGAACACCTCAATTCTCCTGTGATCATAGGTGCTGTAAAGTGCTCGCAACGTCGGGAATATAAAAAAGTTAATATAGGCGATAAAATCTGTAAAAACTAGTTTTATTTAATTATACTATATAATTTATAGGTGACGCTTGTGCTCATCTTCAAACCTAGAAGTAACTTGTAAGTCGTCTAAACATGAGAAGCAATATAAGTCGGTTTTTGTCAATAACCGCAGAAACATTTTAGTAGAGTGGCGTAGTCTATAACCCATATAAATATTTTGAATTGAGAAGTGATGTTGCATTGGCATGATGTGAATCTGATAAGCACGCACCAAGTGTGTTGTGGAGAAGATGGTATAACCATGCAATGTGTGAGAAAAAACTCGGATATGCCTCACCGAATATTTGCCTGGTAGGTGCGATGCGTGCCTTGAAGGCAATGTAATGTTAAACTGATTTTGAATAATGGATGACTCCTGTGTTTATTGGTGGATCTTCTCTGTAGTTGTCTTTTGGAATCTGTAGTACTTAGTTCATAGACTAAAATAAGTTTTAACTATTTTTTAATTCGGGTTATTTTATTGTACGTTTGCTGTAAAAAAATGTTTGTGCAGCCATCTTTCAGGCTTTCTGGAATTTCCAATTGTCACCTCTTTCAACATTGAGGAGACGAAATATATCAATGGATTCTTCAACGCTTCCTCTATATAGCTAAATTAAAATGATATAACTTCACTATCATCATCACCGTCATGAGTGCAACCCATGACAAAGAATACCCCAAAGCAGGGCCCGAGTTCAAAAATCATTTATTAAGTAATTATTAAGTATATAACATCAAAATAGTACAGATATACCGACCTATATTACGTCAGACATAGTCCAAAAGAGCAGTAAGCTACACGAAAAACATTTAGCCTAAAATATGAATTGGAATGGAAGTGGTAAGCGGTTAGTCCATTGCCTGCACAATCACAAACCCAATATCCCATCAGTTGTCTTTTACGACATGCTGGGTAAGTAACACTGTTGGCACCTTCTGTTTAGCTGACTTTTAAATAAAGAAGGACGTTCTGACTTAGACTGTATGATCATTTTTTTATGTACGTCACGAGACATCACTGTCAATTGTGAACTGACTTTAATTTTTTTAAATTGGTTATAATTTATCACTTACCTTTACTTTAACTTCTTAATAAATTATACGCCAATACTTCACGAGTTCTTTCTTATAAACTTCTAAAAAAAGTCCACCCCTTAGGCTCGTAAGATAAGAAACGATTTTTATAATGTTAAACTATAAATACAACATTTTTGAGCTTATGTTAATCTTTAGACCACTCGAACGAGTAAAAAACATCCAACTTTTAGTAACGATAGATTTAATACCTGTGATTATATTTTGACCTTTCCTTAAGAAAATGATCTAACAGTCGAGAGTTTTATTCATGTTTTAGCTGGTTAAATGGAAAATCAGAGATTCAAGTAAAAGAGTGAGAGATAAGATCAAAACAACAAAAAACGATTGAATATTTCATTAAAGAACTAATCAGTGATTTTCGTAGCGATTTTACAAGTGACGTAACCTTTTAGTAGCTGCAATACGGTAAAATATTTCGAAGAAATATTTTCAATTGAATTTTCCCCGAACAGTGCTGTTGCTATGAACAAATCATTTAATTTCTCTATTTTTTTCATTAAACTTTTATTATGAGCCTGTCCGTATACAGCTAAGAATCTAAGGTTGGTCCTGAAAAAGATGACCAGAGGAAAATCACCAGGGCACGATGGTGTGGCGGCGCTGTGCGTGTGTGCAAGCGAAACACACCGAAGCCTAAATCCTATCGAAGCCTATCAAAATACCGAATCATAAACAGTATATATAGAACATCTCCGAACTATCACATGGAGTGTTGGCCGCTCCTCGGGCAGAACACCTTACCCGGCGGGAGATCTCCCCTTTTCCTTCCTACGGCCACAATGGTCTCAGTGTCGAGCATCTTCACAATGCAGGGCCGCATCTCCCAAGGGTTCTGGCAACGTTTGTATACTTTTTGTATTAGACACTCCTATTTACCTGCCGAACTAATGAAAACTATTGTTGTTCCAATAGTGAAAAACAAGACTAGGAATATATCAGACAGGGCTAATTACAGGCCTATATCCTTAGCAACTGTATTAGCAAAGGTACTTGACGGTTGGCTGGAACTACGACTTAACAACTATATACAGCTAAACGATGCTTAATTTGGTTTTAGATCAGGCCTGTCGACAGAGAGTGCTATAATGTCGCTGAAGCATATTGTAAAATATTACATCCAGCGACAAACACCTGTGTATGTTACATTTCTGGATCTTTCCAAGGCATTGACCTGGTTAATTATGACATACTATGGACAAAACTTCATGAAATATCCGTTCCAGCTAAACTTATCACCACTTTAAAATATTGGTACGGTCATCAAGTTAACTAGGTCAGATTTTCTGGCGAGTTATCCGACGAATATGTGTTGGAATGCGGGGTGATGCGGGGGGGGGGGGATTATCTTCGCCTGTGCTGTTCAGTCTCTGCGTAAACGGGTCAAATTTTGACGGTCATATGATTAATAATATAACTTATGCCGATGACATGGTGTTGCTGAGTCCATCGGTTAGTGAGTTATGGTGTGACTTCACGCAAAAGATCTACAATGCGTTTCGAATTTAATATAATAATGCCCACAGTATGCTAATGGGCCTTCCTAAACACTGTAGTGCTTCAAGCATGTTTGCTGAAACAGGTGTTGATGATTTTTATGGCACCTTAATAACGCGAACTGCGTCAATGTTATGTAGATTACGGAAGAGCTCAAATAGTGTCTTGAGGATATTTCAAGATAGGCTTGACAGTCCCATTCAGAGGCATTGGATCCTAATGCATTTGGGTGGGACATTCAAGCTTCTTAAATGATTGCTCTCGTTCTATTGATATAATTTATTTTATCCTTATTTCATTATTATATTTTTTAGTTTATGCAAATTACTAACAAATGTGTATGGGTTTGTATATTTAAAATAAACATTATTATTTTAAAATAAATGATGATAAACCTCACAGTTACGGCGATCTGTAATTAGATGCAGTTTTTCTGCGCAATAGCGGTTTCCTTTCTGTAGTCGACACTCAGGATCCCTTAGACACGCCAGAAGCCAGTCAAAGCGAAAATATTCACTTTGAACCACGGGTTGAATAAAGTTATGATTTTCTTTTCAAATTAATCTCTTGTTAATTTAAATTGCGCAAAATCTTACGTGTCGCGTAATGAAGCTTATATAAAGGGCAACAGCAAAGTCAAATAGGCAGTATAAAAATACTTACAAACATCATTGTGACTACGAGCCGTTATTATGTCAGACCCATCGTTATTGTGGACTTAAATATATTTTTTTTTTAGAAGAGGGGGCAAACGAGCATGCGGCTCACCTGATGTTAAGTGACTACCGCCGCCCATGATCAACCGCAACATCGGGAGAATTGCGGGTGCGTTGCCGGCCCTTTAGAAAGGAGTAAGCTCTTTTCTTGAAGGTCCCCAGGTCGTATCGATCCGAAAAAATTGCCGGTGGTAAACTACTCCACAGAGAGGTTGTACGTGGAAGAAAACTCCTTGTGAAACGTACAGTGGTGGACCGCCAAGCATCCAGATGGTGTGGATGGTATCGGGACGTTTGCCGTGTAGTGCGTTCACGAAATTTGGCGGCTGGGATTAATCCGAACAATTCCTCAGAGCACTCCCGTGATAGATGCGATAAAATACACAAAGAGATGCAACATCTCTTCGCAGCGCCAGTGAATCGAGCCGATCGGAAAGCACTCGGTCGTCGACGATTCGAGCCGCTCTGCGCTGGATGCGGTCAAGTGGAAGGAGCTGGTACTGGGGAGCCCCAGCCCAGAGATGGGAACAGTATTCCATGTGCAGTATTGCATATAATTCCAATTTAATGAAAAAATATACAACGTACATTATAAAGGTAGCTCTTTTTCAGGTATCGACGTTATTGATCTACGCTTAACAAGCAGATTTCAGGTGGTTACTTACGTCTCAAGTAGAACTCGAGAAATTTCAAACGCGTGGACACTACTTGTTGATTGCCAATTTCATAAAATCTGACAAAAATAAATTTCGTTAAAAAATATCTGAGTCTATGTCTAATGTATGTAGCTTTCTTAAAAAATTGCTTCTTTTAAATACTTGCGGTTGAGATTTCATACGTACTCATAGTTTTTATTGTGGCTGCACAACTGGAGACTTGACATCAATCTGTTTACCATGTTTTCATTAACTCGCTTTCGTGTTTGTCTGTTTGGGAGGAGTTTAGTAATTGATTTTAAACTACCTTCCCATTCAGCTAGACACTTGAAATTTTAACATAGATCAAAATCGGATGAAAATGTAGCAAAAACGTTCGCACTTAAAATAAAACTAAAAGAATACCTTTTAAAGCAAAGTAAGTAGAATTCTGTGTTGATATATCACATTTTTCTTATGAAGTATACTGGGTCTGTGTATTATAAAGCTAACGAATATTTGCTTAATTGTACATCTATTTATTTTGCTTTTGTATCTTGTCAAATAATCTAATTGTGTGTCTTGTGCCTTGCACATGCCTTTTGTTGCGCTTTTTGTTGTGTTGGCTTTTTATTGTGCCCTTTTCCTAAATGCTAAAAGTTTTATTTTTATTTTTTAATTGTTATAAGTGTGTTTTTATATGTATAGGTAAAGTGTCTATTTTTAAAAGTGTTGGAACCTGTGTTAAGGGTAATTAGTTAAGTTTATTTTATTCCACCTATGTCCCTGGCGTTTATTGAAAACCAGTTGTAGTTACCACTATGTGGTTTCTATAACATTTCTGCTGAGTAGACGCCTTTCTAATTCTTCTAATTATTTAATGGAGTTCATTCCATTAAATAATTATGTTATGTTAATTTGTGTGTAATGCATGGAATTAAAGGCTTTTTATTTTTTTATTTTAATTTGTGTGTATGTTTGGAACTAAATAAATTACATTATTATAAATATGTAAAAAGTGGTATATAAAAAATATACATAATTTTTTAATTCACTTTTTACTGGTAACGATGCATTCCATTTAAGCATAGAGATGTCCAACGCATCTACATTTTGATTCGTAATCGAGTAATATGTATTTATCTACTCTTACTGTTGCCATTACAGTATATCAAAATTCGCTGCCTAACATAAGCCTCCCCCAAAGATTGCCTCGTAGGGGTGATATTCACCACAGTTGCCACGCTTGGCAGGCGAGTTCGCAGCTACAATTTTCTTTTTAATGTTATTAGGAATACGCTGCTGCCTATCCTGGTCCTCGACTCGAGACTTGGCCGTGTAGTGGTGGTTGAGAATATCCACTACCCCATGTCTTCCCGTGGGTATCGTAAGAGGCGACAGAGGGAGGCAGGCAGGAAATGGGCAGCAGCATCTTCCTGATAACAACTGTGACGTAATAAAAAACTGCGGTTGCCAACCCGCTCGCCAAGCGTGGCAACTATGGCAAATACCCCCCAATGAATAAATACACAAACAGACGGCCCCCAGTCCCCGGCGGCCCCGCTATTCCTGGCTACGGTGGCGACCATGGTAACGGCGGGGCAGGGGGTGTTAAGAATCTCCGGTGGAGGTTCGGTTGCCACCTACGACGACTCGACCTGGCAACATATAACGCACGCACCCTGAGGACTGACGAGAAGATACTGGAGCTGGAAGAAGAAGTAGACAAGTTGTGCTGGCATATTATTGGATTATCCGAGGTCCGAAGAGAGGGGGAGGACACGGTAATCCTCGAGTCCGGCAACTTGTTCTATCACCGGGAGGGCGACCATCTGTCCCAAGGAGGTGTCGGATTTATCGTCCACAAGTCTCTCGTCAACAACGTTGTAAAGATTGGGAGTGTGTCGACGAGGGTCGCGTACCTGATACTCAGAATCACCAAACGGTATTCGCTGAAGGTCATTCAGGTTTACGCACCAACCTCGGCACATCCCGATGAGGAGGTGGAAGAAATGTATGAGGATATTTCCAGAGCCATACATTCCTCCAAAACCAACTACACGGTGTTGATGGGAGACTTCAACGCAAAACTAGGCACAAGAGAAAGCGGTGAGCTGAAGGTAGGGAAATTTGGAGTAGGGCAACGGAACCGAAGGGGCCAGCAGCTGGCCGACTTTATGGAGAAAGAGGGACTCTTTATGGTGAACTCTTTCTTCCAGAAGCGGCCCCACAGGAAGTGGACCTGGTCGAGCCCCGACGGTTCGACAAAAAATGAGATTGACTTCATTATGACGACCAGACGCCAACTGTTCAGTGATGTCTCAGTGATCGCAAGGGTGAAAACTGGCAGCGATCACCGAATGGTTAGAGGCACACTGAACCTAAACGTTAAGTTGGAGAGGTCTCATCTAATGAAGTCAACGCTCCGTCCCCCTCGTGCTCCTATCCAGAATCCCGAAACCTTTCAGCTCGAGTTACGTAACCGCTTCCAGTGCCTAGAAGATTGCAATGCAGTGGACGATATGAACGACAAGTTCGTGGAAACTGTTCATGCGGTCGGAGCTAAGTTCTGCAAGACCCGCCGCAGAAGAACACAAAAACTCTCCGATCACACTCTTAATCTCATGGCTGTTAGACGGGAGATGAGGCTGCAATCGTCAACAGATTTGACAGCATACAGGCAACTGAACAGACAGATCTCCAAATGCATGCGGCGAGACTTACGCAACTTTAATACTTCTCGTATTAAAGAAGCGATCGAGCGGAACCAGGGCTCCAAAGTCTTTGCCAGAGATCTGTCTGCCAGAAAGAGCCAACTGTCAAAGCTGAAGACTGAGTGTGGCAACATCGTTTCCGGGACACCTGAGATTCTGAGTGAGATTGAGAGGTTCTATGGGCAGCTGTACACATCATCGTTGGAGCCACACGCAAGTGTGAGTAACGATCCTAGAGCAAGTCTTATCCGACACTATTCCGATGATATCCCGGACGTCAGTCTGAGCGAGATTAGAATGGCTCTCCATCACCTTAAAAACGGCAAGGCCCCGGGCGAGGATGGAATTACAGCGGAGCTTCTGAAAGCGGGTGGAACACCGGTACTTGAAGTCCTTCAGAAGCTCTTCAATTCCGTCCTCCATGGAGGCACTACTCCGGAGGCGTGAAGCAGAAGCGCGGTGGTTTTGTTCTTTAAGAAAGGCGACAACGCTCTCTTGAAGAACTACAGACCGATTTCCCTTCTGAGCCGCGTCTACATGCTATTTTCCAGAGTCATTACGAATCGTCTCGCACGCGGACTCGACGACTTCCAGCCTCCCGAACAAGCCGGTTTCCGAAAAGGCTTCAGTACCATAGACCACATACATACCCTGCGGCAGATTGTACAGAAGACCGAAGAGTACAATCTGCCATTTTGCCTGGCATATGTGGACTATGAGAAAGCCTTTGATTCCGTCGAAATTTGGGCGGTGCTACAGTCCCTTCAGCAGTACCAAGTTGACTGTCGGTACATCGAAGAGCTGAAGTGTTTGTACAGTAGGGCTACGATGACTATCCGAGTACAGAACCAGAGTTCGAAACCTATCCAACTGCAGAGAGGTGTAAGACAGGGTGATGTTATATCCCCGAAACTCTTCACCGCTGCGTTGGAAGACGTTTTCAAGCTACTGGACTGGAAAGGATACGGTATTAACATCAATGGCGAGTACATCACTCACCTTCGATTTGCCGACGATATAGTCCTTATGGCAGAATCGCTGGAGGACTTAAGCATTATGCTCAATGACCTCAATAGTGCCTCCCAACGGATAGGTCTTAAGATGAACATGGACAAAACAAAAATCATGTTTAATGTCCATGTCACACCTGTGCCGGTAGTTGTTGGGAGCACTATGCTCGAAGTTGTTGACGAGTACGTTTACCTGGGACAAATAGTCCGACTAGGCAAGTCCAACTTCGACCGAGAGGTCAATCGACGGATTCAACTCGGCTGGGCAGCGTTCGGGAAATTACGACATATCTTTTCGTCAGGTATACCTCAATCTCTAAAAACGAGATTGTACAACCAGTGCGTGTTGCCAGTGATGACTTACGGATCTGAGACGTGGTCCTTCACTGCTGGCCGTATGAGGACGCTTAAGGTCGCTCAGCGAGCTATGGAGAGGGCTATGCTCGGAGTTTCTCTGCGTGATAGACTCAGAAATGAGGATATCCGCAGTAAAACCAGAGTGACCGACATAGCCCAACGGATTAGTAAGCTGAAGTGACAATGGGCCGGCCATATAGCTCGAAGAACCGATAACCGATGGCGAAGAAAGGTTCTCGAGTGGCAGCCTCGTACCGGTAGGCGTAGTGTAGGGCGACCCCCCACTAGATGGAGTGACGACCTGGTAAGACATGCAGGAAGTCGATGGATGCAGGTGGCTCAGGACCGTGCTTTGTGGCATTACCTGAGGGAGGCCTATGTTCAGCAGTGGACTTGTGAAGGGCTGTAATGATGATGAATGATGATATCCTGGTCCTTGTTTGTTTTTCTTTGTCGTTTCTTGCAACACCCACGGGATGAGGTGGGATATACACAAGAAGTTTTTTGCTGTGTGGTAGCGGTGTAAGACAATCCGACCCCTGTTTTCGTCCCGCGGATCTCGTAAAAAAGTCTGTGGGAAATATCATAAAAATCATATATACGTAGGCGGTCCCATAATGAATTGGCCTAACTATGAACCAATGAAGGAAATGAAACGAAACCAATTTTATTTTTCAATATAATCACCATGAATACTAACACACTTCTGACATCTGTGAATCAACATCTCTAAACCTTTATAAAAATAATCACATTTTTTATCCTCAAAATGACTGAAGACGGCCGCCTGCAACTCTTCATCGCTTGAAAATTTTCTTCCTCTTAAGTCCCGCTTTAAATTTGGAAATAAATAATAGTCGGACGGGGCCATGTCTGGACTGTAAGGTGGATGTTGAACTTCTGTGAACCCGCATTGACGAACTGCATCCTTCGAAACACCAGCGGTATGAACAGGGGCGTTGTCATGGAGCAACAGGACACCTTTAGACAGCTTGCCTCTTCGTTTTTCTTTTATCTTGTCTCGTAATTTATATATTAAAGAAGCATAATATTCGCCGTTCACGACTGTATTACGTTCTTTAAAACCCACCATCAAAATGCCTTGAAAATCCCAAAATATTGTGCACATCAGTTTTTTAGTCGATTGTTGCACCTTTGCCTTTCTAGGGGGCTTTTCACCCTTATAACGCCATTCCATTGACTCGCGATTGCTTTGTGGATCATAATACAAGATCATAGTTTCACCAGTCACTAGCCGCTCGATCACAGTCTTTGGATTTTCGCCACAAAGATCCAAAAACTCCGAAGCGCAGCGCACTTTTTCCTGTCTCTGTACCGCTGAAAGAAGTTTCGGTACCCATCTTGCACTCACTTTTTTATGTGAAGATGTTCATGGATCGCGCGATGAACGGGACTCTTAGAGAGCCCAAGCCTTGCTGCAATTTCTCTAATCTTCAAACGGCGGTCACTCAGAACCTCCTTTTCGATAAGAGCAATCGTTTCGGGAGTGAGCACTTCCACAGGTCAACCGTCGTGGCCAAAGTCTTCGACGGTTTCTCTCCCGAGGCGAAACTCTTTCACGCAATTTTTCACCGTGCTATAGGAGGGGGAATGGGGCAGACTCCTTATACACGCCATCCAATCGTTCTTTTATTTGGGCAGGGGATAAACCTTCTTTAAACAGAAACTTTATGACACTTCGATACTCAGTTTTCGACATTTTGAAAAAATACGCGACTCTCGTTATTCAAATGCCTGTTAAACTAAGACTAAGGATTTCATGTCGATGCATGTTTCTTATATTAAGTGCACGATAAACGTACTATTTAATGTAACACAACATGTAGCGACATGTCGCGTTGAACTATATCAGGCCAGTTCATTATGGGACCGCCTGGTATGTGCCGTCCTATTAGACGGCGGTATACCATCTCATTTACACCAGGTGTGAAATATTCGGACCGGCAGAATTTGCCCACTGCCGGTAAGGTGAGTGAAAAGAACAGAACGCCCTTTTAACTACAAATGATGTATTCTATTTATTATGAGTTGTCCTTAGAAGTGACAACGCATCCGTGGTTTAATTGTTAAGCGAGAATAAATAAAGATCTCTACTTGTTATATCATGCACTTACCATCAGGTGGATAGTGTGCTGTCAACCATATACTACTGAAATATTTCAGATGATGCATCATCCGTGGTAATGAATATCAATTTTTATAACATTAGGCTAACAAATGAGTTGGTTAACTGATGGTAAACGTCAACTGCAAGTGATAGACACAGTAGTCCTAAGCAAAGGAGCAAAGAAGACTGCGGGAACCTTTTTTTGAACCATGTAGCGGCGATGTACGAATATCAAATATCCGGATGGCACTTAGCCCATAACACCGTGTACCTTTGTTCTCCCACTGGATAGTGATAATGGAGGATATATTTTGACACCATACAATCTAAATTCACTTCTGCCATGCTCCATCGTTATAAGACATCCAGAAAATAAATTTAACTAGCATAAAAAATAAGAAAAGAAAAACATGAAAGGGCTTAAGCCACACTGCAGCTATATTATGTATGTAGCACAAAAAGCCATGGACATGGGTGCTGTAAAGCGTCCGAAACGTGGTAAATGATTTAGATTAAAGCTAAACGTTATTAAATTCTTAAAATTACTTATTTTTTAGGAGTGATATCAACAAACTGCTCTAGAAGAGTGTGTGAACATATTTTTAATCACAAATAATATTAACGGCCTGCAACGCACACACACATACGATTTGTACGTGGTAGAGCCACGGCGTAGCTACTGTACATTATGATTGTAGCACGAATGGGTTGGCGCGACCAGGGTAGCAGCTTAATGTTGCTGTGCTACGTATGGTGAGTATAGACAACCAGATACGCTTTTTACTGGAAACGAGACATTCCATCTCAGTCCACAGGAGTGACAACGCATCTGAATTTTTAATTCTTAATTGAGGATCAATGTAGATGTCTATATGCCACAACATCCACTTTCTCTCAGGTGGACAGTGTACTCGTTTGTCACCCTTATTCTATAAAAAAATCTGCAATTCCTATAAAAAAAGTATTACTACTTCTATAAAAAAGTGTTAGCCCACATACTCACTGTTAGAGACAGGCCTTGTCTCGTTTTTAGGAGGATTATGGGAAATTCTGCTCCATTTCATTAACGAAAATTCACTGTTGAACATAGGCCTGCCACATAGGAACGATTTTGCCATAGTTGCCACGCTTGGCGAGCGGGTTGTCAACCGCAGTATTTTATTTTGTGTTGTTATCAGGAAGCTGCTGCTGCCCATCTCCTGTTCCTGTTTCAGTTCCCTTCTGTCGCCTCTTGCGACACCCACGGCACGATATGCGGTAGTGGATGTTCTTACACCACCACTACACGGTTTACTTACTTTATTATTTTGTGTTGTTATCAGGAAGCTGCTGCTGCCCATCTCCTGTTCCTGTTTCAGTTCCCTTCTGTCGCCTCTTGCGACACCCACGGCACGATATGCGGTAGTGGATGTTCTTACACCACCACTACACGGTTTACTTACTTTATTATTTTGTGTTGTTATCAGGAAGCTGCTGCTGCCCATCTCCTGTTCCTGTTTCAGTTCCCTTCTGTCACCTCTTGCGACACCCACGGCGAGATATGCGGTAGTGGATGTTCTTCCACCACCACTACACGGTTTACTTACTTTATTATTTTGTGTTGTTATCAGGAAGCTGCTGCTGCCCATCTCCTGTTCCTGTTTCAGTTCCCTTCTGTCACCTCTTGCGACACCCACGGCGAGATATGCGGTAGTGGATGTTCTTCCACCACCACTACACGGTTTACTTACTTTATTATTTTGTGTTGTTATCAGGAAGCTGCTGCTGCCCATCTCCTGTTCCTGTTTCAGTTCCCTTCTGTCGCCTCTTGCGACACCCACGGCACGATATGCGGCAGTGGATGTTCTTACACCACCACTACACGGTTTACTTAATTAACATCCTTCGATATAATAAAAATTACTTTGATTCAACAGTGCTGCGGCAATGTTGCTGTAGTTTAAACTAAGTCATTCATGATAGCTCCAGCTCAATTTCGTTTCTTTCCCTTGTTATCATTTTAGTCTTGAATTTATTGTGCTGTATTCTGCCGTAGTTCCAAATAAGTATACATTTTTTCTTTCTTTAGACGTGCAGTTTCCTCTCGATATTTTACCAATTAAACAATAAGTCTGTATTGGTTCTGAAAGGGATCGAAGAATGTTTCCTTGTAAACTATGAAACTTTAAGGTTATTGATGATTCCGTGAGCCATCACGGCTACGAATAAAATATTTTCTTTTAACTTACATAATATGTTTCAATATTTTTTAATTAAATAAGCGTAACAAACGAGCACACAGTCCACATGAAGGCAAGTGGAAGTTGTGGCCCATAGACATCCACATCTATCCTCGATTAAGAATAAAAATTCAGATGCGCTCCCACCCTTGAGGACTATGATGGAATGCTCCTTTCCAGTAAAAGGGGTCTCCGGTTCTCTACACTCATCATACGAAACACATTTTAAACGTGGTAGAGCCATGCTCCAATTATTTTAGTAGTATAGTTGTAGCACGAATGGGTCAGCTCGACAGGGGAACCCGCTCTCACAGAATAACAGCGTAAAATAGTTGCTTAATGTTGCTGTTTTTCGTATGGTGAGTGTAGAGAAACGGATACCCCTTTTACTAAAAACGAGGAATTCCATCATAGTCCGCAGGGATGACAACGCATCTGCATTTCGATTCGTAATCGAGGATAGATGTAGATGTCTATGGGCCACAGCAACCACTAACCATCAGGTGGACTGTGTGCTAGTTTGTCACCCTATTCTATAAAAACACACCAGCATTAAGCTGCTACTTTAAGCCGGTGTTCTGTGAGAGCCTAATTCTACCCCGGTCGAGCCAACCCATACTTGTTACAGTTTATATACCAGCAGTGTGGCCTTACCACTTATAAAAACCTCAGTGATAACGTTGTAATTATACCAAGCCCTCACTTTATCTAGACAAAGACATGTAAATGTGTAAAAAATTATATAAGAATAAAGTAGCTTAATGCTGTTGTGTTTCGTATGGTGAGTGTAGAGAACCGGAGACCCCTTTTACTATAAACGAGGAATTCCATCTTAGTCCTCAAGGATGACAACGCATCTGCATTTGGATTCGTAATTGAGGATAGATGTAGATGTCTATGGGCCACAGCAACCACTTACCATCAGGTTGACTGTGTGTTAGTTTGTCACCCTATCCTATAAAAAAACACAACATTAAGCTGCTACTTTAAGCCGGTATTCACCCCAGACGAGCCAACCCACTCGTGCTACAATTTATATACCTGCAGCATGGCCCTACCACTTATAAAAACGTCAGTGAGAACGTTGTAATTATACCAAGCCCTCACTTTATCTAGACAAAGACATTTTATTATTTAAAAAATTATATAAAAATAAAATCAACAGTTACCTGCTATACTGCTATATACATCGGTAACGCGAAACAAGAGGTGGGTGTCTCACTAAGCTTAAGCACAGCCCTCGTGTTGGGCGGGCGGCTGTTACTTCACCGCCCTGCCTCAAATAAAAGGGAGATCTCAGTCGGAACCTCGCATCAGTTGCGCGAAATAACGCAAACTGGCAACATCGAAGTGCAAATCCCGTGCTAACAATTTGAGAAGCATATTTTAAATATTGCTGGTTCCTGAAATTTCAAAATCAAGTCTACAATCGCAAAAGGTAATTTTTCGATAAATTATAGTTGCCTTTCTGTTTTCCCTTTTTTATTTTAAATTTGAATTTAAATCTTTTCTTATTAAACATGTTTTAGTGTTTAATTAAAAGTGCTTGTAAAACTCTGTACGTTAAAAAAGCAGTTTTTGAATTTGCGAGGTTTATTGAAAATAATATGACATTATAATTATAAATTATTTCTTTAAAAATTATTAATGTCAATTTGTTTTATTACGATAGCATCACCGAAATGTGAAGGGAAATAAAATGACACAAAATATAAGCAAAGACAGTAGAGCACAAAGGCGACCATCTATAAAAGTTTCACTTCCGGTGGAATTGTATGTATCTTAAGCTTTATAATATTACGACAATTCACGTTTTCTTTTTTTTACAATGGAAAAATATTCATTCTAATTAAGGATTACATAAGAAAAATCAAATTATATATCTCATCTACATATATATGTAATTATGAGAGTTACTTTTTACGTATGGTTTTGTTATGTATTGTACAATTTCTATTACGAACCTTTGAAGGATTGATGGACTGAAGTCATTTTTAAACATTTTTTTTTTGTTGGTCGATGCTTCATGTTATGCTAAGACACAATAGATTACTCTGAAATCAAGTAATTAAAAAACTCTGTTTATAGACCTAAATGACTTAGCAAAATAAGTTGGGTAGTGTTAAAAAAGGTAATCACGAAATTTTAACTTGATAGGTGGCACAGTGATCGAGTTATTGATAAGATTTTACTTATCTTATCGGCCATTATAATATAATAATTGCCAATAAGATAAGTAAAAAGTTATTTACACTTACCGGAAAGAGCCGAACAACATATCCGAGGTCCGGGTCTGCTAGTTATGTCTAGAATAGAATAAAATAGAATAGAATAGAAACGATAGAAGAGCAAATGAAATTTTATGTATTTTTATATATAGGCTAGTTCTTGACTACAATCTACTGATATAATCCTAAACGGTAAATTGCTAAACTAATTATGAACTGTCTTAGTGTAACAAGAGCCCTAATGTGTACTAATTATTTTTTCTGGGATTTATGTAACTATAATATAATTTAAATAAATAAAAAACTATATAAATATAGTTCTATTTATTTAATTGTTTATTTATTTCTTTTTTTTTTGCATAAGGTGCGTGTTTTAAAGTTGGTTTAGAAAATGGTAGAACAAATTAACAATTTCTGGTTTAAAATGATTGAAATTTAAAACATTGAGTATTATTAAGTACATTATAAATTAAAATTACAAAATATATTAACATCGCATAATAATCAACCAAAACAAACATAAAAATAAACTAGAAATTGACCCAATAAAACAAACACGTTTACTACTGTTTGCACTATCACATCATTAATATTTATATTTTCATGTCATATATATTAATTATTAAAATATTTTTATTTAAACTAAGTTATCCAAAATTATACGATATTGTTTTTCAAACAACTCACTAACCGAATAAAAAGATTTAATAAATAGCCACTTTTTCAGCTCGATCCCGAAACGCTTTATGTTACTGGTTATTGCGTTTAAATACTTTAAATTTGATAATATCTCCAGCAGTTGTAAATAGCTCAGGGTTACTTTTCACAAATTTTGCTGTTTCGAGGATGTATATGCATGGAAGTGTAAGCACTTTTAAATTTCTAAATAATAGTTTGCACGACTCATGATGATACGACCATATTACATATTGCACGTAGACATTTTTTTACATAGTGAAAACTTTATTGATGTCTACAGAATTTCCCCATATTAGGTATTATACCGTAGCTAAGTAAACAATAAACGTATCCGCAAGACGCCATAAGAGCTGTTGATTGCGATGCCGTTTTTGTACGGTTCCGTAATACGTAAATAGAGCGGTTAAGTTTATTAAATACTTTTTATAATTATAACGCCTCGCACCAGTAATTGAAGTGTGGGCGGCCTCCCACTAGAACGAGTACACTGGTAAGACATGCAGGAAATCAACGGATGCAGGTGGCTCAGGACCGTGCTTTGTGGCATTCTTTGTGGAAGGCCTATGCCAGCAGTGGACTTATGAAGGGCTGTAATGAATGTATGAAAAAAATGATTTGGGGTACGCGAAGTGGTTATACCGCCACTAATCGGAATCCATTAGTATTTAATGGCATTGCCCATAGTCACCTTCTACGACAACCGCCGTTTGTTGGTGACGTATGAGTGTTTATCATCCCATTTTAAATCCAATGATATATATTTCTTCCGTTGTTACAGATATCACAAAACAAATAACCACATGCAGTCTTACAGCATACATTCAAAAGTATTGCCCCAAACATCTAGATTTCTAGAAACCGGAAAAACTGATTAATGATTAAGTGCTAACAACTTCATATACATTTTATAATTTTTTCAAAACTTATCTAACTCCGAAATTTAAAAATATGTACAATTTAACACAAAATTATATAGACAGTAAATATACAAACCAATCACAGCCAAATTTAGAACCAAATTCATTTGGCAATACAGAAAGTGTAGAAGCCAAAATAAAAGTCGAATATTCAGACGAAACTTTGGACCAAAACCGTCCTTACGATAATTTTAATAGTGAAAAGACAGAGATCATATTTAATTTTGATGATAATCAAGAAATTTTCAATTTGAAAAATATAAAAATTATCACATTGAAGCTACTTTTAAATAGACCCGTCGATAATGAAGAACATAAATCAATAAAGAAGGCTCTTTCCAGCATTATTTTAACACTCAACAATAAAAATAACGAAAAAAGGTCAGTAAACACACAAACTGATGAAATCTCAGTTATTTCTCTTGAGGAATACAATGTATTTAAAATTATGATAAGAAATAAAATTATGAAAGTTTTATCACACATGACACAGAAAAGCTCCAATGGTAGTTTGGATAATAACTATTCGCAAAACACTAGGAATGAAAATATATTGAATTTTGACAATGAATCTTGTTGCGAAGCAGTTGTCAAACAATCAGAAAAAAACAAATCAATAATCATGGGTGTATATAACTCCATTATTAAAGAAATGCTACATCCTGCAATCGAAAATGAAGAAAATATGAAGACCATTTTTAATAAAACATTTACTTTGGTATCAGAGTTTATTAGTGAAATTTTGAATAATGAAATGTCAAATTTTACAATTAACTCACCAGATGAGAGATCTTTCACTGGTGTCAACAAAATTAATATCAAAATTGATATGAATGATGAAACGAGGCTTTTATTATCTCAACATATAAAACAGCTTCAGGATTTTCGGCAGAACCAACAAATCGGGTATGAATTTTCCACTCAACAGCAACACGAAGAACCACAATTTAGAATGCAGCAATCTAACAACAGATATGCGCAAGTTCAAGGCATAGGAACGTACAATACGAACAACTGGCCTAGGGTATGCAAATACTATTAAATTTCATTTTGCCTAATTCATAATTAAAACTTTACAAAATGTATTAATTACACGATAATGTATGCATCTTTATGAATTTAAATATTTAGGTATATTTCACATCTTTTTTATTCAACAGATTATAGTAAATCCTAATTAAATTTCAAATTGAAAAGGTCTTTCTTTCTTAATTATAATATAAGAAATAGGTTTCTTTATAAATCTTTTTTATTTTTTTAGGGTCATAACCCAGTGGCTGCAAACGTTCAAGTACCTATACTGCAACAAACTACACCAAATCAGAGTCACCACGCTGCCGTTCCCCGCCCAAAAGGTCTTGGAGACTTGCCAGGTAACCATAACGATTACAATAATCAACGACAACATCCGTATCGCAATCAAAACCACAATCTAATTAGGCCTCCACGTGCTCAGGGTCATTACGACTCTAACAACAATGTCATCACATTACATTATCAACAACATCTATTACAACAGAACGCTATGCTGGTGCAACAAAATAATAACTGGCAACAAGATGCCACTCGCCACAAGCAGTATATTATACCACATAGTTTTTAAGCGCTTTTATTACATACAATTATATATTTGAAGTATGTGTTTCCTTTTGTTTCCTTTATTTGTACGTAGTGAATTGTGTCAATTTTATTTTAATTTCAAATATTATAATAATTTATAAAATTTATATCTGATTTTTATGTCTGTTTCTGTTGTCAAAATATCGAATTTTGTAACAATTTACCTTCAAGAAGTTATAGATGTGATGTTGATGTTACGTAAGTATGTACGTGTTGATGTTAAAAATAATGTTTAAAAACTAAAAACATAATAAAATATTAAAAAAAAACTTGATGTTGTGAGTAGTATTAGCATTTATCATTAAATATAATACCTTTTAAAATAAATGTTGTTGCACTTTCCTGTTACATATGAAAAAACAATTACATGTATCGACATTCGTACATCCTTAAAATCTTATTAAAATACGTCAGTCAGTAAGTCAGTAAGTCAAATAATATATATAATACTAGCATCCTTATATATATATATATATATATATATATATATATATATTATATATATATATATAATATATATGCTTCGATGTAGACGAGTGTAATCTGTGTTTGTGATATGACGTTTAAAACTTGAAAATTATGATAAATAAATGGTGATTGAAAAGAATTTGCTAGATCTTCTGGAAAAGAACTTGTACTGCGTAGACGAACTCGTATACGTACTTTTGGTCTGTTACAAATCTGGGGCATTTTGGGGAGTGATTCTGCTTCGATCGGTTGGAATTTTTAATTGGCATATTATGTTGACAAGTTTTCAGCATCTTTGCCAACTGATCAATGTAAAACTTGGGTCCCGAATTGCTTCCAAACAAATGCCTTAGTGGAAGCTCGTTCATATGCAGCAAACAAATAATCTGTAGGGGTTTTTATAGCTTTTTTCCAAGAGTTGTATAATGTCACTGAACTTTTCAGAATTTACAAGATTTTCTAGTTTCTTCTACTTTCCTTTGCTAAGAAACCTGTGATAGCTGATTCTACTGCTGTCGCCGAACCAGTGCTAGGTATTGAATAAAACTAAATTTACGGATTTTATCGCGTTTATTTCACTACTTTTACTTATTTTTAATTCCCGACGTTTCGGGTGCTTTACAGCAACCATGGTCACGGGGGGGACTGAGATGTTTGACGTCCCAATGTCATAGTTAGTCCGGCTACCTTCAGTTTTTGAATATTAATTTTTGGTCCGATTTACGCAAAACGAGCTTATAGTATCATGAAGTCTTGCAGTGCTATGCTTAGGTTTGAGTTTAATTTTGTTAATTATAGGATCCCAAGCAGGTGGCAGCACCCATCCATCTTCTCTATTGAAATTTGGATGTTTTTTAATTTCAATAGCCTCGCGTATCATCCTTGGTAGCATCCAGTGCTAGGTACTTCATCCCCGTGTAGATAGAACCCGGGTCCTGAATTAGGGAAAGGTGCTCTTTAACAGTCATTGTTCTGTAATATTTATTACCTTTTCTCGAAAGTTATCCAGTTTTTCTGAAGAGAGCTTCTTAATAAAATAATCTTTAAGGCTTTTAACGTTTGTATAACTCATGTTTAAGTTATAGTCGGAATAGACACAGTTTACCAGATATTTTCAAATCTACAACTAGAAGATATTATGGCACCTATAATATCTCCTATTTGTGAAAATATTGGCTCTTTTACAGTTTCCAGTTGCAATTTTAGTTGACATCTGGTACATTTTCTATATATAGCAAAGAGCCTTACCCTTTATCAGCGGTAATTATGTCCTCTGTAATTTGTTTAACAAGAAGAAATCGCTTTTAAGCGATAAGAATAACATAAGTCTTAATTTTATTTTATTTTTCATGCTTAATTGGTGTACAATAAAAGATGTTTAATTAATTCATACAATAAGCTTAAGCAGCAGTACAAAATTATTTTCTTTTGCTTATACATTAAAGTCTTATTATAAAAATTGGTTTATATTATAATTTGTCTTGTCTTTTTTGAAAAAGAAGAAGGACAGGAAGAGATGGGAACTATGTAAACTAAAATTTATGGTATAGAATTTGATATTTCGCTAAGCGACTTCTTTCGTGACCAAAACTCTTCTATAAATCAGACAGATTCAATCAATAAGTCAGGTTTTGTATTTGGACCGTTAAGTTTATTATTATTCATTTTACGTATAATTTAATTTGTAAAAGAATTAAATCAATTCATATCTAGTTTAACCAAAACCAGTTAGTTTATAGTCCAACGAATATGTATTATGCATCACCAAATGTATGCATCTACATACATAAAAATAATGTATGTAGATGTATACAATTAAGAATCACATTTGCTGTATTTAAAGGTATTTTAACAATAAAATATGAATTAAAAAGTAGATATAGGTACTTGTTACGACAGTAGATTAAAGTTTAGCGTGTAGGATGAAAATAAATATATTCAAGCAAAACGATGTGATATACTCAGTAGTTCTGTAAATAGAGTAAAAGATATTCTAAAATTTGCTTGTACATAATATGTATGTTTGCTGCGTATTGTATATTTTTGTTGCGCTTTTTAAACTTCCATCATAATATTCGAAATTTCATCATCATTTTCAACATCAAATTATTATTCGTTAAGAAATTATATAGTAAATGGGGCCCTACACTCTATTGTGAAGAGTCAAAATGTGTCAAAAAAGGCACGTATGGCAATTCACAATGCTGTGTTGGGTAGTGAAAGTTGGGTGTGGCAGAAGAAGCACGAGAGTGGAATGAACGCAGTAGAAATGCGGTCGTTAAGGAGTATGTTAGGGTTGAATCTGAATGACGGGGTGAGAAATTGTGTGATAAGAGAAGAGTGTGGTTTGCAAGATGATGTTGAAACCAGGATTAAGAAAGGAATGCTTCGGTGGTTTGGTCATGTGGAAAGAATGAATGAGGAAAGAATGTCAAAGAAAATTTATGGTGCAGAAGTGAATGGCAGAGTCGGAAAGGGACGTCATAGGCGAAAATTTATCAACCAAATTGGCGATCTATTGAAAACGGGCCAAATTAGGAGCACCCTTAACCGACGAGCATGTATGCGTAGGTATATGGATGTGAAGGAGGCGAGAGAGGTGTGTCAGGATCGTGCCAAATGGAAGTCTGTGGTCTCTGCCTACCCCTCTGGGTGACCGGCGTGAGTGTTTATGTATGTACATATATAATATAACTATAATGTGCAATATTATTCTTTTCTGATGAGAGAACTCATGTTTTGTTAAACTATATTTTAAATACGAGGGTGGATTGAAAAGTACTCGGCCTAACACAGATCCATTCAATTCTAAAAATCAAATCTACCCAAATTATTTAGTTCAGTTCAGACTAGTTTATTGCGTGAAGTTCGAAACGTGTGCGATAATTAGTTGTGATTTTATAAATTTATTAACAAAGTAATCGGACATAATTTCCGCGAATGGAGCAAATCGAGCAGCGTGCCGTCATTAAGTACCTCCATAAGAAGGGGCTATCATCAAAAGCCATCCATGATGACATGGTCAGTACATTAGGCGATTGTGCTCTGTCATATTCATCCGTCAAAAAATGGATAGCAGAATTTAAGCGTGGTAGAGAGAGTGTGAAAGATGAACCCCGCTCTGGAAGGCCTTCGACGTCAACTACTGACGAAAATATTAAAAAAGTACTTGATTTAATAATGGGAGACCGCAGATTAAAAATTAGAGAGATAGCCGAGATTATAGGCATCTCTTATGAACGAACTCAAAACATCATTGTCAACGAGTTGGGTTTCCACAAGGTGTCTGCGAGGTGGGTTCCGCGACTGCTTTCAGTTGAACAAAAAAGGACGCGATTGACTATTTCACGCGACTGTTTGGAGTTATTTGAAGCCGATACAGATGATTTTTTGAATCGTTTTGTTACTATGGACGAAACATGGGTTCATTACTGTACACCGGAAACAAAACAACAATCAAAACAGTGGAGAAGACCTGGTTCACCACCCCCTAAAAAGGCTAAGTCGATTTTGTCGGCAAATAAGGTGATGGCTTCAGTATTCTGGGACTCGAAAGGTGTGATTATGATTGATTATCTTGAAAGGGGTCAGACTATAAACTTTGATTACTACTGCACCTTACTACGTCGTTTACGAGAGGAAATAAAAGAAAAACGTCGAAATGCCCAGAAGAACTGTTTCATCAAGATAACGCCCGTGTTCACACGTCAGTACAGTCAATGGCTGAAATTCACAACTGTGGCTTTGAACTGTTACCGCATCCGCCGTATTCACCTGATCTGGCACCATCAGACTTCTTTCTGTTCCCTAACCTAAAAAGTACTTGGGAGGTCAAAGATTTTCGACAAACGACGAGGTCAAAGCAGCTGTAGACGCATATTTTGACTCTAAGGAAGAATCATTTTTTTTTTCAACGGTCTAAATGCTTGGAAGGTGGCAAAAGTGTATTGAACTTGATGGTGATTATGTAGAAAAATAAAAATATAACTGATTTAGTATGTGTTTATTTTCTTGGTTAGGCCGAGTACTTTTCAATCCACCCTCGTATATCAGAAATGTCATTAGTAATACAAAATTTAGCACTGCGACGAAAATGTTAAGTGATTAATTTATGTATTAATAAAAAGGTTCCTTTGATACAACACAATGATTTTAAACAAATTTTCAGTTTATAAAAATATAAAGTATTTAGTACGCTTGACACCATGATTTATATCATCACGCACAAGAGAAATGAGATGTTTTGGCACTAATCTTCAATGACATTCGTTATATTTGATGTGAAGTTCAAATATATGTGTCGCAGCCCGATGGTTCAATTACCCGGTTAAATAGACGGTTAACTTTGTAAAACACGGGTGATATACTAAATGCCTTGTCTAGATAAATTACAATGAAACTTAAAACATTGAACATGGGCTTACCGATAGTTAGATTTTTTGTACCAAAAATGGATGAGGCATTTAAATTTAGTTTTTCACTATGGCGAAACAGTTGTTTTACGAGATTCAGTAAAGGAGAACACAAATCAACGATACTACCATCATTTTTTGATATAAGCAAGCTGATTTTTTAAATATTATTATGATAATGATTTGTTCTATTTACGCGAATAAAACTCTAGTGTGCTAGAGTCACGTTGCAGCTATATTATGGCCGTAGTACTAATGTTTCGGCTCTACCGGGGTAGGACCATGCTCTTACAGAATACCAGTGTAAAATAGCAGCCGAGTGCTGCTGTGTTTCATGTTGTAAGTGTAGAGAACCGGAGACCTTTTTCATAGAAATGAGGCATTCCATCTTAGTCCTTAGGGGTGACAATGCACCTGCATCAATTCTTAATCAAGGATAAATTTAGATGTCTATGGGTCACGGAATGCACTTACCATCTAAAAATCTATAAAAATCTGTAAAAACTAAATAAAGCTTATTTACGAATTTTATAGTCGTCATTTTGAACTTATATTAAATTCAGATATTTCGAGTGCTTATTGTGACCAGATCTGTCTATAGTTACCTATATAGTTCCTATTCAGATATATTTGGTATCAATTATGTGCCAGAGTGTAATACTGAAGGGCTAGCCGTCTAATAAGCCAGCTAATTAAACCATTTGGCTGCAACACATATTCATCTTAACATACCTTTTAAAAACTTAATTTGGCAGTCATTGTTTTTTCGGTTATCAACATTAGTAAAATACTTATCTATATAATAATAAATCTGTAGAAAAATGCGTGTTTGCGATTCACAGAAATGCTATTGGACGGGTTTGCATAAAATTTTGTATGTAGGCAGTAAATGACCGTGTATAACATATAGGAAACTTTTTATCCGCTAACAAAAGATTAAAAAATGGTTATGCTTTCTTTATTTTCAAGTTAATGTCATTATTGCTGCGGATGGTTATATTTGTCCTAAATAGGATTTAACTATACGTATAATAAATATATAGGAAAATGTGTATGTGTATGTGTGTCAACAACAACAGCGTTCACCGGGTCAACTAGTTTGAAAGAAAACACTTGGCAATAATACTACCTATAATTTTTTATGTATGTCAAGATAAATATATCATTCCTCATACAGGTTTCCTTATTTATTTTTCCGCCGATTACTCGATCACGTAGTAAATTCTTAAAACTGCTACTAAAAATGTCATTAGTGCCAGTTTAATTTAAACCTAAGTACTGAGGGCTAACCTAAGGTAATCTTCCGCCCGCCAAATGTCGCCAGTTGGTAGTGAGATGAACTTACTCGTCACAGATATGCACACAGTGTTATTGCCATTGAAAATTATGTTTGAAATAAAAGTTTTTCGGTCTAGCGTATTATATACACAAAACAATGTCTCAATGGTGTGCTCTTTAACTCTTTAAACATATTTAGTATTTTGACGTGACAACGTCTTATAAATTGGTTTGCCGGGTGACACTTCAAGAAACTGCGTTACGCTCCGCTCACGTTATGCGCTCACAATGAGAGCGAGTGAGAGGCACGCGTCCCTTCCACTCGGGCATGGTTAGCCCGCCTAAGAGCGAGAGAGACAGACATAAAAAGTGTTATTTCATCCTTCTTCCTACTATACGAATGAATATTCACATTAAAATTATTTTACCACTCAAAGTCGTTGTCACGTAAAACTTTCGCCCGTATACCGACTTTACAGGCAACCAATTTTTTTAAACTCTTTTACTGTTAGGAATACCTGTAGTTTCGTTTATCCATTTCTAATATAATTATTAAATCACAAATAAAAATCCATATCGACACTTTTTTTTAGCAATTTAGCTCCTTTGCCCTTAGCTTTAAAATATTTCGCCTCATTCCATAAAGCGTTGACCTGGTGGCGAAACTTCGTGGAAGCTTTCTGCCAGCGCTTGATGTACGTACAACATATAGAATTTATAAACTTTAGATAGATATTATTTCATTTTGTTAATATTCAACTGTAGTAGCAGATTAAGCGCCCTTACGTACCTGTATTACATATAAATACATTATAAATTAATCTAACATAATATAAATTTATTTCTATAACATATCATAGGCCTCTATCTTTAGTGCTACCATTTTTTTTGGGAAAATAGGTATAAATTTTAATTACCTCTCTATCGTGTAGTGACAATCCCGATATCGTAAGAGGCGATATAGGGAAACAAACCAGAAGATCAGCAGCAGCGGCTTTGTAATAACAACTGGACAATGAAAAACTGCGATTGCCAACCCGCGTGCCGAGCGCGGCCACTATGATATAGGGAAGCAAACCAGAAGATCAGCAGCAGCGGCTTTGTAATAACAACTAGACAATGAAAAACTGCGATTGCCAACCCGCGTGCCGAGCGCGGCCACTATGATATAGGGAAGCAAACCAGAAGATCAGCAGCAGCGGCTTTGTAATAACAACTAGACAATGAAAAACTGCGATTGCCAACCCGCGTGCCAAGCGCGGCCACTATGATATAGGGAAGCAAACCAGAAGATCAGCAGCAGCGGCTTTGTAATAACAACTAGACAATGAAAAACTGCGATTGCCAACCCGCGTGCCGAGCGCGGCCACTATGATATAGGGAAGCAAACCAGAAGATCAGCAGCAGCGGCTTTGTAATAACAACTAGACAATGAAAAACTGCGATTGCCAACCCGCGTGCCAAGCGCGGCCACTATGATATAGGGAAGCAAACCAGAAGATCAGCAGCAGCGGCTTTGTAATAACAACTAGACAATGAAAAACTGCGATTGCCAACCCGCGTGCCGAGCGCGGCCACTATGATATAGGGAAGCAAACCAGAAGATCAGCAGCAGCGGCTTTGTAATAACAACTAGACAATGAAAAACTGCGATTGCCAACCCGCGTGCCAAGCGCGGCCACTATGATATAGGGAAGCAAACCAGAAGATCAGCAGCAGCGGCTTTGTAATAACAACTAGACAATGAAAAACTGCGATTGCCAACCCGCGTGCCGAGCGCGGCCACTATGATATAGGGAAGCAAACCAGAAGATCAGCAGCAGCGGCTTTGTAATAACAACTAGACAATGAAAAACTGCGATTGCCAACCCGCGTGCCAAGCGCGGCCACTATGATATAGGGAAGCAAACCAGAAGATCAGCAGCAGCGGCTTTGTAATAACAACTGGACAATGAAAAACTGCGATTGCCAACCCGCGTGCCGAGCGCGGCCACTATGATATAGGGAAGCAAACCAGAAGATCAGCAGCAGCGGCTTTGTAATAACAACTAGACAATGAAAAACTGCGATTGCCAACCCGCGTGCCAAGCGCGGCCACTATGATATAGGGAAGCAAACCAGAAGATCAGCAGCAGCGGCTTTGTAATAACAACTAGACAATGAAAAACTGCGATTGCCAACCCGCGTGCCGAGCGCGGCCACTATGATATAGGGAAGCAAACCAGAAGATCAGCAGCAGCGGCTTTGTAATAACAACTAGACAATGAAAAACTGCGATTGCCAACCCGCGTGCCAAGCGCGGCCACTATGATATAGGGAAGCAAACCAGAAGATCAGCAGCAGCGGCTTTGTAATAACAACTAGACAATGAAAAACTGCGATTGCCAACCCGCGTGCCAAGCGCGGCCACTATGATATAGGGAAGCAAACCAGAAGATCAGCAGCAGCGGCTTTGTAATAACAACTAGACAATGAAAAACTGCGATTGCCAACCCGCGTGCCGAGCGCGGCCACTATGATATAGGGAAGCAAACCAGAAGATCAGCAGCAGCGGCTTTGTAATAACAACTAGACAATGAAAAACTGCGATTGCCAACCCGCGTGCCAAGCGCGGCCACTATGATATAGGGAAGCAAACCAGAAGATCAGCAGCAGCGGCTTTGTAATAACAACTAGACAATGAAAAACTGCGATTGCCAACCCGCGTGCCAAGCGCGGCCACTATGATATAGGGAAGCAAACCAGAAGATCAGCAGCAGCGGCTTTGTAATAACAACTAGACAATGAAAAACTGCGATTGCCAACCCGCGTGCCAAGCGCGGCCACTATGATATAGGGAAGCAAACCAGAAGATCAGCAGCAGCGGCTTTGTAATAACAACTAGACAATGAAAAACTGCGATTGCCAACCCGCGTGCCAAGCGCGGCCACTATGATATAGGGAAGCAAACCAGAAGATCAGCAGCAGCGGCTTTGTAATAACAACTAGACAATGAAAAACTGCGATTGCCAACCCGCGTGCCGAGCGCGGCCACTATGATATAGGGAAGCAAACCAGAAGATCAGCAGCAGCGGCTTTGTAATAACAACTAGACAATGAAAAACTGCGATTGCCAACCCGCGTGCCAAGCGCGGCCACTATGATATAGGGAAGCAAACCAGAAGATCAGCAGCAGCGGCTTTGTAATAACAACTAGACAATGAAAAACTGCGATTGCCAACCCGCGTGCCGAGCGCGGCCACTATGATATAGGGAAGCAAACCAGAAGATCAGCAGCAGCGGCTTTGTAATAACAACTAGACAATGAAAAACTGCGATTGCCAACCCGCGTGCCAAGCGCGGCCACTATGATATAGGGAAGCAAACCAGAAGATCAGCAGCAGCGGCTTTGTAATAACAACTAGACAATGAAAAACTGCGATTGCCAACCCGCGTGCCGAGCGCGGCCACTATGATATAGGGAAGCAAACCAGAAGATCAGCAGCAGCGGCTTTGTAATAACAACTAGACAATGAAAAACTGCGATTGCCAACCCGCGTGCCAAGCGCGGCCACTATGATATAGGGAAGCAAACCAGAAGATCAGCAGCAGCGGCTTTGTAATAACAACTAGACAATGAAAAACTGCGATTGCCAACCCGCGTGCCAAGCGCGGCCACTATGATATAGGGAAGCAAACCAGAAGATCAGCAGCAGCGGCTTTGTAATAACAACTAGACAATGAAAAACTGCGATTGCCAACCCGCGTGCCGAGCGCGGCCACTATGTTATAGGGAAGCAAACCAGAAGATCAGCAGCAGCGGCTTTGTAATAACAACTAGACAATGAAAAACTGCGATTGCCAACCCGCGTGCCAAGCGCGGCCACTATGATATAGGGAAGCAAACCAGAAGATCAGCAGCAGCGGCTTTGTAATAACAACTAGACAATGAAAAACTGCGATTGCCAACCCGCGTGCCAAGCGCGGCCACTATGATATAGGGAAGCAAACCAGAAGATCAGCAGCAGCGGCTTTGTAATAACAACTAGACAATGAAAAACTGCGATTGCCAACCCGCGTGCCAAGCGCGGCCACTATGATATAGGGAAGCAAACCAGAAGATCAGCAGCAGCGGCTTTGTAATAACAACTAGACAATGAAAAACTGCGATTGCCAACCCGCGTGCCAAGCGCGGCCACTATGATATAGGGAAGCAAACCAGAAGATCAGCAGCAGCGGCTTTGTAATAACAACTAGACAATGAAAAACTGCGATTGCCAACCCGCGTGCCAAGCGCGGCCACTATGGAAAAGGTTGCCTTTATGTGGCAATGTATGGGGAGGCCTCTGTTCAGCAATGGACTTTGATAGGCTGTTACTAATGACAAACATTAAAATATGGAATATTTATTATTAAGATAAAAAAACCAAAAGCTTAGAACTTAAATTATCACTTTAATATTTCGTCCTAAATTCAACAAAACGAAACACTCGTCATCATATTGGTGTCAGTATGTCCGTCACAGCCATTTTTCTCTGAGAACATTTCAAGTAAATGTTTGAAATTGGGTTATAGTTATATAATGCGCTTATCCAAAAACAATCATTACCCATCCATCACAGCCTATAACAGTCCACTGCCGGATATAGCCTCCCTCATATTTTGCCTCATAAAGGGAATCCCGCAATAGTAGCCTCGCTTGGCAGGCGGGTTGACAACTGCAGATTTTTATTTATTTATTCTGAGCTGTTATTAGGAAGTCGCTGTTGCCCATCTAATCTTTCAGTGACTCTCTGCCATCTCTTACAACACCCACGAGACGATAAGGGGTAGGGGGTTTTCTTACACCGCCATTACACTATACTCACTACACTACACTAGACTACACTACACTATGCTGCAACACAAATACAAATAATAGATTAAAAATAAAATTTTCTACAAAAGTTTATTTCGTGGATAAATATAAGTTAAAACAGATGTTTTGATGTCATCGTGTTCATTAATTTAAAATATAATATTAATTTTTTATATATTTTACATAGTAGCTTCTTGTGTAATCAATGGTAAATGTAGTTAAAATTTGTACACACTAATTGTAAATAAAAGACGAACGTAATAATGCGTTAGTACGTGTATAATAACTAGTAGTTAGAATATAGCTCTCGAGAGCTTTTCAACTATCAGTAGCTATGCGTCTCAACCCATCATTAATCGTTAGTAATTATAATAAATAATCTTAAATCTTATAATTTTAATTGATAAGTAAAATTTAGGTTATAGTTATGATCGCTGGTATGATAGCATTTATGAATGCGAAATAAGTGGGTAATAAATAAGCTAAAGCTAAAACGGTTGTGAGTGTGAAAAATATTTTTTAATAATGTATCATAAGCTTTTACTGCAAGATATGATCTTCTGTAGCTTGTTTACATATTATATATTATTGATATAACATACATAGAGAAAAATATTCATAGTTTGACCTTGGTATTTCATCAACTTAACAGGGTACAAATATTAAATATAAATTACTTAAAACAAAAAGAAAGGAAGTTTTACTAATTTTGATAATGATTTTTTTTTTGTTACTGAAATTGAAACTTCACATTTACAACGTGTTAAATGAGATAATGTTTCAAACATTAAGCAATACCTTAATTCTTTCTAAATTGTATTTAATTTTTTATAATAATAATTAATATTCAATGAAGATTATTGTAAAATTTAAACGCTAAATATTATACATTTTAATTATATTTATCAATGTATTTCGATCTATAATAACCATACAACTAATAACTAGGGCGATTAAAAAATATTCAAACATTTAATATTGGTAAATCGTAGATATGTTTGTTAGGTAGGTATGTTTTGTATAAATGACGAAATTTTTGAACAGATATAATAGTAATAGTTAAAAAAAGAGAACCGTATTTTACTGATTAAAACTACTTGATAGGATTTTTTTAATTTGTTTCACAATAGTATCCTAAGACAAAACACGAAAACGGATAAAGTACTTTAAATTAAATTCATAAATGATTTGAAAATAGAATAAAGATTCAACTATACTATCTTATTAAATTAAAACGTAATTAATTAATATTAAATAAAGTGAATTTAGAAATTGTTTTGGAAGACACAAGTGGGTCGCAACAGAGTATCTATACGTATGTAGGTATAGATGTATATTTTATATTGTTCACCAAAGGCCACGCCAGCCGCATTTAACAGACTGTTATTGCATTTCGAAATATCAGCAACAGTAGGTTGAGATGCGGCTGGACAAAGCAGCGGACATCTAGTTGATCCTGTCGGGTTTAGAAAGCTCCAGAAAACTAGGAAAAAATTTTAACTAAGTGTTTTGACTCATGCTATGCTCAAAACTACCTAGTTTTGTCCGGGAAACAGTTCTGACTGTAACACAATATATGAACATAATTGTGCACATAATTAGATATAAATGTTGAACATAATTTATATATAAGTAATTTAATAACCTATCTAGTATAAAAGTAATATTTTTGCCTGTTGCACACTGACAGTGTTGTTTTTAAGGGAGGTAACGTCTTTAAGTGCTTTCCGAGGCACAGGGGCTAGACACCGCCAAATTCCTGACTCCGGGCAGCTATTGAGAATTTCTTGACGGAAAAACTCGATAGTTGATTTTTTGACCTGACTCGGGACTCGAACCCAGGACCTCATGATCAGTTGTTGCACTACTACAGCCACTAGACCAACGAGGTAGCAAATATATTAAAGTATATAGAATGCTCACGACAGAGAATATATTTGATTTTCATTTTTATAGATTTTAAAATACATGTGACAGCGTACAATATTGAATCATGGTCATAAGTGACTAAAGTTGTAAATTAATGTTGTAGTTTATTGTAAATAATGATTCAATATATAAGCTAACGTAGTTTAAGTCTAGGTCTAAGTAAAGAAATAAGTTTATTTGGCACATACAATATAACAAAGAAAAATTAAACAGCTTAACTGTTTACAGAAAAAAATATTTTTCTCTGTAACAAAATATTAAAAAAATAATTTCAATTTGTTGTTTAACTTGTTATCATTTTCAATTACTGTGTATAATTTTAGCTTCCTGTTTGTTATTGAAAGTACAAGTAAGATTAGTTATATTTTTATGTGGGTCAATGATACTAACTTTTTCATAGTAATTAAAACTTATTCAATTTAAATGTCAAGATTCCTAAATGCTAAAGTACTTACGTGTAAAGTTATTTTTTTTATTAAAAGAATAAAATGAATTTAAAAATAAAAATAATTTCTTACAATAGTAATAGTAAATATTTGTTGAAGTCGTTGCTATGACATAGTATTTCAAAGAAATAAACGTTTGACAGAAGTTATTATGTGGAAATTATACAGGTGAGGTTGGTATTTCGTTAAAACGGTCGTGTAACATTGTTCCAACACCAATCAGTTAATCTATCAACCTCGGTTTTCTTAAACATTTTTGTTCTTATCATATATTTTTTAGCTTTGAAGTGGGTTTTAATTAAATATGTAATACTTTTTAATTAAAAGTTAAATTATTGTACCCTTTTGGGTGGTCTAATAAAAATGCAAATTCAAATAACAACTAGAATGTTGCCTAATAGTTACAATAATTCATTCACAACTTTTTCACTCTTAAGATGAATTTTTTTTCTTCAAATTAATGATGGACCACCCTTAAATTAAATCATTTATTTCTAAATCCGCTTAGCCGTTTCCGAGAAATCGGTTATTAAAAACATAAACAACAACAAAAGACAAGCGTTGATTTTTTCTAAACCATTATACGAAATAATAATACTAATATTATATAAGATAATAATTATATTATATAATTGAGATAAAAGTTGTTGATGGGGAAATTTTCGCTTATCAATTTTAAGTAGTAGTGCAATACTGCAACAAGAAAGTTGTGATTTTTACTCTATTGTGATTCGGGGAAGTTAAACGAATATACCCAATATTCGTTTAACTTCCCCGAATCTCCTTTCGCAGCGTGTCAGGGCAAATATATTAATATCCCTGTTATAGCAGACGAGAAATGGAGGCATAATTAGCTATAAAGGGGAATTCTTAGTCTACAGACAATGCAAATTTATTTTTATTCTTTAAGATAGCAAAAACGTTGTCTACATCATCAGGTGAGCTATGTGCTCTTTCCCGCTCTTACTTAAATCAGAAACTTTACGCAGTCATTTTCAGTTGTGTTGGTTCTTTAATTTCTTGTTGTATTTATGTTTAATATAATAATGATGACCTAACCGTTCGATATTTTAGCGTTATCAAATCTAAATATTTTTTTGTCTCCTGAACTTCTTAAAATTTAAACGTCCTCTGAATTTAAAGCGCAGTCTAATTACTGATGTACTTTATTATCAATTAATGGCAATTAGTAATCTAGGATAATTAGTACCGCCTTATTAAAATCTCTATAAATATTAATTAATAATTACTAATTATCTATATGTTGCATGCTTTTTTTTAAATGGCATGGTAAGTAACCAAGATGAATTGGAAGTTAGTCTGTATTATATACACATATATGTATATAGCTTACACGATAAATAATATATAAATAGGTAATATTTATTAAGTTGTTAAGTATCAAGTAAGTTGTAAATGAAAAGTCTCAATTCAGATCGAATTTAAAACCGTAGTTGTATATATTGTTGTTTAGCCTAAGTTAAAATAAATTAGGTTAAAACTTTTTCTCCTTAAAAGTAACTTAAAATATGTCAAGGTTGGTCAAATTTGCATTATTATTTACCCTTAATTTGAATTATTATAATATTTTATCACTTTTACACACACACTAAAAGTTATGCATATATTTTAAGGTATATATGTAAAAGTAAAGTTACAGCCTATATACATCCCACTGCTCGGCTCAGGCCTCCCCTCATTTCTGAGAGGGTTTAGGGCAAGGAAGTGTCCGCCGCGCTGCCCAAATGCGTATTGACGAACTTCACATGTCTTCGAAATATTTTTTTTTCTTATTCCTATTATTTATTATTAAAATTGCAATTAACAATTTCATTGATGCCGGCGGGGATCGAACCCGGGTTACTCGCGTTCTGTTATATTTACAGCGAGCGTTTACCACTGAGCTACCACGGCTCTAGGTATATATGTATTATAATAATATGTAAAAATATTTTTATAAAATTATTACACACATAAAGTTGCAAAACTTTATTAGTAAAGAACCAAAATTAAAAGTTGTAATTAAAGGAAATAATAAAAATTTTATGTAAACTTTTGCTTATTAAGATAAAGTTCGTATCAATTTAAATTAGTTTTTTCACTTACTCATTTTGCATTACGACAATAGGAATACATATTTTGCTTACAAATAAGATGATTCTCATCAAACATTGTTGTACCAGTTAGTAGATGTAAATATTCAGTAGCTAACAATTTGATTTGTGGGTTATGGAGGTGTTTATCGAAAAAACTAATAATAAGTGTTTGAAATTTAGGTATATCTGGTGTAAATTAGTAAAAGCTTATAATGTAGTGAATCGTGTGTTTATCTTAAGATTTAGTTTTCCTACGGTTAGTCAATTCATATTATCTTTAGTCAATTCTGTAGCTCGTAAAGGTAGGAATCAGGTCAGAAATTAAAATAAATGTTTTAAGATTCTGGTCGGGCCATAGGTTACTGGTTTCGAATCCGGATTGACTGACCACAAATCATGGGTGCGCGAAAGACGAAAGGTATTGCGTATTGAATGCTTAGCTGGACTGTATCAGCGTGGTTCGTTATGAACCAAAACAAAACAGACGGCGTATGTGACACGTGGCGGTCTTTGGACAATATACTTGCTACAAATTTAATCTAATACGTTAGCCGTCACGACGGAAAATGAGTTCCTGTGGAAAATGGAATAACAAATGAAAAACAGCTCAGAATTGAGGAATATACCTGGGGAAGTGGCAGGCGGCCTCTCTCTACGGCCTTGTGGGAGCCACGAAAACTGTGTTGCAATTGAGGCGTTGTGCGACAAAAATGCACTGGTGTTGACTGTTTGAACGTCATGATGAATTCTGTTGCACTGTGGTAATCGATCACGCTGAAAATTTGTATTGCACTGTGGCTTGACTGCCACTGGCATTGTGCGCTGGTGGCGTGCTGCCACCTTTCACTTTGGCGGAGCGCGCCAATGAGAGCATTGGAGGAACAAAATGTGGCCACCAATATCTAATGGGGGGATCCATTAGGCAGGCCCTTGCGGGAAGGAACGGATGTGAAGGGAGGTTATTACCGGCTAACTTAACCAAAAAAATCAAAGGGCAATTCCGTGTTTTGAAATCGCATGCCGATGTAAAGAATGGAAGTTTTTGTAATAAAAACACTGTGGAAAAATTGGCATGCACCCCTCGTATGACCATGGCATGCAGTTTGGAATCACGGAAAATCGGAGTTCAATTTTTACAGAGTTTTCCGGAAATTTTCCACCGTTGGTCATACGAGGGGTGCATGCCAATTTATCCAGAGTGTTTTCATTACAAAAACTTCCATTCTTTACATCGGCATGCAATTTCAAAACACGGAATTGCCCTTTAATTTTTTTCAGGTTTTCAGAACCCTTTGATCATCTTGGGTCGCTGCGGGGTGCATGCCATCAATTATTAGAGCTTCAATTTGCTTGAACTTCCGTATATTACAATGGCATGCAGTATACTATCACGGGAAAACACGAAAATTCACTATACAAAGAAAAGCGCTTTTCCTTATGAAGAGGACGCGCGGGGGGGGGGGGGGAGGGCTAAAGCCCCGACAATCTTTGATATTTTAGGGTTAGTTATCAAGCCGTAAAAAGGCATGCACGACAAAATCGTGGAACGTCACCTGTCACCAGCTCCCGGTCTATAAAATGGAACGCCTTACAACTTGTAACTATATTAGCTCTGTATACCCTTCAGATCGGAACACAGCAGTGGACACACCGCTGTTGGTGGTAGAAACAGTTAAGAGTGGGTAGTTCTACCCAGACCGGCTCTTGGGCCAGAGTGGTCCGACCATCTATAAATGTGTTATTAGCTCTTAAATAATAAATATAAGTTTTTGTAGCAGCTGGTGTTTGGCCCATGTTAATAAAAATTGCCTGCAATGGTTTATTGTGTGGTTAATTAATAATATACTTATTCAAATGTATTTTCAGCATATTAAAGCATTGCATTGGCTTTCTGATGAAATAATAAACAAAACTCATGTTTTAATAAGTTCATAATTGTTTAAGACTAATATGTATTTGCATAATAATCGATTTACGTGTGGGACAGTTAATTTATAAAAATATTATTAAAAAAAAAGAAATTAAGTTTAACTTTGTATATAACAAATAATTGAAAGACAAATGTATAATTACGCACAGTTTTGATTTCCTATATAAAGCTCAAATGCACAAAAAGCGTTAAGGCCCTCTTGTTGTTCGGTGTGTATATGTATGAAAACGTTTCTTCATTCTTTGTAATTTTAGAGCAAATAAGTATTATAGCGGCAAACACTGCAAAAAAAGTGTACGTCAGGGCGACCGCGAGCGCCTTAATTGTTTGATTTGATTTGGTTTTTTTTTCATCATGACCGGAAAATAATGAGCCTTTTGATTTGATATAAGTTTCACATGGTTTCCTTATAGAATCTCTGCAAGGCAGGTACGTTTAAATTGCGATTTCATGTCATCTTTGTGAAATTATTTATCGAGTCCCATTCGCATTTGTCTTCTCACAAAACCATTTTCCGTATGTTTATTTTTTTATAAAATTATTTAATTTTTGCACAATGATTACATAGGTGTTAAAAATAAATCCAACATCAGATTAGAAGTTGTATCTACAACTACGTGGAATTGAGAGGTATTAGATATATTATTTTTAGCATGTTAAGTATGTCTTGCCTGAAAATATCTCTGTGTAATTCATCACTGCTTATAAAAGTATAATACTCTTGGTACCTAGGTAATAAACGTATATTATATATCTATGTAACCGTTTTACGTATTATATGTTGTTGTAATTCTGTCTTATATATTATATTTTATTAATTAAGACGGTATGGTAATTAAGTTTTATTTAAAAGGCATGTCTATAATGCGTTTAGAAATTTAAGCTATGATTGTCTTAATAAATGTTTTGGTTGTATAAATTAGGTAAGGATAGTAAAAGATAAATGTATAAAGTATGTCATTTTTTCTCAATTGTATTCTTAGACTTATGTCATATAATATTTACTTTCATTCTCAATGTTATTGATCTAAAATTAAATAATATTAGTGGTATTGTGACACTAAAATGTATGTAACAGTAATTATAACACTTCGTATGGCCGAGGGTTGGAACATTATTTATGTCATTATACCGTAACTGTGAACAGATTTGTACTACCAATATTATAGCTCACTTTGTTTTACCCATTACTATAATCATATGTTAGTATTACTTAGCCGACATAGCTCAAAGTATTTGTAAGCTAAAGTGGAAATGGACCGGTCAAATTGCTCGAAGCACGACAACCTATGGGGAAGAAAATTTCTCGAGTGGCAGCTTCGTACCGGAGGGCGTCCCCTCACTTGTGTGGAGTAACGAGCTGTAAGACATAGAGTAAGTCGATAGATGCAGGTGGCTCATGACCGTGCTTTGTGGATTTCTTTCGGGGAGGCATATGTTCAGCGGTGGAATTTCGAAGGGCTGTAATGTGGATGATGATGATGATTAATTACACATACGCCACGTGATTCGCTCAATCAACAAACATGATTATTTGTTTATTGTTTGAGTGAATCTCTTGTAATAGTTGTTTTCTTCTGAAAGTTTACTCATAGAGAAAACGGCTGTGAACGAATCAACTCGCTATATGTGAGATCGACGTGTAATGTGTTGTTGTGAACAGGTGTCGCGCCAAAAAATTTACTTTACTGAAAAATGTTTGTATCTTCTCACGAAAATTCCAAATAAATCACTGTGTGACTATTACAGGCTTTAAAATAAACTAGACTACGTGAGAAATAAAATGACTTTATTCTAGTTTGAAGCATCTGTTTCTCTCCCTCAATTGCGTACACACAGGTGCAAGTGGACTCTGCGATGGTCTATTTCCCCGGATCATGCCTTGCTTAGAGGGAAACACGTGTGTTATCAACGTTGGTTTGATTTCGTTTTCTTGGTATTTTGAGTAGCAGTGTATGGGGTTATTGGTGACTGTGTAGTGCACGTAGAGCGTGTAGGTAGGAGGCGGTTACTCTTGATGTTCACGATAGGGACACATTATTGTAAGTGTTCATGCGAATCTTAGCTGATTTATTTAATCTGGTTTAATTTATAGAACTTTTGAAAAATAACGTCTGATGCTATTAATTTCCACAGCTTAACATTAGTTGGTGTCGTCAGCACGAATGAAAATAACCACAATAACCGTCCACACTTTAGTTTTTACAATCATTGTCACACGTTTCTAACGGAGTAAGAGATCAACATAAACTACACGCAGCATCTTTCAATAGGATTCTCTGTTTACCTCATTTGAAATTTAAATAAGAAAAAGCAAGACAAGTGCATTGACTCTAACTATGTAGAATTATAGGTTTTCTCTATGCATACATATGTAATATGTACGTAATTACTCTAACAGTTAGGAAGTCCTACAATAATTAGTCTTAAGTATAACATTGATGTTTGTATTGATACGAGGAAATATTTTATTCAAATTAATATTGTAAAACGTCCGTCAAGGTAAATTGTGCTAATTGTGTTGTGACTAATCTCTTATTACTTTTTAAATGATGAATGTATTTTTCGATGTGTTATTGTGATTTACTCATACCCTTATCCAATTAATGTAACATATTCTCTGCCTATATATACTGAATGTATAAATATCAAGCAAAATAATTATATATATGTAAAAATTGTTGTTTTATTTTTGACCATTAAGCACGGACCCAAACTCAAATGATAATCGACCTCAATTTTATTATAACAGTTTACACGAAGGTATGCTGCTTCTACCGCCAATAAACTGTTAAGAAATGCAGTCGCCATCACCTCCTTGTTCTCCAAAACAATGGAGTCCATTGTAAACTGCCAGCTCATGAGGTACCTTGAGGATCACCAGCTGATTAGTGACTGCCAATACGGTTTTCGCCGTGGTCGGTCAGCTGGTGATCTTCTGGTCTACCTCACTCACAGATGGGCGGAGGCAGTAGAGTTCAAAGGAGAGGCATTGGCCGTTAGTTTGGACATTGCGAAGGCCTTCGATCGGGTTTGGCACAAAGCGCTTCTTTCGAAGCTCCCTTCCTATGGGCTTCCCGAGAAATTGTGCGATTGGATCACCAGCTTTCTTGCAAATCGGAGCATCAAGGTCGTTGTAGAAGGTGCAAGCTCCGATTGCAAGCCTATTAATGTTGGTGTTCCACAGAGCTGCGTGCTATCGCCAACGCTGTTTCTTCTGCATATCAATGATATGTTGCAAACCCGTAACATTCAATGCTATGCGGATGACAGCACTGGTGATGCTCTTTACACCGGCCGAGCCAATATTTCTCGGGAAAACGTCTCCGAGTGCCGGGACAAACTTGTGTCTGAAGTCGAGTCTCTGCTGGATAGAGTCTCGGATTGGGGGCGACTAAATCTAGTCCAGTTTAACCCCCAGAAGACACAAGTTTGCGCGTTAACCGCTAAAAAGAACCCCTTTATCGTATCCCCTCAGTTTCAAAGCACTCCCCTTGTTGCCTCAGACAGTATCGGAATCCTCGGCGTCCACATATCGAGTGACGTGCAGTTTCGTGGTCACTTGGAAGGGAAGGCCAAATTGGCCTCTAAAAAGCTTGGCGTGCTCAGCAGAGCGGGACAGTATTTCATGCCGGCACACCGCCTGCAACTTTACAAGGCGCAGGTTCGGCCGCACATGGAATACTGTTCCCATCTCTGGGCTGGGGCTCCCCAGTACCAGCTCCTTCCACTTGATCGCATCCAGCGCAGAGCGGCTCGAATCGTCGACGACCGAGTGCTTTCCGATCGGCTCGATTCACTGGCGCTACGAAGAGATGTTGCATCTCTTTGCGTATTTTTATCGCATCTATCACGGGGAGTGCTCTGAGGAATTGTTCGGATTAATCGCAGCCGCCAAATTTCGTGAACGCACTACACGGCAAACGTCCCGATACCATCCACACCATCTGGATGCTTGGCGGTCCACCACTGTACGTTTCACGAGGAGTTTTCTTCCACGTACAACCTCTCTGTGGAATAGTTTACCACCGGCGATTTTTCCGGACCGATACGACTTGGGGACCTTCAAGAAAAGAGCTTACTCCTTTCTAAAGGGCCGGCAACGCACCCGCAATTCTCCTGGTGTTGCGGTTGATCATGGGCGGCGGTAGTCACTTAACATCAGGTGAGCCGCATGCTCGTTTGCCCCCTCTTCTATAAAAAAAGACGTGTTTTCATCTGTGAGAAAACAGCCTGTGATTATGATAATACCTTTCTTAATTTTTACACTGAAACTGCGGTGACTGCATTTACTGTTTGTTGGCAGAAATAGTTAAGATGAACACAGGGAATTTCTAGACAGGCAAGTAATTCCGAGGCTTAAAATCGGGTTGTACTTTGGGTACTAATTCACTTGAAGCGAGCGCTACTACAGCTAAACAAAATAAAGCAACAATGTTAAAAATATTCAGACAATTATAATGAACTATGCGCGCAGGATAAGCATATAAATGGTTCTACAGATAACTTTAATCTCTACATACTCGTACATGTACTGTCAGGGGACGGTCATGATCATGACACGTAAGTCATCCTTCCTATTCTTAACACACACGCACGGGCTACTGTTATCAGTGGACACATGTAGCCAACTTTAAACAGAGAATCCTACAGATGCATTGTACAGATGGAATGTCTGTATTGAATTGTGTGGTGCAGTTAATGCTGTAATTGTACTGGTTCTATGCACGCATAACACGGCATACATGACCATAACGTTTTATTGTACATGGTGTGGCCTATGGTGCTGTTAGGATTACAGATGACTAACACATCTAGGGAAGCTAAGGAATTATTATGTAATTAAGATGTTCTAAATATGATGGTAAAGTTGTAAAGGTGTCGTCTACGTACCTCTTGTAGAACCTTGGATTTTTGAAAAGGTCTTTCTCCTCAAATTCGTCCATGAATATATTGGCAAAGATGGTAGATACAGGTGAGAGATACAGAGATACTCTTCCTTCCACAATAGATAGCCAGATGTAAGACACGTCGGGAATTAAAAATAAGTAAAATTAAACGAGATAAAATCCGTAATAAAAATAGCTTTATCAAATGTCTAATGTTTGCGTAAATATAAGGAGTCATTTAATGTATATTACTTTAATAATATAAAAACGAGGGATTTGTGTTTCTACTGCTCTACAGCATCCCGTGAGTGTCGTGAGAGACGACGGAGGGAAATGAAACAGGAGATAGGCAGCAGCATCCTTTTGCTAACAACTAAAAATAATATAAAAATGTGGCTGCCAAGCTGCCTGCCAAGCGTGGCAACTATGGCAAATGAAGCAAGCTGTGGGGGAGAACAATTATCATCAGAGGTCTTTTGATAGACTCTAATTATTAAGATGATGATGATGAAGATAATGAAAAAAGTGTACATAATATGACGTTATGTATTTTTCATAATATTACCGAAAAATTATATATACTTAATAATCAACATTTAAAGTAAACAAATAAAAATACAAACCACACAAAGGTAATGGACATCGTAATTAAAACTCGCTGTAAACTAACTCAACCGAAGCAAGCAAGCCGAAACGGTTTGTAACTGTTTGCCCTCGCTACAAAGTGATGTAAAATCAAAATACATACCATGCACTCCGTACATTCGATGCTGCACTGTTTCAATACAGTCCAGGAAGTCACTTAATATTTTCGTTTTATAAGCACTTTGAAAACTTCAAATTAAATTTTCAAACTGTATAAAGCTTTGCGAATATTTTTTTGACAAAGGGATATCTCATAGCGTTGAGATTCTTTTAGACAAGTGTTATTTAGTTCGCTTATATTTTTTCTAAGTTAAACGACTCTTCTATATAGCCGACTCAAAAATGGGGGCAGTTCCCAATTCGACCGTATGTTTCTTTGTATGGTAAAACAGTTAAAGTTACAACCTCTATACGTCCCACTGCTGGGCACAGGCCTTCTCTCATTTCCGCAAAGGCATTTTATGGCAAGAAAATGTCACGGCTCATTATTCCGACTCATTACGCCGATATGTTAGCTAGTTTTGAAAGTGATAATGTTCACGCAATTCTTGTTTCAGAGTCATGGTTAAAGCCATGTCTTCCTTCTATATCCTATTCCATTCCAGGTTAACTCCATTATATACACATACAGTGCTAATGGGCGACTTAAATACTTGCCTTTTCAAGAATGATGCCCGATCTCTCCGGCTTAAGTCCCTATAGAAGCAGCCAATTTAAATATCCTTCCTCTCTCTGAAACTCATTTTTTTCCTAACTGTATCCCATCCCTCATTGATTTGGTTATCGTTTCTTCTCTTGACCATGTTGATAGTTTTGGTCAATGTGCTGCAAATGCTTTTTCGTATCATGATCTCCTGTTTCTATCTTATAAAATAAGACCACCCAAAGCCAAATCAAGGATACTTCTGCAGCGTAATTTTGAGAAAATGGATTTGGATAAGCTTCAAAAAGACGCTGCTAATATGGACTGGAGCGTTATAATGAAGGCTTGTGATGTTGACAAACAGGTATCATTGTTTAATTCACTTCTTGTTCAACTTTATGATGCTCATGCTCCTGTCCGCCCAGTGCGAATACGTCATCCTCCAGCTCCGTGGTTGACCGAAGATCTTAAAAGATTAATCTGCAAGAAGAATAGTCCAAAGTCGAGTTACAAGTCAGATCCTAAGAATGACAGGATTCTGGAGAAGTAAAGACTACTGCGAAATCAATGCAACAGGATGTGTAGAGATTTACGACGCCGCCACATCCATAAATCAGTACAAAACGAAGATCCATGTCGTATTTGGAACTTCTTAAAGTCTATTGGAGTCGGGAAAACTCGTTCATGTCCTATTCCAAATAACGTTGATTTAAATTTGCTTAATCAGCATTTTTCTTCCGTTTCTTGCCTGAACAATATGGCAAAATCAGCAACACTTACTCAACTTTCATCGTTTCCCACTCCTGACTTTTCTCCGTTTGTGTTTAGGCAATTTGCAGATTGTGATGTTAGGAAACACATACTCTCTATCCATTCCGACGCTGTCGGAAGTGATGACGTCAGTCGTAAAATGATCATTCCCTTGTTGGACTTTTTAACACCTATTATAACCCATATCTTAAACTTTTCCATATCCTCATCTTCTTTCCCTTCCCAATGGAAGGACGCTCAAATCATACCTTTACCTAAAAAAACAAATCCTTCAAGTTTTTCTGAATATCGTCCTATTTCAATTCTTCCTTTCCTTTCCAAAGTTTTAGAACGCCTTGTCCAACAACAAATTAATTCCTTTTGTTTAAGAAATAGCATCCTTAGTCCTCTCCAATCTGGCTTTAGATCTGGTCATAGTACGACTACGGCGTTATTAAAAATCACCGACGACATTCGTCACGGTATGGAGAATCATCAAGTCACAGTATTGGTGTTGCTGGATTTCAGCAATGCCTTCAATACTGTTGATCATGATATCCTGTTAGGGATTCTGCGTTCTCTTAACATATCTCCAACTGCAATTTCCTGGTTTCATAGTTATTTGCACGGGCGCCGGCAACGTATTCGTGTCCAAGATAGACTTTCTTCGTGGCTTGATACCGTAGCTGGCGTTCCACAAGGTGGTGTCTTATCTCCTCTTTTATTCGCAATCTTTTTTAATACGATTACATCCCAAATATCTTCTCTCTACCACTTGTATGCAGATGACCTTCAAATATATTTACAAACAACCATCGAAGACCTTGCCAAAGTTGTCGAATATATCAACAAGGATCTGGCTTTTATTCTCGACTGGACACGATCTTATGGGTTGACGGTTAACCCTTCAAAATCGCAAGCTATAATTATTGTGAGTTTAAAAACTATTTCCAAAATTAAAAAATGTCAAATTCAACCCGTTGTATTTAATGGTATTCTTATTCCATATAATGAAGTAGTTAAAAATTTAGGTATCTTTTGGATTCCAGTCTGTCTTGGACACCCCAAATTAATGCAGTGAGCCGAAAAATGTTTGCGGCTTATGCTTCACTCCGAAGGCTTAACTACTTTTTACCCATTTCCACCAAAATTACGCTTGCACAATCTTTGCTACTCCCTATCCTCGACTATGCTGACATTTGTTACCTTGATATCACCGAGGAGCAACTTAATAAACTTGAGCGACTCCAAAATCTCTGTATACGGTTTATATTTGGGCTTCGTAAATATGACCATGTCTCGCAAAACCGCACTAAACTCAAGTGGCTCCCAATCCGTCTTCGTCGGAATACTTATATACTTTCTGCGCTCTACTGCGTCTTATTTAATGTATCAAGTCCTCCCTATCTGAAAGAACGTTTTAAATTTCTTAGCTCTTGCCACGATTTTTCCTTACGGTCCAAAGAAAACCTTTCGCTCCATTGTCCTATACACTCCTCTACATTTTATGATATATCTTTTGCTGTTCTTGGAGTAAGACTCTGGAACTCCTTGCCCCAGTCCATTAAAAGTGCTCAATCTTTATATGTGTTCAAGAAACAAATTAAGGAACACTATTTGTCTGTTTAACTCCTCTCTCTTCCTCCTCTTTGTTATGGTCACTAATATACCTTAAGTATGTTGTCATTTTATAGTTGTATTTTTTTTTGTCTAATTTAGTGCACCCTACCCATTAATCTTATTTTTATTTTTATTAATTTCCTCTTCTGGGTTGTCTGGAAGAGATTGCTATGTAGCAATAAGACCGCCTTTTATCCCTCATTATTTTTTCATTATTTATTAACGTTTTGTTGCTGTACAATTAAGAGTATTGTATTGTGTATTGTATTGTATTGTCACGTCCACGAGCACGTGGTAAATCGACACTTAAAATTGCAATTAACAATTTAATTAGCGCTGGTGGGGATCGAAACCGGGTTACTCGGACACTGTGAAATTTACAGCGAGCATTAACCATGTGAGCTCGATCGCTCTCTTATAGAAACATCTCATATGTAAACATTTATGTCAAATACCATTGAAATTTTTACTTGCAATTTTGGGTACCAATTTATTATATTCTTGACGGAGAAGAAAAACATTGTAAGGAAACATAAATTGAAGTCCGTCTTTAGTCAATGAGATAGTGTGGTGGATTTATTCCTGGATATAAACCCTCATAGCAATGGAAACAAAATAAAATTATGTAAGGAGCGTCTATTAATTACGAAATATTTAAATACTCATTTAAAGGATATTCTTTCAACGAAAGTCTCAGATATTAAAAATAATAATTTATTACAATTTTCTGATACGGGATAAAGTTTCTAAAGTGAGCCGTAAGAGAAACAAATATACCATATAATCCCGTAGGTGTCGCAAGAGGCGACCGAGGGACGCTGAAACAGGAAGTGGGCAGTAGCATTTCCCTGAAAACAGCTCAATATTAATTTAAAAAAATTCAGTTGCTATCCACATTACCAAGCGTAGCAACCATGGGAGGGAGCTTTTGTTCTGCACTGGGAGTTTCCTGCCGCGCTGGTGAGAATTAGGAATTACTGCGTGTCAGTCAATCGTGATATGTGTATCATTATTATCGCTTCGCTTAAGAATTTAATGGAATATAATGTAACAAAGGTGACGATGTAAGAATATCCACTGCCCTATATCATCCCGTGTGTGCAGTGACATGAACTACTGGACCCTCCATTTATATATCACTTGCTGCGTGCGTTAACTCTCACAAATAGGTCACGCAACATTCATCTTAGTAGTCTACAGCATTGGGTTGCTAAGCAACAAAGAAGAAATTTTAGGAAGAAAGAAGATATTTAAGGCTACACAAAATTAAAAAAAAAACTATTCTTATAAATGAAAGTCGAACAAAACTCTTTAATTTGTATTACTAATTAGCGTGGCATTCTTGTTTATTTTTAAATCAACCCCGCTCCAGATGGAAAATGAGCTAGAACTAGAAAAACTTTGTGTTCGTGAAGTATTTTTATATTACGCGTTCAATTTAAACGGCGTTGAAACCCTATCTATGCACTTGCTTGTAGTCTAATTTTTCCGTTGTTTACCTCTTGATAACCATGGAACTCAGATGAAAATGAACTTTCTGAATAAACTCGGCGTGTGATTTCATTTAAACAAATAACTGCCACAATTTCCATTAGGGTCGATTAGGTACAAGACGACTAGGCAAATGTTGTTTTTTAAACCTTATCCCCACACAAATCCACTGCGCCCGGGGGCCGCCGTCTGGTCAATCCGCATATCAAAGGCAAATCCTTACTACGATGAGAGAAACCAATGTCCAATGCACTTTAGCGGTATGATAAAATAATGGAAGAAAAACAAAACCTGTTTACTTTTTTTGTCAATATTGACAAAAACGGTAATATAGGTAATCATTATTCAACTTTTAAATTTAAAAGTATAAATATTAGTGAAAGATTTTTTTAAAGTTATCAATAATGCAGAGAAGACTAGCAAATTAGAGACTCATATAATAAGAAAATGATATTTCACTTTAGTGCTTAATCTCTTTTAAAAGTCATCAAACGAAGAATAGATTAGTTAGCTGGATCGGCAATGGGGAAATAGAGATCCAGAATAATTTGAAGCTGTAAGGCATTCCCCTTAGTCCTTAGAGGTGACATAGCATCTGTAGCCTGCTTTGTTTGAACTGGGCTGCAGGTGTCTGCTGACAGCAGTAGCCACTTATCATTATGTGGTCTGCGAATGCTAACTACAGGGCTACGTACATCGAAGTACTGGAGTCGCTCCCTGGGATATTGGCGATATCAGAAAGTTGTTAGGATTTCTCTAGAGGTTGAGATGGCTCGAATAACATTAATTCCTAATCACACGCGGTAGTAATTTCATGTGGCAGAACCACGCTGCTGCTAAATAATGGTTGTAGCACGGGTGGATCGGCTCGACCATATACCATAATACCAGAATACCAGCGTTGTTGCTACCATACTTTGTATGGTGAGTGTAGAGATCCGGAGACCCTTTTTTACTGAAAACGAGGCATTCTATCTTGATTGAATCTTAATCGAAGATAAATTTAGATGTCTATAGGCCTCAACATCCACTCGTATCGTCACTCATATTTTATATAAAAAAGTAAATATAAATATAATATAAATATTTATATTTTATACAATTTTCTTTTTATTTCAATTTTCTTTTTTTGTATTGTGTTTGGTAAAATAACTAAATATTTAAAATAAACCGATACTCCACACGATGTTACAATCATATTTTGTAAAGTCCATTGTTTTCATTTTACGTATAGACGTGAAGGTGAATTTGTGAAATGGATTTAATCCCTTACCAGGTTATGGCATAATCCAAACAATTATTGAAGATTGGGCGCACTACTATGTAGTCTCTGCTTAAAGCATTTACTTTACTTTACATTTACTTATAAAGCTTAATTTATTATTTTTAAAGAGGATTTTTAGCCAACTTTATAACAGAAAGAGACTATTTTCAATGTATGTTACACGATATCTTTATCAATTGTTACTGATTTTGATGATTCTTTTTTATTAAAAATGTCCATTCTTGAGGGGTTGCTCTATATAAATTTGGAGAAAAATTCCACCACTTACGGTGGCGAAATAGGGGATGAAGTTTTTAATATAACTATTCAGACGGCATTGAGATTGTGATACTCCTTAGTCCAATCAATAGAGTTAAAAACAACTTTTAATAAAGAGTAAGAGTGGTTTATAAAAACTAAATAGAATAAAATAACTTCACGGTTGAAGGTGGCTTTTACATTTTACCATTACCGTTACAGTGTATAAGAAGTCCACTGCTGGACATAGGCCTCCCCATACATATATAGTTGCCACTCTTGATTGACAAACTTAGTTTTTTTTAATTTGTTATAAGAAAGTCGCTGCCACCCAGCTCCTGGTTTGTTTTCCTATCTATAAAAATAAGGAAATTTAAAGCTGCGTTGAATGATTGTTTAATGTTTATAGATATTCCAGCGACGAGCAAGCATCATATTATGGTAACGTCTTCGCTTTTGCTTTGAATTAAATTAAGGCTGTTTTCACTTAATAAAAGAGTAAAATCAAATCAACATGGAACGTGAGGTATTTCCTCGTTTCTATTTTACTTGCATTTCCCGTTGCAAATCCAGCGCCTAGCAACCGCGCTCACCCAAACCCACCTCCTCTTAATTCACACAGCTTCCAGGGCAGACTTTGCAGCAATTAAATTATATAAGTCCGCTTCGTGTTTTGATAAAGGTCATAAGGGTTTTGAGAAATGTGAGCATAATTCCTTATTAAGGAATTTAAAAATAATAAAAGTACCAATATTTACACTGTACATAAAATATGATTGTAGTACTAAGAAATAGTATTAAAAACCATACCGTGCTATAAAAAAATATTTTTAACAACCGTGTATTTCAGATGGATGGAACCGCTGCGTTTATTGCCGGTTCTTCTCAGGACAGTGGATTTTTACGAATTTTTTACGAACGATGGCTTTCCAAGTACAGAACCAGAGTTCGAAACCTATCCAACTGCAGAGAGGTGTAAGACAGGGTGATGTTATATCCCCGAAACTATTCACCGATGCGTTGGAAGACGTTTTCAAGCTACTGGACTGGAAAGGATACGGTATTAGCATCAATGGCGAGTACATCACTCACCTTCGATTTACCGGCGATATAGTCCTTATGGCAGAATTGCTGGAGGACCTTAGCACTATGCTCAATGACCTCAATGGTGTCTCCCATCAGAGAGGTCTTAAGATGAACATGGAAATGATGAACATAGTAGTCGTTGGGAGCACTATGCTCGAAGTTGTTGACGAGTACGTTTACCTGGGACAAATAGTCCGACTAGGTAAGTCCAACTTCGACCGAGAGGTCAATCGACGGATTCAACTCTGCTGGGCAGCGTTCGGGAAATTACGACACATCTCCTCGTCAGGTATACCTCAATCTCTGAAAACTAAAGTGTACAACCAGTGCGTGTTGCCAGTGATGACTTATGGATCTGAGACGAGGTCCTTCACTGCTGGTCATATGAAGACACTCAAGGTCGCTCAGCGAGCTATGGAGAGGGCTATGCTCAGAGTTTCTCTGTGTGATAGACTCAAAAATGAGGATAACCGCAGTAAAACCAGAGTGACCGACATAGCCCAACGGATTAGTAAGCTGAAGTGGCAATGGGCCGGCCATATAGCTCGAAGAACCGATAACCGAGTGTAAAAAAGGTTCTCGAGTGGCAGCCTCGTACTGGTAGGCGTAGTGTAGGGCGACCCCCCACTAGATGGAGTGACGACCTGGTAAGTCATGCAGGAAGTCGATGGATGCAGGTGGCTCAGGACCGTGCTTTGTGGCATTACTTGGGGGAGGCCTATGTTCAGCAGTGGACTTGTGAAGGGCTGTAGTGATGATGATGAATATATTTATGGTGTAAATATATTATATTTTGGCGCACAAATGGACGGTGGGCTCGAATTGGGATATAAAAAGCTCTCAGAATACCAGCGTAAAATATCAGGTTAATGCTGCTGCGTTTTTTATGGTAACTGTGAGGCATTCCATCTTAATCCTCAGTGGTGACAACACATCTGCGTTTTTATTCTTATTTAAGGGTAGATGTAGATCTCTATGGGCCACAACATCTACTTACCATCAGGTGAACTGTGAACTTGTTTGCATGCCTTTTTCTATAATGAAATATATAAAAATATTCCTTAACCATAAAACCGAGACTATCAAAAGCTATGTCTTGTTATGAGAACGACGTTTAGTAATAAAATATGTACTTATTTAACAACATGAGTTAAACACATCGACCGTGGAAGAAAGCTTGATCGAACTGAAAATTTTCTTTATTAAATGAAGTGAATAAAAAAGAACTTGTATGTACTCGTAAGTACATCGATTTTAAAATTAATATTGTACTTATTTCAAGCAAGATCTTAGCAATACTAATCGTTTTAACGCATTGATATCCTAACCTCTCATAGCTTGACCAACAAGTCTACAACGAAGCGGCACGCACACATATTTGCCTTTATGAACTGTAACCTGTAACATACAGCACACAGATACGAGTGAGCTGCACCGAACGCATCGCCCTAGCAATGGTCCGGTCGAGGCGTTCTATTCTCATGACAGGATCTTAAACAGAATAACATTCGTCGAAATAGCTAACACTTTCTCTTGTGGTTAAAGACTCGATTAGACATATCATCATCACCATCATTACAGCCTATCACAAGTAAATTGCTGAACAATGGCTTGCCTTGCTTAATTGAGCTTCCATCCATTGACTTCTTTCATATCTTATCAGGTCGTTACTCCATCTTGTGAAGAGAGTGCTGTACATTTCACTCACCATTACGGGGGAGCCACTCCAGAATCTTTCTGCCCAATTGATTGTTGGTTCTTCTATCTAATTGGCAGCCCACCACTAATTCAACTTACTGATCCGTTGGGTTGTTTACAACCACTGTTTTCAAGTTTTGAGGTATATGTGACGAGAAGATGTTTGGTTAATTGATAGAATTAGGCGTTACTTTGCGGAAATCCATTATAATAAAAAATAAAAATATCAATTTCTTTGCAACTTTCCGCTAAACATATAAAATGATGTGTCTTACCTGGATTGAAGCGCACCTCCCGCCCTCCCTCAATTGCATACACTAACTCCGTCACCACTAGACCAAGCACCACTACTCTCAACACCACTATTCCAGGCAATCTTTAATAATAATTTTAAGATTAATAATAATAAATAATTATAATAATATCAATAAAACAGTAATAATAATAGTATTTAAAATATTAATCATAACAATAATAATAATTAGTAGCAGATTTGTTATCGCACGGCGCGGTCACTCAAAACAATAATAATAATAGTATTTAAAAATAATCATAACAATAATAATAACTGTTGACAGGTTTGTTATCGCACGACGCGGTCACTCGCTACTTTGGTAGGGAGCGATTGTGTCAGCGTGTATAAATAGCAACTGTTTCGACTCGCCGCTCACTTAGCGGTCAGCCGCCGTAGAGTCTATATTACCTGAGGATGCCTCGTGTAGAGGCGAAACACGTGTCGTATTATCGTCGATGGTGTGTCTTGCCTGGAATAGTGGTGTTGAGAGTAGTGGTGCTTGGTCTAGTGGTGACGGAGTTAGTGTATGCAATTGAGGGAGGGCGGGAGGTGCGCTTCAATCCAGGTAAGACACAACATTTTATATGTTTAGCGGAAAGTTGCAAAGAAATTGATATTTTTATTTTTTATTAGATGTTTGGTAACTTCCCAAACTTGGCCAGATGAGTTGGATCCGTCGATTCATTTGAGTGTTAGACTTGTTCGAAGTTGAACTTACCTAGATGGACAATATACGCTACTTAATCATTTTCGTCAACAACTACATATGAGCGTAGTGTCCATGTTCATATACGATAAAGTCAGTTCCATGGGCGGTCAACCAGTTTTGCGTGCTTCGTGCCATATGAGCTAGTGCATAGTCCTGTTGGAATCCAATTTCAATTTTTGAACAATGTTTGAGAAGGAGGTTCCACTATGTTTATTAGGACAGTATTTTGGTACACATCGGCTCTGGTTTTAACCATTTTCACCGAAAAACACCTCAATTAAGCCTGAATATGAAACTCCAAGCCAAACCATGAGTGTCGAAGGATAATGTACTCGTTGAACATCGGAATACGCGTGCTGGCTTCTTCACTGCTGTGGGCATACAACTTATCATTTTTTTTATTATAATTATCTCCGATGTTAAAAAATTTTTCATCCGAAAACAAAATTTCGCGGTATTTTTTACCTACGTACCGCAGTAACAAAGCGCAGGATCTGTTCAGCCTAATTTTTTTCGAACGCACGTAAAAAAATATCCGGTCTTCTTACGATAAGCTCGAAGTCCTAGGTCTTCATTGATCTCTTTTTTGACCGTGGTTCTAGTTAGGCCCATCCGAAGAGCTAAGATTTTTTGTTTACGAACAGGATTTCGTTGGATTCGCGCCATCTCTGCTTTGATGATTGTGGGTATTGGGGTCGTCTTCCGATCTTCGAAGCTTGAATAAGTAATCAGTAAATCGTTTGATAGTACTATCAACAAATCGTAGGGTTATTTTCAATTTTTGCAGAATATTCAAAATCTCGTTTGGCGCGTAACCACACAATGGTGCAACGAGATAACCGCTACTCTATCTTTTTTCTTCGACCACTCCATGTATGAAATTGAAGGAAAATTAATGTTTTTTTTATTTTCGGCAAGCGCAAATGTTATATTTTTAAAATTGGTGAACTTCATCCACCCAGCATTTAAAATTTTTAAATAATAATTAATGACTAAGTATATATAGATTATGCTATTGTCTTTTTCAAAGAGTAGATAAATTTCATATTTAAGTTCAAATATTACATAAATAATATGTACCGTTATTGCAGTTTAAAAAATGAGTAAATAAGGCTTTTACTTTTATTTGAAATTATCCCTAACTGAATGTGATTTATTGGCAACAAATACACGTACGCGCACTCTTCTGTGTGCGAATCAACTCACAACGTTTGTGCTGACCAAGCGACCCTTATGACTGTATAGAAATTATTATGGAATGTACAAAATTTTTATCCTGTCGCTATTATCATGAAAAAATTTACATTACATCTAGACACCCTTAATCAAGTCAATTTTTTATCATGTAAATAGTCTTCTTTGGTTCAATCGAAATTACCAATGTACTAATTGGTAATTTCGATTGAATTGATTTGACGACTCCGTGGCGCAGTGGCTTAGCAATGAGTGGCTGCGCTGGGGGTCGCGTTCGAATCCCGCACGGTACAAGTATTTGTATGGCCTACAAATAGTTGTTCCGTGTCTGGATGTTTGTCCTTATGCAATTTATGTTTCTAAACTGCCCCCACGATACAGTAGAAATTTCTAGTGTAGGGGTAATGTTTTTAAAAAAAATAAAAAATTATTTGACAACTGATTTGTTAATACTTGCATCCTTATAAATAAACTTATTCATAAGTTGCAGTAATTTTATTGAATATATATTGTCTGCATCGGGGTTGAGTGAAATTAACATTATTTTGATTGTATAAGCTATTCGAATTTGCTTATTTAGTTTGTTTTCTTCGTTGAATGGAATGTTTAATCGAAAGCATTTTTAAAAAACGTTCTTTAAAATAATAAGGCGATTAGCAGTGAGGAATTTTTTGCAGGGAAATCATTGTTAACAATTTTAATTGATATATTGGGGCTTATTCATTCAGTAAGATGTTTAAAATAAAACTAAGTAACGTAGATATGCACCAAGAAAATATGAAAAAGAAACTAAGAAAATATAGGTGTGAATTATAATTCTTTTTCTGTGTAGTGGCGGCGAAAATGAATTCCAGTTACGTTTCAGAGGTGTCATTTTTAGGAGAAAAGTCACTAAAAATCTAATGACTTTCAATATACGGCTGAATAACCATATTGTTCATGTCAGAGCCAGACGAAATATCCAGAACGGCTATTTAAAAAACGTCCCGAATAGTCACATACATCCTCTTATTTCTGAGACGTTTTGAAGCTGAAAAGAGTCTGACAAACTGTCTTATGCGTATAATCTAATTTGACGGGTTTTTCAATATAGCAGGTTTTGATCGAAATAATTTTGAGATCCTATGTGTAAGAGAGTTAGATAAAAGTGAGAGGGACATATACTCGCAAAATGGGCAGTTCTTCCTTCCCTGATCCTTGTTATAGTTATGAAAGCAGCAAGACCTATATATTGCTTACATCAAAAGTATTGTATTATATTAAAATAAGAACACGTAGGTGACAGGACTCCTCCCCGCTCAGGAGTCCGCCTGTGCAGGAGCACGCTCTTATTTATTTATGTCGAATCGAATTGAACCGTGCATATTTCCGGGATTAAAGTAGCCTTTATCACTCTCTGGCCCATAAACTATGTAAAAATCACATACATATCAAATGATATTATGAAGTATCCCCCGATAATCAGCCATTCTATTATTGGAGTATTGATATTCCTGATATTAAATAGAAGACGTTACTAGATGAGGACGTCAATCTGATGTGTTGAATCTAGAAAACATTAAACTAGTCGGAGAAGCTATCACAATATACAGATGCATTTACAAATTAGAAGAATTTGTTTTCTTTTCATAAACCGACAGACAAGCTGCGAGCATAAAAAATGTTAAACAGATTTACTGCTGCCTAGATTACATTGTATTTTCAGTTGTTATAATTAATGTTTTTTTCTAGTACTTTCCGACAAATTCTTAACAGTTTCCCTGTCCGCGAAAAAGACACAATAGTCATAGTGAATTTGCACGCGGCCGCCCGAGCAGTCAGTCAGGTTGTAGGTCACGCTCGTTATTTTATTTCCCAAATAAGTCTTATCACGTTATTTTGGTGTATTTTTAGCTTAAATTCTCCCCTATATCGAAAGTTTCGGTGTGTTCAGTGATTTGAATAAAATATGAACATTTAATAGAGATAATCAGTGATTTTCACCAAAAATATACGTTATCAAGTGTAATAATTCAATTGTGTATCATCGGGCGTCGTGTTCGTTCGCGACGTGTCCTTGAAAATAGAAAGTTAGACTTGGATTGCTCATCGTTGTCGACATTACACAACTGTAGGCGAGAATACATTAGTTTGTTTCACGTTACAGCGTTGCGAGACGATTGGTGCAGTGGCCAATACTTCACTGTGCATAGCGTTACTACCTAAGTCACCTAGTTCAAGTCCAGCAAGTTCACAATTTTTTTTTATTTTTTACTACCTTTGCTTACTACAAATTGCTTTTTTTGCTTTTGACTGTTTAACGATTGAAAGATGGCATCAACTGCGAGTAACTTTGGTATATGATCTGGCTGCCGCAGCATCATACAGAACCATGAGTTCTTGGTACGCGCTTTATGCAAAATGAAATATGATTTAAACTGTGCCAATATATCTCAAAGCTGCTTTAATAGCTTTTATGCACCTGACAAAGATCGCAAGCATAGTTGGAAGTGTCCTGAATGTTGCAGTAAGCAATCTAAAGTGGATAATACTAACAGCCCCATCCAACCTGCTGCTCGTCGCGACCTTGTGGAAACCGGAGACCTTGACAACACCTATGGTACTGGAAACTTGGGACCGCACTCCAGAAATATCACCCTGAGGAAGCTCGATCTGGCAAAGTCAATTTCTCTCGTTGACTGCCCATCAGAGGAACCTGGGAATGGCGGCGATTACATTACTGAAACTAAGCTGAGAAGCATACTTCAACAGGAACTCGCGGGAGCACTTCGTTTAACAATAAGGCAGCTTGTGACCGCAGATATAAAGAATATGTCGGGAGAAATCAAGGAACTGAGGGAATCTCTAACGTTTTTCAACAGGCAGTTTGAAGATTTAAAATTGGCTTTGGACGAAAGGAATACATTAGTCGATAACTTAAGAAGAGACAATGATAAGCTGAACCTAGCAGTAGACAAATTGACGCATCGGCTCCACCTAGTTGAACAAAATATGAGAGACAGCAATATCGAAATAAATGGCATTCTGGAACACAGACACGAGAACTTAAACAATGTTGTTGAACAACTCATTAAACTGTAGATGCTCCAGTATCTGCTGAGGAGATTATTCATGTGACACGGGTTTCTAAGCTGAGGAAAAACAGCAAGCGGCCACGTGCAGTGATAATGAAGCTGCGTGCACCCAGACAACGTGATGTTATTCTTGCTTCTGTATCTTCGTTTAACAAAAAGAATAACAAGGATAAACTAAGCTCTCAACACCTCGGCCTTGCTTGTATTAGTAAGCCAGTCTTCGTCTCTGAACATCTGTCTCCAACAAACAAGTCTTTGCATGCTGCCGCACGAATTAAAGCCAAGGAATGCAAATATAAGTTCACTTGGGTTGAAATGGCCGAATCTTTGTACGGAAGGATGAATTCAGCGAGGCATTGTTAATTCGTAATATGGACAGTGTAGCGTCAATTAAATAGTTAGGTTAAAGATTAGCGAGTGTTTGGAAGTTTAGTTATAAATTTCGATACATATTATTAAAATATCCGTGGAATTCGAACGAAGACTAATGAAGTGTACAAAAACATATAAATAGTTATAATTATCTTTACCGAAACATGGCTAAATGCAAGTATCTCAGACAGTGAATTCATTGACTCTAGATATGTTGTATACCGCAGGGATCGCTCAAGCGCTTCAAGCTCCAAGAAGGATGGTGGCGGAGTATTAATAGCAGTATCCAGTGAAATACCTTCTATGCAAATGTCTAACTGGGAAACTGATTGCGAAGACCTTTGGGTTAACATTGGATACAGAATAAATGGCTCATATTCCACTCTTTCTATCTGTGCAGTATACTTACCGTCGCCACCCAGATTGGAGCAACGAAGGGTTTTCTTAGATAATCTGGACAGTGTACTGAACCATATTGATAATGCAATTGTGATGGGTGACTTTAATCTAAATTTTGTCGACTGGGAGTTTAACGATGACTGTAATCACACAATTCCTACTAATTATAATAATGATTTAGGACGTTGTCTGGTGGACCGCTTGTCTATGAATAATCTATACCAATTCAACCATATAAGGAATTCGCAAGGTAGAACCCTGGATTTGGCCTTAAGTAGTTTGCATTGCCTAAATGTCTCTCAACCCTTAGATTTGTTAAGTAAACTTGATCTGTACCATCCCCTATACTCATTGAAATATCAGAATTTAATTTTGAATACGACAAAAATCTGCTACCTAAGCCACGTGTAAAACATAACTACCACAAGGCAGACTTTGATTCGTTAATCCTGGAATTGAGTTGTACTGATTGGCTCACCATTTTAAGGACTGTAAGGACGTCAATGATTTTGTCACTGAATTTTACAAAAAAACTGAGGAGTAATATTATCAATCACGTACCCATATACACATCTAAACCAACTCGGTACCCACCATGGTTTACGAAAAATCTAATAAAACTTATAAAAGATAAGGAAAAACTTAGAAAACGATACGCCAAGTACGGTAATCCTAGAGATAAGTATGAGTACAATCTTCTTCGCGAACGATGCCATAAACTTGTTAATATCTGCTACAATAATTACATGACAAAAATTGAGTCTAGCATCTGTAAAGATCTTAATCTTGACAAATTATGGCGTATCATCAAAGATAAGCGCAAAAGTCTTTCTGTACTTCCCGCTAAAATGATATTGAAAGATTCAACTGCATCCTCAGGCACCGATATAGCGAACCTTTTTGCAAGTCACTTTTCTTCCGTGTACTCCAATAATAGCGTTACCGATGTTTCTCATAGTCATGATATTGCGAACATGAGTAATTCCATCGTTACACTTGAATTGAGCGAGTCTTAATTCAAGTGTAACGATGTACAAAAAAATATAACACCTCATTGAAAAAAAGGACCTGGCTCTGACAACATACCACCCCTATTTTTGAAACGATGTGGATACGTTCTTGCCTTCCCGTTGACATTAATATTTAATCGCTCTTTAAGCGAAGGAAAATTTCCCGATTAATGGAAAAAAGCCAGAATTATCCCAATTTATAAGAAGAGTGACAAGATTGATGTTAAAGTTTCTACATATAACGATAATACAAATATTGTTTCCGTGAAAATATAACTCGCGGCACGAAAGTATAGCGGTGGCCGTGCTACCGCCATAATATAGCTGCAACATGGCTCATGCACGTATGTGGTAACCACAATAATGTGTAAATTTCTATTTTGTTAATAGTTTGATCCTGAGTTAGCAAGACATTTGTTATGAAATACAATAGGCGAATGATACATTTGGCAAAGGACGCCCTAGACGAGAGTTTAACGACAAAATCGGCGATATATTGATGATCGGCCAAATTAGGAGTACAATCGACAAGTTTTATATGCGTAGAAACAGGAAAAAAGAAAAATAAACAGGAGTGGTGTTTTTATTATTCTAAGCCAGCGCTTAACTATAATCCATGATGCAGCCTAAGACGGTAAAGCGCACACACTTAACAAAAACCTGTTCAATCTTGCCCTGAAGACACCCACATTGTAATCGGATGGAAAGACAGATGTTAGCAACTTATTACACTGCTTTGCTGTACATTAGACATGTGTCAATCATTCATTTCTAGTGACCGAATCATTGTAGCACATTTTGTCACGCGTATTCCGATCGATCATTCAAATGGATCATTTCAGGTTCCAGTACTCTGAGTCTGTGAAATCCATTGGGAACCGAAAATTTTGTATTTGAGATTTGTAATATCGCAATCTACTACATGCTATAGGTAATAAATTCATTTTATCGAACTAAAACTTATTGAGTTTCAAGGTGGCAAGTACAATCGACGCTAGATGGCATAAACACAAAAACCACAAGTGATTCAATTGATTGGCTTTGACTTTGATTGGTACTCGTAACTTTATTCAATATATTTTAAATATTTAATAAATTTGTTTATTTTTAAATTTCATTTTTAACAATACACAAATTCTTCACTTACTTTACATGTCTAAAAATAGCGGTTGTAACATTTATTTGCTACAAAATTAAACTTTTACCTATCTTATACTTATATAAGGTCATTGAAAATTATCATATTAAATAAATCTTTTGCTATGAAATCTTTTCAAGTGTTATTTTTAGTGAACTCTACGAAATGATATATTGAACTCATAGATGCAACAAATAAGTATAATAAAATGAAAAATAATTTTTAATTTGGGTAACAATATTGTAATAAAAAATCCTTAAATAATAAATACTCCTGATACTGTGCAGTCTGAATTGTTTATTCGATCGGCCTGTTTGTTCAGATCATTCGGGATTCGGTCGGTTTTCGGCTCATTCACAATTCATACAAATCTCGAGTTAAAAAGGTACCGTCAATTGTTTGAGATTGGTTGTAACATTCAAAAACAAATGAATGAATCATCAATACTTTTATGTGTACCAGCTCAAATGAACGAATCATGCATGATTGACACATGTCTATTTTCCTTTCCTCTATTACATCTTATAAAAGTTTACTGCTGATAATGCCTCCCCCATAGACTATATAGCAGGGATTTTGTCATAGTTACCGCTTACATGCTTGGCAGACAGATTGGCAACCGAAGTTTTTATAATTTTGATTTTGAGTTGTTATCAGGAAGATGCTGCTGCTGTCCATATTTAGCTTCAGTTCCCCTCTGTCGCCTCTTGCGACACCCACGGGACGATATGGGGCAGTAGCGGTCAACCTGATTTTTACTGGTATATTACTTCACCTTCTTTAACAGAAGGTAACAGTCCACTGCTAGAGGTCAACTTATTCCACTGTAGGGGATTTGTCTTAATTGCATTGGCAACCGTAGTACCATGAGCAACTTTGATACTTTTTTAATCAACAGCTGAATACGCCTACGTGGTAAAGTCACGCTGCAGCTATAATCAATTTTGCAAATTTAAGTTTGCATGGTGTAAATATTATTAATAATGGTGTCAATTACTTAGCTGTAAATCAGAGGACAGCTGAGTACGAACGTATGTAAGCTACGTCGTTGCTATATATTGTAAACTCCTTAGGGGTGATCCTGAGGTTTGAATAGGAAACGGGGAGGAGGGGATCAGAAAAAAACCACGAATAATTACGATGGGGGATGGGATTATTTATTTATTTATTTATTTATAAACTTACACGTAACACCTTAAGCTAAAGGGTACATAGGGCGGACTTAATGCCATGTGGCATTCTCTGCCAGTCAACCCTGGGTGGCAAGGATAATTGTTGGCAGGTGCGACCATTATACGTAAATAAGTGCTTATACACTAAAATATACATATATGCAAATTACATACATACACATTACATTTAAATATACACACATATAGTATCAATATACGTACAATAATACATACATACATATATATACATATATATATATATATATATATATATATATATATATATATACATACATACATACATACACATATATACATATATATATATAATATAATGTTTGAATAATATATATTGAGATAAATATTTGAAGTAAAAAAGAAGAAAGGAGACAAAATTAAGGAAAAATAATGTTAATTAGTAGTTTCCTTCAGGTAATGTTTTCGGAGAAGAACTTTGAAAGCTTTTTTATTTGTGGCATTCTTAATATCGTTGGGGAGGGTGTTCCAAAGTTGTATAGCTTGTATCGTAAAAGACGACCTGAAAAAATTTGACTTATGCTGTGGAAACCTTAACCTCAGACGGTTTGACTGTCGGGATGTTCGACCGTCGATCGGATGAAAAAAATGAAAATTATCCTTAAGATAAGAAGGTGACCTGGGATCGTTTAAAATTGAATATAGTACAAGTAAAATTCTAGAGCATCGCCTTTGACGTATAGGTAGCCATTTAAGCTTTGAACGATAGGATGATATGTGGTCATACTTACGTAAACCAAAAATAAACCTTATGGAATTATTAAGAAGGCGCTCCAACTTGTTTAGAAGATTTTCTGACAGATCTGGGTAACATACATCGGCATAGTCGATAATAGGTAGAATAAGGGAATGAACCAGCATTAGCTTGGTTTTGACGGGTAGGAAATTTTTAAGACGATAAAGGGAACGCAAGGTAGCAACAACTTTACGACTAACTTCAGAGATCTGCAATTTCCAGGTCATAGTTTTATCCATGTACAGGCCAAGATTTTTTATGGAATCACAATATGGAATCAAACTTCCATTATAAAATACAGGAGAGAGATATCCATAATCAACCTTAGCCAATAATTGCGAACTTCCGAATATTACAACTTTGCATTTGGCAGGATTAACAGAAACGCCATATTTACATGACCATTCTCTTATGGCTTCCAGGTTATCATTTAATTTGTGTATTACAAAGTTAAGATTGTTTAAGCTTGATTGTACATAGAGCTGGAGATCATCCGCATACAGATGGTACGAACAATCTAAAACTGAGGAGATAGAATTTATAAATAAGGAAAACATAATAGGAGAAAGTATTCCGCCTTGTGCTTATTTCCGCGATTATGTGACAAAGACCTTTACATTTCTTAAAGAATGTAAGTAATTTAATGTGTTATGTGTAAAATATTTTATAATTACCAATTTATGTTTATTTTTTTTACTTGCCGTTGTTTGCCATTTGCCTCTCCACCACTCTGGCTCCTGACTCCACTGAAAATCAGCGTTACGAATTGTTGTATATCGTCAATTCGTTACTTCAAGCTGAGTCGAGACTATTTTGGTGCATATTAATTAATATCTTTTTTAAATATTTTTGTTAAGATGAAAAATATTTTTTTTCTGTTTTATTTGATTTATATTTTCTGTGTTATATTGTGTATGCCAAATAAACTTATTTCTTTCAACTTAATTTTCAATTTCATTAATATTCGTTGTTTTTCGGAATCCAATTTTTTATTACAACAGATTCTAAAAATATCTAATATTTTTAATTTAACAAAAATTATGCTAGGACAAGGGAGCGGTAGCCTAAAAGCTCACGACGTATCAGTAAAGGGGAGGGAGGAGTATGACAGTGGGCTAAAAACCTCACGTGATTGAAGAATGGCCCCTTACAAAATACCATGAACATCGTGACGGTTTTCTAAGATCCGCGACAATTTCTTTTGTTCTCCACACACCTGATCTAGTTCGGGTCTGTCACGTCCTTGTCCTTAATTGCCAGGCTCTCCTTGGCCCACCTGCTAAGATAAACTTCAAATAGACTCTGTTTTAAGCCTAGTTTTGTTACTTTAGGTCTTATAAAAATTTAAAATAAATCATCACAGTCATGTGGGGAAAATAATTGAAAACATAACCCAATCGAAACACCAGCTAGACAATTTAATTTATTTTCAAAATAATGTATAGTTTATAGTTAATAGACCACAGCAATGAAACCATGTGTGGTTTCTGCTGTGGGGCTAAACATAGTTTTACTTTGTGTATCAGTTTGTTTCTTAAATTTTGAATTAAAAAAACTGCCACAACTCACACTCTTATATCCGAAATAGTATTTCGGATACGAGTACGAGTAGTTATGTCGTAATTGTGATCGTTCCTTAATTTTTTAACGATTGTTAATTGCAATTTTAAGTACTGGTTAACCACGTACTCGGCTGGAGCATACTTCAGGAGAAAGAATGCATGTCTGAGATTCGAGGGCCAGTAAAACCCGGCGCCAAACACGGGTCAGCGCGTTACACTAAAAGGCCTTGTACATGGTCGGGACCAACAACCGACCGTCGTGACCTTGCTCAGGTTGATGTAAAAATGGACACTGTAGACATCGGTTCTCTGACCAATATTTTGGTTGATGTCCGACAGCCCTGGTCGCGAGCGTATCGCTCACGACACGTCGGGTCCGTGGTGGACGCTGACCATGTGGAAATCTGTCGGCCGACGACAGCGCATCAGTGCGCGCTTGGCACCTTGGCAGTCGTCGCAGGCGAATGTTTTACGGCACTATGGATACGAACGGAAGAAAAGAACGTGAGGTCCTGACCGAATTCTCGTCATTGTACTGCGATTTACCATGTCTTTGGGATATTGGATCGGAGTCATATAAAGACAGAAATAAAAAAATGCAAGCATGGGAGCTTTTGAAGGACAAGCTTCCAGAAATTGAACCCGAGGCAAACTTCGCTGCAACAAAGAAAAAGATTGAGCACATGCGATCGGCTTTTAAGAGAGAGTACAAAAAGGTGATTTTTTATAAAAGGTACCTACTGTACTATTTGTTTCAAATAAAGAAGTTTATCCCGATGACATTATAGCAATTTTTTGCTAGTTAATGTCATTCGTTGCCAATTATTTTATTCTTTACTTAATTTCACAGACAAATAAAGCATTAGTTTACTTCCGTTTTTAATGAAGATAATGATTTTAGTAGATAGACTACTAACATTACTTTTAAACGAAAAATACACAATTTTCTATTCATCATTAACTGTAATTGAATAATCTTTAAGTACTTATAATAAAAACAAAAGGGCTGCACGATAACTATCTTTGTCTTGTTATTTTTTACTTTAAAGAATCAAAACGAACGGGAGCAGGAGCCAATGATGTCCATGTTCCTAACCTTTTGTATCGTAATTTGTTGCTGCCTATCCTTGACAAGAAAGATGAGCAATCGAGATGTGGGGTGGAGACGCTGTCCAGTGATGAAGTGAGTACCTTATTTTAATATTTCTTAAAATTGCCTGAAAAAATTTTTAAGGCAAATTTTACTTTGACATACTTTGCTCCTAAAACAGATAAAGGCGCTATATTTTCTCTAATAAAAAGAAGACAAAAGTTAGATTTCGTGTAGTATAGTGTTTATTTACAAAATCATAAAATCAAATTACAAAACTATCTTACGAAATTACAAAATTCTAAGATTCTATTGTCCACTAGATGATTGATGATTTTTAGTAAATAGACCGTAAGTCGATGAATATTTTATTTTAAAATAAAATTGGGTTACTTAAATTTAAACAAAATTGGTACCTACTTGTTAGTTGGGTGTTATAAATCAAAAATTGGTCTTTGCCAAGATTTTTAAAGCAAAAAAAAGTTTAATTCAAATTTTCTATTTGAGTATAAACAAGGGGGGGGGGGGAGTTTCCCCTTAAGGGTGAGTTTCTCCTCCCTCCCCTCTTCCCATATAAATAATTATATTCTCTTCTTTCCATAACTGTTTCAACCATTTTGTCTTGAAAGCATACTTTGCCAGTTGTATTAAAATAATCCATTAAGGTTTTTCTCACTTGCTGCCTCTCATAGGTATTCCTTACGTATAGGTATACCTTACGTATTTACTCTTTAAATACCAGAAACAACTGACAAGTTGAGTCAACCACCCGACCGTGTAGAATGAAACGAATACAAAAATCGGTTGACCCGACCAAATCACGACGGTTGGTGGTTAGTACCCCGTGTAGAAGGCCTTTAATTGCTCCGTTTCAGAAAATACTTACTTTTTTACTTTTCAGTTTACTTATGTATTTCAATTAAAAAATGGATTACATTAAAATTAATTTTATGCACCATATTTTACTTAGCCATAATCTCAATATTTTACTTCATAGTCCGTTTTACAGAATATGCTTAAAATACAATGAGCTATAAAATTAATTAAATCTAGATATTTTTCATTGTAAAAAATGACCACTTAAAAAGGCTTTTGTTTTAGTTGATTTTTAAAATTGCATTATTGCGTGCTTAATTGCAAAGCGCGTAGGCATGTTCTACTAGCGCCTTAAAATCAAGAATCTAACGTTTTGTCGCATGAAATCGTACCTAACAATCATATTGAACATATAAATTATATAATAAGCACATTGTCAGAAAAATAAAGAATAGTTGAACTTTTGATTTTTTTAAATCGAGTAATTGTTAAAAAGTAGTTTAGTGGCTTATGGTGTAGATTTATTTTATTATACAGTCAAACCTGGGTAAGTGAGAACTGGATAAGTGAGAAAACTCTATAAGTGGGAGTTATAGAAAGGACCCTTAATTTTAAGTTCCCAAAACCTCTATCTCTACCTCTTGTTAGTGAAACTACAATTACTATAGGTATTTATAAAAGATATTAGTTTATTAACATTCGTTAATTACTTCCAACTTAAATTATTAGTTTTGATATACTTTTCATATTTTAAATACTCTGCGTTCTTAACAAGTACCTATCCGCCATTACAATCCTCCCCGATCATTCGTGTTTTCGCTTGATGATACTCGAATGCTCGCCGGACAGCGCTCGCTCAAATCACTTCCTTTTATTCAGAATCATTTTAATTTGCGTAAATTCAGTGAAAATAATTATAATAAAAAGGAATAATAATTATTGGATTCATAATATCAGATTTTTTTGTAATATTTGCAAACAGACGGCCGTCCTGTTTAAGGAATGCCCTCATTCCGATTCGGCCATTCGAGCGTTTGTATGTCCCCATACGTTTATATACAATAATTTAAATAAAATAAAATATCTTTAATGAAATCAGTTACTGGTTGCGCGGAAACCCATTCGTATTTATTTTATATTGGACGGTAGGTGCCAAGTCGCTTATTACTTTCCGAAAACGATATCATTCATACCCTCCTATCGACACATCGGGGTGGTGGGGTGGGAGGGGCAAGAAGATGATTCTAGAATGTCACGTAATCATCGGAACCGAGGATATATAAGGCACGCGCGACCGATGCGCGTCCTCTTTCCGCCGCATTCGTCGTTGAAACTACAACGCCTCTCTCCGGAGTGTTCCAGAAGAACTTCCAGAAGTTGCAGCTATAGTGCTCTACAGGATAGAAGAAACCCCGGTGAGTCAATATTCCTTTAATTACTGCCTGATTAATATAATTGTTTTAACCCGCTCCAATTTTGTGTTCTCCTAATCAGGCAGGATTCCTTTTCATCGATTTGGCACAATAATAGTTTAGTTTTAGGGAAGAGCGAGTGCATTATACCGCATGCTATAGTAGTCGCTTTACGTAAGCGTAGAAGCAATCGCATATACAGTCCACTTTAGTTAATATCTCGCGTAATAGGTTTAAGGATCGACCGGGGATTTAGATTTTCGGCAGCCTTAGACACGTGGCTCCACCATTTTATGGTCACTTCGGCAGGATTTGGTCGAATTGTTGAATTAATTAATTAGATAATGCACTCTAATTTATGGAATAGACTTAAATAGTGTTCGTTTAAATTTAAATTTGATTAGGTACTCGCAAACAGAATTATTTGTTTTATAGCGCTCGTATTTGTTTAAATTTAAAGCTTATTAAATAATTGAAACAGTGTAATAGGAACCGTCTGATACGCTTACCCCACAATCTTGATAAAAATATTGAGTTTAGCGAACGACGCGTCACCTCGACTCGCTGTGCAGGTGTTCGATTTAATTACGTGATACGGCATACTGAGTGTCCATCCTTCATTGTTTGTGCGTTGTGAGATTAATTGTGATTAATATAACTTTATTATAATAATTTAAAATGGCAGTTAGTGGAAGTGAAATCAAAATTAAAACGCTTTATGCCAAGAGGGACATACTCTTTTCGCGTATGCAGAATATAAGTGATTATATAAAGAACATTAATATAGAAGCAGTGCGGGAAACCTTTTTGAATGAAATCGAAACGGTAGGTTCTTTGCGGATAGATTACGAAAGAATATTAGACCAAATTAATCATTTGGAATTACAAATCGACCCGAAATACATAGTGAACTACCAACCGCTGCTGGCATTCGAAGATATGTTGTGTCGCGTGAAAAGAACTGCGAAATCCCTACAATCTCAAAACGAAGCAAAGCCGGAAACACAGGTACGTCCAAGTGACTCAATTAGGTTGCCGCCAATAGATATTCCGGTATTCAATGGTGGGTATTAAGACGTGGCCCTTCTTCTTCAGTAGTTTTCAAAACAATATACACAATAACCCATCGTTATCGGACGCTGAAAAATTATATTACTTAATTAGTAAACTTAGTGGCAAGGCACAGTCGATCTGCTCTGGTTTTACACCTACAGCAAACAATTACTTATTAATATTCGAAACGCTTAAAACTAAATATGAAGATAGGAGAATGTTAGCTTCCGAATATTTGAACCAGATATTCGATCTTAAACCTATATCATCCGCGAACATCAACGGCTTAGAGCAGTTCCTAAATAAATTTGTGGCATCGGTGGCTGCACTTAAGAATTTGAAATTTAATGATCTTATGGACGTGGTGTTTCTCCATATTGCACTGAAGAAATTAGACCCTGACACCGTGCGTGCGTTTGAAATGGAGCATCGTAGCTCGGAGATGCCTTCCTTTCATTCATTAGCATCGTTCGTGCGAAATCAAATAAAGGTGATGCAGCGCTCTCCGAACGTTAAACAGGAGATTAAAAGGTGCGTCGACCGTAGACAGACTCAACCATCTAAAATAGCAGGGTCGTTAACTTACGTAACCGCTACGCCAACATCACTCCAGCATACTTGTATAGTATGTAAAGATAAACACTGTAATTTATATAATTGTGCGACTTTTCGTAAATATTCACCAAGCGAACGTTATAAATTAGTAAAGACAAACAACCTATGTTTGAACTGCTTACGCGATAAGCATTTAGTTGCAAAATGCAATTCGAGTTCCGTATGTAGCAAGTGCGCCAGGAAACATCACACGCTATTACATTTTGAAAATAGCAACATAGCGGCGTCAAATAAAGCGGACAAGGACTAAGGTCAACGATTCTAGCGGTCGACCTGGTGATGTCGCTCTGTGCTCATTGGCAAATATGGGAGCACAACCTCCTTCAACCGTGTTACTGGGTACGGCACGTATTTTGGTTAGGGATTCGCGTGGAAACGAACAAAGCGTCCGTGCACTGCTGGACAGCGGAGCCCAAAATAGCTTTATAACGCGACAATGTTGTCAGCGCTTAGGCTTAGTAATAAATAGGTCACTTTCATGTCCTGTAATTAAAGGCATCGGAGGTACTAGTAAAGCGACACAGGGATGTATAAATTTAAAATTTTATTCTCGGATAGATCGTAATGTTAACTTTGATATAAATGCACTAGTAGTAGATAGGGTCACTGAACGGTTGCCAACCGTTTCGGTTGACACCTCGGCATTGAATGAATTTAAAAATTTGACTCTAGCGGACGACACTTACGCCGTTCCTGGAAACATAGACATGCTCATTGGAGCATCGCTTTTCCCTCATCTTTTGTTAAACAATAAGGTCAGGGGCAACTCCTCGCATACCGCGCCTTACGCACTGGAAACCGTATTGGGATATGTTATCCTTGGCTCCGCCCCCATCATAGATAGCATTTCGGCAACATCCTGTTGTTGCACCGTCGCTGTCGAACCTCCCGAATTATTGACTCGCAATTTTCGGGAAATAGGGGAGGGGAACATCCCGCTTTTACTTAGCTCGGGTAATAAATTACGCGAAGGGTCGAGAAGCAAGACGTTAGAGTCTGTTGTTAGTAAACCTGTTGTAGTTTCGTCGCAGCCGAAGGGAACGCCTAGTAGGGATAGCCCTGGAGCTAGGTTTACCGACACCGCGAACAAGGCCCATATTAGCAAGATTAGATCGCCCCGCAACCCGTCAGGTGACATATTCTGTGCTCGAATCGATCTAGTTAGCGGAAGCGCGCGCGGCGCGGATCGAGGTCACGGTCGCGGCGCATGGAGACACCGAGCCGCTGCGACAGAAAGCGTGCCTCACTGGAGGCTACGGAATAGACCTGTGAGGCCAATCTTGATTGGCGGGAGGAAGTGAGACTTCGCGAGCAACAAGCCATATGCAGTGTTGTTCCGAAGCGTTCATCGCATAGTTTTATCGCTTATTAATAATTATAGCTTAGTCGCTTAGAAATTGCATACTTGTGATTGGATAGTTTTATTATTTAAATATTAGTTTGTCGTTGATAGAATTATATATTGGTATTTCCTTAGTGTTTGTTTAGCTTGTTGGTGTTTCGTAAAATTAAAAATAAAATACTATAGTTTAGCCGCGCCACAGCAACACGCTGTGTTATATTTAAATCATTTTTGTCGTTACAGTGTAGCCTTTGTAGTTTAAAAGTCGATAAGTAGTGTTTGTTCGTATATCGTTACGTCCGATTACAACTATGCCGAGTCGCTAGTAGTGCGTGAACTTCAACGTGCGCATTTCTCTGAAGAAATTACAAGATTACAATCGAATAGAGCTTGTAGTCGCGCCTTTCAACGCCTTAAGCCATTTTTACGGGATGGGATTGTAAGGGTAGGTGGACGCTTGTCCAACTCGCAATTGAGTTTCGACCAACGCCACCCTATTGTTTTACCGCGTAAAGACCATATCATGAACTTATTAGTCGATTACCATCATCAATTGAACTCGCACGCTGGCCCCGACTTGTTGATGTCGATTTTGCGTCAGAATTATTGGATTCTTTCTGCACGTAGTTTAATACGCAATCGGGTGCACAGATGTATAGCTTGCTTTCGGACACGCCCCAAGCCATCATTTCCGGAAATGGCGGAACTTAGATCATGTAGAGTAATACAATCAGTAAAGCCCTTCACGCACACCGGGTCTGATTTCGCTGGTCCGTTTAAGGTCACGCTCACTCGCGGGCGTGGTATAAGATCCACAAAGGCTTACGTCTGCATTTTCGTATGTCTAACTACTCGAGCGGTGCATATAGAACTCGTTGGTGATCTAAGCACAGCAGGCTTTATGGGTGCATTTAAAAGATTTATTTCCCGCCGTGGCCCTGTAAGTAGATTGTATTCGGATAACGGTACGAACTACGTCGGTGCAAAACGTATTCTATCGGAACTACATGAGCTCTTAGCTAGCAAGTATTATAATTCGGAGTTTGCTCACATTCTTGCCGAGAACCGCATTGAGTGGTCTCTGAACGTCCCAGCCGCGAGTCATTTTGGGGGCAATTGGGAGACTAATATCAAGAATCTAAAGAATCATTTATACCGAGTAATAGGAGATCAAATTTTGTCCTTCGAAGAGCTAAGTACGGTGCTCGCTCAAATTGAATGCGTAATGAATAGTCGCCCACTTTGTCGTACGTTGTCTAGTGACCCCTCGGAACCGCTGGCTCTAACTCCAGCACAGTTTTTTGAATTTAACGCCTTTAAAGTATTTGCCAGCCGCAGAAATGGATGGGAACAGACTTAGCATTTCCGCACGCCACAAATTATTAGTGCGGTTAGTGCAATCGTTTTGGAAACGATGGAGGATGGAATACTTGCATACTTTGCAGTCTCGGCAAAAATGGAACACAGCAACTGAGCCTTTAGCTGTAGGAACTGTAGTTGTGCTCACCAAAGAGAATACGCCGCCTCTCCACTGGCCGTTAGGAATTGTCGAAGTGGTCTTTCCCGGTTCCGACGGAGTAATTAGGATAGCTCGCGTTAAGACCACGGTTGGGTCTTACCTGCGTCCGGTTGTCCGTTTGTGCCCCCTGCCTCTTTCATAATTTAAATTAGCTTTCTAGATTAAAATTGTAGTTGAATTTAGGTAATCTTAGCGTTAGTTAGTTATTTTGTTAGTTTATCTTAGCTCTAGTTGTTTTAGTTAATTTTGAAGGAAATCCTTCAAGGGCGGGGGAGATGGTTGCGCGGAAACCCATTCGTATTTATTTTATATTGGACGGTAGGTGCCAAGTCGCTTATTACTTTCCGAAAACGATATCATTCATACCCTCCTATCGACACATCGGGGTGGTGGGGTGGGAGGGGCAAGAAGATGATTCTAGAATGTCACGTAATCATCGGAACCGAGGATATATAAGGCACGCGCGACCGATGCGCGTCCTCTTCCCGCCGCAGTCGTCGTTGAAACTACAACGCCTCTCTCCGGAGTGTTCCAGAAGAAGTTCCAGAAGTTGCAGCTATAGTGCTCTACAGGATAGAAGAAACCCCGGTGAGTCAATATTCCTTTAATTACTGCCTGATTAATATATTTGTTTTAACCCGCTCCAATTTTGTGTTCTCCTAATCAGGCAGGATTCCTTTTCATCGATTTGGCACAATAATAGTTTAGTTTTAGGGAAGAGCGAGTGCATTATACCGCATGCTATAGTAGTCGCTTTACGTAAGCGTAGAAGCAATCGCATATACAGTCCACTTTAGTTAATATCTCGCGTAATAGGTTTAAGGATCGACCGGGGAATTAGATTTTCGGCAGCCTTAGACACGTGGCTCCACCAGTTACTAAACAAGGAAATTTGTAATGAGATTTTTTTTATAATTTCAACATAATCAATATTCTGATAAGTACACTTTGCTGGACTTTGGATGCTTGTAGGTGACGTTATTGTAATACCCACACTGAAGTGCTGCCCGGTGGCTTCCGTGGAACAATTTGATGTCCATCAAATCACCAGACCTACAAAGTATACATAAATGTAAATTAACATACAAGCACATTTTAATTATATAAGTATGCTTACGTTGAAATATAGGTTTTCAGTTCATCGTATGATGATATGCTTATTTAAGAATTCTATAAAATAATGCTTTTTGAATACTTTAATATTTTAATTCATTTATACAGTTACCAATCGGCGAGTACCGATCAAACGTCGGCATCCTTCGCTCTAGTATTATAGTATATGCTTAGTTTAGTTAAAGATGAGTACCGTTGGCAATTCGGCATCCTTCACATCAGTGAGTACCGCTTGTGCTTCGGCATCCTTCATCTGAATCAGTTTTATGATCAGGTGAGTACCGCTTGAACTTCGGCATCCTCCACTTTATCGTGGGTACCGCTTGAACTTCGGCATCCTTCACCTTTGTTTAATTTTATTAATTGAGTCTTTTGATTTCCTTTACTTTAAGGGTTCGACACACGCATAAATCTGAAATACATCTAAGAAAGGACATTTGGGGTAAAAGGATTAAGGTAAGGATTATACTAATTGCAGATTAAGATAAAGAATCAAAATCACATTTTGGCTAAGTTAAATAAAGCATTACCTTAATCGGAGGAATAATTGAGGTACATGTCTTCGCTAGTCGGATCTGTGATCTTCGCTGAAGCATCATTTTCCACTCCAGCCGAATCAAAAGTTATCCACCGCTTAAGTTGGTCTGCGGGGTAAATACTTTTGTAATTGCGTTTTGAAATTCCCACGATGCTTGATATCTCATAACGGTCGTTCTTGAGTACACCGGAAATTTTAAAGGGCCCTCTAAACTTCGGACACAATTTTTTGCTTTTGCCATTGGCTGGGTTATGATGGTTTGGGATCATGACGAGACCACCTAAGTTGAAAAGCTTAGTTGGTGCTCCATTCCTATCGTAATAGGCTTTCATTCGACTTTGATTACTCGTGATGTTATTCTCGGCAGATTGTCTGATTTTGTCTCTTGTATCTGCTTCATTAATCGCATCAAATTTTTCCTCGTTTATCGCATTTAAAATGGAACCCTCACTTGGGCTCCATTTCTTTATTACACAACACAAGAACAAAAAACGAAAGAAAAAAAAACATCTTGGGCAGTTCTATGTCCAAATACAACCTCTGAAGGACTTGTTCCTGTGCTCTTATTACGAGTATTGTTTAAGCTCCATTAAACCTTACCAACATGAATATCCCAATCACGCTCGTCTAAGTTATGATTTGAAGCGGCCAGACAATCTAGTATTGTACGATTATACCTTTCTATCTGGCCGTTGGCACGAGGGGTTGCCACTGCATTTAATACATGCCTGACGTCTATAGAATTCACATACTTCTTAAAAGATGCAGACGTAAAACTGGTACCCCTATGAGAAATAACGCCTTTTGGAACTCCTATAGTGTCAAATATTTCTTGTAGGACTTTGATGGTATTCTTCGTTTTCAGATTTTTGATAGCCCTTAAGAAAATAAACTTACTTAATCCGTCAATAATTCCAAAGATGTAGGAATTACCATTTTTACTCCTCACAAACGGCCCTAAGTGGTCCATATGTAAGGTATGAAAGGGGGTATTACCTTTTGGAATAGAGTGTAAGTATCCATTTCGCTTCGATGTGCTTGTTTTATTGTACGCGCAATTTAGGCACGCCGTTACGTATTTGCGTACAAAGCGGTTCATTTTGGAAAACCAGTAGTCCTCCTGTTTAGTTTTATCAAGAGTCTTTTCTACTGAGAAATGGCCTGCTTCATCATGATTTAGCTGACATATGCGCCATCTAGCACCATTTGGAACAACCCACTTCAGATTATCTCCTACTTTTCTGTAAATTTTATCATTTTGTAAAACGTAGTTCTCTGTTATATCCCTTACACCCTTTTCTCCTGCCACTAATATAGATTTTATAAATTTTAAGTTTGGATCCGTAATTTGAATTGTTTGTAACCAATCGGATGTCGAGATATTCATAATTTCAAATTCACGCACTTCAGCCAAGTCATCGGAATCTGTATTAATAATAGGGTTTCTGCTAAGCGCGTCCACGTGCCTCATGTTGTCTCCTGGCCTGTATTCGATGGTAAAGTTATACTCCTGCAAAAGAAGCCACCACCTTGCAATACGAGGTACCAAGTCCCTTTTCGTAAGTGTAGTTCTGAGAGCATTGCAGTCAGTAAAAATTTAAAATCTATACCGATCAAGTAAGTGCGGAACTTTTTAAGGGATAAAACAACAGCAAGTGTTTCTAATTCGAAGGAGTTTAGAAATCCTTCATCTTTAGTAGTCTGTTTACTAGAGTAAGCCACTGGTCTAAGGGGTGACTTTTCGTCGGGTTTCTGAAGTAATATTCCACCTAATCCTAGTTTACTTGCATCACAATGAACCTCGGTGATGTATGTGGAGTAATATAACGCATTAAGTGGTCTGTCAGCTAGTTTAGCCTAAATAGATTGGAAGGCTGTGTCCTGATCATGCCCCCAGGTCCATGGTATATTGGCTTTGGTGAGTAAAGTCAGTGATTTGGCAATAGTAGCAAAATTGGGTATAAATCGGCGAAAAAAACTAGCCAAGCCTACGAACTGCCGTATTTGGTGCACATTAGTAGGAGTGGGGAATTTCACCACTGCTTCTGTTTTTCGATGACCGGGCCTTAATCCCTCGCCCGATACTTCGTATCCTAAGTAATCCAATGAGGTTTTTAAGAAGTAGCATTTCTTTATGTTTAGCGTTAGACCTGCTCGTCGCAAAGCACTTAATATTTTACGCAGTTTGTCAAGTCCTTCGTCAATTGACACAGCTGGTGAAAGCAAATCGTCCATATAGGGCATTGCCATTTCGTATCTGTCCTTACCAAGCGCTTTATTTATCATATGCTGAAACACAGCTGGGGCATTGACAAGGCCGAAAGGCATCCTGGTGTACTCGTAATGCCCATCTGGAGTCACAAATGCTGTACGGTGTCTTGAACTTTCAGCCACAGGTATTTGGTAATAACCAGATTTAAGATCTAAGCTGGAGAAGTACTTTTTACCGTTCAGCCGATCGAGCTGATCGTCGATAACCGGCATCGGATAAGAATCCTTAACAGTTTTCTTATTTAACGCGCAATAGTCGACGCACAACCTGTACTCATTATTTTTCTTTTTAACTAAAACAATCGGACTCGCGTACGATGAATTAGATTATTGTATAATCTTATTGTCTAAAAGATCATTCACTAAGTCCCTGACTATGAGTCGTTCACTATATGATAAACGATATGGCTTATATGTAACCGGTGAATCATCAAGAAGATTAATTTGCATTTCCGAAATATTCGTTACTCCTAACTCACTGGTATCTAGTGCAAAACAATTTAGAAACTCGTTAACGATATTTAGTAACTGTCCCTTTTACTCGTCTGTAATAGCTGATCCAAAATTAAGCATATCCAATGTTATATCGGCGCGTTCATTAGCGCTACTGTTAGTGAGAGTCATTTTATTTACCTCTAGCTCTGTTGGCATGTGGTGTGAAGTTACATAATTTGTAGTAGGAAGTAATCTTGCACGGGCTAATAATGTATTTTCCTTTAAAACTCCAGTTCCACTAGAAAGGTTTATAGCAATTATTCTACCTACACCTCCTTGAATGAAATAAACCCCTTGCAAAATCATCACCTCTTCATCCTCTTTAAATGACGAATATAAACATATCCCGTATAACAGGTATTACTACGCACATCGACAGCATACATACCGTTAAATGTCGCATTGTTTGTACAAAAGATATCAATTTTGTTTAGTTCGGGCATATTAGAGTAAAGGACGAGACTAGAACTAGTCTTATGAACTACAACATCAGACATTTCGGTTAGATTTTGGCCTATTAAGACGTCCGTATTTAGGAATTGATCGGGAACTATATAAAACACCATGCCCATATTAGTATGGAGCTGAAAGTCAGCAATGCCATGCAATGCCCAAATTGCAGCTCTATGTCATATAATAACGTTTTAACAGTATTTATATGATATCCAGATTTAATGTCATATAAAGCACCGGTTCAAAAAATATTGGACATTAAACATGATAACTTCCTACTGCTTTTTTATACATTTTATCGTTTACAGACAGCATTGCTATTAGTTTTTTCTAATTCTCAGCCAAATAGATAAGATTATTAGCAACTCTTGAGGCAGAGTTGTAACCACATGCCTTTGTATTCGTTGAATGCGTAACTCGCAGTTCAGACAACGCAACATTTTGTATCACAAATGAAAAGTCCAAATCACAAAACACAGTCAAGTCCTTATTAGAAAAAAGCCGGAGTGACCGAATAAAACGACACTATCAGTATCCATAAAACGAAACCAAAGTAGATTTTTTATCAAGCAGCAGAGTATTTTCAGATTTTATCAGGTATAGCGAGACGACCCGCTCATTTAAGAGACGTCATTCCATCTACACTCACCGGCACGGAAACTTGGCCACTCGTGAATTTGCTGATTATTTGCACTGAAACGTTTTTTTAACAGTAAATTAAGGGTAGATGCATTCAATAAGTGTCTCTAATGGTTTTAGAACATAGAAATTTAATGTTTACTTCACCGAAATTTTTCTTTTCAAGATAACATGTGTTCACTAAAATTAACATCTTTCCATTGTCACATTAAAAACACTACAAAGTTAAAAATTAAGTCTGTTTCCTTATTGTCTATCAGTTTTAATATTGGGTGTTTCCTCCTCTAGCCCTGATAACCGCTTGCATTCGATCTGGCGTGCTTTGAATGATGTTTCTGACATCAACTTGCGGTATGCTGTCCCAAGCGGCCAGCGCTGCATTTCGGAGCTCATTTAGAGTTTGTGGCGGTTTGGAGCTGGACTTTATCTTTCTTTTAAGCATACCCCATACATGCTCAATTGGATTTAAGTCCGGGCTACGAGCTGGCCACTGTAATTTTTGTATTCCAACCTCTTCCAGATATTCCTCTACACAATGTGCGACGTGCGGGCGTGCATTATCGTGCATGAGGAGGAATTGGTCGTGTCCAATGAATCCCGAATAAGGCATTACGTGCTCCTGAAGAACTTCCTCGATGTATCGAGTAGCTGTAAGCCGATTATCGACGATGACCAACTCTGTACGTGCGTCGGAACTTACACCTCCCCATACCATTATTGAGCCTCCATGGAAACTCACAGTTTGGGTGGTGGTAATGGGTAGAAACCTCTCTCCTCTATGTTTCACGTCCTGTATGTTTCACCCCCCTGCGCAGGCAGAGTGAAAGAATGAGTGACAGTCATTTTAGTTTTTTGGAATGTTTTTGACTTGGAGCGAAGTCTTTTGAGCCATTGCTTCATGAGGTTTTTGCTTGAATTATATTTGTTTATTTAAAGCCAAGATATACTTATACACTACCTTAAAATACTTTTTTACTTTTGAGTGTCTGGACATATCATTTAGATCTTTATTCAACTCGTTGTTGATTCAAATATAAAATAATAATCGATATTGGAATCGATTACTTTTTTACCCATATACATGGGCCAAAGGACGTGATTCCAGACCGTAATAAGTAAAGCATACATTAATGATTGAGACGATGATACGTACCGCAATGTCAATTGAACGTCTTATTTTTTTTTTTGTTTTTTATCCAGGTGCTTCATATGATTTAAAATTAACAACATAATTCTAGTTTTTATTTATTAGAGCAATCTTGTAATATAATTTATCTGGGCATTTCTGGGGCACAGATGGGCATTGTCATTTCTATCTGAGCTTTGATAAAATCAATTCAAATATTAACCTTTGACCTTCTTAATGGCATAATAGTTCCAAAAGCAAATCCTTTGATAACGGGAAAATCGGTATGATCAAGTAATAAATTTAAGTCACCAGCAACGCTGCTTTTTATTAGACTACACTGACTCCCAAAATCTATAAAAGCAGTATTAACATGTCCATTTAACTTTACCGTTTTATTATAAATTTCAACTGTGTCCGATACCGTGATACGCTGAACTTTATTTGAACTACCTACACTATTATCTCTAGCTAAAGGTTTGGATTTAATATTTGTGTCAAAATCGCGTTTACAATGTTCTGCTACGTGGCCCGTGCGGTTGCATTTCGAACATCTTTGCAGTTCTTTAGGGCATTTTGGTACCGTATGACCTTGTTCGGAACAATTATAACACCGCACTATCCGCGATGTAGTTAAGGGTTTGTTATTCTTGGAAGGATCGGAAAACTTAGATGTTATATGTCCAGTAGTTTTAAATGGCTGCGCGGTTTTCTTACTATCCCTGGTATTTCTGACTGTTATGCTTCGTAAATACCTAAGAAGTTTATTAGGATTTCTGAAATTAGCCTCCTGGGCATTAAGCCTGACGTTGTTGTCAAAAATGTCATGAATAATGCAGTCAACAGCATCTTTTCCTTTGATATTGCAGTGGTTGACTAATTTAGCTTTATCGTAAAAACATTCTTCTAATGTTTCTTCTCTGCGACTCCTTCTCTCAAGCATTTCAATTAGCCTATCAGCATAGTTGCTATCGTCCGGAAAATTTCTGAGTAATTTTCTTTGCCATTCCTTCCAGCTAAGTTTAACAGTAGGTAAGCCTTCATACCATCTACGAGCTAGACCTGAAAGCTTTGGTAATGCATGGAAAATTATTTGCTTTTCACTCCACTTGTAAATAGCAGCGGTCTCGTTAACTTTCTTTAGCCAAGCCTTGGTAGTTTGCATTCTTTGATTAGGGTCAAATTTGGGAATAACGTCGTGTGCGCCTATAAACGAATTACGTTCGTGACTACTGATAGCATCTATAAATCTCTCCACAACGGAATGTTCATCGTTTGATTGTGTCTACTATAAAATTGTCGTCGATTGGTTTTTTTCTGTGAAGATCGTCTTGATGTCGAATGCGAACTACAAGTATCACTACTTGATAATGCCCACTCACTACTTTCTGTGGAGCTGGAGAAGCAGAACTGCTTCTTGATGGACTACTATCACAGTTAATGCCTTTCTTGCGACGATGGTGTTTTCTTATCGACTGGAATCCGCTTCTGTGCTTTGTACAGCGGCATCTATTTCGATGCGATTTACGTTGGCGTTTGGGCCGCGATGTCACAACATCCGAATCAGCATCAGAGCCATTTCTTGACCGTCGTTGTCCCATAGAGGAGCGAGAGCTACGACGTTTTCTACTTATAAATACATCAGATATGGCTTGCTGCTTTCGCAAACAAGGATCATGAATTCCATCATCAAACAACGGCGGTGTAGCAGTGCCACGTGACATTGTTTCTTTATCAATATAATAAAATCTTAATTATATTCAAATTACCATATAAGATAACAATGAAAATGGAGGTTAAGGGTTGGGAAGGAAGAAAAAAACAAAATTAATGTAAATTTTTTGAGAAACACGAAGCACACATCATAGACTTTGTCTAATTATATAAAATCACTTTATTAAAAATATAAGCACCCACATGTCCCAAAATGTTGATTTGGTAATTTTATCAGTAGCGTGTAGGTATACTTAACATTGATCAACTTAATACTGTTTATTTTCCATTCCCATATTTGTTTTTTTTTTTTAAGTGTAAAGTATTTTTGTTCGAAATTACAAGCACTATACCCCTTTTATGTTGAACTTAAGTCATATTTCGTGAAATGGTTACACAACACAATAAAACAAGTGTTATATATACCCCCATACAAGTAGCAAAGCAGAGTAAGGGTCAATCTTTTCTTATACTGTGGTAGTGGTACACATATTATAATACTCTACCGGTAAAGGAAAGTAGTTATTATTTTGACACAATTAATTTTTTTGTTATCAGACATTCCTAAGTTCACTATTACTACTAGAGATAAGACTAGAAGATATGTTATTTTCAATAATAAAACAAGATTTAAAAATAATAACCAAACAATAAAACGTCAATTTCATAAGTAATACCAATTTCATAAGTTACAGTGTCAAAGGTCATAGGGATTGTGTAAGTAATTATATTTATACTATTTTGTAGATTATTTATGATGTTTAATTGTTGAAGTACATACTAAACAATAACAAAACTGTATGCTTACATAATAGATACCAGATAAAGGGAATAAATGATAAGAACTTATAAAATCAAATAAATATGTTTAAATATGAGTATTGAGTTGATATACTTAACTTCTGTATTGTTTTACAGAATATATTAAACATTTCTTATGAGAGTATTGTTGGCGACGCGCCTATAAGAATATTTCAGTTTATTAAGTCAACCGATGACGAATAACTTTTCAAAGACTTATTGTCCAATTAAAATGTTCTGATAAGAAAATGCTTAGTTAAATCTTAAAGAAATGTCGAATTAATGGTATGAAGGTCTTGGGTTCGACTCCCAGGCCGGACTAGTTTACTGTTTCCTAAGTAATATCTTTCAATAAATTCATATAGGGAATTTTATGTTATAAATTATGTTACCGGATTTGTTCCCCGGTTGAAATCATCTTTCCAACGATGTAAATTCAAAGGAATATTAAAGTGAAGTTAGAGATCGGATTGGTTCCCCGGTCGAGATGATCACTCTGTGCACAAACAGAATTAACGGAAGTTAATTGCATAAGTATTGTCTTGTATAAGTTTGATATGTTTTGTACGAAAACAAATGCCTATTTGTTATGATTGATTAATGAAAACATTCACTTGTATTGTTATCTGATAAGAAACATGATAACTGATAAGAATCTTATCAGAGATAGTTTCCTACTGTTTGAAAATTATGTGGAAGCACTTACTTATTTAATATTGTTAAAATTAAGTGTATTTCAGACTTTCATTTTTTCTGATAGCCGAGAGCCGTGCAAAGTTAGTTGTTCAAATAGTGTGAGTTCACGGAAGCACGCTGACCACGCCCTTAGGAGGCCGAATATGTAAAAATTTAAAATGTTTGTAATTTCAGCAATTTATGTAAAAATGACTTGTAAAACATTTCAGGTTGATTGTACGTGCTAAAAAGGTGAATTCTGTGTTATTTTTATGTGAAAATTCCTGTGTATAAGTGAAATAATGATAGTTTTGTATAAGAAATTTAAAAGTGTTTTAAATAGTGAAATAAATAGAGAAAATGTAAATTAAACTATTGTATTAGTTAACATATGTATAAATTCAAGTGGGAAACATTGTTTTAACTTTCTGTGTTAAATATTTAAGAAGTTTGGATTTTGGATTTGTGATTAAAATAGGCATGTTTTGTTTTATAAATTAAAGGATTTTTGTGATACGAAAAAATAATATATATCATGGTGTAGATATTGTTTTGTGCTATCTAAATAGATAACTTGTATTTATGTATGACTTATGTGAATAAAGAAATTAAGTGAAACGTGAGAGAGTAATAGTACAAATTCATGTTGTTAAGTTGCACAGGCACGCGAATGGCGCGGCTCACTTTCGCGTATAGCTCTGGGGGTAGCTTAGTGAACGGGTTTTATTGCAATTCGTTCGGGGAAAATAGTTCGGGAAAATAGTTCGAGAATTAGTTCGGAAAAATAAGAAAATCCTTCGGGAAAAGTGAAAAACCAGCAGTCAAGAAGAAAAAGTGTAGGGAAGTGATAGGGAAAAGTGATTACTCTCTCACGGAACGGTTTGAAGATAATTGCTGTTTTATTCCCAAGTAATTCATCCCTAAAGTTATACAGTCCACATCGAAGAATTAAGGCGTCGGGACCGGGACGACTTCGGAAGACCCGTAATCCCCGTCTGAACCTACTTGCTGAAAAAGAAAGAGGTTATCGCCCTAGTGTGTTACTCCGTTGCGGAGATCACATACGTTGTTCCCGAACCCAACGTAGGCGTTATAGGAGGCCGGATCGAGAGAAGCCTCGATTCCTCCCTTCTGTTTCTTAATCGAAAGTCGAGTTCCGCTTGGTTCTTTTTCAATTGGACCTTCGGAGCCGGATCAGGAGGACCTTCCAAACCCGTTTCCTTTTCAATTGGACCTTCGGAGCCGGATTAAAAGGACCACCCGAACCCCGCCAGCTGGATCAAGGAACCAGCTGTGGACTGCTGGTTGTGGAAAAAGAAGACCTTCGGAGCCGAGTGAAGATCAGCAACCGAAGGAAGCCGGAGGTTTGAGCTGAAGCAATAGGACCAAAGGCCAGAAGACCAGGACGTCAGCGCTGAAGGACTGGACCTGGAACTACCGGAAGAAAGAAAACCGGGATTGCGGCCTGGGGCGTGTGCTCGCATGGGGCACGTATCGCAGCCGGGCGCAGGTGTCTTGTGAAGGCACTCATCGTGGCCAAGCAGGGCTTGGCATTTTTCCTGTCGGGCAAGCGTGCTCGGCATTTCCTGTCGGACGACCGTGTCCGGCATTTTCCTGTCGGGTCATCAGGGTGCAGGAAGAAGCATCCACCGCTGCTGCTGCCAGGCGAGGGTGCGCGTGGGCACCTGACTGCATCGCGGCCGGAGGAGGGCGCTCGGACGAGGCGTCACCGGCAACTGGGCGGCGAGCACAGCATACATCTCGACCACCTAACGGTGCCAAACGGTTGGGCTCTGGCACAACACCTTCGGGTGGAGCAGTTCTCTCGAGCGAGACTGCGCTTGCACTACCGCTCGACTGTTTCGTCATATTCCTTGGCGGGACAGTTCCTAAACCTTTCCTCCATTCCATTCCTGCACGACTCCATCCCTGGACGGCTCACCTCGGTAGGCCCCGTCCAGGATTGATAGGGCTGATAGGGCTGTTAGGGTGGTAGTAGGGTTGTAGGGTTGGGAGATAAGGGGGGGGGAGGGGTAGTGGTGTTAGGTTGGGGTGTAGAAGGGTTGTAGGTAAGGGGTTGTAGGGACCGTAGGGACAGTTAGGGACCGTAGGCCAACAATCACCTTCCTGCAAGATGAAGAAGGCACAAGACCAGACAGGGAGAAGCGAAGGGAGCAGGACAAGGACAGGGCTCTCAAGAAAAGCTAAAGAAGCGGAACCATCTGGAGCGACCACAGCTACTGCGTCAAATGGAGCAACTCCTTCAAGTGGAGCCACCACCGACACGTCCACATGCACGTGGGACACAGGGACGTCCGTGGCAACGACAAGCAACAGGACGGACACCAGTGGTACGCAGGCCAGCACCGCACAACAATCCTTTATATCCAGGAGTGAAACAGTGGTCGAAAAAGTAGGTCAAAGCACCGAAGAAGCGGCATCGTCAAGGACAGTAATCGGGCACACTAGTGATAAAGGGTCACAGAGAGGTAGTAGGTCATCGCGATCGGCGAGGCTGAAAGCCGAATTAGAGGCGCGGATTAAATTCGAACGCTCAGAGCTCGAACGAGCACAGGCAGCTGCTGCCTTAGCCAAGTCTCAATTGGAGTTGGCACGACTCAACCGAGAAGAGGAGATCGACTCGAGTGAGGATGATGAAGAGCGGAATACTCAGGTGGAACCTTTCGTAAGGAGTTGGGTTCAGCAGACCATAATGAGCGCGCCGGTTAGTGTAGCACAACCCGATATTGCTGATAAGGAAGCGTGTAAAGGATCACGCCGCAAAGGGGCGGAGATCGAGCGCAACCAAGGAAATGCACAGAAAACACACGCGAGTGAGGTGTCAGAATTGACCGAAGCGATTGTGAGTGCAATAAAAATAGCGGGTAAAGATAAGTCTTCCCAGCTTCATTTCCTCCAGGAATTACCGGTGTTCGATGGAGACCCGGGTGAATGGATAATTTTCAAAACGGTTTTTGAAGACACGAGAAGCCAATTTTCAGGGGTGCAGAATGTCGCACGCCTTAGGAGGGCATTAAAGGGCACCGCTAAAGAGGCGGTAAAGTCGCTGTTATTTACTTTGTGTGAACCTGAAGAAATAATGAACGCTCTCGAAAGAAGATTCGGTAGGGTTGAGATGCTCATTCTAGCCGAAATCGAGAATGTAAAGCGTATGCCAAGATTGGCAGAAGATTGCTGGAATATAGGATCTTTTGCAAGTCGTATTACGAACGTGGTTGCCACGATACAAGCGTTGAATCAACCACAGTATTTGTACTCACCGGAGTTAGTGAGCCGCATAGTGGAGAAACTCGGAACTATGATTAAATTTAAATGGTTGAATATCGAGCTCAGTATCCTTTGGAGCCAGAGTTACAGAAGATGGCCAAGTTTTTAAATTTATTAAGTGAACAATTTGGAGCGTCCTTAAACAATGAAAATGCGCCTGAAAAAAGGAAGCGTCCTGAATTCAGGAAGCAAACTGTACACACTTCAAAGGGAGGTGTACGCAGCTGTGCCGTGAGCGAGCGCTATATGCGGCGAATTAATTCGAGCGAGCGTCTAGAACGCCGAAATAGTAAAAGGCACAACCGACAGGTGGTTATGACAACCCAGGATAAGCCTGCAAGTCAGGTAACACATAAGTGTGTTATATGCAACAAGGAGCACTCTATAGTGAGTTGTTACAAGTTTAAGGACATGAATATTCGCGAGAAATGGGAAGCGGTCAAAAAAGCGAAAGTATGTTTCCAATGTTTGTCACCTAACCATAGGAGGTTAGAGTGCAAAGCGAAAAAATGTGGTGTAGAGGGATGTAGAATGTCACATCATCGAATGCTACACCGATACCCCAATGAAAAAACCTCGCCACAAGGGGACGAGGGGGGTAAAGATGCTCAGATTACAACTGTTAGTACAGTGAATGCACTGGCATGTGCATACTTAAAGATTATACCGGTCGAGTTGTATGGACCTAGAGGAAAGGTCAAGACAACAGCTCTTCTGGATGAGGGATCGACCATGACACTCATAGAGGAGTGTATGGCTCAGAAATTAGCGCCTCGCGGACGTAAAGAGGGATTACGTATCGAAGCCGTGGGAGGTAAGCGAATTAACGACGACAGTTCGTATCGCTTAAACGTTAAGATAAAAGGCATTTACTCGAGCGACTTAGAAGAGATAAGTGTACAAACAATTAAGTCACTTAACCTTTCTCCGCAGTCGGTAAGCCGAGAATTATTGCAACGGTGTTCTCATTTGACACCGATTAAGGATGAGTTGATGTATGAGAGGTCCAAACCTACCATATTAATTGGTCAGGACAATTGGCATCTTAGTTACTCGTGAATTAATTTCAGGAGGTAAGAACCTACCTGTAGCATCGCTCACCAAACTTGGATGGGTTTTACATGGTCACATATCGGGTGGTATTAAACCGATCAAGATCGTTAACCACATTTCCGCCAAGAAGGAGGAAGATATGGATAAATTGATCAAGGATTATTTTAGTTTGGAATCTCTGGGAGTGTCGGCTAGAAAGCCCGCGAACGACCCAGAAGAACGAGCTTTAAGTATTTTGAACAAAACGGTACGTCGTATACCTAATAATAGGTACGAGACTGCTTTGTTATGGCGCACAGACAATGAGTGCATGCCGTCGAATAGGGCGCAGGTTGAAAGTCGCCTGTTAAATATTGAAAAAAAGGTCGACAAAAATAGCGAGTTGAAAAAGGAATATGAGAAGCAAGAATTCCTCAGGAAGAGTCCTGATTTATGGCCCAAACAAGTGGACACCATAAAAGGCTTAGAAACAGGTGAAGAAAAATCGCCAAAGGGCGTAAATGCGTTAAGAAAGCAAGAACCGTTAAGTCTACCCGACTACGGACGATTTAGCAGCTTTAAGAAATTCCTTGGGGCAACTACACGCACCTTACAAGCGGTAGAAAAATTCAAGAGTTTAAGAAAGTCGGTTAAAGGACCCGACGACGCAGCCGAAAAGTCGGTTATGTGTTCCAACAAAGTTTTAGCAAAGTCGGTTAAAGCACCCGATGGCGCGTTGGACATAGCGCTCTTGAAAAAAGCGGAATTATTAATTTGGAAGTTCGTTCAAGACGAGTGTTTTTATTCGGAAATAAAATGCTTGAAAGCAGGCAAAAGTGTTGAAAGAAGTTCACGCTTAAGTAAATTATCTATGGAAATAGGAGAAGATAACTTACTCCGTTTAAATGGACGTTTACCTTTCAAGTCTAATTTGACCGAGGAAAGTAGAAAACCTGTCATATTGGACGGTAAACACGAAATCGTTAAAATGATGATTAGAGAAGTTCATCATCATTTTGGACATGCCAATCACCAGACGGTGATGAATGAGGTGAACCAGAAATTTTATGTCTTGAACTTACGTAATGTAGTACGAAGTGTGTCACATCATTGTCAGTGCTGCAGGACATACAGATCAAAACCGCAGAACGTGCCACAAGGAAATATTCCTCTGGAGAGAATAGCTCATCATGAACCACCTTTTACATGCTCAGCTGTGGATTATTTCGGTCCTATGAGTGTGACTATAGGAAGGCGACACGAAAAACGTTGGGGTGTTTTATTCACGTGTCTGACTACCAGAGCAGTACATCTGCAAATAGCAGCCTCATTGACACCAGCGTCAATGATAATGGCGTTGAGGCGATTTATCGCCAGAAGAGGAAAACCAGCCGTTATATACAGCGATAACGGGACAAATTTCAAAGCTGCGAATAAAGAATTATTGAAAGCATGCGAAGAATGCCATGAGGGCATGAAAAAAGAGTCATTTAAGAAATACATTAAATGGAAATTTATACCTCCGGGAGCACCGCACATGGGTGGCGCCTGGGAGAGGTTAGTAAGATCGATTAAAATTGCGTTGACCGCTACGCTCAGAGAAAGGAGCCCACGAGAGGAAATTCTACATACGTTGCTTTTAGAAGCAGAGCACACAGTAAATTCCAGGCCTCTGGTAACATTCAGTATGGATAGTCCTGAAGAGGGTTTGACACCCAATCATTTTCTTCTGGGACGCTCATGTGGTGATCGACCACCTGGATTATTTCTAGAGCGGCATCTGACGGGTCAACTCAATTGGAAAGCTGCACAGAGGTTAGCCGACCATTTTTGGACAAGGTGGCTGAAGGAATACATGCCTACCTTAATACCGCGAACAGGTAATAACGGAAAGTTCATGGAACCTAAAGAAGGCGATATTGTTTTGATAATAGATCATTCGTTGCCACGAAATACGTGGCCGAAAGGCAAAATTAGTAGAACGTTACCAGACCACCAGAGTGGTTGACGTCATTACTAGCACAGGTATCTTGAGGAGACCTACATCCAGAATAATAGTCCTGGTACCCGCGACGCCTCCCAAATGATGGTGCTAACGCACGGGGGGGGGGGGGAGATTGTAGGCGACGCGCCTATAAGAATATTTCAGTTTATTAAGTCAACCGATGACGAATAACTTTTCAAGACTACTTTTTAAGACTTATTGTCCAATTAAAATGTTCTGATAAGAAAATGCTTAGTTAAATCTTAAAGAAATGTCGAATTAATGGTATGAAGGTCTTGGGTTCGACTCCCAGGCCGGACTAGTTTACTGTTTCCTAAGTAACATCTTTCAATAAATTCATATAGGGAATTTTATGTTATAAATTATGTTACCGGATTTGTTCCCCGGTTGAAATCGTCTTTCCAACGATGTAAATTCAAAGGAATATTAAAGTGAAGTTAGAGATCGGATTGGTTCCCCGGTCGAGATGATCACTCTGTGCACAAACAGAATTAACGGAAGTTAATTGCATAAGTATTGTCTTGTATAAGTTTGATATGTTTTGTACGAAAACAAATGCCTATTTGTTATGATTGATTAATGAAAACATTCACTTGTATTGTTATCTGATAAGAAACATGATAACTGATAAGAATCTTATCAGAGATAGTTTCCTACTGTTTGAAAATTATGTGGAAGCACTTACTTATTTAATATTGTTAAAATTAAGTGTATTTCAGACTTTCATTTTTTCTGATAGCCGAGAGCCGTGCAAAGTTAGTTGTTCAAATAGTGTGAGTTCACGGAAGCACGCTGACCACGCCCTTAGGAGGCCGAATATGTAAAAATTTAAAATGTTTGTAATTTCAGCAATTTATGTAAAAATGACTTGTAAAACATTTCAGGTTAATTGTACGTGCTAAAAAGGTGAATTCTGTGTTATTTTTATGTGAAAATTCCTGTGTATAAGTGAAATAATGATAGTTTTGTATAAGAAATTTAAAAGTGTTTTAAATAGTGAAATAAATAGAGAAAATGTAAATTAAACTATTGTATTAGTTAACATATGTATAAATTCAAGTGGGAAACATTGTTTTAACTTTCTGTGTTAAATATTTAAGAAGTTTGGATTTTGGATTTGTGATTAAAATAGGCATGTTTTGTTTTATAAATTAAAGGATTTTTGTGATACGAAAAAATAATATATATCATGGTGTAGATATTGTTTTGTGCTATCTAAATAGATAACTTGTATTTATGTATGACTTATGTGAATAAAGAAATTAAGTGAAACGTGAGAGAGTAATAGTACAAATTCATGTTGTTAAGTTGCACAGGCACGCGAATGGCGCGGCTCACTTTCGCGTATAGCTCTGGGGGTAGCTTAGTGAACGGGTTTTATTGCAATTCGTTCGGGGAAAATAGTTCGGGAAAATAGTTCGAGAATTAGTTCGGAAAAATAAGAAAATCCTTCGGGAAAAGTGAAAAACCAGCAGTCAAGAAGAAAAGTGTAGGGAAGTGATAGGGAAAAGTGATTACTCTCTCACGGAACGGTTTGAAGATAATTGTTGTTTTATTCCCAAGTAATTCATCCCTAAAGTTATACAGTCCACATCGAAGAATTAAGGCGTCGGGACCGGGACGACTTCGGAAGACCCGTAATCCCCGTCTGAACCTACTTGCTGAAAAAGAAAGAGGTTATCGCCCTAGTGTGTTACTCCGTTGCGGAGATCACATACGTTGTTCCCGAACCCAACGTAGGCGTTATAGGAGGCCGGATCGAGAGAAGCCTCGATTCCTCCCTTCTGTTTCTTAATCGAAAGTCGAGTTCCGCTTGGTTCTTTTTCAATTGGACCTTCGGAGCCGGATCAGGAGGACCTTCCAAACCTGTTTCCTTTTCAAGTATATTTAAAATTTTAAGATAAATAACATATACCTATTAATAATAAATAATGAACCAAAATATATTTATTTCTCAATAAAACTAAGTAACACATACTTTAAGACAACAATAATAATACATTTAACTACATTTAGGCACAGAATAAATAATAGATTTAGTGTTTTAAGATATGAATCAAAATAATACCTACCCAAAAAGTTGATGACATTACTTGGACATAATACACACTAAGCATTCAAATTATGACTGTATTTATTTTTGTTACTATAGCATAATATTATTATAGTAAGAGCAGAAAATAGTCTACTATCCATAGATGCAAGCCCCATCAGTAATGTGAAACAATTTATATTATAATACTATGGATAAAACTGTATGATGTAATACAATATGCAACTGCGATGGTAATTGAAGTCCAATACAGAAACTGAGTGATAAAGCTTGATATGATATCTACATTCAAGCTTTATTTTAATCTAGTAAGCTTAAAGATTTTTATATTCTAGTGTAAGATATGATTAATTTATGTCTAATACAGAAGCTAAGTGATAAAGCTTGATATGATACCTACATACAAACTTTATCTTACTCTATTAAGTTTAAAAGTTTTTATATTCTAATTCTAATGCGAGACATACATATTACTAACCGTATTTTATATGTAAAATTCTTCTATTTTACTTTTGCAAATAATATTTTGATCATAATTAACTCTGATAAAGAAGAATAATGAAAGTATTCTTATTATGTACTTAGATTTAATTGAAAGTTTCTAAGGTTTTATTTCGATTTATTCATTGAATAATAATTAACGTTTTCGTCTGAAGAAGGGGGACGATGATAAAAAAGTAATCCATTACCACGTAATTTGTTTTAAATAGTAGGTACATAATTCCATATTAAATAATAACCATGATACCTACATTGTAAAATATAATATTATGAGTAAAAATAATAATAAAAAAAATAAAAGAAAACATACTAGAGTTCACAGAATTACCATTAGCATTCACTTTTGCGGTTGTGTGATTATCCCACTTCTGAATTGTTAGTGCAACTACAATTACTATAGGTATTTATAAAAGATATTAGTTTATTAACATTCGGTAATTACTTCCAACTTAAATTATTAGTTTTGATATACTTATCATATTTTAAATACTCTGCGTTCTTAACAAGTACCTATCCGCCATTACAATCCTCCCCGATCATTCGTGTTTTCGCTTGATGACGCTCGAATGCCCGCCGGACAGCGCTCGCTCAAATCACTTCCTTTTATTCAGAATCATTTTAATTTGCGTAAATTCAGTGAAAATAATTATAATAAAAAGGAATAAAAATTATTGGATTCATAATATCAGATTTTTTGTAATATTTGCTAACACTATATAGCGAGAAACAGAAACCTCTGTAAGAGAGAGTCGTTTTTCCCTCATGGACCTCCGTAAGTGAGACTGCTACTTATCTATACCTCTATAAGCGACAGTCAAGCTTTGTTTATCTATATGATTTAGGAGACTATAACTACAATAAAAATACATACATACATAAAAGATACATCCATACAGTAACAAATGACAAAACAACATCTGCTATTTTATGACTCATTCTTAACTTTCGTGGAACTTCCTACCATTGTTTTTGTATTGTTTTCAATATTGTACCTATTCTATTTCGTAGAACTATATAACGTTGTTATTTTATCGCATTCTTTTTGAATGGACACGTGTACCTGTGTACCGTCATGTTTGTCGGACTTACTCAGTTTATAGTAAATCAATTGTGAATGAAAGTTCTGTTCCGCATTATGTCAAAACGGAAAATTAAAGTACTGTCATTAGGTGATAAACTTAAAGTAGTGAATGCGTTTGAAGTCCTAAATAAAATAAAATTACACAGTGCATGAATTTTTGTTTTGCTTTCGTAAGCATCTTGATACCTACACTTATAAAGTACTTATATGTCGGAATCTAATGAACGTAACATTTACACACTATAAAAATATATATGTACATAATATATATATATATATATATATATATATATATATATATATATATATATTTATATATATATATATATATATATGTTGTGAATATTATTCACCTAATTTTATCATATTACATATTTACTACATTCGTACTTGTTATTGCTGCTCTATAAGGGAGAAACGCTACCCTACGTGGGTACCATGCATGGTATATATACCATACCATGCATTAGAGAGAAACTCGGGTTAGTGAGAAACCTCTATAAGCGGGAATGAGATTGTGCTCCCTCGAACTTTCGCTTATCCAGGTTTGACTGTATTGGCATTCTTTAGTTTACTACATCCATTTTCGTTACATCCATTCATCCAATACAGCCTATAAAAGTCCATTGTTCAAGATAGGCCTACCCCATAAATTGTCTCATAGAGGAAATTTTACCATAACTACCACCATTGGCAAGCGGATTGACAACCATAGTTTTTATAATTTTAAGTTGTCATTAGAAAGATGGTTCTGCTCATCTCCAGTTTCAGCATTTCTCTGGTGCCTTTTCCAACAACCACAGGACAATAATATGGAGTCGAGAATATTCTCACAGCACCACTAACGCTATGTCTGTTTAAAAGCATAAACATGAACCATTATAATGCCACGTAAATCCGCTAAACAGCTTTCAGCAGTTTTTAGTGCCTTAGAGTCTAAAATAGCATAAGTAGTAAGATGATGCCTAATGCTGCTTAATAGCATAAACTTGTACCATTATCATACACCGTAAATTCCTTATACAGCTTTGAGCTGTTTTAGTGACCTTTGTTGTGTAATGGCATTTAAGTGGCAATTAAAATCCTGGTACTTCTGAACAATATAGAGTCTACTTAAATTTTTAAGGATCAACTGAGTTCTATTGTACAGCCAACAGTTCTGTAATAAAATACACGTGAGTTATTTTAATGCATAAAACTGTGTTATTCATTTTACTGTATTCGTAAAACCATTTGTCGGCAAAATTGCAGGGGAAAGCAACATATTATGCACATGTTTTGTTGATCATATAATTTTTTATCGTAGCGTTCAAGCAATGGCACTATTTCAGTCTACATCAAGTCTACTAGTATACCGGTGAATCCATATCATCATCATCATTTTCGTTACAGACCTTTACAAGCCCACTGCTGAACATAGGCCTTCCCCAAGGAATGCCACAAAGCACGGTCTTGAGCCACCTGCATCCATCGACTTCCTGCATGTCTTACCAGGTCGTCAATCCATATAGTGGGGGTTCGCCCTAAACTCCGTCTAAATGTTGACCAGACCAACCAGACTGCTACTCGGGAACCTTTTTTCCTATCGGTTGTCGGTTCTTCGAGCTATATGGCCGGCCCATGGGCACTTCAGCTTACTAATCCGTTGGACTATGTCAGCCACTTTGGTTCTACGGCGGATATCCTCATTTCTAACCTTATAACGCAGAGAAAACCTGAGCATAGCTCGCTGAGCGATCCTGAACTTCTTCATACGACCAGCAGTGAAGGACCACGTCTCAGATCCATAAGTCATCACTGGCAACACGCACTCGTTGTACGATCTTGTTTTTAGGTTTTAAGGTATACCTGACGAGAAGATATGTCGTTATTTACCGAACGCTGCCCGGCCTAGTTGAATCCGTCGATTGACCTCTCGGTCGAAGTTGCACTTACCTAGTCGGATCATTTGTCCCAGGTAAACGTATTCGTCAACTATTTAATGCTCCCAACAACTACAGGCGTAGGTGTGACATGGACGTTACACAAGATTTTTGTTTTATCCATGTTCATCTTAAACCTTTTGGGAGACACTATTGAAACCTAAATTGACCATAGTGCTTACGTCCTCAAGCAATTTTGCGATAAGTACTACATCGTTGGCAAATCGAAGGTGAGTGATGTACTCGCCATTGACGTTAATACCGTATCGTTTCCAGTTCAGTAGCTTGAAAACGTCTTAGAATGTAACGGTGGAGAGTTTCGGGTATATAACCTCACCCTGTCTCACACCTCACTGTAGTAGAACCAGAGTACGAAACCTATTCAAGGTTTCATACTCTGGTTTTGTACTCGTATAGCCATCGTAGCCCTATTGTACAAACACTTCAGCACTTCGATACATACAGTCAACTTGGTACCGCTAAACGAAATGTAGCACCGCCCAACCTTCGACAGAATCAAAGGCTTTCTCATAGTCCACATCCGCAAAGCAAAGCGGCATATTGTATTCTTCGGTCTTCTGTAAAATATGTGGTCTATGGTACTGAAGCCTTTTTTGAAAACTAGATTGCTCCGGTGGCTGAAAGTCGTCGAGTCTGCGTGCGAGACGATTCGTAATGACCCTCCAAAACAGCATGTAGACGCGTCTCAGAAGAGAAATCGGTCTGTAGTTTTTCAAGGGAGCGTTGTCACCTTTCTTGAAGTCTCGGACCATACAAGACAACCACTTATGATGCTACAATTACAAGTTTAAACTTACGTAATGAGGAAACTTCTTTAAGCTAATTTTTCCGAAGAGGTGAGGTTTTCACACTTGATAGAGGATTTAGGGATGTAATTAATGAACTGCAACTGAAAGTTGTGTTGAGATGTGATGAATAATACTATCGCTGATAACGTACCTTCCTGAATTGGACATGTTAACAGTCGTACTTATCACACGTATTTATTGATTAGCAGAGATGATGCTGTGGCCAATACATTAGGAATCATAGTAGGTTATTGCTGCAGCTGCCTTGACAGTAAGCCAACAGTAGGCTGCTGTGCTCATATAATTATGGTGTGGTATGTGAGCTGGCGGTATAATGACGTAACTGCGCGGGCAACGGCTTTAGATGATTTTTTTTAGGATTATGATTAATGATTTAAATAAATGTATTTTAAATAAATATTTTTGACTTTACATCGCTATTAAAAACCCAAATGGACTTAATAATAATAATAATAATAAACACTCACGCCTGTCACCCAAAGACAGAGACTACGGACAGAGACTACGGACTTCCATTTGTCATGTTTTTAACAACAGAGCGGCTTCGCACATAAAGAATGATTTTAGAATCTCTTGTGCCATAATTAATAAGTTTCTTGTTGTTGAAGAAGAGCCACCAGAAGTCTTGGTATATGTAAGCATTGCCAAATGGATTTGTTTGTCTTATTTTTTCTATCACTTACCTAATCGATTCACATGAGCTTGAGCAATAGTGTCTGTCATGAATTGTATCTAATCTTAGATCATTAAAGTATTCGAGACGCTCTCTAGACTCAACGAGCGTTTTTTTAGATCTGAGTGGTTACCCTTATGATGAATTATTGATATTGGTATGGTAGTGGGATCACGGTGTCATCCAATTATATAATACCTTTAGATACGCTACCCACTCACAGTATTGGCAATATGTATAAAGATCGGGCAAATATCCTTGTTTCGGTCACGCATCCAATGGCGCGGATATATATGTTGATATAACTCGTAATTCTTAGTAATATTAGAAGATTACTCCTTTTAGAGGAATAATGTTCGTCCAAGGTGTCTATATAAAACAGGTCGTTGGAAACGTCGAAAAAAGACACAGTTTTTAGGTTATTTTTGATTTTATAAAATAACTCCAAAACACTTTTTTTTTAAAAAGGAGTTTTGCAGTTAACATGATCAATGTAGTCTATAAAAAATAAATTCGATTTTGATGCAGCATGGTACCGGATTCCATACATGTATGAGCATCATAATGTTAAGAAACAATAAATGATTTAGTGAGATGTTTTTCTTGCGTCGCCAACAAATATAATCTTTGGTTACAGAACAAATTAAAACACATTTCTAATTTATTTATTTTTTATTTCATTATTCCATATTGCCGGTTTTGAATTATATAAATATTATATTTTACATCAATTTGTCGCCTTTTCTACAGGGTTATGAAGTTGTGTCAATAAGGCCCGTCACCTGCGCGGTTAGATGCAGTGTCGGCTTGTATAACCGAGATCCTTGGCTTGAATCCATCTTCATCAACCTCGTACTCTACCACCTGGAAAGAACAGAATACACGTCATGAAAATATATTAATTTAACCACGTTTTCACCATGTCACTTTCTATTTTTGCAATTCAAATTTCGAACACTTCCCGATGGCCTAGCGACTTGAAATTTTGATCATAGCTCAGAATCAGAAATTGTAGGTGAAAAACGTTGTATATTAATTTTTAGGACAAAGTTTAAAAATATACTTGTTAGTACACTTTCGTTCGTTGACAAATTATAGCAACTAGCAAATGTAGTCCAAAGATAAAAAGTAAGACACACGTGTCCATACACGGCACAGGTGTCCATGATGAAGGAAAACATCGTTCCTCACGATGTTTTCCTTCATCGTGGACACCTGTGCCGTGAGCACGTAGTAAATTAACGCTTAAAATTGCTCGCGTACTGTGAAAATTTACATATTGTATTTCAGTGTGTCTTACTACACTAAAATACAATAGTATTCGCATTTGTGTTTGCAGAAATAGATAGGTGGAATTTACTCGGGTTCCAAAGCAGTAGAGCTGATGAAGATGATTTCAACGTACCTGTTTGGCTCTATCAGGAAGTACGACAAAGTACGCCCCTTCTGCTTTATCGTCCTGCCGGTTTTCCGCGTGGTGTCAAAGTCACTTCCGCTGTCGTAGTCGCTCACTTTGTAGGAGAACTCGTAGTTCGCTGGTTCCTGTGTGTTTTGATTGGTAAGTTTGAATAATAGAACGCGTAGTAAAGTGTAATAATATCCAGTACCCCATCTCGTCCCGTGGGTGTCGCAAGAGGTGAGACAGAAATACAAAGGCAACAGCGTCTTCCTAATAACGACTAGAAAATAAAATAAACTGCGGTTACCAACCTGCCCACCAAGCGTGGCAACTGTGGCAAATGTCCCCCTTATCAGGTAACCTATGGAGTGACCCCCCTCCCCCCGGGTATGTTCAGCAGTGATCTTCGATAGTCTTTATTGAATGAATAATTAATGGCATTGATACATTTAGTAGTATTTATCAATTGCCTTAAGTTGCGTGTTTGTGCAAAATGCAGCGCTAGTCGTTATTTGTGACGTTTTTAGGAGCTCTCTACTTCTTACTAAAATGATATATCAACTAATAAAAAAACCTATTACATTTCTACACAATCTAGATTCCATAATAATCAATTTTTTACAGGAGTAAATACTTGATGAATCTTCCTACAACTAAACCACAGAAATGCGAATTAATTATTAATAAAAAAATATTATATAAAATTATTGATGACATATATCTCATAAAGTAAACATTATTACACGTCTCATAAGCGAAGCGTTGAAGTTGTGCTCTACTATCACCTAATGGTGTTAAGTAAAGTCACTTAATACGTAAGTAACATCATGTATTTTATTAACTACATAAAATATCATAAATCTAAACAAGGTCATAGATATTCATAATAATAACAATGTACATTTTAGACACACAAAAAACAAGGTATGACAATAATTATTATTACTCACAATTTATCTTCCGTGTACGTATTCTCTACTCAACGGTTTTAGTAATACTGCCGCTTGTCGCTGCCGCTCAAACCGTCGACATCTGTCTTTTATAGGCTCCTAATTTAACAGTGCTGAACTACAGATGGCGTTGCTTGTGTGGTTTCCGTTACAAGATTTTATAAAATTGGATATTAAGCCGTAAGTTTTTACATTATAAAACATTATTTATATTTCTTATAATTATCTTAAACAGTTTTACATTCTAGTTATAAATGTAAGCAAAAATGAATAACTAGACACAATCTAATACATTAATGTACCCGTAGACTTTATAGGATGAAAATAATTAATTACCCGCCATGTTAGTTACAACAATATAAATTATTAAAATACGCTAACGATGGAAATCCAGTAATTTACTGAGCTAAAAATTTCTTCATTTTTTAACTACCGCACTTTAAGAATAATGAAAATACACATATATCGAGAAAAATCACTCGTTTTCATGATTGTATTATTTTTAAAAGTATTTTTTTGTTTTTAGTGTGAAAACAAACTGATTGAAAAAAACTATCGAGGATGCCCGGAAGTCTATATTAATCGTAGTCGTTAGAATTAATGTATCAAAATAATTCTTTTTTTTTATTAGGTTTAGAATCTCAACGCACAGGTTCCTTTTGAAAATCACTGAGTAATTTGTTCTTGTTTAATTGTAATTAATGACAATGTAAAAAACAACTGGTACTTTTCTACAAAAAAAATATTCTCATGGATCTCTTCTTTCGTCTCAAATATAGAAAAAGAGATATTTTTCTTTTATATAATCAAATGAGATTATAAGGCGTGCACTTTTGGACTTTCCAAACTTTTTTATTTTACGATTGCCACTAATGGATAGGCAATTTATTAATGAAAATTTTGATCTATTTAATTTTTTCAAAAGATAAATATTCGATTTTATAACGAAAATATTTCAAAACTATGTGCGCGATATATTATTGTAGAGAGAGCGCGTGGAATCTATAGGAGCTCCTTAATTGGACTCCCCTTTAGATTGTCTTGTAGGCTTTTGCTATAGTTGCCACGCTTGCAAGGCGGAATGGCAAAAGAAAAATGCTGCTGCCTATATGTTTCAGTTTCCCTCTATCCCCACTTACGACACCTACGTGATGAGATGAGTTAGCGGATTTTCTTACCCCGCTGTTTTACGCTTCGATATCCTTGTGCTTGCTTACTTGTAATATTTCGTTTACTTGACTTTGTAGTTCTTACCTGATTAAGCAATTCTAAAGAATTTCTTGCAAAGCTTTCGTAGCTCTGATCAGAGTATCTGTCTAGGTTTCTTGAAGCCCCGTACTGCAGCGAGGGCATGGCGGTACGAAATGATGGTGCACCGTATTCCCGAGATGATGATCTGTTAAACCCAAGATGAATGTTATCTCTTGTGTACTGGCCTGGTTTATTAAGAATCACCAGTCTGTCCAAGGTATTGGACATAATTTTTTTGGGGTGGTGTGACATACAAGCACACAGTCCATCTGATGGTAAGTGGTTGCAATTGCCCATAGTCATTTACATCTACCCTCGATTACGAATAAAAATGCAGATGCGGTGTCATCCGTGAGGACTAATATGAAATGTCTCGTTTCCAGTAAAAAGGGTCTCCGGTTCTACACTCACCATACGAAACACAGCATCATTAAGCTACTATTTTACGCTGGTAATATGTGAAAGCGCGGTCTTTCTCTGGTCGAGCCGACACATTCGTGCTACAACTATACAATTAATATAACTGCAGCATGGCTCTACCACGTATAAAAACGATCAACAGAAGATTTCTGCCATGCATATAGACTTACTGTACAATAAGTTTTACTTAACTATGGTAAACCAGTGTTTGACTAACTACCCCGATGGTGAGTGATGATGTTAAATGGATGAAGAATGTTAAAGCGCAATGATTTTCTTAAAAAACATTGTAAACGAATGACTATTCTGTTCATTTCTGTACGCATAACGAACGGCCAAGAAAACTATTTACATGACTGTTTATTATTAGACCTGGAGCCAGAGAAGAAATTCAGAGATTTGCTTCGTCTAATACATTGAACCGTGATATTAGTCTATATTTCACGTGGTAGAGCCACGCTGCACCTACGTTATAGTTGTAGCACGAATGGATCTGCTCGACCGGGGCAGGACCACGCTCTGGACACGCTTATCGTATGGTGAGTGTAGAAAACTGGAGATCCTTTTTACTGGAATTCAGGTATTCCATCTTAGTCCTCAGGGGTGACGATGTATTTGCATTTTGATTTTAAATTTAAAATAAATGTGGAAGTCTATGGGCCACAGCATCCACTTACCATCCATTTATTATAAACCGTCGTTTACACTCAGAAGTGGGATAAAAAAAGAAGCTCATGATGAAACGACGCTCCGCTACACATAAACGTCGACGGTCGCCTAGTCAGGAGAATGTAGATTCTGCGTCGATAAACAAGATGTCTGAAAATTCAAACGAAGAAGGTAGATGCACACCACCCGCAAGGAAAATATTAAAGAGTCTCTTAGCACAAGAAGTTGAAAAAGCATTCAACGATCTGGAACAGGAAGCGCCCACCCTCATTCGTCGAAAAGAACACAGTGCATCTTTAATTCCAGAATTTGACCCTGAAAACGAAGAATGCACAGTTACTGTCTGGATAAAAAAAATCGAGCAACTAGGTCAAATCCACGGCTGGGATGACAACATTAAATCATTCTATCTTCAAGACAAGTTGAGAGGACAGGCAAGAAAGTGGTATAATCGACTCGATGAGTACGACTACTCTTGGGAGCAATGGAAAGAAATGCTTCTTCGTGCGTTCCCGAAACATCGAGACTACGCTCATGTTCTGGAAGAAATGCTTCATAGAAAAAAACTACCCTCTGAAAGCATGACAAAATATTATCAAGAAAAGGTTGCTTTGTGCTTCAGAAGCAAGTTGTCAGACATCGCTACGGTGTCCTGCATCATACGAGGGTTACCTCTAGCATTACAATCAAATGCGAGAGCATTCCAATGCGAACGACCTGACGAGTTATATGAAAATTTCTTGTCGGCATTCGATGACTACAAAGTTCCTGTAACGGATACAAGAGGAGGCTACAAGGATATGCCACACGTCATAGAGAAGAAACCTTCCGCGAACCCTAACACTGATCCATGTCCGCGCTGCAAGAAAATTGTACATTTAGTACGTAACTGCCCATTGCCTGACCAACGCAGCTGCTACAAATGCGGAGTTCGAGGTCACATTGCTCCACGTTGCCCGTCAAATCCTAGATATATACCTGCCCCGAAAGCAGGTAGTGTGAAAGAAATAAATTTACTTCAGAACTACAACGATGTTTACAAAAAGACTGCAAAGATCAACGGTGCTTTCGTGAAATCGTACATCGATACGGGCAGTCAAGTAAATGTGCTCACGAGTGAAGTAGCTACTCTCCTGGGTCTCGAAGCTAAGCCTGTCTCCATTATTTTGAAGGGATTCTCTGGCGGTTGCATAAATAGTAACAGCGAAGTCGAGTTTGAGCTTGAAATTGATAACCGGCATATGACCTGTAACGCATACCTAACCGAGGCCAAAATGAGCGGCGTAAATCTTTTGATCGGGCAACCGGTTATAAACAGTGAAGGTGTGTCATTAGTTGTACACGAAGGCAAAGCTACACTTCAGAAGGAGCTCAATTTCCTGTCAAATCTAGATGTTACTGAAGCTAGCAGCAGATTTCGTGTCGTCACTGCTGCAAGTGAACGTTTACCACCAGGTATCTCAATTATCAAGGTTAAAATTATTGGCAATACGGCCAGTAATTACGTACTAACACCTGCGAGACATTTCGAGTTCCAAGAAATATCATTCTCCCTGCCAGCAACACTTCTACGAGGAAATGAAGGCTACCTCAAGGTCGTCAACAATGGAACCAAGGACATCACCTGGAAGGAAGGAACCATTCTACTTCGTGCCGAGAGCTGCCAGGAACCAAGCATAAATAACTAGGTCAGTCAACATGCCAATATTTGCAAAATGCCATATACCAAATGTATTTCACAATTGAGTGCCTTGGGTATAGATAATTATGCCATTGGTGGGGTAGACTTAGATAAAATCAGGGTAGGCCCAATAAGTATATCTGATCGGAATCAATTAATCGGTTTGTTGTCTCGATATAGTTATTGTTTTGCTGGCTGCACTAAGGAGTTGGGATGTACGGATTTAGGTCAAATGCGCATTAGATTATCCAATAATGAACCAGTACACCGTAGGCCTTATAGATTAGCACATCACGAACAAGAGATGGTTAAACTAAAAATTAATGAGCTATTAGAGGCGGGCATTATAAAAGAATCCGAATCAGATTATGCTTCTCCTATTATTCTAGTTAAGAAGAAGAACGGAGATAGTCGTCTATGTGTCGATTATCGAGCACTTAATGCTTTAACTATCCGCGATAGATATCCATTACCTAATATCGATGAGCAAATTTCTAAATTATCTGGTAAGATATACTTCACCAGTCTTGATTTAGCCCAAGGGTACAATCAGCTTAGCATTCATCCTGAAGATACACACAGAACAGCCTTTGTCACTCCGCAAGGACATTATGAATATAATAGAGTTCCTTTCGGTCTCGCCAACGGTCCCTCAGTGTTTATGCGTTTAATAAACAAGGTCGTAGATAGTTTAGAAAATTCCAATGTAAATCATTTAGATAAAAATAATTCCAATAATTTCATCAAACGACCGTCAGAAGTATTAGCATTCCTCGACGATCTCTTACTACCGTCAGTCGATGTTCAAACAGGTTTAGACTTATTGGATAAGGTTCTAAACATATTGCAAACGGAGAATTTAAAATTAAATATGAGCAAATGTTCATTTTTACAAAATAGGATTTCTTATTTAGGTTATGAAATATCCTGTGATGGCATTCAACCGGGTGAATTTAAGTTGGCAGCGTTGTCTCAATTTCCCGTTCCAAGTAATGTACATGAAGTGCGTCAGTTTATTGGTCTATGTAGTTATTTTAGGAAGTTCATCCATAACTTTGCAATAATAGCTCGTCCGCTTACCGAACTAATAAAAAAAAATACGATGTGGGTATGGGGCGAATCACAAAAATCTAGTTTTGAGAATTTAAAAAATAAATTATGTAATAAGCCAGTGTTAGCGATATACGATCCTAGTTTGCCAACAGAAATCCACACGGATGCATGCAAGTTAGGTATCGCAGGTATTCTTTTAAAAAAACAGATTGACGGTAGTTTCCACCCTGTCTTGTATTTTAGTCGCGTCACCAGTCGGGAAGAAAGTGTTTATCACAGCTATGAGCTCGAAACGCTTGCAGTGGTGGAATCGTTACGAAGGTTTCGTATATATGTGTTAGGTAAAAACGTCCGTGTAGTTACAGACTGTACTGCAGTACGCGATACAATGACTAAACGTGATCTTATTCCACGCATTGCTCGCTGGTGGCTTTTAATTCAAGACTATGATATTACTATTGACTATAGACCGGGTGAGCGTATGAAACACATAGACGCCTTAAGTAGAAATCCGATAGATGCCGTGAATGTGTACCGTTTAGAAGTAAACGATTGGTTTAGAACAGTACAAGATCAAGATGAAAAGTCGAAACGTATTATTGATTTACTGCAAAGTGGATGCAAAGATAGAAATATAGTGAATAATTATGTAATCGTTGATGGTAGGCTTTATCGTAAAACTCTTTACGGTACCCGATTAGTTGTGCCTAACTTCGCGAGATGGAAAATATTACAAATGCACCATGACGATATTGGCCATGTAGGATTAAAACGATGCTCAGAACTTATAAAAAATGATTTCTGGTTTCCAAAAATGTCCCGATTTATACGAAAATATGTGACATCATGTTCACATTGTGCATACGGTAAAGGGGAATACGGTAGGAAAGAAGGCAAATTACATCCAATTCCAAAACCTACCGAACCAATGAAAATTGTACATATCGATCATTTGGGCCCCTTTAGTAAAACAAAAAAAGGGTACCAGTACATGTTAGTATTGACAGATGCCTTCTCTAAATTTGTTGTATCTGAGCCTACGCGTACCGTCAATTCTATAGAGACAATCAGAGTTTTAAAACGAATATTTAGTTTATTCGGTTTTCCAGACCACGTAGTTTCCGATCATGGTAAGGCCTTTACGAGTAGACATTTCAAGAACTTTGCAACAGAAAAGCAGTTTAAACACACGTTAACAACTATTTCGTGTCCTAGGTCTAATGGGCAGGTAGAACGCACTAATCGCACAATTCTCGATGCGTTGACAGCCACGGAACCGAGCGAGGCCTCTCATAATTGGGACAACAGTTTACCAAATGTGATATGGGGTATCAATAATACTATTAATGACACAACAGGTTATAAGCCATACGATTTAATGTTTGCTCGCGTAGGTAGGTCAGTATGTTATGTCTCCGTCCCAGATCGAGTTTCTGAGCCAGTGCAATCTAGACGCGATAGGGCTACTAATCGGATTAGAATAGCTAGCAAGAAAATGAAACGTAATTTTGATAAGAGGCGTAAAAATAGTAAGATTTACAAAAAAGGTGTGTAGAACTTTTATAGAATAATATTCACTACACTTAACACTGGCTCACTATAACACCAAGTCCTGCTGGGTACACGTCTTACCTCGGAGCACTCCCCAAGGCAACTGCCCGCCGGCACTCAGTGCAACAACCGAATGACGTGTTACCCCCCACTACTTGTGTATATGAGACAGTGTATTGAATCTATTGTATAGACACAACACTACATCCCTTCCTTACGAAGGAATTTTTTTTTTTTTACTCAAATAAAATACATTTTTAATCCAAATAACATTTAAATAATGGACTTATTTCTTGAATCAATACAAAATCAAAAATAAATTTAACTTAATTTGTATCGTTATGATCTTCCCTTTCATGACCTTCTGAGGATGATGTGGTCTCATCACGGATAGAGTTCCATATTCCATCTATTTTCTTTAAATGCGTAACATTTCTCCGTAATCTTTGTCCGGTCTCTTCATTTCTCACTGTGATATCTCCACCTACCGATTTCTCTACAACGTGCGGGGTAGGGCTGAAGTTAGCAGTTAGTTTGTTTGGTCTTTCCATATGTTTTAAATAAACTTTATCTCCTTCTATTATTTCAGAATTTTTTTGCTCTTCTTTTCCGGTCTCCATATTCTTTACCTTTTTCCTTTTGTAGTTTATCTCGGTCCCTAATTTTCTGAATAGTTTTCTTCGCTATTGATATTTTTTAACATAGGTATTTTGTCTCTGTTTTGACGATTAAAGAAAAGTTTTGATGGTGATTTCCCTGTTACTGAATGTGGAGTAGAATTATACATCATCAGGTATTCATACAAGGTCTCTTTCAAATCTTTTTTTTCAAGTTGACTGATTCTTAGTCGTTTTAATATGTCACGATTTTGGCGCTCTACTTCGCCATTCATCTGGGGCCAATATGGTATAGAATTTAATAATTTAATATCACACTCAGAACAAAAGCTTTTAAATTCTTCACTAATAAATTGACGCCCATTATCTGCACTAATTGAAACTGGGTAGCCGAGGCGACTAAATATCTCTTTTAAATTTTTTATTATTTGTACACTATTGATGATTTTGGTTATCTTGATTTCTTTGTAACGACTGAAATAGTCAATTACTACCAGAAGGTAATCGTTGCTTGGTAGTGGTCCTAACAAATCCATTGCGATGTCGACCCATGGTTTTGATGGAAGTTCCCGCCGTTTCATAGGTACATGTGGATTTGGCAGTCCCACAAGAGTGCACCCTTTGCAGCTCTTGACTAACATCTCGACATCTTTATCAATCTTTGGCCACCAGACTTTAGCTCTTAAGCGTTCTTTCATGGACACGATCCCAGGGTGACCTTCATGGGCTGCCACTAATACTTGTTTCCTTAATTTGTTTGGAATTACAATTCTATTTCCTCTCAAGAGAATATTGTCATAAAAACAAAGTTCATTTTCAAAAATTTTAAAGTTCTTAATTGACTCATCCCACTGATTTTTATGGAGTCCATTTCTTACGTTCGTTATTTCTAAGTCGCTTTCAGAGTATGCAATTATATCTCGCATAGAAATAGCATGTGGTTTTGCTAATTGTACTATTTGGCATACATAGTAATCCTGTATAGATTGTACATGTGTTCCCCTGCATAATCGTGATAGTGGATCTGCAATGTTTGTATTTCCTGGCTTATATTTTATCTTATATCTGTAAGCCTGTAATTTCAATACCCATCTTTCGACGCGGGCACATGGCTTTGACTTAGGACTAAATAGGAATTCCATGGCTTATGGTCAGTGATCAAATCAAATTCTTTTCCGAACAGAAACGTGTTAAAGTGTTCGATAGCCCAAATAAGAGCAAGGGCTTCCTTCTCCGTTTGGCTGTATTTTCGTTCACAATTTGTTAAAGTCCGATTCCAATGATTCTGGAACCCCTTTCATCAGTTTGTACCAAAACAGCTCCTAATCCAACAGGGCTCGCATCTGCTATAACTTGGGTCTTGTCTTTGACGTCATAATATCCTAAGGTTTCTATTTTTGTTAACTTTTCTTTGAGACACCTAAATGCATGGTCCTGTTTTTCTGTCCAGTATTTTTATATGTTAGCCTTTTTTCCTAATTTCCTCCTAAGTAATTCTTTTAATGGTTCGTTAATTGTAGCTAATTTAGGAATCCATTTATTTATGTAATTCACTAAACCAAGAAAACTTTGTAACTCATCAATTGTTTTTGGTACTCTAAATTCGGTTATACTTTTGATATATTTAGGTAGAGGTGTTACCCCATCTGGTGTTAATTCGTGTCCTAGAAATTTAACTTTTTGCACTTTATACAAACATTTATCTTTATTGAGCAGGACATTATTTTTATTTAAAACATCCAATACTTGTGATAGTCGCAAATCATGTTCTTCTTCACTGCTGCCCCAAATTAAAATGTCATCGATAAAGTTGATAACACCTTCACATTTAATTACCATTTTTTCTAAGATTTTTTGGAACAACTCTGGTGCACATGTGACTCCAAACATAAGTCTTTTATATCTGTAAAGTCCACTAGAAGTTACAAAGGTGGTTAAATATCTAGAGTTGGGATGCAGCTCAACTTGATGAAAAGCATTTTTAATATCTAGTTTTGAAAAATACTTTGCTTTTCTTATTTTCGGCAGCAAGTGGTCCATACTAGGCAATGGATGGTTTTCTCTGAGAATTGCTGTATTAGCTCGCCTCATGTCGACACACAGGCGTATATCTCCATTATCTTTTAATATTGGTACAATAGGCGACACCCATAAAGATGGTTCATTTACTTCTTCAATAATATCGGCATCTAATAACTCCTTTATCTTCCTTTTTATATTTTCCTCGATTGGAATAGGTATTCTACGATAAGGCTGAATTACAGGTTTTATGGATTTATTGATCGGAATCTGCACTAAAACATCTTTAAATTTTGGAAACGGCTTGATTAGTGCTTGATCAACGTGGTTAATGCCAACGCCCACTTTTAAAACTCCTAAGCGCATTGCTGAATCTTTTCCTAATAAATTCCTGGATCCGTTTTGTATGACATAAATAGTGCAGGGATCAGTTTTTCCATTTGTTCTAATTTCAGTTTTCTCCCACTTCGAAGTATAGTCTCTACTCTTACTTGTGACTGAATTTATCTCGCTGGCCTTTTCTTTCCGTTCATAGCTTTCTAGTTGATAGTCTACTACCTCTAATGTCTTTGCTTCTATGACCACCTTGTCTAATGTCACTGCATCCCCCATTGTTAAGATCTTTTTCCTGAGCTCTACAGATGTACATCTTTCTATTATTTGATCGATAATATGATCATCTGGATTGTCAAATTTGCATTTTTTAGCTTGATCCCTCAATTTTAAAAGAAATTTTTCAAAATGTTCACTTTCTTCTTGTTTAATTGAACGAAAAATATGTCTTTCGTAAGTCTTGTTTTGTTTAGGGAGGAATTAGTTATCGAGCTTTTTTATGGCCAGTTCAAAACTATCTACTCCTTCCTGTACTGCGCTAGTGTCTGGCAAGTTGTAAAATATATCCTGAAGCCCGGTTCCGCCTAACAATAGCAATGTTGCTCTCTTTTTATTCGGACATTGTATATCGGCTGCTTCGAGATAAATTCTTAGGGATCTTTTCCATTTCTCCCATCGTAAGCCTACTGACGTGCTGTCTCCATCTAGCTCTAGTTTTTCCGGTGCCGGTAACAAATTTGACATCCCGAATCGGTGGATACCTGAAAATAATTGCAATTATCTCCAATTTAATGGTGATCAATATCTCCAATTTAATGGTGATCAATATCTCCAATTTAATGGTGATCAATATCTCCAATTTAATGGTGATCAATATCTCCAATTTAATGGAAATCAATATCTCCAATTTAATGGAAATCAATATCTCCAATTTAATGGTGATCAATATCTCCAATTTAATGGTGATCAATATCTCCAATTTAATGGAAATCAATATCTCCAATTTAATGGAAATCAATATCTCCAATTTAATGGTGATCAATATCTCCAATTTAATGGAAATCAATATCTCCAATTTAATGGAAATCAGTATCGCCAATTTAATGGAAATCAATATCTCCAATCTAATGGAAAACAGTATTTCCAATTTAATGGAAATCAATATCTCCACTTTATTTGCGAAACGATACGAACGATATGAGTGTAGTAATTGCATTAGCGTTTACTATAACTAAGTACCCGGGTATTTAAATTCACAGACTAAAAATGTGATATGTAATCAGACACAAATGAAAGTTTTTTATTGCAATTTAAATATATATATATATATATATATATATATATATATATATATATATATATATATATATATATATATATGATAAATTCTTCCCTTTTAATTTTAAAGAAGCTAAGATTTATACTTTAATGAATATATTATTTAAAAATTCTCAAGCCCGGAAGTAATTCTTAGTAATATTGAATATTTTATTTGTTCACCCTCTTTTCTTTTTTGTAAAAGATAATTGAAATTGTCTTTCGTTATAAATGACTATCATTTAATTTACTTTAATTTATACCTATTTCTTTTACCTCGTCGCCACTTGTAGAACTTTTATAGAATAATATTCACTACACTTAACACTGGCTCACTATAACACCAAGTCCTGCTGGGTACACGTCTTACCTCGGAGCACTCCCCAAGGCAACTGCCCGCCGGCACTCAGTGCAACAACCGAATGACGTGTTACCCCCCACTACTTGTGTATATGAGACAGTGTATTGAATCTATTGTATAGACACAACACTACAAGGTGATTACGTACTTTGGCGCCAGGCGCCGACTACTAGCTGCAATAGGGTAAATTCTACGTTAGATGATATGTATTCCGGCCCATATGTGATAATTAAGGAGCTAGGTAACGATCGATATAAACTAAGAAGTATAAAAGGTCTTAGAGGATACAAGAAGTTTACAGGCCTAGTATCCGCTGATTCCTTACGACCATATCGTAGCGTTGCCTATATGTCCAATAGCGCCAGTAGTGTGGATGAACAATTGGAAACCGAAGATCTCTTGGACCTTCTTGAGAGCTAGATCAAAATTCACTTCTCCGTAATTACACTTGTTTCTTGAGCTGACTTGTAATCATAGTTTTGTTGCTTCCATTGTGGGAGCAATTGTTACAGGATGGCCGAGTGTAACGCTAGATATCGCTAGCTAGCCGTTAAGCCGGCTGTCAAGCCCGCTACGCCCTGCCGTTACGTCACTTCTCCACCACGTGATCCTTGCCCCGCCAAATTGCGAGTTGGGGGAGGTGAAGTAACCGCCAGCCAGCGAATGCTATTAAAGCCAGGAGCGATGATTTTGTACATTCAATATGTAATAATAATTGTAAGGGAACACTCTGCCCGAATAAAAGTACAAATCAGTTTGCGTTTATCTTTTAATCATATTTATTATACACCGTCGTTTACAATAGATTATAAATAATACTTATTGAAAGTCACTTTTTTAATTTACCACTGATTCGGAAAAAAAAACCTCTGTCCTGAGAAGAACCAGCAAGAAACCCAGCGGGATGTTTTTTAAATAACATATTACAATCATGTATGTTACAATTAAAGACACAATAAATTAGAAACAGCTTGGTAGCGATCACCCTACCCAGGGGTTATTATCATCCACATCTGAAGTGTATAAGAGATGTAGAGAAATGTAGAAGAACCGCAGTATAATAACAAGCCATGAGGTATTCCATTTATGTTGGTTGCAGGTGAACATCTGATTGCTGCCACGTTCCATCAGGTAGACTGTAAGTTTGTTTTTCAATTCAATTTTTATAGAAGAGTGGTGACAAACGAGCACACGTTCCACCTGATGGCAAATGGGTGCTGTAGCCCATGGACATATACATCTGTATCCGATAATCAATCATAACGTAGATGCATTGTCACTTCTAAGGACTAAAGCCTCATTTACGTTCAGCCCCTGCCACTGCTCCTCGCGCTGCCGGCAATACTTCGCTAAATACTGCCGTAGCAGGATCGCGGGAAGTGTGTGTTCACACTCTGCCCTACCACTCACATCGCTTTCGGCTTTCGACTATGGCAGACGTCGAAATTATTACAGCGGTCGCGCTGTGTCTTCTTGCAATACAAAATTATGTTAATAATTTAAAAATATATCAAGTTCAAAAGAAGATAGAAAGTTAGATAGAAAATTTATTTGCCTAAAAACATGGTACGTAAGATGATCAATGACGTGGAACTGACATGTTTTGCCATAATTGGCATGCAAAAATGATATGAAATACAGCTAATTACACAAACCCAACGTTACATTTTAAAATTATTGCATTGCTTAAAAGCTAGGTACAAACAATCTTTTTGAATTCAAATATTATGTTGAATTCTTATACAGTAAATTGTTCATAAATTATTAATTAAATTATTACATTATTGTATCATAAATAATATTAAATATTATATGATATTAGTTAAGCTATTATTATTTTAATAATTACACTACGGTATAAACTAATTCGTAATTTTAATTACAATAAAATTATAATTTAAAAATCTCAGGCTATTATGCAAATATTACCTTTTAACCTATTTTACATTTTAATTAATAAGTAATCAATATGAGTTACTAATCGTTTTTAGAAATAAAATGTCAATGTTTATTAATTCCTTAAACTGAATTTTATATTAATATAATAAATTTGACGAATTTATAATTAATTATGTACATAGGTACTATGTTATCTCAAAAAGAAAATTCGTATTCGTAGAAGATGATGAATTGTGGTTTTTGTCCTTGAAATCCCATATAGTTTTTTCTGATTCCAGCAGTTCTAAAAACTTTATTGTATTTTCATTATTCCACTCGAAAGGCATTTTGGTAGATCGTGTTTATTCAATAACAAGACGGTACGCACGTCCGTTCATCCAGACGCTTGTCGCGAAGTGAGCGATGGAGCTGAATGTGAACACTCACTGCCGCTCGCGCTGCCCGTCCTTTGACTTCTGAACGAAAAACCGACATTTCGGGCAGTGGCAACGGCAGCGGCAGTGACAGCGCGAGTAGCCTGTTTACATACTGCCCTGCTCACTGCCCTGCTCACTTCCCTGCCCAACAGGGCTAAATGTAAATGGGGCATAAGATAGAAAGTCTTGTTCCCAGTAAAGAAATAATTAACATTCACAACCTCTTACAATGCTGACTGTCTTACTATAAAGTTAAAGTTACAGCCTACATACGTCCTACGTATGTGGGACGTATATAGGCTGTAAGAGAAATGAGAGAACTCTACACGCCTTTGAAATATTTTTTTGTTTCTCAGACATGCAGGTGCCCACGGCACAGGTGTCCACGATGAAGGAAAACATCGTTCCTTACGATGTTTTCCTTCATCGTGGACACCTGTGCCGTGAGCACGTAGTAAATCAACGCTTAAAATTGCTCGCGTACTGTGAAAATTTATATATTGTATTTCAGTGTGTCTTACTACACTAAAATACAATAGTATTCGCATTTGTGTTTGCAGAAATAGATAGGTGGAATTTACTCAGGTTCCAAAGCAGTAGAGCTGATGAAGATGATTTCAACGTACCTGTTTGGTTCTATCAGGAAGTACGACAAAGTACGCCCCTTCTGCTTTATCGTCCTGCCGGTTTTCCGCGTGGTGTCAAAGTCACTTCCGCTTTAGTCGCTCACTTTGTAGGAGAACTCGTAGTTCGCTGGTTCCTGTGTGTTTTGATTGGTAAGTTTGAATAATAGAAAGCGTAGTAAAGTGTAAGAATATCCAGTACCCCATCTCGTCCCGTGGGTGTCGCAAGAGGTGAGACAGAAATACAAAGGCAACAGCGTCTTCCTAATAACGACTAGAAAATAAAGTAAACTGCGGTTACCAACCTGCCCACCAAGCGTGGCAACTGTGGCAAATGTCCCCCTTATCAGGTAACCTATGGAGTGACCCCCCCCCCCCCGGGTATGTTCAGCAGTGATCTTCAATAGTCTTTATTGAATGAAAAATTAATGGCATTGATACATTTAGTAGTATTTATCAATTGCCTTATGTTGCGTGTTTGTGTAAAATGCAGCGCTAGTCGTTATTTGTGACGTTTTTAGGAGCTCTCTACTTTTTACTTAAATGATAGATCAACTAATAAAAAAACCTATTACATTGCTACACAATCTAGATTCCATAATAACCAATTTCAGTTTTTTTAAAGGAGTAAATACTTGATGAATCTTCCTACAACTAAACCACAGAAATGCGAATTAATTATTAATAAAAAAATTATTATATAAAATTATTGATGACATATATCTCATAAAGTAAACATTATTACACGTCTCATAAGCGAAGCGTTGAAGTTATGCTCTACTCTCACCTAATGGTGTTAAGTAAAGTCACTTAATACGTAAGTAACATCATGTATTTTATTAACTACATAAAATATCATAAATCTAAACAGGGTATAGATATTCATAATAATAACAATGTACATTTTAGACACACAAAAAACAAGGTATAACAATAATTATTATTACTCACAATTTATCTTCCGTGTACGTATTCTCTACTCAACGGTTTTAGTAAGACTGCCGCTCGTAGCTGCCGCTTATTGTTGCCGCTCAAACCGTCGACATCTGTCTTTTATAGGCTCCTAATTTAACAGTGTTGAACTACAGAAGGCGTTGCTTGTGTGGTTTCCGTTACAAGATTTTATAAAATTGGATATTAAGCCGTAAGTTTTTACATTATAAAACATTATTTATATTTCTTATAATTATCTTAAACAGTTTTACATTCTAGTTATAAATATAAGCAAAAAGGAATAACTAGACACAATCTAATACATTAATGTACCCGTAGACTTTATAGGATGAAAATAATTAATTACCCACCATGTTAGTTACAACAATATAAAATATTAAAATACGCTAACAATGGAAATCCAGTAATTTACTGATTTAAAAATTTCTTCATTTTTTAACTACCGCACTTTAAGAATAATGAAAATACACATATATCGAGAAAAATCACTCGTTTTCATGTTTGTATTATTTTTAAAAGTAATTTTTTGTATTTAGTGTGAAAACAAACTGATTGAAAAAAACTATCGAGGATGCCCGGAAGTCTATATTAATCGTAGTCGTTAGAATTAATGTATCAAAATAATTCTTTTTTTTATTAGGTTTAGAATCTCAACGCACAGGTTCCTTTTAAAAATCACTGAGTAATTTGTTCTTGTTTAATTGTAATTAATGACAATGTAAAAACAACTGGTACTTTTCTACAAAAAATATTCTCATGGATCTCTTCTTTCGTCTCAAATATAGGAAAAGAGATATTTTTCTTTAATATAATCAAATGAGATTATAAGGCGTGCACTTTTAGGCTTTCCAAACTTTTTTATTTTACGATTGCCACTAATGGATAGGCAATTTATTAATGAAAATTTTGATCTATTTAATTTTTTCAAAAGATAAATATTCGATTTTATAACGAAAATATTTCAAAACTATGTGCGCGATATATTATTGTAGAGAGAGCGCGTGGAATCTATAGGAGCTCCTTAATTGGACTCCCCTTTAGATTGTCTTGTAGGCTTTTGCTATAGTTGCCACGCTTGCAAGGCGGAATGGCAAAAGAAAAATGCTGCTGCCTATATGTTTCAGTTTCCCTCTATCCCCACTTACGACACCTACGTGATGAGATGAGTTAGCGGATTTTCTTACCCCGCTGTTTTACGCTTCGATATCCTTGTGCTTGCTTACTTGTAATATTTCGTTTACTTGACTTTGTAGTTCTTACCTGATTAAGCAATTCTAAAGAATTTCTTGCAAAGCTTTCGTAGCTCTAATCAGAGTATCCGTCGAGGTTTCTTGAAGCCCCGTACTGCGGCGAGGGCATGGCGGTACGAGATGATGGTGCACCGTATTCCCGAGAAGATGATCTGTTAAACCCAAGATGAATGTTATCTCTTGTGTACTGCCCTGGTTTATTAAAAAATCACCAGTGTGTACAAAGTATTGGACATAATTTTTTTGGGGTGGTGTGACATACAAGCACACAGTCCATCTGATGGTAAGTGGTTGCAATTGCCCATAGTCATTTACATCTACCCTCGATTACGAATAAAAATGCAGAAGCGGTGTCACCCGTGAGGACTAGTATGAAACGTCTCGTTTCCAGTAAAAAGGGTCTCCGGTTCTACACTCACCATACGAAACACAGCAGCATCAAGCTACTATTTTACGCTGGTAATCTGTGAAAGCGCGGTCTTTCTCCGGTCGAGCCGACACATTCGTGCTACAACTATACTATTAATATAACTACAGCATGGCTCTACCACGTATAAAAACGATCAACAGAAGATTTCTGCCATGCATATAGACTTACTGTACAATCCGTTTTATTTTACTATGGAAACCAGTGCTTGACTAACTACCCCGATGGTGAGTGATGATGTTAAATGGATGAAGAATGTTAAAGCGCAATGATTTCGCTTAAAAGACTCCTACATTGTAAACGAATGACTATTCTGTTCATTTCTGTACGCATAACGAACGGCCAAGAAAACTATTTACATGATTGTTTATTATTAGACCTGAAGCCAGAGAAGAAATTCAGAGATTTGCTTCGTCTAATACATTGAACCGTGATATTAGTCTATATTTCACGTGGTAGAGCCACGCTGCACCTACGTTATAGTTGTAGCACGAATGGATCGGCTCGACCGGGGCAGGACCACGCTCTGGATACGCTTATCGTATGGTGAGTGTAGAGAGCTGAAGATCCTTTTTACTGGAATTCAGGCATTCCATTTTAGTTTTCAGGGGTGACGATGTATTTGTATTTTGATTTTAAATTTAAAATAAATGTGGAAATCTCCTCATCGGGATGTGCCGAGGTTGGTGCGTAAACCTGTATGACCTTCAGCGAATACCGTTTGGTGATTCTGAGTATCAGGTACGCGACCCTCGTCGACACACTCTCAATATTTACAACGTTGTTGACGAGAGACTTGTAGACGATAAATCCGATACCTACTTGGGACAGATGGTCGCTCTCCCGCTGATAGAACAAGTTGCTGGACTCGATGATTACCGTGTCCTCCTCCTCTCTTCGGACCTCGGATAATCCAATAATATGCCAGCGCAACTTGTCTACCCCTTCTTCCAGCTCCAGTATCTTTTCGTCAGTTCTCAGGGTGAGTGCGTTATATGTTGCCAGGTCGAGTCGTCGTAGATGGCAACCGAACCTCCACCGGAGATTTTTAGCACCCTCTGCCCCGCCGTTACCATGGTTGCCACCGTAGCCAGGAATAGCGGGGCCGCCGGGGACTGGGGGCCGTTTGTTTGCGTCGTTATTCATGGGGGGATATTTGCCATAGTTTTTGCCATATTTTATTTTAAGTCGTTATTAGGAACACGTTGTTGACCATCTTCTAGTTTGTTTCCCTCTGTCGCCTCTTACACTTATAAGGCAATCTATGGGGGAGGTCTATGTTCAGCAGTGGACTTTAATAGAGTGCAATGGTAACGGTAGTTCTTGACTTCAAATGTAGTGCGTGATACAGGCCAAAATGTATGAAAAATATGACTTTGACTTTGTGTTATTTCATTTACCAAAATCTTAAGAATCATAGAATAATAAAACGCAAGTTACGTAACCGATGGCTCAGCCACAGCGAACGGGAAGACACTTAATAAAAGAAATAACATCTGCAAGTAACAAAAAAAGATTTTAAATATTTTATTACAGAAGAAGCATGACAAACGAACACACAGACAACCTGATGGTAAGTGGATGCAATGGTTTATATACACCTATCCTTGATTGAATACCAAGTGTGGATGCGTTGTCACCTCTGAGGACTAAGATGGAATGCCTCGTTTCCAGTAAAAAGTGTCTCCGGTTCTCTACACTCACCATACGAAACACAGTAGTATTAAGCTGCTAATTTACGCTGATATTCTCTTTGAGCGTGGTCTTTCCCCGATTGATCAGACCCGTTCGTGCTACTACGATATTATAGCTGCAGAGTGACTATACGACGTATGAGCTGACATTATAGCTCGAGTACAAATGGGTCAGATTGACCGGAGAAGTTCTACGTTCTCACAGAAAACCAGCGAAAAATAGCAACTGTATGCTGCTTTCGTATGGTTAGTTACTAGAACTAAACTCCATTTTACTGGTTATATAAATACCATCTTTATTCCTAAGGATGGCAACGAATCTGTATACGGGCCACAGCATCTTGTGGGCCCCAGCATCCACTAACCCTCAGGTAGTCAGCGTACTTATTTGTCACCCTCACTTGCATAAAAATGTATTTCTATGTTTGATAGTAATATTGTTGCACTATAGGATATCTCGCTTAGCTGAATTGGTACGCTGGTAACTTCCGATCGCATTTGATTGTGGCCGAAAGTGGGCAAAGAGAACATACAATAGCGACAATATGTACATCTCTACTCCAACTTATTAATGTCCTAAATCATCATCATTCTCTAAACCATTTCCCATTATCTGGGGTCGGCGCAGTAAACCTTCTTGTTCCATTCCTCTCTATCAGCCGTCATTTCCATACTTACTCCTTTCATTCTCATATCACTCTTCACACAATCGATCCATCTTTTATTCGGCCTTCCTCTGCCCGTGTGTCCCTCCACATTCATATTCAACACTCGTATTGTGACATGACTTTCATTCCTCCGCATCACATGCCCAAACCATGCCAATCTGCTTCCTCTCACCTTTTCTACCACTGGCGCTACTTTCAGGCTTCCTCTTATATACTCATTCCTTATCTTATCCATCCTTGTCACACCACACATCCATCGTAACATTCTCATTTCATTCGCATGCAGTCTATTTTCATCCTTCTTCTTGACGGCCCAGCATTCACTTCCATACATGACGACAGGTCGGATGATCGATTTGTAAATTTTCCCCTTCAGCCTTATTGGCATTCGGGGATCGCACGTTGTGGCTGTGACCTGTCGCCATTTCATCCACCCTGCGTTAATCCTATGCTGCACAGCTCTATCTATTCCGCCGTCGCCTTGAATGAGGGAACCGAGGTACTTGAAATCTGAGCAGGTAGGCAGTATAGCGCCATCCAACGACATGGGTACAGGACTGGAAAGACCGCCAAAATCACAGCACAGATATTCGGTTTTGGATCTGCTGATCTTCAAGCCAACACTTTCCAGCCTCTGTTGCCACCCCGTCAGTCTGCTCTGTACCTCGATGCCTTCTTCCCCGACAAGCACGATGTCATCGGCAAAGAGCATGCACCAGGGTGCCTCATCCTGCAGGTCCGACGTCAAAGCGTCCATAATCAGTAGGAAGAGGTAAGGGCTCAATGCCGACCCTTGGTGCAGCCCTACCGCCACATCGATACTGCCCGTAGTTCCCGCGGCAGATCGTACACATGTACGGGATGCTCTGTACATAGCACGGACCAACCTCACATACTTCCCAGGCATACCTTTCATCTTTAACGCCCACCACAAAACCTCACGGGGAACCCGATCGTACGCCTTTTCAAGGTCGACAAAAACCATGTGCAGATTTTTATGCACGCGCTTGTACTTTTCGCACAATTGGCGTAATGCGAAAATGGCATCTGTCGTACCTCGACCGGGCATGAATCCGAACTGGTTTTGTGTTATCTCACACTCTTCTCTCATTCTTCTCTCTATTATTCTTTCCCAGACTTTCATAGTATGTGACATGAGTTTTATTCCCCGGTAACTGCTGCAGTTTTGAACGTCTCCTTTGTTTTTAAAAATGGGGACCAGTATACTACTGCACCATTCCTCAGGTATTTGTTCTTCCTGCAACAATTTACCGAAAAATAAACTCAACCACTTCCATCCATCCGCACTGAGCAACTTCCACACTTCTGCTGGTATTCCATCTGGGCCGACTGCCTTCCCATTCTTCATATTCCTAACAGCCATTTTTACTTCTTCCACACTAATTTCTCTCACTAAGCCCATATTCACTGGTGGGTTTTCAAGCATACCATTCCATTCATTCTCCTCATTCATCAATTTCTCAAAATACTCCTTCCATCGCTTCTTTATACTTTCATCGTCAGTCAAAATCCTTCCAGAATCATCTTTTATACATTTTACATGTGAAACATCTCTTCCATTCCTTTCTCTCGCTCTTGCAATTTGAAAAAGTCGTTTTTGACCTTCGGGGCTTTCAAGGGACCGATATAATTTATCTTGCGCCTCTGCCCTACAAATAGCAACTTCCTTCTTCGCTCTCTTCTTACATTCTTTATACGCCTCTCTCTTACTTTCTTTTATGGATTCATTCTGGTCTTCTACGCTCAGCCATTCTTTAAAGGCATTTTTCTTTTCTCTCAAAACTTCTCTAATACTTTCACTCCACCACCACCCATCCTTATCTATCATACGCTTCCCTTTTGTTTCTCCTAACACCTTCCTTGCCACACTTCGGATACAATCAGCCATTTCCTTCCAGCACTCATTCACACTCATTCCTTCCATATCACCCATCTCTATCGTCTTGTTTACAACTAGCTCTCTAAATTCACTTGCATACTCCTCCTTATGCAACAAATGCCACTTTATTTTGGGTGGGGGACGATCCTTATGTTTGATAATGTCCTAAATCAATGCGGTTAAAATGGATAATAATTAAATTATTATTAATTTTATAGATAAAAATAATCTACCCACTTTTACGCGTTAAAACTGAACTGTTCCAGATGAAACGAACCTGTTGAATACTGTATCAGAAACATCTTGCACTATTTATATTGATCGTTTGAGTGGAGGAAAGCTCAACCGCATCACAGGCTATGTTTCACAACTACATTGCACCAAATATTCGACTCTATATCAATAAAATACGAACAGGTAAAGTCTGAGGAGGTGCAAACACACGTGTGTCAAAATTCGTTCTATTGTTGATAAAAACCTTCATAACATGCGTGTGACGACACCGAAGATCAAACAAGGATAGTTACCAGTAATGTTCATGACTGAATTGGATCAGCAGATCAGGATTTGTGGTTTTAGAATGTCCCGTTGAAGGCTTTATTCATAAATTAAATGAAGGTTTTATTAGTCAGTCTAGATGTTTGGAGAAAATAATTATATTCTAACTTATTAATCAGTCAATCTTATTTTTACTGGTATATTACTTCATCTTCTTTAACAGAAGGTAACAGTCCACTGCTAGACGTGAACTTATTCCACTGTAGGAGCTTTGTCTTAATTGCATTGGCAACCGTAGTACCATGAGCAACTTTGATGCTTTTAATCAACAGTTGAATACGCCTACGTGATAGAGCAACGCTGTAGCTATATTATCGTTGTAGCATGTCTAATCAAATTTGCAAATTTAAGTGTAAGTAGTAAATGCAATGGTATAAAAATGATTAATGATGGTGTCAATTACTTTGCTGTAAAGCAGAGGACATTAGGGTAAGCTACGTCGTGGCTGCATATTGTAAACTCCTTGTTTTTTTTTTTTTTGTTAAAATGTGTGTGCCATATAAACTTATTTCTTTCTTTCAACTTAATTCTCAATTTAATTAATTTTATGTTTTATCAGAATCCAATTTATTGATTTTTTTAAACTAAAACACATTCTAAAAATATCTGATCAGGGGAACGGTGACCTAAAACCTCACGACGTATCAGCAAAGGGGAGGGAGGTGTATAACAGTGGGCTAAAAACTTCGCGTGATTAAAGAATGGCCCCTTACAAAATACTACGAACTTCGTGACGTTTTTCGAACAGCCGCGACAAATTTCTTTGTTCTCCATACACCTGATCTGGTTCGGGTCTATCACGTCCTTGTCCTGCTAAGATACTCTCCTTGGCCTACCTGCTAAGATAAATTACAACTAGACTCTATTTTATAAGCCTAGTTTTGTTATTTTAGATCTTATAAAAGTTTTTCAACTAAATCATCACAGTCATGTGGGGAAAATAATTGAAAACATAACCCAATCGAAGCACCAGCTAGACAATTTGGTTTATTTTCAAAATAATGTATTCTCTTTATTTAATAAGATCGCGTAGCCAAGTGTGTACAATAAATACATTGTATGTCAGGATACGTGTTTGAATCTCAGCTGAAGCCAACAAGTATATAATAATATATTGATAGTATTAGGTGATAACACAATTACAGTAAATTACATGTTCTGATGTGTTTATACCTGATTTATCTCAAATTTATATATTTATTAATATACTTAGTGATAAGCTGATTAGTTAATAAATATATAAATCTACCATTATTATCAATAACAGTTTATACAAGGTAATAGTTTATAGTTAATAGACCACAGCAATGAAACCATGTGTGGTTTCTGCTGTGGGGCTAAACATAGTTTTACTTTGTGTATCAGTTTGTTTCTTATATTTTGAATTAAAAAAGTGTCACAACTCACACTCATATATCCGAAATAGTATTTCGGATACGAGTACGGGTAGTTACTGGTTCACCGCGTACTCAGCTGGAGCATACTTCGGTAGGAAGCTCGCATGTCTGAAATTCGAGGGCCAGTAAAACCCGGCGCCAAACACGGATCAGCGCGTAATTTTTACATGGTCGGGACCAACCATCAGCCGTCGTGACCTTGGTCGGGTTGATGTAAAAATGGACAGTGTAGACATCGGTTGTCTGACCAATATTTTGGTTTATGTCCGACGGCCTTGGTCAAGACAGAAATAAAAAATTGCAAGCATGGGAGCTTTTGAAGGACAAGCTTCAAGAAATTGAACCCGAGGCAAACTTCGCTGCAACAAAGAAAAAGATTGAGCATATTCGATTGGCTTTTAATAGACAGTACAAAAAGGTGATTTTTTATAATAGGTACCTCCTGTGCTATTTGCTTCAAATAAAGAAGTTTACCCCGATGACATTATAGCAATTAGTGCCAATTATTTTATTCTTTACTTAATTTCACAGAAATAAAGCATTAGTTTACTTCCATTTTTAATGTAGATAATGATTTTAGTAGATAGACTACTAACATTACTTTTAAACGAAAAATACACAATTTTCTATTCATCATTAACTGTAATTGAATAATCTTTAAGAACTTATAATAAAAACAAAAGGGCTGCACGATAACTATGTTTGTCTTGTTATTTTTTACTTTAAAGAATCAAAACGAACGGGAGCAGGAGCCAATGATGTCCATGTTCCTAACCTTTTGTATCGTAATTTGTTGTTGCCTATCCTTGACAAGAAAGATGAGCAATCGAGATGTGGGGTGGAGACGCTGTCCAGTGATGAAGGGAGTACCTTATTTTAACATTTTGAAAAATAGCTTAAACAAATTTTAAAGCAAATTTTATTTTGACATATTTTGCTCCTGAAAGATATAAAGGCGCTATATTTTCTCTAATAAAAAGAAGACAAAAGTTAGATTTCGTATAGTATAGTGTTTAATTACAAAATCATAAAACCAAATTACAAAACCATCTTACGAAATTACAAAATTCTAAGGTTCTTATAGTTTTCGTATAGTTTCTATTATCCACTAGATTATGATTTTTGGTAAATAGACCGTAAGTCAATGAATATTTTATTTTAAAATAAAATTGGGTTACTTAAATTAAAACAAAATTGGTTCCTACTTGTCAGTTGGGTGCTATAAATCAAAAATTGGTCTTTACCAAGATTTTTAAAGCAAAAAAAAGTTAAACTTAATTTTTTCTATCTGAGTATAAACAAGGGGGGGAGTTTCCCCTTTAAGGGTGAGTTTCTCCTCCCTCCCCTCTTCCCCTGTCCTCCCCCACCACCTAATAATACCCCAAATTTCTAAAAAAATACCATAAACAATTATATTCTCTTCTTTCCATGACTATTTCGACAATTTTGTGTTGAAAGCATACTTTGCCAGTTGTATTAAAATAATCCATTAAGGTTTTTCTCACTTGCTGCCTCTCATAGGTATTCCTTACGTATAGGTATACCTTACGTATTTACTCTTTAAATACCAGAAACAACTGACAAGTTGAGTCAACCACCCGACCGTGTAGAATGAAACGAATACAAAAATCGGTTGACCCGACCAAATCACGACGGTTGGTGGTAGGTCCCGACCATGTAGAAGGCCTTTAATTGCTCCGTCTCAGAAAATACTTACTTTTTTACTTTTCGGTTTACTTATGTATTTCAATACTGACAGGCCTGTTGGTCTAGTGGTTAGAGACCCTGACTGCTATGCCGGAGGTTGTGGGTTCGATTCCCACCCAGGACAATTGTTTGTTCTGTGTCTGGGTGTAATTTATTTATGTATTTAGAAATATATAAGTATGTTTATCAGTTGTCTAGTACCCATAACACAAGCTCTGCTTAGCTTGGGACTAGATGGCGTTGTGTGATAGTTGTGGAATAGTATTATTATTATTATTATTATTAATAAAAAAATGGATTACATTAAAATTAATTTTACACACCATATTTTACTTAGCCATAATCTAAATAATTAAGTTCATAGTCCGTTTTACAGAATATGCTTAAAATACAAGGAGCTATAAAATAAATTAAATCTGGATATTTTTCATTGTAAGAAATGAACACGTACAAAGACTTTTGTTTTAATTGATTTTTAAAATAGCATTATTACGTGCCTAATTGCAAAGTGCGTAGGCGTGTTCTACTAGCGCCTAAAAATCAAGAATCAAACGTTTTGCCGCATGAAATCGTATTTAACAATCATATTGAACATATAAATTATATAAAAAGCAGATTGTAAGAAAGATAAAGGGTTAATGAACTAGTTTTTTTTAATCGATTAATTTTTAAAAAAATGGTTTTAACGGCTTATGGTGATTTATTTTATTATATTGGCATTCTTTAGTTTTCGTTACATCCATTCATCCAATACAACCTATAAAAGTTCACGGTTGAATATAGGCCTCCCCCATAAATTGTATCATAGAGGAGATTTTGTCATAACTGCCACGCTTGGCAATCGGACTGACAACCACACTGTTTTTTTTAATTTTAAGTTGTTATTAGGAAGACGGTTCTGCTCATCACCTGTTTCAGTTGTTCTCTGTCGCCTCTTCCGACACCCACGGGACTGTAATATGGAGTCGAGAATATTCCTACACCGCCATTAAAGGCATGTCTGTTTAATAGCATAAACATGAACCATTATAATTCCACGTAAATCCGCAATTAAGCTTTCAGCAATTTTAGTGCTTTAGGGTCAACAATAGCAATTTTTAAATAGTAAGATGATGCCTAATGCTGCTTAATAATATAAACTTGTACCACTTGTAAATCCCTTATACAGCTTTGAGCTGTTTTAGTGACCTTTTCTGTGTAATGGCATTTAAGTGGAAATTAAAATCCTGGAACTTCTGAACAATATAACTGTGAGTCAACTTACATTTTTAAGGATCAACTGAGTTCTATTGTACAGCCAACAGTTCTGTAATAAAATACACGCGAGTTATTTTAATGCATAAAACTGTGTAATTCATTTTACTGTATCCGTAAAACAATTTGTCGGCGATATTGCAGGGGAAAGCAACATATGCACATGTTTTGTTGACCATATCTGGGGGCACGGCAGTGCCCCCGCCAAGTCGAGCAAAAAAGCGGAACGGCCGTACCATCTTTTCTCGAAGCAATTCAGGCCATTTTCGACCCCTTATAACGTCGTGGTTAATAAAACTAGAAGCCTGATCAATCGCATTAAGCAATCTAATTTTCTAATTGTGGTTTCATGCGATGGCCAAGTCAATCTACATATTTAAAACATAAAAGACTTTTTACATTGATATGGTTACTATAAAATGTTGTTAGGTTAGCTAATTACGTAATAACTTAAAACAGAAGAACCCTTAAGTAGGAACTGAATAAATTAACCGACTTGGTATTACATGGATCTCACAACTTTTTACGGTAGAACTGAGTTGCGAGACTTGGTTTTTTTACAAGTTATGTTTTTAATGGTATATTTTTTATCGTAGCGTTCAAGCAATGGCACTATTTCAGTCTGCATCAAGTCTACTAGTATACCGGTGAATCCATATCATTATCATCATTTTCGTTACAGACCTTTACAAGTCCACTGCTGAACATAGGCCTCCCACAAGGAATGCCACAAAGCACGGGCTTGAGCCACCTGCATACATCGACTTCTGCATGTCTTGCCAGGTTTTCTATCCATATAGTGGGGTTCGCCCTACACTCCGCCTACCCATATCACACTGCCACTCGGGAAACTTTTTTCCCATCGGTTGTCGTTTCTTCGAGCTATATGGCCGGCCCATTGGCACTTTAGCTTACTAATCCGTTGGACTATGTCAATCACTTTGGTTTTACGGCGGATATCCTCATTTCTAACTTTATAAAGCAGAGTAACCCTGAGTATAGCCTTCTCCATAGCTCACTGCGCGACTTTGGGCGTCCTAATACGGCCAGCAGTGAAGGACAATGTCTCAGATCCATAAGTCATCACCGACAACACGAACTGGTTGTATGATCTTGTTTTTAGGTTTTGAGGTATGCCTGACGAGAAGATATTATGTCGTAATTTACCGAACGCTGCCCGGCCGAGTTGAATCCGTCGATCGACCTCTCGGTCGAAGTTGTACTTACTTAGTCGGACTAATTGTCCCAGGTAAACGTATTCGTCAACAACTTAATGCTCCCAACAACTACCGGCATAGGTGTGACATGGACGTTACACAAGATCTTTGTTTTATCCATGTTCATCTTAATCCTTTTGGGAGACACTATTGAGGTTATTGAACATAGTGCTTAGGTCCTTCAGCGATTTTGCCATAAGGACTATATCGTCGGCAAATCGAAGGTGAGTGATGTAATTGCCATTGATATTAATACTGTATCGTTTCGTCTTCCAATACAACGGTGGAGAGTATCGGGGATATAACCTCACCCTATCTCACACTTCTCTGCGGTAGAACCAGAGTACGAAACCTATCCAACGTTTCGTACTCTGGTTCTGTTCTCGGATAGCCATCGTAGCCCTACTGTATAAACACTTCAGCACTTCGATATACCACCAGTCAACTTGGCACCGCTAAAAGAACTGTAGCACCGCCCAATTTTAGATGAAATCAAAAGCCTTCTCGTAGTCTACATACGCAAGACAAAGCGGCAGATTGTATTCTTCGATCTTCTGTACAATACGTGGTCTATGGTACAAGCCTTTTCAGCCTACATATTAGAAACCATAGTAGGTTATTTCTGCAGCTGCCTCGTCGGTAAACGAACAGGAGGCTGCTGTGCTCATATAATGACGATAGTGTGGTATTTGAGCTGGGGACGGTATAATGACGTAACTGCGCCGGCAACGGCTTTAGATTTTTTTTCAGGATTTTGATTAATGATTTAAATAAATGTATTTTAAATAAATATTTTTGACTTTAAATCGCAATTACAAAACTCAAATGGACTTGTTTGTTTTATTTTTACTATCACTTACCTAATTGATTCACAACCACATGAGCTTGAGCAATAGTGTCTGTCACGAATTGTATCTTATCTTAGATCTTTAAAGGGTTAGAGACGCTCCCTAGACTCAACGAGCGTTTTTTTTAGATCTGAGTGGTTACCCTTATGATGAATTATTGATATTGGAGTGGTAGTACGATCTCGGTGACATCCTATTATGTATTACCTTTAGATACGCTACCTACTCATAGTATTGGCAATATGTATAAACATGGAGCAAATATCCGTTTTTCTTATCCGCATCCAATGGCGCGAGTATATGCAGCCATAATCGTAATTCCTACTAATATCGGTAGATTACTGTTTTTAGAGGAATAATATTCGTCCATGTTTAAGGTGTCTATTTAAAATAGGTCGTTGGTAGCGTCGAAAAAAATAGACCTACACAGTTTTTAGGTTATTTTTGATTTTATAAAATAACTCTAAAACCCGGTTTTTTTTTCAAAAAGGACTTTTGTAGGAGTTAATATTGTTACGAGCTTGAGGTTCGTGACAATAAAAATTGCCGATAGAATTACCTAAATTAACACTTTAATTTACTTTACACAAATTAAAGTTAAAAACACTAATAATTAAACACACTAATTCACTTAATTCCGCCCCGAAGCTTCGCTTGTGTCGCCGAGTTCAACTCTGCCTCGATCGCATCTTGCAGCGCCTATTTATTTAAATTAGCAAAGAAACATCCCGAATATTCAAGTAAACGCGCGCAAAGGGACGAGTGCGCGAGTATAGATTTTCTAGAAATTTAGTTCTTCGGATGGCGCTGTTGGTTGAGAGATTTGTGATGTCATTTTCTGCAAAGCTCCCCTCGCTCTCGTTCCTGACACTAGATGGCGCTAGTTGCAACACTGCCCCCTCCTAAGACATGCTCGTCCCGAACATTATCGGTCCCATAATAACGCGCCAAGCGATCCACATGGACGATCTTAGGCGTCCCTCTTGCGCCTTTCTGTATCCGGTAGGTCACATCGTTGATCCTGGTTACAATCCGGTACGGGCCGTCCCATTTAGCTTGAAGCTTGGGAGATTTCCCTTTGCTGTGGACTGGATTGTGCAACCACACTAATGAACCTTCGTTAAACCCTTTATTGTTCATTTTGCGGTCGTACCGGGTTTTCATTTTCTCAGACATTTGCTGGCCCGATTGTCGGACGTGCTCATAAATGTCATTCATTTTGTTCCGCAAGTCATTTGCATAATCGGTTATACTGCGTGGGGCTTCAGGTGGTATCCCGGTGATCAGGTCTGCAGGCAGCCGTAAATCTCTTCCAAAGTTTGCGAAAGCTGGTGTCACTGCTGTACTTTCGTGAACAAAACTTCGATGTGACAACAAAAACGGTTGTATGTGCTTGTCCCAATCTCGTTGCCGATTGTCTACAACTTTTGCTAGGTACCTCTCCAATGTCTGATTAAATCGTTCCACCATTCCATCAGATTGCGGGTGATAAGAAGTCGTTCTTGTTTAATGAGTACCCATAACTCGGCAAGTTTCCTGGAATATTTGAGACTCAAAATTCCTTCCTTGATCGCTGTGAATCTCTAAATGTACTCCAAAACGACAGAAGACTTCATGAACTAGTTTATCTGCAACTGTTGAAGCTTCTTGATTTGGAATGGCGAAGACTTCTGGCCACTTAGTGAAGTAATCCATCACAACCATGAAATACTTGTTACCGCTTTCACTCTCCGGAAACGGCCCCGCCACGTCAATGGCTATTCTCTCCCATGGTGCACCAACATTGTACAACTTCAATGCACCTCTACTACGAGTCTGAGGTCCCTTTACAGCCGCACAACTTGTACATTTGCGACACCAGTCCTCGACATCGTTTCGACAGTGGACCCAGTAAAACCGTTCTCGGATCTTCAGTAGAGTTCGTTTAACTCCCAGATGGCCTCCTGAATAATCATTATGGTACAGCTGTAGAACATCCGGTACTTTAGCTTTAGGGACAACCATTTGTAAATGACAGCTATCTCCCCGAACATTTTCCCATTTACGGCACAGAACTCCATCCTGAAGCAGCAAGCTGTCCCACTGGGCCCAATAGCTTTTAGTGGTCGAACTCATCGCTGAGACGTCGCTCCACTTGGGCTTGGGAGCACTGGCCTTCATCCATTCCAGGATCGACTTGATGTCCGGATCTTCCTGCTGTGCACGTTGTAAGCTGTCCTTCCACTCGTTGCTGAGGTGGTCTGCCCTGAGCATCCTCACGGATACCACTTCCTTACTCTCTTGCCTAATACAATGTTTGCAATCTTCAGGACAAGGTCTTCTTGACAATGCATCTGCGTTGCCATGAGATTTCCCGTTGCGATGTTCGATCTCAAAGTCGTATTCCTGCAGTAGTTCAATCCACCTCGCAACTTGTCCTTCTGGATTTTTAAACTGCAATAGCCATTTTAGTGCAGCATGGTCAGTTCGTAAGTGAAATTTTCGCCCCAGAAGATATTTGCTAAAATGCTGCAACGACTTTACCACAGCTAGCAATTCGCGTCTTGTGACACAATAGTTCCTTTCCGGTGTTGACAACGACTTGCTGAAGTACGCTATCACGACCTCTTGGCCACCATTACGTTGAGACAACACACCGCCAAGTCCTAAATCACTTGCGTCTGTGTCAACTATAAATTCTTTGCTTGCATCAGGGTATCCCAAAATAGGTGTTTTGCACAGACGGTCCTTGAGCTCCTGGAATGCGATATTGCAACTTTCATCCCAGCAGAAATGTCGCTTCTCCTCGGTTAGCTTGTGCAGAGGTTTGGCTATATCTGCAAAGTTCCTAACAAATCGCCGGTAACAGGAACACAAACCCAAAAATGCTCTAACCTGCGTCTTGTCTTTTGGAACCGGCCAATCCTTGACAGCGGCGATTTTCTCTGGATCTGTGCGGATGCCTTCTTCCGATACTACAAACCCCAAAAAGTTAACTTGCCGTTGGAATAGTGAACATTTCTTCGGGCTCAACTTGAGGTTGGCACTCTGAATCTTCATGAGCACGCGTTCCAGGTTTTGAAGGTGTTCCTCAAACGTACGGCCTACGATGATGATGTCATCCAAGTAGACCAGACAGGCATCACCAATCTTCGTTGGTCCGTCTCCTGCTGGCGTTGACTTCGGGTACGGACACCCTCCGTTTCCTCCTTAGGTAAAATCGGCATGAGAGTGAAGACCAATTCAGACCTGACTAGAAAAGCTCGCGAAGGTGTGATGGAGTTTCTTCTTGTGAATCACCCATTGGATTGTCCAATTTGTGATCAGGGTGGGGAATGTGACTTACAAGATCAATCCATGGCATTTGGCTCGGACAAGACTAGATTCACTGATATTCATTTCTCTGGAAAAAGGGCTGTGGAAGACAAGGATGTCGGACCTCTCGTCAAAACTATAATGACACGCTGTATTCACTGCACCCGATGTATTCGCTTTGCTTCTGAAGTGGCCGGCGTTGATGATCTTGGTACCACAGGCAGAGGTTCCGACATGCAGGTTGGAACATATGTCGAAAAAATGTTCCTGTCGGAGTTATCTGGCAATATCATCGATTTGTGTCCCGTCGGTGCTTTAACGTCGAAGCCGTACAGTTTCATCGCTCGGCCTGGGGAAACTAGAAAAATCGATTCTGTGGACGTTTTAGATCCCTTGGGTAGCAACATTGTCGTCACGACACGAACAAATGAAGTCTTGCGTATTCTCCCGAGAACTAACGAGGAGATCAACGAAGAAAGGCTGTCGGATAAATCACGTTTTGCATGCGACTGATTGAAGCGGCAGCGGCTGGTGACGCCGCTGATGGCGGACAGCCGCGGAAACCTCACGCCCATCGACTGGGAGGATGCCGTCGTAGCGGCTTCGCGCACGCTACGGGACTGCCCGCCAGACAAGCTGTTGGCAGTTGCCGGTGATATGGCTGAGGCCGAATCACTGGTGGCGTTAAAAGACTTGCTCAATAGGCTTGGCTCTGAGGATGCTTGCACGGAGCAATACTCCCCGCTAGAGGGGGCTGGTATCGATTTGCGATCCACCTATTTGTTGGATACCGGTATTGCCAACGTCGAGGACGCAGACTTTGTGCTCCTTATCGGTACGAACGTGCGTTTCGAGGCGCCTCTCCTAAACACCCGTATCAGGAAGGCTTTCATCCAAAAGGATACCGACGTCGCGCTAGTTGGACCTAAAGTTGACCTCACCTACGATTATGTGCATGTAGGAGAGTCAGCGTCGATCGTGAAGGATCTAGCATCGGGAACTTCCTCTCACGAAGTGCTGCGCAAGCTGGAGCAAGCGAAGCGGCCCGTTGTTATCCTTGGGGCAGACCAGCTTAAGACACAGGAAGGAGCTGCTTTGCTGGCCTACACACAAGAGTTGGCCTTGCATTTGCAGGACAAACTCGAAGATAAGGACTGGAAGGTTCTGAATGTGCTTCAACGTACCGCGTAGCAAGTGGCCGCCCTGGACATCGGCTACAAGCCGTGCGTGGGCGCGCTGCTGTCGGCCGAACCGCAGGTCGTGTACCTGTTGGGGGCTGACAGCGGCGTGGTCAACCGCGAGTCCTTGCCCAAAGACGCTGTGGTCATCTACCAAGGGCACCACGGGGACGCGGGCGCAAGTATTGCAGACATAGTGCTGCCGGGCGCAGCCTACACCGAGAAGCGCGCCACGTACGTGAACGCCGAGGGCCGCGCGCAGCAGTTGCTGCCCGCCGTCTCGCCGCCCGGCCAGGCGCGGGAGGACTGGAAGATCATCAGGGCCATATCAGAAGTGGTGGGTGTACGCCTACCGTACGACAATTTCGAAGAATTGAGGGACCGCCTCAGTGAGATCAGCCCCGCGCTAGTCACCTACGGCGACGTGCAGAACAACAACTACTTTGCACAGGCCAGAGCGCTCGCGCAGAGCCTTCAAAAGCCAGTCTCTGGTAATCTAGATGTCAAACTGAAGACTCTCGAGGACTATTTCATGACCAACGCCATCAGCCGCGCTTCACCAACTATGGCTAAATCCGTGCAAGCCGTTCTCAAACAAAAGCAATCGACATACTAGACTATACAGTAATTTAGTTCCACACATTAATGCTTCAATTCTAAATTAATCACTTACTAGATCATGTCAAACCAAACTCAACTATGTCGTAGAAAGTATTTTGGATGGTTATTGTTCGTTTTTATATATTATACTGTACGTTAATACTCGATTTTTTCTGTGTAATAAATTATAATATCAAAAATGTGAATTAAATCAAGGTATTTTTTTAAATAGACAATTGATTGTACTTTAATTCTTTATTTGAATTTAAGGTGTATAGTATATATATATAATAAAATATACAGTATTAGTGTGCTGTTAGGAATAAATTATCTTTGTGATTACTTCAGTCTGAGCGTGAAAAAATATTTATCTAAATTCGACCTTTAACACGTTTAAAACGCTCAGTGAAAGGGAGTTGTTATTTAGTAAACATAGTAAAAATGCCTTTCTGCAATCATTTTTACGATGAAAATACTTCAGAAATGCACCCCGTACAGTTGATAGCACATTCCTTTGTTGTTGAACTAAGACAAATTTAAAGCTACCAACTGTACTTGTACAGTGTAATTTGAAATTATTTATTTTATATTTTAGATTAAGTGTAGCAGTGTTGCCAACCATGTATATGAATGTCAAAACACAACCAATTTAAATTAATTATTACCCAGCTATGGAATAAACTTGGAATGTAAGGGAAGGAGATTGTTAACGGAGAAGCGGTTTTAAATACAGATGTTTGTAAATACTTGTCTAGATAAAATAAAATGTATAATGATTGTAGAATTTGAATATTTTATTTATATCCCATTTCTGACACCAATTGTTACGAGCTTGAGGTTCGTGACAATAAAAATTGCCGATAGTATTACCTAAATTAACACTTTAATTTACTTTACACAAATTAAAGTTAAAAACACTAATAATTAAACACACTAATTCACTTAATTCCGCTCCGAAGCTTCGCTTGTGTCGCCGAGTTCAACTCTGCCTCGATCGCATCTTGCAGCGCCTATTTATTTAAATTAGCAAAGAAACATCCCGAATATTCAAGTAAACGCGCGCAAAGAGACGAGTGCGCGAGTATAGATTTTCTAGAAACTTAGTTCTTCGGATGGCGCTGTTGGTTGAGAGATTTGTGATGTCATTTTCTGCAAAGCTCCCCTCGCTCTCGTTCCTGACACTAGATGGCGCTAGTTGCAACAATATGATCAGTGTAGTCTATTAAAAAATCTATTTTGATGCAGCACGGTACGGGATTCCATACATCTATGAGCATCATAGAAAAAAAAGTAGAAAAATAGTAGTAGTAGTAAAATAGTTATATCCCCGAAACTCTTCACCGCTGCATTGGAAGACGTTTTCAAGCTACTCGACTGGAAAGGATACGGTATTAACATCAATGGCGAGTACATCACTCACCTTCGATTTGCCGACGATATAGTCCTTATGGCAGAATCGCTGGAGGACTTACGCACTATGCTCAATGACCTCAATAGTGCCTCCCAACGGATAGGTCTTAAGATGAACATGGACAAAACAAAGATCATGTTTAATATCCACGTCACACCTATGCCGGTAGTTGTTGGGAGCACTATGCTCGAAGTTGTTGACGAGTACGTTTACCTGGGACAAATAGTCCGACTAGGTAAGTCCAACTTCGACCGAGAGGTCAATCGACGGATTCAACTCGGCTGGGCAGCGTTCGGGAAATTACGACATATCTTCTCGTCAGGTATACCTCAATCTCTAAAAACTAGATTATACAACCAGTGCGTGTTGCCAGTGATGACTTACGGATCTGAGACGTGGTCTTTCACTGCTGGCCGTATGAGGACGCTCAAGGTCGCTCAGCGAGCTATGGAGAGGGCTAGAGTTTCTCTGCGTGATAGACTCAGAAATGAGGATATCCGCAGTAAAACCAGAGTGACCGACATAGCCCAACGGATTAGTAAGCTGAAGTGGCAATAGGCCGGCCATATAGCTCGAAGAACCGATAACCGATGGGGAAGAAAGGTTCTCGAGAGGCAGCCTCGTACCGGTGGGCGTAGTGTAGGGCGACCCCCCACTAGTTGTAGTGACGACCTGATAAGATATGCAGGAAGTCGATGGATGCAAGTGGCTCGGGACCGTGCTTTGTGGCATTACTTGGGGGAGGCCTATGTTTAGCAGTGGACTTGTGAAGGGCTGTAATGATGATGAGCATCATAATGTTAAGAAACAATAAATGATTTAGTGAGATGTTTATCTTGCGGCGCCAACAAATATAATATTTGGTTACAGAACAAATTAAAACACATTTCTAACTTATTTATTTTTTTATTTCATTGTTCCATACTGCCAGTTTTGACTTATATAAATATTAAGTTTACAGTAATTTGTCGTCTTTTCTATAGAATTATGAAGTTTTGTCAATAAGGCCCGTCACCTGCGCGGCTAGATGCAGTGTTGGCTGGTATAACCGAGATCCTTGGCTTGAATCCATCTTCATCAGCCTCGTACTCTACCACTTGGAAAGAACAAAATACATGTCATGAAAATATATTGATTTGACCACGTTTTCACCATGTCACTTTCTCGTTTTTCTGCCGTTCCGGGTGGAATCTCGCAATTCGAATTTCGAACACTTCCCGACGGCCTAGGGACTTAAAATAATGATCATAGCTCAGAATCAGAAACTGTGGGTGAAAAACGTGGTAAATTAATTTTTATGACAAATTTAAAAAAAATACACTTGTTTGTACACTTTCGTTTGTTGACAAATTATAGCAACTAGCTACTGTAGTCGAAGGATAAAAAGTAAGAGATCAAAAACAGAAACAGAAACTTTTTTATTCAATATAGATTATAAATAATACTTATTGAAAGTCACTTTTTTTAATTTACCCCTGATTCGGAAAATACCTCTATCCTGGGGAGAACCAGCAAGAAACCCAGCGGGATTTTTTTTAAATAACAGCTTACAATCATGTATGTTACAATTAACACACAATAAATTAGAATCAGCTTGGTAGCGATCACCCTACCCAGGGGTTATTATCATCCATATCTGAAGTGTATAATAAGAGATGTAGAGAAATGCAGAAAAAACCAATATAATAATAGGCCATGAGGTATTCCATCTTAGTCCTCATTGATGCCAACTCTTTATTTATGTTAGTTGCAGGTGAACACCTGACTGCTGCCAAGTTCCAGGTGGACTGTAAGGTTGTTAAGTATAGTTTGTATAAGAATAATGGTGACAAACGAACACATGTTCCACCTGATGGCAAGGGGGTGCTGTGGCCCATAGACATATACATCTGTATCCGATGATGAATCATAATGCAGATGCGTTGTCACCCCTGAGGACCACGATGGTATGTCTTGTTCCCAGTAAAGAAAGAACTTAGATTCCCAACCTTTTACAATGCTGACTGTCTTACTATAAAGTTAAAGTTACAGTTGTCTTCGAAATATTTTTTTGTTTCTCAGACATGCAGGTTTCTTTATGATGTTTTCCTTCACCGTCGAGCACGTGGTAAATCAACACTTAAAATTGCTCGTGTACTGTGAAAATTTATATATTGTATTTCAGTGTGTCTTACTACACGAAAATACAATAGTATTCGCATTTGTGTTTGCAGAAATAGATAGGTGGAATTTACTCGGGTACCAAAGCAGTAGAGCTGATGAAGATGATTTTAACGTACCTGTTTGGTTCCATCAGGAAGTACGACAAAGTACGCCCCTTCTGCTCTATCGTCCTGCCGGTTTTCCGCGTGGCCAAAGTCACTTCCGCTCTTGTAGTCGCTCACTGTGTGGGAGAACTCGTAGTTCGCTGGTTCCTGTGTATTTTGATTAGTAAGTTTGAATAATAGAACGTGTAGTAGCGTGTAAGAAAGTCCCGTGGGTGTCGCAAGAGGTGAGACAGAGAAATACAAAGGCAACAGCGTCTTCCTAATAACGACTAGAAATTAAAATAAACTGCGGTTACCAACCTGCCCACCAAATGTGTGGCAAATATCCCCCTGATCAGGTAACCTATGGAGTGACCCCCCCCCCCCGTGTATGTTCAGCAGTGGTCTTCGATAGTCTTTATTGAATGAATAATTAATGGCATTGATATATTTAGTAGTATTTATCAATTCCCCTAAGTTGCGTGTTCGTGCAAAACGCCGCGCTAGTCGTTATTTGTGACCTTTTTAGGAGATATCTACTTGTTATTAGAATGATATATCAACTTATAAAAAAATCTATTAAATTTCTACATAATTTTGATAGCCAATTCAATCTTTTTTTAAATTAGTAAATAATAAATCTTCCTACAACTAAACCGCAGAAACGCGAATTAATTATTAATAACATGCATCTCCTCATAAAGTAAGCATTATTTTATTTTGCGATAGACACTAATGGATAGGCAATTGATTAACGAACATTTTAATCTACTCAATTTTTTCAAAGGACTAAAATTCGATTTTATAAAGCAAATATTTTAAAATTTGGGCGTATTTCTTTCGCGACATATTGTAGCGAGAGCGCGTGGAATGTATAGATCCGAACGCTCAAGGTCGTTGGCTAGGCATAGTACCTTAATTGGCCTCCCCTATAGATTGTCTTGTAGGATTTTGCTATAGTTGCCACGCTTGCAAGGCGGGATGGCGAAAGAAAAATGCTGCTGCCTACATCCTGTTTCAGTTTTCCTCTATTCCCACTTACGACTCCTACGGGATGAGATGGGGTAGCGGATTTTCTTACGCCGCTGTTTAACGCTTCGATGTTTTTGTGCTTGCTTACTTGTAATACTTCGTTTACTTGACTTTGTAGTTCTTACCTGATTAAGCAGTTCTAAAGAATTTCTTACATAGCTCTCGTAGCTCTGATCAGAGTATCCGTTGAGGTTTCTTGAAGCCCCGTACTGCGGCGAGGGCATGGCGGCACGAGATGATGGTGCGCCGTATTATGGTGATCTGTTGAACCCAAAATGAATGTTATCTCTTGTGTACTGCCCTGGTTTATTAAAAAATCACCAGTGTGTCCAAAGTATGGATAGATATTTGTTTTGGGATGGTGTGACAAACGAGCACACAGTCCACCTGATGGTAAGTGGTTGCTATTGCCCAGAGACATCTACATCTATCCTCGATTACGAATCAGAATGCAGATGCATTGTCACCCGTGAGCCGTGAGGACTAATATGGAATGCCTCGTTTCCAGTAAAAAGGGTCTCCGGTTCCACACTCACCATACGAAACACACCAGCATCAAGCTACTAAGCTTCTATTTTACGCTGGTAATCTGTGAGAGCGTGGTCCTTCTCCGGTCGAGCTACAACTTCGTGCTACAACTATGCCACTAATATAACTGCATGGCTCTACCAAGTATAAAACGATCAACATAAGGTTTCTGCCATGCATATAGACTTACTGTACAATTAGTTTTATTGTACTACAGTAAACCAGTGTTTGACTAACTACCCCGATGGTAAGTGATTATGTTAAATAGATAAAGAATGTTAAAGCGTAATGATTTTACTTAAAAGACTCCTACATTGTTAGCGAATAATCATTCTATTCATTTCTGTACGCATAAAGAACGGCGAGGAAAACTTTTTACATGATCCTTTACTAGTAGACCTGAAGCTAGAGAAAAAATTCAGAGATTTCCTTCGTCTAATACATTGAACCGTGATATTAGTTCATTTATAACGTGGTGGAGCCACGCTGCAGTTACGTTATAGTTGTGGCACGAATGGATCGGCTCGACCGGGGCAGGACCACTCTCTGGACACGCTTATCGTATGGTGAGTGTAGAGAACCGGAGATCCTTTTTACTGGAACGCAGGCATTCCATCATGGTCCTCAGAGGTAACAACGCATTTGCTCGTTTTGATTCTCACTTGTGGATTAATGTGGATGTCTATGGGTCACAGTATCCACTTACCATCAGGTGAACTGCATGCTCGTTTGCCAACAAATGCTATAAATTAACTAGTCTTTCTAATAATGATTTCTTATATTTACGCGAACACTACACATTGAAATAATACTAGTTTTAACGGAATTTATCGCGTATATTTAACTTTTTTACCCGACGTTTCGAGAGCTTTACAGCACCCATGGTCACGGGAAGGACTGAGATGTTCAACGTCCAGCTGTCATAGTTAACCGCGGTTACCATAGATTAAAATTTTAACTTTTGTTCCGATCTACACAGTATGAGCTTATGGTATCATGGAGTCTTGCAGTTGTATGCTTGGGTTGGGATTTAATTTTATTTATTATAGGATCCCAAGCAGATGGTAGCACCCAGCCATCTTCTCTATTGAAATTAGGATGTTTTTTGATTTCAATAGCCTCGCGAATCATCCTTGGAAGGAATCGGTGTTCTTTAGCGAGGATTTGTGGTCTATCAAATCTGATGTAGTGACGGGGGCGATCTTGTACATGTTCACAGACTGCAGACTTCCCGGAGCGTCGATTCTTCACATCAGCTATATGTTCTTTGACGCGGGTTTTAATTGATCTTTTAGTTTGTCCTATGTAGGAGAGACCACATTCACAATCAAGCTTGTACACTCCTGCATCTTGCAGAGGGACGTCACACTTAACTGATGGTAAAAACTGACCAATCTTCTTCGGCGGCTTGAAGTATGTTTTGATGGAAGCGCGCTTCAAAATGTAGCCAATCTTGTCAGTGACTCCTCTAACATATGGCAGTACAGCAGGTACACGCTCGACTGTGGCCGGCTTCACTCGTTCTCTGTGACGTAGGCGTGGGACCCGAAGCTTGTTGTCATGCAAAACTTGCTTGACATGTTGGAGCTCGGCAGCCAGGTGTTTACTGTCACAGATCCCTCGTGCTCTCTGAAACAAAGATTTACCCACGGTAGCTAACTGTGAAGGATGGTGGTGAGAATCACCGTTTAAATATCTATCTGTATGGGTCTTTTTTCTATACACAGTATGGCTCAAGGTGTTATCAGGATTCCGAATTACTAACACATCTAGAAAAGCTAAGGAATTGTTTGCCTCTAACTCCATTGTGAACTGAATTTTAGAATTTATAGAGTTAAGATGGTTTAAAAATGCAGTTACTTTATCTAAAGGTAGAATTGTGAAAGTGTCGTCTACGTACCGCTTGTAGAATCTTGGATTTATGGGAGAAGTAAGCAGGGCTTTCTCCTCAAAGTCTTCCATGAATATGTCGGCGACAATGGGAGATACAGGTGAGCCCATCGCCACACCATCTACTTGCTTGTAGAACTCCTCCTTCCACAATAGGTAGCCAGATGTAAGGCAGTGTCTGAGTAATACTGCATATTCTGCGGGCATGTTGTTTTCTTCCAGCCTTCTAGTTACAATTGAGATGCAGTCTTCAACAGGTAAGCATGTAAACAATGACTGCACATCAAAACTGACCATAGTTTCATTGTCTGCCAGACGTAGGTCTTTAATTTCGCTGACAAAATGGTAGGAATCCTTTCTGTGTGCTCTTGTATGTCCAATGCCCAATGCCCAATGCTCCATTACGCCCCATAGTAGCCAAATCGATTCACCACTTAGCGAAAATACTCTCACCGCTCAGGGGACACCGTGAGGTGAGTGTGGAACCGGAGACCCTTTTTACTGGAAACGAGGCATTCCATATTAGTCCTCACGGCTCACGGGTGACAATGCATCTGCATTCTGATTCGTAATCGAGGATAGATGTAGATGTCTCTGGGCAATAGCAACCACTTACAATCAGGTGGACTGTGTGCTCGTTTGTCACACCATCCCAAAACAAATATCTATCCATACTTTGGACACACTGGTGATTTTTTAATAAACCAGGGCAGTACACAAGAGATAACATTCATTTTGGGTTCAACAGATCACCATAATACGGCGCACCATCATCTCGTGCCGCCATGCCCTCGCCGCAGTACGGGGCTTCAAGAAACCTCAACGGATACTCTGATCAGAGCTACGAGAGCTATGTAAGAAATTCTTTAGAACTGCTTAATCAGGTAAGAACTACAAAGTCAAGTAAACGAAGTATTACAAGTAAGCAAGCACAAAAACATCGAAGCGTTAAACAGCGGCGTAAGAAAATCCGCTACCCCATCTCATCCCGTAGGAGTCGTAAGTGGGAATAGAGGAAAACTGAAACAGGATGTAGGCAGCAGCATTTTTCTTTCGCCATCCCGCCTTGCAAGCGTGGCAACTATAGCAAAATCCTACAAGACAATCTATAGGGGAGGCCAATTAAGGTACTATGCCTAGCCAACGACCTTGAGCGTTCGGATCTATACATTCCACGCGCTCTCGCTACAATATGTCGCGAAAGAAATACGCCCAAATTTTAAAATATTTGCTTTATAAAATCGAATTTTAGTCCTTTGAAAAAATTGAGTAGATTAAAATGTTCGTTAATCAATTGCCTATCCATTAGTGTCTATCGCAAAATAAAATAATGCTTACTTTATGAGGAGATGCATGTTATTAATAATTAATTCGCGTTTCTGCGGTTTAGTTGTAGGAAGATTTATTAAGTATTTACTAATTTAAAAAAAGATTGAATTGGCTATCAAAATTATGTAGAAATTTAATAGATTTTTTTATAAGTTGATATATCATTCTAATAACAAGTAGATATCTCCTAAAAAGGTCACAAATAACGACTAGCGCGGCGTTTTGCACGAACACGCAACTTAGGGGAATTGATAAATACTACTAAATATATCAATGCCATTAATTATTCATTCAATAAAGACTATCGAAGACCACTGCTGAACATACACGGGGGGGGGGGGTCACTCCATAGGTTACCTGATCAGGGGGATATTTGCCACACATTTGGTGGGCAGGTTGGTAACCGCAGTTTATTTTAATTTCTAGTCGTTATTAGGAAGACGCTGTTGCCTTTGTATTTCTCTGTCTCACCTCTTGCGACACCCACGGGACTTTCTTACACGCTACTACACGTTCTATTATTCAAACTTACTAATCAAAATACACAGGAACCAGCGAACTACGAGTTCTCCCACACAGTGAGCGACTACAAGAGCGGAAGTGACTTTGGCCACGCGGAAAACCGGCAGGACGATAGAGCAGAAGGGGCGTACTTTGTCGTACTTCCTGATGGAACCAAACAGGTACGTTAAAATCATCTTCATCAGCTCTACTGCTTTGGTACCCGAGTAAATTCCACCTATCTATTTCTGCAAACACAAATGCGAATACTATTGTATTTTCGTGTAGTAAGACACACTGAAATACAATATATAAATTTTCACAGTACACGAGCAATTTTAAGTGTTGATTTACCACGTGCTCGACGGTGAAGGAAAACATCATAAAGAAACCTGCATGTCTGAGAAACAAAAAAATATTTCGAAGACATGTAGAGTTCGCCAACATGCAGTGAGACAGCACAGCGGACATTACTTTACCCTGAAACTCTCTCAGAAAGGAGAGGAGGTACAGGCCTTCTCTCATTTCTCTTACAGCCTACATACGTCCCACTACATAGGACGTATGTGGGCTGTAACTTTAACTTTATAGTAAGACAGTCAGCATTGTAAAAGGTTGGGAATCTAAGTTCTTTCTTTACTGGGAACAAGACATACCATCGTGGTCCTCAGGGGTGACAACGCATCTGCATTATGATTCATCATCGGATACAGATGTATATGTCTATGGGCCACAGCACCCCCTTGCCATCAGGTGGAACGTGTGTTCGTTTGTCACCATTATTCTTATACAAACTATACTTAACAAACTTACAGTCCACCTGGAACTTGGCAGCAGTCAGGTGTTCACCTGCAACTAACATAAATAAAGAGTTGGCATCAATGAGGACTAAGATGGAATACCTCATGGCCTATTATTATATTGGTTTTTTCTGCATTTCTCTACATCTCTTATTATACACTTCAGATATGGATGATAATAACCCCTGGGTAGGGTGATCGCTACCAAGCTGATTCTAATTTATTGTGTGTTAATTGTAACATACATGATTGTAAGCTGTTATTTAAAAAAATCCCGCTGGGTTTCTTGCTGGTTCTTCCCAGGATAGAGGTATTTTCCGAATCAGTGGTAAATTAAAAAAAGTGACTTTCAATAAGTATTATTTATAATCTATATTGAATAAAAAAGTTTCTGTTTCTGTTTTTGATCTCTTACTTTTTATCCTTCGACTACAGTAGCTAGTTGCTATAATTTGTCAACAAACGAAAGTGTACAAACAAGTGTATTTTTTTTAAATTTGTCATAAAAATTAATTTACCACGTTTTTCACCCACAGTTTCTGATTCTGAGCTATGATCATTATTTTAAGTCCCTAGGCCGTCGGGAAGTGTTCGAAATTCGAATTGCGAGATTCCACCCGGAACGGCAGAAAAACGAGAAAGTGACATGGTGAAAACGTGGTCAAATCAATATATTTTCATGACATGTATTTTGTTCTTTCCAAGTGGTAGAGTACGAGGCTGATGAAGATGGATTCAAGCCAAGGATCTCAGTTATACCAGCCAACACTGCATCTAGCCGCGCAGGTGACGGGCCTTATTGACAAAACTTCATAATTCTATAGAAAAGACGACAAATTACTGTAAACTTAATATTTATATAAGTCAAAACTGGCAGTATGGAACAATGAAATAAAAAAATAAATAAGTTAGAAATGTGTTTTAATTTGTTCTGTAACCAAATATTATATTTGTTGGCGCCGCAAGATAAACATCTCACTAAATCATTTATTGTTTCTTAACATTATGATGCTCATCATCATTACAGCCCTTCACAAGTCCACTGCTAAACATAGGCCTCCCCCAAGTAATGCCACAAAGCACGGTCCCGAGCCACTTGCATCCATCGACTTCCTGCATATCTTATCAGGTCGTCACTACAACTAGTGGGGGGTCGCCCTACACTACGCCTACCGGTACGAGGCTGCCTCTCGAGAACCTTTCTTCCCCATCGGTTATCGGTTCTTCGAGCTATATGGCCGGCCTATTGCCACTTCAGCTTACTAATCCGTTGGGCTATGTCGGTCACTCTGGTTTTACTGCGGATATCCTCATTTCTGAGTCTATCACGCAGAGAAACTCTGAGCATAGCCCTCTCCATAGCTCGCTGAGCGACCTTGAGCGTCCTCATACGGCCAGCAGTGAAAGACCACGTCTCAGATCCGTAAGTCATCACTGGCAACACGCACTGGTTGTATAATCTAGTTTTTAGAGATTGAGGTATACCTGACGAGAAGATATGTCGTAATTTCCCGAACGCTGCCCAGCCGAGTTGAATCCGTCGATTGACCTCTCGGTTGAAGTTGGACTTACCTAGTCGGACTATTTGTCCCAGGTAAACGTACTCGTCAACAACTTCGAGCATAGTGCTCCCAACAACTACCGGCATAGGTGTGACGTGGATATTAAACATGATCTTTGTTTTGTCCATGTTCATCTTAAGACCTATCCGTTGGGAGGCACTATTGAGGTCATTGAGCATAGTGCTTAAGTCCTCCAGCGATTCTGCCATAAGGACTATATCGTCGGCAAATCGAAGGTGAGTGATGTACTCGCCATTGATGTTAATACCGTATCCTTTCCAGTCGAGTAGCTTGAAAACGTCTTCCAATGCAGCGGTGAAGAGTTTCGGGGATATAACTATTTTACTACTACTACTATTTTTCTACTTTTTTTTCTATGATGCTCATAGATGTATGGAATCCCGTACCGTGCTGCATCAAAATAGATTTTTTAATAGACTACACTGATCATATTGTTGCAACTAGCGCCATCTAGTGTCAGGAACGAGAGCGAGGGGAGCTTTGCAGAAAATGACATCACAAATCTCTCAACCAACAGCGCCATCCGAAGAACTAAGTTTCTAGAAAATCTATACTCGCGCACTCGTCCCTTTGCGCGCGTTTACTTGAATATTCGGGATGTTTCTTTGCTAATTTAAATAAATAGGCGCTGCAAGATGCGATCGAGGCAGAGTTGAACTCGGCGACACAAGCGAAGCTTCGGAGCGGAATTAAGTGAATTAGTGTGTTTAATTATTAGTGTTTTTAACTTTAATTTGTGTAAAGTAAATTAAAGTGTTAATTTAGGTAATTCTATCGGCAATTTTTATTGTCACGAACCTCAAGCTCGTAACAATTGGTGTCAGAAGTGGGATATAAATAAAATATTCAAATTCTACAACCATTATACATTTTATTTTATCTAGACAAGTATTTACAAACATCTGTATTTAAAACCGCTTCTCCGTTAACAATCTCCTTCCCTTACATTCCAAGTTTATTCCATAGCTGGGTAATAATTAATTTAAATTGGTTGTGTTTTGACATTCATATACATGGTTGGCAACACTGCTACACTTAATCTAAAATATAAAATAAATAATTTTAAATTACACTGTACAAGTACAGTTGGTAGCTTTAAATTTGTCTTAGTTCAACAACAAAGGAATGTGCTATCAACTGTACGGGGTGCATTTCTGAAGTATTTTCATCGTAAAAATGATTGCAGAAAGGCATTTTTACTATGTTTACTAAATAACAACTCCCTTTCACTGAGCGTTTTAAACGTGTTAAAGGTCGAATTTAGATAAATATTTTTTCACGCTCAGACTGAAGTAATCACAAAGATAATTTATTCCTAACAGCACACTAATACTGTATATTTTGTTATAAATATACTATACACCTTAAATTCAAATAAAGGATTAAAGTACAATCAATTGTCTATTTAAAAAAATACCTTGATTTAATTCACATTTTTGATATTATAATTTATTACACAGAAAAAATCGAGTATTAACGTACAGTATAATATATAAAAACGAACAATAACCATCCAAAATACTTTCTACGACATAGTTGAGTTTGGTTTGACATGATCTAGTAAGTGATTAATTTAGAATTGAAGCATTAATGTGTGGAACTAAATTACTGTGTAGTCTAGTATGTCGATTGCTTTTGTTTGAGAACGGCTTGCACGGATTTAGCCATAGTTGGTGAAGCGCGGCTGATGGCGTCGGTCATGAAATAGTCCTCGAGAGTCTTCAGTTTGACATCTAGATTACCAGAGACTGGCTTTTGAAGGCTCTGCGCGAGCGCTCTGGCATGTGCAAAGTAGTTGTTGTTCTGCACGTCGCCGTAGGTGACTAGCGCGGGGCTGATCTCACTGAGGCGGTCCCTCAATTCTTCGAAATTGTCGTACGGTAGGCGTACACCCACCACTTCTGATATGGCTCTGATGGGGAAGAAAGGTTCTCGAGAGGCAGCCTCGTACCGGTAGGCGTAGTGTAGGGCGACCCCCACTAGTTGTAGTGACGCCCTGATAAGATATGCAGGAAGTCGATGGATGCAAGTGGCTCGGGACCGTGCTTTGTGGCATTACTTGGGGGAGGCCTATGTTTAGCAGTGGACTTGTGAAGGGCTGTAATGATGATGAGCATCATAATGTTAAGAAACAATAAATGATTTAGTGAGATGTTTATCTTGCGGCGCCAACAAATATAATATTTGGTTACAGAACAAATTAAAACACATTTCTAACTTATTTATTTTTTTATTTCATTGTTCCATACTGCCAGTTTTGACTTATATAAATATTAAGTTTACAGTAATTTGTTGTCTTTTCTATAGAATTATGAAGTTGTGTCAATAAGGCCCGTCACCTGCGCGGCTAGATGCAGTGTTGGCTGGTATAACCGAGATCCTTGGCTTGAATCCATCTTCATCAGCCTCGTACTCTACCACTTGGAAAGAACAAAATACATGTCATGAAAATATATTGATTTGACCACGTTTTCACCATGTCACTTTCTCGTTTTTCTGCCGTTCCGGGTGGAATCTCGCAATTCGAATTTCGAACACTTCCCGACGGCCTAGGGACTTAAAATTTTGATCATAGCTCAGAATCAGAAACTGTGGGTGAAAAGTGTGGTAAATTAATTTTTATGACAAATTTAAAAAAAATACACTTGTTTGTACACTTTCGTTTGTTGACAAATTATAGCAACTAGCTACTGTAGTCGAAGGATAAAAAGTAAGAGATCAAAAACAGAAACAGAAACTTTTTTATTCAATATAGATTATAAATAATACTTATTGAAAGTCACTTTTTTTAATTTACCACTGATTCGGAAAATACCTCTATCCTGGGAAGAACCAGCAAGAAACCCAGCGGGATTTTTTTAAATAACAGCTTACAATCATGTATGTTACAATTAACACACAATAAATTAGAATCAGCTTGGTAGCGATCACCCTACCCAGGGGTTATTATCATCCATATCTGAAGTGTATAATAAGAGATGTAGAGAAATGCAGAAAAAACCAATATAATAATAGGCCATGAGGTATTCCATCTTAGTCCTCATTGATGCCAACTCTTTATTTATGTTAGTTGCAGGTGAACACCTGACTGCTGCCAAGTTCCAGGTGGACTGTAAGTTTGTTAAGTATAGTTTGTATAAGAATAATGGTGACAAACGAACACATGTTCCACCTGATGGCAAGGGGGTGCTGTGGCCCATAGACATATACATCTGTATCCGATGATGAATCATAATGCAGATGCGTTGTCACCCCTGAGGACCACGATGGTATGTCTTGTTCCCAGTAAAGAAAGAACTTAGATTCCCAACCTTTTACAATGCTGACTGTCTTACTATAAAGTTAAAGTTACAGTTGTCTTCGAAATATTTTTTTGTTTCTCAGACATGCAGGTTTCTTTATGATGTTTTCCTTCACCGTCGAGCACGTGGTAAATCAACACTTAAAATTGCTCGTGTACTGTGAAAATTTATATATTGTATTTCAGTGTGTCTTACTACACGAAAATACAATAGTATTCGCATTTGTGTTTGCAGAAATAGATAGGTGGAATTTACTCGGGTACCAAAGCAGTAGAGCTGATGAAGATGATTTTAACGTACCTGTTTGGTTCCATCAGGAAGTACGACAAAGTACGCCCCTTCTGCTCTATCGTCCTGCCGGTTTTCCAAAAGTCACTTCCGCTCTTGTAGTCGCTCACTGTGTGGGAGAACTCGTAGTTCGCTGGTTCCTGTGTATTTTGATTAGTAAGTTTGAATAATAGAACGTGTAGTAGCGTGTAAGAAAGTCCCGTGGGTGTCGCAAGAGGTGAGACAGAGAAATACAAAGGCAACAGCGTCTTCCTAATAACGACTAGAAATTAAAATAAACTGCGGTTACCAACCTGCCCACCAAATGTGTGGCAAATATCCCCCTGATCAGGTAACCTATGGAGTGACCCCCCCCCCCGTGTATGTTCAGCAGTGGTCTTCGATAGTCTTTATTGAATGAATAATTAATGGCATTGATATATTTAGTAGTATTTATCAATTCCCCTAAGTTGCGTGTTCGTGCAAAACGCCGCGCTAGTCGTTATTTGTGACCTTTTTAGGAGATATCTACTTGTTATTAGAATGATATATCAACTTATAAAAAAATCTATTAAATTTCTACATAATTTTGATAGCCAATTCAATCTTTTTTTAAATTAGTAAATACTTAATAAATCTTCCTACAACTAAACCGCAGAAACGCGAATTAATTATTAATAACATGCATCTCCTCATAAAGTAAGCATTATTTTATTTTGCGATAGACACTAATGGATAGGCAATTGATTAACGAACATTTTAATCTACTCAATTTTTTCAAAGGACTAAAATTCGATTTTATAAAGCAAATATTTTAAAATTTGGGCGTATTTCTTTCGCGACATATTGTAGCGAGAGCGCGTGGAATGTATAGATCCGAACGCTCAAGGTCGTTGGCTAGGCATAGTACCTTAATTGGCCTCCCCTATAGATTGTCTTGTAGGATTTTGCTATAGTTGCCACGCTTGCAAGGCGGGATGGCGAAAGAAAAATGCTGCTGCCTACATCCTGTTTCAGTTTTCCTCTATTCCCACTTACGACTCCTACGGGATGAGATGGGGTAGCGGATTTTCTTACGCCGCTGTTTAACGCTTCGATGTTTTTGTGCTTGCTTACTTGTAATACTTCGTTTACTTGACTTTGTAGTTCTTACCTGATTAAGCAGTTCTAAAGAATTTCTTACATAGCTCTCGTAGCTCTGATCAGAGTATCCGTTGAGGTTTCTTGAAGCCCCGTACTGCGGCGAGGGCATGGCGGCACGAGATGATGGTGCGCCGTATTATGGTGATCTGTTGAACCCAAAATGAATGTTATCTCTTGTGTACTGCCCTGGTTTATTAAAAAATCACCAGTGTGTCCAAAGTATGGATAGATATTTGTTTTGGGATGGTGTGACAAACGAGCACACAGTCCACCTGATGGTAAGTGGTTGCTATTGCCCAGAGACATCTACATCTATCCTCGATTACGAATCAGAATGCAGATGCATTGTTACCCGTGAGCCGTGAGGACTAATATGGAATGCCTCGTTTCCAGTAAAAAGGGTCTCCGGTTCCACACTCACCATACGAAACACACCAGCATCAAGCTACTAAGCTTCTATTTTACGCTGGTAATCTGTGAGAGCGTGCCTCTAACATATGGCAGTACAGCAGGTACACGCTCGACTGTGGCCGGCTTCACTCGTTCTCTGTGACGTAGGCGTGGGACCCGAAGCTTGTTGTCATGCAAAACTTGCTTGACATGTTGGAGCTCGGCAGCCAGGTGTTTACTGTCACAGATCCCTCGTGCTCTCTGAAACAAAGATTTACCCACGGTAGCTAACTGTGAAGGATGGTGGTGAGAATCACCGTTTAAATATCTATCTGTATGGGTCTTTTTTCTATACACAGTATGGCTCAAGGTGTTATCAGGATTCCGAATTACTAACACATCTAGAAAAGCTAAGGAATTGTTTGCCTCTAACTCCATTGTGAACTGAATTTTAGAATTTATAGAGTTAAGATGGTCTAAAAATGCAGTTACTTTATCTAAAGGTAGAATTGTGAAAGTGTCGTCTACGTACCGCTTGTAGAATCTTGGATTTATGGGAGAAGTAAGCAGGGCTTTCTCCTCAAAGTCTTCCATGAATATGTCGGTGACAATGGGAGATACAGGTGAGCCCATCGCCACACCATCTACTTGCTTGTAGAACTCCTCCTTCCACAATAGGTAGCCAGATGTAAGGCAGTGTCTGAGTAATACTGCATATTCTGCGGGCATGTTGTTTTCTTCCAGCCTTCTAGTTACAATTGAGATGCAGTCTTCAACAGGTAAGCATGTAAACAATGACTGCACATCAAAACTGACCATAGTTTCATTGTCTGCCAGACGTAGGTCTTTAATTTCGCTGACAAAATGGTAGGAATCCTTTCTGTGTGCTCTTGTATGTCCAATGCCCAATGCCCAATGCTCCATTACGCCCCATAGTAGCCAAATCGATTCACCACTTAGCGAAAATACTCTCACCGCTCAGGGGACACCGTGAGGTGAGTGTGGAACCGGAGACCCTTTTTACTGGAAACGAGGCATTCCATATTAGTCCTCACGGCTCACGGGTGACAATGCATCTGCATTCTGATTCGTAATCGAGGATAGATGTAGATGTCTCTGGGCAATAGCAACCACTTACCATCAGGTGGACTGTGTGCTCGTTTGTCACACCATCCCAAAACAAATATCTATCCATACTTTGGACACACTGGTGATTTTTTAATAAACCAGGGCAGTACACAAGAGATAACATTCATTTTGGGTTCAACAGATCACCATAATACGGCGCACCATCATCTCGTGCCGCCATGCCCTCGCCGCAGTACGGGGCTTCAAGAAACCTCAACGGATACTCTGATCAGAGCTACGAGAGCTATGTAAGAAATTCTTTAGAACTGCTTAATCAGGTAAGAACTACAAAGTCAAGTAAACGAAGTATTACAAGTAAGCAAGCACAAAAACATCGAAGCGTTAAACAGCGGCGTAAGAAAATCCGCTACCCCATCTCATCCCGTAGGAGTCGTAAGTGGGAATAGAGGAAAACTGAAACAGGATGTAGGCAGCAGCATTTTTCTTTCGCCATCCCGCCTTGCAAGCGTGGCAACTATAGCAAAATCCTACAAGACAATCTATAGGGGAGGCCAATTAAGGTACTATGCCTAGCCAACGACCTTGAGCGTTCGGATCTATACATTCCACGCGCTCTCGCTACAATATGTCGCGAAAGAAATACGCCCAAATTTTAAAATATTTGCTTTATAAAATCGAATTTTAGTCCTTTGAAAAAATTGAGTAGATTAAAATGTTCGTTAATCAATTGCCTATCCATTAGTGTCTATCGCAAAATAAAATAATGCTTACTTTATGAGGAGATGCATGTTATTAATAATTAATTCGCGTTTCTGCGGTTTAGTTGTAGGAAGATTTATTAAGTATTTACTAATTTAAAAAAAGATTGAATTGGCTATCAAAATTATGTAGAAATTTAATAGATTTTTTTATAAGTTGATATATCATTCTAATAACAAGTAGATATCTCCTAAAAAGGTCACAAATAACGACTAGCGCGGCGTTTTGCACGAACACGCAACTTAGGGGAATTGATAAATACTACTAAATATATCAATGCCATTAATTATTCATTCAATAAAGACTATCGAAGACCACTGCTGAACATACACGGGGGGGGGGGGGGGGGGTCACTCCATAGGTTACCTGATCAGGGGGATATTTGCCACACATTTGGTGGGCAGGTTGGTAACCGCAGTTTATTTTAATTTCTAGTCGTTATTAGGAAGACGCTGTTGCCTTTGTATTTCTCTGTCTCACCTCTTGCGACACCCACGGGACTTTCTTACACGCTACTACACGTTCTATTATTCAAACTTACTAATCAAAATACACAGGAACCAGCGAACTACGAGTTCTCCCACACAGTGAGCGACTACAAGAGCGGAAGTGACTTTTGGAAAACCGGCAGGACGATAGAGCAGAAGGGGCGTACTTTGTCGTACTTCCTGATGGAACCAAACAGGTACGTTAAAATCATCTTCATCAGCTCTACTGCTTTGGTACCCGAGTAAATTCCACCTATCTATTTCTGCAAACACAAATGCGAATACTATTGTATTTTCGTGTAGTAAGACACACTGAAATACAATATATAAATTTTCACAGTACACGAGCAATTTTAAGTGTTGATTTACCACGTGCTCGACGGTGAAGGAAAACATCATAAAGAAACCTGCATGTCTGAGAAACAAAAAAATATTTCGAAGACAACTGTAACTTTAACTTTATAGTAAGACAGTCAGCATTGTAAAAGGTTGGGAATCTAAGTTCTTTCTTTACTGGGAACAAGACATACCATCGTGGTCCTCAGGGGTGACAACGCATCTGCATTATGATTCATCATCGGATACAGATGTATATGTCTATGGGCCACAGCACCCCCTTGCCATCAGGTGGAACATGTGTTCGTTTGTCACCATTATTCTTATACAAACTATACTTAACAAACTTACAGTCCACCTGGAACTTGGCAGCAGTCAGGTGTTCACCTGCAACTAACATAAATAAAGAGTTGGCATCAATGAGGACTAAGATGGAATACCTCATGGCCTATTATTATATTGGTTTTTTCTGCATTTCTCTACATCTCTTATTATACACTTCAGATATGGATGATAATAACCCCTGGGTAGGGTGATCGCTACCAAGCTGATTCTAATTTATTGTGTGTTAATTGTAACATACATGATTGTAAGCTGTTATTTAAAAAAATCCCGCTGGGTTTCTTGCTGGTTCTTCCCAGGATAGAGGTATTTTCCGAATCAGTGGTAAATTAAAAAAAGTGACTTTCAATAAGTATTATTTATAATCTATATTGAATAAAAAAGTTTCTGTTTCTGTTTTTGATCTCTTACTTTTTATCCTTCGACTACAGTAGCTAGTTGCTATAATTTGTCAACAAACGAAAGTGTACAAACAAGTGTATTTTTTTTAAATTTGTCATAAAAATTAATTTACCACACTTTTCACCCACAGTTTCTGATTCTGAGCTATGATCAAAATTTTAAGTCCCTAGGCCGTCGGGAAGTGTTCGAAATTCGAATTGCGAGATTCCACCCGGAACGGCAGAAAAACGAGAAAGTGACATGGTGAAAACGTGGTCAAATCAATATATTTTCATGACATGTATTTTGTTCTTTCCAAGTGGTAGAGTACGAGGCTGATGAAGATGGATTCAAGCCAAGGATCTCGGTTATACCAGCCAACACTGCATCTAGCCGCGCAGGTGACGGGCCTTATTGACACAACTTCATAATTCTATAGAAAAGACAACAAATTACTGTAAACTTAATATTTATATAAGTCAAAACTGGCAGTATGGAACAATGAAATAAAAAAATAAATAAGTTAGAAATGTGTTTTAATTTGTTCTGTAACCAAATATTATATTTGTTGGCGCCGCAAGATAAACATCTCACTAAATCATTTATTGTTTCTTAACATTATGATGCTCATCATCATTACAGCCCTTCACAAGTCCACTGCTAAACATAGGCCTCCCCCAAGTAATGCCACAAAGCACGGTCCCGAGCCACTTGCATCCATCGACTTCCTGCATATCTTATCAGGGCGTCACTACAACTAGTGGGGGTCGCCCTACACTACGCCTACCGGTACGAGGCTGCCTCTCGAGAACCTTTCTTCCCCATCAGAGCCATATCAGAAGTGGTGGGTGTACGCCTACCGTACGACAATTTCGAAGAATTGAGGGACCGCCTCAGTGAGATCAGCCCCGCGCTAGTCACCTACGGCGACGTGCAGAACAACAACTACTTTGCACATGCCAGAGCGCTCGCGCAGAGCCTTCAAAAGCCAGTCTCTGGTAATCTAGATGTCAAACTGAAGACTCTCGAGGACTATTTCATGACCGACGCCATCAGCCGCGCTTCACCAACTATGGCTAAATCCGTGCAAGCCGTTCTCAAACAAAAGCAATCGACATACTAGACTATACAGTAATTTAGTTCCACACATTAATGCTTCAATTCTAAATTAATCACTTACTAGATCATGTCAAACCAAACTCAACTATGTCGTAGAAAGTATTTTGGATGGTTATTGTTCGTTTTTATATATTATACTGTACGTTAATACTCGATTTTTTCTGTGTAATAAATTATAATATCAAAAATGTGAATTAAATCAAGGTATTTTTTTAAATAGACAATTGATTGTACTTTAATCCTTTATTTGAATTTAAGGTGTATAGTATATTTATAACAAAATATACAGTATTAGTGTGCTGTTAGGAATAAATTATCTTTGTGATTACTTCAGTCTGAGCGTGAAAAAATATTTATCTAAATTCGAAATATACTTAATGGATATCTAAGTCTGAAGAATGACGTTCCAGCTGTAATCACGCCGCAGCTGTGTTGCGGCTATCCCAGAAAACAGGCTTAAATATTGGTGCCATGATTCATATGCTTAATGACTATATCTGAAGACCATTTTTACTGGTAACGAAGCATTCCATCTTAATCCTCAAGGATGACAACGAATTTGGATTTTAATGGTTAATTAAGGACAGATGTAATATAGTAACATATTGGACATATCATCAATTTACTATCAGGTGAACAACGTACTCGTTTTTTTACTTGACATCTGCACTTGTCACTATAGGCATACGATTCAGTATAATTGCACGTTATAATTACCTTTAATTCACTCCTCAGGAATCTTCCATGGAATCACGACCCTTGGTCATTTACAGTAACAACCTATCAAATGTGCACTCCTGAATATTCCATTCCCTATAGAGCCTTCCCTATAGATTGTCTCATAGAAGGGATACACAGTTGGCAAAAGGGTGGGCAACCGCAGTTATATTTTTATTTTATATTTGCTTTTAGGTAGACGTTTCTGTACACCTACTGAGCCATTTGCCATAAATAAAGTATAGAAATTATTTTATTCGATAACCATTCGATGTCGTCACGTAAACATGATACTATAGCTATATTGGTTGTAGCACGAATGGGTCGGCTCGACCAGGGTAGGACCACGCTCTTACAGAAAAGCAGCGTAAAATAGCATCTCAATGCTGCTGTGTTCCGTGAAGTGAGTGTAGAGAACCGGAGATCCTTTTTTACTGGGAACCAGGCATTCCATCTTAATCTTCAAGAGTGGCAATAATTCTTAATCGAGGGTAAATGTAGATATCTATGGGCCACAGCATCCAATTGCCATCAGGTGGACTGTATGCTCGTTTGTCACACATAACAACATCCTATAACACCATCCTATAAAACAAAACTTTTATAAACTTCTTCTTCATTATCGTCATTAGCTTGATAAACCTACTGCTGGACATCTACCTCTCCCGCTGCAGAGCGGATTTGTCTTAAACGTCACGCTTGGCAGGTGGACTGACGAAAGCAGTACTGTGTCACATCTTTGACACTGCTGCCCACTGCCATTTCGCCCCGATTTTATTATATTTATACCCGCCACCTATCGAAAGCCATAAGGTTTTTTTGGCGTTTTCCACAGTCGGGCGATGAATCTTCTTACGCTAGCACCAAACTAGAAAGAAGTAAAACATCATTTATTTAACATTAATTTATTGTTTCACCAGACAAACAATGTTCCTGTTTCTCATAATTCCGATAATTATCATAGTTCCCTTATTCTCCTTCTTCCATTTTTTTTAAATATTGTTGTATTTTAAATATTGTATGTGTGGAATGGTCCACGATGGCGGATTCAACACTACGACAAATAGGGCTTTACAGTTCGTACCCTAAAACTAAATACTACAGTCGACGAAATAATAGTACCTCTCTTACTTATGACTTTACGTTAATGACATCCCACCAAAACATTTTATGTAAAATATTGCCAAGACGAGATTACATGGCTCGCAATGTCAAAAAGTTGTCAGATATCATGTAGAGCTAAGCTTCTAACTCTACACGCCCTAACTCTACATTTTAGTCAAAATATGTGGCTTGGCCGTTTCGCTACAGTCACATGGGCGTAAGATGAAAAGTTTTTTTTATAGAATAACTGTAATAACAGAGCACATAGTCCACCTGACAGTAAATGGATGCTGTGGTTCATAGACATCTACATTTATACTCGATTAAGAATCAAAATGCAGATGCGTTTGTCGCCCCTGAGGACTAAGATGGAATGCTCGTTTCCAGTAAAAAGTGTCTCTGGATCTCAGACACTCACCATACGAAACACAGTATTTATGCTATTATTTTAAGCTGGTAATCTGTTAGAGCGTGGTTCTTCTCCGGTCGAGCCAACCCATTCGTGCTACAACAATAATGTAACTGCAACGTGGCTTTACCGAGTATGTTAGTTTATTCACTGTTCATTACTTTTCTGTTATACAATAGCTCTATTGAAGTAAAAATAATAAGATAAATAATAATTTACAACGGGGCCGAAATGAAAAGGTAGGAGGCAGCATCGCCAGCAGCAGTAGTCCACCTCACCAGCAGTCATCATCTACAGCATCGGCAGCCGGTAGAACGGAACGTCCAAGCCACGTATTTTGACTAAGGTGTAGAGTTTGTGAAGTTAGGACCTGTAGAGTTAGGGCTTGTACACTTAGAAGCTTAGCTCTATATGAAATCTGATAAATTTTTGACAGTGCGAGTCATATGGTCTCGTCTTGGCAACATTTTACACAAAAATGTTTTTTGGTGGGATTTCACTTATTTTTGTAAGTTGCTTATGACGATATTTTTTTGTGACGATATTCATTTTGGATGTACGTAGGCTGTCCCATAATGAATTGGCCTAACTATGAACCAATGAAGGAAATGAAACAAAACCAATTTTATTTTTCAATATAATCACCATGAATACTAACACACTTCTGACATCTGTGAATCAACATCTCTAAACCTTTATAAAAATAATCACATTTTTATCCTCAAAATGACTGAAGGCGGCCGCCTGCAACTCTTCATTGCTTGAAAATTTTCTTCCTCTTAAGTCTCACTTTAAATTTGGAAATAAATAATAGTCGGACGGGGCCATCTCTGGACTGTAAGGTGGATGTTGAACTTCTGTGAACCCGCATTGACGAACTGCATCCTTCGAAACACCAGCGGTATGAACAGGGGCGTTGTCATGGAGCAACAGGACACCTTTAGACAGCTTGCCTCTTCGTTTTTCTTTTATCTTGTCTCGTAATTTATATATTAAAGAAGCATAATATTCGCCGTTCACGACTGTATTACGTTCGTTAAAATCCACCATAAAAATGCCTTGAAAATCCCAAAATATTGTGCACATCAGTTTTTTAGTCGATTGTTGCACCTTTGCCTTTCTAGGGGGCTTTTCACCCTTATAACGCCATTCCATTGACTCGCGCTTGCTTTGTGGATCATAATACAAGATCATAGTTTCATCACCAGGCACTAGCTGCTCGATCACAGTCTTTGGATTTTCGCCACAAAGATCCAAAAACTCCGAAGCGAAGCGCACTCTTTCCTGTCTCTGTACCGCTGAAAGAAGTTTCGGTACCCATCTTGCACTCACTTTTTTCATGTGAAGATTTTCATGGATCGCGCGATGAACGATACTATTAGAGAGCCCAAGCCTTGCTACAATCTTTCTAATATTCAAACGGCGGTCACTCAGAACCTCCTCTTCGATAAGAGCAATCGTTTCGGGAGTGAGCACTTCCACAGGTCGACCGTCGTGGCCAAAGTCTTCGACGATTTCTCTCCCGAGGCGAAACTCTTTTACCCAATTTTTCACTGTGATATAGGAGGGGGCAGACTCCTTATATACGCCATCCAATCGTTCTTTTATTTGGGCAGGGATAAACCTTCTTTAAACAGAAACTTTATGACACTTCGATACTCAGTTTTCGACATTTTGAAAAAATACGCGACTCTCTTTATTCAAATGCCTGTTAAACTAAGACTAAGCATTTCATGTCGATTCTTGTTTCTTATATTAAGTGCACGATAAACGTACTATTTAATGCAACACAACATGTAGCGACATGTCGCGTTGAACTATATCAGGCCAGTTCATTATGGGACCGCCTGGTATATTTCTTGCACATCAGAGGTGCCTTTTTTGATAGCCCAATCCCTCTTTCATCATTATCTTTTTTCTTTGTTGGTTTACCGTACTTGTATAATTTTCAGGTCTCTAGCATGAAATAAATTTTTATGGTAAGCGTCATATGCAAACTTCCATCCCCTAATTTAAAGGGTGGGGTGACTTAATAAAAACCCTGAAATCTATATTTTATTATTATTATTTATAACAAGGAGTCCCCACATAAATTTTCTAGTTTAAGGAGTTGAGGGGTAAAAGTTACAAGTTTTAGAATTGTTTTGTTGTTTGTATACTAATACTAGCTTACCCACCAGCTTTCTGATTTCTAGTAATGATTTTTATATTTTCGCGAACACTACACATTGAATAAAACTATTATTTACGGATATTTTCACGTTTAATTACCACTTTAACTTATTTTTATTATCCCTATATAATAAAAATAAGTTAAAGTGGTAATTAAACGCGATAAAATCCATAAATAATAGTTTTATTCAAAGATTTCTAGTAATTCATAAAGAACCCTAAGAATTTTGATGACCATCAATGAATGAGTCAGTGGCGAAATCTGTTTTTTTTTTAGATAACAATAAAATCTAAAGTATAAGAGCTATGCTATTGAAACTTTATATGACTACTATTGACATCATATCCCAAGAATTTTGTTAGCGTGTTCTTATCCAAATCCAAGTTATGAGGGCTCAAAAAATGACGAAACGCTTAGAGAAAAGGCAGGTAGTGCTTCGCTTTGGTTTGGTTGGCTTGTCTTAGCGGAGGCACTACCGTACACCCAGATGATTCTTCTGGAATTTCTTGTCTGAAGTCGTTAAGAAAACACCTATTAAAACTGCATTTAAAAGATTGATAAGTGAATATTTATCATGGGATCAGACGTTAGTTAGTACGGTCAATGTTATCACTTGGTTACTGCTGACAATGCTCCGTCTTATTTTATAGTGGCATACTGCCGTGCCGCTATAGAATGAGTGGCGCTAAATTTATAGGCGGCAAAACCACCTCCAATGACGACTCTCGCTCCTAGTGGCCAACAAAGGACGCTACAAAAGAAAACGAAAGTAGATCGACGTGTGACTATCCGTTATGTGTCTGAGTTTCTTATCTTTTGTTACGGACAATTTAGTTTATTTTAAATCATCTTAAAATTCATAAAGGTGGCCGCGCGCTGGATTTCTCGATTGTTAACAGACACCCAAAAGAAATCAAGATTTAACATTTAAAAGCTAAATTTAGCAATAATCGAAGAAGATCCAGATGCTTTTTGCGCTTGTTTCGTAACCGTAGATAAACGTGGGTACACAATTTTGACCCGGAGACGAAAAACTAGAGCAACGTGTGGAGAAGACCGCTTAGCCGAAGGGTCTTCTCCACCAGCCAAGGGTTCAAGCTGTCTGCGTCCGCTGGAAAAACAATGACCTCTGTATTTTGGGATGCGGAATGTGTAATAATGATCAACTATTAGGTATGTAGGTTCTTACACATCTAATAAAAAATATGCGAAGTACTAAATAATAAACGTCGTCGAAAATTGCGTGCTGGAGTGCTTTTACATCATGATAATCGATCTAATATTGCAGGAGTTTCTATATTCTTCGGACTCAATTCCGAGTTATTTTCACCTCTCTAAACACGCGACGGTGGGGTGACGTATGATGTACAGGCTTTTTACGAGGCCCAGTATCAAGCCTTTTTTCCAAAGTAATTAACAAACTCACAAAACGCTGTTCAGGGTGTATTCGTTTGAAAGGCGGTGTTGAAAAATAAATACAATTTACATATACTTATCCTAGAGTTTTATTGAGTTTTCAAACATTTTTAATTTAAATATGTACTTATCTATAGGTACATTTATATATGATTTGTGGATGTGTGTACATTTTAAATATGAATTTATGTGTAAATATATATAATGTGTCTTTATATATTATTCTACGTTATTTTTGTTTTTGGCACCTATCACATTATTTCTACACGTCTCAGGTTGACTGGAAGAGTAATTAGATGCAGATTTTCTGTGCAATAGCGGTTTTCTTCAGGATCCCTAAGACACGCCAGAAGCTTGTCAAAGCGAAAATCTTCGACTTGAACCACGGATTGCATATATTTATGATTTTCCTTTTAATTTCTTGTCATCATTAAAATTGCGCACAATCTTACTTGACACGTATTGAAGCTGATATAAAGGATACAGCAAAGTAAAATAGACAACATAAAATATTTACAAACATCATTATCTCTACGAGGCGTTATTATGTCAGACTCATCATTATTGTGGACTTAAATATAATTCCAATGTAATGAAAAAATATACAACGTACATTTTAAACGTGGTTCATTTTCGGATATTGAGATAATTGATCTACGCTTAACTATCAGGTAATTATGTCTCAAGAAGAATTCGAGAAATTTCAAACACGTGGAGGGCACTTGTTGAATGCCAATTTCATAAAATCTAACAAAAAGGAAATTTCGTTAAAAAAATATCGTGGTCTATGTCTAATGTGCTTTTAGTTTTCTTAAAAATTTGCTTTATTTTAAATATTTGCGGTCAAGGTCTACTACGTACTCATTGTTTTTATTTTGGCTGCAGAATTTGATAAGTCTTTGTTTTGTATTCTGAATGATTACTACCGGAGACTTGACATCAATCTGTTTACCATGTTTTTATTAACTTGCTGTCGTATAATACGTTTGTTCGGGCAGAATTTAGTAATTAATTTTAAACTAACTTCCCGATGAGCTAGAAACTTGAAATTTTGAAAATCGCTCATCATCGGATGATAATGTAAGAATATGAAAAAAGTGGTATATTAAAAAAATATACATATTTTTATTTAAATTCACTTCTTACTGATAACAATGCATCCAATTTAAGCCCTGAGATGTACAACTCATGTATATTTCTATTTTTAGTCAAGGAATAAGTACTCATCTACCCTTACTGTTGCGGGTACAGTCTATGAAAATTCAGTGCCTTATATAAGCCTCCCCCATAGATTGTCTTGTAGGGGGGACATTCAGCACAGTTGCCACACTTGGCAGGTGAGTTCGCAGCCACAATTTTCTTTTATTGTTATTAGGAAGACGCTGCCGCCTATCCCGGTCCTTGTTTGTTTTTCTTTGTCGCCTCTTACCCACCCACGGGACTTAACACCCACGGGATAAGATGGGATATACACAAAACAATTTTTTGCTGTGTGGTAACGGTGTAAGAAAATCCGTCCCCTCTTTTCGTTCCGCGGGTCTCGTAAAAACCGTCTATGGGAAATACCATAAAGTTCCTATATATGTGGCATCCTATAGACAGCGGTATACCATTTCATTTATGCCAGATATGAAATATTCGGATGGTAAGGTGAGTATAAGGAACAGAAGACCCTTTTAATTAGAAGCGAAGCATTCAATTTATTAGTCCTCAGGAGTGACAACGTGTCTGTCTATGCTCGTGTGTTATTATACTTAAATATTTCAGATGAAGCATCATCCCTGGTGATGAATATCATTTTTTATAACGTTAGGGTAGCAAATTAGTTGGTCAACTGATGGTAAACGACTACTGCAAGCGATAGACACAGTAAATTCTAAGTATAGGAGCAAAGAAAACTACTTTACGGAACTTACTTTTCTTTATATCTACGCGGTAGAGCCATGCTGCAGTTATATTAGTAATATAGTTGTAGCATAAATGGGTCGGCTCGACCGGGGAAGGACCATGCTCTCACAGAATACCAGCGTGAAATGGCAGCTTGATGTTGCTGTGTTTCGTATGGTGAGTGTAAAGAACCGGAGACCCTTTATACTGGAAATGGGGCATTCCATCTTAGTCCTCACGGATGAGAACGCATCTGCATTTTGAATCGTAATCGAAGACAGATGTAGATGTAGATGTGACACAGCAACCACTTACCATCAGGTGGACTGTGTGCTCGTTTGTCACCATATCCTATAAAAAAAAACTTTTTTATACAAATACGGTTAGATGAGTACTCATCGTGTAGTGGTGGTGTAAGAATATCAAATATCCGGATGGCGTTCAGTCTATAACAACGTGTTCCTTTGTTTTCCACTGCATTATTATAATAGAGGAAGTATATTGACACTGTACAGTCTACATTTACCTCTGACATGTTCCTATTTGTTTATATTAGCTTTTAATAAAACGAAGAATCTTCTAAAATAATTAAAACTGCCCAGATACCACTCTTATTAGACATCTAGAAAATACATTAAACAAACATAAAAAATCACCAAAGGAAAAACATGTACGTGGTAAAGCCACGGTGCAGATATATTATGTTTGTAGCATAAAAAGCCATGACGTGGGTACTGTAAAGCTCCCGAAACGTGGTAAATGACAAACTTTAAAGAAAAATTCGTAAAATAATTTATTTCATAGGAGTGATATCTATAAACTGCTCGTGAAAAGTGTGAGGACATATTTTTTACTCAGAAATAATATTAATAGCCTGCAACGAACACACGATTTGTACGTAATAGAGCCACGCTATAGCTACTCGAATATTATGGTTGTAGCACAAATGAGTCGGCTCGACCGGGGTAGCAGCTTAATGTTGCTGAGCTTCGTTTTGTGAGTGTACACAACTGGATACACTATTTACTAGAAAGGCATTCCATCTCAGTTCACAGGAGTGAGAACGTATCTGAATTTTGATTCTTAATTGAAGGTAAATGTATAGACGTCAATGGCCCACAACATTCACGTACCATCAGGTGGACTGTGTGCTCGTTTGTCACCCTTATTCTATTAAAAAAAATATGCAATTCCCCTGGTGTTGCATTTAACGACGAGCGATAGTCGACACTTATACCACCAGGTGGGCCGCATGCTCTTCTATTAAAAAAGTAACAGCCTACATACTCATAATTAGAAATAAGGCCTATTTCTTTCGTTTTTAAGGGAATTATGGAAAATTAGGCTCCGTTGCTTCAACGTAAATTTACTTAATTTCATCGTCATCATCATCACAACCTATAAAAGTCCACTGCTGAACATAGACCTCCCTCATGGATTGCCTCATAGAGTGAATTTTGCCGTAGTTGCCACGCTTGGCGAGCGGGTTGTTAACCGCAGTATTTTATTATTTTGTGTTGTTATCAGGAAGCTGCTGCTGCCCATCTCCTGTTCCTGTTTCAGTTCCCTTCTGTCGCCTCTTGCGACACCCACGGCACGATATGCGGTAGTGGATGTTCTTACACCACCACTACACGGTTTACTTACTTTATTATTTTGTGTTGTTATCAGGAAGCTGCTGCTGCCCATCTCCTGTTCCTGTTTCAGTTCCCTTCTGTCGCCTCTTGCGACACCCACGGCACGATATGCGGTAGTGGATGTTCTTACACCACCACTACACGGTTTACTTACTTTATTATTTTGTGTTGTTATCAGGAAGCTGCTGCTGCCCAGCACCTGTTCCTGTTTCAGTTCCCTTCTGTCGCCTCTTGCGACACCCACGGCACGATATGCGGCAGTGGATGTTCTTACACCACCACTACACGGTTTACTTACTTTATTATTTTGTGTTGTTATCAGGAAGCTGCTGCTGCCCATCTCCTGTTCCTGTTTCAGTTCCCTTCTGTCGCCTCTTGCGACACCCACGGCACGATATGCGGTAGTGGATGTTCTTACACCACCACTACACGGTTTACTTACTTTATTATTTTGTGTTGTTATCAGGAAGCTGCTGCTGCCCATCTCCTGTTCCTGTTTCAGTTCCCTTCTGTCGCCTCTTGCGACACCCACGGCACGATATGCGGCAGTGGATGTTCTTACACCACCACTACACGGTTTACTTACTTTATTATTTTGTGTTGTTATCAGGAAGCTGCTGCTGCCCATCTCCTGTTCCTGTTTCAGTTCCCTTCTGTCGCCTCTTGCGACACCCACGGCACGATATGCGGTAGTGGATGTTCTTACACCACCACTACACGGTTTACTTACTTTATTATTTTGTGTTGTTATCAGGAAGCTGCTGCTGCCCAGCACCTGTTCCTGTTTCAGTTCCCTTCTGTCGCCTCTTGCGACACCCACGGCACGATATGCGGCAGTGGATGTTCTTACACCACCACTACACGGTTTACTTACTTTATTATTTTGTGTTGTTATCAGGAAGCTGCTGCTGCCCATCTCCTGTTCCTGTTTCAGTTCCCTTCTGTCGCCTCTTGCGACACCCACGGCACGATATGCGGTAGTGGATGTTCTTACACCACCACTACACGGTTTACTTACTTTATTATTTTGTGTTGTTATCAGGAAGCTGCTGCTGCCCATCTCCTGTTCCTGTTTCAGTTCCCTTCTGTCGCCTCTTGCGACACCCACGGCACGATATGCGGTAGTGGATGTTCTTACACCACCACTACACGGTTTACTTACTTTATTATTTTGTGTTGTTATCAGGAAGCTGCTGCTGCCCAGCACCTGTTCCTGTTTCAGTTCCCTTCTGTCGCCTCTTGCGACACCCACGGCACGATATGCGGCAGTGGATGTTCTTACACCACCACTACACGGTTTACTTACTTTATTATTTTGTGTTGTTATCAGGAAGCTGCTGCTGCCCATCTCCTGTTCCTGTTTCAGTTCCCTTCTGTCGCCTCTTGCGACACCCACGGCACGATATGCGGTAGTGGATGTTCTTACACCACCACTACACGGTTTACTTACTTTATTATTTTGTGTTGTTATCAGGAAGCTGCTGCTGCCCAGCACCTGTTCCTGTTTCAGTTCCCTTCTGTCGCCTCTTGCGACACCCACGGCACGATATGCGGCAGTGGATGTTCTTACACCACCACTACACGGTTTACTTACTTTATTATTTTGTGTTGTTATCAGGAAGCTGCTGCTGCCCATCTCCTGTTCCTGTTTCAGTTCCCTTCTGTCGCCTCTTGCGACACCCACGGCACGATATGCGGTAGTGGATGTTCTTACACCACCACTACACGGTTTACTTACTTTATTATTTTGTGTTGTTATCAGGAAGCTGCTGCTGCCCATCTCCTGTTCCTGTTTCAGTTCCCTTCTGTCGCCTCTTGCGACACCCACGGCACGATATGCGGCAGTGGATGTTCTTACACCACCACTACACGGTTTACTTACTTTATTATTTTGTGTTGTTATCAGGAAGCTGCTGCTGCCCATCTCCTGTTCCTGTTTCAGTTCCCTTCTGTCGCCTCTTGCGACACCCACGGCACGATATGCGGCAGTGGATGTTCTTACACCACCACTACACGGTTTACTTACTTTATTATTTTGTGTTGTTATCAGGAAGCTGCTGCTGCCCATCTCCTGTTCCTGTTTCAGTTCCCTTCTGTCGCCTCTTGCGACACCCACGGCACGATATGCGGTAGTGGATGTTCTTACACCACCACTACACGGTTTACTTACTTTATTATTTTGTGTTGTTATCAGGAAGCTGCTGCTGCCCATCTCCTGTTCCTGTTTCAGTTCCCTTCTGTCGCCTCTTGCGACACCCACGGCACGATATGCGGTAGTGGATGTTCTTACACCACCACTACACGGTTTACTTACTTTATTATTTTGTGTTGTTATCAGGAAGCTGCTGCTGCCCAGCACCTGTTCCTGTTTCAGTTCCCTTCTGTCGCCTCTTGCGACACCCACGGCACGATATGCGGCAGTGGATGTTCTTACACCACCACTACACGGTTTACTTACTTTATTATTTTGTGTTGTTATCAGGAAGCTGCTGCTGCCCATCTCCTGTTCCTGTTTCAGTTCCCTTCTGTCGCCTCTTGCGACACCCACGGCACGATATGCGGTAGTGGATGTTCTTACACCACCACTACACGGTTTACTTACTTTATTATTTTGTGTTGTTATCAGGAAGCTGCTGCTGCCCATCTCCTGTTCCTGTTTCAGTTCCCTTCTGTCGCCTCTTGCGACACCCACGGCACGATATGCGGTAGTGGATGTTCTTACACCACCACTACACGGTTTACTTACTTTATTATTTTGTGTTGTTATCAGGAAGCTGCTGCTGCCCATCTCCTGTTCCTGTTTCAGTTCCCTTCTGTCGCCTCTTGCGACACCCACGGCACGATATGCGGTAGTGGATGTTCTTACACCACCACTACACGGTTTACTTACTTTATTATTTTGTGTTGTTATCAGGAAGCTGCTGCTGCCCATCTCCTGTTCCTGTTTCAGTTCCCTTCTGTCGCCTCTTGCGACACCCACGGCACGATATGCGGTAGTGGATGTTCTTACACCACCACTACACGGTTTACTTACTTTATTATTTTGTGTTGTTATCAGGAAGCTGCTGCTGCCCAGCACCTGTTCCTGTTTCAGTTCCCTTCTGTCGCCTCTTGCGACACCCACGGCACGATATGCGGCAGTGGATGTTCTTACACCACCACTACACGGTTTACTTACTTTATTATTTTGTGTTGTTATCAGGAAGCTGCTGCTGCCCATCTCCTGTTCCTGTTTCAGTTCCCTTCTGTCGCCTCTTGCGACACCCACGGCACGATATGCGGTAGTGGATGTTCTTACACCACCACTACACGGTTTACTTACTTTATTATTTTGTGTTGTTATCAGGAAGCTGCTGCTGCCCATCTCCTGTTCCTGTTTCAGTTCCCTTCTGTCGCCTCTTGCGACACCCACGGCACGATATGCGGTAGTGGATGTTCTTACACCACCACTACACGGTTTACTTACTTTATTATTTTGTGTTGTTATCAGGAAGCTGCTGCTGCCCATCTCCTGTTCCTGTTTCAGTTCCCTTCTGTCGCCTCTTGCGACACCCACGGCACGATATGCGGTAGTGGATGTTCTTACACCACCACTACACGGTTTACTTACTTTATTATTTTGTGTTGTTATCAGGAAGCTGCTGCTGCCCATCTCCTGTTCCTGTTTCAGTTCCCTTCTGTCGCCTCTTGCGACACCCACGGCACGATATGCGGCAGTGGATGTTCTTACACCACCACTACACGGTTTACTTACTTTATTATTTTGTGTTGTTATCAGGAAGCTGCTGCTGCCCATCTCCTGTTCCTGTTTCAGTTCCCTTCTGTCGCCTCTTGCGACACCCACGGCACGATATGCGGTAGTGGATGTTCTTACACCACCACTACACGGTTTACTTACTTTATTATTTTGTGTTGTTATCAGGAAGCTGCTGCTGCCCATCTCCTGTTCCTGTTTCAGTTCCCTTCTGTCGCCTCTTGCGACACCCACGGCACGATATGCGGTAGTGGATGTTCTTACACCACCACTACACGGTTTACTTACTTTATTATTTTGTGTTGTTATCAGGAAGCTGCTGCTGCCCATCTCCTGTTCCTGTTTCAGTTCCCTTCTGTCGCCTCTTGCGACACCCACGGCACGATATGCGGTAGTGGATGTTCTTACACCACCACTACACGGTTTACTTACTTTATTATTTTGTGTTGTTATCAGGAAGCTGCTGCTGCCCAGCACCTGTTCCTGTTTCAGTTCCCTTCTGTCGCCTCTTGCGACACCCACGGCACGATATGCGGCAGTGGATGTTCTTACACCACCACTACACGGTTTACTTACTTTATTATTTTGTGTTGTTATCAGGAAGCTGCTGCTGCCCATCTCCTGTTCCTGTTTCAGTTCCCTTCTGTCGCCTCTTGCGACACCCACGGCACGATATGCGGTAGTGGATGTTCTTACACCACCACTACACGGTTTACTTACTTTATTATTTTGTGTTGTTATCAGGAAGCTGCTGCTGCCCGTCTCCTGTTCCTGTTTCAGTTCCCTTCTGTCGCCTCTTGCGACACCCACGGCACGATATGCGGCAGTGGATGTTCTTACACCACCACTACACGGTTTACTTACTTTATTATTTTGTGTTGTTATCAGGAAGCTGCTGCTGCCCATCTCCTGTTCCTGTTTCAGTTCCCTTCTGTCGCCTCTTGCGACACCCACGGCACGATATGCGGTAGTGGATGTTCTTACACCACCACTACACGGTTTACTTACTTTATTATTTTGTGTTGTTATCAGGAAGCTGCTGCTGCCCATCTCCTGTTCCTGTTTCAGTTCCCTTCTGTCGCCTCTTGCGACACCCACGGCACGATATGCGGCAGTGGATGTTCTTACACCACCACTACACGGTTTACTTACTTTACATCCTTCGAAATGATAAAAATTACTTTCTGAAGAGAAATAAATGACACAAAATATAAGCAAAGACAATAGAGCACCAAAGCGACCATCTATAAACGTTTCACTTTCGGCGGAAATGTATGTATCTTAAGTAATATTATAGCGACGATCCACGTTTTCTTTTTCTTTCAATAGAAAATCGTTTTGATTGCGCTGTAGTCAAGTTAACAAATTCTGTTTATAGACTTAGAGTAATGCCAAAAAAGGTAATCACGAAATATAAACCGGATACTGTGATCGAGTTATTGTTAAGTTTTTACTTATCTTATCGGCAATTATTAAATTATTATTTACACTTATCGTTAAGAGCCGAACAACATATCTTTTTTTAAATATATTATAAGGGGGAAAACGAGCAGTCGCAGCCATTTTCATGACTACCGACGCCCATAGATATCTGTCTGGATGTAATACAGATGCGTTGCCCTCCTTTCCCCTCCCCACCCCAAGGGCCACCGGATACTTGCACACCGCACGAAACGCGACAGCTCAGCTGCCACTTTACGCCGGTATCGTGTAAGCGAGAGGTACTTCCCCGGTCGTGCCGGCCCAATTCGGCTACATGCATGCAAGCAGCGTGGCACTACCTCTTTCAAAAGGGTTCTGGGTCCAAGTCTGCTAGTTATGTACAGAGTAGATGAAAATAGAGTAGAATAGAATGACAATAGATGCAGGTGGCTCAGAACCGTGCTTCTTGGCATTTCTTGGGGAAAGTTTATCTTCAGCAGTAGTTTTGTGAAGGGCTTTAATGAATGTATGAATAAAATGATTGTTTATTTCAATATAAAAGCATATGCACATTATTCAATACCTCTTCATAAGTCAAAAGATCAAAATCCCACTGGTGAATATAGGACTCGCCACGCTTGGCAGACGGAATGACGTTCGCAGTACCATGTGAACCATTTTGAAATACAATGAAATATATTTTTTCCTTTGTTGCAGATATCATAAAATAAATAACCGTACACAGTCTTACAGCATACATTCGCAAGTATTGCCCCAAACATCTACATTGCAAGAAACCGGAAAACAGATCAATGATTCAGTGGTGACAACTCCAAATACATTTTCTGATTTTTTCGTAACTAATCCAACTCCGAAATATGAAAATATGTATAATTGAACAAAAACCAATATAGACAGTAAATATAGAAACCAATCACAGCCAAATTTAGAACCAAATTCATTTGGCAATACGGAAAGTGTAGAAGCCAAAATAAGTGTCGAATATTCAGACGAAATTTTGGACCAAAACCGTCCTTACAACGTTTTTAATAGTGAAAAGACAGAAATTATATTTAATTTTGATGATAATCAAGAAATTTCCAATATGAATAATTTAAAAATTATCACATGTAAGCTACTTTTAAATGGACGAACATAAAGCTATAAAAAGGCTGTTTTTAGTTTTATTAATACACTTAACAACAAAAATGACCAAAAAAGATCAGTAAACACACAAACTGATGAAGTCTCAGTTATTTCTATTGAGGAATACAATGTCATTAAAATTATGATCAGAAATAATATTATGAAAGTTTTGTAACACACAACACACAAAAATTCCAATGACAGCTTGGTTGATAACCATTCAAAAAACACAAGGAATGAAAATTTACTGAACTTTGGCAATGTATCTCGTTGCGAAGCAGTTTTCAGACAATCAGAAAAAAACAAATCAATAATCATGGGCGTATATAACTCCGTTATTAAAAATGAAGAAAATATGAAGACCATTTTTAATAAAACATTTACTTTAGTATCAGATTTAATTGGTGAAATTTTGAATAATGAAATGCCAAATTATGCAATAAACTTACCAGATAAGTTATCATTTCCTGCTATCAACAAAATTAATATCAAAATTGATATGAATGATGAAACGAGGCTTTTATTATCTCAACATATAAAACAGCTTCAGGATTTTCGACTGAACCAACAAATCGGGTATGAATTTTCCACTCAACAGCAACACGAAGAACCACAATTTAGAATGCAGCAATCTAACAACAGATATGCGAAAGTTCAGGGCGTAAGAACTTACAACACGAACAACTGGCCTAGGATATGCAAATACTATTAAATTTCATTTTGCCTAATTTATAATTAAAACTTTACAAAAAGTATTAATTACACGTAAATACATGCATCTTTATGAATTGAAATATTTAATGTAACTCTAATTTTATAGATTATAATAAATATTAATCAGAAATTAAATTTCAAATTGAAAAGGTATCCTTTTCTTATTTATAATATATGAATTTCTTTATAAATCTATTTTCTTTTTGTAGGGTCATAACCTAGAGGCTACAAACGTACAACTCCCCACACTGCAAAAAATAACACCTAATCAGAGTCACCACATTGGAGTTTTGGAAGCTGTTCCCCACCCAAAAGGTCAAACCAGGTGCTTGTATTCTCTTGGAGATTCAGGTAACTATAAAAATTATAATAATCAACGACAACATCCGTATCGCAATCAAAACCACGATATAAACAGGCCTCCAGGCGCTCGGGGTCAATATGATTTCAACAGCAATGTAATGGTGTTACATCAACAACAACAACAACAACAACACCTTCAACAGAATGCTATACTGGTGCAACAAAATAATAACTGGCAACAAGATGCCGCTGGCCACAAGTAGTATATTATACCACATAGTTTTTAAGCGCTTTCATTACATACATTTCTTTATATGTACGTACTCAATTGTGCCAATTTAATTTTAATTTCAAATACATGAATTTATAAAATTTGTATTCGATTTATGTCTATTTCTGTTGTCGATATATCAAATTTTGTAACAATTTACCTTCACGAAATTACTGATGTGTTACTTACTTACATACATGTTGATGTTAATAATAATATTAAAGAACTAAAAACATAATAATATATTAAAAAAAAAAACTCTTGATGTTGTGAATAATATTAGCTATTATCATTCTCATGTAATTAAATATTATACTTATACTTTTTAAAATAAATCTTATTGCACTTTCCTGTTACATATGAAACTACAATTACATTTATTGACATTCGTATATCGATAAAATCTTATCAAATTACGTCCAGTATAAGTCAAATAATAAAAATATTGATATTTGTGTGCAACTTTCTCTTTTAAATTGCTAGGGTGGATAGATATATAAGACTTCAACAAAAATGTATACTTAGTTTGCGCATTTAAAAGCTCAAAAATTGAGCTTCCATACATATACTCTCGCGGAGGACCGTAACCTCCGTGTTGTAGTTCGCGGACTCCCTAAGAAGCTCGATACAGATTTCATCTTAAGCGATCTTAAATCGCAAAACCTCCCTGTTAGAGAAGTGCACAGGATGCACCACCCAACAGATAAGAAACGATACCTAGATCTCTGTCTTGTCATACTGGACCTGTCTCCAGAGGGCAAACAAATATATAATATAACTAGAATATGCAATCTCACGGGGATTGCAGTAGAGTCCCCGCGTAATAGGGGCATCGTTGGCCAATGCCACCGATGCCAATTATACGGCCACTCGGCTAAGAATTGTTTCGCCAGGCCTAGGTGCGTCAAGTGCCTAGGCGATCATGGCACTACTGAGTGCCCCCGAACGCCCGAGACGGAGAGCCCTCCAAGCTGTGTTCTGTGCGGCGAAGAGGGACACCCAGCGAGCTATCGCGGGTGTTCCAAAGCGCCGCGTAGGAAGCAGAATGGAGGAGCAATCCGGCGCGGGCGTGCGGGCAACCCCAGTAGGTCGCGCCCACGGCATTCTGCCCCTTCGGTTGCACCAATCTCGGTGCCGCAACCCGCGCCCGCTCAGGCTACAGCCAAGCCCGCCCCCGTTAAAGGGACTTCCGAGCAAGGCCCAAGCCTTCCGGTGCCTTCAGCACCTAAGCCCAATGCATGGGTTAAGCCCCCGGCGATTGTCAGCGCGGCCGCCTCACGGCCATTGCCTCCTCGCCAGGCCCAGAAACCCAAACCCGCCCCTCAGGCACCGTCAAACATCAACACTGACCTTTCGTTAGTGTTCAACTTCGCTAGCAGCTTTAATGTGGCCGAAGTCACAACTCTAGCCCGCAAACTTCGCGAAGCTAAATCGATTCAGGATAGGCTCGATGCTACCATTGAGCATCTTAGTCTTATCCAAGCGATAGGTTCGTTCCAGTGCGCCTAAGCGACTCCTTTCTTTTTTTTAACTAAAATGGAAGTTAGATCTATAGGTAGAACTAAGCCTAGGTCTCTGACTGTCGCGTACTTTAATGCAAACGGTGTCAGAGATCAAAAGGAAGAGATCATGTATTTTATACGCGACCATGATATCGACATCATGCTAGTGCAAGAGACCTTCTTGAAACCTAGTTTGAGCGATCCCAAAATAGCCAATTATACCCTAGTAAGAAATGATAGGTTGACCGGACCTAAAGGCGGCACCTTGATCTACTACAAAAGGTCCTTGCAATGTGTACCGATAGATACTCCGCCGCTTACTAACTTAGAAGCGTCGGTCTGTAGGATAGCACTTACTGGCCATCCGCCATTAATAATTGCATCAGCATACTTACCTCCTTTAAAAAGTATATTAGATTCCGACATATCGGCTCTATTAAACCTAGGCCCTAGCGTATTAATCGCAGGTGACCTAAATAGTAAACACGTTAGCTGGAATTCTAACGTTAACAACCTAAACGGAAAAATACTTAGAGACCTCACGGAGAGACTTAACTTCGATGTTATCGCTCCCGAGAGTCCAACTCGCTATCCTTTTTCAAACAACCAACATCCGGACGTCCTCGATATAGCATTACTAAAAGACATCCGACTTAGTATCAATTCGATAGAGACTATTATAGAGCTAGTTTCAGACCACAGGCCGGTCGTTTTACAACTGGGCCAGCCGGCAGGTGAGGTCCCTCAGACCAAAACTATTGTCGACTGGCGTAAACTTGAGGTCAAACTTAAGTCTACGAACTCCCAGCATTTGAACACTATACCTGACAAGATAGACTCGCTGGAGGAGGCCGATAGGGCGATTAGCGCCCTCTCGACTCACCTCACATCAGCGGTCGAAGATTGCACCCGTAAGGTTCGTGTATCGAGCGATCAATACACGAAACTTCCGGCAGATGTTCGACGACTGATTAGAGCGAAGAATTCCGCGCTTAAAACGTACGACCGCTATCGCACGGAAACCAATAAACTTAGGGTACGTTCTCTACAAAGCGAGATTAAACAACGAGTAGCCGAGTTTAGAAACGATAACTGGGATAACCTCTTAGAAGGTATCGAACCATCCCAAGACGCCTTCTGGAGACTAACAAGAGCTCTTAAAGCCGACAAATCCGCACCGATGCCACCTCTCGTGAGGCTGGACCACCCCGATCTCGCCCTTGACGATCTCGAAAAAGCCGAATGCCTAGCAGACAGCCTAGAGTACCAGTGCACGCCATCCACCGCACCAATAGATCCCGCTCACCTATTAGAGGTAGAATCGGAAGTAGAACGTAGGTCTGCGCTGCCACCAGCGGGTGAACCTCTCGATCCTGTGACAGTAGATGAAGTCACCGAAACCATTAAAAGTCTTAAAAATAGATCAGCCCCTGGGCCAGACGGCATCAGTAACAAGGTTATCAAATCCCTTTCGGCGCCACTTATTTGCCTCCTTGTAGGAATATTTAACACCTTTCTCACGAACTGCTCTTTTCCGGACATCTGGAAAGAAGCAGACGTAATAGGGATCCCAAAACCGGGTAAACCGCGTAATCGTCCCTCTAGTTACAGACCCATTAGCCTGCTCAACACATTGGGCAAACTATACGAGCGCATTATTCACAAGCGTCTCCGTCATTACACCGAAGCTAACGGACTCCTCCCAGACGAACAGTTCGGCTTTAGAGCCAATCACTCATGCACTCACCAGATTCATCGCCTAACAGAATACATTCTGTCTGGCTTCAGTCAAAACCCGTTAAGAAAAAAGTCTCGAAACACGGGAGCCCTCTTCTTCGATGTCGCGAAAGCGTTTGACAAGGTCTGGCACGACGGCTTGATTTACAAGCTGTACAAACTGAACGTGCCCGATAGGCTCGTGCACATCATACGAGCTTTCCTTTCGAACCGCACTTTTCGATATCGAGTAGAGGGAACTCGTTCTACGAAACGTTTCCTTAAGGCCGGGGTTCCACAGGGCTCCGTACTATCCCCACTCCTTTTCACACTTTTCACGAGTGATATCCCAAAAGACCCCGTGGTGAACACCGCACTTTTTGCCGACGATACGGCACTCTTTGTGTCAGACCCCAACAAAAATAGACTCGCCATAAAGATCCAAAAAGCGACCAATCGCCTTGGTGAATGGTTTCGCCTATGGAGAATTGATGTAAATCCCGAAAAAAGTGTAGCAGTGTACTTTCAACGGAATTCTACAGGAGGTTCTAAACCCAAAACAATCTCTCTATACGACCGCCCAATCCCTTGGGAAAAATCGGCCAAATACCTAGGCGTCACTTTCGACTCCCGCATGAGTTTCAAGACGCACATAAGTGTAGTACGCAACAAAGCCAAGTCAATAATTGGCCGTCTACACCCACTCGTTAGCAGTAAGAGCAAACTGTCGCTAAGACACAAACTCCGACTGTACAAAACCTGCATTAGACCGGTTATGTCCTATGCAAGTGTAGCTTTCGCCCACACATATAAGACCCATATTCTAAAACTCCAAAGAGTACAAAATTTTTTCATCCGGAGAGCCACCGGCGCACGGTGGTACCAAAGGAACTCTGACTTACACAACGATTGTGAACTACCATCTATCTCCGAATATTTTAAGGAGATGTCCCAACGCTACTTTGACAAGGTAGAAACCCACCCTAACCCGCTAGTGACAAACGCAGCTAACTACGTTCCGATAGCAAACGTCGCGCCCTATCTCCGTAGACCGCGAAATGTTTTAATAGAACCACCAATATCGCTCGATCCAGCCGACCCAAGCGTCGCAGGCACATCACATAACGACACTACACCCACACTAAATGGTACAAACACAAATAGGACAACGAATGGGACGCGTCGCACCCGCAGACGGGCACGACGCGTTCCAGCACACACCGCGTACACACCGTACACCCGCGTTCCTGGGCAGTTCTCACCGCCCAGACCATCGACCGACACGAGCTGAGCAGTCAGAGACGGGGGTCCGCACACCCCCCCTCGGACTGCGGTTAGATAGCTCAAAGAAAAACGCCTAAAAGGCGACATGATGATTGGTAACAATATCAAATCATAAACCATCTCATCATCATCCTCACCTCATTGCCTTTCCCTTTTTAATTAGCTCGCGGCCTTGCAGGCCGCGAGCCCTGAGACAAGATGAAGCTGTAAGAGACGCATAGTCTAACAGCACTAACATCAAGATAATAGAATATACTTAGTTAAAAGACGTATATAAAGACTAGTGATGAAATAATTCTTACACTCTATTTTTTATTTATGCTGTATAGTGGCGGCGTATATTAATCCATTATGCCATATCGTAAAAGACGACACAGAAAAATTAAACACGAGATGGGCAGCAGCCTTTTTCTGGTAACAAATCAAAATAATAAAAAAAACTGCGAATGCCAACGTGCCAGCCCATTGTGGCAGATATGGCAGTTATACTCCTCAAGAGCCAATCTATGGAGGAGGTCTATGTTCAGCGATAGATTTTTGATATGTCGTGATAAATGAATAAATGAATTTTCTTATTTATGATAGAGTTAAATTTTTCCATGGCTGGACATAGACCACATTTAATTTTTATATAGATTTATAAACATATATCTATGATTTGAAGTTGACGAGGGTGATATGTGTTTTTGATATTACAACGTTTAGAACTTGCAAAATACGCTAAGATTATCAACATGAAAATCTTAACCTGAAATTAATATAATAATAATCAATATGGTTTTAGAAAGTGAGTCTTATATACGAAGAAGCGCGAAAGCATCTGGACAGTGGCAACGATGTCTCACCTGAATTATCTCACTTCAGGACCTTTATGTCCGAGGTTCGTATCTCAAATAAGTTCGTGGACCAGATGGTATACCAGCTATAGTTCTTAAGACTGAGTTGTCTTCTGCGCTGATAGGCTTGTTCCGCTTTTCATTTGGGACTGGAATAGTGCTTAAATTCTAGAAGCTCGGCAACGTGCAGCCTATTCCAAAACAAGCAATCATGTCGACCATGTCAATTATCGATCAATATCAATCACCTACCAGAGTATCTGCAAGATTATGGAGCGTATGAATAGAATGACCTCCTCAGTGACCACGCATATTCATTATTGGATCGGATGGAAATCACAAAATGTTGAACACGCAATTGGTACATATTAATTATAGGATCGGATGGGAATTCGTTATTAAGAGGAATGTTTGCTCTATCTTGAGCTCATCTTCACTGGCCCAACGTCAACACATACACCAAAATCTCATGAAATGAATGACAAAAATCCTGTAGATGCTTCTAAAAGTCCGGGGACTGTATGGTATTGCCTACTCCCCGTTGTAAGCGAGGGGTAAAGAAATAGTTGATAAGAAATATTTAGATAACATTTTAATTTGCAGTCACTTACTTTTCTTACAATGTATTAATCTGTTATTATTTACATTATAGATATCTCTGACTATTTAACAAGGACTTACCGAACTTAAATACGTAGATATGTAAATAACATTTTAAATGTGTCAAACTGTCAAATATAAACTCGGGTAAAGGTATATTATAAATTCTGTGAACTCTTGTTGTCAATTATGATTATCAATGTCATTGAAATGACAATGATATTAACTTAAATTTTTAGTCTTCTGTTTTACTATGATTACACCTTAGTCATCAGGGGAGGGCAACGCATCTGCATTTTGATTCTTAATTGAGGATAAATGTAGACATCTATGGGCCACAGAATCTGTTTGAAACCATCAAGTGGAGTGTGAGCTTGTCTGTCACGTTCACTCTATAAAAATATCTTGAATGTACGTTATAACTATGACAAATAACTGAGTAAAGCCTTAGCCTTAGTGTAATGTCGATATTCAACTAATAATATATTTATTTTTCTGCAAAATTAGTAATTCTACCCACAAAGTTCATAAGCAATCTAAACCTAAGTCGAGCTTTCAATAAATATTAAAATACTAGTAAGTAATAAAACGTAGTAAAACTTTATCTTATTAACAAAATTATTAGTATTGTATTTGTGCCATTTAATATTGTTATTTAAAAATTAAACTATCATCAACATTATTCAAGTGAAAAGTAAACTTTGAAAATACATATTATGACGCACTGACACCGACTGACCTTGTTAGCGTCCCGTCTGGTTCAAATTCAATCATTTAGTGTTTTATATGAAAAAAGTAAAATTTATTTTATTTTACCTGCCTTAGTAGCAACGTACAACGTACAACGTACAACGAACAACGTACACAAACTTTTTTCTGCATATCTATCGCGCAGTATCTTCTGAGCGAATAAATAAGTTTCATTCCCCCTTCTTTCAAAATACTAACTAAACTTACGACAATTTTTGGATTTGAAGTATTAATAGTAGATAATAATAATCTATGGAGATAAACACATTTCAGATTCATATACGCAGTATATATGTTCAGGTATTTAACAATAAAATATTAAGAAATAAGGTAGATATAGGTACTTGTTACGACAGTAGATTAAAGCTTAGCGTGTAAGATGAAAATAAATATATTCAAGCAAAACGATGTGATATGCTGAGTAGTTCTGTAATTATAGTTAAAGATATTCCCAAACTTGCTTGTACATGTGTACTCGCATGTTTGTTGTAAATTTTATATTTTTGCCGCGCTTTTTAAAGTTCCATCAAAATATCTGAAATTTGACCAACACTTTCTATATCAAATTATTATTTTACAACATCAAATTGTTATTCGTCAAGTATATATATATATATATATATATATATATATATATATATATATATATATATATATATATATATATATATATATAAATCTGCTTTTGGCGCCCACTTGACCATAAGATATGCTGCTGATTTACCCCGGTTGCGTTCAATATACTATGCTTCAGTTTGGTCTGTGATAGGTCACTGTATAAACGTCTGAGGAGGAGCCTGTAAAACCTTTCTAATCCGCCTGGAAAGGGCACAAAGATCCATCTTAAAAGGCATGACCTTTAGGCCATACAGATTTAACACTAAAGAATTGTATGAGAAATGTCGAGTATTAATTGTGAGGCAACTGTACATTTTGAAATTAATTACAAAACAGCATATAGTTACCATTTATAATACCACTGATTGTAACAAAAACCGGGTTATAAAAAATTTATGTTTACCAACAACATGTTGGACGTCCTCTGCTAGACGGCAACATGCTTTTAACCTTTCCCTTACTGCGGCCGCCATATAACAAAAAACAGCTTTGTAACGGCGGCCTCTGTCATCAGCTCAGCTGGCGGCACTTGTTTTAAATATTTATGTTTCTCACGACCTTTGATTTATGTTTAAAGAGGTTTTAGTTATAGTTATTTAAAGCCGATAAGATTTTCGATAAGTAGAAACAATAACCATAACATTTAAATGTTTATTTTATTATGTACAGCTCTTTGTTTCTAACGGATCTTTATAAAGTGTACTTACTGACAATAAATTCTGTTTTATGAATGAAATATCGTAAGTTTTTATTTTACTTTTATGTCCTTACAATCAATAAAAGATATTCTTCCTAAATGAATCAAAATTATGCATGTAATAATTATAATAATTCTACTTTTTCACTTGCAAACATTTGCAAAAAAATTCGACAATAGACAGTTTGCGCGCGCTTTGTAACCTCATTTTCAAAACCTTTTTGTGTATATATTATAGTGTCTTCCTTTATTTTTCTTATACAATCATATAGATATAACATTTAGCAATTCCTAGTAAAAGTATTTACTATGGTATTCGAATAAGAAATATACTATTATTATCTTATTAGAAATCTTGATCGTTATGAATTGTTCGCGTAGAGGTTTTTTGTTTCTACTTTTTTATCAATTGAAACATAAAAAGTTACTGTTGTTGTAACTTAGATCATTCAAAAACATTACGTAGTAAAGATAAATAACATTACTTACAGTTTTTTTGAAAGAAAATCCAACTAAAATCACAATCACAAAACTTCAACGATTACGCAACCCACCGTACCGGCATGCAAAAGCGAATGGCTGTTATATTTGATGATGTCTATATAACCGAGTGAATATAATGCTACAGAATATTCTTTAGTTCGTTCAGAATCGAATGAAATAGTGTTCAATTGAAAATATACTGTATTTTTATATCAATTAATGACGAAAATAGCAGCACGTAATGCGGACATGTATACATGTCCTCGGTACTTGGCGGTCACAAAACTTGGACCTGTCAACATGTCCTCAGTACCTTAGGGGTACTATAGGGGGGCTATATATTTATACAACAAAATTAAGTTAACAGATATACGTCCCTTAACATGTAGAAAAGTGAATATTAAAATTAAGAATTGGCTATATAGATTATTCATAACTAAATCGATATTATTATAAATCAAATTAACAAACATACAAAAATAACACGCAAGCACAGATTTTAAAATTGCTTTATTTACATAAAATAATTAGCTGTCATTATATTAGGGAGATCACTGACTCTCGTAACACAAGTTTTCTAACCTAGCTCAGGAGTTAGAGGCTTAAAAAATATTGTAAGAAACTTTATGTCAATAAAGATTATTATTATTAATTTATACTTAAAAATGTCAGTAGTGTCAGTGAAAATCGAACCTAAGTACTGAGGGCTAACCTAAGGTAATCTTCCGTCCGCCAGATGTCGCTAGTTGGTAGTGAGATGAACTTACTCGTCACAGATGGGCACACAGTGTTATTGTTATTGAAAGTTACGTTTTAAATAAAAGTTTTTCGGTCTAGCGTATCCTACATATACTTACACAAATCAATATCTGAATGGTTTGCTCTTTAATTCTTTAAACATATTTAGTATATTTTTTTTAACTCTTTCACTGTTAGGAATATCTGTATTTTCGTTAATCCATTTCTTGTATAATTATTAAATTACAAAGAAACATCCACCTCCACACTTTTTAAGCAATTTAACTCCTTCCCCTTAAGCATTAAAATATTTCACCTCATTTCAAAGTGGCGTTGACCTGTTGGCGAAAAAATGTGGAAGCTTTCTGCGAGCGCTTACTTTAGCCTAAGCTAAGTTTTTTGTTTCAGTGTAATAACAACTAGACAATAAAAAACTGCGGTTGCCAACCCGCGTGCCAAGCGCGGCCACTGTGGAAAATGTTGCCTTTATGTGGCAATGTATGGGGAGGTCTATGCTCAGCAACGGACTTTGATAGGCTGTTACTACTGACAAACGTTAAAATATAGAATATTTGTTATTAATATAAAGGAAACCAAAATATTAAAACTTAAATTATTACTTTAATATTTCTTCCTAAAGTCAACAAAACAAAACACTTGTAATTAAATCAGTGTCTGTATGTCAAATGACTTGGACAATCTAGTATTATGGTGCAAACTGCAAATCGAATGTTATGAGCTTGAATATTGACAAATGCCACGTTTCACTAGAAAAAAGCTCTCAGTGATTAGATATTATTGTATTGACGATGTACCATTACAAGGTTGATCATATTAGAGATTTGGGTGTAATTTTCGATACCAAATTGCGATTTAATTTACATATAGATAGCATTACTAAAAGCCTTCAAGACCTTGGAGTTTGTCTTACGTACCTGTAGGGAGTTCAAAAATCCGAGCACAAAAATCGCAATCTATATGTCACTTGGGCGTAAGTAGCTTAGAATACTGCAGCGTGGTATGGAACCCTCACTACGACGTATACAAAAAGCGTATAGAAGGTGTACAAAAAAGATTCCTCTGGCACTTGACTTACAGTTGTAATTTAGCAAAACTCTTGCCTAGCTATAATGATCGTTTGAAATACTTTTATATAAAACCTCTCGTCGAGTGCAGAGAGATGTCGGACATCTTGTTCCTCTACAAAATGATAAATGGTTACATCGACGCTCCAGACGTTATATCTCATATTAATTTTGCTATTCCCAGAAGATCGCCAAGGTATAAGAAATACGCTCCATTCGTCACAAAGTTAGCACGGTCGCATCTAGGCTATTATGCTCCTCTAAACAGATTAATGAGGAGTTACAACGAGATACATAACAAATACATATATTGGTAATACCGGAAGTGAACAAATTATATTCAAAGATGGTCCATGTACTTCGAAAAAACGTCGAAAGACACAAACTTTGGATATTTTCTCAGACCCCTTACGTCGCTTTAAAACGATAGTCTCTCAACTGATAAACGATTTTTAAAATATTTATTGTGTTACTTTTTAATGTTTCTTTTTTATTACTGTATAAAATAATTTTAATCTTAATAATTGTATTTTAATGATTGTATTTTATTTTTTTTAATTAGCAATTCAAATTGATATTATTATTAACATTAAACTGACATTGTTTTCATTCTTTTACATTTTAATAATCACACACAACGTAACTCGCTATAAGAATAACCTTTTGCAACCAAAATCTAAATTAAAATTACACAGTACATGTCCTTACTCGATGTCAACAAAAATTTATAATAAATTGCCGGAATACATAAAAGCCGAAACAAATATTAATAAATTCATAAGATCTTTAAAAGAGAAACTTATTAAAAAAAGTTATTATTCAATTAATGAATACATTGAGGAATAGCATTTTTAAGTGTCTGCCCCTGCCTTTCGAGGTGCACGTGATTGTTAGAACTTGCATGTTTTGTTTAGTCTCTAAGTCACATGTAACGCAATTTGTGAATAAATAAATAAATAATTCTTTGACATTGAAGTTTTGGTATTGTTTTATATTTTCGTAATGTTTAAGAACTGTGGAGTTGTAAATCTGATTTGTACTTTTTTATTGTAATGTTCCCTTTAAGATAACTATTTATAAAGAAAAAAGCAATGTGAGTATGACAACAATATTCATGTAGTTTACCCCTATAAACGAGGTATCACTGAGCAATAAATTATTTATTGTCTACTCTTAGAAAGCTTGTAGTGTATTTCTTGTTGGTGTGACAAATAAATAAATTAATAAATCACAGAGATTTTTCTCTGAGAATATTTCAAGTAAATATTTGAAATGGAGTAATAGTTTTATATTACGTTTATTCAAATACAAATCCTTCCATTACCTATCCATCACAGCTTATAACATTCCACTGAAGAACATAGGCCTCCCTCGTAAATTGGTTCATAAGAGGAATTTCGCCATAGTAGCCTCGCTTGATATGCGGGTGGGCAACTACAGATTTTTTAATAATTTTTAGGCGTTATTAGGAAGTGACTGTTGCCTATATCCTCTTTCAGTGTCTTTTCTACAAAAGTTTATTTCGCGGATAAATACTACGCTCGCTCTCTTTATTTTTCATTGTAGCTTGTTGTGTAATCAATGGTAAATGTAGTTAAAAATTGTAAATGTAAATACTAATTGTAAATGGAAGACGAACCTAGTGGTCCGTTAGTACGAGTGTAATAGCTAGTAGTTAGAATAAAGCTCTCGAGAGCTTTTTAACTATCAGTAGCTTCTATTTAATCTTAAAATAAATAATTACAATTAATAATCTTAAATCAGTTTATTAACCTATCTATAACCTAAGTTTCACTTATTAATTATAATTAATAAGTGAAACTTAGGTTATAGTTAGGATCGCTGGTAAGATAGAAGCGGTTATGAACGCGAATTATGGTAAGTAGTTAATAAATAAACTAAACCTAATAAGGTTTTGAGTGTGAAAAATATTTTTAATAATATTAAATAAGTGTTTACTGCGAGATATGATCTTCTGTAGCTGGTTTACATATTATACATTATAGAAATAATATTTCGTACAAAATATCTTTATTTTAATTATATATACACAAAAAAATATTCATAGTTTGAACTTGGTCTTTCATCAACTTAACAGGGTACAAAAATTAAATTTAAATTATTGAAAACAAAAGGAAAGGAAGTTTTACTAACTTGATAATTGTTTGTTTACTACTAAATTTGAAATTTCATATTTAAAACGTGTTAAATGAGATTATTCGTTATCAATGAAATGTTTCATTTTTTAGAATAATTATTGATATTCAATTATGTTTACTGTTTAATTTAAATGCTAAATATTATGTTTTTTTGATAATATTTATCCATTTAGAACTATTTTCGATTTATAATAATTATAAATGTAAAACCCACACAGCCTATGCATGTCCCATGCTTTACATTTTTAAACTTGGGCGATTAAAAATTTTAAGCATTTAACTATGGTAAATCGTATATACTTTGTTTTGTATAAATGACGAAATTGGTTGAACGGAAATCATTGTTACAAAAGGACTACTTTATTCTAATAATTAAAACTACTTGAAAGAACTTTTTTTTTTTCAAAATAATATTGTACTCGTAAGTCAAAACATAAAAACGGATAAAGTACTTTTAATAAATTCTCAAATGATTTGGAAATATTTCAAAGATTTAACTATACTATCTTATTAAATTGAAACTTAATCAATCAGTATTAAATAAAGTAAATTTATAACATATTTTGAAAGACACAAGGGGTCGCTACAGAGTATCTATGTAGGTATATATGTTCATTGTATATATTATATTTAACACACTGTAATTAAATTTCGAAATGTCAGTGATAGCAGGTTGAGACATCAGCGGACATCTAGTTAATCCTGTCGGGCTTAGAAAAATCCAGTGTAATGGGAAAAAATTGTTGGTCAAAAATTTTGTTTGGCAGGTAACTGAGTGTTGTGACTGCATGCTTCGGTCAAAAGTAGTTTTTTCCAAGAAACAGTTCTGACTGTATAATAATATATTTACATAATCATACATATAATTAGATATAAATATTGAACATAATTGTATATAATATACGAGTAATTTAATAACCTATCTAGCATATTAGTTACATTTTTGCCTGGTGCACACTGACAGTGTTAGTTTGTTGACAGTTGTTTAATACTGAAAATAAAATTTCTTTCTTTTAATGTATGTACGAGTATTTGATACTAAAACTACTCTCGCAAGTTTTTTTATTCTATTATAAGCCAGTGCTTGACTAAACCCTGTCCTGTTGGTAAGTAGTGATGAAGTAGAGATAAAAAATCTTAACTCTTCTTGCCTGAAGTTTTGATATTTTTAATATAGGTGTTTATAGTTGATTGATTTTGAAACACCAGTAAATTTCGCTCTCTATCTATAAATTTAATCTCTTCTCAATGCTCAAGCACAGGTGCTTAAGACCGGAGAGAGATCAGGCGCAGGATCAACCTCTTTACGTGCTTTTTTAAACACCGCCAAATCCCTCACTCCGGGAAGCTATTGAAAATTACTTGCCAGAAATACTCGATAATTGATTTTTTGGCCTGACCCAGGATTCGAACCCAGGACCTCATGATCAGCAGTCGAAATACTACAGCCATTAGAACAACGGGGAATTCAATATAATAATGCAGTATATAGAATGCTTGCGACAGAAAATATCTATGATTTGCATTTATAGATTTTAAAATACATGTGACAGCATAAAATTATTGAATCATGGTAATAAACGGTCAGGTAAGACAGCAAAAAATATTTTCACTGTTACAAAATATTTAAAAAAATCAATTTGTTGTTTGACTTTTTCTCTTACAATTCTTTTTACATAATTTAATAACTGTGTATATTCTTAGTTTCCGGTTTGTTATTAAAAGTATAAGTATGTTTAGTAATTATATTTTGTAGAGTTCAATTATACTGACTTCTTCATAGTAATTAAAAGTTGATCAATTCTAATGTCAAGATTTCTAAAAATGCTAAGTGCGTATGTGTAAAATAAAATTTTTAATTAAAACGATAAACTGTTTTCAAGATTAAAAAAAATTTCATGCAATAGTAGGTACATAGTTGTTGAAATCAGTGCGAAAACATAGTATTTCGAAAAAATAAATAACCGACGGAAGTCATTATGTGGAAATTATACAGGTGAGGTTGGTATTTAGTTAAAACGGTCGTATTACATAATTGATAGAATCAGGCGTTACTTTGCGGAAATAAATAATTTATTACTTTACAACCTTCCGCTAACCAATTACAATGATGTGTCTTACCTGGATTGAAGAGCACCTCCCGCCCTCCCTCAATTCCATGCACTAACTCCGTCACCACTAGTCCCAGCACCACTACTCTCAACATCACTACTCCCGGCATCACTACTTCCAACACCACTATTCCAGGTAAGACACACCATCGACGACAATACGACACGTGCTTCGCCTCTACACGAGGCATCCTCAGGTGATGTAGACTCTAGGGCATCTGACCGAAACTTTACACAGTCATTTTTAATTAAGTTGGTGCTTTAATTTTTTTTGTTGTATTTATGTTTCATATAATAATAATAACCTAACCGTTCGAGATTTTAACGTTATCATATTTAAATATTTTTTGTCTTCTGAGGTCCTAATAATTTAAAAGTTCTCGGAATTTAAAGCGCAATCAATTACTCACATACCTACTTTATTAAAAATTAACGGCAATTAATCCAAAATAATTAGTAACGCCTAATTAAAATAAAGATTTTAATTAGTAATTACTAGTTATATAAATGTTGCATGTTTTTTCAAAATTTTATTTATCTATTAACGAAAATGAAATTGGAGTTAGTCGGTATTGTATACACATATTTATAGTCAATACGATTAATAATATATAAATAAATAATATTTATTATTCACAACTTGAGAATATCTATATTTGTTAAGTGTCTAATAAGTTGTAAATGAAAAGTCGCAAGTCATATCGAATTTAAAACCGTAGTAATGTGCATAATATTGTTGTTTAGCCTAAGTTGAAATAAATTAGGTTAAAACTTTTTCTCTTAAAAATAACTTAAAATATGTTAAGGTAGAAGTAGCATATTGTAATCGACAAATTATCTAGCGAGATTTTATTTATAGTAATATTTTTTTTCAGTCAAATTTGAATCATTATTTACCTCTACTTTAACACACGATTAAGAAATGAGCCAAATTAAGAGTACCTGTAACCGACGAGCATGTGTGCGTAGGTATATGGATGTGGAAGAGGTGAGAGAGGTATGTCAGGATCGTGCTAAATGGAAGTATGTAGTCTGTGCCTACACCTCTGGGTGACAGGTGTGAGTGTTTATATATATATATATATATATATATATATATATATATATATATATATATACAGGCTGTTAGTGTAAACACCGTTGTCCGTGAAACCAGTGGTTTGGTTTCACTTATAGAACGTAAATTCCATGAATTTAAAAAAAAATACGCTATCTTCTTTCATAAAATTTAAAAAGTTTCTGTCCGACACCGTCCGTAAATTCATGGATACCCTATGCGCCCGAGTGACGTAACCACTGTAAAAATCACCGCCCGCGCTAGCTACCTACACAACATTCAACCTAAAAACACAATAGGTAGATATAACCTGTGATGTAACTTTTCCTTGAAAAATTGAGATTTTACTAAAAAAAAATGTTGTTATTTTTCATTGAATTTACGTTCTATAAGTGAAACCAAACCACTGGTTTCAAGGACAACGGTGTTTACACTAACACCCTGTATATATATATTATAATTTTTATATTATACACATAATGTTGCAAAACTTTATTAGTAAACCATGAATCGAAATTATAGGTTGTTATTAATGGAACTCATTTTATGTAAAATTTTGCTTATTAGGGTAAAGTTCCTATCAATTTTAATTAGTTTTTTTTTCTTACTTATTTTGGATTACGATACTAGGAATAAATATTTTGCTTACAAATAAGATGATTCTTATCAAACATGGTTGTACCAGGTAGCAGATGTAAATATTTAGTAGCGTAATATTATATATTGATAAAACTTATAATAAGTGTATTAGAATTAAGAATATCCGCTATAAATTAGCATATCTTTAGTCAACTCTGTAGCTTGTAAAGGTGGTAATTAATTCAGAAATTAAAATAAATGTTCAAGAATTCAAATTTTTTACTGACATTTTCGATATTATTAAAATTATTTAGTTTCAGGTTTTCATCAAACACATGCAATTTTGTAAATATCTATGGTTTTCATCCTATGGATTATTATTTAATCATATAAAGGATGGTTTTAAAAAAATAATTTAAAGTATTTTTAAATCAACCATGTTTTCATATATATATATATATATATATATATATATATATATATATATATATATATATATATATATATATATATATATATATATATATATATATATATATGCATATGTGACTGTACCAAAACCCTAAAAGGTTAGGTAGAGTTAAGCCAGGAAGTGTATAACTGCAGAAGTGCATAAATACAAACAATTTTCATAATATCATGTTAACCAAAAATATTTGTTAGTGGATTTAGAATTATGCTGTAACTTTAAATCCAGTAAGATTTTAGGTCTCCAAATTATATATTTCGGAATCCGCCTGGGTGGAAATATGGCGACATCTTACATTACTTTTGTAAATAATACTTCAACTTAAGCAAGGAAATCTGCAGATGTGTTGTCACTCCGACAACCAAAATGGAATGCCTCATAACTTATAACTATATTAGCTCTGTTGGTGGCGAAACAGTTAAGAGAGGGTAATATCTATCCAGACAGTCTCCTAGGCAAAACTAGTCCCACCATGTGTTAATGTGTATTATTAGCTAATATGAATTATATATATATATATATATATCATCATTACATCATCATTACAGCCCTTCACAAGTCCACTGCTGAACATAGGCCTCCCCCAAGTAATGCCACAAAGCACGGTCATGAGCCACCTGCATCCATCGACTTCCTGCATATCTTACCAGGTCGTCACTCCATCTAGTGGGGGGTCGCCCTACACTACGCCTACCGGTACGAGGCTGCCACTCGAGAACCTTTCTTCCCCATCGGTTATCGGTTCTTCGAGCTATATGGCCGGCCCATTGCCACTTCAGTTTACTAATCCGTTGGGCTATGTCGGTCACTCTGGTTTTACTGCGGATATCCTCATTTGTGAGTCTATCACGCAGAGAAACTCCGAGCATAGCCCTCTCCATAGCTCGCTGAGCGACCTTGAGCGTCCTCATACGGCCAGCAGTGAAGGACCACGTCTCAGATCCGTAAGTCATCACTGGCAACACGCACTGGTTGTACAATCTAGTTTTTAGAGATTGAGGTATACCTGACGAGAAGATATGTCGTAATTTCCCGAACGCTGCCCAGCCGAGTTGAATCCGTCGATTGACCTCTCGGTCGAAGTTGGACTTACCTAGTCGGACTATTTGTCCCAGGTAGACGTACTCGTCAACAACTTCGAGCATAGTGCTCCTAACAACTACCGGCATAGGTGTGACATGGACATAAAACATGATCTTTGTTTTGTCCATGTTCATCTTAAGACCTATCCGTTGGGAGGCACTATTGAGGTCATTGAGCATAGTGCTTAAGTCCTCCAGCGATTCTGCCATAAGGACTATATCGTCGGCAAATCGAAGGTGAGTGATGTACTCGCCATTGATGTTAATACCGTATCCTTTCCAGTCCAGTAGCTTAAAAACGTCTTCCAAAGCAGCGGTGAAGAGTTTCGGGGATATAACATCACCCTGTCTTACACCTTTCTGCAGTTGGATAGGTTTCGAGCTCTGGTTCTGTACTCGGATAGCCATCGTAGCCCTACTGTACAAACACTTCAGCACTTCGATATACCGACAGTCAACTTGGCACCGCTGAAGGGACTGCAGCACCGCCCACATTTCGACGGAATCAAAGGCTTTCTCATAGTCCACATACGCCAGGCAGAGTGGCAAATTGTACTCTTCAGTCTTCTGTACAATCTGCCGCAGGGTATGTATGTGGTCTATGGTACTGAAGCCTTTTCGGAAACCGGCTTGTTCGGGAGGCTGGAAGTCGTCGAGTCTGCGTGCGAGACGATTCGTAATGACTCTCGAAAACAGCACGTAGACGCGGCTCAGAAGGGAAATCGGTCTGTAGTTCTTCAAGAGAGCGTTGTCGCCTTTCTTAAAGAACAAGACCACCGCACTTCTGCTCCACGCCTCTGGAGTAGTGCCACCATGGAGGACGGAATTGAAGAGCTTCTGAAGGACTTCAAGTACCGGTGTTCCACCCGCTTTCAGAAGCTCCGCTGTAATTCCATCCTCACCTGGGGCCCTGCCGTTTTTAAGGTGCTGGAGAGCCATTCTAATCTCGCTTAGACTGACGTCCGGGATATCATCGGAATAGTGTCGGATAAGACTTGCTCTTGGATCGTTACTCACACTTGCGTGTGGCTCCAACGATGATGTGTACAGCTGCCCATAGAACCTCTCAATCTCACTCAAAATCTCAGGTGTCCCGGAAACGATGCTGCCACACTCAGTCTTCAGCTTTGACAGTTGGCTCTTACGGGCAGACAGATCTCTGGCAAAGACTTTGGAGCCCTGGTTCCGCTCGATCGCTTCTTTAATACGAGCAGTATTAAAGTTGCGTAAGTCTCGCCGCATGCATTTGGAGATCTGTCTGTTCAGTTGCCTGTATGCTGTCAAATCTGTTGACGATTGCAGCCTCATCTCCCGTCTAACAGCCATGAGATTAAGAGTGTGATCGGAGAGTTTTTGTGTTCTTCTGCGGCGGGTCTTGCAGAACTTAGCTCCGACCGCATGGACAGTTTCCACGAGCTTGTCATTCATATCGTCCACTGCATTGCAATCTTGTAGGCACTGAAAGCGGTTGTGTAACTCGAGCTGAAAGTTTTCGGGATTCTGGATTAGAGCACGAGGGGGACGGAGCGTTGACTTCATTAGACGAGACCTCTCCAACTTAACGTTTAGGTTCAGTGTGCCTGTAACCATTCGGTGATCGCTGCCAGTTTTCACCCTTGCGATCACTGAGACATCACTGAACAGCTGGCGTCTGGTCGTCATAATGAAGTCAATCTCATTTTTTGTCGAACCGTCGGGGCTCGTCCAGGTCCACTTTCTGTGGGGCCGCTTCTGGAAGAAAGAGTTCATCATAAAGAGTCCCTCTTTCTCCATAAAGTCGGCCAGCTGCTGGCCCCTTCGGTTCCGTTGCCCTACTCCGAATTTCCCTAACTTCAGCTCACCGCTTTCTCTTGTGCCTAGTTTTGCGTTGAAGTCTCCCATCAACACAGTGTAGTGGATTTTGGAGGAATGCATGGCTTTGGAAATATCCTCATACATTTCCTCCACCTCCTCATCCGGATGTGCCGAGGTTGGTGCGTAAACCTGTATGACCTTCAGCGAATACCGTTTGGTGATTCTGAGTATCAGGTACGCGACCCTCGTCGACACACTCCCAATCTTTACAACGTTGTTGACGAGAGACTTGTGGACGATAAATCCGACACCTCCTTGGGACAGATGGTCGCCCTCCCGGTGATAGAACAAGTTGCCGGATTCGAGAATCACCGTGTCCTCCCCCTCTCTTCGGACCTCGGATAATCCTATAATACTCCAGCGCAACTTGTCTATCTCTTCTTCCAGCTCCAGGATCTTCTCGTCAGTCCTCAGTGTGCGTGCGTTAAATGTTGCCAGGTCGAGTCGTCGTAGGTGGCAACCGAACCTCCACCGGAGATTCTTAGCACCCCCTGCCCCGCCGTTACCATGGTCGCCACCGTAGCCAGGAATAGCGGGGCCGCCGGGGATTGGGGGCCGTCTGTTTGTGTTATTGTTCATGGGGGGTATATTGCCATAGTTGCCACGCTTGGCGAGCGGGTTGGCAACCGCAGTTTTTTTTTGTGTAATTGTTGTTATCAGGAAGATGCTGCTGCCCATCTCCTGCCTGTTTCCCTCTGTCGCCTTTTACGACACCCACGGGAAGATATGGGGTAGTGGTTATTCTTAACCGCTACTACACGGCAGGCCATATATATATATATATATTTATATATATATATATATATATATAAATATATATATATATATATATATATATATATATATATATATATATATATATATATATATATATATATATATATATATATATAAAAATATATATAATAAACAAAACTCATGTTTTAATATGTTGTCATATAAGATTATTGTTTAAGATTAATATGTATTTGCATAATCATCGATTTGCGTGTGGGACAATAATATATAAAAATATTATTAAATAAAGAAAATAAATAAATTTTAACTCTGTATATAACAAATAATTGAAAGACAAATATATTGTAATGCATAGTTTTGATTTCCTATTTGAAGCCCGAATGCGCAAAAAGCGTTAAGGCCCTTTTGTATTTCGGTGTGTAGATATGAAAATTTTTCTTCATTGCCCTTAATTTTCGAGCGAATTAGTAAAATAACGAAGAGCGGCAAAAATTTCGAAAAATAAATGTACGCTAGAGCGACCGCGAGCGCCTTAACTGTTCGATTTGATTTAGTTTTTTTCTTCAATATGACCTAAAAATTGTAAGCCTTTTGATATGATATAAGTTTTATATGGTTTCTTTTTCTCTGCAAGGCAGTACGTTTACCCTAAGATTTAATGTCATTTTTAGGGTTCCGTAGTCAACTAGGAATCCTTATAGTTTCGCCATGTCTGTCTGTCCGTCCGTCTGTCCTCGCTTAATCTCTGTGACCGTTAGCACTGAAATTTGGTACCAATATGTGTATCAATCACGCCCGGTGAAATAAAAATTGGAAAAAAATGTTTTATTAGGGTAGCCCCCCTATATGTAAAGTGGGAAGTGATTTTTTTTAATTTCAAACCTAACGTGTGATATATTGTTGGAAAGGTATTTAAAAATGAATAGGGGTTTACTAAAATCATTTTTTGAAATAATCGCTCCAAAAGTAAAAAACAATGTGTCCCCCCCTCTAACTTTTGAACCATAAGTTTAGAAAATATGAAAAAAATATGAAAAGTAGAACTTTATAAGGACTTTCTAAGAAAATCATTTTGAACTTGGATGGAAATAACAGTACCCACTACCGGGAGCTTATCTTACTGGAGCACGGAGCGCTGCTGGAGCGCGAACATAATGGATACCCACCTTTAAACTCATAAGTGGGAACGCTTATTGTGACGGACCGGAAACTACGGAACCCTACACTGAGCGTGACCCGACACACTCTTGGCCGGTTTTTGTGATTTGTTTTAGTCTCATTCGCGTTTGTCTTCACAAAACCCTTTTTCGTATGTTCGATTTTTATAATATTATTTTGTTTTTGCGCAATATACATAGATATTCAAAATAAGTGCAACATCAGATTAGAAGTTGTATCAACAATCGTGGAATTAAGAGGTATTAGATACACACTTTGTTTTAAAATATCTCTGTTTTATTCATCACTGCTTACAAATGTATAATACACTTGGTACCTAGGTAATGAACTTATTTTACGTATTTATTTTCCCACTTTAAGTAATATATGGTGTTTGTAATTATATATATAAATTAACTTTATTACGAGCAGGATGGAAGTCGAGTTTTATTTGAAAAGCATTTGTCTGTAATGCGTTTAGACATAGGTATTATTTGGTTTGGTTGTTTCAATTAGGTAAGTGTTCTCAATTGTATTCTTAAGCTTATGTCGTATAATATTTACTTTCATTTTCAAATTTACTTATCTAAAATTAAAATAATATTAGTGGGATTGTGACATTAAAATAATTATATTAAGTAATTGTAATACTTAATATAGCCGAGGGTTGGAACGTAATTTATGTAATTTTACCTTAATTGCGAACAAATTTGTATTACCAATATTGTACCTCAATTTGTTTTACTCATTACTATAATATTATATAAGTATTAATAAGCCAACACATCCCAAAGTATTAGTAAGATAAAGTAGCAATGAGCCGGCCGTATAGCTCAAAGAACTGACAACCGAAGAAAGGTTTTTGAACGGCAGCCACTTACCGCCAGGCAAAGTTTAGGGCGACCCCATACTAGTTGTTAAGACATTCAGGAATTCGATGGATGTAGGTGACTCAGGACCGTGCTTTGTGTTCTGTAATGTTATAAAAAGGGGCAATAATGATAATGATGATGATGTTTAATTACACATTTGCCATTCCACGAGATTCGCTCAATCAACAAACATAATTATTTTGTGGCGGCTCTGTCGTCGAGCCACAAGCGAAACACACCGAAGCCTCAATCACGCTATCAATATTCCCAATCATAAACAGAATATATAGGACATCTCCAAACTATCACATGGAGTGTTGGCCGCTCCCCGGGCAGAACACCTTGCCCGGCGGTAGATCTCCCCTTTTCCTTTCACGGCCACAATTTGTTTGTTGTTTGAGCGAATCTCTTGTAATAGTTACGTACGTAATATGTAATTTGTATGTAATTATTCTAATAGTTAGGAAGTCCTACAATAATTAGTCTAAGTATAAAATTGAAGTATGTATTGATACGAGGAAATATAATATTGTTCAAATATAATATTGTAGAACGTCCGTTAATGTAAACTCTGTTAATTGTGTTGTGACTATTTGGTACGTTTTGAAAGATATATTAATGGTGAATGTATTTTTGTGTTATTGTGATTTTCTCATAACCATATCTAATGAATGTAATAGATTTTCTGCCTATTCACTATAAATGTTAAGTAAAATTTTTCTATATATATACGAACTGTTGTTTTATTTTTGATCATCAAGCACAGACCTAACCTCAAATGATAATCAACCTCAATTTTATTTTAATAGTCTATACATGATGGTAGGCTGCTTATACCTGCAACAGACTGTAATTAAAGGGTGTAATGCTAAAGACGTGTTTTAATTTCTGGCAAAACAGCCTGTAATGATGCTAGCTTTATTCATTTTTATACTGAAACAGTGGTGAATAAATTACGCAGGCAGACAAGTAAAGAAAAAGATCAAAATAGTTTTATTTTCGCAGACATGCGTATGTATGTTTTAATTGCTGACCATTTTGATTCTTAATCGGAAATAAATGTAGATGTCTATGGGACACAGCATCCACTTACAATATGGTAGACTTTGTGCTCATTTGTCACCCCCATTCCATACAAAGATCAGCATTATATCGCCGTGTTTCGTGTTTATGATAAGCAATAAAAAGCGGAGACGCTTCTAACCAGTAACGGAACATTTTATCTCGTTTCCTTGTTACAATAATTGAGATGCAATCTTCAGCAGGTAGGCGTGTAAACAGAGACTGGACATCAAAACTGACCATAGTTTTATTGTCAGTAAGACGTAGGTTTTATATCTTACTGACACGGCAGTTATTAGTTAAGTTAAATTAAGTTAAAAGGTAAACTAAATGAGATAAATCCATAGAATTAGATTTATAAAATGTCTCATCATCATCATCATTACAGCCCTTCACAAGTCTACTGCTGAACATAGGCCTCCCCCAAGTAATGCCACAAAGCACGGTCCTGAGCCACCTGCATCCATCGACTTCCTGCATATCTATTCCGATGATATCCCGGACGTCAGTCTAAGCGAGATTAGAATGGCTCTCCAGCACCTTAAAAACGGCAGGGCCCCAGGCGAGGATGGAATTACAGCGGAGCTTCTGAAAGCGGGTGGAACACCGGTACTTGAAGTCCTTCAGAGGCTCTTCAATTTCGTCCTCCATGATGGCACTACTCCAGAGGCGTGGAGCAGAAGTGCGGTGGTCTTGTTCTTTAAGAAAGGCGACACCGCTCTCTTGAAGAACTACAGACCGATTTCCCTTCTGAGCCGCGTCTACGTGCTGTTTTCGAAAGTCATTACGAATCGTCTCGCACGCAGACTCGACGACTTCCAGCCTCCCGAACAAGCCGGTTTCCGAAAAGGCTTCAGTACCATAGACCACATACATACCCTGCGGCAGATTGTACAGAAGACTGAAGAGTACAATTTGCCACTTTGCCTGGCGTATGTGGACTATGAGAAAGCCTTTGATTCCGTCGAAATTTGGGCGGTGCTGCAGTCCCTTCAGCGGTGCCAAGTTGACTGTCGGTATATCGAAGTGCTGAAGTGTTTGTACAGTAGGGCTACGATGGCTATCCGAGTACAGAACCAGAGCTCGAAACCTATCCAACTGCAGAGAGGTGTAAGACAGGGTGACGTTATATCCCCGAAACTCTTCACCGCTGCTTTGGAAGACGTTTTCAAGCTACTGGACTGGAAAGGATACGGTATTAACATCAATGGCGACTACATCACTCACCTTCGATTTGCCGACGATATAGTCCTTATGGCAGAATCGCTGGAGGACTTAAGCACTATGCTCAATGACCTCAATAGTGCCTCCCAACGGATAGGTCTTAAGATGAACATGGACAAAACAAAGATCATGTTTAATGTCCATGTCACACCTATGCCGGTAGTTGTTAGGAGCACTATGCTCGAAGTTGTTGACGAGTACGTCTACCTGGGACAAATAGTCCGACTAGGTAAGTCCAACTTCGACCGAGAGGTCAATCGACGGATTCAACTCGGCTGGGCAGCGTTCGGGAAATTACGACATATCTTCTCGTCAGGTATACCTCAATCTCTAAAAACTAGATTGTACAACCAGTGCGTGTTGCCAGTGATGACTTACGGATCTGAGACGTGGTCCTTCACTGCTGGCCGTATGAGGACGCTCAAGGTCGCTCAGCGAGCTATGGAGAGGGCTATGCTCGGAGTTTCTCTGCGTGATAGACTCACAAATGAGGATATCCGCAGTAAAACCAGAGTGACCGACATAGCCCAACGGATTAGTAAGCTGAAGTGGCAATGGGCCGGCCATATAGCTCGAAGAACCGATAACCGATGGGGAAGAAAGGTTCTCGAGTGGCAGCCTCGTACCGGTAGGCGTAGTGTAGGGCGACCCCCTACTAGATGGAGTGACGACCTGATAAGATATAAAATGTCTAATGCTACGTAAATATAAGCAATCATTACCTTAAATTGTATATTACGTTCATAATATAAGAACGAGGCGTTTGTACTTCTACTGCCCTACAGCATCCCGTGGATATCGTGAGAGACGACAGAAAACCTAACTCAAAATCATTACCTGAATTTTTATATTAGGTTCACAATATAAGAACGAGGCGTTTGTGTTTCTACTGCTCTAAATCATCCCATGGGTGAGAGACGACAGATAAATAAAAGAGAAGATAGGCGGTAGCATCCTTCTGTTGACGACTCAAAATACAAAAAAAAAATATGGTTGCCAACCTGCCCGCCAAACGTAGTAATTATGGCAATAGAGGCATAATATGGGGGAGGCCTGTAATCAACAAAGGAAATTTGATAGGCTGTAATGATTAAGATGATGATGATGAAAATAATAAAAAGGTAATATTACAGAAAATATCATTTAAAGTAAGCAAATAGAGATACAAATACTCAAAGGTAATGCATATCGTAACTAAAAACTCGCTGTAGATCGACTCAAAGCTAAAACAGTTTGTAATTGTTTGCTCTCGCTACAAAGTGATGTAAAATCAAAATACATTATACAATATTACGTGGAAGTTTGAACGCATGTATATTCGCCACTGCTTCAATACAGTCCAGAAAGTCATTTAATATTTTGTTTACATTTTACATCTACGTTGAAAATATTTAATAGAATTTCAAACCGTATAAAGCAACACGAATATTTGCTTGTCAAAGGAACAATTCATAATTTTCAGAAACAAGATAAGTGTTTTTTGGATCGTTTACCCACTTGTCAAGTTTGATGACTCTATTTTAGCCGACTTCAAACATGGGGACAGTTCGCAATTCGATTGTATGTGTTCTATTTTCTATGTAAGCTAGATTATAATGAGCTTTTAACGTCTAAACACTCAAACGCTACTCAATTTCCAGACGCCGTAAAGTCTCGTGTTGTTTCTATCACTTTAAGTCAAAGTGACTGTGACACTTTGAGACTAAAAGACATCTTCAAATTGAGTAGTGTTTGATTAATTGGCCATAAGGCTTCTTTAACTCCTCTACACCTCAGCACCGACTTCAGAAGATATTATGTGAAAATTATTTTTAATTTTTTGAAGTCTGCTTATAATTATTATCAAAAGTTTTATTTAAACAAGTACCATATAAAATATTGCATCATTTATATTGACGACTATCCTTCATTACGTACGGTGCGGTCTTCCACTATGTGATGGCGGCAAAGAGAGATATAGTGCTATCTAGATAGGGTTCCTTTTCTATTTAGGAGTCCGTCGAAGTTAAAAATACTGAGTCTGAGCTAATTCAGCCGCGCCGTGCGCACTGTGGAGTTTCGGCTTGAAGGAGTAATTTAAGTCAGTATACTGATAGTATTGGCAGACTTCACATGTCCTCGCAATATTTTATTTCTCAGACATGCGGGGTTCCTCACGATGTTTTCCTTCACCGCCGAGCACATAATATCCTATTGAAAGTCCTCTGCTGATCATAGGACTCGCGTATAGATTTTATTTTATATTTATAGTTGTTATTTGCAAAAAGTTGCTGCCAATCTCTGGTTCGTTACTCTTTGTCGCCGCCTTTGACAAATACGGGACAATTTTTTTTTTATAGGATAGGGTGACAAACGAGCACACAGTCCACCTGATGGTAAGTGGTTACTGTGGCCCATAGACATCTACATCTATCCTCGATTACGAATCAAAATACAGATACGTTGTCACCCGTGAGGACTAAGATGGAATGCCTCGTTTCCAGTAAAAAGGGTCTCCGGTTCTCACCATACGAAATACAGCAGCATTAAGCTACTATTTCACACTGGTATTCTGTAAGAGCGTGGTCCTTCCCCGGTCGAGCCGACCCATTCGTGCTACAACTATACCACTAATATAACTGTAGCATGGCTCTACCACGTATACACAATATATATATACCACGTATATACAATACAGGTTGATGGATATATACCTGTATCCATCGACTTCCTGCTATCCAGGAAGACATTCCATTCAGTGGGGTGTCACCCTACAAACAAGTCGATGGATGCAGGTGGCTCTGGACCATGATTTGCGGCATTCCTTGGGGGAGGCCTATGTTTTGATGATGATGATGGATATGTACACCGCCTCTAAATTATCAGAGTTTAAGAGCACTTCCGATTGCAATTAAAAATTTCATTGGTGTAAGCGAGGGTCGAATCTAGATTGTTCGAAATATTTTTAAGACATATGAAGTCCGCCAATACTTATTGAGGCAGCATGACGGAGTAATTTCTATTTAACGTCTCAGAATAGAGAGGAACACAATACATATAGAAATAATCTAAAATAATTATGGTGTCGCAGTCATTTTGACTTAGTACGAGACTTAGCGACATCTTAAAATTGAGTAGTGTTTGACTACTTGGGCATAAAACCCTCTAACCTACCACTAAATCTCTCAGAGGCTAGAAGTAGAAAGTACATAGACTGTACCTGTGCTATGGCGGTATTACCTCGACTCTTAGAATTGAGAGTAGGCCTGCGTTCATCTGTGGAACGTATATAAGCTGTAACTTTATTTTTTATAATTCCTTTATTTTTATTTTTCCTCCATCTGTATAACTTTCTGTGTGAAGTTGACTGCTGATGTCCATGCGCTGCAGTAGCCACTTTACCATCATGATGACAGTTGTCTCTTTTTGACTCTTATGTTATAAGAATACAGATTTTTTTATAGGATAGGGTGACAAAAGAGCACATAGTCTACCTGATGGTAAGTGGTTGCCGTGGCCCATAGACATCTACATCTATCCTCGATAACTAATCGAAATGCAGTTGTGTTGTCACCCGTGAGGACTAAGATGGAATGCCTCGTTTTCAGTAGGAAGGATCTCCGGTTCTCTACACTCATATACGAAACACAGCAGTATTAAGCTACTATTTTACTTTGGTATTCTGTGAAAGCGTGGTCCTTCACCGGTTAAGCCGACTCATACGTGCTACGACCATAATTACGTAGTAATATGTAATTGAAGCATGGCTCTACTACGTAAAAATGGACTAAAACCGTCATAGCAACGGAAATGTAATAAAATTATGTAAGGAGCGTCTATAAGTTACGCAATTTGTACAAATCTTCCTTAATCTTATTTAAATTATATTCTTTGAAAGAAAATCTCGGAGATTAGAGGTAATACTTTATTAAAACTTTTTGATATGTGATAACTGTCCTCAAGTGTGTAAGAGAATCAAATAAGCCATGTGATCCCGTAGGTGGCGTAAGAGGCGACAGAGTGATGCTGAAACAGGAAATTGGCAGTTAGCATTTTCCTGAAAACAACACAATATTAATGAAAAATAAAACTGGTTTTGCTTTTCCGCCTACCAAGCGTAGCAACCATGGGAGGAAAGCCTCTGTTCTACATTGGAAGTTTCCTGCCGCGCTGGTGAATATTGGGAATTACAGCGTGTCAGTCAATCGTGATATATGTATCAGTATTATCGCTTCACTTAGAAATGAATGAAATATATTGAAGCAAAAGCCTCAGGTGGCGATGTAAGACTATCCACTGCCCCACATCGTCCCATGGGTGTAGTGACATGAACTACTGGGCCCTCCATTGATATGTAACTTGATGCGTTCGTTAATTTTCGCAAATTGGTCACGAAAAATCCATCCTAGTAGTCTACAGCACTGGGTTTCTAACAGACAAAGAAGATATTTAAGATGACATTAAAATAAACAAAGCATCCATTAAGATAAAAACAAAATCAAATCCAATTAAAATTAAAATCTAACTGTTATCTTCTTTTGAATAAAAGTAAAAACAAAACTCTTTACTTTCATTTATTAATTAGCGTGTCATTTTTGTTTGTTTTGAAATCAACCCCATTTCGGATGGAAAAATAAAGTGTTTGTAAAGTATTTTTATTGAGCTTGATTTTAAATGGTGTTGAAACCCTATCTATCCACTTGTTCGTAGACTGGTTTTGCCGTTGTTTACCTCTTGATAACCGTGGAACTAAGGTGAAAAAGAATGATTTCTTAATAAACTTGGCGGGTGATTTCATTTTAACAAATAACTGCTACGATTTCCATTAGGGCCGATTAGGTACAGGATGCCTAGAAAAATGTTTTTTTTAAACTTTTTCGCCACACTAAGCCACTGCGCCAGGGGGACGTCGTCTGGTCTGGCTATCGTCAATCGGCACATCAAAGGCAAATTACTTACCTTACCCGTGTCCAGTGCACTTTAATGGGATGATAAAGTAATGGCCTGTTCTCATTTTTTGTCAATGTGCCATAGTTACCATATTAAAATAACAGTGCTATTGCTATACAAATGCTTTGCGTTCTATTTTAAGTAACGAGATGATATCGCTGGTGATGAATTAGTTAGTTGGTCAAAAAGAGTCTATATTCACTTGGACGGTCGCAACTAGTTTCGATTAGTTGGTACGGTTAGCCTTTTGGCTTTCATAGGCTTATTGGTCACAAGGCCCTCGGCCTGAAAGGCCGCGAGCTTTTTTATAGGATAGTTTGAAAAACGAGCACACAGTCCACATGATGGTAAGTGGTTGCTGTGGCCCATAGACATCTACATCTATCGTCAATTACGAATCCAAATGCTGATGCGTTGTCATCCGTGAAGACTAAGATGGAATGCCTCTTTTCCAGTAAAAAGGGTCTCCGGTTCTATACACTCCCCAAACGAAACACAACAGCATTAAGCTACTATTTCACGCTGGTATTCTGTGAGAGCGTGGTCTTCCCTGACCGAGCCGACCCATTCGTGCTACAACTATACTACTAATAAAACTGCAGCATGACTCGTTCACGTATAAAAGCTTAAAATAAAAATGGTAAATTTAAGTCATTCTGCATTGTTACTTGCGTAACGATCTTCACCTATGTCAGTTGAAAGTGCACGTAAATGTGTTTGTTATCTAACGGTCGTCCGAAAAGGGGGTGCTGGCCCCCAGCTTTGACTGGTTTCGGGATTCCTATAAAGTAAAGTAAAGTTACAGCCTATATACGTCCCACTGCTGGGCACAGGCCTCCTCTCACTTCTGAGAGGGTTTTAGGGCAAGGAATAGTCCGCCCCGCTGCCCCAATGCGTGTTGGCGAACTTCACATGTCTTCGAAAATAGTTTTTTCTTATTTCTCAGACATGCAGGTTTCCTCACGATGTTTTCCTTCACCGCCGAGCACGTGGTAAATCAGCACTTAAAATTGCAATTAACAATTTCATTGGTGGCGGCGGGGATCGAACCCGGTTCCTATAAAGTTCGCTTCATTTCAAGCATCCGGGAAGGAGCCGCTGGAGAGAAAGGCGTTAAAAATGACCCACTAGGAAACAAACAAGTAGCGCTGAGAGTGATTTAAGTACCCTGTTGCTAATGCCGCCGGTAGCTGATTTATTTTTTAGGTTTTTATTTGCGGAGTCGTCCGTGGATAGTAATGCAGACCTACGCTCGACTTCCGCTTCGATCTCTGCGCGGTGAGCTCCCGCTCCCGCTATGGGTTCGCTAGAAGGAGTGTATTGACTCTCTAGGCATCTTAGCTAGGCATTTTTATTCTTTTCAGAGTCGTCAAAGGTGAGATCGAGGTTTCCTGTCCTAATAAGAGGTAGCATAGGTGAGGATTTAGCCATTTCTTTATCCAGCTTATGCGGTACCTTGTGGATCACCAGCTGATTAGTGACCGCCTGTACGGTTTCCGTCGCGTTCGCACAGCTGGTGATCTTCTAGGTTACCTAAGTCATAAATGGACGAAGGCAGTAAAATCCAAGGGGGAGGCGTCCGCCGTAAGTTTGGACATCGTGAACGCATTCGATCGGGTTTGGCACAAAGCGCTTCTTACGAAGCTTCCTTCCTATGGGCTTTCCGAGAAATTGTGCAATTGATTCACCAGTCACCAACGCTGATTCTTCTGCATATCAATGAGATGTTGCAATTCGTAGCATTCATTGCTATGTATACGACAGCACTGGTGATGCTTTATACACCGGCCGTGCCAATATTTCTCGGGAAAACATTGCCGAATACCGGGGCGACTAAATCTAGTCCAGTTTAATCCCCAGAAGACACAAGTTTGCGCGTTTACCGCTAAAAAGATCCCTTTTCTCGCATCTCCTCAGTTTCAAAGCACTCCCCTTGTTGCCTCAGCCTGTATTGGAATCCTCGGCGTCGACATATCGAGTGACATGCAGTTTAGTGGTCACTTGGAAGATAAGGCCAAATTAGCCTCTAAAAATCTTGGCGTGCTCAGCAGAGCGGGTCAGTATTTCATGCCGGCTCACCGCCTGCAACTTTACAAGATGCAGATTCGGCCTCACATCAAAATTATTAAAAATAATTAATAATCATTTTCTACGCCGAAAAGAAAATTATTGTAATACTATCTACAGTCTGTGTCCACCACAGACATGATAAGCGTACATTTAATCCTTGGAGGTTAGAGAACAGGAGAACGATCGCATCGTGCTAAAGCATAGCCCGCCTATGCGTCCAGAGCACGTCCCTGAAAATTTGTAGAATTTATAGCCTTTTTCCGTCGGTAAGTAGCGAGTTTGCGAATTATTTTTTTAAATTTTTGAAGAAAAGAAACATTAAAAATGTTGGAATATTGTAATAAAAATAATAATAAATCAATAATAATTTATATTTGTAATAGTTTATAATAATTAAAATTGTAAAAATCATAATTTGTAATTTATTTATTATTAATTGATAACAATAAATAATAATCATTCCGTTATTTTCTCTTTTTTTAAACGATATTATAATAATTTCAAACCAGCGCACAACAGCCCGCTTTTAAAGAGACAACTTAGCGATCGCAGCGCCTCACTTATTTTGTCCATATTTCTAGGACACTATTTTCTACAACGATCTTTCTCCTGTTCTCTAACATCCACGATTTAATCACAATTCTTAGTGGCTTACTTTGACCATAGATTTTGCAGGAATTTGACAACCATTGACCCTTGATCTCTAGTATATACGCAGTAATCTATGCATTGACCTATTATGTATATAAACAAGACAAAAGTTTGTTTTTGTTAAGTAATTACTTGAATCATACACAATACACATATTTTAATTTATTGACAATACCAAACCTGGAAACAAAACCGATCAGAACATCAGAATAAGAACGAAAAAAATGATATTTAGCAAACAAACTTATATAACAACTTCGTTATTTATGTTACACGGTATATTTTAACATTTACTGTACAAAGAAAATTATACAAAATAAAAAAAATTAAAATGCTTTTCAATGATCATAAAAATAAAACAGTTTCAACAAATGAAAACGAATGAACAAACAAAGCAAACAGTCAAAACACATCTAAAAAGAAAGCAGAACACACACCTTTTATATTTTTTTTATTATGTGCGAGCAGCTATGCAGGTCTAGTTAAAGAGACCAGTATCACTGCGACCTATAAGATCTATTGTGATCGCTGCTATGGCTATAGTTCACTGCTAAGCCCTATGTCTTCAATGAATCGAAGGAGTTGCTTAGCCGTGAGCAATTTCACTTCTTCTGGGCGGAGTAGATAGTGTCCCAGATGAGTGTTACGTTTGCGCATTAAGGGTCCGCAAACGGTTAGGATGTGTAGAGGCGTTTCTTCCGTTAAGGAACAGAACCGACACATCCTTGAGTTGATTAGTCCCAGGATGGACATGTGCTTTTTAAGACAACAGTGTCCAGTTAGGGCTCTTGCCAGAATGCGCAATTTATTTTTACTTAATCCCAGGGCTTCTGAAGCGAATTTACGATCAAAAGCCCGGATTAAGGTTTTAGAATGTTTTAAGCCTGGTGTATCAGACCAGATCTTAAGTGATTTATTGTGATAAAGAGTTTCAAGGGTCAATCGGGCTAGGCTTCTTGAGATTCCACAAAATGGCTCGGGTCCAAATTGTGTGCACTTTGAGCCCTCCCTTGCAAGTTTGTCGACAAATTCGTTGCCTACAATACCCTCGTGACCCGGAACCCATCTTAAAACGACTCTGTTTTTACAACCCAGGGCGTTTAAACGGTTCACGTAGTCTCCAACTAGCTTTGAGTTCACTAAGTTTGATCTCAGCGCTAGGAGTGCTGCTTGACTATCAGAGTTTATGTAAATTTTTTGGTTGACGTAGTGTTTTTGCGGATTGATTTGCGCACACCGAAGTGTGGCGAAAATTTCTGCCTGGAAAATAGAGGTGTATCTACCCAAATTCATACTAAGTTTGAATTTGGGGCGTTCCCCGTAAATTCCAAAGCCTACGTCGAGGCCCATTTTAGACCCATCGGTATACCATATGAGGCTACCGACCTCACAGATAATACTATATACGATAATACTTTTTATCAAAAGTATATAGTGGACGCATGATATCTGAGATCATGCATAAGACCAGTGATTCCTTAATTGAGTCAAGCATGGATCTCAATCTGTAGGAGAGCAAGCTCAGACCGCCCTGGGCGTTAATCCTATACAAACTAGCCCTTGCCTCCTTGTCTAGATAGAGATCAAGGGGCGTTAGGCATAGAAGTGCATTAACAGCCGCTCCAGGCGATGATCGCATAGCTCCAATTGCCATTAGGCAGGCAGTCCTTTGTAGACTATTTAGTCTATCCGCAGTCGTCTTTTGGTTGGCCTTGTTACACCAGACAATAGAGGCGTAGGTGAGAATCGGCCTCACTATGCTGCTGTACAGCCATAGGACCACACTGGGACGCAAGCCCCAGTTGTTCCCGACCAAACGACTGCACGTACCTAAAGCAATTTTTGCCTTATGGCATACGTTACCAAGGTGAGAGTTCCACGTTAGTTTTTGGTCGCTTGTTACGCCCAAGTACTTAACTTCCGTGGAAAATGGTACTTCTTTACCATTGAGTTTTGGTTGGACTAATTTGTCAAACCGTATCTTTTTGGTAAAAGGTATTATAACAGTTTTATCAGCATTAACTGATAAACTGTTATCGCTACACCAGTTATTTATGGTGTTTAGGGCTCTTTGTATTATTGACGATAAAGTACTTTGGCAAAAGCCCCTTGCAATGATCACAAGGTCATCAGCATAACCCTATGTGTCAACGCGTAGGTCTGCCATTTTGTACAATAGTTGGTCAACCGCAAGAGTCCAAAGAAGGGGTGACAAAACACCTCCTTGTGGGCAGCCTCTTGTGGTTGCAACCTCAATCGAAGTTTGAAACAGCACTATAATGCGCAAACAGAAAGGCAAAAGCCTTTCTGTTTGAGAGCATCGACTTCACCCATCTGATGGTTGTGGGGTCAACATTTTTAGATTGTTAGGCCCCCAATCAGCAGTGATGTGGGGCCACTATTGAAGGCGGACTCAATATCTAGAAAGGCATAAAGAGCTATTTCTTTATCCTCCAGTGCTTTTTCGACCCTGTCAATGACACTGATCAGGGCTGTTTCCGTAGATTTGCCTCTACGGTAAGCATGCTGGTTGTAATGAATGGGCCTCGTAGCTAGAGCTACATCCCTTATATATCTATCTATAACCTTTTTCAATGTCTTAAGAAGAAAGGAAGATAGGCTTATAGGTCTAAAGGACTCTGGTAAAGCGTAGTCCTTTCTAACAGCCTTAGGTATAAATAGAACCTTGACAATTGTCCATCGTTCTGGAATATATCCCCATGCAAAACTTGCTCTGAAGATTTTCACCAGATAAGGAAGAAGGATGTCGATACCCCTCTGTAGTGGATGGGAATTATTCCATCCTCCCCGCTTGATTTAAATGGTTCAAAGGAGTCAATAGCCCAGTGCACCAGGTTTGGCCTTATTATCTTTGCAGCCCTACGCCAGTCCTCATTGCAAGGCCTTTGTAGGGCTCTGAAAGAGTTCAAGGCTGAAGTCTTGTATGACCCTGGGAAATGGGTTGACGCTAGTAATTCCAATGTTTCTGTTTCACTATTAGTGAAGTTACCATCCGGCTTTTTAAGAAGCCCGATCTGATTAGGTTTAGCTTTCGATAGCATCTTATGTAGTCTTGCACTGCGAGGCAAAGACTCAACTTCCTCGCATAGCTTCCTCCACGATGCTCTCTTGGCTTTCCTAATTTCTTTATTATATTCACTTAGGGCCGCACTATAGATATCCCACTCTTTGGTTTTCTTAGCCCTATTAAATAGTTTCCTGGTCTTTTCCCTAAGGTTTTCAGCTTAGAATTCCACCAAGAAACTTTTCGTGTTGAGGTCTTGGTTTTGACGGGACAACTGTCCTCGAAGGCTTCACAGATACCTACGGTTACTGTCTCCCTCGCTAACTCCAGACCTTCAATTGTTTTGATGCTTTTAGGAAACGTTTCCAAATTCCTCCTTAGGCTATCTCTATAGATATCCCAGGAGGTCGCTTTCGGATCCCTAAAAGTAACGGTTTCAAAGGATGGTGATTCTCCAATCACAAACTTAATGTGCTTGTGATCAGACATCGAGTTTTTGCTACTAACATGCCAGTCATTATCAGCCTGGACATGTTATTGGTAGCAAAGGTTATGTCTAACACTTCTTGCCTAGCACGCGTTACAAAGGTTGGTGTACAACCCAAGTTTAGGCTTACCAAGCGGTTGGAGATGAGAAAATCGTAAAGTAAAAACCTCTTTCATTGATGTTGGTGCTCCCCCAGGCTGTGTGGTGAGCATTAGCATCACAACCCACCACAAGTTCGGCGTTGTGTTTTCGGGCGAACTCCGCTACTCGCTCTAACTCGATAGTAGGATCTGCGTTCTCACCGGGAAGATAGGCTGAGCAAATGATTACTCTGGCCCCTGTGCATCCCTTGAGATTTATGAAGGCTGTAACCAGGTCATCGTTGCAGTACTCTGGGACAGCTAAAAGTTCAATATTTTTATTATAAATTATACAAGCTCTGGGTCTACTGCCTTTGGTATTGACAAAAATCTTACCGGCAGCCGCCAATCCCAGAACTTGACCGTTGGCAACCCAAGGCTCTTGTATAAGGGCGAGGTCAATGTTGTCCTCTGCAAAGCAAACCACGGCAGAAGCAGCTGCTGCATGGTGAAGATTTGCTTGGAGGACCCTCGTCCTACCCTTGGGTTTAGCCATTTATGGGCGTGGGAGGGCAGGGGTCTTTTCCGCCTGTTGAGGACGAGGACGTCCACTTCCTGCGAACTTGACCCCCTTTCTTCGAGCCGCTCCCACCTCCCCTCCCCCCCGGCCTGGACGACACCAGCGGAGGCCGTCGGACCGAGGCGAAATCTGCGCCTTGGGTCTTCGTCACTCTCACTGGTGGCGTTTCAGCCTCACCCCGAGAGGTGGAGGGCTGAGGGGATTGGAGTTGGGGTTGGGACGGTTCGGGCTCCATTGCCGCAACAGAGCCCCCCTGACTTTAAAAGTTATCATCTTAAAGCCAAGGATGACTCTGCCGCCTGCCTTCCGAAGAGCCTCCGCCGGTGGGTCGTCCAGGGAAAAGGTTACTAGGAACCCATTCTCCTCGTCCCTATGGTGGATGATTCTCCAGAGCTCAGTATGGAGCCCTTCATTTTGTGCCCTCAACAGCACAGCCGCCTCCTCTGGAGAGTCGGCTTCGCTGCGGGGCAAGTAGGTAATGCCTAGCGTAGGCTTAGGCAGTTCGCCCTCGGGTATTACCGAGAGCTCTGCCTCCGGCCAGGGCTTTAGTTTTCCGATTTCACCCACAATCCAGTCCTGGCTTGCCTTATTCAGGCACGTTACCAGAATCCAACCTGGCTTGTGTGTGAAACCGGAAAATTTTGGGCCCATTCCTGGTTGCGACCCACAGGCCGTCTTAGCGATGGCCTGTGTTAGTGCCCGGTGGACCAGCCACATCTGCTCCACACTCATAGGATTCGAATTGCGAATTCCTATACGCGCGGAGCCAGCTACGGCACTGAAGCTGAGCTTCTTCTCCTCCGTTGCCAGCTTCACAGTCTTCCTGGGCTGGTCATTGGGGGACTCTTCCTCAGACCGACTGCGTTTTTTCGCCTTCGGAACTGGGGGAGGCTTGGGCAGAAGAATTTCGTCCCAAGGCTTCTGGCAGAGAGAGAGAGGGCCTCTTCGGCTCCAATCTCAGCTGCTATCAGCCTTCGGTACCTTTTTCTCGCAGCCCCACTAAGCTTATAAGACCTAGCAAACTTTTTCTTTTCCCCTCCCTGGTTCGTTTCCGATTGTGGTTCGGCTGCAAACGTGCCCTCCACTTCACGGCTCGTCCCAGGTTGGGGCGCACTGTTGCAGGGTATTGGTGAGGCTAAATGAGCCTCTTCCAAACCTGCAGCTAATTCCATTAAAGGAGACTTCTCACTGTCTTTAACAAAATGTCGGTTTTCATCCATTTTGTTCCCACGAGTAGGTAGGGAAATACTTGGTCACACCCGGCAGAGCCCCGCATGCCGAGGGAAGGGATAAAATACTACCCGAATCGGCCTGGTCTCGGGTAGGCACCGTTTGCGACTGGACTCCCTCCAGCCACGCATCCATCGGCACGGTACGCTTGACACCTTGGATTGGGTTGGGATAGGAAAAGGGGTAGGGATAAAAGAAAAGAAAAAAGGATCGTCCGAGTGTTTCTGTTCCGTCTGTTTCCTATTGAACCAGACCAAATAACAGGCGGCAACCACGTGAAGGAGAACTCCTCAGACTTGCCCTGGGGATCAACACGACCTGCGCTCTCCCCCAGAGCCATACGCCAAACTGCTCGCCGGACAGGAGAGCAGAATAGGTGTTAATCTAGTCCTATTTATATCATCAAAAGTTAGGAGTAGACAAACCCCCGCCCAACAACACACACCTTACTTCTTTATTGTTACACATCGCCGAGACCGCTTAGTGTCTTTACTTTGAATCGGTGCAGGAACTTGTTTACCTCTGGCTGCCTCATTCTGTAAATTGACAACGGATTATAAAGACTTACCACTCTATTCTTCATATGCGATGTGACCGTAGGTACGCCATCCAAAGAGATATCAGAAGGACTAGCTGTAGGAAACCTTGTTATTAAAACGTCGAGCTGCTCTTGAGTTGTAATCTTCTCACGGCCACTGGAATGTTTGAAGTAGATAGCTCCATCGAATGTCCATACATTTCTCATAACAAAATGTTTTTGAGCCTTTGTGTGAATCGATTGTCGTGTTCTTGTCGGAAATCCACATACGGAGAAATCAGAAACTTTTAATTTAGTTTTTTCACACCTCAGCCTAATTCTATCATTTTTTTATGCTGCGCCAGTGGCATTGCTCTAAGCAGGTACCAGTAATGTGTGAGAGACCCGTTTTGGAGTACAGCAATTCCAGTACTTCATGCTGTGTGTCCAATCCTGAGGCCTCAGGGATGCCATTAAAAAGAAGGGCATTTTACCGTTACGGCATACTGATTGCATCAACACCTTTCAGACAATTATTGCACTGAATTATTGATTTTTAAGCAGATTAAACATAGAACAAACTAAATCACTGAAAGCATAAAACTCTTCATTAAGCTGTACAAAAGTTGGGTTAGTTGGAGTCGATGCAGCTTTCAGTTTTTGCTCAAACTCTGCCATCTTCAAGATCCAACTCTCTTCAAGTTGTCTTTGTATATTTTATACGTTGGATGTATTTGCCATAATTGTAGTATCAGAGGAACAAAAGTAAATAATTACTTGAAGTGATCACACTAGTTTTATTCATGTATTGGGGAATCGTGTTAGTGCTTTAAAGTTGGTTATAGGAACATAATTTTATGAAAAACTTATTTTCAAAAGATATTGTAAAGCAATATTTTAATAACTGAAACGAACACTGTATAAAGTACATTATATTAAATAAATATTTATGAGATATTCAAACCTGCTGTCACTTATTTGACACCTACCCACCATAATATATAACTTGAGAGATAGGATCGTTTTTATACCAATAAGTGACCTTCAATATTTTTTACCGTGAATTTGTAAAGCACATAGGATTTTAAAGAAACAAAAATAGATTTTTTTATTCAACATAGATTACAAATAATTCATATTGAAAGTCACTTTTTTCATTAGCACTGGTTCGCAAGAAAAAACCTCTGTCCTGGGAAGAACCAGCAAGAAACCCAGCGGGACTATAATTTTTTTTAAATAAGAGCTTACAATCACGTACCTTACAAGCGATCACCCTTCCCAGGGGTTATTATTACCCATAAGTCCTTAATATTATTATAACCCTTTCTATACAAACTTAGTTTAATAAAGTTTTTGAAATTTGTGCATGTCAAATTTTGTATATTTAATGGGATTTTGTTGTAAAACCGAATACATCGCCCCAAGAATAAATTACATATTCAGTGAAGTCGCGTAACTGGTACTACTAGCTTGTGTCTGTTCCCAGTATGAATGTCACTTATTACAGAATGAATGTCACTTATTTTTGCAAAACTACTTTTATTTTTGTGTAGGTATGTAATATAACATTTTCATTAATGTATTGAGACGTCAGAGTCAATATATTAATTTTTTAAAATTTTTGTTTGAGCGACTCTCTAAGTTTTGAGTCATATATTGTCCTAATAGCCTTTTTATTTAAAACGAATATAATTTTAGTATCAGTCGCGGATCCTTTTAGCAAAATAAACTAAAAGTAAACTATTCTAGCTGTTTCAACACTGGTAAGAGTGCTCTTCTTTTTACAACGTATGCTGCAGAATTGAGTCTGCTAGCTAGTTTTGATATATCGGGGCCCCATTGAAGTTCTGCGTCTAGTGTGATTCTAAGAAAAATGGTGGTATGAACAAGACTCAGCTCCTCCCCATTTAATATTACATTAGTATTAACATGTTTAACATTCGGAGTTACATATTTCACACATTTAGTTTTAGTTCCATTTAAACGCAACTTGTGAAGCACTCTATTTCAGCCTCATAACAGTTTTTCATATTTTCTACCCCAAATTAATATAATTTAAGTTTATTAATTAATTCATGTTTTACCTTACATATATTTGTATATTTTGTATCATAATTTTAGTTTTAATTATCTTTTGCACTTCTCTAACATATTTAATAATTTTTATGTTTTTCTTTAATTTTCTTTTACTGCATGAAATACTTTCTGCTGTTCTTGATGTGACAAAATCATAACCAGTCAAATCGATTGATCGATTATAGTGGAGGGTTGCCATGTTTTTGAAGATTAATATTCTATGAGCTCATTAAACATACTTTAAGTTTGGGACGCTTTCAAGTTATCTATGTATTGTTTTAATTGCACAATCTGCTCATTAGCTTCACTTAACTGTAATTGCAATGCAGCAATTAATCTGAGGGATTCCTCTTATTCCTTGCTGCATCGGTCAAACTCATCGACTGTTCCCTGAAGCTGATCCCTTTCTTTTAAAACATTCGTATAGTTTTTATGCAACTTAACCATATCACTTTTAGCTGAGTATTTTGGCAATTATATTTATTATTTCCTTTTCCTTGACATCCCTTTCCTTAAGCAACGGCTCACACTGCTCCTTTGACGCCTTAAGTTCTAGAAGCGTCATTTGAAATTGGTTCTCCATTTGGCGCGTTTTGGCGTTGCGTGTATTTATTTTAGTATTATGTTTAAATAGCAAAAGAAAACAAAGAAAGAAAACCAAAGAAACAAAAAGAGCAAACATCTAGATTTGTGGGTTTATTTACAGGTCTCATATTAAATTATCAGTAAGTGTTGTTTACAACACTTACCTACTTAAAAAGTAAATCTTAAAATATTGAAGGGATAACAAGAATTAAACTTACAGAAGGTTTAAACGATGTTCATATGTTTGCTGTCACTTTTAGCTGAAAGAGAAAACACTATTTAATTAAAATACTTATGACTTTTGTTTATTTTACAAACACAATTAAGTCCTATTTATCATATGTAACTAGAAATTGAGGAGGATATTATCATTTTATAATATTTAATTTTTTTAAATAGTTGAGAGCTATTATTTTAGAATTTGTCACTGGGGTTGCCACAAATAAGCACAGCGTTTTGCATCCTTGGGTAGTATACGTAACTAGATTTACTTAAAGGACAGATATAGGGTCTAAGAAGGACAAAATAAAGTCTGTATGGCCAGCTTGTACTAGTACCGTATAGAATACAAATATGTAGAGTTATGGTTGCTCAGGTGCTAAGCTCTTAAAGTTAATTTTTCAGTACGCGACACGAACTCGATCTTCATTGGCACCACTAAAATTGTTCATTGCAACTTTAGAAGTTGTGCTCGGTGGTAAGAGAAAAAATCAGTGACGAAACCTGCGTACCTTAATACAATAACACTAGTTATAGGGATTTTATCGCATTTAATCGTAAATTTACTAAATTTCAAATATCATTATATATATATAATATTTAAAAGTTAAAGGAAGCACTCGTTAACTATGACATACGAGTATCAGGACGTCAAATAACGCACTCCACCTCCTCTCCATGACCAGGGCTACACACCCTCTAAAGTTCGGGAATTAAAATTTAAATTAAACGCGATAAAATTCATAAAATTATTTTAATTTCATCATAATTCAACATTCAAATAAAACAGTATTAATAATAATAAAAGTTTTTTTAATTTATTAATATTAATGTGAAGACAAACAAAATAGAGAGTTATATAAAGGGAATATTATATTTTATTTTAGTACTTAATATATTTTACGTGTCAGCAAATGAAGAGTAGATTAGTTAGCTGGCTGGCTCAAAGAAGTGCCAACCGATGCGAAAGAAAGTTTCCCCAGTGGCAGCCTTGAACTAGTAGACAGAGTGTACGGCGGCCTCCCACTAGATGCAGCGACGACCTGGTAAGACATGCGTGAAGGCGATTGATGCAGTTGGCTCAAAACCGTGCTTTGTGGCATTACTTTAGGGAGGCCTATGTTCAGCAGTTTACTTGTGAAGGGCTCTAAAGGTGATAATGATGAAATGAGGACCATAGGAACTTGAGGACTAGGATGGAATGTCTCGTTACTCGCCATGCTCAACAGCATGATGCTATTTTACGCTGGTATTTTATTATTATTTATAAGTGCTAGTAATGTTAGGGATTCCAATCTCCTGCTTATTTCTGACAGTAAATATATAGTGCTGTCACTGAAAATATGCTTCGGATTAAGAGGTAGGGGTATAGCGATCCAGAATAATTATAAGCTGTGAGGCATTCCGTCTTAGTCCTTAGAGGTGACATCGCATCTGTAGCTTCCTTTGTTTGAACCGGGCTGCAGGTGTCCACGGAAAGTGCCCACTTTCCGTCGTGTGGTCTGCAATTGCTAACTACAGGCTACGTACCTCGAAGTACTGGGTTTGTTCCCAGAGATAATGGCGATATCAAAAAGTGTTTATGATGCCTTAGCTCGAATAATGTTATAATTCCTGCTTATACGCGGTGGAGTTTTTACGTTTTAGAGCCAAGCTCTGGTTATATTATAGTCATAGCACCAGTACCATCTATTTTACCAATACCAAAATAAAATAGCAGCCCAACGCTGCTGTGTTTCATATGGTGAGTGTAGAGAATCAGAGGCCTTTTTTACTGAAAACGAGACTGTTCGCGCCACTTTGCACTATCGCTTAACGCTTATAAGGGATTCGTTAATTATTATCCAATAAGATTACTGCAAAGCCCATTCCCGGTTTCCTATCTACCGCTTTATGCCCAGCATGTGCATTCGTGTGTTAACGGGCACACACAAGTTGAGAAGACACGCAATCAACCGCACCGCTTATATCTCGCATCATCGCTCCCGCCCTTGTGTAATTTGGATATTGAATTATACGAGCATTATAGTAAAAAGTATAGACATTTGCAATAACGCTATATTTCGTGATTATCTGTGAAGTAGATAAGTGTGAAGACAGCCGGCAGCCATCGAGACACGAGGCAGATCAGCGGAAGTCCAGGTGGGTGCACATGCATTCCTTCACGTCCTTCCTATATCCCGAATTTAGGGGATTTGCAGTATCACGAATAAATTAAATTCCATTCACCGCTCGCACCGCGCTCATATACAGTCCACTATTCTATTTAAATTAATAGCCGCACCGCATAACATTATTTAATACATTTGAACCAGCAGTTTGGTGGTTGAAGGCCAAACGCTAAATCTACCGGAGACATTCCATCTTAGTTCTCAGGGGTGACAACGCATCTGCATGATGGATCTTAATCGAGGACGAATGTAGATGTCTATAATCCTCAGCATCCACTTATCATTAGTTGCACTGTATACTTATTTGTCAGGTATATTCTGTAAAAAAGTACGGAAAATACGCGATCAGTCGTGGAGTTGCGGAATGTTTAAGTTATAAGAAATCTACTTAATTAAATATGTAAATTTTCTTTTTTGATATTGTGTTTGATAAAGAAATAAATACTTAAAACAAACCCTTACTTAACACGGTATTACAATCATGTTTTCCACTGTTTTCATTCTACGTAGAGACGTGCAGGTTCATTTGTGAAATGGATGTACTAGGACGTGGACGCTCCGGTGGATTTAATCCTATACGAGGTGATGGCATAAGCCAAATAACTATTGAAGTATGGACGCCATACTGTGTAGTCTTTGCTTAAAACATTTAGTTTGAGCTTTATTATTTTTAAAGAGGATTTTTAGCCGACTTCGTAAAATGAAAATACTTTTTTGTATGTATGTTATATCTTTATGTCTTATTGTCTTATTGTCTTATGTTATATCTTTATGAATTATTGACTTTAATGATCTTTTTATTAAAATGGTTCATTCTTGAAAGCCTGCCCTATATAAATTTGGGAAAAAATTCCACCTCTCCAGGTCGCAAAGTAGGGGATGAAGTTTTTAATGTAAGTATTCAGACGACATTGAGATTGTGGTACTCCTAAAGTCCACTCAAAAGAGTAAAAAATAACTTTTAATAAAGAGGAAAATTCGTTGAAAAAACTACTAGGCTGCACTAAAAGTATCGGGAATGGAATATTTCCACTGTTGCTGTCATATTAGAATCTTTTTATTGAAAACTCCTTGGTTATAAAAATCGAATACCATTTATTTATTTAAAAAAAGATTCTCGGTCTGGTCACAAGGTTTTATCAAACTTGTTTAGTCGTTGAGAAAATGGAATTGACTTGAGAAAATTCAAGAGCGGTGATTTATTATGACTTTCGAAGTGGTTTAACACAAAAACAGTTTGTTGTCCGGATGATTTCTGCATTTGGTGATGAAGCCCCATCCGAAACCACAATTTATCGCTAGTTTGCTGAATTTCAACGTGGACGTGTCAAGCTCAGTGATGATCCCCGTCAAAGTCGTCCAAAAACTGCAGTCACCAAGAAAACGTTGATGCTGTGCGTAAGCTGATTGAGGAAGATTGAAATGTGACAAACCGCGAAATTCAGGCAACTTTAGACATTGGCATGAGTTAAATACAAATAATCTTGTATGAACAATTAGGTGTAAAAAAGTTGTTTTCCCGATGGATACCGCATTCGCTCTGTGAAGAGCAAAAAGCGGCTCGCGTTACTTGGTGCGTCAGAACTCTCGAAAGATTCCACGCAGGATCCTCAAATGCTGTACACAACATCGTATCAGGTGATGAATCCTGAATATACGCGTACGAACCCGAAACAAAAAACCAGTCACGAGTTTGAGTGTTCGAAAATGAGTTAAAGCCAACAAAAATTGTTCGTTCACGGAGTGTTGCAAAAAAAAAATGGTGGCCATGTTTGTCTTCAAAACCGGCCATGTTACGACTATTCCTCTTGAGGGACAAAGAACGGTTAATGCAGAATGTTATGCTAGCATTTGTTTGCCACAGGACGTTTCTGAACTCCGTATAGAGAACTGCAACCGCCGCCTTATCCTCCATCACGACAATGCGAGTTCTAACACCGCACACAGAACAAAAGAGTTTTTAGAACAAGAAAACAGAATTATTAGACCATCCGCCATACAGCCCCGACCTAAGCCCTAATGATTTCTATACTTTTCCTAAAATAAAGAATAAATTGCGTGGACAGAGATTTTCATCACCTGAAGAAGCTGTGGACGCCTACAAAACGGCTATTTTGGAGACCCCAACTTCCGAATGGAATGGTTGCTTCAATGATTGGTTCCATCGTATGGAAAAATGTGTCAAATTTCGCGAAGAATACTTCGAAAAGTAATAAATACATTTTTAAATAGTAATGTTGTTTCACTTCCTTGATTCCCGAAATTTTCAGTGCCGCCTCGTAAATAGAATGAAATAACTTCACGTTTGAAGGTGGTTTTTTTATTTTATTGTTACAGTACGTACATGGTGTTATAAGTGGGATATTTGTCATAGTTGCCACTCTTGGTTGGCAACCTTAGTTTATTTTATTTGTTATTAGTAAGACGCTGCTGCCCAGCTCCTGGTATGTTTACCTATGTCACCTCCTACGACAGCCACGGGACTCCATGGGACAGTGGATACTCTTACATCGGCACTACACGGTTGTTAACATGAGCCGAATTAATTACATAAATCCTTTCCTTCTTGAATAAAACTAAATTAACGGATTTTATCGCGTTTATTTCACTACTTTTACTTATCTTTTCCTTCTTCTCCATTAACCCATAAAACCTCACGGCTGGACATGGGTGAAATAGCGGAAGTAATGCTGCGTTTCTCTTGCGTTTAAGAGTAGACACCCCCGGAGACCTTGGGTTACACCGCATCTGAAGATGTATATTGGCTGCAACAACTACTTTCCTTTCGAATGCCATTCCATTCCATTCTTAAAAAAAATTAAATTAAAAAAAAACAATTTGGTTTAGCATTATGAAATAAATATATTTATAAAAATTGTTGAAATACCAAGGAAAGCGTTTTATAGGCATCCGATAAATATAAAACAACGCAGAGGAAATAAAAGGAATAAAAATAAATTTTGAGTCACGTTTAACAGAAAATAATAGAAATCTTTAGAAATAAGAACATTTAAAGCTACGTTGAATAGTGCAGCGACGAGATATTATATCATATTATGGTAACGTCTTCGCTTTTGCTTTGAATTAAATTAAGGCTGTTTTCGCTTACAAAATCAAAATAAAAGAGTAATACCAAAGCAACATGGAACACGAGGTATTGGGTCGCATCTATTTTACTTGCATTTCCCATTGCAAATCCAGCGCCTAGGGCTCGCGCCGGCCCACCCTCCTCCCCTTTATTCACGCAGCTTTGAGGGCAGATTTTGCAGCAATTTAATGATTTAAGCCTTCTTCATGTTTCGATACAGTTTATAAGGGTTTCGAGAAATAAAGCATTGTCCCTTAATTAGGAATTTAAAAATAATAAATTTACCGATATTTATACTGTACATTAATGATTGTAGTACTAAGACATAACATAGTATTAAAAACCATATCGTGCCATAAAAATATTTTTAACAACCGTGTATTTCAGACGGATGGAACCGCTGGGTTTCTTGCTGGTTCTTCTCAGGACAGGGAACTTTTTACGAACTAGTGATGAAAGAAGAAAAAATGACCTTAAAAAAGAGTCGTTTATAATCTAAGTTGAATAAAAATTATTTTATTCTATTCTATTTATAAGTAAAGGAGATGTAAACGGCAAATGTTGTCACTCATAGAAGCTGACAACGTAGACATCATTATAGAAAAAAAAAAATAATTCTTAACTTAATGTACTGGAAATTTTCATCAAGAAGTCGTACTTTCTTACAAAATTACGAAATGCGAACTATATTAGTTGTCGCGTTTGCAAAAAAAATATTCGAATTGGGTTCTTCTCCATGAATAAACTTTCATGGTGAATCAACGAAAATCGTTCATAATTTCAAAACGTATACGTCTTATTTTTACAAAATATCGTGTATTAATACATTGCTTCAGATTTAATGCTTAAGCTTATAGATTATTAATATTTATAAGTGGTAGAGCCACGGTGGGCTCAAACGGGGATGGAGCACGCTCTCAGAATACCAGCGTAAAATAGCAGGTTAGTGCTGCTGCGTTTTGTATGGTGACTGTGAGGCATTCCGTCTTAATCCTTAGTGGTGACAACACATCTGCATTTTGATTATTAATTGAGGATAGATGTAGATGTCTATAGGCCACAGCATCTGTTTACCATTAGGTGAACTGTGAGCTCGTTTGCATGGCTTATTCTATAATGTTATACATAAAAATATTCTTTAACGAACAAATCGAGACTATCAATAAACTATGTCTTGTAATGAGAATGACTTTCAGTAATACTGTTAAATACTACCAATACTGTTAAATACTCGTATTTAACAGTATTGGATAAACAGATCGACCGTGGCGAAAGCTTGATCCAACCGAACATTTTCTTAGTTTAACGAAAAAAAGAACTGTAGTGTTATGTTACTTACATACCATTTTACACTATTTTAAATTTATTTTTCCATTCTGTTTTTGATTTTCTGCATTCATCTCAAAACTGGATATTTTGCATCACCTTTATTTCCATAGGAACCTGTAACATTTTAAACCATAAGAACACAATAACAAATCATTTTCACTTCGTATTTTCACGTTATCAGCACTTTTTAAATTGGTGTCAATGGAGTCTACCTTTTTCGGTCTTTTATTTGGTTCTCCGTAACTCTGCAATTTCGGGTTTCGTGCGCGCTGTTGCGCTACTTTCTTTTCCTATATAAATAATATCTCATTTTTCACTTAAATCCTGCCGTTTCTGTATTACGAGCCTAAAACCAAAATTTGACATGTTTTGACATCGTTGTTTATCAGGTTGTCATGGCAATTTTTATTCAAATATCGTTACCGGCCTGATGTTTTTACTTCAAAATACTCCTTTCTTCTTGGCCATTTACAAGAATTTGCTTTTAATTCAAATAATTTCAAATTTAATGAGAATAATTTTCCGTTCTTATGCCAGATCCGTCAAAAAGGAAAAATAAGCCGAACAATCGGCGAATGGGAGAGTCTGACTTGAGCTTTGATACTTGAAGCATCTCCTAAAGGTCTTATCCGCACTGCCTCGGGATCCTGCAAGCCTCTGCCCGCTCCTTAAGTCATCGTCTAGCCACGCCTACGCCTCCGCCTACTAGTGCGTTGTGTTTGCCTACTTCAAGCGCCGCGTGTACCTACTTCAAACGCTGCGTGCTTACTCCAGACGTTGCGTGGACCTACTCCAGACGCTGCGTGTCTATTCCGGACGCTGTGTGTGTCTACTCCGGAAGTTGTGTTTGCCTACTTCAAGCGCCGCGTGTACCTACTTCAAACGCTGCATGCCTACTCCAGACGTTGCGTGGACCTACTCCAGACGCTGCGTGTCTATTCCGGACGCTGTGTGTGTCTACTCCGGAAGTTGTGTTTGCCTACTTCAAGCGCCGCGTGTACCTACTTCAAACGCTGCGTGCCTACTCCAGACGTTGCGTATACCTACTCCGGGTGCTGCGTGTACTTACTCCGAGCGTTGCGTGTGTCTACTCCAAGCGCTGCGTGTACCTTCTACAGACGCTGCGTGTGCTTTCTCCAGATTCTGCGTGTACCTAGAGCAGGAGCTGTGCACCTATCATAGGCATAGCCTGTGCATACTTCGTTGCAGTATCTTTATCTTTGTTATTTTTTTTAATAATATTGTAAATCACTATCTTCATTACAACCCATCATCACCTTCATACTTTTTTTTTTTATAAAAGAAACTGTAAAACTTTTCAAATTTTTTACTAATTTATTTTATTTTGGTTGTTTTCGTTGTAGTTAAGTTAGGTTCTTTAGTTTTTTTATTGTCGCTTCACGACAATTTGGCGCCCGACGTAAAAGTTCTTCTTTTCTTCACCTTAGCTACGCCTTATCCATTTCCTTTTGATTGAATTGCTTTCTCTTTCGTTCTTAACTCTTTATTTACTCATCCTTATCATATCTTCCAAATTCTAAAACAAAACTTCATCTAGTTTTTCAACTTATCTGGATTATATTTAGACCTACATATAACACTTCACTTACATTCATCACTTTAATATTCTTATTCTAGATAACTTAAAGAGGTACAATCTTCCAAATTCTAAAACAAAACTTCATCTAGTTTTTCAACTTATCTGGATTATATTTAGACCTACATATAACACTTCACTTACATTCATCACTTTAATATTCTTATTCTAGATAACTTAAAGAGGTGCAATCTTGCAATCTTCCAAATTCTAAAACAAAACTTCATCTAGTTTTTCAACTTATCTGGATTATATTTAGACCTACATATAACACTTCACTTACATTCATCACTTTAATGTTTTTATTTTAGATAACTTAAAGAGGTACAATTTTTAATTAAATTTTTATTTCTTAAACTTAACTTTACACTTAATTATAACAAAGAAAAGGGTTATTAAGTACGAATTCCTTAACAAGGCCGAACTCCAATACGAAGTGAAGATTAGATGTGTGGAACCAGCTAATACTGTTTTGCATGACACTACATTTGTATATATGTTTGTATATTTGTATATAAGTTTGTATATATGTATAAATATCAATTTCAGACACATCTCGTTAGTGATGTTGCTGATCTCTGGCTTTGAGCCCTACCGCTCTGGCCGTTCTTAATCTTTACTTAAGTCATAGCGACTAAAGCTTGCTTAAGATTAATTTCTTTAACTTTATCTTCACTCAGGAGCGGATGACAACTCCTTAAATAAGCCTGGATGTCCTTTCAAAATGTTTTTTTTTCCACGCAGGAGCGGATGACAACTCCTTAAATAAGCCTGAATGTCCTTTCGAAAACACACTTTTAGAGTGGTAGTCATTGAATGTGAACTCCACCCTTACCTGAATGCAGATGATGAATGTAAGAGATAGTATATCTGATTTTGCCTGGTGATGTCTGTTTCTGCAAAGCTGTGTTTTTACGGTTTATTTTAGAATGTACATGTCAAAATTTTTGCTGAGTCAAAAATTTTCCAGGGTCGGGGGGAAAATGTAGTGTTATGTTACTTACATACCATTTTACACTATTTTAAATTTATTTTTCCATTCTGTTTTTGATTTTCTGCATTCATCTCAAAACTGGATATTTTGCATCACCTTTATTTCCATAGGAACCTGTAACATTTTTAAACCATAAGAACACAGTAACAAATCATTTTCACTTCGTATTTTCACGTTATCAGCACTTTTTAAATTGGTGTCAATGGAGTCTACCTTTTTCGGTCTTTTATTTGGTTCTCCGTAACTCTGCAATTTCGGGTTTCGTGCGCGCTGTTGCGCTACTTTCTTTTCCTATATAAATAATATCTCATTTTTCACTTAAATCTTGCCGTTTCTGTATTACGAGCCTAAAACCAAAATTTGACATGTTTTGACATCGTTGTTTATCAGGTTGTCATGGCAATTTTTATTCAAATATCGTTACCGGCCTGATGTTTTTACTTCAAAATACTCCTTTTTTCTTGGCCATTTACAAGAATTTGCTTTTAATTCAAATAATTTCAAATTTAATGAGAATAATTTTCCGTTCTTATGCCAGATCCGTCAAAAAGGAAAAATAAGCCGAACAATCGGCGAATGGGAGAGTCTGACTTGAGCTTTGATACTTGAAGCATCTCCTAAAGGTCTTATCCGCACTGCCTCGGGATCCTGCAAGCCTCTGCCCGCTCCTTAAGTCATCGTCTAGCCACGCCTACGCCTCCGCCTACTAGTGCGTTGTGTTTGCCTACTTCAAGCGCCGCGTGTACCTACTTCAAACGCTGCGTGCTTACTCCAGACGTTGCGTGGACCTACTCCAGACGCTGCGTGTCTATTCCGGACGCTGTGTGTGTCTACTCCGGAAGTTGTGTTTGCCTACTTCAAGCGCCGCGTGTACCTACTTCAAACGCTGCATGCCTACTCCAGACGTTGCGTGGACCTACTCCAGACGCTGCGTGTCTATTCCGGACGCTGTGTGTGTCTACTCCGGAAGTTGTGTTTGCCTACTTCAAGCGCCGCGTGTACCTACTTCAAACGCTGCGTGCCTACTCCAGACGTTGCGTATACCTACTCCGGGTGCTGCGTGTACTTACTCCGAGCGTTGCGTGTGTCTACTCCAAGCGCTGCGTGTACCTTCTCCAGACGCTGCGTGTGCTTTCTCCAGATTCTGCGTGTACCTAGAGCAGGAGCTGTGCACCTATCATAGGCATAGCCTGTGCATACTTCGTTGCAGTATCTTTATCTTTGTTATTTTTTTTAATAATATTGTAAATCACTATCTTCATTACAACCCATCATCACCTTCATACTTTTTTTTTTTATAAAAGAAACTGTAAAACTTTTCAAATTTTTTACTAATTTATTTTATTTTGGTTGTTTTCGTTGTAGTTAAGTTAGGTTCTTTAGTTTTTTTATTGTCGCTTCACGACAATTTGGCGCCCGACGTAAAAGTTCTTCTTTTCTTCACCTTAGCTACGCCTTATCCATTTCCTTTTGATTGAATTGCTTTCTCTTTCGTTCTTAACTCTTTATTTACTCATCCTTATCATATCTTCCAAATTCTAAAACAAAACTTCATCTAGTTTTTCAACTTATCTGGATTATATTTAGACCTACATATAACACTTCACTTACATTCATCACTTTAATATTCTTATTCTAGATAACTTAAAGAGGTACAATCTTCCAAATTCTAAAACAAAACTTCATCTAGTTTTTCAACTTATCTGGATTATATTTAGACCTACATATAACACTTCACTTACATTCATCACTTTAATATTCTTATTCTAGATAACTTAAAGAGGTGCAATCTTGCAATCTTCCAAATTCTAAAACAAAACTTCATCTAGTTTTTCAACTTATCTGGATTATATTTAGACCTACATATAACACTTCACTTACATTCATCACTTTAATGTTTTTATTTTAGATAACTTAAAGAGGTACAATTTTTAATTAAATTTTTATTTCTTAAACTTAACTTTACACTTAATTATAACAAAGAAAAGGGTTATTAAGTACGAATTCCTTAACAAGGCCGAACTCCAATACGAAGTGAAGATTAGATGTGTGGAACCAGCTAATACTGTTTTGCATGACACTACATTTGTATATATGTTTGTATATTTGTATATAAGTTTGTATATATGTATAAATATCAATTTCAGACACATCTCGTTAGTGATGTTGCTGATCTCTGGCTTTGAGCCCTACCGCTCTGGCCGTTCTTAATCTTTACTTAAGTCATAGCGACTAAAGCTTGCTTAAGATTAATTTCTTTAACTTTATCTTCACTCAGGAGCGGATGACAACTCCTTAAATAAGCCTGGATGTCCTTTCAAAATGTTTTTTTTTCCACGCAGGAGCGGATGACAACTCCTTAAATAAGCCTGAATGTCCTTTCGAAAACACACTTTTAGAGTGGTAGTCATTGAATGTGAACTCCACCCTTACCTGAATGCAGATGATGAATGTAAGAGATAGTATATCTGATTTTGCCTGGTGATGTCTGTTTCTGCAAAGCTGTGTTTTTACGGTTTATTTTAGAATGTACATGTCAAAATTTTTGCTGAGTCAAAAATTTTCCAGGGTCGGGGGGAAAATGTAGTGTTATGTTACTTACATACCATTTTACACTATTTTAAATTTATTTTTCCATTCTGTTTTTGATTTTCTGCATTCATCTCAAAACTGGATATTTTGCATCACCTTTATTTCCATAGGAACCTGTAACATTTTTAAACCATAAGAACACAATAACAAATCATTTTCACTTCGTATTTTCACGTTATCAGCACTTTTTAAATTGGTGTCAATGGAGTCTACCTTTTTCGGTCTTTTATTTGGTTCTCCGTAACTCTGCAATTTCGGGTTTCGTGCGCGCTGTTGCGCTACTTTCTTTTCCTATATAAATAATATCTCATTTTTCACTTAAATCCTGCCGTTTCTGTATTACGAGCCTAAAACCAAAATTTGACATGTTTTGACATCGTTGTTTATCAGGTTGTCATGGCAATTTTTATTCAAATATCGTTACCGGCCTGATGTTTTTACTTCAAAATACTCCTTTCTTCTTGGCCATTTACAAGAATTTGCTTTTAATTCAAATAATTTCAAATTTAATGAGAATAATTTTCCGTTCTTATGCCAGATCCGTCAAAAAGGAAAAATAAGCCGAACAATCGGCGAATGGGAGAGTCTGACTTGAGCTTTGATACTTGAAGCATCTCCTAAAGGTCTTATCCGCACTGCCTCGGGATCCTGCAAGCCTCTGCCCGCTCCTTAAGTCATCGTCTAGCCACGCCTACGCCTCCGCCTACTAGTGCGTTGTGTTTGCCTACTTCAAGCGCCGCGTGTACCTACTTCAAACGCTGCGTGCTTACTCCAGACGTTGCGTGGACCTACTCCAGACGCTGCGTGTCTATTCCGGACGCTGTGTGTGTCTACTCCGGAAGTTGTGTTTGCCTACTTCAAGCGCCGCGTGTACCTACTTCAAACGCTGCATGCCTACTCCAGACGTTGCGTGGACCTACTCCAGACGCTGCGTGTCTATTCCGGACGCTGTGTGTGTCTACTCCGGAAGTTGTGTTTGCCTACTTCAAGCGCCGCGTGTACCTACTTCAAACGCTGCGTGCCTACTCCAGACGTTGCGTATACCTACTCCGGGTGCTGCGTGTACTTACTCCGAGCGTTGCGTGTGTCTACTCCAAGCGCTGCGTGTACCTTCTCCAGACGCTGCGTGTGCTTTCTCCAGATTCTGCGTGTACCTAGAGCAGGAGCTGTGCACCTATCATAGGCATAGCCTGTGCATACTTCGTTGCAGTATCTTTATCTTTGTTATTTTTTTTAATAATATTGTAAATCACTATCTTCATTACAACCCATCATCACCTTCATACTTTTTTTTTTTATAAAAGAAACTGTAAAACTTTTCAAATTTTTTACTAATTTATTTTATTTTGGTTGTTTTCGTTGTAGTTAAGTTAGGTTCTTTAGTTTTTTTATTGTCGCTTCACGACAATTTGGCGCCCGACGTAAAAGTTCTTCTTTTCTTCACCTTAGCTACGCCTTATCCATTTCCTTTTGATTGAATTGCTTTCTCTTTCGTTCTTAACTCTTTATTTACTCATCCTTATCATATCTTCCAAATTCTAAAACAAAACTTCATCTAGTTTTTCAACTTATCTGGATTATATTTAGACCTACATATAACACTTCACTTACATTCATCACTTTAATATTCTTATTCTAGATAACTTAAAGAGGTACAATCTTCCAAATTCTAAAACAAAACTTCATCTAGTTTTTCAACTTATCTGGATTATATTTAGACCTACATATAACACTTCACTTACATTCATCACTTTAATATTCTTATTCTAGATAACTTAAAGAGGTGCAATCTTGCAATCTTCCAAATTCTAAAACAAAACTTCATCTAGTTTTTCAACTTATCTGGATTATATTTAGACCTACATATAACACTTCACTTACATTCATCACTTTAATGTTTTTATTTTAGATAACTTAAAGAGGTACAATTTTTAATTAAATTTTTATTTCTTAAACTTAACTTTACACTTAATTATAACAAAGAAAAGGGTTATTAAGTACGAATTCCTTAACAAGGCCGAACTCCAATACGAAGTGAAGATTAGATGTGTGGAACCAGCTAATACTGTTTTGCATGACACTACATTTGTATATATGTTTGTATATTTGTATATAAGTTTGTATATATGTATAAATATCAATTTCAGACACATCTCGTTAGTGATGTTGCTGATCTCTGGCTTTGAGCCCTACCGCTCTGGCCGTTCTTAATCTTTACTTAAGTCATAGCGACTAAAGCTTGCTTAAGATTAATTTCTTTAACTTTATCTTCACTCAGGAGCGGATGACAACTCCTTAAATAAGCCTGGATGTCCTTTCAAAATGTTTTTTTTTCCACGCAGGAGCGGATGACAACTCCTTAAATAAGCCTGAATGTCCTTTCGAAAACACACTTTTAGAGTGGTAGTCATTGAATGTGAACTCCACCCTTACCTGAATGCAGATGATGAATGTAAGAGATAGTATATCTGATTTTGCCTGGTGATGTCTGTTTCTGCAAAGCTGTGTTTTTACGGTTTATTTTAGAATGTACATGTCAAAATTTTTGCTGAGTCAAAAATTTTCCAGGGTCGGGGGGAAAATGTAGTGTTATGTTACTTACATACCATTTTACACTATTTTAAATTTATTTTTCCATTCTGTTTTTGATTTTCTGCATTCATCTCAAAACTGGATATTTTGCATCACCTTTATTTCCATAGGAACCTGTAACATTTTTAAACCATAAGAACACAGTAACAAATCATTTTCACTTCGTATTTTCACGTTATCAGCACTTTTTAAATTGGTGTCAATGGAGTCTACCTTTTTCGGTCTTTTATTTGGTTCTCCGTAACTCTGCAATTTCGGGTTTCGTGCGCGCTGTTGCGCTACTTTCTTTTCCTATATAAATAATATCTCATTTTTCACTTAAATCTTGCCGTTTCTGTATTACGAGCCTAAAACCAAAATTTGACATGTTTTGACATCGTTGTTTATCAGGTTGTCATGGCAATTTTTATTCAAATATCGTTACCGGCCTGATGTTTTTACTTCAAAATACTCCTTTTTTCTTGGCCATTTACAAGAATTTGCTTTTAATTCAAATAATTTCAAATTTAATGAGAATAATTTTCCGTTCTTATGCCAGATCCGTCAAAAAGGAAAAATAAGCCGAACAATCGGCGAATGGGAGAGTCTGACTTGAGCTTTGATACTTGAAGCATCTCCTAAAGGCCTTATCCGCACTGCCTCGGGATCCTGCAAGCCTCTGCCCGCTCCTTAAGTCATCGTCTAGCCACGCCTACGCCTCCGCCTACTAGTGCGCTGTGTTTGCCTACTTCAAGCGCCGCGTGTACCTACTTCAAACGCTGCGTGCTTACTCCAGACGTTGCGTGGACCTACTCCAGACGCTGCGTGTCTATTCCGGACGCTGTGTGTGTCTACTCCGGAAGTTGTGTTTGCCTACTTCAAGCGCCGCGTGTACCTACTTCAAACGCTGCATGCCTACTCCAGACGTTGCGTGGACCTACTCCAGACGCTGCGTGTCTATTCCGGACGCTGTGTGTGTCTACTCCGGAAGTTGTGTTTGCCTACTTCAAGCGCCGCGTGTACCTACTTCAAACGCTGCGTGCCTACTCCAGACGTTGCGTATACCTACTCCGGGTGCTGCGTGTACTTACTCCGAGCGTTGCGTGTGTCTACTCCAAGCGCTGCGTGTACCTTCTCCAGACGCTGCGTGTGCTTTCTCCAGATTCTGCGTGTACCTAGAGCAGGAGCTGTGCACCTATCATAGGCATAGCCTGTGCATACTTCGTTGCAGTATCTTTATCTTTGTTATTTTTTTTAATAATATTGTAAATCACTATCTTCATTACAACCCATCATCACCTTCATACTTTTTTTTTTATAAAAGAAACTGTAAAACTTTTCAAATTTTTTAATAATTTATTTTATTTTGGTTGTTTTCGTTGTAGTTAAGTTAGGTTCTTTAGTTTTTTTATTGTCGCTTCACGACAGAACTTATATGTACGTTCGCATGTGCATCGATTTTAAGATTAATATTGTACTTATTTCATTCAAGCTCCTGGAAATGCCAATCATGGTAAGGCATTAATATCTTAATCCTTCATACAACAAGTCCACGACGAAGCGGCACGCACACATACGTGCCTTTGTAAACTGTAACCTGTAACATACAGCACACAGATACGAGTGAGCTGCATCGAACGCCCTAGCAACGATCCGGGCGAGGTGTTCTATTCTCATGACAGCATCTAAAACAGAATAACATTTTATACGTGGTAGAGCCATGCTGCAATTATATTAGTAGTATAGTTATAGTCGAATGGGTTGGCTTGACCGGGGAAGGACCACGCTCTCACAGAATACCAGCATAAAATAGTAGCTTAATGCTGCTATGTTGCGTATGGTGAGTGTAGATAATCAGAGACCCTTTTTACTGGAGACGAGGCATTCCATCTTAGTCCTCGCGGGTGACAACGCATCTGCATTTAGATTTGTAATCGAGGATAGATGTAATTGTCTATGTTCCGCAGTAACCACTTACCATCACGTGGACTGTGTGCTCGTTTGTCACCTTATCCTATATTAAAAAAATCGCCAAAATATCGAACGCTTTTTCTTGTGGTTATAGACTTGATTACACACATCATCATGATCATCATCATTATCATCATCATTACCATCACAGCCTATCACAAGTTAATTGCTGAACAATTGTTGTTTCTTGTGTTACTATATCAGCCTACTGAATCCGTTGGGTTATGTACAACATCTGTTTTCATGTTTTGTGGTATACGTGACGAGAAGATATTTTGTAACTTCTCGGACGTGACGAATGGAGTTGGATACATCGATTGATTTCATTTATAGACTTGTTCGTAGTTGGACTTACCTAGATGGACAATTTATCCTAGTTAAATATTTTCGTAACAACTTTGAGCGTAATGCTCCCATTAACTACCAGCATAGGTATAATATGGACGTTACATAAGTTACATTTGTTTTGACTATATTATTATAAGACTCATTCTTTGGGAATCACTATACACTATAGTTTTATCCTGTCGCTATTATCATGAAAAAATTTACTCTTCGAGACACCCTGATTCAAGTCAATTTTCCATCATGTAAATAGTCTTCTTTGGTGCAAACGAAATTACCAATGTTCCTATTTGGCGCTAAAAATTATTATTTGACGTCTGATTTGTTAGTAGACCCTTGATTCCTAGTACCGAGGTAGCTCGTCCGGGCTCAGTTATAGTTGCATCCTTATATAAATCAATAAAATCTTATTCATAAGTTACAGTATATTTTATTGCATATATATTGCCTGCGTCGGGGTTGAGTGGATATGACACTCCTTTGATTTTTATAAGCTATTTGGAGGGCAAAACATAAAGTAGTTTTCTTAGTTGAGTGGAATATTTTATTGAAAGCACTTTGGAATAGCGGTCTTTATAATAATAAGGCGATTATCAAGGAGGAATTTTTTTGTAGTGAAATCTTTGTAAACAATTTAAATTAGTATATTTGGCTTTTCCATTCAGTATTATCTTTAAAATAAAACTAAGTAACGTAGATATGCACTAAGAAAAATGGAAAAGAAACTAAGAAAGAGGTGAACAATTATATATTATTAACAAAAACTTCAAAGATTAGGAGTCTACTATAATTCTTTTGCCGTGTAGCCACTACTTAATGGCGTTAATGAATTCCAGTTACGTTTCAGAGGTGTATGAGGCTATTAAGAGAGAAGTCACGAAAAATCTAATGGCTTTGGATATATGGCTAAATAACCATATATCTGCCAATCGGGTGTCGCCAAGCACGCTCCTGAGCGGTACTTTGCTTTCATGATGTCGTATTCTCAAAAAATATACCTCATACTTTTGCTAAACTTTCAATTTAAAAACTTAACTTTATAACACAAACGAATTGATTTTAGCTTCGTCACAAAATATGTTGTCCTAATTAATGGCATTTATACCGGACTATGATAACCCTTAGAGTAATTACATACACACGTCTAAAAAGAACCTACAATTCCACATCATCATCATCATCATTACAGCCTTTCACAAGTCCACTGCTGAACATAGGCCTCCCCCAAGTAATGCCACAAAGCACGGTCCTGAGCCACCTGCATCCATCGACTTCCTGCATGTCTTACCAGGTCGTCACTCCATCTAGTGGGGGGTCGCCCTACACTACGCCTACTGGTACGAGGCTGCCACTCGAGAACCTTTCTTCCCCATCGGTTATCGGTTCTTCGAGCTATATGGCCGGCCCATTGCCACTTCAGCTTACTAATCCGTTGGGCTATGTCGGTCACTCTGGTTTTACTGCGGATATCCTCATTTCTGAGTCTATCACGCAGAGAAACTCCGAGCATAGCCCTCTCCATAGCTCGCTGAGCGACCTTAAGCGTCCTCATACGGCCAGCAGTGAAGGACCACGTCTCAGATCCATAAGTCATCACTGGCAACACGCACTGGTTGTACAATCTAGTTTTTAGAGATTGAGGTATACCTGACGAAAAGATATGTCGTAATTTCCCGAACGCTGCCCAGCCGAGTTGAATCCGTCGATTGACCTCTCGGTCGAAGTTGGACTTACCTAGTCGGACTATTTGTCCCAGGTAAACGTACTCGTCAACAACTTCGAGCATAGTGCTCCCAACAACTACCGGCATAGGTGTGACATGGACATTGAACATGATCTTTGTTTTGTCCATGTTCATCTTAAGACCTATCCGTTGGGAGGCACTATTGAGGTCATTGAGCATAGTGCTTAAGTCCTCCAGCGATTCTGCCATAAGGACTATATCGTCGGCAAATCGAAGGTGAGTGATGTACTCGCCATTGATGTCAATACCGTATCCTTTCCAGTCCAGTAGCTTGAAAACGTCTTCCAATGCAGCGGTGAAGAGTTTCGGGGATATAACGTCACCCTGTCTTACACCTCTCTGCAGTTGGATAGGTTTCGAGCTCTGGTTCTGTACTCGGATAGCCATCGTAGCCCTACTGTACAAACACTTCAGCACTTCGATATACCGACAGTCAACTTGGCACCGCTGAAGGGACTGTAGCACCGCCCAAATTTCGACGGAATCAAAGGCTTTCTCATAGTCCACATACGCCAGGCAAAGTGGCAGATTGTACTCTTCAGTCTTCTGTACAATCTGCCGCAGGGTATGTATGTGGTCTATGGTACTGAAGCCTTTTCGGAAACCGGCTTGTTCGGGAGGCTGGAAGTCGTCAAGTCTGCGTGCGAGACGATTCGTAATGACTCTCGAAAACAGCACGTAGACGCGGCTCAGAAGGGAAATCGGTCTGTAGTTCTTTAAGAGAGCGTTGTCGCCTTTCTTAAAGAACAAGACCACCGCACTTCTGCTCCACGCCTCTGGAGTAGTGCCACCATGGAGGACGGAATTGAAGAGCTTCTGAAGGACTACAAGTACCGGTGTTCCACCCGCTTTCAGAAGCTCCGCTGTAATTCCATCCTCGCCTGGGGCCCTGCCGTTCCACATAAATTGGTGAAATATATTTGTCTCTCTTTTTCTAGTTTAATTTTCAAGTAAGCAAAAGAGACCAATCTATTGAAAATTTTACGTGTAATTCATGCGTGAAAATAGAAATGTCAACTGGTCATATTTTTGGTCTGTTTTTACTATGCTTAAACGGAAGAGGAATAGATAGTTATTTTTGTATCATTCAGTAATACGACAAGAGCTTTGAGTCTTTGACCCACTTTAAACTTTATTTCAGCTTTTGCAAATCGCGTTTTTTATTGTTATTGCTATGTTGTATGTGTTCTCCTTTAAACTCACGTTAAAATCAGTTACTCGACTCCAAAGAGTCGGTAACTCCTTCATAGGGCAAGGTAAAAGTAACTTTTACAACAAAGAACCAGAAAATATTCAGACCTTATCTGTATATCTAAAGGTTTAAAATATTTAATAAGCAAAAATCCTAAGTAAGGGTTATTATACTACTAAGGAGCACGTGATTGATAATCACCCCTGGGAATGAGGTGATCGCTACCATGCTATTTCTAAATGATTTCGAAACAATTGTATAAGATATTATATTGTAAATTGTTCTTTAAAACAAGGTCTTGCTATGTTTCTTGCTGCTTCTTCCCAGGACAGAGGATTTTTTCTAATCCAGTGGTATTAGTAAAAATGACTTTCAATTAGTATTACATGTAATGAATATTGAATATAAATGATTCTATTATATTCTATTCAAATGTCTGTAATTACACTGGCTCTAAAACCACTTCAGACCGGAATACAGTAGAGCACGTACTGCACTATATAGCGGCAGAAGTGTAAGAGATAAGTGAATGGAACGCAGACGAATTCTCAGACAAAGAAAGTCTAAGTCGACACCTAGTAAACAGCCAGCAAGCATGGGCTTTCCACTATTAAAATAGCAATAGATAAATAAAAACCGTATACATGAAGTTGTGGGTCGCAGGGTTGATCCCCAACGATGACCGCAATATTTATTTAAGCCAGTCTTTGTGTCTGCGCCTCCATTCAGTTTGCCCGGGAGCATATTAATTGGATTATTTTAAAGTTTGGAAACAACATTGTTTTTAAGTACTCTCATTACGTCTATGCCAGTATTAATTCATTGCATAACCTTAGCTACTGTCTGTAGTTTGAATGAAAATTGTTAGTTTCTTAATCCTTATTTATTTTTGTATTTATTACTAACTTATGCCCGTGGCTTTGTCTGACATCTGACATCATTTAGACTCACACTGACATCATTAAGAAAACATCATTTCACACTTTCACAGACTTCGTCCGCATAGTTAACAAAAAATGGTTAAAATTAATATTTTTGTTTCTACAACCCCACATTGAATCATTTAAAGAAGTTGATGACTAGGATTTCTTTCTCGTGAAGTCAAAATGCTGATTTAAGTCATGACATAATACATTAACATACATTTACATTAACAAATACGCTAGGTTTCTGTTTGTCAATAAATCATCAACAGAATGCTTTAACTTTGAAAGATTTTTAAAATACCAACTGACCGTAAAATTGATATGGCTTAATTAAGTTGCCTACGTTGCAGTAAATACTTCCCATTTACTGCATGTAATGTAATTTAGTATAGAAATTACTCTATAGTAAAACTGATCTGTAATGTATATTTCTTTTTTATTTTCCGCCGGTACGTGTAACTTTTTGAGCGCTCGATACTCTCAAAAAAGCAATATGCACCTGACCATGCAATAAACAAAGGGACAAACGAATACCCGTCACTTTGTCTGACTCTGGGATTTATTAACGGTGTTAAATTAAACGGGAATGGCAGCCTTTTATATTGAAATGATAGAATATTTGAAATGATCGGAATGCGGGGAATCGAAACAAGCTCCACTTTAGCTATTCCAATCTGTGTCCTTTATAATATTACTCCTCAGCTCTGAGATGCACAGTCGCGTGCCGTTGCACTATCACGGTGAATCAAGGTTATGCAGCAGCAGGACTAAGACTCCAATTTTTATCTCCAGCCAATGCGAATACGCGCCCGTTAAGCCAAAGGAGTTGAGACGCTCGACTGAGTTGGCAGTAATGTAGCCGCTGATAGTATACCAGTATCAAGCAATGAGTACCGCGATCCTTTATTTTACAATTATTTATTTATTTTATAAACTGATTCCATTTTTTCTCATCAAGAGAGAACTGACTTTTTATAGAATAAGGGTGACAAAGTAGCTCTCAGTCCATACTATAGTAATTGGATACTGTGGCTCATAGAAATATACATTTATCCATTACGATTTTAAATGTCACCCTTGAGGGCTAACGTGGAATGCCTCGTACCCAGTAAAAAAGTTCTTTGTTTCTCTACACTCGCCATACGAAACACAGCAGCTGTGTATTTGACGTTGGTATTCTGTGAGAGCGTGGTTCTCACCTGGCTCAGTGGTCCCAGTGGTGCTACAATCATAATTTAGCTGCAGGATGGCTCTACAACGTTGATTCTTTTACAGAACCAATGTTAATTGTGAATATTATTCATTGGGAACAATATTTAACTTGGGAAAACTCGTGCAATTCGTGCATGACATGATGTTTACAAAGATAGCAATATCAGTTATACCACATAACTTCCAGCACCGAAATATATATATATATATATATATATATATATATATATATATATATATATATATATATATATATATATATATATATATATAATATATATATATATATATATATATATTATATATATATATATTATATATATATATATATATATATATATATATATATAATATACGTACACTATATAATATGATTCATCTATCCAATTTCAATAGCCTACTGCATTGCTTCTACAAAGGTACTCTGTGATTGCTCTATTTGTGTTCATGACAGTGCAAACTAATGGAGGCACGAATTTGAACGGCTTCCCTTACATATATTTTTTTATTGGATTCAAAGCGAGCGTTTGAGCGAAATTGGAGCTTTGACAGATTTTTGTTTAATGCAAAGGCACGTGAAGCATTAAGTGGTTCATATGGGCAAATATATGAAAGTGAGTTTATCGATTCGACTGTATGTTCCATTATTTCATTTTTTTTGTTTTGTATATGTGTTACGCGATATCTTCGTCACTTGTGAACCAAGTTTAATGATTCTTTTAAATTAAATATGTTATACTTTACGAGTGGTGGTAGAGCCATGTTCCAATTATATTAGTAGTGTACTTGTACCACGAATGGGTCGGTTCAACCGGGGAAGGACCACGCTCTCACAGAATACCAGCGTAAAATACTAGCTTGTTGCTGTGTTGTACCGTATGGTGAATGTAGAGAACGACAGCATCCACTGATCATTAAATCACTAATTTTATTTATCACCCTATCCTGAAAAAAGCAAAGTTCCATCCCTAAGGGCGGGGTTGAAGTTTTACCGTTACTGTTACAGTTTATTGAAGTACACTGCTATAAATAGACCTCCCTCATGATTGTCTCATAGGGAGGATATTTACCATAGTGGCCACGCTTGGCAGCGGGCTTGCAACCAGTGTTTCTAATTATTATTAGGACGCCTCTTATGACACACATGGGACGGTATGTGGTAGTGATAAAAAAAAAACTATGTCGTGGTGGTATAAGTATAAAGCGATACACATATAGGCGCGCACGTAGGCTACCTAGCAACACGGACATTGATGGAATTGTATAAACTGCACCGAATCGTGTCACTTCGGCAACGGCCCGGGAGTGGAGTAACTTATATAAACGCCCGGGTAAAGGGCTCCACTGTAATAACTTTAATGAAGTTTGCAGCGGCTTGAAATCAAAATACGATTATTAAACAGCGTTATTCAATAGTTTATTCCAGTTGACATTTAGGTAAATAATAAATTATACTAATTGTAATACACTTTCATTCATTATAGCCTATAAAAAAATTACATCTCTGAACAAAGGCCTCTCCCATGGAATTACCTTGCGATAGTAGTCTAGCTTCATACGCGAGTTGGCGACCCCTAATTTTTGTTATCAAGATGCTGCTGCCTACTTTCTATTCAGTTTCCCTCTGTTGCGGATTTTATCGCGTATAATAACTAATTTAAGGTCCTAATGTAATAATTAAACTTTTAATCTGGAGGTAGCCGAGGTGAACTATGACATTAGGACGTTCAAAACCTTAGTCTCCTATGTGACTATGTGATGGGTGCCGTAAAGTGCACGAAACTTCGGGAATACAAAATACCTAAGATAATATAAGTAGATGATAAAGTCCGTAAACACTAGTTTTATTTAAACGAACTCATTAATAATAAACCTAACGACCCTTAAGTGTTTTAAAATATAATTTTCTAGCTCTGAAACACAACTTTTTGAGTTGAGTTAGCTTAATACCATGGGCTAAAAACCTGGTGCAACATCGTCACAAGATCTCGTTAGGGAGTATTCATGAAGAATTTCCAACCGAAAAAAGTTTACGAAGTAAGATAGTTGTTGTGGTTAAAAAAAAATCAATTGTAGCTGTCTTCGTCCATGTTGCCATCCTGCCGTAGTGGCCATTTCAAACCAAAATAATTTATATATATATATATATAAACTATATCAATACGAAGTCTCTCTGGTGCAAAGTATAATTGTTTTATCCGCTACTTATTTTGCTTATCTTAATCTGGGGTCACGCCAAGTCGAGAAAAAAGCGGTACGGCCGTAACATACTTTTATCGAAGCAGTTCAGACCATATTCGACCCCCCTAAAACTTTGTTGTGATTAAAACTATCGGCCTGAATTTTCAATAACCAAGCAGGTATTGTATAAATATGGTATGTTTCAAATTTAATTCATTTTGAATCAGTTGTCTAAGAATTATAACTAGTCAAAGTTTCTTAATTTTGTCACTCACTGACACGACCGACCATCAAAACTCTTAAGGTACCCACTGACGATAGGTCTATTTAGAAGACTTCCAAATGGGTGCAATCCAAATGAAATTTTATCCAGGTACGGTACCATTGACGATACTCCCATTTGGACGCATGTCGTCACTTCGAACTTGGTAGTTGTACGGAACGGAAATAAATAATAATATGGATAATAATACTTTACTGGTGGCAGCTGCAACGTGTGTTTCATTAAAAGACAAAAAACCTAAACGGGACACAACCTAATCCATCGTAGTCTTCAAAGATGACAACGCATCTATATTTTGATTCTCAATTGAGGATACATGTAAATGTCTATGGGCCACAGCATTCAACCACCAGGTGGACTGTGTGCTAGTTTGTCACTCCAGTTCTAGTTAGGGTATATATTATGGTGGAGCAATATCATTGACTGAGGTTGAAATAAAAGAAATCAACAAATAGAGGATATTTTTCATTATAACTATACGTGGTATAGCAACGTTGCATCCATATTATGGATGTAGTACAAATGAGTCGGTTCGAATGAAGAAGGACCACGATCTCACAAAATAGCATAAAATAGCAGCTTAAATCTGCTGCCTTTTGTGTGCTGAGTGTAAAGAATCGGATAATATTTTTACTGGAAATGAGGCACTCCACATAGTTCTACATGGGTGACAATGCATTTACATTTTGATTCTTATTCGATAACAGATTCAGTCTATGGGCTACAGTATCAACTTAACATCATGTGGACTGTGTACTCGTTTGTTGGGTGACAAACAAGAACACAGTTTATAGCTTACATAATAAAAACATATTTAATCCAATACACAGTTTATGCTTGACAAACAGAGCACATGTATTACCATCAACACCAAAACATTAACTGACGCAATAACGTCCAAAAATGGACGCCGGTTCGCCCATTCACTGACGATTCGGCTTGCTTCCATTTGGCGTTGCGCACGTTTTTGACATCGACGGACGGCCGCGGACGACGTCCATTTGGACTGGACGCATGGATGTCAATCCATTTGGAAATCCAGAGCTGGATGAAATCCATCTAAATCAAATTTAGAATACAATTAGTGTTTAGTGTATAAATCAAGGAAAAATAAAATATAATATAAGTTTATGTTATACTAGGTTGATCAATAACTTTTCGGAATAGGACACTTATCAATAATAAGTTATACAAATGCGTTCTATTTTTTTTTTCGAATCATAAATGTGTTAGTAGCAAAGGCCAGGAAAACTACAAATGATATTGCTTTTGTATGTATGAGAGGTTGATAGCGAATTCATCAAGCATTATTTTGTAACCGACACACTTTTCTTGTATAGTATACGGTTTCATTTAAACTGGTTGGTGCTTCGGGACACTTTATAGGGGTGCGGGGGGGGGGGGTTTGATTCACACCCGGAAAGGGATGTAGAGTGGATAAAATTTTACTTTTCTCCTAAAGTTCATATGCCGATAGAAAAAAGTACTCCATAAGTTTTGCCATTTTTTCATACATTGCTGTCTAAAATGCTTGAACTGGGTGTCATGTCATGTCGCGCAGCTCAGTTACGTGATATACGGAGGTGAAACCGCGGGGCACAGCTAGTTTGGAAATAATATGGAATGCCAACTTACGAGTAAAAACGGTCTCCAATTTTTGTTACACCGCTAATATTTGTTTTTTTTTTCCCCCGGCCGAACCAACCTATTCGTACTGCAGACATACGTGACATACGCGGCAGCAAAATTAACCTACTAACTTTCTAAACTGGCTTTTTACCTGATAAAGCCAAACCAAGTATAAAGTTAGTTTAAAATTTATTTTGTATGTCCCATTATGTACATGCAATAACACATTACGTGAATATCGCTTTTGATTGAATGAAATAACTGACGTCGCTGAAATATTCCGCTCGGAAACAATGCAGAGGAATTTGAGTTAGAGCAGTTTATTAGCAGAAAGCTGCAGTCACTAGTAATTCCGGTACCAATATTTGGATAGCTATTCACCTCTGTATATAGTATTCATTGCGCTTGAACGCCCTTTGTACTGTCTGTCTTTGTCAGTGTGGATATTCACAGTGCATGGCTATATGACTACTGATTTTACTTTAGCGTTCGATTTGGCTTTGTGCTCTACCTTTGTTATAAGCGTATAATTAAATGAGTTTAACTAACTCGCCAGGAGCTCATATTTATTGACTTACTGATTTACTTTGTGCTCAGCTTTAACCACTCGTGGTCCGTCAGTCTATGGACCTATTAGTCGGACCTATGGCCAAGCCAAAGAGTATAGTAGGTTTGGCCAAAGACAATTTTTTTTAAATGAAGGTAAATATAACTTAGAGTCTATCCAAAAATAAAAATTATTAACAATTAAAATATCGAATTATTTGTATTAAGGTCACGTGAGCGCTACAGAAACAACGATTGTAAGACGTTGTTGATGAATAAAATGTTTAATGAAATAGTACAGTAAAAATAGAATTTAACATTGCACGAAATTTCCGATTCAATTATATTTTTTTAAGTAAAGTTATACAAACCATTATTGTAGAAAATAAAATTTCACATCTTTTGTTTCCAGTAAACTTTTTTGTAAAACTTACCGCTTACGATTTATGGCCCATTTAATGAACAGGTGGCGCTTCAAGCGCCATCTTGAAAAAACGTTTTCAGCCGATATCTCGGAAACTATGCACTTTATGGCAAAAGTTACGCAAACCATTATTGTATAAAATAAAATTTCGCATCTTTTGTTTCCAGTAAACTTTTTTGTAAAACTTACCGTTTACGATTTATGGCCCATTTAATGAACAGGTTTTTCTATCGTGGCCAATAACTCTTGAAATATTAGATTAATCAATAAAATGCATAAATTTATTTTGAAAGATCAGTTTATTTTCCAAAACTTATGTTTGAATTTTTTTCTAATGTCCATACTTTTTGAGTTATAGGACGTTTCATGTTTGACTACTGGGCGTTATAGTTGAAAATTTCAAGATACGCATAGCTGCCGCGTCGGCCGAGCTCGGCAGGTGACACGGCAGCTACTTTACGATTAAGAACCCGGATTTTATTGCTATTATTTCGGTGAATTCCAAGTAAGACGTCATTATTGTTTACTAAGACTTACGGAGTCTCCTTTTTGAAATTCGAGTTATAGAGTATAAATATATATTATCAATATTTCGTAGGGAAATAACATTTTGTTCGAGTTACAAAGTCTAATAATTCGAGATACCGCATATTTAGGGGTTCAGCGGAAGGGAATGGCAATTTTTTTCGACTTACTGAGGATTTCGACTTAACGAGGTTCGAGTTATAGAGATTCCACTGAATATCATAACACGCATATAATTTTTTAAGTACAGCGTCTTTCAGCAACTTAATATTACCAAGTTTTTAAGTTTATAGTTGAACTATATAATAATATAATTATTTTAATATAATTATTTTTAAATGTTATTAATAAGACTATAATTTTTTAAGAATTTAAGAATTATATTCTTTTAGGATTATATTCTTATAAACAACATTTAAAAAAGAATCGTCCTGAGCACTCATATTTATGGTTTCGAGTAAACTTAGTGATCATATACTCTTTGGTTCTAAGGCGTCCCTCTAAATATTAGTATACTCTTTGGCGTGGTCTACAAGGAGACATTTAAGAATCCAAATGGAGACCTCGGTCTTTTAAGAGTTAAAGGAAAATATCGTAAGGAACTTTAAGAAATAAAATATATTTAATGGATACTAAGTCTGGGGAGTGACGTTACAGCTGCAGTCACGCCACAGCTCTGTTGCGGCTGTCCCAGATACCAGGCTAAATTAATATATTGGTGCTGTGTTTCGTATGCTTAATGACTAAATTCGGTCATCCTTTTTACTGGTAATGAAGCATTCAATCTTAGTCCTCAAGGGTAACAACGCATTTAAATTTTAATACTTAATCAAGGACATATACGTGGTAGAGTCACGCTGTATCTATATTACGGTTGTATCACGAATGGGTCGGCTCGACCGGGGAAGGACCACGCTCTCACAGAATAACAGCGTAAAATAGCAGCTTAATACTACTATGTTTCGAATGATGAGTATAGAGATCCAGAGACCCTTTTACTGGAAACGAGGCATTCTATTTTATTCCTCAGGGGTGACATCGCATCTACATTTTTATTCTTAATCGAGGATAAAAGTAGATATCTATAGGCCACAGAACCCACTTATCGTCAGGTAAAACGTGTGCTTGTTTGTGTGTTGTGCGTAATATTGGACATCCACTTTCTACTTCGTTACTTGTCATCTACACTATAGGAATTAGTATAATTGTAGGTAATTATTAACTTTCATTCCTCAGGAATCTTCCAAGGAATCACGGCCCTGGGCCATTTACAGTTACAGCCTATCAAAAGTGCACTGCTAAATATTCCATTCCCTATAGAGCCTTCCCTGTAGATGTTCTCACAGAAGGGAAACACAGTTGGCATGCGGGTTGGGAACCACAGTAATTTTTATTTCAAAATTGCTTTTAGGATGATGCTGCTGTACACCTACTGAGCTATTTGCCATAAATAAAATATAGAAATTATTTTATTTGAGAATCAGTTGTCGTCACGTAAACATAATTTTGCATCTATATTATGCGTGTAGCTGGTATGGGTCGGCTTGACCGGGGTAGGACCACGCTCTTACAGAAAACCAGCGTGTAATAGCTGCAGGTGCGTAGCTACCGCCGTATCAGCCGTATCAATGATACGGGGCCCCCGGGCTGCAGGGCCCCGAACGTGTGTAAGCAAAAATTCGTAAATTATCGTATATTGTTATCCACAATCTCACTCTAACTCTTAGGCAGTACCTACTTCCCGAGAAAAAAATCATATCATCAAATAGTGCTCAACGTGTCTAAAGAAGACCTGTCAAAATTTATGGCGCAGTGGGTTAGCAATGAGTTGCTGCGCTGGGGGCCGCGGGTTCGAATCCCGCACTGAACAAATATTTGTATGGCCTACAAATAATTGTTCCGGGAGGTTTATCCTTGTACAATTTATGTATGTAAACTGCCTCCACGATACAGGAAGAAATTCTAGTGTGGGGGTAACGTTTAAAAAAACAACAAAACCAACTCCTCTGCTGTGTACAGTCATTCATTAATTATATCTCATTTATAAAAATGTGATAAAAAGTAAAAACTGACCCAACAATATACTTAGTAGAGGTCAACGCTGAAATAAAAGGATTACCTCACAGAATTACAGATTTATTGGAATCTTGGCACAAAATAATTTAACATTAATTGGTAACGTTTTTTGGAATGCTTGCAAAAAACTCCGTTTTTCGCTAAAACATCTGTTGTAGCAAAGAAATTTAGAATACGATTGCAAATGTACATTAAAAGTGACGAATTTATCCAGGGTATCAAATTACGTCTACTCATTAATGAAATTAGTGTTGGTAATTGTCTAGACAAATTGCAAAAATTTATAAATTACGCAATAATATTATTTAAAACGAGGAAGTTCAATTTGATTTCATTTTATTTTAATTTTGCAATAAATAATGCATGGACTTTAATAGGCTGTAACGTTGACGGAAACGGCAATACATAATATGCTTTTGATAAAATTTTTGGTTATTAAAAATTAATTAACAATTCAAGTGTCTGTATTAAACTGTAATCGGGGTAAAAAGTCGGAAGAACAAATAAAAATGAACTCCGATTATCAACCTCGTCTGGGGGCGATAAATGAACACACGTTTGCTAGTACCCAATCTAGGGTGGATTTTTAGGGAATTCGTATTCGTATTTTCTATTTTTTTCTTTATATATTTATTTTCTATTCTTATTTATCGTAATTTCTTATTTCATACGAGTGATATTAATAAACTGCTCGTGAAGAGTATGTGAACATATTTTTAATCACAAATAATATTAACGGCCTTTAACACACACACACACGATTTGTACGTGGTAGAGCCACGTCGTAGCTACTCGTACATTATAGTCGTGGCACGAATGGTTCGGCTCGACCGAGGTAGCAGCTGAATGTTGTTGTGCACCGTATAGTGAGTGTAGAGAACCGGATAGCCTTTTTACTGGAAACAAGGCATGCCATCTCAGTCTACAGGGACGAAAACGCATCGGCATTTTGATTCTTAATTGAGAATAATTTTAGATGTCTATGAGTCGCAACATCCACCTACCATCAGGTGGACAGTGTGCTCATTTGTCACCCTTATTTTATAAAAAATTGCAATTCCCCTGGTGTTGCAGTTAACGACGAGCGATGGTCGACAATTATACCGTCAGATGGGCCGCATGCTCTTTAATAAAAAAGTGATAAACCAAATACTCACTATTAGAGACAGGCCTTGTCTCGATTTTATAAGATTATGGAAAATTCTGCCCGTATGGAGAATCTACTGGTGAACATAGGCCTCCCTCACAGATCGCCTCTCCGATAGAGAGAGGAGGATCTCGAGGTGGCATTTTGCCATAGTTGCCACGCTTGGCGAGCGGGTTGGCAACCGCAATCTTTTATTATTTTGAGCTGTCACTATGCCATTGCCTTTGCAATGATACTTTCGAAGGACCTGGAGGAGGAATCATACTTATTTTTAAGAGCGCTAGTATTTGCATTCCAAAACATAAGTGCGTGAGCCCAGGCCTGATAGCAATCCTGCTCATGATGTAATGCAATTTTGCGGAAGCGACCAAACCATGGCTGGGTTCTGCCTCCGATAGGTACCACAAATTTTTATTAATTGTCTAATGTTCGCGTAAATAATCTAAGAAATATTTACATGAACTTGTTTATAACGTTCATAATGTTGTGTGAATAAGTCAACTAGCGCCATCTAGTGTCAGGAACGAGAGCGAGGGGAGCTTTGCAGAGAAAGACATCACCGATCTCTCGACCGACAGCGCCACCCGAAGAACTAAGTTTCTAGAAAATCTATACTCGAACTCTCGGTACCTTACGCGTGTTTACTTGAACATTCCGGATATTTTGCTAATTTAAATAAATAGGTGGCGCAAGATGCGATCGAGACAGAGTTGAACTCAGCGACACAAGCGAAGCTTCGGAGCGGAATTAAGTGAATTAGTGTGTTTAATTATTAGTGTTTTAACTTTAATTTGTGTAAAGTAAATTAAAGTGTTAATTTAGGTAATTTTATCGGCAATTTTTATTGTCACGAACCCTAAGCTCGTAACAATTGGTGTCAGAAGTGGGATAAAATAATGCCGATTTTACCTAAGGAGGAAACGGAGGGTGTCCGTACCCGAAGTCAACGCCAGCAGGAGATGGACCAGAGGAGATTTGGTGGTGCAACGCCGCAGATGTCTGAGGGCCAGCCGCCGGCCACGGAAACCGGTCCGTCAGCAGCTTCTACGTCTGTGGCACCTGACTTAGGTGCTCTGATGGTGATGCTGCAACAGCTGCGGGGCGGACAGGAGGAACAGGCCCGCCGACAGGAGGAACAGGTCCGTCGGTTGGAAGAGCAGCTGCGGGGCGGACAAGAGGAGCAGGCCCGCCGACAGGAGGAACAGGCCCGTCGGTTGGAAGATCAGCAGGCGGAACAGGCTCGTCGGTCGGAAGAGCAGATGCTCCTCATGAAGGACCTTCACGCTACCTTTGGGAAAGAGATAAGGCAGGTGAAGTATAGGGTTGCTCAACACGACAACCGTCTGTCGGAAGCTGAAACCCGAATCGAAGAACATGAAACCCGAATCAACCATGTGAACCATCGGGTTGACAACGTGATGGCCGACATGAAGAAATCACTGGACGAACTCAAACTTGGAGATGGAGCTACAGCTCCCGCAGTAGCTACAACACCTTCGCTACGTGGGTTCAAGGTACCACCGTTCGACGGTACCTCTTCCTGGTCAGCCTACAAAATTCAGTTCGAAGCTGTTATGAAGGCGAACGGCTGGAATAAAAATCAGGCCATGACTGCTCTCACACTAGGCCTGCGCGACCAGGCCTTGACAGTTCTGGAAGCTCTCGGTGAGGAAGTGACTTATGAGCAACTTCTTGAGGCATTGGAGGCGAGATATGGCGACGATCACCTGGAACACGTCTTTCGTGCGCAGCTTAAAGATCGTGTGCAGCGCATCAACGAAAACCTGCAGCAGTGGGCTCTAGAAGTGGAGAAGCTGGTGCGAAAAGCATACCGGTCTGTACCTGCGCTCATTGAAGGGAACCTGGTGCAGACATTCATCGACGGCATCCGCGACCTGGAAGTCAGAGCTGCTGTGAGGCTCGGGCACCACGAGACGCTTAAGGACGCCCATTGGCCCATGCACTGGAAGTGGAAGCCGTGCGGCAGGATCATCGTTCCCATCGCGTCAGGGAGGTTGCAGCAGCTACAGTTCGCGACCGCAACAAAGGATACAGCCCTAGGTGCTATGGCTGTGGGGAAAATGTTTTGTAACTGTTCGCCCTCGCTACTAAGCGATGTCGAAATCAAAATACATACCATGCATTCCGTGCATTTGACACTCCTCTGTTTCAATACAGTCCAGAAAGTTATTTAATATTTTCGTTATATACGCACTTTGAAAACATTTAATGGAATTTTCAAACTGTATAAAGCAATGCGAATATTTGCTCGACAAAAGGATATCTCATAGCGTTGAGAATCTTCTAGAAAAGTGTTATTGTGTACGCTTATCTTCTTGCCGAGTTTAATGATTACTCTTTTATTTAGCCGACTCAAAAATGGAGGTAGTTCTAAATTTGACTTTATTTTCCTTTTTTGTATGTTAAAAAAGCTATATACTACCCACTGCTGGGCAAATAGGCCTCTCCTCACTTCTGCAATGGTTTATGGTCAAGGAAATGTCCGCCGCGTTACCCCACTGCATGTTGGCTAACTCCACATGTCATTAAAATCTTTTTTTCTTATTTTTCAGGGGCTTAGCGCTCGCTGTAAATTTTACAATACGCGAGTAACCCGGGTTTGATCCCCGCCGGCAGCAATGAAATTGTTAATTGCAATTTTAAGTGCTGATTTACCACGTGCTTCTTCCAATATGTGATGACGGCAAAGAAAATATATCGGTCATATCGGTCCATGGGATAGATATAGATCTATCTAGACAGGGTTCCTTTTTATTTACGCGTGCGTCTAAGTTAGTAGGCAATACCGTCTGGGCTATTTTCGGTAGCGAAGCAACAGTGCACCTTCTATTGGGTTCCGGTTTAAAGGATAAAAGAGCGATTTTACTGATTACTGATTGGGGGAATTTCATCTTAGTTCTAGGTATTAAATTATCAGTTTTAGTTTATTCTGGTATTAATATAAGTCAATGGGTATTAATCGAAACAAAACTGTACATGATGATGACAAACATGTAAATAATGGCAACTCTAAAAAATCATCGTACATCGTACGTACCGATGTTTTGATAGGCGTGCGTAGTGCAATGAGTCTAACAGGTGTCAAAATGTAGTCGTATAATGAGTCATTTAGGTCTGTATATTGATAGTATTGGCAAACTTTTCAACACGAGCACATCACAGCCTACTAAAATTCCTCTGCTGATCATATGCCTCGCGTATATATATATCTTTTTATATTTATAGATGTTATTTGGAAGACGTTGCTGCCAATCCCCTGGCTTGTTTCTCTTTGTCGTCTCTTTTGACAGCTACGGGACATTACGAGTCAGTAGATATATACACCACTTCTTAATGGTCGGTGGTATATTTTTATGACATTATGAAGTTCGCCAATACTTACTGGGGCAGCACGACGGACTTATCACTATATAACCGTCTCACAAAAGAGGAGAAACCTAATTCAATTAATATAATCGTGGTTTCACAATTATTCTAATCAACGTGTTAATTATCGTGGTGTCGCAGTCATTTTGACTTAAAGTGATAAAGACAGCACGAGACTTAGTGATATCTTAAAAATGAGCAGTGTTTGACTAATTCAGCATGAAACCCTCTAACCCACCATCAACTCTTTAAGAGCCCAGAAGTAGGCATAGCACAGGTACAAAGACGAGATAATCCCGCCATAGCATAGGTACATATGCTATGGCGGGATTATCTCGACTTTCAGAAATAAGAGGAGGTCTGCGCTCAGCTGTGGTACGTATATAAGCTGTTACTTTATTTTTTTATTTTTTCTCCATGTCTATAACTTTTTTTATGAAGTTGGTTGCCGCTATACGTGTGCTGCAATAGTACTTACCATCAGGATGACAGTTGCCTCGGATTTTACTATTATGTTATAAAAATACAGATGGACTATTGGACTATAATATATGTAATTATGTGGCATTCAATATATCTCGTGTCTACCCATCTCTGATGAAGTCCGCTTACCTGCATGTAGTTTCTGTCTCGTATATAAGTATCTCAGGAGAGAGGTGTTCGCCTTAAATTTTATAATCCCCGAAGCAGGTTTCTACACCAATGACATTGTTGTTTGAATTTTTGAGTACTAATTTATTATATTTTTGACAGCGAAGAAAAACATTGTAAGGAAACGAGCATTAAAAACCGTCTTCACTCATTGAGGCAGTGCGGTGGATTAATTCCTAGACATAAATTATGTTAGGAGCGTCTATTAAATACACAATTATTGCAAATCTTCCTAAATCTCATTTTAAGGATGTTCTTTCAAAGAAAACCTCAGAGATTAGAGGTAATTCATACTTTATTACAAATTGCTAATACAAGATATTTGTGCGCCGTAAGAGAATCCATTAAACCATATAATCCCGTAGGTGTTGTAAAAGACGCCCGAGCGATGCTGAAATAGGAACGGCCAGTAGTATTTTACTGAAAAAAAAAAACTCAATATTAATGAAAAAAAAACTACAATTCCTACCCGCCTACCAAGCGTAACAACCATGGGGTTACCCTTTGTTCTGCACTGGTAGTTTCCTGCCGCGCTGAATTGGGAATTACTGCGTGTCAGTCAATCGTGATATGTGTATCAGTATTATCGCTTAGGAATTTAATGGAATATAATGAAGCAAAGCCTTTGCCTGTGTGTGTGTGTGTGTGTGTGTGTGTGTGTGTGTGTGTGTGTGTGTGTGTGTGTATATATCCACTGGCCCACGTCGTCCCGTGCACGAAGTGGCATGAACTGTTGGACCCTCCATTGGTATGTAACTTGCTGCGTTCGTTAATTCTCGCAAATTAGTCAATAAAAACCCATCTTAGTCGTCTAGAGCACTGGATTGCTAAGCAAAAAAGAAGATATTTAGGGCTACACTAAAGTAAACAAAGCATCCATTAATAAAAACAAAAACAAATCCAATAAAAATAAAAATTTAACTCTTATCTTCTTATAAATTAATGTAAAAACAAAACTCTTTACTTTAATTTATTAATTAGTTTGGCATTTTATTTGTTTTGAAATCAACCCTTAAAATGATCTAAACGTAGAAAAGCTCCGATTTTACAAAGTATTTTTTATATTGCGCGTTCAATTTAAACGGTGTTGAAACCCTATCTATGCACTGTTCGTAGACTAGTTTTTCCATTGTTCACCTCTTGATAATTGACTCAGATGAAAATGACTTTTTAAAATAAACTCGGCGGATGATTTCGTTTAAACAAATAACTGCCACGATTTCTTTAAGGGTCGATAAGGCATATGTTTTTTTTTTTCAATATTATCTCTACACTAAGCCACTACGATGTTCCTGCAATCGTCAATCCGCACATCAAAAGCAAATTCTTACTACGATGGGAGATGCTAATGATCAGTGTACTTTAGCGGGATGATAAAGTAATGGAAAAAAAAAGAACTGTTCTCTTTTTTTTGTCTGGTTACCATTTTCAAACAACAGTTAATGTTATACAAATGCTCTGCGTTCTATTTCGAGTAACGAGATGATATTGCAGTGTTGCACGAATAACGTCATTCACTAATTAAGAATTAGTTAGTTGATAAAAAGAGTGTATAATCACTTGGTCGGTCGTGTTAATACGCAGTGATTATTATTTACTCTGGGTCGCCGTACGTCGGCGGTCCGTGTTGCTGTATGGGTCGCATAATGAAGCCTTCCTGGAACGTTTTCGAGCTGAGATTTCGGACACGCGTTTTTTGTAATTTCTTTCAATTTCATCGCTTTTGGCAGCGGATATGTCATAATATTGTATTATAGCCACTGACCTCTATATATACAAGTACGCTGGACTGGCTATACATCGTGACATGATGAAGCAATTTGATTTGGACCATTTTGGTGCTGACAGCAAAAGTACACGTCCACGGAACTAATAATAGGGATAAGACAGTGTGACAAAATATATCGATAAAAATTCTATACCCTACCAATTCCTAAATAAATAGAATGGGTTCTATGGGTAGATGGACTCTACCCGTAATGTCCATTCTATTTATTTACCACATTAACATAATGCCATTGTCACTCAACTTCCGACACTTCACCTGCCGGTACAAGGCTGCCACTCGAGAACCTTTTTTCCCATCGGTTATCGGTTCTTCGAGCTATATGGCCGGTCAATTGTTACTTTAGCTTACTAATCCGTTGGGCGATGTAGGTCACTCTGGTTCTACTGCCGATATCCTCATTACTAAGTTTATCATCCTACCGCCGTTCCAGTGCCATATTTGATAATTATCTGTTGTTGGCGACTTTGTTAGTTAACAGATATGGGTAGGAAAGAACATCGATAAGTATTATAGACAAGGAACTCGACAACCCTATTGAATTTTAATGTTTATCAAAACTCAGTAATATACAGCCAAACATGTTGGTACAGTATATATAATTACTGTACTGGAGAACAATAAAAACCAAAATCTTAGTTATAATTTGTATCTAAGCCTTAGTTTGTCCAGGATTAGCATAGTATTATTAATTTGTTAACTATTGAATCAAGTCAATTTTGGCTCAACATATATTTTAACTCTGCAAAACCAAAAATTCCTTTCATAAAAATACCAAGTTACTTTCATCTGAAATGCTGCATAACATTTTCCTAGATGTATGCATAAATCATGTGTAGTGAGCAATTAGGTGATGTGATGTGCTTTCAACATTATATATATATATATATATATATATATATATATATATATATATATATATATATATATATATATATATATATATATATATGTATGTACATATATATATATATACACACACACACATACATATGTACATGGCATTCCTATTTTGCAGTGACATAATAATATTACGTGTATTAAAATGATATGCCATTGTTGAAAGCACATCACCTAATTGCTCACTACAGATGATGATTTATGCATACATCTTTTGGTTTTCATTGTTCTCCAGTACAGTAATTATGGCAGACGCTAGTTGTTGAGTAAATGTACATTTAATTTTTTAAAACATGTAAAAATCGGCTAAAGAAACTTGGCCATGTATATGTTTAATTCTAACATTGTGCGCGTTATTTTTAACATGAGTATATTGTTTCAATTTCAAACATGTACACAAACTACTGTACTTATAACAAACAAAATACAGAGCAAATTAGAAAACGAAAGAAATATAAAAATAAAAGGAAATATATGGCAAAATCTGAAAAATAATAATTTGATAAAGTACGTTGAATGCTTAGTTGCTTAGACTAAATTTTTTACATAAAATTATACGGTGCATACATGGTTTGTATTATTCTAGTGCAAGCATAATTTTATTAACGAGTATGTTTATCACTCCAAAAGTGATCTCTTCCAAACAACTTGATGCAAGCAAAGGGTGAAAGTGTTCAGTATGTACGAAAAAAATATGTTAAACATATAAATATATACATGATATCAGTGAAAGTAAAGAAAAATAATTTATTATCGTTTTAAGTAATACTTTCTAATGATACTTGAAATTATAAAGAGATTTAACACGGCGGATGTGGCGAAGTAAAGAGTTCCACAAACGCTCCGCTGTGACTGTAAAGAATTTCTAAAAAAATATTAGGAGTGCACAAGAGTATAACGAAGCGATTACAGATACGAAAAGATACTAGAAACGGTCTCTTAAGTAATTAGGAGTGGAAGTATTAACAGTCTTTCGTAGTAGTACGCCGTACAAAGTAGAAATAATGTGAGTATTCCTGCGAAGGCGTATCGAGATCGTATACTATAATCACTGACCTCTATATATACAAGTACGCTGGACTGGCTATACCATAAAAAATGTCCGTGCCAATTTGAAGCACCCTAACGGTCGTCTTGAAAACTAAAATTGACATAATATGCCAAGGTCTGTTGTCATATTTAAATTGTCTAATTTAAAAAAAAACAGTATTTTGAACTTTTAAACTAAAAAACGAAAGTATTTTATGTTGTTTGATTGTGTATAATATTAGTTACATAACACGAATTATTTTTAATAATAATGAGAGTGTGCGTAATCTGTAAAACTCGTTACCAAAAGGGAAGTGGTATAACATTACACAAGTAAAAGAATTTTCAGCTAATACCAAACAAATTAAAACTATTTGAAAATTTAAATACTTAAAAATTTGTTACTAATCTTAATATCATATATACCAACATGTTTGGCTGTATATTACTGAGTTTTGATAAACATTAAAATTCGATAGGGTTGTTGAGTTCCTTGTCTGTAATACTTATCGATGTTCTTTCCTACCCATATCTGTTAACTAACAAAGTCGTTAACAACAACTATTGAATCAAGTCAATTTTGGCTCAACATATATTTTAACTCTGCAAACCAAAAATCCCTTTCATAAAAATACCAAGTTACTTTCATCTGAAATCCTGCATAACATTTTCCTAGATGTATGCATAAATCATCAGTAGTGAGCAATTAGGTGATGTGCTTTCAACAATGGCATATCATTTTAATACACGTAATATTATTATGTCACTGCAAAAATAGGAATGCCATGTATATATGTATGTGTGTGTGTGTATGTATATATGTACATTTATATATATATATATATATATATATATATATATATATATACTTTGTACACCACCAGTCTTTTATATACTAAAATTCAATTCTCAATTTGATATTAGTTATATATTGGACTTAATGTCCCCTTCTGAAACTGGCCTAAGCGCACCAGAAAATTGTATGCGACTACTAGCAAAGTTGAGCTCTAAGTCACTTAAAATAATTTGCCAAAATATTCGTAGTGTAAATGCTAACATTGACAGTTTCCTATTATTGCTCACAACAATTAACATCAAGTTTGACACAATAGTCCTTACCTTCTTTTCTTTGCAGGGATATAAGTACATGGCATTTACGAATCCATATGAACAAAATGATGGTGTTATAGTTTTCTCTTACATTCAAGCTCTCTCTTAATTATGATGGGTAGAGATACCGCGGTATTAGCAATTTATCGACCTGACGCCTTGCGTAAACAAACTGACTCATTTTTTGAATCGTTGGATACTCTTTTCAGTAGTCTAAGCTCATTTCGAAACATGATTTCGCTAGGTGATATTAAGCTTTAAATACTGATCACTTAGCGGTGATACTTTCTCTTTAAAAGAAAGTACAGTTGCTCCAAGAGCTTGAGGATAATGGCGTGCGAGGCCGTCAACTTACATTATTTTCTAGCTATCTCAGTAGCCGATGTCAGTGTGTCAAATTGTCTAATAGTGTCATCAAATCTGATTCTCCTGTCTTTTTTGGTGTTCCTCAAGGCAGCATACTTCGACTGACTCTACTTCTCATTTTTGTGTGACCTTAATCGTTACGATGGCGAGATTGAAGCACTTTAAACCATAAAAACTTATATTTATAGACTACTTTACTACGAAAAAGTTTGGCATAAAAGAATCTATACAAAATTCTCTATCCTATGGTCTAAACAAATCAATTACACTATGGATTTTTATTTTTATTGCCAAAATATTCGTAGTGTAAATGCTAACATTGACAGTTTCCTATTATTGCTCACAACAATTAACATCAAGTTTGACACAATAGTCCTTTCCTTCTTTTCTTTGCAGGGATATAAGTACATGGCATTTACGAATCCATATGAACAAAATGATGGTGATATATTTTTCTCTTACATTCAAGCTCTCTCATAATTATGATGGGTAGAGATACCGCGGTATTAGCAATTTATCGACCTGACGCCTTGCTTAAACAAACTGACTCATTTTTTGAATCGTTGGATACTCTTTTCAGTAGTCTAAGCTCATTTCGAAACATGATTTCGCTAGGTGATATTAAGCTTTAAATACTGATCACTTAGCGGTGATACTTTCTCTTTAAAAGAAAGTACAGTTGCTCCAAGAGCTTGAGGATAATGGCGTGCGAGGCCGTCAACTTACATTATTTTCTAGCTATCTCAGTAGCCGATGTCAGTGTGTCAAATTGTCTAATGTGTCATCAAATCTGATTCTCCTGTCTTTTTTGGTGTTCCTCAAGGCAGCATACTTCGACTGACTCTACTTCTCATTTTTGTGTGACCTTAATCGTCACGATGGCGAGATTGAAGCACTTTAAACCATAAAAACTTATATTTATAGACTACTTTACTACGAAAAAGTTTGGCATAAAAGAATCTATACAAAATTCTCTATCCTATGGTCTAAACAAATCAATTACACTATGGATTTTTATTTTTAATCTACCGTAAAATTACCCCATTTCCGTATTGTTGGAAAATGTCGTAAATTGATAGTAGAATAAAAATAAAAATACTAACTTCTTCATAGAAAAGTAGTCACTAAATATAAGTAATTATGGGTTAAAATGCTGTGAGCGGGTGCGATCGGATCCAACCGCTTGAATTTTGAAGGAACATCGCCTTGGTCGGATCCGACCGTGTGCTCATTGAAAGGTTAATGAATACTGGCGCTTCGGTACATTCACAGCCGGATTTACTATAGTGTCCAAATTGTACCGAAGGTAGGCTCTTTAAAAGTAAAAGGAGATTAAACATACACACTATACGATGCCATAGTGAAAAAATTGTAGCTGCACAACCTACCGTAGAAATTCACGACTCTTTTAGTAATATCCCTAATGACACAAATTTCTCACTTTTTCAGGAACATTGTACAATTTTCATAGTAACGTACCAGTGGTTAAAAGAATTCCCAAAGGTGCGAGGATGCAACTTGCTAAAGCATTGTCATGCACTATTAAAAATTATTTCACTAATTGTGAAAAGAGTTGGCAAAAATTATTTCATTCGCGTATTCCCAATTTTATTTGAATAAAACAATAAATAAATCAAATACGTCTCAACTTAAAAAAGCTTATTTCAAAATTTAATATTTATATCATTTTATACGCGAATAATATTGATTTATCTCAACCTCGTCCTAATTTTGATTTAAAAAAAGTGGTTCTTTTCTCTTTTGGTCAATCCTTCTCAGAATTTACCTCTGCCTGCCAATACTTTCATGGTTGCACCATTACAAATTTCTGAAAAAGACACTTTAGACGCAATCTTGTAATTTTTGAATGGCTCTGCTGGCGGCATTGATGGGATTACGCCTCAACATTTCAAAGATATTTTAAGCACGTCTGCTGATGACGCCAGTAGAATAATTCTTAATGACATTACAAAATTATGTAATTTTATGCTTTCTGGTAATGTCAATCCCAATTTCATTCCCTATTTATATGGGGCAAGATTGTGTTACTTCAAAAAAAAAAAAGGATAACGGTATCCATCCGGCTTTTGGTTCCACATTTCGACGCTTAGCTTCAAAAGTAGCTTGCAGGCACATAATCTCTAACCTTAAGACAAAATTTCAGCCTAATCAACTAGGCTTTGGCACTGCAGGTGGCTGTAAAGTGGCGGTACATTCAGTGCGTACATTTTAACAAATTCTTATGCAGATGTTATTCAAAAATTAACCTTAGAAATGCTTTTAACTCTGTCGATAGGATAACCCTTCCAAAAGAATTAGCTAACAATACCCTCGAAATTTATCATTACGTTTGGCAATGTTACGGTTAAAATTCGAACTTGTTTTATGAAAACCATATTATTGATTCTGCTGTCGTTGTTCAGCAGAGTGACCCACGAGGCTAAGCTCTTATCAGTTTGGGAATTCCACCTATTATTTCAGGTTTGAAATCCAAGCTGAATGTCTAGTACCTAGACGACGGTACACTGATATATCTCTCAGTAATCATGCTTTACCAAGCAGATGACATCCTCAGTGATCTTACTCATATTATTCAAAATTTTAAAAACAATGGCCTTGAACCAAATAGCAATAAATGTTAAATACTGATTTCCAATAGTTTATCTAGTTCTAACAGAGATAAGTACTTTATTTCAAAATTTCAATTATATTTCTCCAGGAAATGAAAAATGTCAATGCGGAATCCCTACACTTGCTCGGTGCTCCGTTGTTTTTTGATAGAATTTAATCCGTTTTGATAACATTTATCATTTTTTACTGGAAACAAGGCATTCCACCTTAGTCCTCAGGGGTGACAACGAATCTGCGCTTTGATTTTTAATCGAGAATAAATGTAGATGTCTATGGGCCACGGCATCCACTTACCATCAAGTGGACTGTGTGCTCGTTTGTCACCCGTTCTCTATTAAAAAATCGAGGAAAAAATTTTTAGCATTATGAAATAAATATATTTATAAAAATAATTGAAAAAGTGTTTTATAGATATACAGTATATAAAACAACGCAAAGGAAATAAAAGGAATAAAAATAAATTTTGAGTCACGTTAAATAGAATATATACATGTTTAATCCAAGATATACCTACTTGGCGAATTGTAAACAGAATTTGTGGCAAATTTACCGAAACACTAGATGAATGGTTAAATAAAGCATTTAACTTCAAAAGTAAAATCTCGATATCTCTAAAATAATGAAATATAAAGCTGCGATGAATGGTTGTTTAATGTTCATAGACATTTCAGCGACGAGCAAGGATATCATATCATATCATGATAACGTCTTCGCTTTTGCTTTGAATTAAATTAAGGCTTTTTCCGCTTACAAGATCAAAATAAAAGAGTAATATCAAAGCTAAATGGAACACGAGCTATTTCCTCGTTTCAATTTTACTTGCATTCCCCTTGCAAATCCAGCGCCTAGGGCTCGCGAACGCCCACCCTCCTCCCCTTAATTCACACAGCTTTCAGGCAGACTTTGCAGCAATTAAATGATTTAAGCCTGCTTCGTGTTTTGACACACAACAATGGTTTCGAGAATTGTAAGCATTATCCCTTAATAATGAATTTAAAAATAATAAAGGTACCGGTATTTATACTGTACCTTAATGATTGTGGTACTAAGACATTGTAGTATTAAAAACCATACCGTGCTATAAAAATATTTTTAACAACCGTGTATTTCAGATGGATGGAACCACTTGTTTTTTTGCTGGTTCTTCTCAGGAGGGGGAATTTTAACGAACCAGTGATGAAAGAATAAATGACCTTCAAAATGAATTATTTATATTTTTCTATATTATATATGAATAAAAATTATTCTATTCTATTCTATTTATTGGTAAAGAAGATGTAAGCGGCAGGCGTTGCACACATTGAAACTGGCGACGTAGACATCATTTTAGAAAAAAAAAAGTTCTTAACGTGATGTACTGGAAATTCTTATCGAGAAGTCGTACTCTAACAAAATTACGAAATACATACTATATTAGTTGTCACGTTTGCAAAAAATATTCTAATTGAGATCTTCTCGATAAATAAACTTTCATGGTGAATCAACATCCACGAACAACGTCCGTTATTTCAAAAATTATTCGTCAAATTTTTCCAAAATATGGTGTATTGATACATTGCTTCAGATAAGAAATTATTAATATTTATACGTGGTAGAGCCACGCTGCAGTTATATTATGGTTTGTCGCACGAATGGGCGGTGGGATCGAACGGGGATGGAGCACGCTCTCAGAATACCAGCGTAAAATAGCAGGTTAATGCTGCTGCGTTTTGTATGGTGGCTGTGAAGCAACTCATTTTTAATCCTCAGTGGTGACAACACATCTGCATTTCCATACTTTATTGAGGATAGATGTAGATTTCTATGGGCCAAACAGCATCTATTTACCATCAGGTGAACTGTGAGTTCGTTTGCATGCCTTATTCCATAATATAATACATAAAAATATTTATTTAACCATAAAACCGGGACTATCAATAAACTATGTCTTGTAATCAGAATGACGTTTAGTAATAAAATATACTCGTATTTAACAGTATTAGATAAACAGATCGACCGTGGATGAAAGCTTGATCCAACCGAACATTTTCTTAGTTTAACGAAATGAAAAAAAAACTTATATGTACGTTCGTATGTATATCGATTTTAAAGTAATATTGTACTTATTTCAATCAAGCTAGCAACGCTAGTCGCTGTAACGCATTAATATCCTAACCCTTGTAAGCCTGATCAACAAATCCATAATGGAGCGGCACGCACACATACACGCCTTTGTAAACCGTAACCTGTAACATACAGCACACAGATACGAGTGAGCTGCATCGAACGCATCGCCCTAGCAACGATCCGGGCGAGGTGTTCTATTCTCATGACAGCATTTAAAACAGAATAACATTCGCCAAAATATCGAACGCTTTTTCTTGTAGTTATAGACTCGATTACAAACATCATCATCATCATTACAGCAAAAAAAAAGTAAATTGCCGAACAATGGTTCAGCTTGCTTTTTTTACGCTTCCATCATCGACTTCCTTCATCGCTTACCAGGCCGTTACTCCATCTAGTGAGAAGGGCGCTCTACATTTCGCTTTCCATTACGGGGCAGCCACTACAGAACCTTTCTTCCCCATTGTCGGTTTCACTACATCAGCTTACTGATTCGTTGGGTCGTGTACAACATCTGTTTTCAAGTTTTGAGGTATACGTGACGAGAAGATGTTTTGTAACCTCTCAAAAGTGACCAAACGACTTGGATTCATCGATTGATTTGGTTGACAGACTTGATCGAAGTTGGACCTATCTAGATGGACAATTTATGCTAGTTAAATATTTTTGTCAACAACTTTGAGCGTAGTGCTCCTAAAAACTACTAGCATAGGTATAATATGGACGTTACTTAAGTTACCTTTGTTTTGAGCATATTTATTTTAAGACCCATTCGTTGGGAATCACTACTGAGGTCATTATGCATAGAACGGAGGTCCTCCAGTGATTAATAACATACGCAAATATTAAAACAAGTGTTTTTAATTTAGTGCTTATAAAAAGAGTAAACCGTGTGGCTTGCAGAGAATCAAGTAGAAATCATGTAGAAATGTATTAATATAGGGGCGTTGCTACAGCTTTTAAAAAACGAACGTCTCAAGATGCGAAACGTCGAAAATTTATTTGCTTGTTTTATGTATTTGTTTTTTTCTCATTTTAGCGCCGTCTAATATATAGCATATATTAGATATCGCTATCCTATGACGTGCCTCGAAGTTTACATATACAAGGTTATTTTTCAAAGAGTAAAAAAATTGCATATTTATGTTTATATATTATACAAATAATCATCCCTCTTGGCATGACTCCTACACGGAGTTAGCACTTTTTTTAAATCGAGAAGTAGCATGACTACTGTAAAAAAATGACAACAAAAATGACACAGTTATTACAGTTTAAAAAATATAAAGCTTCTGCGTTTATTTCAAATTATCCGAAATTAAATGTAATTTATGGGCAACAACTACGCGTACGCGCCTTCTTCTGTGTGCGAATCAACACACAACGTTCTTTCCGACCGAGCGACCCAAACGAATGTAATAAATTAGTAAATAAAATAGTAGGCGTTAGATATTTATGAATGTCAATCAGTTAAAACAACGCATTACCAAGCATTCTGAATTTAAAATATAAAAATGACAGAATGTTGAGATATTTTTAAATTAATTTTACCTCACCCGTCACTTATATTATTTATTCTGAACCTACTCCATAAATTTGACCGTACATTGCAAAATAACCTTGTATAGAAAAAGTAATGTACAAAATTTTTATCCTGTCGCCACTGTCATGAAAAAATTTACACTACGAGACACCCTGATTCAAGTCAATTTTCCATCATGTAAATAGTCTTCTTTGGTACAAACGACCAATGTACAAACCAATGTACCAATTTGGTGCTAAAAATTATTATTTGACGTCTGATTTCTTAGTAGACTCTCGATTCCCAGTACCAAGGTGGCATGCCCGGGCTCAGATATACTTGCATCCCTATTCTTCTTATCAGTAAACTCTTCATTCATATTTTCTCAATTCATAAGTTACAGTATAATTTTATTGAATATTTATTGTTGTGAAAATAATATTCTTTTGATTTTTATAAGCTATTTGAAGGGCGAAACATCGAGCAGTTTGTTTTATTCGTTGAGTGGAATGTTTTATCGAAAGCATTTCCAAATAGCGTTCTTTAAAATAATAAGGCGATTATCAGGGAGGCATTTTTATTGTAGGGAAATCTTTGTAAACAATTTTAATTGGTAAATTTGGCCTAATCCGTTCAGTATTATATTTAAATTAAAACTAAGTAACGTGGATATGCACTAAGAAAATATGGAAAAAAACTAAGGAAGAGGTTAACAATGACTCAAAACATAGAATTTCTAGCATCGGCAACTTCAAAGATTAAGAGTCTACCATAATTTGTTTGCCGTGTAGTGGCTAGTGAATTCCAGTTACGTTTATGAGGCTATTAGGGGAAAATTCACGAAAAATGTAATGGCTTTCGATGTATGGCTGAATAGCTATTCATTATCGGTTACGTCAGAGCCAGACAAAATATCCAGAACGGCTACGGGATACAACGCGTCTTGTGTTGCGATCGTCAATCTGTCTGCCAACCGTGTTCGCAAAGCACGCTCCTGAGCGGCACTTTGCTTTCATGATGATTATTTTTGTTTCTTTAGACTATGCTTTAGCGGATGAGGAATAGATAGTAATTTTTGTGTCAATCAGTAATGCGACAAGAGTCTTAAGTCTTCGGCCCCCTTTAAACTTTATTTCAGCTTTTGCAAGTCGCGTTTTTTATTGTCATTGCAAAGTTGTAATTGTTTTGCTTTAAACGAATTCGTAGGATGAATTGTGAAGGTGCTCACGAACATTTAGCCTGTGTCAATAGCTGTGTTTACCACGTATTTTTAAGAAACCACTCATTTGAGCCGAATATCGTTGTAAATATTTGGAGAATATTTATTAAAATGAATAGTGGCACCTGTTGGTAAACGTTATAACAATAATAAGAAATAAAACAAGCTAAATCTACGGCTAACTATATTGAATATAGAGATGAAGTACTCGTAAAGTTTACTAAACTGTAATCGATACTTTTACTCTACTAAATATTGCAAAAGTATCGATTGTTATATATAGTATACTTTTGTTTCCCTCTATCGCCACTTAAGACATCCACCGGATGATAAATCCCTATCTAATAAGTAGCCCACAGATCTCTCATTTTTGAGAGAGTTTTAGAGCAAGAGAGTGCCTTCCACGTTTTATAATTTGCAATTAAAATTTTTCTCGATTTTTTTCGGCTAGGATACGGCCTATATCACTCCTGGCATTGCTCTATTCCTGTTCGCAAAGTTTCAGCCAGAAAGAGAGATAAAAATTTAAGTATGGTTATTCACATCTTAAAGGTATAGAAATAACACTTTCAGCTCTATAAAAGGTAGTAATTTCCATATGTGGACAATTTTGTTTACGTGGAAATAGTTTTTTTAATGAATAAATGATGAGTTACTCAACAGTAATGGTTATTATGGATGTACCTGTTACTGGAGTGGAGTTACTGGAATATCTGTGACTGAAAATCACAAAGCCTGAATGGCTGTAATTGAATATTCATAAACGATTGGCTTACACGTTGATGAAGACGAGGCAATGGTTCAATATCTACATACGTACTCGTATTTGTCGTCTTTGTGTAACCAGACGTTACGTTTAGAAGCTCGTATGTAACAAAATTGACATATACACATAACAACTTATTTATTTATTCTTATTTACATTTCCTATTACAGAAGAAGACATATTTATTTATTAAAATAATTTTATTTTGTATTAGAGTGTAAAACATCCACTACCCCATATATAGTAGTGCACTCCCGTGGGAGTCGTAAGAGTTGACATAGACATAGTCTGTGTACATGTTCAAGATCGTCCCACCATTACATCAGATTTGATAAACCATAAATCCTCCCAAAATAACACCGATTCATACCAAGAATGATATGCGAGGCTATTGAAATTAAAAATGGTCTCAATTTCAATGGAGAAAATGGATGGGTGCTGCCATCTGCTTGATATCTTATTATCAACAAAATTAAATCCAATCTCAAACATACCACTGCAAGACTTCAAGATACTGCAAGCTCGTTCTGCGTAGATCACACTAAAAATTAATATTCAAAAACTGAAGGTTAACTGAAGGTAGCTGGACTAATTAAGTAGGAGGTAAGTAGGCAGTAAGTTACCTTCCGGGAAGGCGTTCAGGGAAGGTACCATGATTAACAGTGATAGAGACACGCGGCAGCTTTTGCTGTCGCACGGATGGGCCGGCTCAAACCGGGGTCGTACCACGATCTCTCAGAATACCAGCGTAAAGTAGAGAGTTACTTTTACATTTCGCTTGGTGGTTGCAGGTGGCCGGAGGCCCAATTCTCACCCCTCCCTAACATGGTAGCGGAATTAAGTGAATACCTACACCAGAAGAGTACCATCACCCCTGGTGATGGAGAATCCCTCGCTGAGCATCCACGACCAAGTTGTCCTACTTTTCCTTAGCGTGGGTGCTCAGGCTGTCCCGGGGGCGCAAATCCGCTCGTAACGAAAAATTCTCGGCAAGTGGAGCAACAACACGGCGACCCCTGCCACGATATCCGTGAATTTTTGCAACATCAGGGGACTTCATATCAACCTCTTTAAAAATCCCTTTTGTATGCATATCCCTAGTCTCGTTAATAAGCTTATAATTTTCTATGAGATGTTTATGGCTGTAGCTGGAAGGGAGGAGGGTGAGTCGAGAACGCTAGAATGCTTTTTCGTTTAAAAATATAATTTATAATACCTTATTAAAATATATTTTTTTAATTGTGTTTGTTGTCTAGTTACCATTTTGGGTTTTAAAATCATCAAGTATAGGCCGTTGGAGGAAAAGGGGAGATCTCCCGCCGGGCAAGGTGTTCTACCCGAGGAGCGGCCAACGCATGGAGCATTGGCCGCTCCTGTGATAGTTTTTTTTTTTTGCGCCCGAAGCAAATATGGGCAACCCTCCGGAAAGCGGGGGAGGGAGGTTGGGAATGCTCATAGCATACCACGCAGCCGGCTGCATGGTTATGTGGCGACTTTTACCCACTAAACCCAACCTTTTAGGAATTGGCTTAACGATCTGACTAGAGATCTCTAAGCCGTATACGAACGCGACCCTCCTTGGCAGAAAGGAGGGCGCAAGTGTGATAGTTCGGAGATGTTCTATATATACTGTTTATGGTTCGGAATTTTGAAAGCGCGATTTAGGCTTCGGTGTGTTTCGCTTGCGGCGCAACGACAGCGCCGCCACAGGTATTTTTCAGAAAAAAAAATTATAAAAAGTCATTTGTGTCATTTGGTATTTGTAGGATTCTTAGAAAAAATGCCAAAGATCTGCTAGAACTTGATTCCTTGGGAAAAAGAGAAAGCTCTTGTGTTGAAAGCTTTCATCAGATCCGTGTCGTTATTTGAGGCTTGATAAATTATAGTATTCTCGGCACTGATAAATTATTTACTGTAGCGATCGATCCAGTACGCATTCGCAAGGGAATAAATATCACAAGAGCTTGTTGATTTTCCACTAAAGCTTACGTTATGTTAAAGGGAAGAAACACTTCATTTAATCATAAAGTAAAAGTCTACTTCTGATAATATGGTTGTACTATCCACAGCATTGTGCAAATTTATGTGTATAATTACAAAATTAATGCTTACGTGCAATAACATAATATTTATAATTATATAATTATGTTAAGAAAAGACCATTTAATAGCCAAGAGTATAATTACAAATATAATTTAGGAAATTAGCTGCATTTTATTATAGTAGGTATTCAGTACACAGTATTCGAACGTAAGTTGTTATAATAATCTAAATCCACTAAGAGATCACACTAACAACCTTTAATGACTTTACAATCTCGAAAGCAACTTATTATTATTTTCATTTATAAACTGCTGTTTACTGTATTTATAACGGTTACATAAAATCTATATTTTATTTCTAATTTAAGTCTTGTAATGTTTTCATATGTAAATTTTAATATACGTATATATCTCAGTGACTGACAATATCATGTCAACCCTACGCATCCGGGCTGCAAGCGACCCCCGGGCGTTACTATGTCAACAGTTTGGATGCGCCTCGGAGCTCCATTTCAATCTCGATATCAAGGTACGTAATAAATACGCTTCAGCAAAATTAAATATTACAACCACAACTTCCGAATATCTCGTTTCATATATTTCATTATTTACGCGAATATTTTGTCTTCAAGCGCATTTGATGTGGAATACCTGAAATCTATCTCATGTTTGTTAACTTTTCGATTTTCATAAAATTTAGTGTCCAGGGAGTTTCGGGGGCAATAAAGCGTAGGATTTATTTTTAGAAAATGTCTTTTTGTCCGTGTTTTCAGGCAATGTGGCAATGTGGCAATTAATGATTGCAATAGCTCAAGTGGATATCAAGCGGTCGCGAAATCGTAATGCCTTAGTTCGCGTTCTGTCTTCGGTCCGATTTTTTCCTTTTTTTCAAGTTCCCTTCTTTTGTGAGAAAATCTAATATTTCTAGCCCTTTTTTATTTTTTTTTAAAAATACGAAAATTTTAGTTGAACCTATGATTTTTTATTCAAATTACCAGTTAAATTTTTTCTATTATGTCAATAAGATCAAAAACTATTATTCATATTTCATCAGTATGTAATTTGTATCTAAATGTAATTTCAAAAATAAAAACCGAGCAAACCTCGGTCATTCAAGTACTGTAGAATTTACATTCTCTTTGTTATATGTTTGCTTACTTGTTAGTTTCAGTACTGCATCAAACGTCATAAAATTCACGATTGCATTACGTCAAACTTATTAATAATGAACGATATTAAAGTAGAAAATGAAGAAGAAAACGTAACACAAAGGATACAAAGATAATAGTGATAATAATTATAAAATTTTCTTTAGTAGGTTGTCATCAACACCGGTATTCCAACCGTCATTATTAATTTAAAAAAAGAATAGTTACCTATGAAAATCGAACTATTGTAAATACATTCGTGAGCTGCTAGTAATATATAATACATATCAACCATAGTTGATAAATATGCAGATATTTCTAAGAACACGTCGTTATCCGTCTTAGGCATGTGATCTTTTTGATATATTCCTACTGCAAAATACTTCTAGCTAAATTAAAAAAAATATTTTTCTTCCGACGGATTTGTGTTTTTAATATTGACAGTAATTAGCAAAATAATACCGTTTTCATAGAAATTCATATTCTACTATCCTAATTTTTTAGACAAAACACGAATTTTTAACTTTATCAATGTTACTATCTTATACCCGCTCGCTTCACTGCGTACAAGATAATATTTTACTGCGAAACCTACCTACCTAACCCATCGAGAAAATGTTTGCCAAATTAGTAAGTAACAAAGAAAATGTTTGCCAAATGAGTAAGTAACAAACAATGCGAAATGAGTAAATATAGATAATTTTTACACTCCGTCACCAAGTCTAATGCTGCCTTTTAAAACACGGTCTTTTTAGTTTTTCTAATTAGTTTGACGTCCTCTCTTACCAGGTCGTCATTCCATCTAGTTCGCACTTCACTTTGTATAGGAGTACGAATTAGCCACTCTTCTTCGAGCTATTGGCCGAACCATCGACTCTCCAGCTTACTAATTCGTTGGTTTATGTCAGTTAATCCAGCTCTAATGCGGATTTTCCCAATTCGAAGTCTATCTCGCAGAGAAAATACAAGCGCCATCACGAAGGATCGCGGCTCAGACCCATATATTACCACTGACAACACACTTTCGAAAGGGAAAGGACCACGCTATCACAGAATGTCAGCGTAAAATAGCAGCTCGTTGCTGCTTTGTTCCGTATGGTGAGTCTAAAGAGCCGGAGACTATTTTTAATGGAAACAAGACATTCTATAGTAGTCTTAGGAGATGGTAACGCACCTGCATTTTGATCTTTAAACGGGGATTGACGTAGAGACACCACTGGACCACAGTATCGACTTACCGTAAGGTGGTGGTCTTGCGTACTGTTTTGTCATTCTTATTGCATAAAAAGAAAATATCTGGACTGGATTTTCAACAGTTTTATACATACCCTATAAAGACTGTATTTTGTTTGATCAAATGCTTTATGGAGAGATGGTTTCATTACATGTGTGCGGTACAAAATAAACATTGAAACTGACATCGACACTTTGATTTTCCAATTTTGCCGTCCCTCGAAGCGCTCAAATTCGCAGAGAGGTAGGACTGTGCATTCGATCATTTTTCAATAATTAAAAGGTGATTTGATTTTTAATGACATTTTTGTACGAACGAAAGCACCTAAACTAAAATTATATGATCTGAAAATGTGGCCATAAATCTTTCTATAGAAATATTTTTTCCATTTTTTTAAACTACCTGTGCTCCAATTATATGTCAACGAAGCGCGTTCGTACTACTCTTTTGTCAGATCGGAAATCCAAAATACCCGGAAAAAAATTCATAAGAACATTATTCAATGTGTGCTTAAACTGTTACTCAGCCAGTAACAGGGAGTAAATTTGACGTGAATTGAATTTTATATTCTCACGTCTCACGCCCTGGCCGCCCGGGCATAAGATGTTGCTTTTTGATAAAGCAAAAAATCGCTGGTTTTCCACTCGTCGGCACAGCATCGGCACGACACCGGTGCGGCAATGGCAGCACACGGCGCAGGTACCGGGGCTCCGTATTTCCACTGGAAGAAATTAATAGGTTTTTGTGCAGTAGTAACATATACTTCAATTCAACAACATGTAAAAATCATCTCGATAAGTCGTTGTATATGTTTGTTATATCTCTCACATTTAAGACGAAAATATAGTCAACACACAGAAGTCAAATTTTGAAAAAAAAAAGATACTTAGAAGGAACTATCTGTCTAAATCTAAAATACCTTTCAAAGGTTGAAAATAGACCCCAAAAATATTTCAGCTACTTTGGCACGAGCGAGGAGATATTTAATTATTTCACAAGCCAAGTTCGAGTCTCAATCTCAATGCGTCTCTTCCACCTCGACCTGCGTGCACGCACACGCACACGGCTAAAAAATGCAATATACATACACATTACACATGCAGTTTTACCGGCCAGCACCAAGCGGGAAGCTTGCTGTCCCAGCACCGGTAATGCCACGGGTTGGAATCGTCGCTGGGCCGGCGCCGTATGGAAACACGTGCCATATATTTTATACATTGTTGCTTCCCCAGCAGCCTACCGGTGCGGTGGCGTGCCGATGAACGGAAAACCAACATTATGATAAGTTGTTGGTATTTTGTCGGAAGTTTAATGATGCTTAACATAAAATTTTGGGAAAACCAAACGAATTTTAATCTGGCAACTCTAATCTCCTTCCCCTTATTTGACACTCCTTTTTTAACAACACTGAAACAGAAAATATTTTTCCTTGTCGTATGTTTTGTAGCGAGTGCTTTATTATTTGTGAACTCTGAAAATTTGATATTTGTATTCTCCCCGTCATCGTCGGCGTCGGATCCTTTGTTTTTGCGCTTTGTAGCTTGAGACTTGTGCTTGTATAAACTTTTACTCTTCTGTTATGTTGGCATGTTATTATTTTAATATTAATTAATTAGCAATTAGCTTTACCGAAAGTTTAAAACATCCAAAAAATCGAAGAATAATCAATAAAAGACAAAAACAATAAACTTTGGCATAAAATTCATAAAATTTAAAACATTTACTCGTATGAAAATGTTAATTTTAAACTGATCTCTGACTACAAAGATATATACATTTTAAAGAACCACTAATATATTTCAGTAAAGTTAAATATTTTAATAGTAGTCGCGTCCGTATAAAATCAATTTACAAAATAATTATTTCAATTTAGTATCCGTTTTATGTTCTACTTGTGTGGTAAAATTTATAAAGGCCGTTGGTATTTCAAACATACAGATATTGAATATCATTTTCAACATAAAGCGATACACACACAGGCGCGCTCTACACGGACATACGATCGTATAAACTGCACAGAATCGTATCACCTCGGCAACAGCCCGGGCATTGAGTAACTTATATAGACGCCAAGGTAAAAGGCTTTACTGTAATACCTTCAATGAAGTTTGCAGCGGCGTGAAATCAAATTACGATTAATAAAAGCGTTACTCAATGATTTATTCGAGTTGATATATTAGGTAAATAATATTGTTTTATGATATATTGGGTAAGTAATTTACACGGTAGAGCCATGATGCAGCTATATTACTGGTATAGTTGGAGCACGAATAGGTCGGCTCGACTGGGGAAAGAACACGCACTCACAGATTTCCAGCGTTAAATAGCAGCTTAACGCTGCTGTGTTTCTTTTGTTGAGTGTAGAGAACCGGAGACTCTTTTAACTGAAACGAGATATTCCATCTTAGTCCTCACGGTTGACAACGCATCTACATATTGATTCGTTATCGAAACGGAATCCTCTTACTATCAGGTGTACTGTGTACTCGTTTGCCACCTTTATAGTATAAAAAATACTAATTGAAACACACTTTCATTCACTCACTCATTTCACTATAAAATATTCATCTCTGAACAAAGACCTCTCTCATAGAACTACCTCAAGTGGAGATTTCGCCATAGTAGTCTAGCTTGACAGGTGGGCTGGCAACCCCAGATTTTTGTTATCATAAAATACTGCTGCCCATCTCCTATTCAGTTTTCTCTGTTGCGGATTTTATCGTGTGTATTAAATTATTCAACGTCCCAATGTAATGTGATAGTTAAAGTTATAATCTGGAGGAAGATGTGGTGAAATATGACATCAAGAAGTCGAAAACCTCACTCTTCCACGTTACCATCTTATGGGTGCTGTAAAGTGCTCGAAACATCAAGAATATAACATAAGTCAATAAACGCGATACAATTCGGAAAAACTAGTTTTATTTAAACGAACACATGAATGAGAACCTTATGTGTTTTAAAATGTGATTTCGTAGCTCTTATACAGGAATTTTTGAGTTGAGTGAAGATGAATACCATGTGATAAAAGGCTGGTACGACATCGTCACAACATCTTGTTAGGGAGTAATCATGAGGATATCCCAACTTAAAAAAGTTTGCATTGCTTGTACTTTTACTAAGTTAAAAAAATATTAATAATTTTGCGGTATTGCAAATTTATACACGACTGAACAAATAGTCTATCGTAATTATATTTTAAATATTATTAAAATACCAGGGTAGTGCGAGTAAGAATATCCACTGCACCAAACGACAGAACGAAGTAAAACAGGAGATGGGTAGCAGCATTCGTGATAACAACTTATTAAAATACCAGGGTAGTGGCGGTGTAAGAATATCCACTACACCAAACGACATAACGAAGTAAAACAGGAGATGGGTAGCAGCATTCGTGATAACAATTCAAAATACCAGGATAGTGGCGGTGTAAGAATATCCACTACACCAAACGACAGAACGAAGTAAAACAGGAGATGGGTAGCGGCATTCGTGATAACAATTCAAAATACCAGGGTAGTGGCGGTGTAAGAATATATACTACACCAAACGACAGAACGAAGTAAAACAGGAGATGGGTAGCAGCATTCGTGATAACAATTCAAAATACCAGGATAGTGGCGGTGTAAGAATATCCACTACACCAAACGACAGAACGAAGTAAAACAGGAGATGGGTAGCGGCATTCGTGATAACAATTCAAAATACCAGGATAGTGGCGGTGTAAGAATATCCACTACACCAAACGACAGAACGAAGTAAAACAGGAGATGGGTAGCAGCATTCGTGATAACAATTCAAAATACCAGGATAGTGGCGGTGTAAGAATGTCCACTACACCAAACGACAGAACGAAGTAAAACAGGAGATGGGTAGCGGCATTCGTGATAACAATTCAAAATACCAGGATAGTGGCGGTGTAAGAATATCCACTACACCAAACGACAGAACGAAGTAAAACAGGAGATGGGTAGCGGCATTCGTGATAACAATTCAAAATACCAGGATAGTGGCGGTGTAAGAATGTCCACTACACCAAACGACAGAACGAAGTAAAACAGGAGATGGGTAGCGGCATTCGTGATAACAATTCAAAATACCAGGATAGTGGCGGTGTAAGAATATCCACTACACCAAACGACAGAACGAAGTAAAACAGGAGATGGGTAGCAGCATTCGTGATAACAATTCAAAATACCAGGATAGTGGCGGTGTAAGAATATCCACTACACCAAACGACAGAACGAAGTAAAACAGGAGATGGGTAGCGGCATTCGTGATAACAATTCAAAATACCAGGATAGTGGCGGTGTAAGAATATCCACTACACCAAACGACAGAACGAAGTAAAACAGGAGATGGGTAGCAGCATTCGTGATAACAATTCAAAATACCAGGATAGTGGCGGTGTAAGAATATCCACTACACCAAACGACAGAACGAAGTAAAACAGGAGATGGGTAGCGGCATTCGTGATAACAATTCAAAATACCAGGATAGTGGCGGTGTAAGAATATCCACTACACCAAACGACAGAACGAAGTAAAACAGGAGATGGGTAGCAGCATTCGTGATAACAATTCAAAATACCAGGATAGTGGCGGTGTAAGAATATCCACTACACCAAACGACAGAACGAAGTAAAACAGGAGATGGGTAGCGGCATTCGTGATAACAATTCAAAATACCAGGATAGTGGCGGTGTAAGAATATCCACTACACCAAACGACAGAACGAAGTAAAACAGGAGATGGGTAGCAGCATTCGTGATAACAATTTATTAAAATACCAGGATAGTGGCGGTGTAAGAATATTCACTACACCAAACGACAGAACGAAGTAAAACAGGAGATGGGTAGCAGCATTCGTAATAACAATTTATTAAAATACCAGGGTAGTGCGAGTAAGAATATCCACTACACCAAACGACAGAACGAAGTAAAACAGGAGATGGGTAGCAGCATTCGTGATAACAATTCAAAATAATCAAAACCCGCGGTTACCATCCCGCCTGTCCAGCGTGACTACTTTGTTAAATATCCCCCCTGTGAAGCAATCTGGGGGCGGGGCTATGTTCATGACATTATATAGGCTGTGATGATGATAATTATTACAATATTTTATGATTTGTATTTGTATTATAATTATCAAAACATCAAAAGTTTGCTAACGATAGATGCATCTCAAATGACCTAAATAAATCAATGTAGGTCGGATCGATTTTGACGTCGGTGAACTCGACCTACTTTGTCAGCGTTGGGGTAGGTTCCAGTCGACGAGTCCCGTATATACAAGGGCAAGGCTTTCACAAACTTTTGTTATTAAATTAACTGTTGTGGATTTGTGTCGTACCGGTTACTACTTTTGTGTTCTTGCGAGTTTTCAAAGTAAAAAAGCAATTGTTGCTGTCTGTTTATATTATATTATAATTTTTGTTTGGTTAAGAATTCTTATTTGACATTAATTTTGTTTTAAAAGGATGGAATTTTTTTTAATTAGTCATTTGTTTATTAATAAGCGTAATGTTTTCATCGCAATTCAATATAATTGTCGTCATCATGGATACGTTAAAAATTGGAGTAATTATGGAATATGAGTACCGTCGTGGCAGCAATGTGGCACAAGCGGCACGCAACATCAACGACTTTTTCGGAGTGAATACTGCAAACGAACGCACCACCTGTTGTTAGTTTGTCCGCTTTTGTTCTGAAAATTTCGACTTGAAAAAAGAACTACGTGGTCGTCTGAAAACTATGGTAGGCAATGACGAATTGAAGGAAATTTTGGAAGTCCATTAAACTTAATCTACGGCTAAGTCAGCCGTAGATTGGTAGCCGTAGCAACAACTTTCGACGAAATTTCGTTCAAAATAATAATGGTTCATATGCGTCCAATTGGTAAGGTAAAAAAGTTTAACAAATGGGTGCCCCGCGAACCCAATGATCGCCAGCGCAGAGTATACGTCGAGACGTGCCTTGCACTCAAAATTCCACAAACGAAGGAATTTTGAGCCGCATTGTTACCTGCGACGAAAAATGAATTCTATTTGACAATTGCAAGCGTTCCCCCCCCCCCCTAGCAAGCAATCTATGGACGAGGCCTGTGTTCAGCAGTGGACTAAAGCGTAAAGGTAGCGGTACCAATTTTATAAGTTTGTTTTGGTGTAATTTAACCGAAGCTAGAACTTCTAAGCAGATAAAATGCAGACCGAGAAAAAGAAAAAAAAGACGGAGATTTACACCATCGTCTATTTCTACTCAAGTCTGATGAAAACACAAAAAAAATTAAGGAACATACCTTATAAAAGAAAGAGAGAGAGAGAGAGAGAGAGAGAGAGAGAGGCGGAGATGGATTTTATTTCGCAGAGAAATTCCGAGCATAACCCGCTGAGCGGCGGTTCGCTGTTTCGGTTCTGTAAGCATATCACTAGTAAGTAAATGAAATAGGACACAGCCTTGTAAAAGAAATATGAGTCCAGCGCGCTAAGATAAAATGCCTCACAGCCACCAATATGGAAATATTACATTTAAATCGGAAAACTATCATGAGTGCGTGGATGCTTGCTAGCAGAAATAGGTATAATAAGTGTAGGATCTTGATAGCAGAAAAAGATAATCCATGTCTCACAGTAATCGCACAAGTCAACGAATGCAAAAATAACAAAGGATAGATAGATCTTTTGATTTCTGCAATATATTAAATTAATCATACTTTATATAAGACAGGTGTGAAGTATCTAATAAGCGGCAGCAATTGGAGCAGCAAAGAGATGTCTAGTACGGCGATTTGTCCGCCAAGCAAGGCGAATAGGACTAATCTTACTTACCATGGGAATTAATATTCTTTGATAAAATAATTGAGTATTAGAATTCGGTTGATAAAAATCAGTTCTTAAGTGTTCTAACTGGTATTCCTACTAGACTAATTCACCTATGATGCAGTCAGTACATTCAAACCCTTCCACGCTCTAAATACTTGATACCAAATTCCGTTTAGTTGCAAAATACCCCAGAATAAATAAGTATAAAGATTTAAATTTTTAACAAAAGATTTCGATTGTTTTAAAATGTTATAATTTTTAGAAAAATCGAATGAATCGTAAAATTTCTAGTATATATATATATATATATATATATATATATATATATATATATATATATATATATATATATATTTCCTTAAAGAAAGTTCGTTTGGACATTTTTAAAAAATTAACAATATTTTAGTTATATTGAAGTATATTGGAAATTAAATTTTATCATCTCTCCCGGGTTGATAGCAAATTTATCGGGCATCATTTTATAACCTAAACACTTTTCATATATCGTGTACCGTTTCCTTTAAAACTGGCTGGTGCTTCAGGACATTTTATAGGGTGAGGGAGAGTGATGAACACCAGGGAGGGGGAGGTAGAGAGGATCAAATTTAAAATTTTCGCTACTAAAGTACATAATATGCCGATACATAAAAGTACTCCATTATGTTTGCCATTTTTCCATACATTGCTATTTAAAATGCTTGAACTAGGTGTCGTGTCATGTCGCCCAGATCAGTCACGTGATATATGCGAATGGAACCGCGGGGCACAGCTAGTTTGGGAATAATATGGAATACCAACTTACGAGTAAAAACGGTCTCCGATTTTTGTTACACCGTAAATATTTGTTTTTTTTTCCCGGACGGACCAACTGTTTCTTACTGCAGACATAAAACGAGTCTGGTAAATTAACCTACAACTTTTCTAAACTAACTTTATATCTGAAAAACCAAACCAAGCATAAAGTTGTTTTATATTTCTTGTTGTGTATTTTTGAGTAGTAGTTTCAATAATTATTTTTACTTTATTAGATATTGCAGGCATCGCCATTTAAACGAAATCGCATTTTTTTCCGGAGGAATTTATAACAGTTTATTAGTAGAAAGCTGCATTCACTTATAATTCTGGAACCAATAGTTGGATAGCTATGCACCTCTGTATATAGTATTAATTACGCGTGAACGCTCTTTTACGTTTTATGTATTTCTCATTAATTATTTTTGAGTAGTAGTTATGATATATCTTTTTACTTTATTAGGAAGTGCATGCATCCCTAATTAAACAAATGGTTTATAACAAATTACGTGAATATAACTTTTGATTCAATAAAATAACTGACGTCGTTGAAATGTTCCGCTCGGAAACAATGCGGAGGAATTTGATATCAGCTTATTAGCAGAAATCTGCAGTCACTAATAATTCCAGAACCAATATTTTGATACCTATGTACCTTTGTGTACAGTATTCATTGCTTCGTACGCCTGTCTATGTCAATAAGGATATTCACAGTGCATGATATATCTGATTTTACAGTAGCATTTGATTTTGCTTTGTGCTCTACCTTTTTCATAAGCGTATAATTAAATGATCGAAATTAAATCGAAATCTATTGAAATTTCGAAATTATTAAAGCAATATTTTTTATATCTTCACGTTATAACTCGTCGACAGCTCAACTTTATTGGCTTACTGATTTATTTTGCGCTCAGCTTTAAGGGAAAATATCATAAGCAAATCTAAGAAATAAAATATACTTAACGGATACCTAACTCTGAAGAATGGCGTTCCAGCTGCAGCCGCGGCAGCTGTGTTAGGGCTGTCCCAAAAACCAGGCTAAAATATTGGTGCCGTGATTCGTATGCTTAATGACTACATCCGGAAACCCTTTTTACTGGTAACGAAGCATTCCATCTTAGTCCTCAAGGGTGACGACGTATTTGCATTTTAATACTTAATCAAGGACAGATGTAATATTGTTGCATATTGGATACATCATCCACTTACTATAAGGTGAACAGCGTACTCTCTTCTTTACTTGTCATCTATACTTGCAACTTTTTATTTTAAGTAAGTTTAATTCACTCCTCAGGAATCTTCCAAGAAATCACGGCCCTGGGTCATTTACAGTTACAGCCTATCAAAAGTTCACCGCTGAATATTGTATTCCCTATAGAGCCTTCCCTATAGATGTTCTAATGAAGGGAAACACAGTCGGCAGGCGGGTTAGCAATCGCAGTTTTGTTATTTTAAAGTCGCTTTTAGGACGATGCTGCTGTACACTTACTGAGCCATTAGCCATAAATAAAATATAGAAATTATTTCATTTGAGAACCAGTTGTCGTCACGTAAACATAACACGTTGAAGTAACACAAGGTGGTGGAGCCATGCTGCAGCTATATTATGGCTGTAGCACAAATGGATCGGCTCGACCGGGGAAGAACCACGCTCTCACAGAATACCAGCGTAAAAAAGCAGCTCAATGCTGTTGTGTTTAGTATTGAGTGAGAGTGCTTAGAGAACCGGAGACCCTTTTTAACTGTAAACGAGTCATTCCATCTTAGTTCTCAGAAGCGACAACGCAATTTCATTTTAATTCTTAATATAGGATAGATGTAGATGTCTGTGGGCCAAAGCATCCACTTACCATCAGGTGGACTGTGTGCTCGTTTGTCACTCATCTCCTATAAAACCTACAGCTGGACATTACCTCTCCCGCTGCAGAGCGGATTTGTCTTAAACCTCACGCTTGGCGGGTACATTGTCAAACGCAGTACTGTTTCAAATCTTTGACACTGCTGCCCATTGCCATTACGTCTGGTATTATATATTTTACGCCCGGCTTAAACGGGATGGTGATATCCGCCACCTATCGGAGCTGTAAGTTTTTTATGACGTTTTCCACAGTCGGGTTATCGATCTTCTTACGCTACCACCACCCTAGAAAGAAATAGAACATCATTAATTTAACATTAATCTATACTTTGACCAGAAGTACAGTGTTCCTGTTTCTCATAATGCCTATAATTATCATAATTCTCTTTTAACACATCTTCGATAAATATTGTCCTTAAAGAAGAATACAGGCAATGCTGTTAATATTAATGTCCCGTAAACCTTTTCTCTGCTTAAAATATTTGTGCTAGAAATGGTCCACGAAATTCGTCAAATGGCGGATTCAACACTACGTCAAAAAGGGTTTTGCAGCCCCTACCCTAAACCTAAATACTACAGTCAACGAAATAATAGTCCGTTTGTTACTTATGACATTGTGTAATGAAATCTCACGAAAAACCTTCTTATGTAAAATATTGCCAATATAAATGTTCCCAAGACGAGACATTACATGTGACTCGTACTGTCAAAAAGTTATCAGATGTCATGTAGAGCTAAGGTTCTAACTTTCACGCCCTAATTATATATCTTAGTCAAAAATATGTAGCTTGGCCGTTTTGCTACCGTCCCATGGACGTAGGGTGAATTTTCTTTTTATAGAATACATGTGAATAACGCGCACACAGTCCACCTGATGGTTAGTGGACGATGTAGCCCAAAGACATTTCTAAATTTATCCTGGATTAAGAATCAAAACGCATATGGGTTGTCATCCCTGAGGATTGAAATGGAATGCCTCGTTTCCAGTAAAAATGGATTTCCGGATCACTAAACTCACCATATGAAAAAACACAGTATTATGCTGCTACTTTACGCTGGTGCTCTGAGGGAGCGTGGTCCTTTCCCGGTCGAGCAGATCCATTTGTGCTACAACCATAATATAGCTGTAGCGTGGCTATACCGTACATGTTAGTTTATTTACTGTTCATTACTTTACTGTTATACAATATTAAAGAAAAAGTAAAAAGATAAATAATAACCTACAACGGGGCTGCAATGATGAGGTAGGGGGCAGCATCACCAGCAGCAGTAGTCCACCTCACCAGCAGTCGTCATCTACAGCATCGGCAGCCAGTAGAACGAAACGGCCAAGCCACATAATATTTTGATTAAGGTGTAGAGTTCGTGAAGTGGCTTTTAGAGTTACGGCGTGTAGAGTTAGAAACTTGGCTCTACATGAGATCTGATATCTTTTTGACAGTGGGAGCCATATGGTCTCGTCTTGACAATATTTTACATGTATATAGTTTTTGGTGGGATTTCACTTCTTTTTGTAAGTTGCTTATGAGAATATTTTTTATTTTTGTTCATTTGTTTGGATGTATTTCGTGCACATCAGACGTGCCTTTTTTCAAAGCCCTTTTTTGTTTATAATAAGCAAGCAAGATCAAGGCTATACTTGGGTCTTAGGCGATTACATTCGACTATAGCTGACTGGCGTATTTTAATACTACCAAAGTCAATATTTATAAGGTGAACACCTTGCAAATTAGTCACTTTAAAGTAACATAGTAATATTCTAAAACTTGAAGAAAGCCCCATACACATTTTTATCTCCTCATTATTGTATATATATATATATATATATATATATATATATATATATATATATATATATATATATATATATATATATATATATATATATATATATGTTGTATTGAGGGATGATTTTTTTAAAACCTGAAATATGTATTTTAATTTGTAATAAGAAATCTGTGTATTTGTATAATTTTCAGGTCTCTCTATTTATGGGAAAATTCATGGGAAAACTCCAAACTTCCATCCTCTAGTGAAAAGGGAGGAGGTGATTAACTAAAACTCCTGAAATATGTATTTTATTATTATTTATATTTATATATACAGAAACGCGTTCTATTTTTTTTTTCGAATTTTAATTTGTTAGTGGCGAAGGCAAAAAACCAAATTAAAAACTATACCAAATTTTTTTCCAAACTACATTTCGTTGGAATTCGATTTGAGTGTGAAATGGAGAAACCACAACTTTGTGCGGTTATTAAAATTTTGTTTTTATCCATAAAGAGTGTTTTTGAAGAACTGCAACCCACTTTGGTTCACAATGTTTCGTCTTATTCTATAATGGTATACTGGCGAGCCATTATAGAAAGAGTGGCGCTAAATTTAAACGCGGCAAAATCACCACTATGCAATGACAACACTCGCTCCTAGTGGCCAACATCGGCCGCTACGCAGAAAACGTTAAAAAATCGAAAAATGTAGATCGAGGTGTGACTATCTGTTATATATTTTCGAAAGCTTTCATTAGGGACATTTCAGTTTAATTTAACTCATATTAAAATTTGAAACGGTCGCCATGCGCTGAATTGCTCGTATGTTAACACCTTAACAGACACCCAAAAGAAAGCAAGACTTGACATTTCAAAGGTAAATTTAGCAGTAGTCGAAGAAGACCCAGATTCTATTTGCGCTCGTTTTGTAAGCGTAGATAAACGTGAGTATACAATTTTGGCCCGGAGACGAAAAACCAGAGCAAGGTGTGAAGAAGACCGTCTTCCACGCCAGCCAAGAGATTCAAGCTGTCTGCGTCCAATGGAAAAATTATGGCCTTGAGCGTTTGGGATGCTAAAGGTATAATAATAATTGACTATTTAAGTAAACAAGAGACAGCTCCGTGGCGCGGTGGCTTAGCAATGATTTACAGCGCTAAGGGCCGCGGGTTCAAATCCCGCACGGAACAAGTATTTGTATGGCCTACAAGTAATTGCTCCGGGTCTGGATGTTTGCGATGAGGTGATGTATAATATACAGGTCTTTTACGAGTCCCAGGACCAAGCTTTTTTTTCCCAAAGGAATTAACTAACTTACAAAACGTTGTTCAAAGTGTATTAGTTTGAAAGGCGATTAAGTTGAAAAACAAATGCAATTTACATATACTTATCTTAGAGATTTACTGTGTTTCCAAAGATTTATATTTAAAATATGTACATGTTTATATGTACATTTATATACGATTTGTTTATGTGCGTACATTTCTAATACGTGTGTAAATATATACTGTGCTGTATCTTTATAAATTACACTACAATGTTATTTTTATTTCTGACACTTATCACATTATTTCTACACGTCCTGGGTTGACCGGGAGAGAAAGCCAAACATAATTAAGTCCGCCCTTTGTAATTCTTTTTATTAATGTGTACTATTAAGTTTAACATAAATGAATGATTTTCATATTTTTCTTTACAATCTCTTCGGCGAATACATTTTATTTGAAGTTATATTCCTATTGTTGACAAGATTATATTAAACATTGAGCATTAATTAAATTGCTAACTCGACAAAGTTGTAAAAGATATCGTTATAGGCTTTTATTATTTAATGTAGAAATAACCTATTTCAAAAACAGCATAATTATTTGGAAATAAATGAAATTGTTATCCAGACGATAATGTGAATTGATGTACCTAACCCTTTTTTAAAAAAAAACTTCCAAAACAAATTTACTCGCTTTGTTTTTGCGAAATGTGTTAAATCGCTAACGTTATGATCACGTCTTAACTGTTGGAAGTAGTTGTGTTGGGAGTAGTGGTGCTAGGATTAGTGGTGACGGGATTAGTGTATGCAATTGAGGGAGGGCGGGAGGTGCTCTGCAAACTACGTAAGACACATCATTTAGTTGAGCGGATGGTTGCAAAGTAACTATTAATATCATTTTTATTTTTGAAAATATTTCTTTATTACTATTTAGGCGTTACTTTGCGTAAATAATATTTCTTTATTATTCAAGCAAAGTAACGCCTGATTCTATCAATTTTACTAGTATAATAATATTAATCTGTGTGTAACCGCAGTTAACTATGACATCGGGACGTCGAACACCTCAATTCTCCTGTGATCATAGGTGCTGTAAAGTGCTCGCAACGTCGGGAATATAAAAAAGTTAATATAGGCGATAAAATCTGTAAAAACTAGTTTTATTTAATTATACTATATAATTTATGGGTGACGCTTGTGCTCATCTTCAAACCTAGAAGTAACTTGTAAGTCGTCTAAACATGAGAAGCAATATAAGTCGGTTTTTGTCAATAACCGCAGAAACATTTTAGTAGAGTGGCGTAGTCTATAACCCATATAAATATTTTGAATTGAGAAGTGATGTTGCATTGGCATGATGTGAATCTGATAAGCACGCACCAAGTGTGTTGTGGAGAAGATGGTATAACCATGCAATGTGTGAGAAAAAACTCGGATATGCCTCACCGAATATTTGCCTGGTAGGTGCGATGCGTGCCTTGAAGGCAATGTAATGTTAAACTGATTTTGAATAATGGATGACTCCTGTGTTTATTGGTGGATCTTCTCTGTAGTTGTCTTTTGGAATCTGTAGTACTTAGTTCATAGACTAAAATAAGTTTTAACTATTTTTTAATTCGGGTTATTTTATTGTACGTTTGCTGTAAAAAAATGTTTGTGCAGCCATCTTTCAGGCTTTCTGGAATTTCCAATTGTCACCTCTTTCAACATTGAGGAGACGAAATATATCAATGGATTCTTCAACGCTTCCTCTATATAGCTAAATTAAAATGATATAACTTCACTATCATCATCACCGTCATGAGTGCAACCCATGACAAAGAATACCCCAAAGCAGGGCCCGAGTTCAAAAATCATTTATTAAGTAATTATTAAGTATATAACATCAAAATAGTACAGATATACCGACCTATATTACGTCAGACATAGTCCAAAAGAGCAGTAAGCTACACGAAAAACATTTAGCCTAAAATATGAATTGGAATGGAAGTGGTAAGCGGTTAGTCCATTGCCTGCACAATCACAAACCCAATATCCCATCAGTTGTCTTTTACGACATGCTGGGTAAGTAACACTGTTGGCACCTTCTGTTTAGCTGACTTTTAAATAAAGAAGGACGTTCTGACTTAGACTGTATGATCATTTTTTTATGTACGTCACGAGACATCACTGTCAATTGTGAACTGACTTTAATTTTTTTAAATTGGTTATAATTTATCACTTACCTTTACTTTAACTTCTTAATAAATTATACGCCAATACTTCACGAGTTCTTTCTTATAAACTTCTAAAAAAAGTCCACCCCTTAGGCTCGTAAGATAAGAAACGATTTTTATAATGTTAAACTATAAATACAACATTTTTGAGCTTATGTTAATCTTTAGACCACTCGAACGAGTAAAAAACATCCAACTTTTAGTAACGATAGATTTAATACCTGTGATTATATTTTGACCTTTCCTTAAGAAAATGATCTAACAGTCGAGAGTTTTATTCATGTTTTAGCTGGTTAAATGGAAAATCAGAGATTCAAGTAAAAGAGTGAGAGATAAGATCAAAACAACAAAAAACGATTGAATATTTCATTAAAGAACTAATCAGTGATTTTCGTAGCGATTTTACAAGTGACGTAACCTTTTAGTAGCTGCAATACGGTAAAATATTTCGAAGAAATATTTTCAATTGAATTTTCCCCGAACAGTGCTGTTGCTATGAACAAATCATTTAATTTCTCTATTTTTTTCATTAAACTTTTATTATGAGCCTGTCCGTATACAGCTAAGAATCTAAGGTTGGTCCTGAAAAAGATGACCAGAGGAAAATCACCAGGGCACGATGGTGTGGCGGCGCTGTGCGTGTGTGCAAGCGAAACACACCGAAGCCTAAATCCTATCGAAGCCTATCAAAATACCGAATCATAAACAGTATATATAGAACATCTCCGAACTATCACATGGAGTGTTGGCCGCTCCTCGGGCAGAACACCTTACCCGGCGGGAGATCTCCCCTTTTCCTTCCTACGGCCACAATGGTCTCAGTGTCGAGCATCTTCACAATGCAGGGCCGCATCTCCCAAGGGTTCTGGCAATGTTTGTATACTTTTTGTATTAGACACTCCTATTTACCTGCCGAACTAATGAAAACTATTGTTGTTCCAATAGTGAAAAACAAGACTAGGAATATATCAGACAGGGCTAATTACAGGCCTATATCCTTAGCAACTGTATTAGCAAAGGTACTTGACGGTTGGCTGGAACTACGACTTAACAACTATATACAGCTAAACGATGCTTAATTTGGTTTTAGATCAGGCCTGTCGACAGAGAGTGCTATAATGTCGCTGAAGCATATTGTAAAATATTACATCCAGCGACAAACACCTGTGTATGTTACATTTCTGGATCTTTCCAAGGCATTGACCTGGTTAATTATGACATACTATGGACAAAACTTTATGAAATATCCGTTCCAGCTAAACTTATCACCACTTTAAAATATTGGTACGGTCATCAAGTTAACTAGGTCAGATTTTCTGGCGAGTTATCCGACGAATATGTGTTGGAATGCGGGGTGATGCGGGGGGGGGGGATTATCTTCGCCTGTGCTGTTCAGTCTCTGCGTAAACGGGTCAAATTTTGACGGTCATATGATTAATAATATAACTTATGCCGATGACATGGTGTTGCTGAGTCCATCGGTTAGTGAGTTATGGTGTGACTTCACGCAAAAGATCTACAATGCGTTTCGAATTTAATATAATAATGCCCACAGTATGCTAATGGGCCTTCCTAAACACTGTAGTGCTTCAAGCATGTTTGCTGAAACAGGTGTTGATGATTTTTATGGCACCTTAATAACGCGAACTGCGTCAATGTTATGTAGATTACGGAAGAGCTCAAATAGTGTCTTGAGGATATTTCAAGATAGGCTTGACAGTCCCATTCAGAGGCATTGGATCCTAATGCATTTGGGTGGGACATTCAAGCTTCTTAAATGATTGCTCTCGTTCTATTGATATAATTTATTTTATCCTTATTTCATTATTATATTTTTTAGTTTATGCAAATTACTAACAAATGTGTATGGGTTTGTATATTTAAAATAAACATTATTATTTTAAAATAAATGATGATAAACCTCACAGTTACGGCGATCTGTAATTAGATGCAGTTTTTCTGCGCAATAGCGGTTTCCTTTCTGTAGTCGACACTCAGGATCCCTTAGACACGCCAGAAGCCAGTCAAAGCGAAAATATTCACTTTGAACCACGGGTTGAATAAAGTTATGATTTTCTTTTCAAATTAATCTCTTGTTAATTTAAATTGCGCAAAATCTTACGTGTCGCGTAATGAAGCTTATATAAAGGGCAACAGCAAAGTCAAATAGGCAGTATAAAAATACTTACAAACATCATTGTGACTACGAGCCGTTATTATGTCAGACCCATCGTTATTGTGGACTTAAATATATTTTTTTTTTAGAAGAGGGGGCAAACGAGCATGCGGCTCACCTGATGTTAAGCGACTACCGCCGCCCATGATCAACCGCAACATCGGGAGAATTGCGGGTGCGTTGCCGGCCCTTTAGAAAGGAGTAAGCTCTTTTCTTGAAGGTCCCCAGGTCGTATCGATCCGGAAAAATTGCCGGTGGTAAACTACTCCACAGAGAGGTTGTACGTGGAAGAAAACTCCTTGTGAAACGTACAGTGGTGGACCGCCAAGCATCCAGATGGTGTGGATGGTATCGGGACGTTTGCCGTGTAGTGCGTTCACGAAATTTGGCGGCTGGGATTAATCCGAACAATTCCTCAGAGCACTCCCGTGATAGATGCGATAAAATACACAAAGAGATGCAACATCTCTTCGCAGCGCCAGTGAATCGAGCCGATCGGAAAGCACTCGGTCGTCGACGATTCGAGCCGCTCTGCGCTGGATGCGGTCAAGTGGAAGGAGCTGGTACTGGGGAGCCCCAGCCCAGAGATGGGAACAGTATTCCATGTGCAGTATTGCATATAATTCCAATTTAATGAAAAAATATACAACGTACATTATAAACGTAGCTCTTTTTCAGGTATCAACGTTATTGATCTACGCTTAACAAGCAGATTTCAGGTGGTTAATTACGTCTCAAGTAGAACTCGAGAAATTTCAAACGCGTGGACACTACTTGTTGATTGCCAATTTCATAAAATCTGACAAAAATAAATTTCGTTAAAAAATATCTGAGTCTATGTCTAATGTATGTAGCTTTCTTAAAAAATTGCTTCTTTTAAATACTTGCGGTTGAGATTTCATACGTACTCATAGTTTTTATTGTGGCTGCACAACTGGAGACTTGACATCAATCTGTTTACCATGTTTTCATTATCTCGCTTTCGTGTTTGTCTGTTTGGGAGGAGTTTAGTAATTGATTTTAAACTACCTTCCCATTCAGCTAGACACTTGAAATTTTAACATAGATCAAAATCGGATGAAAATGTAGCAAAAACGTTCGCACTTAAAATAAAACTAAAAGAATACCTTTTAAAGCAAAGTAAGTAGAATTCTGTGTTGATATATCACATTTTTCTTATGAAGTATACTGGGTCTGTGTATTATAAAACTAACGAATATTTGCTTAATTGTACATCTATTTATTTTGCTTTTGTATCTTGTCAAATAATCTAATTGTGTGTCTTGTGCCTTGCACATGCCTTTTGTTGCGCTTTTTGTTGTGTTGGCTTTTTATTGTGCCCTTTTCCTAAATGCTAAAAGTTTTATTTTTATTTTTTAATTGTTATAAGTGTGTTTTTATATGTATAGGTAAAGTGTCTATTTTTAAAAGTGTTGGAACCTGTGTTAAGGGTAATTAGTTAAGTTTATTTTATTCCACCTATGTCCCTGGCGTTTATTGAAAACCAGTTGTAGTTACCACTATGTGGTTTCTATAACATTTCTGCTGAGTAGACGCCTTTCTAATTCTTCTAATTATTTAATGGAGTTCATTCCATTAAATAATTATGTTATGTTAATTTGTGTGTAATGCATGGAATTAAAGGCTTTTTATTTTTTTATTTTAATTTGTGTGTATGTTTGGAACTAAATAAATTACATTATTATAAATATGTAAAAAGTGGTATATAAAAAATATACATAATTTTTTAATTCACTTTTTACTGGTAACGATGCATTCCATTTAAGCATAGAGATGTCCAACGCATCTACATTTTGATTCGTAATCGAGTAATATGTATTTATCTACTCTTACTGTTGCCATTACAGTATATCAAAATTCGCTGCCTAACATAAGCCTCCCCCAAAGATTGCCTCGTAGGGGTGATTCACCACAGTTGCCACGCTTGGCAGGCGAGTTCGCAGCTACAATTTTCTTTTTAATGTTATTAGGAATACGCTGCTGCCTATCCTGGTCCTCGACTCGAGACTTGGCCGTGTAGTGGTGGTTGAGAATATCCACTACCCCATGTCTTCCCTTGGGTGTCGTAAGAGGCGACAGAGGGAGGCAGGCAGGAAATGGGCAGCAGCATCTTCCTGATAACAACTGTGACGTAATAAAAAACTGCGGTTGCCAACCCGCTCGCCAAGCGTGGCAACTATGGCAAATACCCCCCAATGAATAAATACACAAACAGACGGCCCCCAGTCCCCGGCGGCCCCGCTATTCCTGGCTACGGTGGCGACCATGGTAACGGCGGGGCAGGGGGTGTTAAGAATCTCCGGTGGAGGTTCGGTTGCCACCTACGACGACTCGACCTGGCAACATATAACGCACGCACCCTGAGGACTGACGAGAAGATACTGGAGCTGGAAGAAGAAGTAGACAAGTTGCGCTGGCATATTATTGGATTATCCGAGGTCCGAAGAGAGGGGGAGGACACGGTAATCCTCGAGTCCGGCAACTTGTTCTATCACCGGGAGGGCGACCATCTGTCCCAAGGAGGTGTCGGATTTATCGTCCACAAGTCTCTCGTCAACAACGTTGTAAAGATTGGGAGTGTGTCAACGAGGGTCGCGTACCTGATACTCAGAATCACCAAACGGTATTCGCTGAAGGTCATTCAGGTTTACGCACCAACCTCGGCACATCCCGATGAGGAGGTGGAAGAAATGTATGAGGATATTTCCAGAGCCATACATTCCTCCAAAACCAACTACACGGTGTTGATGGGAGACTTCAACGCAAAACTAGGCACAAGAGAAAGCGGTGAGCTGAAGGTAGGGAAATTTGGAGTAGGGCAACGGAACCGAAGGGGCCAGCAGCTGGCCGACTTTATGGAGAAAGAGGGACTCTTTATGATGAACTCTTTCTTCCAGAAGCGGCCCCACAGGAAGTGGACCTGGTCGAGCCCCGACGGTTCGACTTCATTATGACGACCAGACGCCAACTGTTCAGTGATGTCTCAGTGATCGCAAGGGTGAAAACTGGCAGCGATCACCGAATGGTTAGAGGCACACTGAACCTAAACGTTAAGTTGGAGAGGTCTCATCTAATGAAGTCAACGCTCCGTCCCCCTCGTGCTCCTATCCAGAATCCCGAAACCTTTCAGCTCGAGTTACGTAACCGCTTCCAGTGCCTAGAAGATTGCAATGCAGTGGACGATATGAACGACAAGTTCGTGGAAACTGTTCATGCGGTCGGAGCTAAGTTCTGCAAGACCCGCCGCAGAAGAACACAAAAACTCTCCGATCACACTCTTAATCTCATGGCTGTTAGACGGGAGATGAGGCTGCAATCGTCAACAGATTTGACAGCATACAGGCAACTGAACAGACAGATCTTCAAATGCATGCGGCGAGACTTACGCAACTTTAATACTTCTCGTATTAAAGAAGCGATCGAGCGGAACCAGGGCTCCAAAGTCTTTGCCAGAGATCTGTCTGCCAGAAAGAGCCAACTGTCAAAGCTGAAGACTGAGTGTGGCAACATCGTTTCCGGGACACCTGAGATTCTGAGTGAGATTGAGAGGTTCTATGGGCAGCTGTACACATCATCGTTGGAGCCACACGCAAGTGTGAGTAACGATCCTAGAGCAAGTCTTATCCGACACTATTCCGATGATATCCCGGACGTCAGTCTGAGCGAGATTAGAATGGCTCTCCATCACCTTAAAAACGGCAAGGCCCCGGGCGAGGATGGAATTACAGCGGAGCTTCTGAAAGCGGGTGGAACACCGGTACTTGAAGTCCTTCAGAAGCTCTTCAATTCCGTCCTCCATGGAGGCACTACTCCGGAGGCGTGAAGCAGAAGCGCGGTGGTTTTGTTCTTTAAGAAAGGCGACAACGCTCTCTTGAAGAACTACAGACCGATTTCCCTTCTGAGCCGCGTCTACATGCTATTTTCCAGAGTCATTACGAATCGTCTCGCACGCGGACTCGACGACTTCCAGCCTCCCGAACAAGCCGGTTTCCGAAAAGGCTTCAGTACCATAGACCACATACATACCCTGCGGCAGATTGTACAGAAGACCGAAGAGTACAATCTGCCACTTTGCCTGGCATATGTGGACTATGAGAAAGCCTTTGATTCCGTCGAAATTTGGGCGGTGCTACAGTCCCTTCAGCGGTACCAAGTTGACTGTCGGTACATCGAAGTGCTGAAGTGTTTGTACAGTAGGGCTACGATGACTATCCGAGTACAGAACCAGAGTTCGAAACCTATCCAACTGCAGAGAGGTGTAAGACAGGGTGATGTTATATCCCCGAAACTCTTCACCGCTGCGTTGGAAGACGTTTTCAAGCTACTGGACTGGAAAGGATACGGTATTAACATCAATGGCGAGTACATCACTCACCTTCGATTTGCCGACGATATAGTCCTTATGGCAGAATCGCTGGAGGACTTAAGCATTATGCTCAATGACCTCAATAGTGCCTCCCAACGGATAGGTCTTAAGATGAACATGGACAAAACAAAAATCATGTTTAATGTCCATGTCACACCTGTGCCGGTAGTTGTTGGGAGCACTATGCTCGAAGTTGTTGACGAGTACGTTTACCTGGGACAAATAGTCCGACTAGGCAAGTCCAACTTCGACCGAGAGGTCAATCGACGGATTCAACTCGGCTGGGCAGCGTTCGGGAAATTACGACATATCTTTTCGTCAGGTATACCTCAATCTCTAAAAACTAGATTGTACAACCAGTGCGTGTTGCCAGTGATGACTTACGGATCTGAGACGTGGTCCTTCACTGCTGGCCGTATGAGGACGCTTAAGGTCGCTCAGCGAGCTATGGAGAGGGCTATGCTCGGAGTTTCTCTGCGTGATAGACTCAGAAATGAGGATATCCGCAGTAAAACCAGAGTGACCGACATAGCCCAACGGATTAGTAAGCTGAAGTGACAATGGGCCGGCCATATAGCTCGAAGAACCGATAACCGATGGCGAAGAAAGGTTCTCGAGTGGCAGCCTCGTACCGGTAGGCGTAGTGTAGGGCGACCCCCCACTAGATGGAGTGACGACCTGGTAAGACATGCAGGAAGTCGATGGATGCAGGTGGCTCAGGACCGTGCTTTGTGGCATTACCTGAGGGAGGCCTATGTTCAGCAGTGGACTTGTGAAGGGCTGTAATGATGATGAATGATGATATCCTGGTCCTTGTTTGTTTTTCTTTGTCGTTTCTTGCAACACCCACGGGATGAGGTGGGATATACACAAGAAGTTTTTTGCTGTGTGGTAGCGGTGTAAAACAATCCGACCCCTGTTTTCGTCCCGCGGATCTCGTAAAAAAGTCTGTGGGAAATATCATAAAAATCATATATACGTAGGCGGTCCCATAATGAATTGGCCTAACTATGAACCAATGAAGGAAATGAAACGAAACCAATTTTATTTTTCAATATAATCACCATGAATACTAACACACTTCTGACATCTGTGAATCAACATCTCTAAACCTTTATAAAAATAATCACATTTTTTATCCTCAAAATGACTGAAGACGGCCGCCTGCAACTCTTCATCGCTTGAAAATTTTCTTCCTCTTAAGTCCCGCTTTAAATTTGGAAATAAATAATAGTCGGACGGGGCCATGTCTGGACTGTAAGGTGGATGTTGAACTTCTGTGAACCCGCATTGACGAACTGCATCCTTCGAAACACCAGCGGTATGAACAGGGGCGTTGTCATGGAGCAACAGGACACCTTTAGACAGCTTGCCTCTTCGTTTTTCTTTTATCTTGTCTCGTAATTTATATATTAAAGAAGCATAATATTCGCCGTTCACGACTGTATTACGTTCTTTAAAACCCACCATCAAAATGCCTTGAAAATCCCAAAATATTGTGCACATCAGTTTTTTAGTCGATTGTTGCACCTTTGCCTTTCTAGGGGGCTTTTCACCCTTATAACGCCATTCCATTGACTCGCGATTGCTTTGTGGATCATAATACAAGATCATAGTTTCACCAGTCACTAGCCGCTCGATCACAGTCTTTGGATTTTCGCCACAAAGATCCAAAAACTCCGAAGCGCAGCGCACTTTTTCCTGTCTCTGTACCGCTGAAAGAAGTTTCGGTACCCATCTTGCACTCACTTTTTTATGTGAAGATGTTCATGGATCGCGCGATGAACGGGACTCTTAGAGAGCCCAAGCCTTGCTGCAATTTCTCTAACCTTCAAACGGCGGTCACTCAGAACCTCCTTTTCGATAAGAGCAATCGTTTCGGGAGTGAGCACTTCCACAGGTCAACCGTCGTGGCCAAAGTCTTCGACGGTTTCTCTCCCGAGGCGAAACTCTTTCACGCAATTTTTCACCGTGCTATAGGAGGGGGAATGGGGCAGACTCCTTATACACGCCATCGAATCGTTCTTTTATTTGGGCAGGGGATAAACCTTCTTTAAACAGAAACTTTATGACACTTCGATACTCAGTTTTCGGCATTTTGAAAAAATACGCGACTCTCGTTATTCAAATGCCTGTTAAACTAAGACTAAGGATTTCATGTCGATGCATGTTTCTTATATTAAGTGCACGATAAACGTACTATTTAATGTAACACAACATGTAGCGACATGTCGCGTTGAACTATATCAGGCCAGTTCATTATGGGACCGCCTGGTATGTGCCGTCCTATTAGACGGCGGTATACCATCTCATTTACACCAGGTATGAAATATTCGGACCGGCAGAATTTGCCCACTGCCGGTAAGGTGAGTGAAAAGAACAGAACGCCCTTTTAACTACAAATGATGTATTCTATTTATTATGAGTTGTCCTTAGAAGTGACAACGCATCCGTGGTTTAATTGTTAAGCGAGAATAAATAAAGATCCTACTTGTTATATCATGCACTTACCATCAGGTGGATAGTGTGCTGTCAACCTTATACTACTGAAATATTTCAGATGATGCATCATCCGTGGTAATGAATATCAATTTTTATAACATTAGGCTAACAAATGAGTTGGTTAACTGATGGTAAACGTCAACTGCAAGTGATAGACACAGTAGTCCTAAGCAAAGGAGCAAAGAAGACTGCGGGAACCTTTTTTTGAACCATGTAGCGGCGATGTACGAATATCAAATATCCGGATGGCACTTAGCCCATAACACCGTGTACCTTTGTTCTCCCACTGGATAGTGATAATGGAGGATATATTTTGACACCATACAATCTAAATTCACTTCTGCCATGCTCCATCGTTATAAGACATCCAGAAAATAAATTTAACTAGCATAAAAAATAAGAAAAGAAAAACATGAAAGGGCTTAAGCCACACTGCAGCTATATTATGTATGTAGCACAAAAAGCCATGGACATGGGTGCTGTAAAGCATCCGAAACGTGGTAAATGATTAGATTAAAGCTAAACGTTATTAAATTCTTAAAATTACTTATTTTTTAGGAGTGATATCAACAAACTGCTCTAGAAGAGTGTGTGAACATATTTTTAATCACAAATAATATTAACGGCCTGCAACGCACACACACATACGATTTGTACGTGGTAGAGCCACGGCGTAGCTACTGTACATTATGATTGTAGCACGAATGGGTTGGCGCGACCAGGGTAGCAGCTTAATGTTGCTGTGCTACGTATGGTGAGTATAGACAACCAGATACGCTTTTTACTGGAAACGAGACATTCCATCTCAGTCCACAGGAGTGACAACGCATCTGAATTTTTAATTCTTAATTGAGGATCAATGTAGATGTCTATATGCCACAACATCCACTTTCTCTCAGGTGGACAGTGTACTCGTTTGTCACCCTTATTCTATAAAAAAATCTGCAATTCCTATAAAAAAAGTATTACTACTTCTATAAAAAAGTGTTAGCCCACATACTCACTGTTAGAGACAGGCCTTGTCTCGTTTTTAGGAGGATTATGGGAAATTCTGCTCCATTTCATTAACGAAAATTCACTGTTGAACATAGGCCTGCCACATAGGAACGATTTTGCCATAGTTGCCACGCTTGGCGAGCGGGTTGTCAACCGCAGTATTTTATTTTGTATTGTTATCAGGAAGCTGCTGCTGCCCATCTCCTGTTCCTGTTTCAGTTCCCTTCTGTCGCCTCTTGCGACACCCACGGCACGATATGCGGTAGTGGATGTTCTTACACCACCACTACACGGTTTACTTACTTTATTATTTTGTGTTGTTATCAGGAAGCTGCTGCTGCCCATCTCCTGTTCCTGTTTCAGTTCCCTTCTGTCGCCTCTTGCGACACCCACGGCACGATATGCGGTAGTGGATGTTCTTACACCACCACTACACGGTTTACTTACTTTATTATTTTGTGTTGTTATCAGGAAGCTGCTGCTGCCCATCTCCTGTTCCTGTTTCAGTTCCCTTCTGTCGCCTCTTGCGACACCCACGGCACGATATGCGGTAGTGGATGTTCTTACACCACCACTACACGGTTTACTTACTTTATTATTTTGTGTTGTTATCAGGAAGCTGCTGCTGCCCATCTCCTGTTCCTGTTTCAGTTCCCTTCTGTCGCCTCTTGCGACACCCACGGCACGATATGCGGTAGTGGATGTTCTTACACCACCACTACACGGTTTACTTACTTTATTATTTTGTGTTGTTATCAGGAAGCTGCTGCTGCCCATCTCCTGTTCCTGTTTCAGTTCCCTTCTGTCGCCTCTTGCGACACCCACGGCACGATATGCGGCAGTGGATGTTCTTACACCACCACTACACGGTTTACTTAATTAACATCCTTCGATATAATAAAAATTACTTTGATTCAACAGTGCTGCGGCAATGTTGCTGTAGTTTAAACTAAGTCATTCATGATAGCTCCAGCTCAATTTCGTTTCTTTCCCTTGTTATCATTTTAGTCTTGAATTTATTGTGCTGTATTCTGCCGTAGTTCCAAATAAGTATACATTTTTTCTTTCTTTAGACGTGCAGTTTCCTCGCGATATTTTACCAATTAAACAATAAGTCTGTATTGGTTCTGAAAGGGATCGAAGAATGTTTCCTTGTAAACTATGAAACTTTAAGGTTGTTGATGATTCCGTGAGCCATCACGGCTACGAATAAAATATTTTCTTTTAATTTACATAATATGTTTCAATATTTTTTAATTAAATAAGCGTAACAAACGAGCACACAGTCCACATGAAGGCAAGTGGAAGTTGTGGCCCATAGACATCCACATCTATCCTCGATTAAGAATAAAAATTCAGATGCGCTCCCACCCTTGAGGACTATGATGGAATGCTCCTTTCCAGTAAAAGGGGTCTCCGGTTCTCTACACTCATCATACGAAACACATTTTAAACGTGGTAGAGCCATGCTCCAATTATTTTAGTAGTATAGTTGTAGCACGAATGGGTCAGCTCCACAGGGGAACCCGCTCTCACAGAATAACAGCGTAAAATAGTTGCTTAATGTTGCTGTTTTTCGTATGGTGAGTGTAGAGAAACGGATACCCCTTTTACTAAAAACGAGGAATTCCATCATAGTCCGCAGGGATGACAACGCATCTGCATTTCGATTCGTAATCGAGGATAGATGTAGATGTCTATGGGCCACAGCAACCACTAACCATCAGGTGGACTGTGTGCTAGTTTGTCACCCTATTCTATAAAAACACACCAGCATTAAGCTGCTACTTTAAGCCGGTGTTCTGTGAGAGCCTAATTCTACCCCGGTCGAGCCAACCCATACTTGTTACAGTTTATATACCAGCAGTGTGGCCTTACCACTTATAAAAACCTCAGTGATAACGTTGTAATTATACCAAGCCCTCACTTTATCTAGACAAAGACATGTAAATGTGTAAAAAATTATATAAGAATAAAGTAGCTTAATGCTGTTGTGTTTCGTATGGTGAGTGTAGAGAACCGGAGACCCCTTTTACTATAAACGAGGAATTCCATCTTAGTCCTCAAGGATGACAACGCATCTGCATTTGGATTCGTAATTGAGGATAGATGTAGATGTCTATGGGCCACAGCAACCACTTACCATCAGGTTGACTATGTGTTAGTTTGTCACCCTATCCTATAAAAAAACACAACATTAAGCTGCTACTTTAAGCCGGTATTCACCCCAGACGAGCCAACCCACTCGTGCTACAATTTATATACCTGCAGCATGGCCCTACCACTTATAAAAACGTCAGTGAGAACGTTGTAATTATACCAAGCCCTCACTTTATCTAGACAAAGACATTTTATTATTTAAAAAATTATATAAAAATAAAATCAACAGTTACCTGCTATACTGCTATATACATCGGTAACGCGAAACAAGAGGTGGGTGTCTCACTAAGCTTAAGCACAGCCCTCGTGTTGGGCGGGCGGCTGTTACTTCACCGCCCTGCCTCAAATAAAAGGGAGATCTCAGTCGGAACCTCGCATCAGTTGCGCGAAATAACGCAAACTGGCAACATCGAAGTGCAAATCCCGTGCTAACAATTTGAGAAGCATATTTTAAATATTGCTGGTTCCTGAAATTTCAAAATCAAGTCTACAATCGCAAAAGGTAATTTTTCGATAAATTATAGTTGCCTTTCTGTTTTCCCTTTTTTATTTTAAATTTGAATTTAAATCTTTTCTTATTAAACATGTTTTAGTGTTTAATTAAAAGTGCTTGTAAAACTCTGTACGTTAAAAAAGCAGTTTTTGAATTTGCGAGGTTTATTGAAAATAATATGACATTATAATTATAAATTATTTCTTTAAAAATTATTAATGTCAATTTGTTTTATTACGATAGCATCACCGAAATGTGAAGGGAAATAAAATGACACAAAATATAAGCAAAGACAGTAGAGCACAAAGGCGACCATCTATAAAAGTTTCACTTCCGGTGGAATTGTATGTATCTTAAGCTTTATAATATTACGACAATTCACGTTTTCTTTTTTTTACAATGGAAAAATATTCATTCTAATTAAGGATTACATAAGAAAAATCAAATTATATATCTCATCTACATATATATGTAATTATGAGAGTTACTTTTTACGTATGGTTTTGTTATGTATTGTACAATTTCTATTACGAACCTTTGAAGGATTGATGGACTGAAGTCATTTTTAAACATTTTTTTTTGTTGGTCGATGCTTCATGTTATGCTAAGACACAATAGATTACTCTGAAATCAAGTAATTAAAAAACTCTGTTTATAGACCTAAATGACTTAGCAAAATAAGTTGGGTAGTGTTAAAAAAGGTAATCACGAAATTTTAACTTGATAGGTGGCACAGTGATCGAGTTATTGATAAGATTTTACTTATCTTATCGGCCATTATAATATAATAATTGCCAATAAGATAAGTAAAAAGTTATTTACACTTACCGGAAAGAGCCGAACAACATATCCGAGGTCCGGGTCTGCTAGTTATGTCTAGAATAGAATAAAATAGAATAGAATAGAAACGATAGAAGAGCAAATGAAATTTTATGTATTTTTATATATAGGCTAGTTCTTGACTACAATCTACTGATATAATCCTAAACGGTAAATTGCTAAACTAATTATGAACTGTCTTAGTGTAACAAGAGCCCTAATGTGTACTAATTATTTTTTCTGGGATTTATGTAACTATAATATAATTTAAATAAATAAAAAACTATATAAATATAGTTCTATTTATTTAATTGTTTATTTATTTCTTTTTTTTTTGCATAAGGTGCGTGTTTTAAAGTTGGTTTAGAAAATGGTAGAACAAATTAACAATTTCTGGTTTAAAATGATTGAAATTTAAAACATTGAGTATTATTAAGTACATTATAAATTAAAATTACAAAATATATTAACATCGCATAATAATCAACCAAAACAAACATAAAAATAAACTAGAAATTGACCCAATAAAACAAACACGTTTACTACTGTTTGCACTATCACATCATTAATATTTATATTTTCATGTCATATATATTAATTATTAAAATATTTTTATTTAAACTAAGTTATCCAAAATTATACGATATTGTTTTTCAAACAACTCACTAACCGAATAAAAAGATTTAATAAATAGCCACTTTTTCAGCTCGATCCCGAAACGCTTTATGTTACTGGTTATTGCGTTTAAATACTTTAAATTTGATAATATCTCCAGCAGTTGTAAATAGCTCAGGGTTACTTTTCACAAATTTTGCTGTTTCGAGGATGTATATGCATGGAAGTGTAAGCACTTTTAAATTTCTAAATAATAGTTTGCACGACTCATGATGATACGACCATATTACATATTGCACGTAGACATTTTTTTACATAGTGAAAACTTTATTGATGTCTACAGAATTTCCCCATATTAGGTATTATACCGTAGCTAAGTAAACAATAAACGTATCCGCAAGACGCCATAAGAGCTGTTGATTGCGATGCCGTTTTTGTACGGTTCCGTAATACGTAAATAGAGCGGTTAAGTTTATTAAATACTTTTTATAATTATAAAGCCTCGCACCAGTAATTGAAGTGTGGGCGGCCTCCCACTAGAACGAGTACACTGGTAAGACATGCAGGAAATCAACGGATGCAGGTGGCTCAGGACCGTGCTTTGTGGCATTCTTTGTGGAAGGCCTATGCCAGCAGTGGACTTATGAAGGGCTGTAATGAATGTATGAAAAAAATGATTTGGGGTACGCGAAGTGGTTATACCGCCACTAATCGGAATCCATTAGTATTTAATGGCATTGCCCATAGTCACCTTCTACGACAACCGCCGTTTGTTGGTGACGTATGAGTGTTTATCATCCCATTTTAAATCCAATGATATATATTTCTTCCGTTGTTACAGATATCACAAAACAAATAACCACATGCAGTCTTACAGCATACATTCAAAAGTATTGCCCCAAACATCTAGATTTCTAGAAACCGGAAAAACTGATTAATGATTAAGTGCTAACAACTTCATATACATTTTATAATTTTTTCAAAACTTATCTAACTCCGAAATTTGAAAATATGTACAATTTAACACAAAATTATATAGACAGTAAATATACAAACCAATCACAGCCAAATTTAGAACCAAATTCATTTGGCAATACAGAAAGTGTAGAAGCCAAAATAAAAGTCGAATATTCAGACGAAACTTTGGACCAAAACCGTCCTTACGATAATTTTAATAGTGAAAAGACAGAGATCATATTTAATTTTGATGATAATCAAGAAATTTTCAATTTGAAAAATATAAAAATTATCACATTGAAGCTACTTTTAAATAGACCCGTCGATAATGAAGAACATAAATCAATAAAGAAGGCTCTTTCCAGCATTATTTTAACACTCAACAATAAAAATAACGAAAAAAGGTCAGTAAACACACAAACTGATGAAATCTCAGTTATTTCTCTTGAGGAATACAATGTATTTAAAATTATGATAAGAAATAAAATTATGAAAGTTTTATCACACATGACACAGAAAAGCTCCAATGGTAGTTTGGATAATAACTATTCGCAAAACACTAGGAATGAAAATATATTGAATTTTGACAATGAATCTTGTTGCGAAGCAGTTGTCAAACAATCAGAAAAAAACAAATCAATAATCATGGGTGTATATAACTCCATTATTAAAGAAATGCTACATCCTGCAATCGAAAATGAAGAAAATATGAAGACCATTTTTAATAAAACATTTACTTTGGTATCAGAGTTTATTAGTGAAATTTTGAATAATGAAATGTCAAATTTTACAATTAACTCACCAGATGAGAGATCTTTCACTGGTGTCAACAAAATTAATATCAAAATTGATATGAATGATGAAACGAGGCTTTTATTATCTCAACATATAAAACAGCTTCAGGATTTTCGGCAGAACCAACAAATCGGGTATGAATTTTCCACTCAACAGCAACACGAAGAACCACAATTTAGAATGCAGCAATCTAACAACAGATATGCGCAAGTTCAAGGCATAGGAACGTACAATACGAACAACTGGCCTAGGGTATGCAAATACTATTAAATTTCATTTTGCCTAATTCATAATTAAAACTTTACAAAATGTATTAATTACACGATAATGTATGCATCTTTATGAATTTAAATATTTAGGTATATTTCACATCTTTTTTATTCAACAGATTATAGTAAATCCTAATGAGAAATTAAATTTCAAATTGAAAAGGTCTTTCTTTCTTAATTATAATATAAGAAATAGGTTTCTTTAGAAATCTTTTTTATTTTTTTAGAGTCATAACCCAGTGGCTGCAAACGTTCAAGTACCTATACTGCAACAAACTACACCAAATCAGAGTCACCACGCTGCCGTTACCCGCCCAAAAGGTCTTGGAGACTTGCCAGGTAACCATAACGATTACAATAATCAACGACAACATCCGTATCGCAATCAAAACCACAATCTAATTAGGCCTCCACGTGCTCAGGGTCATTACGACTCTAACAACAATGTCATCACATTACATTATCAACAACATCTATTACAACAGAACGCTATGCTGGTGCAACAAAATAATAACTGGCAACAAGATGCCACTCGCCACAAGCAGTATATTATACCACATAGTTTTTAAGCGCTTTTATTACATACAATTATATATTTGAAGTATGTGTTTCCTTTTGTTTCCTTTATTTGTACGTAGTGAATTGTGTCAATTTTATTTTAATTTCAAATATTATAATAATTTATAAAATTTATATCTGATTTTTATGTCTGTTTCTGTTGTCGAAATATCGAATTTTGTAACAATTTACCTTCAAGAAGTTATAGATGTGATGTTGATGTTACGTAAGTATGTACGTGTTGATGTTAAAAATAATGTTTAAAAACTAAAAACATAATAAAATATTAAAAAAAAACTTGATGTTGTGAGTAGTATTAGCATTTATCATTAAATATAATACCTTTTAAAATAAATGTTGTTGCACTTTCCTGTTACATATGAAAAAACAATTACATGTATCGACATTCGTACATCCTTAAAATCTTATTAAAATACGTCAGTCAGTAAGTCAGTAAGTCAAATAATATATATAATACTAGCATCCTTATATATATATATATATATATATATATATATATATATATATATATATATATATATATATATATATATATATATATATATATATATATATATATATATATAGCCGAGTGTAATCTGTGTTTGTGATATGACGTTTAAAACTTGAAAATTATGATAAATAACTGGTGATTGAAAAGAATTTGCTAGATCTTCTGGAAAAGAACTTGTACTGCGTAGACGAACTCGTATACGTACTTTTGGTCTGTTACAAATCTGGGGCATTTTGGGGAGTGATTCTGCTTCGATCGGTTGGAATTTTTAATTGGCATATTATGTTGACAAGTTTTCAGCATCTTTGCCAACTGATCAATGTAAAACTTGGGTCCCGAATTGCTTCCAAACAAATGCCTTAGTGGAAGCTCGTTCATATGCAGCAAACAAATAATCTGTAGGGGTTTTTATAGCTTTTTTCCAAGAGTTGTATAATGTCACTGAACTTTTCAGAATTTACAAGATTTTCTAGTTTCTTCTACTTTCCTTTGCTAAGAAACCTGTGATAGCTGATTCTACTGCTGTCGCCGAACCAGTGCTAGGTATTGAATAAAACTAAATTTACGGATTTTATCGCGTTTATTTCACTACTTTTACTTATTTTTAATTCCCGACGTTTCGGGTGCTTTACAGCAACCATGGTCACGGGGGGGACTGAGATGTTTGACGTCCCAATGTCATAGTTAGTCCGGCTACCTTCAGTTTTTGAATATTAATTTTTGGTCCGATTTACGCAAAACGAGCTTATAGTATCATGAAGTCTTGCAGTGCTATGCTTAGGTTTGAGTTTAATTTTGTTAATTATAGGATCCCAAGCAGGTGGCAGCACCCATCCATCTTCTCTATTGAAATTTGGATGTTTTTTAATTTCAATAGCCTCGCGTATCATCCTTGGTAGCATCCAGTGCTAGGTACTTCATCCCCGTGTAGATAGAACCCGGGTCCTGAATTAGGGAAAGGTGCTCTTTAACAGTCATTGTTCTGTAATATTTATTACCTTTTCTCGAAAGTTATCCAGTTTTTCTGAAGAGAGCTTCTTAATAAAATAATCTTTAAGGCTTTTAACGTTTGTATAACTCATGTTTAAGTTATAGTCGGAATAGACACAGTTTACCAGATATTTTCAAATCTACAACTAGAAGATATTATGGCACCTATAATATCTCCTATTTGTGAAAATATTGGCTCTTTTACAGTTTCCAGTTGCAATTTTAGTTGACATCTGGTACATTTTCTATATATAGCAAAGAGCCTTACCCTTTATCAGCGGTAATTATGTCCTCTGTAATTTGTTTAACAAGAAGAAATCGCTTTTAAGCGATAAGAATAACATAAGTCTTAATTTTATTTTATTTTTCATGCTTAATTGGTGTACAATAAAAGATGTTTAATTAATTCATACAATAAGCTTAAGCAGCAGTACAAAATTATTTTCTTTTGCTTATACATTAAAGTCTTATTATAAAAATTGGTTTATATTATAATTTGTCTTGTCTTTTTTGAAAAAGAAGAAGGACAGGAAGAGATGGGAACTATGTAAACTAAAATTTATGGTATAGAATTTGATATTTCGCTAAGCGACTTCTTTCGTGACCAAAACTCTTCTATAAATCAGACAGATTCAATCAATAAGTCAGGTTTTGTATTTGGACCGTTAAGTTTATTATTATTCATTTTACGTATAATTTAATTTGTAAAAGAATTAAACCAATTCATATCTAGTTTAACGAAAACCAGTTAGTTTATAGTCCAACGAATATGTATTATGCATCACCAAATGTATGCATCTACATACATAAAAATAATGTATGTAGATGTATACAATTAAGAATCACATTTGCTGTATTTAAAGGTATTTTAACAATAAAATATGAATTAAAAAGTAGATATAGGTACTTGTTACGACAGTAGATTAAAGTTTAGCGTGTAGGATGAAAATAAATATATTCAAGCAAAACGATGTGATATACTCAGTAGTTCTGTAAATAGAGTAAAAGATATTCTAAAATTTGCTTGTACATAATATGTATGTTTGCTGCGTATTGTATATTTTTGTTGCGCTTTTTAAACTTCCATCATAATATTCGAAATTTCATCATCATTTTCAACATCAAATTATTATTCGTTAAGAAATTATATAGTAAATGGGGCCCTACACTCTATTGTGAAGAGTCAAAATGTGTCAAAAAAGGCACGTATGGCAATTCACAATGCTGTGTTGGGTAGTGAAAGTTGGGTGTGGCAGAAGAAGCACGAGAGTGGAATGAACGCAGTAGAAATGCGGTCGTTAAGGAGTATGTTAGGGTTGAATCTGAATGACGGGGTGAGAAATTGTGTGATAAGAGAAGAGTGTGGTTTGCAAGATGATGTTGAAACCAGGATTAAGAAAGGAATGCTTCGGTGGTTTGGTCATGTGGAAAGAATGAATGAGGAAAGAATGTCAAAGAAAATTTATGGTGCAGAAGTGAATGGCAGAGTCGGAAAGGGACGTCATAGGCGAAAATTTATCAACCAAATTGGCGATCTATTGAAAACGGGCCAAATTAGGAGCACCCTTAACCGACGAGCATGTATGCGTAGGTATATGGATGTGAAGGAGGCGAGAGAGGTGTGTCAGGATCGTGCCAAATGGAAGTCTGTGGTCTCTGCCTACCCCTCTGGGTGACCGGCGTGAGTGTTTATGTATGTACATATATAATATAACTATAATGTGCAATATTATTCTTTTCTGATGAGAGAACTCATGTTTTGTTAAACTATATTTTAAATACGAGGGTGGATTGAAAAGTACTCGGCCTAACACAGATCCATTCAATTCTAAAAATCAAATCTACCCAAATTATTTAGTTCAGTTCAGACTAGTTTATTGTGTGAAGTTCGAAACGTGTGCGATAATTAGTTGTGATTTTATAAATTTATTAACAAAGTAATCGGACATAATTTCCGCGAATGGAGCAAATCGAGCAGCGTGCCGTCATTAAGTACCTCCATAAGAAGGGGCTATCATCAAAAGCCATCCATGATGACATGGTCAGTACATTAGGCGATTGTGCTCTGTCATATTCATCCGTCAAAAAATGGATAGCAGAATTTAAGCGTGGTGGAGAGAGTGTGAAAGATGAACCCCGCTCTGGAAGGCCTTCGACGTCAACTACTGACGAAAATATTAAAAAAGTACTTGATTTAATAATGGGAGACCGCAGATTAAAAATTAGAGAGATAGCCGAGATTATAGGCATCTCTTATGAACGAACTCAAAACATCATTGTCAACGAGTTGGGTTTCCACAAGGTGTCTGCGAGGTGGGTTCCGCGACTGCTTTCAGTTGAACAAAAAAGGACGCGATTGACTATTTCACGCGACTGTTTGGAGTTATTTGAAGCCGATACAGATGATTTTTTGAATCGTTTTGTTACTATGGACGAAACATGGGTTCATTACTGTACACCGGAAACAAAACAACAATCAAAACAGTGGAGAAGACCTGGTTCACCACCCCCTAAAAAGGCTAAGTCGATTTTGTCGGCAAATAAGGTGATGGCTTCAGTATTCTGGGACTCGAAAGGTGTGATTATGATTGATTATCTTGAAAGGGGTCAGACTATAAACTCTGATTACTACTGCACCTTACTACGTCGTTTACGAGAGGAAATAAAAGAAAAACGTCGAAATGCCCAGAAGAACTGTTTCATCAAGATAACGCCCGTGTTCACACGTCAGTACAGTCAATGGCTGAAATTCACAACTGTGGCTTTGAACTGTTACCGCATCCGCCGTATTCACCTGATCTGGCACCATCAGACTTCTTTCTGTTCCCTAACCTAAAAAGTACTTGGGAGGTCAAAGATTTTCGACAAACGACGAGGTCAAAGCAGCTGTAGACGCATATTTTGACTCTAAGGAAGAATCATTTTTTTTTCAACGGTCTAAATGCTTGGAAGGTGGCAAAAGTGTATTGAACTTGATGGTGATTATGTAGAAAAATAAAAATATAACTGATTTAGTATGTGTTTATTTTCTTGGTTAGGCCGAGTACTTTTCAATCCACCCTCGTATATCAGAAATGTCATTAGTAATACAAAATTTAGCACTGCGACGAAAATGTTAAGTGATTAATTTATGTATTAATAAAAAGGTTCCTTTGATACAACACAATGATTTTAAACAAATTTTCAAATTATAAAAGTATAAAGTATTTAGTACGCTTGACACCATGATTTATATCATCACGCACAAGAGAAATGAGATGTTTTGGCACTAATCTTCAATGACATTCGTTATATTTGATGTGAAGTTCAAATATATGTGTCGCAGCCCGATGGTTCAATTACCCGGTTAAATAGACGGTTAACTTTGTAAAACACGGGTGATATACTAAATGCCTTGTCTAGATAAATTACAATGAAACTTAAAACATTGAACATGGGCTTACCGATAGTTAGATTTTTTGTACCAAAAATGGATGAGGCATTTAAATTTAGTTTTTCACTATGGCGAAACAGTTGTTTTACGAGATTCAGTAAAGGAGAACACAAATCAACGATACTACCATCATTTTTTGATATAAGCAAGCTGATTTTTTAAATATTATTATGATAATGATTTGTTCTATTTACGCGAATAAAACTCTAGTGTGCTAGAGTCACGTTGCAGCTATATTATGGCCGTAGTACTAATGTTTCGGCTCTACCGGGGTAGGACCATGCTCTTACAGAATACCAGTGTAAAATAGCAGCCGAGTGCTGCTGTGTTTCATGTTGTAAGTGTAGAGAACCGGAGACCTTTTTCATAGAAATGAGGCATTCCATCTTAGTCCTTAGGGGTGACAATGCACCTGCATCAATTCTTAATCAAGGATAAATTTAGATGTCTATGGGTCACGGAATGCACTTACCATCTAAAAATCTATAAAAATCTGTAAAAACTAAATAAAGCTTATTTACGAATTTTATAGTCGTCATTTTGAACTTATATTAAATTCAGATATTTCGAGTGCTTATTGTGACCAGATCTGTCTATAGTTACCTATATAGTTCCTATTCAGATATATTTGGTATCAATTATGTGCCAGAGTGTAATACTGAAGGGCTAGCCGTCTAATAAGCCAGCTAATTAAACCATTTGGCTGCAACATATATTCATCTTAATATACCTTTTAAAAACTTAATTTGGCAGTCATTGTTTTTTCGGTTATCAACATTAGTAAAATACTTATCTATATAATAATAAATCTGTAGAAAAATGCGTGTTTGCGATTCACAGAAATGCTATTGGACGGGTTTGCATAAAATTTTGTATGTAGGCAGTAAATGACCGTGTATAACATATAGGAAACTTTTTATCCGCTAACAAAAGATTAAAAAATGGTTATGCTTTCTTTATTTTCAAGTTAATGTCATTATTGCTGCGGATGGTTATATTTGTCCTAAATAGGATTTAACTATACGTATAATAAATATATAGGAAAATGTGTATGTGTATGTGTGTCAACAACAACAGCGTTCACCGGGTCAACTAGTTTGAAAGAAAACACTTGGCAATAATACTACCTATAATTTTTTATGTATGTCAAGATAAATATATCATTCCTCATACAGGTTTCCTTATTTATTTTTCCGCCGATTACTCGATCACGTAGTAAATTCTTAAAACTGCTACTAAAAATGTCATTAGTGCCAGTTTAATTTAAACCTAAGTACTGAGGGCTAACCTAAGGTAATCTTCCGCCCGCCAAATGTCGCCAGTTGCTAGTGAGATGAACTTACTCGTCACAGATATGCACACAGTGTTATTGCCATTGAAAATTATGTTTGAAATAAAAGTTTTTCGGTCTAGCGTATTATATACACAAAACAATGTCTCAATGGTGTGTGCTCTTTAACTCTTTAAACATATTTAGTATTTTGACGTGACAACGTCTTATAAATTGGTTTGCCGGGTGACACTTCAAGAAACTGCGTTACGCTCCGCTCACGTTATGCGCTCACAATGAGAGCGAGTGAGAGGCACGCGTCCCTTCCACTCGGGCATGGTTAGCCCGCCTAAGAGCGAGAGAGACAGACATAAAAAGTGTTATTTCATCCTTCTTCCTACTATACGAATGAATATTCACATTAAAATTATTTTACCACTCAAAGTCGTTGTCACGTAAAACTTTCGCCCGTATACCGACTTTACAGGCAACCAATTTTTTTAAACTCTTTTACTGTTAGGAATACCTGTAGTTTCGTTTATCCATTTCTAATATAATTATTAAATCACAAATAAAAATCCATATCGACACTTTTTTTTAGCAATTTAGCTCCTTTGCCCTTAGCTTTAAAATATTTCGCCTCATTCCATAAAGCGTTGACCTGGTGGCGAAACTTCGTGGAAGCCAGCGCTTGATGTACGTACAACATATAGAATTTATAAACTTTAGATAGATATTATTTCATTTTGTTAATATTCAACTGTAGTAGCAGATTAAGCGCACTTACGTACCTGTATTACATATAAATACATTATAAATTAATCTAACATAATATAAATTTATTTCTATAACATATCATAGGCCTCTATCTTTAGTGCTACCATTTTTTTTGGGAAAATAGGTATAAATTTTAATTACCTCTCTATCGTGTAGTGACAATCCCGATATCGTCTCGTGGGTGACGTAAGAGGCGATATAGGGAAACAAACCAGAAGATCAGCAGCAGCGGCTTTGTAATAACAACTAGACAATGAAAAACTGCGATTGCCAACCCGCGTGCCGAGCGCGGCCACTATGATATAGGGAAGCAAACCAGAAGATCAGCAGCAGCGGCTTTGTAATAACAACTAGACAATGAAAAACTGCGATTGCCAACCCGCGTGCCGAGCGCGGCCACTATGATATAGGGAAGCAAACCAGAAGATCAGCAGCAGCGGCTTTGTAATAACAACTAGACAATGAAAAACTGCGATTGCCAACCCGCGTGCCGAGCGCGGCCACTATGATATAGGGAAGCAAACCAGAAGATCAGCAGCAGCGGCTTTGTAATAACAACTAGACAATGAAAAACTGCGATTGCCAACCCGCGTGCCGAGCGCGGCCACTATGATATAGGGAAGCAAACCAGAAGATCAGCAGCAGCGGCTTTGTAATAACAACTAGACAATGAAAAACTGCGATTGCCAACCCGCGTGCCAAGCGCGGCCACTATGATATAGGGAAGCAAACCAGAAGATCAGTAGCAGCGGCTTTGTAATAACAACTAGACAATGAAAAACTGCGATTGCCAACCCGCGTGCCGAGCGCGGCCACTATGATATAGGGAAGCAAACCAGAAGATCAGCAGCAGCGGCTTTGTAATAACAACTAGACAATGAAAAACTGCGATTGCCAACCCGCGTGCCGAGCGCGGCCACTATGATATAGGGAAGCAAACCAGAAGATCAGCAGCAGCGGCTTTGTAATAACAACTAGACAATGAAAAACTGCGATTGCCAACCCGCGTGCCGAGCGCGGCCACTATGATATAGGGAAGCAAACCAGAAGATCAGCAGCAGCGGCTTTGTAATAACAACTAGACAATGAAAAACTGCGATTGCCAACCCGCGTGCCAAGCGCGGCCACTATGATATAGGGAAGCAAACCAGAAGATCAGTAGCAGCGGCTTTGTAATAACAACTAGACAATGAAAAACTGCGATTGCCAACCCGCGTGCCAAGCGCGGCCACTATGATATAGGGAAGCAAACCAGAAGATCAGCAGCAGCGGCTTTGTAATAACAACTAGACAATGAAAAACTGCGATTGCCAACCCGCGTGCCAAGCGCGGCCACTATGATATAGGGAAGCAAACCAGAAGATCAGCAGCAGCGGCTTTGTAATAACAACTAGACAATGAAAAACTCAGATTGCCAACCCGCGTGCCAAGCGCGGCCACTATGGAAAAGGTTGCCTTTATGTGGCAATGTATGGGGAGGCCTCTGTTCAGCAATGGACTTTGATAGGCTGTTACTAATGACAAACATTAAAATATGGAATATTTATTATTAAGATAAAAAAACCAAAAGCTTAGAACTTAAATTATCACTTTAATATTTCGTCCTAAATTCAACAAAACGAAACACTCGTCATCATATTGGTGTCAGTATGTCCGTCACAGCCATTTTTCTCTGAGAACATTTCAAGTAAATGTTTGAAATTGGGTTATAGTTATATAATGCGCTTATCCAAAAACAATCATTACCCATCCATCACAGCCTATAACAGTCCACTGCCGGATATAGCCTCCCTCATATTTTGCCTCATAAAGGGAATCCCGCAATAGTAGCCTCGCTTGGCAGGCGGGTTGACAACTGCAGATTTTTATTTATTTATTCTGAGCTGTTATTAGGAAGTCGCTGTTGCCCATCTAATCTTTCAGTGACTCTCTGCCATCTCTTACAACACCCACGAGACGATAAGGGGTAGGGGGTTTTCTTACACCGCCATTACACTATACTCACTACACTACACTAGACTACACTACACTATACTGCAACACAAATACAAATAATAGATTAAAAATAAAATTTTCTACAAAAGTTTATTTCGTGGATAAATATAAGTTAAAACAGATGTTTTGATGTCATCGTGTTCATTAATTTAAAATATAATATTAATTTTTTATATATTTTACATAGTAGCTTCTTGTGTAATCAATGGTAAATGTAGTTAAAATTTGTACACACTAATTGTAAATAAAAGACGAACGTAATAATGCGTTAGTACGTGTATAATAACTAGTAGTTAGAATATAGCTCTCGAGAGCTTTTCAACTATCAGTAGCTATGCGTCTCAACCCATCATTAATCGTTAGTAATTATAATAAATAATCTTAAATCTTATAATTTTAATTGATAAGTAAAATTTAGGTTATAGTTATGATCGCTGGTATGATAGCATTTATGAATGCGAAATAAGTGGGTAATAAATAAGCTAAAGCTAAAACGGTTGTGAGTGTGAAAAATATTTTTTAATAATGTATCATAAGCTTTTACTGCAAGATATGATCTTCTGTAGCTTGTTTACATATTATATATTATTGATATAACATACATAGAGAAAAATATTCATAGTTTGACCTTGGTATTTCATCAACTTAACAGGGTACAAATATTAAATATAAATTACTTAAAACAAAAAGAAAGGAAGTTTTACTAATTTTGATAATGATTTTTTTTTTGTTACTGAAATTGAAACTTCACATTTACAACGTGTTAAATGAGATAATGTTTCAAACATTAAGCAATACCTTAATTCTTTCTAAATTGTATTTAATTTTTTATAATAATAATTAATATTCAATGAAAATTATTGTAAAATTTAAACGCTAAATATTATACATTTTAATTATATTTATCAATGTATTTCGATCTATAATAACCATACAACTAATAACTAGGGCGATTAAAAAATATTCAAACATTTAATATTGGTAAATCGTAGATATGTTTGTTAGGTAGGTATGTTTTGTATAAATGACGAAATTTTTGAACAGATATAATAGTAATAGTTAAAAAAAGAGAACCGTATTTTACTGATTAAAACTACTTGATAGGATTTTTTTAATTTGTTTCACAATAGTATCCTAAGACAAAACACGAAAACGGATAAAGTACTTTAAATTAAATTCATAAATGATTTGAAAATAGAATAAAGATTCAACTATACTATCTTATTAAATTAAAACGTAATTAATTAATATTAAATAAAGTGAATTTAGAAATTGTTTTGGAAGACACAAGTGGGTCGCAACAGAGTGTCTATACGTATGTAGGTATAGATGTATATTTTATATTGTTCACCAAAGGCCACGCCAGCCGCATTTAACAGACTGTTATTGCATTTCGAAATATCAGCAACAGTAGGTTGAGATGCGGCTGGACAAAGCAGCGGACATCTAGTTGATCCTGTCGGGTTTAGAAAGCTCCAGAAAACTAGGAAAAAATTTTAACTAAGTGTTTTGACTCATGCTATGCTCAAAACTACCTAGTTTTGTCCGGGAAACAGTTCTGACTGTAACACAATATATGAACATAATTGTGCACATAATTAGATATAAATATTGAACATAATTTATATATAAGTAATTTAATAACCTATCTAGTATAAAAGTAATATTTTTGCCTGTTGCACACTGACAGTGTTGTTTTTAAGGGAGGTAACGTCTTTAAGTGCTTTCCGAGGCACAGGGGCTAGACACCGCCAAATTCCTGACTCCGGGCAGCTATTGAGAATTTCTTGACGGAAAAACTCGATAGTTGATTTTTTGACCTGACTCGGGACTCGAACCCAGGACCTCATGATCAGTTGTTGCACTACTACAGCCACTAGACCAACGAGGTAGCAAATATATTAAAGTATATAGAATGCTCACGACAGAGAATATATTTGATTTTCATTTTTATAGATTTTAAAATACATGTGACAGCGTACAATATTGAATCATGGTCATAAGTGACTAAAGTTGTAAATTAATGTTGTAGTTTATTGTAAATAATGATTCAATATATAAGCTAACGTAGTTTAAGTCTAGGTCTAAGTAAAGAAATAAGTTTATTTGGCACATACAATATAACAAAGAAAAATTAAACAGCTTAACTGTTTACAGAAAAAAATATTTTTCTCTGTAACAAAATATTAAAAAAATAATTTCAATTTGTTGTTTAACTTGTTATCATTTTCAATTACTGTGTATAATTTTAGCTTCCTGTTTGTTATTGAAAGTACAAGTAAGATTAGTTATATTTTTATGTGGGTCAATGATACTAACTTTTTCATAGTAATTAAAACTTATTCAATTTAAATGTCAAGATTCCTAAATGCTAAAGTACTTACGTGTAAAGTTATTTTTTTTTATTAAAAGAATAAAATGAATTTAAAAATAAAAATAATTTCTTACAATAGTAATAGTAAATATTTGTTGAAGTCGTTGCTATGACATAGTATTTCAAAGAAATAAACGTTTGACAGAAGTTATTATGTGGAAATTATACAGGTGAGGTTGGTATTTCGTTAAAACGGTCGTGTAACATTGTTCCAACACCAATCAGTTAATCTATCAACCTCGGTTTTCTTAAACATTTTTGTTCTTATCATATATTTTTTAGCTTTGAAGTGGGTTTTAATTAAATATGTAATACTTTTTAATTAAAAGTTAAATTATTGTACCCTTTTGGGTGGTCTAATAAAAATGCAAATTCAAATAACAACTAGAATGTTGCCTAATAGTTACAATAATTCATTCACAACTTTTTCACTCTTAAGATGAATTTTTTTTCTTCAAATTAATGATGGACCACCCTTAAATTAAACCATTTATTTCTAAATCCGCTTAGCCGTTTCCGAGAAATCGGTTATTAAAAACATAAACAACAACAAAAGACAAGCGTTGATTTTTTCTAAACCATTATACGAAATAATAATACTAATATTATATAAGATAATAATTATATTATATAATTGAGATAAAAGTTGTTGATGGGGAAATTTTCGCTTATCAATTTTAAGTAGTAGTGCAATACTGCAACAAGAAAGTTGTGATTTTTACTCTATTGTGATTCGGGGAAGTTAAACGAATATACCCAATATTCGTTTAACTTCCCCGAATCTCCTTTCGCAGCGTGTCAGGGCAAATATATTAATATCCCTGTTATAGCAGACGAGAAATGGAGGCATAATTAGCTATAAAGGGGAATTCTTAGTCTACAGACAATGCAAATTTATTTTTATTCTTTAAGATAGCAAAAACGTTGTCTACATCATCAGGTGAGCTATGTGCTCTTTCCCGCTCTTACTTAAATCAGAAACTTTACGCAGTCATTTTCAGTTGTGTTGGTTCTTTAATTTCTTGTTGTATTTATGTTTAATATAATAATGATGACCTAACCGTTCGATATTTTAGCGTTATCAAATCTAAATATTTTTTTGTCTCCTGAACTTCTTAAAATTTAAACGTCCTCTGAATTTAAAGCGCAGTCTAATTACTGATGTACTTTATTATCAATTAATGGCAATTAGTAATCTAGGATAATTAGTACCGCCTAATTAAAATCTCTATAAATATTAATTAATAATTACTAATTATCTATATGTTGCATGCTTTTTTTTAAATGGCATGGTAAGTAACCAAGATGAATTGGAAGTTAGTCTGTATTATATACACATATATGTATATAGCTTACACGATAAATAATATATAAATAGGTAATATTTATTAAGTTGTTAAGTATCAAGTAAGTTGTAAATGAAAAGTCTCAATTCAGATCGAATTTAAAACCGTAGTTGTATATATTGTTGTTTAGCCTAAGTTAAAATAAATTAGGTTAAAACTTTTTCTCCTTAAAAGTAACTTAAAATATGTCAAGGTTGGTCAAATTTGCATTATTATTTACCCTTAATTTGAATTATTATAATATTTTATCACTTTTACACACACACTAAAAGTTATGCATACATTTTAAGGTATATATGTAAAAGTAAAGTTACAGCCTATATACATCCCACTGCTCGGCTCAGGCCTCCCCTCATTTCTGAGAGGGTTTAGGGCAAGGAAGTGTCCGCCGCGCTGCCCAAATGCGTATTGACGAACTTCACATGTCTTCGAAATATTTTTTTTTCTTATTCCTATTATTTATTATTAAAATTGCAATTAACAATTTCATTGATGCCGGCGGGGATCGAACCCGGGTTACTCGCGTTCTGTTATATTTACAGCGAGCGTTTACCACTGAGCTACCACGGCTCTAGGTATATATGTATTATAATAATATGTAAAAATATTTTTATAAAATTATTACACACATAAAGTTGCAAAACTTTATTAGTAAAGAACCAAAATTAAAAGTTGTAATTAAAGGAAATAATAAAAATTTTATGTAAACTTTTGCTTATTAAGATAAAGTTCGTATCAATTTAAATTAGTTTTTTCACTTACTCATTTTGCATTACGACAATAGGAATACATATTTTGCTTACAAATAAGATGATTCTCATCAAACATTGTTGTACCAGTTAGTAGATGTAAATATTCAGTAGCTAACAATTTGATTTGTGGGTTATGGAGGTGTTTATCGAAAAAACTAATAATAAGTGTTTGAAATTTAGGTATATCTGGTGTAAATTAGTAAAAGCTTATAATGTAGTGAATCGTGTGTTTATCTTAAGATTTAGTTTTCCTACGGTTAGTCAATTCATATTATCTTTAGTCAATTCTGTAGCTCGTAAAGGTAGGAATCAGGTCAGAAATTAAAATAAATGTTTTAAGATTCTGGTCGGGCCATAGGTTACTGGTTTCGAATCCGGATTGACTGACCACAAATCATGGGTGCGCGAATGACGAAAGGTATTGCGTATTGAATGCTTAGCTGGACTGTATTAGCGTCGTTCGTTATGAACCAAAACAAAACAGACGGCGTATGTGACACGTGGCGGTCTTTGGACAATATACTTGCTACAAATTTAATCTAATACGTTAGCCGTCACGACGGAAAATGAGTTCCTCTGGAAATTGGAACAACAAATGAAAAACAGCTCAGAATTGAGGAATATACCTGGGGAAGTGGCAGGCGGCCTCTCTCTACGGCCTTGTGGGAGCCACGAAAACTGTGTTGCAATTGAGGCGTTGTGCGACAAAAATGCACTGGTGTTGACTGTTTGAACGTCACGATGAATTCTGTTGCACTGTGGTAATCGATCACGCTGAAAATTTGTATTGCACTGTGGCTTGACTGCCACTGGCATTGTGCGCTGGTGGCGTGCTGCCACCTTTCACTTTGGCGGAGCGCGCCAATGAGAGCATTGGAGGAACAAAATGTGGCCACCAATATCTAATGGGGGGATCCATTAGGCAGGCCCTTGCGGGAAGGAACGGATGTGAAGGGAGGTTATTACCGGCTAACTTAACCAAAAAAATCAAAGGGCAATTCCGTGTTTTGAAATCGCATGCCGATGTAAAGAATGGAAGTTTTTGTAATAAAAACACTGTGGAAAAATTGGCATGCACCCCTCGTATGACCATGGCATGCAGTTTGGAATCACGGAAAATCGGAGTTCAATTTTTACAGAGTTTTCCGGAAATTTTCCACCGTTGGTCATACGAGGGGTGCATGCCAATTTATCCAGAGTGTTTTCATTACAAAAACTTCCATTCTTTACATCGGCATGCAATTTCAAAACACGGAATTGCCCTTTAATTTTTTTCAGGTTTTCAGAACCCTTTGATCATCTTGGGTCGCTGCGGGGTGCATGCCATCAATTATTAGAGCTTCAATTTGCTTGAACTTCCGTATATTACAATGGCATGCAGTATACTATCACGGGAAAACACGAAAATTCACTATACAAAGAAAAGCGCTTTTCCTTATGAAGAGGACGCGCGGGGGGGGGGGGGGAGGGCTAAAGCCCCGACAATCTTTGATATTTTAGGGTTAGTTATCAAGCCGTAAAAAGGCATGCACGACAAAATCGTGGAACGTCACCTGTCACCAGCTCCCGGTCTATAAAATGGAACGCCTTACAACTTGTAACTATATTAGCTCTGTATACCCTTCAGATCGGAACACAGCAGTGGACACACCGCTGTTGGTGGTAGAAACAGTTAAGAGTGGGTAGTTCTACCCAGACCGGCTCTTGGGCCAGAGTGGTCCGACCATCTATATCGTCTATTATCTTGAAGTTAATGCTGTTAGACTATGCGTCTCTTACAGCTTCATCTTGTCTCAGGGCTCGCGGCCTGCAAGGCCGCGAGCTAATTAAAAAGGGAAAGGCAATGAGGTGAGGATGATGATGAGATGGTTTATGATTTGATATTGTTACCAATCATCATATCGCCTTTTAGGCGGTTTTTCTTTGAGCTATCTAATCGCAGTCCGAGGGGGGTGTGCGGACCCCCGTCTCTGACTGCTCAGCTCGAGTCGGTCGATGGTCTGGGCGGTGAGAACCGTCCAGGAACGCGGGTGTACGGTGTGTACGCGGTGTGGGCTGGAACGCGTCGTGCCCGTCTGCGGGTGCGACGCGTCCCATTCGTTGTCCTATTTGTGTTTGCACCATTTAGTGTGGGTGTAGTGTCGTTGTGTGATGTGCCTGCGACGCTTGGGTCGACTGGATCGAGCGATAGAGGTGGTTCTATTAAAATATTTCGCGGTCTACGGAGATAGGTCGCGGCGTTTGCTATCGGAACGTAGTTAGCTGCGTTTGTCACCAGCGGGTTAGGGTGGGTTTCTACACTGTCAAAGTAGCGTTGGGACATCTCCTTAAAATATTCGGAGATAGATGGTAGTTCACAATCATTGTGTAAGTCAGAGTTCCGTTGATACCACCGTGCGCCGGTGGCTTTCCGGATGAAAAAATTTTGTACTTTTTGGAGTTTTGAGATATGGGTCTTATATGTATGGGCGAAAGCTACACTTGCATAGGACATAACCGGTCTAATGCAGGTTTTGTACAGCCGGAGTTTGTGTCTTAAGGACAGTTTACTCTTGCTGTTAACGAGAGGGTGTAGACGGCCAATTATTGACTTGGCTCTGTTGCGTACTACACTTATGTGCGTCTTGAAACTCATGCGGGAGTCGAAGGTGACGCCTAGGTATTTGGCCGATTTTTCCCAAGGGATTGGGCGGTCGTATAACGAGATTGTTTTGGGTTTAGAACCTCCTGTAGAATTCCGTTGAAAGTATACTGCTACACTTTTTTCGGGATTCACGTCAATTCTCCATAGGCGAAACCATTCACCAAGGCGATTGGTAGCTTTTTGGAGCTTTATGGCGAGTCTATTTTTATTGGGGTCTGACACAAAGAGTGCCGTATCGTCGGCAAAGAGAGCGGTGTTGACTACGGGGTCTTTTGGGATATCACTTGTGAAAAGTGTAAAAAGGAGTGGGGATAGTACGGAGCCCTGTGGAACCCCGGCCTTGAGAAAACGTTTCGAAGAACGAGTTCCCTCCACTCGATATCGAAAAGTGCGGTTCGAAAGGAAAGCTCGTATGATGTGCACGAGCCTATTGGGCACGTTCAGTTTGTACAGCTTGTAAATCAAGCCGTCGTGCCAGACCTTGTCAAACGCCTTCGCGACATCGAAGAAGAGGGCTCCCGTGTTTCGAGACTTTTTCCTTAGCGGGTTTTGACTGAAGCCAGACAGGATGTATTCTGTTAGGCGATGAATTTGGTGAGTACATGAGTGATTGGCTCTAAAGCCGAACTGTTCGTCTGGGAGGAGTCCGTTAGTTTCGGTGTAATGACGGAGACGCTTGTGAATAATGCGCTCGTATAGTTTGCCCAGTGTGTTGAGCAGGCTAATGGGTCTGTAACTAGAGGGACGATTACGCGGTTTACCCGGTTTTGGGATTCCTATAACGTCTGCTTCTTTCCAGATGTCCGGGAAAGAGCAGTTCGTGAGAAATGTGTTAAATATTCCTACAAGGAGGCAAATAAGTGGCGCCGAAAGGGATTTAATAACCTTATTGCTGATGCCATCTGGCCCAGGGGCTGATCTATTTTTAAGACTTTTAATTGTTTCGGTGACTTCATCTACTGTCACAGGATCGAGGGGTTCACCCGCTGGTGGCAGCGCAGACCTACGCTCTACTTCCGTTTCTACCTCTAATAGGTGAGCGGGATCTATTGGTGCGGAGGATGGCGTGCACTGATACTCTAGACTGTCTGCTAGGCATTCGGCTTTTTCGAGATCGTCAAGGGCGAGATCGGGGTGGTCCAGCCTCACGAGAGGCGGCATCGGTGTGGATTTGTCGGCTTTAAGAGCTCTCGTTAGTTTCCAGAAGGCGTCGTGGGACGGTTCGATACCTTCTAAGAGGTTATCCCATCTATCGTTTCTAAACTCGGCTACTCGTTGTTTAATCTCGTTTTGTAGAGAACGTACCCGAAGTCTATTGGTTTCCGTGCGGTAGCGGTCGTAAGTTTTAAGCGCGGAATTCTTCGCTCTAATCAGCCGTCGAACATCCGCCGGAAGTTTCGTGTATTGATCGCTCGACACACGAACCTTACGGGAGCAATCTTCGACCGCTGTTGTGAGGTGAGTCGAGAGGGCGCTAATCGCCCTTTCAGCCTCCTCTAGCGAGTCTATCTTGTCAGGTATAGTGTCCAAATGCTGGGAGTTCGTAGACTTAAGTTTGACCTCAAGTTTACGCCAGTCGACAATAGTTTTGGTCTGAGGGACCTCACCTGCCGGCTGGCCCAGTTGTAAAACGACCGGTCTGTGGTCTGAAATTAGCTCGATAATAGTCTCTATCGAATTAATACTAAGTCGGATGCCTTTTAGTAATGCTATATCAAGGACGTCCGGATGTTGGGTGTTTGAAAAAGGATAACGTGTTGGACTCTCGGGAGCGATAACATCGAAGTTAAGTCTCTCCGTGAGGTCTCTTAGTATTTTTCCGTTAGTGTTATTAACGTTAGAATTCCAGCTAACGTGTTTACTATTTAGGTCTCCTGCGATTAATACACTAGGGCCTAGGCTTAATAGAGCCGATATGTCGGAATCTAATATACATTTTAAAGGAGATAAGTATGCTGATGCAATTATTAATGGCGGATGGCCAGTAAGTGCTATCCTACAGACCGACGCTTCTAAGTTAGTAAGCGGCGGAGTATCTATCGGTACACATTGCAAGGACCTTTTGTAGTAGATCAAGGTGCCGCCTTTAGGTCCGGTCAACCTATCATTTCTAACTAGGGTATAATTAGCTATTTTGGGATCGCTCAAACTAGGTTTCAAGAAGGTCTCTTGCACTAGCATGATGTCGATATCATGGTCGCGTAAAAAATACATGATCTCTTCCTTTTGATCTCTGACACCGTTTGCGTTAAAGTACGCGACAGTCAGAGACCTAGGCTTAGTTCTACCTACATTTCTAACTTCCATTTTAGATAAAAAGAAAGGAGTCGCTTAGGCGCACTGGAACGAACCTATCGCTTGGATAAGACTAAGATGCTCAATGGTAGCATTGAGCTTATCCTGAATCGAACTAGCTTCGCGGAGTTTGCGGGCTAGAATTGTGACTTCGGCCACATTAAAGCTGCTAGCGAAGTTGAACACTAACGAAAGGTCAGTGTTGATGTTTGACGGTGCCTGAGGGGCGGGTTTGGGTTTCTGGGCCTGGCGAGGAGGCACTGGCCGTGAGGCGGCCGCGCTGACTATTGCCGGGGGCTTAACCCATGCATTGGGCTTAGGTGCTGAAGGCACCGGAAGGCTTGGGCCTTGCCCGGAAGTCCCTTTAACGGGGGCGGGCTTGGCTGTAGCCTGAGCGGGAGCGGGTTGCGGCACCGAGATTGGTGCAACCGAAGGGGCAGAATGCCGTGGGCGCGACCTACTGGGGTTGCCCGCACGCCCGCGCCGGATTGCTCCTCCATTCTGCTTCCTACGCGGCGCTTTGGAACACCCGCGATAGCTCGCTGGGTGTCCCTCTTCGCCGCACAGAACACAGCTTGGAGGGCCCTCCGTCTCGGGCGTTCGGGGGCACTCAGTAGTGCCATGATCGCCTAAGCACTTGACGCACCTAGGCCTGGCGAAGCAATTCTTGGCCGAGTGGCCGTATAGTTGGCATCGGTGGCATTGGCCAACGATGCCCCTATTACGGGGGGACTCTACTGCAATTCCTGTGAGATTGCATATTCTCGTGATGTTATATATTTGTTTGCCCTCTGGAGACAGGTCCAGTATGACAAGACAGAGATCTAGGTAACGTTTTTTGTCTGTTGGGTGGTGCATCCTGTGCACTTCTCTAACAGGGAGGTTTTGCGATTTAAGATCGCTTAAGATGAAATCTGTATCGAGCTCCTTAGGGAGTCCGCGAACTACAACACGGAGGTTACGGTCCTCCGCGAGAGTATATGTATGGAAGCTCAATTGTTGAGCTTTTAAATGCGCAGTTAAAGCGCGGAAATCGTCTGTCGTTGCGACATGGATGCGGATGCCTTGTGGTCCATTGTGGACTTTGGGGCAGAATATTTTTTTGGAGTCTATCCACTTGGATAGGTTGCTCCAGCGCGACTTGTCCTGTAAAATTATAGGAGGCGGCGGCTTCTCCTTCCTAGGTTCGGCCTGAGTCGGATTCGCGGTTTTAGTCGCGGTAGGTTTGCGCGCAGAAGGCGCGACTTTTTTAGCCGGAGTGGCATTGGGCGACGTAGGGGCCGAGTGAGGCTCATTACCCCTTTTCGCGGCGGTGCGCTTACGCTTTTTACCCGAGACTAGGGTGAAGCCTTCGTCATCGGGTTTAGTAGGACGGCGGATGTCAATATCCATCTCGGAGCCTGATTCGGCGTCAGAAAACAACGGTGAAGGACTGCGGGTGGAGAGCGCAGAAGGCGCGGGGGACGCGGCGTCGTAGACTGTGTCGATGGACACAGGGGTCGAGCGGCCGGTGCTCGGTGAGGCAGGATCGTCTATCCGTACTACAGGGCGTTCAGCGGTGGACGAGTTTCGTTGGGCTAAAAATTTAGCCCAAGCGTCGGGGCACACTTGGCCGAAGAAGTCGGCGAGTTCGGCTATGGTAATAGCCGCCATCTTGTCAGTGGATTTTTAAAAACACTTGTGTATCAAGCCCCCCCACCTTTCGGCGGGGGAGGTGTGTGCCTAAACGAACACCTATACGCCTAGCGCGTTGGTACGCTAGGGTGTGTACCTAGCTGTCGCCTAGTGCAACAAGCGAACACAGAAAAATTAAAAATAGAATAGCTGCCTCTGAGGCAGCGGGTGTGTAATAAAAACTACTTACAGTTTTTACGGGAAATCCAGAGAACGTGGGGCACTACACTAGCACTACACGAAACAGAACAATGGGCCGGCGGCCCGATGCACCTGGCGGCCGTTACGGAGCACAACGACACTGAAGCACTCGCGCGCGCAGGTAATAATGTCTTTGTCTTCTTTCTTCTTGGAATCAACGCACTGGGAGCGCATGGGCTCGACCGAACAATGGCACTTAACGGTTGGTTGGTCGCAGGCGACCGAACGCGGCGAGGTACCTGATCGGACACTGAACTCACTCACTCACTGACTCCCGACCATCTATAAATGTGTTATTAGCTCTTAAATAATAAATGTAAGTTTTTGTAGCAGCTGGTGTTTGGCCCATGTTAATAAAAATTGCCTGCAATGGTTTATTGTGTGGTTAATTAATAATATACTTATTCAAATGTATTTTCAGCATATTAAAGCATTGCATTGGCTTTCTGATGAAATAATAAACAAAACTCATGTTTTAATAAGTTCATAATTGTTTAAGACTAATATGTATTTGCATAATAATCGATTTACGTGTGGGACAGTTAATTTATAAAAATATTATTAAAAAAAAAGAAATTAAGTTTAACTTTGTATATAACAAATAATTGAAAGACAAATGTATAATTACGCACAGTTTTGATTTCCTATATAAAGCTCAAATGCACAAAAAGCGTTAAGGCCCTCTTGTTGTTCGGTGTGTATATGTATGAAAACGTTTCTTCATTCTTTGTAATTTTAGAGCAAATAAGTATTATAGCGGCAAACACTGCAAAAAAAGTGTACGTCAGGGCGACCGCGAGCGCCTTAATTGTTTGATTTGATTTGGTTTTTTTTTCAACATGACCGGAAAATAATGAGCCTTTTGATTTGATATAAGTTTCACATGGTTTCCTTATAGAATCTCTGCAAGGCAGGTACGTTTAAATTGCGATTTCATGTCATCTTTGTGAAATTATTTATCGAGTCCCATTCGCATTTGTCTTCTCACAAAACCATTTTCCGTATGTTTATTTTTTTATAAAATTATTTAATTTTTGCACAATGATTACATAGGTGTTAAAAATAAATCCAACATCAGATTAGAAGTTGTATCTACAACTACGTGGAATTGAGAGGTATTAGATATATTATTTTTAGCATGTTAAGTATGTCTTGCCTGAAAATATCTCTGTGTAATTCATCACTGCTTATAAAAGTATAATACTCTTGGTACCTAGGTAATAAACGTATATTATATATCTATGTAACCGTTTTACGTATTATATGTTGTTGTAATTCTGTCTTATATATTATATTTTATTAATTAAGACGGTATGGTAATTAAGTTTTATTTAAAAGGCATGTCTATAATGCGTTTAGAAATTTAAGCTATGATTGTCTTAATAAATGTTTTGGTTGTATAAATTAGGTAAGGATAGTAAAAGATAAATGTATAAAGTATGTCATTTTTTCTCAATTGTATTCTTAGACTTATGTCATATAATATTTACTTTCATTCTCAATGTTATTGATCTAAAATTAAATAATATTAGTGGTATTGTGACACTAAAATGTATGTAACAGTAATTATAACACTTCGTATGGCCGAGGGTTGGAACATTATTTATGTCATTATACCGTAACTGTGAACAGATTTGTACTACCAATATTATAGCTCACTTTGTTTTACCCATTACTATAATCATATGTTAGTATTACTTAGCCGACATAGCTCAAAGTATTTGTAAGCTAAAGTGGAAATGGACCGGTCAAATTGCTCGAAGCACGACAACCTATGGGGAAGAAAATTTCTCGAGTGGCAGCTTCGTACCGGAGGGCGTCCCCTCACTTGTGTGGAGTAACGAGCTGTAAGACATAGAGTAAGTCGATAGATGCAGGTGGCTCATGACCGTGCTTTGTGGATTTCTTTCGGGGAGGCATATGTTCAGCGGTGGAATTTCGAAGGGCTGTAATGTGGATGATGATGATGATTAATTACACATACGCCACGTGATTCGCTCAATCAACAAACATGATTATTTGTTTATTGTTTGAGTGAATCTCTTGTAATAGTTGTTTTCTTCTGAAAGTTTACTCATAGAGAAAACGGCTGTGAACGAATCAACTCGCTATATGTGAGATCGACGTGTAATGTGTTGTTGTGAACAGGTGTCGCGCCAAAAAATTTACTTTACTGAAAAATGTTTGTATCTTCTCACGAAAATTCCAAATAAATCACTGTGTGACTATTACAGGCTTTAAAATAAACTAGACTACGTGAGAAATAAAATGACTTTTTTCTAGTTTGAAGCATCTGTTTCTCTCCCTCAATTGCGTACACACAGGTGCAAGTGGACTCTGCGATGGTCTATTTCCCCGGATCATGCCTTGCTTAGAGGGAAACACGTGTGTTATCAACGTTGGTTTGATTTCGTTTTCTTGGTATTTTGAGTAGCAGTGTATGGGGTTATTGGTGACTGTGTAGTGCACGTAGAGCGTGTAGGTAGGAGGCGGTTACTCTTGATGTTCACGATAGGGACACATTATTGTAATTGTTCATGCGAATCTTAGCTGATTTATTTAATCTGGTTTAATTTATAGAACTTTTGAAAAATAACGTCTGATGCTATTAATTTCCACAGCTTAACATTAGTTGGTGTCGTCAGCACGAATGAAAATAACCACAATAACCGTCCACACTTTAGTTTTTACAATCATTGTCACACGTTTCTAACGGAGTAAGAGATCAACATAAACTACACGCAGCATCTTTCAATAGGATTCTCTGTTTACCTCATTTGAAATTTAAATAAGAAAAAGCAAGACATGTGCATTGACTCTAACTATGTAGAATTATAGGTTTTCTCTATGCATACATATGTAATATGTACGTAATTACTCTAACAGTTAGGAAGTCCTACAATAATTAGTCTTAAGTATAACATTGATGTTTGTATTGATACGAGGAAATATTTTATTCAAATTAATATTGTAAAACGTCCGTCAAGGTAAATTGTGCTAATTGTGTTGTGACTAATCTCTTATTACTTTTTAAATGATGAATGTATTTTTCGATGTGTTATTGTGATTTACTCATACCCTTATCTAATTAATGTAACATATTCTCTGCCTATATATACTGAATGTATAAATATCAAGCAAAATAATTATATATATGTAAAAATTGTTGTTTTATTTTTGACCATTAAGCACGGACCCAAACTCAAATGATAATCGACCTCAATTTTATTATAACAGTTTACACGAAGGTATGCTGCTTCTACCGCCAATAAACTGTTAAGAAATGCAGTCGCCATCACCTCCTTGTTCTCCAAAACAATGGAGTCCATTGTAAACTGCCAGCTCATGAGGTACCTTGAGGATCACCAGCTGATTAGTGACTGCCAATACGGTTTTCGCCGTGGTCGGTCAGCTGGTGATCTTCTGGTCTACCTCACTCACAGATGGGCGGAGGCAGTAGAGTTCAAAGGAGAGGCATTGGCCGTTAGTTTGGACATTGCGAAGGCCTTCGATCGGGTTTGGCACAAAGCGCTTCTTTCGAAGCTCCCTTCCTATGGGCTTCCCGAGAAATTGTGCGATTGGATCACCAGCTTTCTTGCAAATCGGAGCATCAAGGTCGTTGTAGACGGTGCAAGCTCCGATTGCAAGCCTATTAATGTTGGTGTTCCACAGAGCTGCGTGCTATCGCCAACGCTGTTTCTTCTGCATATCAATGATATGTTGCAAACCCGTAACATTCAATGCTATGCGGATGACAGCACTGGTGATGCTCTTTACACCGGCCGAGCCAATATTTCTCGGGAAAACGTCTCCGAGTGCCGGGACAAACTTGTGTCTGAAGTCGAGTCTCTGCTGGATAGAGTCTCGGATTGGGGGCGACTAAATCTAGTCCAGTTTAACCCCCAGAAGACACAAGTTTGCGCGTTAACCGCTAAAAAGAACCCCTTTATCGTATCCCCTCAGTTTCAAGGCACTCCCCTTGTTGCCTCAGACAGTATCGGAATCCTCGGCGTCCACATATCGAGTGACGTGCAGTTTCGTGGTCACTTGGAAGGGAAGGCCAAATTGGCCTCTAAAAAGCTTGGCGTGCTCAGCAGAGCGGGACAGTATTTCATGCCGGCACACCGCCTGCAACTTTACAAGGCGCAGGTTCGGCCGCACATGGAATACTGTTCCCATCTCTGGGCTGGGGCTCCCCAGTACCAGCTCCTTCCACTTGATCGCATCCAGCGCAGAGCGGCTCGAATCGTCGACGACCGAGTGCTTTCCGATCGGCTCGATTCACTGGCGCTGCGAAGAGATGTTGCATCTCTTTGCGTATTTTTATCGCATCTATCACGGGGAGTGCTCTGAGGAATTGTTCGGATTAATCGCAGCCGCCAAATTTCGTGAACGCACTACACGGCAAACGTCTCGATACCATCCACACCATCTGGATGCTTGGCGGTCCACCAGTGTACGTTTCACGAGGAGTTTTCTTCCACGTACAACCTCTCTGTGGAATAGTTTACCACCGGCGATTTTTCCGGACCGATACGACTTGGGGACCTTCAAGAAAAGAGCTTACTCCTTTCTAAAGGGCCGGCAACGCACCCGCAATTCTCCTGGTGTTGCGGTTGATCATGGGCGGCGGTTGTCACTTAACATCAGGTGAGCCGCATGCTCGTTTGCCCCCTCTTCTATAAAAAAAGACGTGTTTTCATCTGTGAGAAAACAGCCTGTGATTATGATAATACCTTTCTTAATTTTTACACTGAAACTGCGGTGACTGCATTTACTGTTTGTTGGCAGAAATAGTTAAGATGAACACAGGGAATTTCTAGACAGGCAAGTAATTCCGAGGCTTAAAATCGGGTTGTACTTTGGGTACTAATTCACTTGAAGCGAGCGCTACTACAGCTAAACAAAATAAAGCAACAATGTTAAAAATATTCAGACAATTATAATGAACTATGCGCGCAGGATAAGCATATAAATGGTTCTACAGATAACTTTAATCTCTACATACTCGTACATGTACTGTCAGGGGACGGTCATGATCATGACACGTAAGTCATCCTTCCTATTCTTAACACACACGCACGGGCTACTGTTATCAGTGGACACATGTAGCCAACTTTAAACAGAGAATCCTACAGATGCATTGTACAGATGGAATGTCTGTATTGAATTGTGTGGTGCAGTTAATGCTGTAATTGTACTGGTTCTATGCACGCATAACACGGCATACATGACCATAACGTTTTATTGTACATGGTGTGGCCTATGGTGCTGTTAGGATTACAGATGACTAACACATCTAGGGAAGCTAAGGAATTATTATGTAATTAAGATGTTCTAAATATGATGGTAAAGTTGTAAAGGTGTCGTCTACGTACCTCTTGTAGAACCTTGGATTTTTGAAAAGGTCTTTCTCCTCAAATTCGTCCATGAATATATTGGCAAAGATGGTAGATACAGGTGAGAGATACAGAGATACTCTTCCTTCCACAATAGATAGCCAGATGTAAGACACGTCGGGAATTAAAAATAAGTAAAATTAAACGAGATAAAATCCGTAATAAAAATAGCTTTATCAAATGTCTAATGTTTGCGTAAATATAAGGAGTCATTTAATGTATATTACTTTAATAATATAAAAACGAGGGATTTGTGTTTCTACTGCTCTACAGCATCCCGTGAGTGTCGTGAGAGACGACGGAGGGAAATGAAACAGGAGATAGGCAGCAGCATCCTTTTGCTAACAACTAAAAATAATATAAAAATGTGGCTGCCAAGCTGCCTGCCAAGCGTGGTAACTATGGCAAATGAAGCAAGCTGTGGGGGAGAACAATTATCATCAGAGGTCTTTTGATAGACTCTAATTATTAAGATTATGATGATGAAGATAATGAAAAAAGTGTACATAATATGACGTTATGTATTTTTCATAATATTACCGAAAAATTATATATACTTAATAATCAACATTTAAAGTAAACAAATAAAAATACAAACCACACAAAGGTAATGGACATCGTAATTAAAACTCGCTGTAAACTAACTCAACCGAAGCAAGCAAGCCGAAACGGTTTGTAACTGTTTGCCCTCGCTACAAAGTGATGTAAAATCAAAATACATACCATGCACTCCGTACATTCGATGCTGCACTGTTTCAATACAGTCCAGGAAGTCACTTAATATTTTCGTTTTATAAGCACTTTGAAAACTTCAAATTGAATTTTCAAACTGTATAAAGCTTTGCGAATATTTTTTTGACAAAGGGATATCTCATAGCGTTGAGATTCTTTTAGACAAGTGTTATTTAGTTCGCTTATATTTTTTCTAAGTTAAACGACTCTTCTATATAGCCGACTCAAAAATGGGGGCAGTTCCCAATTCGACCGTATGTTTCTTTGTATGGTAAAACAGTTAAAGTTACAACCTCTATACGTCCCACTGCTGGGCACAGGCCTTCTCTCATTTCCGCAAAGGCATTTTATGGCAAGAAAATGTCACGGCTCATTATTCCGACTCATTACGCCGATATGTTAGCTAGTTTTGAAAGTGATAATGTTCACGCAATTCTTGTTTCAGAGTCATGGTTAAAGCCATGTCTTCCTTCTATATCCTATTCCATTCCAGGTTAACTCCATTATATACACATACAGTGCTAATGGGCGACTTAAATACTTGCCTTTTCAAGAATGATGCCCGATCTCTCCGGCTTAAGTCCCTATAGAAGCAGCCAATTTAAATATCCTTCCTCTCTCTGAAACTCATTTTTTTCCTAACTGTATCCCATCCCTCATTGATTTGGTTATCGTTTCTTCTCTTGACCATGTTGATAGTTTTGGTCAATGTGCTGCAAATGCTTTTTCGTATCATGATCTCCTGTTTCTATCTTATAAAATAAGACCACCCAAAGCCAAATCAAGGATACTTCTGCAGCGTAATTTTGAGAAAATGGATTTGGATAAGCTTCAAAAAGACGCTGCTAATATGGACTGGAGCGTTATAATGAAGGCTTGTGATGTTGACAAACAGGTATCATTGTTTAATTCACTTCTTGTTCAACTTTATGATGCTCATGCTCCTGTCCGCCCAGTGCGAATACGTCATCCTCCAGCTCCGTGGTTGACCGAAGATCTTAAAAAATTAATCTGCAAGAAGAATAGTCCAAAGTCGAGTTACAAGTCAGATCCTAAGAATGACAGGATTCTGGAGAAGTAAAGACTACTGCGAAATCAATGCAACAGGATGTGTAGAGATTTACGACGCCGCCACATCCATAAATCAGTACAAAACGAAGATCCATGTCGTATTTGGAACTTCTTAAAGTCTATTGGAGTCGGGAAAACTCGTTCATGTCCTATTCCAAATAACGTTGATTTAAATTTGCTTAATCAGCATTTTTCTTCCGTTTCTTGCCTGAACAATATGGCAAAATCAGCAACACTTACTCAACTTTCATCGTTTCCCACTCCTGACTTTTCTCCGTTTGTGTTTAGGCAATTTGCAGATTGTGATGTTAGGAAACACATACTCTCTATCCATTCCGACGCTGTCGGAAGTGATGACGTCAGTCGTAAAATGATCATTCCCTTGTTGGACTTTTTAACACCTATTATAACCCATATCTTAAACTTTTCCATATCCTCATCTTCTTTCCCTTCCCAATGGAAGGACGCTCAAATCATACCTTTACCTAAAAAAACAAATCCTTCAAGTTTTTCTGAATATCGTCCTATTTCAATTCTTCCTTTCCTTTCCAAAGTTTTAGAACGCCTTGTCCAACAACAAATTAATTCCTTTTGTTTAAGAAATAGCATCCTTAGTCCTCTCCAATCTGGCTTTAGATCTGGTCATAGTACGACTACGGCGTTATTAAAAATCACCGACGACATTCGTCACGGTATGGAGAATCATCAAGTCACAGTATTGGTGTTGCTGGATTTCAGCAATGCCTTCAATACTGTTGATCATGATATCCTGTTAGGGATTCTGCGTTCTCTTAACATATCTCCAACTGCAATTTCCTGGTTTCATAGTTATTTGCACGGGCGCCGGCAACGTATTCGTGTCCAAGATAGACTTTCTTCGTGGCTCGGTACCGTAGCTGGCGTTCCACAAGGTGGTGTCATATCTCCTCTTTTATTCGCAATCTTTTTTAATACGATTACATCCCAAATATCTTCTCTCTACCACTTGTATGCAGATGACCTTCAAATATATTTACAAACAACCATCGAAGACCTTGCCAAAGTTGTCGAATATATCAACAAGGATCTGGCTTTTATTCTCGACTGGACACGATCTTATGGGTTGACTGTTAACCCTTCAAAATCGCAAGCTATAATTATTGTGAGTTTAAAAACTATTTCCAAAATTAAAAAATGTCAAATTCAACCCGTTGTATTTAATGGTATTCTTATTCCATATAATGAAGTAGTTAAAAATTTAGGTATCTTTTGGATTCCAGTCTGTCTTGGACACCCCAAATTAATGCAGTGAGCCGAAAAATGTTTGCGGCTTATGCTTCACTCCGAAGGCTTAACTACTTTTTACCCATTTCCACCAAAATTACGCTTGCACAATCTTTGCTACTCCCTATCCTCGACTATGCTGACATTTGTTACCTTGATATCACCGAGGAGCAACTTAATAAACTTGAGCGACTCCAAAATCTCTGTATACGGTTTATATTTGGGCTTCGTAAATATGACCATGTCTCGCAAAACCGCACTAAACTCAAGTGGCTCCCAATCCGTCTTCGTCGGAATACTTATATACTTTCTGCGCTCTACTGCGTCTTATTTAATGTATCAAGTCCTCCCTATCTGAAAGAACGTTTTAAATTTCTTAGCTCTTGCCACGATTTTTCCTTACGGTCCAAAGAAAACCTTTCGCTCCATTGTGCTATACACTCCTCTACATTTTATGATATATCTTTTGCTGTTCTTGGAGTAAGACTCTGGAACTCCTTGCCCCAGTCCATTAAAAGTGCTCAATCTTTATATGTGTTCAAGAAACAAATTAAGGAACACTATTTGTCTGTTTAACTCCTCTCTCTTCCTCCTCTTTGTTATGGTCACTAATATACCTTAAGTATGTTGTCATTTTATAGTATATAAGTTGTATTTTTTTTTGTCTAATTTAGTGCACCCTACCCATTAATCTTATTTTTATTTTTATTAATTTCCTCTTCTGGGTTGTCTGGAAGAGATTGCTATGTAGCAATAAGACCGCCTTTTATCCCTCATTATTTTTTCATTATTTATTAACGTTTTGTTGCTGTACAATTAAGAGTATTGTATTGTGTATTGTATTGTATTGTCACGTCCACGAGCACGTGGTAAATCGACACTTAAAATTGCAATTAACAATTTAATTAGCGCTGGTGGGGATCGAAACCGGGTTACTCGGACACTGTGAAATTTACAGCGAGCATTAACCATGTGAGCTCGATCGCTCTCTTATAGAAACATCTCATATGTAAACATTTATGTCAAATACCTTTGAAATTTTTACTTGCAATTTTGGGTACTAATTTATTATATTCTTGACGGAGAAGAAAAACATTGTAAGGAAACATAAATTGAAGTCCGTCTTCAGTCAATGAGATAGTGTGGTGGATTTATTCCTGGATATAAACCCTCATAGCAATGGAAACAAAATAAAATTATGTAAGGAGCGTCTATTAATTACGAAATATTTAAATACTCATTTAAAGGATATTCTTTCAACGAAAGTCTCAGATATTAAAAATAATAATTTATTACAATTTTCTGATACGGGATAAAGTTTCTAAAGTGAGCCGTAAGAGAAACAAATATATCATATAATCCCGTAGGTGTCGCAAGAGGCGACCGAGGGACGCTGAAACAGGAAGTGGGCAGTAGCATTTCCCTGAAAACAGCTCAATATTAATTTAAAAAAATTCAGTTGCTATCCACATTACCAAGCGTAGCAACCATGGGAGGGAGCTTTTGTTCTGCACTGGGAGTTTCCTGCCGCGCTGGTGAGAATTAGGAATTACTGCGTGTCAGTCAATCGTGATATGTGTATCATTATTATCGCTTCGCTTAAGAATTTAATGGAATATAATGTAACAAAGGTGACGATGTAAGAATATCCACTGCCCTATATCATCCCGTGGGTGCAGTGACATGAACTACTGGACCCTCCATTTATATATCACTTGCTGCGTGCGTTAACTCTCACAAATAGGTCACGCAACATTCATCTTAGTAGTCTACAGCATTGGGTTGCTAAGCAACAAAGAAGAAATTTTAGGAAGAAAGAAGATATTTAAGGCTACACAAAATTAAAAAAAAAACTATTCTTATAAATGAAAGTCGAACAAAACTCTTTAATTTGTATTACTAATTAGCGTGGCATTCTTGTTTATTTTTAAATCAACCCCGCTCCAGATGGAAAATGAGCTAGAACTAGAAAAACTTTGTGTTCGTGAAGTATTTTTATATTACGCGTTCAATTTAAACGGCGTTGAAACCCTATCTATGCACTTACTTGTAGTCTAATTTTTCCGTTGTTTACCTCTTGATAACCATGGAACTCAGATGAAAATGAACTTTCTGAATAAACTCGGCGTGTGATTTCATTTAAACAAATAACTGCCACAATTTCCATTAGGGTCGATTAGGTACAAGACGACTAGGCAAATGTTGTTTTTTAAACCTTATCCCCACACAAATCCACTGCGCCCGGGGGCCGCCGTCTGGTCAATCCGCATATCAAAGGCAAATCCTTACTACGATGAGAGAAACCAATGTCCAATGCACTTTAGCGGTATGATAAAATAATGGAAGAAAAACAAAACCTGTTTACTTTTTTTGTCAATATTGACAAAAACGGTAATATAGGTAATCATTATTCAACTTTTAAATTTAAAAGTATAAATATTAGTGAAAGATTTTTTTAAAGTTATCAATAATGCAGAGAAGACTAGCAAATTAGAGACTCATATAATAAGAAAATGATATTTCACTTTAGTGCTTAATCTCTTTTAAAAGTCATCAAACGAAGAATAGATTAGTTAGCTGGATCGGCAATGGGGAAATAGAGATCCAGAATAATTTGAAGCTGTAAGGCATTCCCCTTAGTCCTTAGAGGTGACATAGCATCTGTAGCCTGCTTTGTTTGAACTGGGCTGCAGGTGTCTGCTGACAGCAGTAGCCACTTATCATCATGTGGTCTGCGAATGCTAACTACAGGGCTACGTACATCGAAGTACTGGAGTCGCTCCCTGGGATATTGGCGATATCAGAAAGTTGTTAGGATTTCTCTAGAGGTTGAGATGGCTCGAATAACATTAATTCCTAATCACACGCGGTAGTAATTTCATGTGGCAGAACCACGCTGCTGCTAAATAATGGTTGTAGCACGGGTGGATCCCCTCGACCATATACCATAATACCAGAATACCAGCGTTGTTGCTACCATACTTTGTATGGTGAGTGTAGAGATCCGGAGACCCTTTTTTACTGAAAACGAGGCATTCTATCTTGATTGAATCTTAATCGAAGATAAATTTAGATGTCTATAGGCCTCAACATCCACTCGTATCGTCACTCATATTTTATATAAAAAAGTAAATATAAATATAATATAAATATTTATATTTTATACAATTTTCTTTTTATTTCAATTTTCTTTTTTTGTATTGTGTTTGGTAAAATAACTAAATATTTAAAATAAACCGATACTCCATACGATGTTACAATCATATTTTGTAAAGTCCATTGTTTTCATTTTACGTATAGACGTGAAGGTGAATTTGTGAAATGGGTGTGTTAATGCTCCTGTGGATTTAATCCCTTACCAGGTTATGGCATAATCCAAACAATTATTGAAGATTGGGCGCACTACTATGTAGTCTCTGCTTAAAGCATTTACTTTACTTTACATTTACTTATAAAGCTTAATTTATTATTTTTAAAGAGGATTTTTAGCCAACTTTATAACAGAAAGAGACTATTTTCAATGTATGTTACACGATATCTTTATCAATTGTTACTGATTTTGATGATTCTTTTTTATTAAAAATGTCCATTCTTGAGGGGTTGCTCTATATAAATTTGGAGAAAAATTCCACCACTTACGGTGGCGAAATAGGGGATGAAGTTTTTAATATAACTATTCAGACGGCATTGAGATTGTGATACTCCTTAGTCCAATCAATAGAGTCAAAAACAACTTTTAATAAAGAGTAAGAGTGGTTTATAAAAACTAAATAGAATAAAATAACTTCACGGTTGAAGGTGGCTTTTACATTTTACCATTACCGTTACAGTGTATAAGAAGTCCACTGCTGGACATAGGCCTCCCCATACATATATAGTTGCCACTCTTGATTGACAAACTTAGTTTTTTTTAATTTGTTATAAGAAAGTCGCTGCCACCCAGCTCCTGGTATGTTTTCCTATCTATAAAAATAAGGAAATTTAAAGCTGCGTTGAATGATTGTTTAATGTTTATAGATATTCCAGCGACGAGCAAGCATCATATTATGGTAACGTCTTCGCTTTTGCTTTGAATTAAATTAAGGCTGTTTTCACTTAATAAAAGAGTAAAATCAAATCAACATGGAACGTGAGGTATTTCCTCGTTTCTATTTTACTTGCATTTCCCGTTGCAAATCCAGCGCCTAGCAACCGCGCTCACCCAAACCCACCTCCTCTTAATTCACACAGCTTCCAGGGCAGACTTTGCAGCAATTAAATTATATAAGTCCGCTTCGTGTTTTGATAAAGGTCATAAGGGTTTTGAGAAATGTGAGCATAATTCCTTATTAAGGAATTTAAAAATAATAAAAGTACCAATATTTACACTGTACATAAAATATGATTGTAGTACTAAGAAATAGTATTAAAAACCATACCGTGCTATAAAAAAATATTTTTAACAACCGTGTATTTCAGATGGGTGGAACCGCTGCGTTTCTTGCCGGTTCTTCTCAGGACAGTGGATTTTTACGAATTTTTTACGAACGATGGCTTTCCAAGTACAGAACCAGAGTTCGAAACCTATCCAACTGCAGAGAGGTGTAAGACAGGGTGATGTTATATCCCCGAAACTATTCACCGATGCGTTGGAAGACGTTTTCAAGCTACTGGACTGGAAAGGATACGGTATTAGCATCAATGGCGAGTACATCACTCACCTTCGATTTACCGACGATATAGTCCTTATGGCAGAATTGCTGGAGGACCTTAGCACTATGCTCAATGACCTCAATGGTGTCTCCCATCAGAGAGGTCTTAAGATGAACATGGAAATGATGAACATAGTAGTCGTTGGGAGCACTATGCTCGAAGTTGTTGACGAGTACGTTTACCTGGGACAAATAGTCCGACTAGGTAAGTCCAACTTCGACCGAGAGGTCAATCGACGGATTCAACTCTGCTGGGCAGCGTTCGGGAAATTACGACACATCTCCTCGTCAGGTATACCTCAATCTCTGAAAACTAAAGTGTACAACCAGTGCGTGTTGCCAGTGATGACTTATGGATCTGAGACGAGGTCCTTCACTGCTGGTCATATGAAGACACTCAAGGTCGCTCAGCGAGCTATGGAGAGGGCTATGCTCAGAGTTTCTCTGTGTGATAGACTCAAAAATGAGGATAACCGCAGTAAAACCAGAGTGACCGACATAGCCCAACGGATTAGTAAGCTGAAGTGGCAATGGGCCGGCCATATAGCTCGAAGAACCGATAACCGAGTGTAAAAAAGGTTCTCGAGTGGCAGCCTCGTACTGGTAGGCGTAGTGTAGGGCGACCCCCCACTAGATGGAGTGACGACCTGGTAAGTCATGCAGGAAGTCGATGGATGCAGGTGGCTCAGGACCGTGCTTTGTGGCATTACTTGGGGGAGGCCTATGTTCAGCAGTGGACTTGTGAAGGGCTGTAGTGATGATGATGAATATATTTATGGTGTAAATATATTATATTTTGGCGCACAAATGGACGGTGGGCTCGAATTGGGATATAAAAAGCTCTCAGAATACCAGCGTAAAATATCAGGTTAATGCTGCTGCGTTTTTTATGGTAACTGTGAGGCATTCCATCTTAATCCTCAGTGGTGACAACACATCTGCGTTTTTATTCTTATTTAAGGGTAGATGTAGATCTCTATGGGCCACAACATCTACTTACCATCAGGTGAACTGTGAACTTGTTTGCATGCCTTTTTCTATAATGAAATATATAAAAATATTCCTTAACCATAAAACCGAGACTATCAAAAGCTATGTCTTGTTATGAGAACGACGTTTAGTAATAAAATATGTACTTATTTAACAACATGAGTTAAACACATCGACCGTGGAAGAAAGCTTGATCGAACTGAAAATTTTCTTTATTAAATGAAGTGAATAAAAAAGAACTTGTATGTACTCGTAAGTACATCGATTTTAAAATTAATATTGTACTTATTTCAAGCAAGATCTTAGCAATACTAATCGTTTTAACGCATTGATATCCTACGCTCTCATAGCTTGACCAACAAGTCTACAACGAAGCGGCACGCACACATATTTGCCTTTATGAACTGTAACCTGTAACATACAGCACACAGATACGAGTGAGCTGCACCGAACGCATCGCCCTAGCAATGGTCCGGTCGAGGCGTTCTATTCTCATGACAGGATCTTAAACAGAATAACATTCGTCGAAATAGCTAACACTTTCTCTTGTGGTTAAAGACTCGATTAGACATATCATCATCACCATCATTACAGCCTATCACAAGTAAATTGCTGAACAATGGCTTGCCTTGCTTAATTGAGCTTCCATCCATTGACTTCTTTCATATCTTATCAGGTCGTTACTCCATCTTGTGAAGAGAGTGCTGTACATTTCTCTCACCATTACGGGGGAGCCACTCCGGAATCTTTCTGCCCAATTGATTGTTGGTTCTTCTATCTAATTGGCAGCCCACCACTAATTCAACTTACTGATCCGTTGGGTTGTTTACAACCACTGTTTTCAAGTTTTGAGGTATATGTGACGAGAAGATGTTTGGTTAATTGATAGAATTAGGCGTTACTTTGCGGAAATCCATTATAATAAAAAATAAAAATATCAATTTCTTTGCAACTTTCCGCTAAACATATAAAATGATGTGTCTTACCTGGATTGAAGCGCACCTCCCGCCCTCCCTCAATTGCATACACTAACTCCGTCACCACTAGACCAAGCACCACTACTCTCAACACCACTATTCCAGGCAATCTTTAATAATAATTTTAAGATTAATAATAATAAATAATTATAATAATATCAATAAAACAATAATAATAATAGTATTTAAAATATTAATCATAACAATAATAATAATTAGTAGCAGATTTGTTATCGCACGGCGCGGTCACTCAAAACAATAATAATAATAGTATTTAAAAATAATCATAACAATAATAATAACTGTTGACAGGTTTGTTATCGCACGACGCGGTCACTCGCTACTTTGGTAGGGAGCGATTGTGTCAGCGTGTATAAATAGCAACTGTTTCGACTCGCCGCTCACTTAGCGGTCAGCCGCCGTAGAGTCTATATTACCTGAGGATGCCTCGTGTAGAGGCGAAACACGTGTCGTATTATCGTCGATGGTGTGTCTTGCCTGGAGTAGTGGTGCTTGGTCTAGTGGTGACGGAGTTAGTGTATGCAATTGAGGGAGGGCGGGAGGTGCGCTTCAATCCAGGTAAGACACATCATTTTATATGTTTAGCGGAAAGTTGCAAAGAAATTGATATTTTTATTTTTTATTAGATGTTTGGTAACTTCCCAAACTTGGCCAGATGAGTTGGATCCGTCGATTCATTTGAGTGTTAGACTTGTTCCAAGTTGAACTTACCTAGATGGACAATATACGCTACTTAATCATTTTCGTCAACAACTACATATGAGCGTAGTGTCCATGTTCATATACGATAAAGTCAGTTCCATGGGCGGTCAACCAGTTTTGCGTGCTTCGTGCCATATGAGCTAGTGCATAGTTCTGTTGGAATCCAATTTCAATTTTTGAACAATGTTTGAGAAGGAGGATCCACTATGTTTATTAGGACAGTATTTTGGTACACATCGGCTCTGGTTTTAACCATTTTCACCGAAAAACACCTCAATTAAGCCTGAATATGAAACTCCAAGCCAAACCATGAGTGTCGAAGGATAATGTGCTCGTTGAACATCGGAATACGCGTGCTGGCTTCTTCACTGCTGTGGGCATACAACTTATCATTTTTTTTATTATAATTATCTCCGATGTTAAAAAATTTTTCATCCGAAAACAAAATTTCGCGGTATTTTTTACCTACGTACCGCAGTAACAAAGCGCAGGATCTGTTCAGCCTAATTTTTTTCGAACGCACGTAAAAAAATATCCGGTCTTCTTACGATAAGCTCGTAGTCCTAGGTCTTCATTGATCTCTTTTTTGACCGTGGTTCTAGTTAGGCCCATCCGAAGAGCTAAGATTTTTTGTTTACGAACAGGATTTCGTTGGATTCGCGCCATCTCTGCTTTGATGATTGTGGGTATTGGGGTCGTCTTCCGATCTTCGAAGCTTGAATAAGTAATCAGTAAATCGTTTGATAGTACTATCAACAAATCGTAGGGTTATTTTCAATTTTTGCAGAATATTCAAAATCTCGTTTGGCGCGTAACCACACAATGGTGCAACGAGATAACCGCTACTCTATCTTTTTTCTTCGACCACTCCATGTATGAAATTGAAGGAAAATTAATGTTTTTTTTATTTTCGGCAAGCGCAAATGTTATATTTTTAAAATTGGTGAACTTCATCCACCCAGCATTTAAAATTTTTAAATAATAATTAATGACTAAGTATATATAGATTATGCTATTGTCTTTTTCAAAGAGTAGATAAATTTCATATTTAAGTTCAAATATTACATAAATAATATGTACCGTTATTCCAGTTTAAAAAATGAGTAAATAAGGCTTTTACTTTTATTTGAAATTATCCCTAACTGAATGTGATTTATTGGCAACAAATACACGTACGCGCACTCTTCTGTGTGCGAATCAACTCACAACGTTTGTGCTGACCAAGCGACCCTTATGACTGTATAGAAATTATTATGGAATGTACAAAATTTTTATCCTGTCGCTATTATCATGAAAAAATTTACATTACATCTAGACACCCTTAATCAAGTCAATTTTTTATCATGTAAATAGTCTTCTTTGGTTCAATCGAAATTACCAATGTACTAATTGGTAATTTCGATTGAATTGATTTGACGACTCCGTGGCGCAGTGGCTTAGCAATGAGTGGCTGCGCTGGGGGTCGCGTTCGAATCCCGCACGGTACAAGTATTTGTATGGCCTACAAATAGTTGTTCCGTGTCTGGATGTTTGTCCTTATGCAATTTATGTTTCTAAACTGCCCCCACGATACAGTAGGAATTTCTAGTGTAGGGGTAATGTTTTTAAAAAAAATAAAAAATTATTTGACAACTGATTTGTTAATACTTGCATCCTTATAAATAAACTTATTCATAAGTTGCAGTAATTTTATTGAATATATATTGTCTGCATCGGGGTTGAGTGAAATTAACATTATTTTGATTGTATAAGCTATTCGAATTTGCTTATTTAGTTTGTTTTCTTCGTTGAATGGAATGTTTAATCGAAAGCATTTTTAAAAAACGTTCTTTAAAATAATAAGGCGATTAGCAGTGAGGAATTTTTTGCAGGGAAATCATTGTTAACAATTTTAATTGATATATTGGGGCTTATTCATTCAGTAAGATGTTTAAAATAAAACTAAGTAACGTAGATATGCACCAAGAAAATATGAAAAAGAAACTAAGAAAATATAGGTGTGAATTATAATTCTTTTTCTGTGTAGTGGCGGCGAAAATGAATTCCAGTTACGTTTCAGAGGTGTCATTTTTAGGAGAAAAGTCACTAAAAATCTAATGACTTTCAATATACGGCTGAATAACCATATTGTTCATGTCAGAGCCAGACGAAATATCCAGAACGGCTATTTAAAAAACGTCCCGAATAGTCACATACATCCTCTTATTTCTGAGACGTTTTGAAGCTGAAAAGAGTCTGACAAACTGTCTTATGCGTATAATCTAATTTGACGGGTTTTTCAATATAGCAGGTTTTGATCGAAATAATTTTGAGATCCTATGTGTAAGAGAGTTAGATAAAAGTGAGAAGGACATATACTCGCAAAATGGGCAGTTCTTCCTTCCCTGATCCTTGTTATAGTTACAAAAGCAGCAAGACCTATATATTGCTTACATCAAAAGTATTGTGTTATATTAAAATAAGAACACGTAGGTGACAGGACTCCTCCCCGCTCAGGAGTCCGCCTGTGCAGGAGCACGCTCTTATTTATTTATGTCGCCAAGCGTTGATTTACTTATATAGCCAGGATAGTTGCATATTTGCGAATCGAATTGAACCGTGCATATTTCCGGGATTAAAGTAGCCTTTATCACTCTCTGGCCCATAAACTATGTAAAAATCACATACATATCAAATGATATTATGAAGTATCCCCCGATAATCAGCCATTCTATTATTGGAGTATTGATATTCCTGATATTAAATAGAAGACGTTACTAGATGAGGACGTCAATCTGATGTGTTGAATCTAGAAAACATTAAACTAGTCGGAGAAGCTATCACAATATACAGATGCATTTACAAATTAGAAGAATTTGTTTTCTTTTCATAAACCGACAGACAAGCTGCGAGCATAAAAAATGTTAAACAGATTTACTGCTGCCTAGATTACATTGTATTTTCAGTTGTTATAATTAATGTTTTTTTCTAGTACTTTCCGACAAATTCTTAACAGTTTCCCTGTCCGCGAAAAAGACACAATAGTCATAGTGAATTTGCACGCGGCCGCCCGAGCAGTCAGTCAGGTTGTAGGTCACGCTCGTTATTTTATTTCCCAAATAAGTCTTATCACGTTATTTTGGTGTATTTTTAGCTTAAATTCTCCCCTATATCGAAAGTTTCGGTGTGTTCAGTGATTTGAATAAAATATGAACATTTAATAGAGATAATCAGTGATTTTCACCAAAAATATACGTTATCAAGTGTAATAATTCAATTGTGTATCATCGGGCGTCGTGTTCGTTCGCGACGTGTCCTTGAAAATAGAAAGTTAGACTTGGATTGCTCATCGTTGTCGACATTACACAACTGTAGGCGAGAATACATTAGTTTGTTTCACGTTACAGCGTTGCGAGACGATTGGTGCAGTGGCCAATACTTCACTGTGCATAGCGTTACTACCTAAGTCACCTAGTTCAAGTCCAGCAAGTTCACAATTTTTTTTATTTTTTACTACCTTTGCTTACTACAAATTGCTTTTTTTGCTTTTGACTGTTTAACGATTGAAAGATGGCATCAACTGCGAGTAACTTTGGTATATGATCTGGCTGCCGCAGCATCATACAGAACCATGAGTTCTTGGTACGCGCTTTATGCAAAATGAAATATGATTTAAACTGTGCCAATATATCTCAAAGCTGCTTTAATAGCTTTTATGCACCTGACAAAGATCGCAAGCATAGTTGGAAGTGTCCTGAATGTTGCAGTAAGCAATCTAAAGTGGATAATACTAACAGCCCCATCCAACCTGCTGCTCGTCGCGACCTTGTGGAAACCGGAGACCTTGACAACACCTATGGTACTGGAAACTTGGGACCGCACTCCAGAAATATCACCCTGAGGAAGTTCGATCTGGCAAAGTCAATTTCTCTCGTTGACTGCCCATCAGAGGAACCTGGGAATGGCGGCGATTACATTACTGAAACTAAGCTGAGAAGCATACTTCAACAGGAACTCGCGGGAGCACTTCGTTTAACAATAAGGCAGCTTGTGACCGCAGATATAAAGAATATGTCGGGAGAAATCAAGGAACTGAGGGAATCTCTAACGTTTTTCAACAGGCAGTTTGAAGATTTAAAATTGGCTTTGGACGAAAGGAATACATTAGTCGATAACTTAAGAAGAGACAATGATAAGCTGAACCTAGCAGTAGACAAATTGACGCATCGGCTCCACCTAGTTGAACAAAATATGAGAGACAGCAATATCGAAATAAATGGCATTCCGGAACACAGACACGAGAACTTAAACAATGTTGTTGAACAACTCATTAAACTGTAGATGCTCCAGTATCTGCTGAGGAGATTATTCATGTGACACGGGTTTCTAAGCTGAGGAAAAACAGCAAGCGGCCACGTGCAGTGATAATGAAGCTGCGTGCACCCAGACAACGTGATGTTATTCTTGCTTCTGTATCTTCGTTTAACAAAAAGAATAACAAGGATAAACTAAGCTCTCAACACCTCGGCCTTGCTTGTATTAGTAAGCCAGTCTTCGTCTCTGAACATCTGTCTCCAACAAACAAGTCTTTGCATGCTGCCGCACGAATTAAAGCCAAGGAATGCAAATATAAGTTCACTTGGGTTGAAATGGCCGAATCTTTGTACGGAAGGATGAATTCAGCGAGGCATTGTTAATTCGTAATATGGACAGTGTAGCGTCAATCAAATAGTTAGGTTAAAGATTAGCGAGTGTTTGGAAGTTTAGTTATAAATTTCGATACATATTATTAAAATATCCGTGGAATTCGAACGAAGACTAATGAAGTGTACAAAAACATATAAATAGTTATAATTATCTTTACCGAAACATGGCTAAATGCAAGTATCTCAGACAGTGAATTCATTGACTCTAGATATGTTGTATACCGCAGGGATCGCTCAAGCGCTTCAAGCTCCAAGAAGGATGGTGGCGGAGTATTAATAGCAGTATCCAGTGAAATACCTTCTATGCAAATGTCTAACTGGGAAACTGATTGCGAAGACCTTTGGGTTAACATTGGATACAGAATAAATGGCTCATATTCCACTCTTTCTATCTGTGCAGTATACTTACCGTCGCCACCCAGATTGGAGCAACGAAGGGTTTTCTTAGATAATCTGGACAGTGTACTGAACCATATTGATAATGCAATTGTGATGGGTGACTTTAATCTAAATTTTGTCGACTGGGAGTTTAACGATGACTGTAATCACACAATTCCTACTAATTATAATAATGATTTAGGACGTTGTCTGGTGGACTGCTTGTCTATGAATAATCTATACCAATTCAACCATATAAGGAATTCGCAAGGTAGAACCCTGGATTTGGCCTTAAGTAGTTTGCATTGCCTAAATGTCTCTCAACCCTTAGATTTGTTAAGTAAACTTGATCTGTACCATCCCCTATACTCATTGAAATATCAGAATTTAATTTTGAATACGACAAAAATCTGCTACCTAAGCCACGTGTAAAACATAACTACCACAAGGCAGACTTTGATTCGTTAATCCTGGAATTGAGTTGTACTGATTGGCTCACCATTTTAAGGACTGTAAGGACGTCAATGATTTTGTCACTGAATTTTACAAAAAAACTGAGGAGTAATATTATCAATCACGTACCCATATACACATCTAAACCAACTCGGTACCCACCATGGTTTACAAAAAATCTAATAAAACTTATAAAAGATAAGGAAAAACTTAGAAAACGATACGCCAAGTACGGTAATCCTAGAGATAAGTATGAGTACAATCTTCTTCGCGAACGATGCCATAAACTTGTTAATATCTGCTACAATAATTACATGACAAAAATTGAGTCTAGCATCTGTAAAGATCTTAATCTTGACAAATTATGGCGTATCATCAAAGATAAGCGCAAAAGTCTTTCTGTACTTCCCGCTAAAATGATATTGAAAGATTCAACTGCATCCTCAGGCACCGATATAGCGAACCTTTTTGCAAGTCACTTTTCTTCCGTGTACTCCAATAATAGCGTTACCGATGTTTCTCATAGTCATGATATTGCGAACATGAGTAATTCCATCGTTACACTTGAATTGAGCGAGTCTTAATTCAAGTGTAACGATGTACAAAAAAATATAACACCTCATTGAAAAAAAGGACCTGGCTCTGACAACATACCACCCCTATTTTTGAAACGATGTGGATACGTTCTTGCCTTCCCGTTGACATTAATATTTAATCGCTCTTTAAGCGAAGGAAAATTTCCCGATTAATGGAAAAAAGCCAGAATTATCCCAATTTATAAGAAGAGTGACAAGATTGATGTTAAAATTTCTACATATAACGATAATACAAATATTGTTTCCGTGAAAATATAACTCGCGGCACGAAAGTATAGCGGTGGCCGTGCTACCGCCATAATATAGCTGCAACATGGCTCATGCACGTATGTGGTAACCACAATAATGTGTAAATTTCTATTTTGTTAATAGTTTGATCCTGAGTTAGCAAGACATTTGTTATGAAATACAATAGGCGAATGATACATTTGGCAAAGGACGCCCTAGACGAGAGTTTAACGACAAAATCGGCGATATATTGATGATCGGCCAAATTAGGAGTACAATCGACAAGTTTTATATGCGTAGAAACAGGAAAAAAGAAAAATAAACAGGAGTGGTGTTTTTATTATTCTAAGCCAGCGCTTAACTATAATCCATGATGCAGCCTAAGACGGTAAAGCGCACACACTTAACAAAAACCTGTTCAATCTTGCCCTGAAGACACCCACATTGTAATCGGATGGAAAGACAGATGTTAGCAACTTATTACACTGCTTTGCTGTACATTAGACATGTGTCAATCATTCATTTCTAGTGACCGAATCATTGTAGCATATTTTGTCACGCGTATTCCGATCGATCATTCAAATGGATCATTTCAGGTTCCAGTACTCTGAGTCTGTGAAATCCATTGGGAACCGAAAATTTTGTATTTGAGATTTGTAATATCGCAATCTACTACATGCTATAGGTAATAAATTCATTTTATCGAACTAAAACTTATTGAGTTTCAAGGTGGCAAGTACAATCGACGCTAGATGGCATAAACACAAAAACCACAAGTGATTCAATTGATTGGCTTTGACTTTGATTGGTACTCGTAACTTTATTCAATATATTTTAAATATTTAATAAATTTGTTTATTTTTAAATTTCATTTTTAACAATACACAAATTCTTCACTTACTTTACATGTCTAAAAATAGCGGTTGTAACATTTATTTGCTACAAAATTAAACTTTTACCTATCTTATACTTATATAAGGTCATTGAAAATTATCATATTAAATAAATCTTTTGCTATGAAATCTTTTCAAGTGTTATTTTTAGTGAACTCTACGAAATGATATATTGAACTCATAGATGCAACAAATAAGTATAATAAAATGAAAAATAATTTTTAATTTGGGTAACAATATTGTAATAAAAAATCCTTAAATAATAAATACTCCTGATACTGTGCAGTCTGAATTGTTTATTCGATCGGCCTGTTTGTTCAGATCATTCGGGATTCGGTCGGTTTTCGGCTCATTCACAATTCATACAAATCTCGAGTTAAAAAGTTACCGTCAATTGTTTGAGATTGGTTGTAACATTCAAAAACAAATGAATGAATCATCAATACTTTTATGTGTACCAGCTCAAATGAACGAATCATGCATGATTGACACATGTCTATTTTCCTTTCCTCTATTACATCTTATAAAAGTTTACTGCTGATAATGCCTCCCCCATAGACTATATAGCAGGGATTTTGTCATAGTTACCGCTTACATGCTTGGCAGACAGATTGGCAACCGAAGTTTTTATAATTTTGATTTTGAGTTGTTATCAGGAAGATGCTGCTGCTGTCCATATTTAGCTTCAGTTCCCCTCTGTCGCCTCTTGCGACACCCACGAGACGATATGGGGCAGTAGCGGTCAACCTGATTTTTACTGGTATATTACTTCACCTTCTTTAACAGAAGGTAACAGTCCACTGCTAGAGGTCAACTTATTCCACTGTAGGGGATTTGTCTTAATTGCATTGGCAACCGTAGTACCATGAGCAACTTTGATACTTTTTTAATCAACAGCTGAATACGCCTACGTGGTAAAGTCACGCTGCAGCTATAATCAATTTTGCAAATTTAAGTTTGCATGGTGTAAATATTATTAATAATGGTGTCAATTACTTAGCTGTAAATCAGAGGACAGCTGAGTACGAACGTATGTAAGCTACGTCATTGCTATATATTGTAAACTCCTTAGGGGTGATCCTGAGGTTTGAATAGGAAACGGGGAGGAGGGGATCAGAAAAAAACCACGAATAATTACGATGGGGGATGGGATTATGTGACAAAGACCTTTACATTTCTTAAAGAATGTAAGTAATTTAATGTGTTATGTGTAAAATATTTTATAATTACCAATTTATGTTTATTTTTTTTACTTGCCGTTGTTTGCCATTTGCCTCTCCACCACTCTGGCTCCTGACTCCACTGAAAATCAGCGTTACGAATTGTTGTATATCGTCAATTCGTTACTTCAAGCTGAGTCGAGACTATTTTGGTGCATATTAATTAATATCTTTTTTAAATATTTTTGTCAAGATGAAAAATATTTTTTTTCTGTTTTATTTTGATTTATATTTTCTGTGTTATATTGTGTATGCCAAATAAACTTATTTCTTTCAACTTAATTTTCAATTTCATTAATATTCGTTGTTTTTCGGAATCCAATTTTTTATTACAACAGATTCTAAAAATATCTAATATTTTTAATTTAACAAAATTATGCTAGGACAAGGGAGCGGTAGCCTAAAAGCTCACGACGTATCAGTAAAGGGGAGGGAGGAGTATGACAGTGGGCTAAAAACCTCACGTGATTGAAGAATGGCCCCTTACAAAATACCACGAACATCGTGACGGTTTTCTAAGATCCGCGACAATTTCTTTTGTTCTCCACACACCTGATCTAGTTCGGGTCTGTCACGTCCTTGTCCTTAATTGCCAGGCTCTCCTTGGCCCACCTGCTAAGATAAACTTCAAATAGACTCTGTTTTAAGCCTAGTTTTGTTACTTTAGGTCTTATAAAAATTTAAAATAAATCATCACAGTCATGTGGGGAAAATAATTGAAAACATAACCCAATCGAAACACCAGCTAGACAATTTAATTTATTTTCAAAATAATGTATAGTTTATAGTTAATAGACCACAGCAATGAAACCATGTGTGGTTTCTGCTGTGGGGCTAAACATAGTTTTACTTTGTGTATCAGTTTGTTTCTTAAATTTTGAATTAAAAAAACTGCCACAACTCACACTCTTATATCCGAAATAGTATTTCGGATACGAGTACGAGTAGTTATGTCGTAATTGTGATCGTTCCTTAATTTTTTTACGATTGTTAATTGCAATTTTAAGTACTGGTTAACCACGTACTCGGCTGGAGCATACTTCAGGAGAAAGAATGCATGTCTGAGGTTCGAGGGCCAGTAAAACCCGGCGCCAAACACGGGTCAGCGCGTTACACTAAAAGGCCTTGTACATGGTCGGGACCAACAACCGACCGTCGTGACCTTGCTCAGGTTGATGTAAAAATGGACACTGTAGACATCGGTTCTCTGACCAATATTTTGGTTGATGTCCGACAGCCCTGGTCGCGAGCGTATCGCTCACGACACGTCGGGTCCGTGGTGGACGCTGACCATGTGGAAATCTGTCGGCCGACGACAGCGCATCAGTGCGCGCTTGGCACCTTGGCAGTCGTCGCAGGCGAATGTTTTACGGCACTATGGATACGAACGGAAGAAAAGAACGTGAGGTCCTGACCGAATTCTCGTCATTGTACTGCGATTTACCATGTCTTTGGGATATTGGATCGGAGTCATATAAAGACAGAAATAAAAAAATGCAAGCATGGGAGCTTTTGAAGGACAAGCTTCCAGAAATTGAACCCGAGGCAAACTTCGCTGCAACAAAGAAAAAGATTGAGCACATGCGATCGGCTTTTAAGAGAGAGTACAAAAAGGTGATTTTTTATAAAAGGTACCTACTGTACTATTTGTTTCAAATAAAGAAGTTTATCCCGATGACATTATAGCAATTTTTTGCTAGTTAATGACATTCGTTGCCAATTATTTTATTCTTTACTTAATTTCACAGACAAATAAAGCATTAGTTTACTTCCATTTTTAATGAAGATAATGATTTTAGTAGATAGACTACTAACATTACTTTTAAACGAAAAATACACAATTTTCTATTCATCATTAACTGTAATTGAATAATCTTTAAGTACTTATAATAAAAACAAAAGGGCTGCACGATAACTATCTTTGTCTTGTTATTTTTTACTTTAAAGAATCAAAACGAACGGGAGCAGGAGCCAATGATGTCCATGTTCCTAACCTTTTGTATCGTAATTTGTTGCTGCCTATCCTTGACAAGAAAGATGAGCAATCGAGATGTGGGGTGGAGACGCTGTCCAGTGATGAAGTGAGTACCTTATTTTAATATTTCTTAAAATTGCCTGAAAAAATTTTTAAGGCAAATTTTACTTTGACATACTTTGCTCCTAAAACAGATAAAGGCGCTATATTTTCTCTAATAAAAAGAAGACAAAAGTTAGATTTCGTGTAGTATAGTGTTTAATTACAAAATCATAAAATCAAATTACAAAACTATCTTACGAAATTACAAAATTCTAAGATTCTATTGTCCACTAGATGATTGATGATTTTTAGTAAATAGACCGTAAGTCGATGAATATTTTATTCTTCTACGCTCTGACAGCGCGCGACATGTTACACTCCCGTTCACTCGGGACCTTTTTGGCGGGAAAATTTCTAGGTTAGGAAATTTTTTGCAATATTGCAAATTTTGCTATATTTTCACTTTGAGACAATATTTATGGATAAAACTTACAGGAAGTCTTGTTGAATGTATAAACTATCGAATAAAATTATTTTTGGTTGCTAGAAATTGTAATAAAGTATATAAATTACACTGTATAGCATAATAGTAGTATAAACTTCAATTTTAGTGACAAAATTACTACTAATTTGAATTCTACACCTTTGTTTTTGGAGAAATTTATATGAAATTGTTTGGAAATATGTATATTTTATGTTTTATGTGTTTCCATTCGTTACTCATACCAAAATATTAAAATATTAAAAAATTAAAAAAAAAAATAAAATAATATTTTATCTGTGACATTTCGAACAATATTTCTAAAATATGTTCGTGTGAATTTGAAATAAATACAACGTCATGTTATTTCAAAATATGTAGGAAAACTATTTTTACTTACATTTTACACTAAAAATAAATGAGAATTTGAAAAATAACACATTTATAACCCGCCCGCCAAAACAGGCCTTTCGGAATTTGAAGTACTTTTGGCAATTTACTTTTCACTTTTTATACCACAAATTATATATCTACGTGTTGACTATATTACAAGAAATGTAAAAAGTATAATACTTTCGTTTTTAGTCCAGACACAAATATAAAATTCTATAAAAAAGACAGAGCAACTTCATCAAAGTGACACGTGGAACGCCGGAAGTTCAGAGTGATTTCTTTTTTTTTTTTTCTAAAAAACATTGCCAGGTTATGGTTTAAAATAAAAGAGCATATCATTGTCTTTGATACTAATATCTATTGCATAGTGTCTTTGGTTTTGTTTAAAACGAAAAAATAGTTTTTTCATAGGTAGACATGTTTACATAATTCTGATCTAATTCGATCACTACTTGGCGGGCGTAAGGTTGGTATTGCGCGATCGAAAGTGAGCATGGCTTGGCGTACAGGTTAAAATAAAATTGGGTTACTTAAATTTAAACAAAATTGGTACCTACTTGTTAGTTGGGTGTTATAAATCAAAAATTGGTCTTTGCCAAGATTTTTAAAGCAAAAAAAAGTTTAATTCAAATTTTCTATTTGAGTATAAACAAGGGGGGGGGGGAGTTTCCCCTTAAGGGTGAGTTTCTCCTCCCTCCCCTCTTCCCATATAAATAATTATATTCTCTTCTTTCCATAACTGTTTCAACCATTTTGTCTTGAAAGCATACTTTGCCAGTTGTATTAAAATAATCCATTAAGGTTTTTCTCACTTGCTGCCTCTCATAGGTATTCCTTACGTATAGGTATACCTTACGTATTTACTCTTTAAATACCAGAAACAACTGACAAGTTGAGTCAACCACCCGACCGTGTAGAATGAAACGAATACAAAAATCGGTTGACCCGACCAAATCACGACGGTTGGTGGTTAGTACACCGTGTAGAAGGCCTTTAATTGCTCCGTTTCAGAAAATACTTACTTTTTTACTTTTCAGTTTACTTATGTATTTCAATTAAAAAATGGATTACATTAAAATTAATTTTATGCACCATATTTTACTTAGCCATAATCTCAATATTTTACTTCATAGTCCGTTTTACAGAATATGCTTAAAATACAATGAGCTATAAAATTAATTAAATCTAGATATTTTTCATTGTAAAAAATGACCACTTAAAAAGGCTTTTGTTTTAGTTGATTTTTAAAATTGCATTATTGCGTGCTTAATTGCAAAGCGCGTAGGCATGTTCTACTAGCGCCTTAAAATCAAGAATCTAACGTTTTGTCGCATGAAATCGTACCTAACAATCATATTGAACATATAAATTATATAATAAGCACATTGTCAGAAAAATAAAGAATAGTTGAACTTTTGATTTTTTTAAATCGAGTAATTGTTAAAAAGTAGTTTAGTGGCTTATGGTGTAGATTTATTTTATTATACAGTCAAACCTGGGTAAGTGAGAACTGGATAAGTGAGAAAACTCTATAAGTGGGAGTTATAGAAAGGACCCTTAATTTTAAGTTCCCAAAACCTCTATCTCTACCTCTTGTTAGTGAAACTACAATTACTATAGGTATTTATAAAAGATATTAGTTTATTAACATTCGTTAATTACTTCCAACTTAAATTATTAGTTTTGATATACTTTTCATATTTTAAATACTCTGCGTTCTTAACAAGTACCTATCCGCCATTACAATCCTCCCCGATCATGCGTGTTTTCGCTTGATGATACTCGAATGCTCGCCGGACAGCGCTCGCTCAAATCACTTCCTTTTATTCAGAATCATTTTAATTTGCGTAAATTCAGTGAAAATAATTATAATAAAAAGGAATAATAATTATTGGATTCATAATATCAGATTTTTTAGTAATATTTGCAAACAGACGGCCGTCCTGTTTAAGGAATGCCCTCATTCCGATTCGGCCATTCGAGTGTTTGTATGTCCCCATACGTTTATATACAATAATTTAAGTAAAATAAAATATCTTTAATGAAATCAGTTACTGGTTGCGCGGAAACCCATTCGTATTTATTTTATATTGGACGGTAGGTGCCAAGTCGCTTATTACTTTCCGAAAACGATATCATTCATACCCTCCTATCGACACATCGGGGTGGTGGGGTGGGAGGGGCAAGAAGATGATTCTAGAATGTCACGTAATCATCGGAACCGAGGATATATAAGGCACGCGCGACCGATGCGCGTCCTCTTTCCGCCGCATTCGTCGTTGAAACTACAACGCCTCTCTCCGGAGTGTTCCAGAAGAACTTCCAGAAGTTGCAGCTATAGTGCTCTACAGGATAGAAGAAACCCCGGTGAGTCAATATTCCTTTAATTACTGCCTGATTAATATAATTGTTTTAACCCGCTCCAATTTTGTGTTCTCCTAATCAGGCAGGATTCCTTTTTATCGATTTGGCACAATAATAGTTTAGTTTTAGGGAAGAGCGAGTGCATTATAACGCATGCTATAGTAGTCGCTTTACGTAAGCGTAGAAGCAATCGCATATACAGTCCACTTTAGTTAATATCTCGCGTAATAGGTTTAAGGATCGACCGGGGATTTAGATTTTCGGCAGCCTTAGACACGTGGCTCCACCATTTTATGGTCACTTCGGCAGGATTTGGTCGAATTGTTGAATTAATTAATTAGATAATGCACTCTAATTTATGGAATAGACTTAAATAGTGTTCGTTTAAATTTAAATTTGATTAGGTACTCGCAAACAGAATTATTTGTTTTATAGCGCTCGTATTTGTTTAAATTTAAAGCTTATTAAATAATTGAAACAGTGTAATAGGAACCGTCTGATACGCTTACCCCACAATCTTGATAAAAATATTGAGTTTAGCGAACGACGCGTCACCTCGACTCGCTGTGCAGGTGTTCGATTTAATTACGTGATACGGCATACTGAGTGTCCATCCTTCATTGTTTGTGCATTGTGAGATTAATTGTGATTAATATAACTTTATTATAATAATTTAAAATGGCAGTTAGTGGAAGTGAAATCAAAATTAAAACGCTTTATGCCAAGAGGGACATACTCTTTTCGCGTATGCAGAATATAAGTGATTATATAAAGAACATTAATATAGAAGCAGTGCGGGAAACCTTTTTGAATGAAATCGAAACGGTAGGTTCTTTGCGGATAGATTACGAAAGAATATTAGACCAAATTAATCATTTGGAATTACAAATCGACCCGAAATGCATAGTGAACTACCAACCGCTGCTGGCATTCGAAGATATGTTGTGTCGCGTGAAAAGAACTGCGAAATCCCTACAATCTCAAAACGAAGCAAAGCCGGAAACACAGGTACGTCCAAGTGACTCAATTAGGTTGCCGCCAATAGATATTCCGGTATTCAATGGTGGGTATTAAGACGTGGCCCTTCTTCTTCAGTAGTTTTCAAAACAATATACACAATAACCCATCGTTATCGGACGCTGAAAAATTATATTACTTAATTAGCAAACTTAGTGGCAAGGCACAGTCGATCTGCTCTGGTTTTACACCTACAGCAAACAATTACTTATTAATATTCGAAACGCTTAAAACTAAATATGAAGATAGGAGAATGTTAGCTTCCGAATATTTGAACCAGATATTCGATCTTAAACCTATATCATCCGCGAACATCAACGGCTTAGAGCAGTTCCTAAATAAATTTGTGGCATCGGTGGCTGCACTTAAGAATTTGAAATTTAATGATCTTATGGACGTGGTGTTTCTCCATATTGCACTAAAGAAATTAGACCCCGACACCGTGCGTGCGTTTGAAATGGAGCATCGTAGCTCGGAGATGCCTTCCTTTCATTCATTAGCATCGTTCGTGCGAAATCAAATAAAGGTGATGCAGCGCTCTCCGAACGTTAAACAGGAGATTAAAAGGTGCGTCGACCGTAGACAGACTCAACCATCTAAAATAGCAGGGTCGTTAACTTACGTAACCGCTACGCCAACATCACTCCAGCATACTTGTATAGTATGTAAAGATAAACACTGTAATTTATATAATTGTGCGACTTTTCGTAAATATTCACCAAGCGAACGTTATAAATTAGTAAAGACAAACAACCTATGTTTGAACTGCTTACGCGATAAGCATTTAGTTGCAAAATGCAATTCGAGTTCCGTATGTAGCAAGTGCGCCAGGAAACATCACACGCTATTACATTTTGAAAATAGCAACATAGCGGCGTCAAGTAAAGCGGACAAGGACTAAGGTCAACGATTCTAGCGGTCGACCTGGTGATGTCGCTCTGTGCTCATTGGCAAATATGGGAGCACAACCTCCTTCAACCGTGTTACTGGGTACGGCACGTATTTTGGTTAGGGATTCGCGTGGAAACGAACAAAGCGTCCGTGCACTGCTGGACAGCGGAGCCCAAAATAGCTTTATAACGCGACAATGTTGTCAGCGCTTAGGCTTAGTAATAAATAGGTCACTTTCATGTCCTGTAATTAAAGGCATCGGAGGTACTAGTAAAGCGACACAGGGATGTATAAATTTAAAATTTTATTCTCGGATAGATCGTAATGTTAACTTTGATATAAATGCACTAGTAGTAGATAGGGTCACTGAACGGTTGCCAACCGTTTCGGTTGACACCTCGGCATTGAATGAATTTAAAAATTTGACTCTAGTGGACGACACTTACGCCGTTCCTGGAAACATAGACATGCTCATTGGAGCATCGCTTTTCCCTCATCTTTTGTTAAACAATAAGGTCAGGGGCAACTCTTCGCATACCGCGCCTTACGCACTGGAAACCGTATTGGGATATGTTATCCTTGGCTCCGCCCCCATCATAGATAGCATTTCGGCAACATCCTGTTGTTGCACCGTCGCTGTCGAACCTCCCGAATTATTGACTCGCAATTTTCGGGAAATAGGGGAGGGGAACATCCCGCTTTTACTTAGCTCGGGTAATAAATTATGCGAAGGGTCGAGAAGCAAGACGTTAGAGTCTGTTGTTAGTAAACCTGTTGTAGTTTCGTCGCAGCCGAAGGGAACGCCTAGTAGGGATAGCCCTGGAGCTAGGTTTACCGACACCGCGAACAAGGCCCATATTAGCAAGATTAGATCGCCCCGCAACCCGTCAGGTGACATATTCAGTGCTCGAATCGATCTAGTTAGCGGAAGCGCGCGCGGCGCGGATCGAGGTCACGGTCGCGGCGCATGGAGACACCGAGCCGCTGCGACAGAAAGCGTGCCTCACTGGAGGCTACGGAATAGACCTGCTGAGGCCAATCTTGATTGGCGGGAGGAAGTGAGACTTCGCGAGCAACAAGCCATATGCAGTGTTGTTCCGAAGCGTTCATCGCATAGTTTTATCGCTTATTAATAATTATAGCTTAGTCGCTTAGAAATTGCATACTTGTGATTGGATAGTTTTATTATTTAAATATTAGTTTGTCGTTGAAAGAATTATATATTGGTATTTCCTTAGTGTTTGTTTAGCTTGTTGGTGTTTCGTAAAATTAAAAATAAAATACTATAGTTTAGCCGCGCCACAGCAACACGCTGTGTTATATTTAAATCATTTTTGTCGTTACAGTGTAGCCTTTGTAGTTTAAAAGTCGATAAGTAGTGTTTGTTCGTATATCGTTACGTCCGATTACAACTATGCCGAGTCGCTAGTAGTGCGTGAACTTCAACGTGCGCATTTCTCTGAAGAAATTACAAGATTACAATCGAATAGAGCTTGTAGTCGCGCCTTTCAACGCCTTAAGCCATTTTTACAGGATGGGATTGTAAGGGTAGGTGGACGCTTGTCCAACTCGCAATTGAGTTTCGACCAACGCCACCCTATTGTTTTACCGCGTAAAGACCATATCATGAACTTATTAGTCGATTACCATCATCAATTGAACTCGCACGCTGGCCCCGACTTGTTGATGTCGATTTTGCGTCAGAATTATTGGATTCTTTCTGCACGTAGTTTAATACGCAATCGGGTGCACAGATGTATAGCTTGCTTTCGGGCACGCCCCAAGCCGTCATTTCCGGAAATGGCGGAACTTAGATCATGTAGAGTAATACAATCAGTAAAGCCCTTCACGCACACCGGGTCTGATTTCGCTGGTCCGTTTAAGGTCACGCTCACTCGCGGGCGTGGTATAAGATCCACAAAGGCTTACGTCTGCATTTTCGTATGTCTAACTACTCGAGCGGTGCATATAGAACTCGTTGGTGATCTAAGCACAGCAGGCTTTATGGGTGCATTTAAAAGATTTCTTTCCCGCCGTGGCCCTGTAAGTAGATTGTATTCGGATAACGGTACGAACTACGTCGGTGCAAAACGTATTCTATCGGAACTACATGAGCTCTTAGCTAGCAAGTATTATAATTCGGAGTTTGCTCACATTCTAGCCGAGAACCGCATTGAGTGGTCTCTGAACGTCCCAGCCGCGAGTCATTTTGGGGGCAATTGGGAGACTAATATCAAGAATCTAAAGAATCATTTATACCGAGTAATAGGAGATCAAATTTTGTCCTTCGAAGAGCTAAGTACGGTGCTCGCTCAAATTGAATGCGTAATGAATAGTCGCCCACTTTGTCGTACGTTGTCTAGTGACCCCTCGGAACCGCTGGCTCTAACTCCAGCACAGTTTTTTGAATTTAACGCCTTTAAAGTATTTGCCAGCCGCAGAAATGGATGGGAACAGACTTAGCATTTCCGCACGCCACAAATTATTAGATCGGTTAGTGCAATCGTTTTGGAAACGATGGAGGATGGAATACTTGCATACTTTGCAGTCTCGGCAAAAATGGAACACAGCAACTGAGCCTTTAGCTGTAGGAACTGTAGTTGTGCTCACCAAAGAGAATACGCCGCCTCTCCACTGGCCGTTAGGAATTGTCGAAGTGGTCTTTCCCGGTTCCGACGGAGTAATTAGGATAGCTCGCGTTAAGACCACGGTTGGGTCTTACCTGCGTCCGGTTGTCCGTTTGTGCCCCCTGCCTCTTCCATAATTTAAATTAGCTTTCTAGATTAAAATTGTAGTTGAATTTAGGTAATCTTAGCGTTAGTTAGTTATTTTGTTAGTTGATCTTAGCTCTAGTTGTTTTAGTTAATTTTGAAGGAAATCCTTCAAGGGCGGGGGAGATGGTTGCGCGGAAACCCCTTCGTATTTATTTTATATTGGACGGTAGGTGCCAAGTCGCTTATTACTTTCCGAAAACGATATCATTCATACCCTCCTATCGACACATCGGGGTGGTGGGGTGGGAGGGGCAAGAAGATGATTCTAGAATGTCACGTAATCATCGGAACCGAGGATATATAAGGCACGCGCGACCGATGCGCGTCCTCTTCCCGCCGCAGTCGTCGTTGAAACTACAACGCCTCTCTCCGGAGTGTTCCAGAAGTTGCAGCTATAGTGCTCTACAGGATAGAAGAAACCCCGGTGAGTCAATATTCCTTTAATTACTGCCTGATTAATATATTTGTTTTAACCCGCTCCAATTTTGTGTTCTCCTAATCAGGCAGGATTCCTTTTCATCGATTTGGCACAATAATAGTTTAGTTTTAGGGAAGAGCGAGTGCATTATACCGCATGCTATAGTAGTCGCTTTACGTAAGCGTAGAAGCAATCGCATATACAGTCCACTTTAGTTAATATCTCGCGTAATAGGTTTAAGGATCGACCGGGGAATTAAATTTTCGGCAGCCTTAGACACGTGGCTCCACCAGTTACTAAACAAGGAAATTTGTAATGAGATTTTTTTTATAATTTCAACATAATCAATATTCTGATAAGTACACTTTGCTGGACTTTGGATGCTTGTAGGTGACGTTATTGTAATACCCACACTGAAGTGCTGCCCGGTGGCTTCCGTGGAACAATTTGATGTCCATCAAATCACCAGACCTACAAAGTATACATAAATGTAAATTAACATACAAGCACATTTTAATTATATAAGTATGCTTACGTTGAAATATAGGTTTTCAGTTCATCGTATGATGATATGCTTATTTAAGAATTCTATAAAATAATGCTTTTTGAATACTTTAATATTTTAATTCATTTATACAGTTACCAAGCGGCGAGTACCGATCAAACGTCGGCATCCTTCGCTCTAGTATTATAGTATATGCTTAGTTTAGTTAAAGATGAGTACCGTTGGCAATTCGGCATCCTTCACATCAGTGAGTACCGCTTGTGCTTCGGCATCCTTCATCTGAATCAGTTTTATGATCAGGTGAGTACCGCTTGAACTTCGGCATCCTCCACTTTATCGTGGGTACCGCTTGAACTTCGGCATCCTTCACCTTTGTTTAATTTTATTAATTGAGTCTTTTGATTTCCTTTACTTTAAGGGTTCGACACACGCATAAATCTGAAATACATCTAAGAAAGGACATTTGGGGTAAAAGGATTAAGGTAAGGATTATACTAATTGCAGATTAAGATAAAGAATCAAAATCACATTTTGGCTAAGTTAAATAAAGCATTACCTTAATCGGAGGAATAATTGAGGTACATGTCTTCGCTAGTCGGATCTGTGATCTTCGCTGAAGCATCATTTTCCACTCCAGCCGAATCAAAAGTTATCCACCGCTTAAGTTGGTCTGCGGGGTAAATACTTTTGTAATTGCGTTTTGAAATTCCCACGATGCTTGATATCTCATAACGGTCGTTCTTGAGTACACCGGAAATTTTAAAGGGCCCTCTAAACTTCGGACACAATTTTTTGCTTTTGCCATTGGCTGGGTTATGATGGTTTGGGATCATGACGAGACCACCTAAGTTGAAAAGCTTAGTTGGTGCTCCATTCCTATCGTAATAGGCTTTCATTCGACTTTGATTACTCGTGATGTTATTCTCGGCAGATTGTCTGATTTTGTCTCTTGTATCTGCTTCATTAATCGCATCAAATTTTTCCTCGTTTATCGCATTTAAAATGGAACCCTCACTTGGGCTCCATTTCTTTATTACACAACACAAGAACAAAAAACGAAAGAAAAAAAAACATCTTGGGCAGTTCTATGTCCAAATACAACCTCTGAAGGACTTGTTCCTGTGCTCTTATTACGAGTATTGTTTAAGCTCCATTGAACCTTACCAACATGAATATCCCAATCACGCTCGTCTAAGTTATGATTTGAAGCGGCCAGACAATCTAGTATTGTACGATTATACCTTTCTATCTGGCCGTTGGCACGAGGGGTTGCCACTGCATTTAATACATGCCTGACGTCTATAGAATTCACATACTTCTTAAAAGATGCAGACGTAAAACTGGTACCCCTATGAGAAATAACGCCTTTTGGAACTCCTATAGTGTCAAATATTTCTTGTAGGACTTTGATGGTATTCTTCGTTTTCAGATTTTTGATAGCCCTTAAGAAAATAAACTTACTTAATCCGTCAATAATTCCAAAGATGTAGGAATTACCATTTTTACTCCTCACAAACGGCCCTAAGTGGTCCATATGTAAGGTATGAAAGGGGGTATTACCTTTTGGAATAGAGTGTAAGTATCCATTTCGCTTCGATGTGCTTGTTTTATTGTACGCGCAATTTAGGCACGCCGTTACGTATTTGCGTACAAAGCGGTTCATTTTGGAAAACCAGTAGTCCTCCTGTTTAGTTTTATCAAGAGTCTTTTCTACTGAGAAATGGCCTGCTTCATCATGATTTAGCTGACATATGCGCCATCTAGCACCATTTGGAACAACCCACTTCAGATTATCTCCTATTTTTCTGTAAATTTTATCATTTTGTAAAACGTAGTTCTCTGTTATATCCCTTACACCCTTTTCTCCTGCCACTAATATAGATTTTATAAATTTTAAGTTTGGATCCGTAATTTGAACTGTTTGTAACCCATCGGATGTCGAGATATTCATAATTTCAAATTCACGCACTTCAGCCAAGTCATCGGAATCTGTATTAATAATAGGGTTTCTGCTAAGCGCGTCCACGTGCCTCATGTTGTCTCCTGGCCTGTATTCGATGGTAAAGTTATACTCCTGCAAAAGAAGCCACCACCTTGCAATACGAGGTACCAAGTCCCTTTTCGTAAGTGTAGTTCTGAGAGCATTGCAGTCAGCAAAAATTTAAAATCTATACCGATCAAGTAAGTGCGGAACTTTTTAAGGGATAAAACAACAGCAAGTGTTTCTAATTCGAAGGAGTTTAGAAATCCTTCATCTTTAGTAGTCTGTTTACTAGAGTAAGCCACTGGTCTAAGGGGTGACTTTTCGTCGGGTTTCTGAAGTAATATTCCACCTAATCCTAGTTTACTTGCATCACAATGAACCTCGGTGATGTATGTGGGGTCATATAACGCATTAAGTGGTCTGTCAGCTAGTTTAGCCTAAATAGATTGGAAGGCTGTGTCCTGATCATGCCACCAGGTCCATGGTATATTGGGTTTGGTGAGTAAAGTCAGTGATTTGGCAATAGTAGCAAAATTGGGTATAAATCGGCGAAAAAAACTAGCCAAGCCTACGAACTGCCGTATTTGGTGCACATTAGTAGGAGTGGGGAATTTCACCACTGCTTCTGTTTTTCGATGACCGGGCCTTAATCCCTCGCCCGATACTTCGTATCCTAAGTAATCCAATGAGGTTTTTAAGAAGTAGCATTTCTTTATGTTTAGCGTTAGACCTGCTCGTCGCAAAGCACTTAATATTTTACGCAGTTTGTCAAGTCCTTCGTCAATTGACACAGCTGGTGAAAGCAAATCGTCCATATAGGGCATTGCCATTTCGTATCTGTCCTTACCAAGCGCTTTATTTATCATATGCTGAAACACAGCTGGGGCATTGACAAGGCCGAAAGGCATCCTGGTGTACTCGTAATGCCCATCTGGAGTCACAAATGCTGTACGGTGTCTTGAACTTTCAGCCACAGGTATTTGGTAATAACCAGATTTAAGATCTAAGCTGGAGAAGTACTTTTTACCGTTCAGCCGATCGAGCTGATCGTCGATAACCGGCATCGGATAAGAATCCTTAACAGTTTTCTTATTTAACGCGCAATAGTCGACGCACAACCTGTACTCATTATTTTTCTTTTTAACTAAAACAATCGGACTCGCGTACGATGAATTAGATTATTGTATAATCTTATTGTCTAAAAGATCATTCACTAAGTCCCTGACTATGAGTCGTTCACTATATGATAAACGATATGGCTTATATGTAACCGGTGAATCATCAAGAAGATTAATTTGCATTTCCGAAATATTCGTTACTCCTAACTCACTGGTATCTAGTGCAAAACAATTTAGAAACTCGTTAACGATATTTAGTAACTGTCCCTTTTACTCGTCTGTAATAGCTGATCCAAAATTAAGCATATCCAATGTTATATCGGCGCGTTCATTAGCGCTACTGTTAGTGAGAGTCATTTTATTTACCTCTAGCTCTGTTGGCATGTGGTGTGAAGTTACATAATTTGTAGTAGGAAGTAATCTTGCACGGGCTAATAATGTATTTTCCTTTAAAACTCCAGTTCCACTAGAAAGGTTTATAGCAATTATTCTACCTACACCTCCTTGAATGAAATAAACCCCTTGCAAAATCATCACCTCTTCATCCTCTTTAAATGACGAATATAAACATATCCCGTATAACAGGTATTACTACGCACATCGACAGCATACATACCGTTAAATGTCGCATTGTTTGTACAAAAGATATCAATTTTGTTTAGTTCGGGCATATTAGAGTAAAGGACGAGACTAGAACTAGTCTTATGAACTACAACATCAGACATTTCGGTTAGATTTTGGCCTATTAAGACGTCCGTATTTAGGAATTGATCGGGAACTATATAAAACACCATGCCCATATTAGTATGGAGCTGAAAGTCAGCAATGCCATGCAATGCCCAAATTGCAGCTCTATGTCATATAATAACGTTTTAACAGTATTTATATGATATCCAGATTTAATGTCATATAAAGCACCGGTTCAAAAAATATTGGACATTAAACATGATAACTTCCTACTGCTTTTTTATACATTTTATCGTTTACAGACAGCATTGCTATTAGTTTTTTCTAATTCTCAGCCAAATAGATAAGATTATTAGCAACTCTTGAGGCAGAGTTGTAACCACATGCCTTTGTATTCGTTGAATGCGTAACTCGCAGTTCAGACAACGCAACATTTTGTATCACAAATGAAAAGTCCAAATCACAAAACACAGTCAAGTCCTTATTAGAAAAAAGCCGGAGTGACCGAATAAAACGACACTATCAGTATCCATAAAACGAAACCAAAGTAGATTTTTTATCAAGCAGCAGAGTATTTTCAGATTTTATCAGGTATAGCGAGACGACCCGCTCATTTAAGAGACGTCATTCCATCTACACTCACCGGCACGGAAACTTGGCCACTCGTGAATTTGCTGATTATTTGCACTGAAACGTTTTTTTAACAGTAAATTAAGGGTAGATGCATTCAATAAGTGTCTCTAATGGTTTTAGAACATAGAAATTTAATGTTTACTTCACCGAAATTTTTCTTTTCAAGATAACATGTTTTCACTAAAATTAACATCTTTCCATTGTCACATTAAAAACACTACAAAGTTAAAAATTAAGTCTGTTTCCTTATTGTCTATCAGTTTTAATATCGGGTGTTTCCTCCTCTAGCCCTGATAACCGCTTGCATTCGATCTGGCGTGCTTTGAATGATGTTTCTGACATCAACTTGCGGTATGCTGTCCCAAGCGGCCAGCGCTGCATTTCGGAGCTCATTTAGAGTTTGTGGCGGTTTGGAGCTGGACTTTATCTTTCTTTTAAGCATACCCCATACATGCTCAATTGGATTTAAGTCCGGGCTACGAGCTGGCCACTGTAATTTTTGTATTCCAACCTCTTCCAGATATTCCTCTACACAATGTGCGACGTGCGGGCGTGCATTATCGTGCATGAGGAGGAATTGGTCGTGTCCAATGAATCCCGAATAAGGCATTACGTGCTCCTGAAGAACTTCCTCGATGTATCGAGTAGCTGTAAGCCGATTATCGACGATGACCAACTCTGTACGTGCGTCGGAACTTACACCTCCCCATACCATTATTGAGCCTCCATGGAAACTCACAGTTTGGGTGGTGGTAATGGGTAGAAACCTCTCTCCTCTATGTTTCACCTCCTGTATGTTTCACCCCCCTGCGCAGGCAGAGTGAAAGAATGAGTGACAGTCATTTTAGTTTTTTGGAATGTTTTTGACTTGGAGCGAAGTCTTTTGAGCCATTGCTTCATGAGGTTTTTGCTTGAATTATATTTGTTTATTTAAAGCCAAGATATACTTATACACTACCTTAAAATACTTTTTTACTTTTGAGTGTCTGGACATATCATTTAGATCTTTATTCAACTCGTTGTTGATTCAAATATAAAATAATAATCGATATTGGAATCGATTACTTTTTTACCCATATACATGGGCCAAAGGACGTGATTCCAGACCGTAATAAGTAAAGCATACATTAATGATTGAGACGATGATACGTACCGCAATGTCAATTGAACGTCTTATTTTTTTTTGTTTTTTATCCAGGTGCTTCATATGATTTAAAATTAACAACATAATTCTAGTTTTTATTTATTAGAGCAATCTTGTAATATAATTTATCTGGGCATTTCTGGGGCACAGATGGGCATTGTCATTTCTATCTGAGCTTTGATAAAATCAATTGAAATATTAACCTTTGACCTTCTTAATGGCATAATAGTTCCAAAAGCAAATCCTTTGATAACGGGAAAATCGGTATGATCAAGTAATAAATTTAAGTCACCAGCAACGCTGCTTTTTATTAGACTACACTGACTCCCAAAATCTATAAAAGCAGTATTAACATGTCCATTTAACTTTACCGTTTTATTATAAATTTCAACTGTGTCCGATACCGTGATACGCTGAACTTTATTTGAACTACCTACACTATTATCTCTAGCTAAAGGTTTGGATTTAATATTTGTGTCAAAATCGCGTTTACAATGTTCTGCTACGTGGCCCGTGCGGTTGCATTTCGAACATCTTTGCAGTTCTTTAGGGCATTTTGGTACCGTATGACCTTGTTCGGAACAATTATAACACCGCACTATCCGCAATGTAGTTAAGGGTTTGTTATTCTTGGAAGGATCGGAAAACTTAGATGTTATATGTCCAGTAGTTTTAAAGGGCTGCGCGGTTTTCTTACTATCCCTGGTATTTCTGACTGTTATCCTTCGTAAATACCTAAGAAGTTTATTAGGATTTCTGAAATTAGCCTCCTGGGCATTAAGCCTGACGTTGTTGTCAAAAATGCCATGAATAATGCAGTCAACAGCATCTTTTCCTTTGATATTGCAGTGGTTGACTAATTTAGCTTTATCGTAAAAATATTCTTCTAATGTTTCTTCTCTGCGACTCCTTCTCTCAAGCATTTCAATTAGCCTATCAGCATAGTTGCTATCGTCCGGAAAATTTCTGAGTAATTTTCTTTGCCATTCCTTCCAGCTAAGTTTAACAGTAGGTAAGCCTTCATACCATCTACGAGCTAGACCTGAAAGCTTTGGTAATGCATGGAAATTTATTTGCTTTTCACTCCACTTGTAAATAGCAGCGGTCTCGTTAACTTTCTTTAGCCAAGCCTTGGTAGTTTGCATTCTTTGATTAGGGTCAAATTTGGGAATAACGTCGTGTGCGCCTATAAACGAATTACGTTCGTGACTACTGATAGCATCTATAAATCTCTCCACAACGGAATGTTCATCGTTTGATTGTGTCTACTATAAAATTGTCGTCGATTGGTTTTTTTCTGTGAAGATCGTCTTGATGTCGAATGCGAACTACAAGTATCACTACTTGATGATGCCCACTCACTACTTTCTGTGGAGCTGGAGAAGCAGAACTGCTTCTTGATGGACTACTATCACAGTTAATGCCTTTCTTGCGACGATGGTGTTTTCTTATCGACTGGAATCCGCTTCTGTGCTTTGTACAGCGGCATCTATTTCGATGCGATTTACGTTGGCGTTTGGGCCGCGATGTCACAACATCCGAATCAGCATCAGAGCCATTTCTTGACCGTCGTTGTCCCATAGAGGAGCGAGAGCTACGACGTTTTCTACTTATAAATACATCAGATATGGCTTGCTGCTTTCGCAAACAAGGATCATGAATTCCATCATCAAACAACGGCGGTGTAGCAGTGCCACGTGACATTGTTTCTTTATCAATATAATAAAATCTTAATTATATTCAAATTACCATATAAGATAACAATGAAAATGGAGGTTAAGGGTTGGGAAGGAAGAAAAAAACAAAATTAATGTAAATTTTTTGAGAAACATGAAGCACACATCATAGACTTTGTCTAATTATATAAAATCACTTTATTAAAAATATAAGCACCCACATGTCCCAAAATGTTGATTTGGTAATTTTATCAGTAGCGTGTAGGTATACTTAACATTGATCAACTTAATACTGTTTATTTTCCATTCCTATATTTGTTTTTTTTTTTTTTTTAAGTGTAAAGTATTTTTGTTCGAAATTACAAGCACTATACCCCTTTTATGTTGAACTTAAGTCATATTTCGTGAAATGGTTACACAACACAATAAAACAAGTGTTATATATACCCCCATACAAGTAGCAAAGCAGAGTAAGGGTCAATCTTTTCTTATACTGTGGTAGTGGTACACATATTATAATACTCTACCGGTAAAGGAAAGTAGTTATTATTTTGACACAATTAATTTTTTTGTTATCAGACATTCTCTAAGTTCACTATTACTACTAGAGATAAGACTAGAAGATATGTTATTTTCAATAATAAAACAAGATTTAAAAATAATAACCAAACAATAAAACGTCAATTTCATAAGTAATACCAATTTCATAAGTTACAGTGTCAAAGGTCATAGGGATTGTGTAAGTACTTATATTTATACTATTTTGTAGATTATTTATGATGTTTAATTGTTGAAGTACATACTAAACAATAACAAAACTGTATGCTTACATAATAGATACCAGATAAAGGGAATAAATGATAAGAACTTATAAAATCAAATAAATATGTTTAAATATGAGTATTGAGTTGATATACTTAACTTCTGTATTGTTTTACAGAATATATTAAACATTTCTTATGAGAGTATTGTTGGCGACGCGCCTATAAGAATATTTCAGTTTATTAAGTCAACCGATGACAAATAACTTTTCAAAGACTTATTGTCCAATTAAAATGTTCTGATAAGAAAATGCTTAGTTAAATCTTAAAGAAATGTCGAATTAATGGTATGAAGGTCTTGGGTTCGACTCCCAGGCCGGACTAGTTTACTGTTTCCTAAGTAATATCTTTCAATAAATTCATATAGGGAATTTTATGTTATAAATTATGTTACCGGATTTGTTCCCCGGTTGAAATCGTCTTTCCAACGATGTAAATTCAAAGGAATATTAAAGTGAAGTTAGAGATCGGATTGGTTCCCCGGTCGAGATGATCACTCTGTGCACAAACAGAATTAACGGAAGTTAATTGCATAAGTATTGTCTTGTATAAGTTTGATATGTTTTGTACGAAAACAAATGCCTATTTGTTATGATTGATTAATGAAAACATTCACTTGTATTGTTATCTGATAAGAAACATGATAACTGATAAGAATCTTATCAGAGATAGTTTCCTACTGTTTGAAAATTATGTAGAAGCACTTACTTATTTAATATTGTTAAAATTAAGTGTATTTCAGACTTTCATTTTTTCTGATAGCCGAGAGCCGTGCAAAGTTAGTTGTTCAAATAGTGTGAGTTCACGGAAGCACGCTGACCACGCCCTTAGGAGGCCGAATATGTAAAAATTTAAAATATTTGTAATTTCAGCAATTTATGTAAAAATGACTTGTAAAACATTTCAGGTTGATTGTACGTGCTAAAAAGGTGAATTCTGTGTTATTTTTATGTGAAAATTCCTGTGTATAAGTGAAATAATGATTGTTTTGTATAAGAAATTTAAAAGTGTTTTAAATAGTGAAATAAATAGAGAAAATGTAAATTAAACTATTGTATTAGTTAACATATGTATAAATTCAAGTGGGAAACATTGTTTTAACTTTCTGTGTTAAATATTTAAGAAGTTTGGATTTTGGATTTGTGATTAAAATAGGCATGTTTTGTTTTGTAAATTAAAGGATTTTTGTGATACGAAAAAATAATATATATCATGGTGTAGATATTGTTTTGTGCTATCTAAATAGATAACTTGTATTTATGCATGACTTATGTGAATAAAGAAATTAAGTGAAACGTGAGAGAGTAATAGTACAAATTCATGTTGTTAAGTTGCACAGGCACGCGAATGGCGCGGCTCACTTTCGCGTATAGCTCTGGGGGTAGCTTAGTGAACGGGTTTTATTGCAATTCGTTCGGGGAAAATAGTTCGGGAAAATAGTTCGGGAAAATAGTTCGGGAATTAGTTCGGAAAAATAAGAAAATCCTTCGGGAAAAGTGAAAAACCAGCAGTCAAGAAGAAAAAGTGTAGGGAAGTGATAGGGAAAAGTGATTACTCTCTCACGGAACGGTTTGAAGATAATTGCTGTTTTATTCCCAAGTAATTCATCCCTAAAGTTATACAGTCCACATCGAAGAATTAAGGCGTCGGGACCGGGACGACTTCGGAAGACCCGTAATCCCCGTCTGAACCTACTTGCTGAAAAAGAAAGAGGTTATCGCCCTAGTGTGTTACTCCGTTGCGGAGATCACATACGTTGTTCCCGAACCCAACGTAGGCGTTATAGGAGGCCGGATCGAGAGAAGCCTCGATTCCTCCCTTCTGTTTCTTAATCGAAAGTCGAGTTCCGCTTGGTTCTTTTTCAATTGGACCTTCGGAGCCGGATCAGGAGGACCTTCCAAACCTGTTTCCTTTTCAATTGGACCTTCGGAGCCGGATTAAAAGGACCACCCGAACCCCGCCAGCTGGATCAAGGAACCAGCTGTGGACTGCTGGTTGTGGAAAAAGAAGACCTTCGGAGCCGAGTGAAGATCAGCAACCGAAGGAAGCCGGAGGTTTGAGCTGAAGCAATAGGACCAAAGGCCAGAAGACCAGGACGTCAGCGCTGAAGGACTGGACCTGGAACTACCGGAAGAAAGAAAACCGGGATTGCGGCCTGGGGCGTGTGCTCGCATGGGGCACGTATCGCAGCCGGGCGCAGGTGTCTTGTGAAGGCACTCATCGTGGCCAAGCAGGGCTTGGCATTTTTCCTGTCGGGCAAGCGTGCTCGGCATTTCCTGTCGGACGACCGTGTCCGGCATTTTCCTGTCGGGTCATCAGGGTGCAGGAAGAAGCATCCACCGCTGCTGCTGCCAGGCGAGGGTGCGCGTGGGCACCTGACTGCATCGCGGCCGGAGGAGGGCGCTCGGACGAGGCGTCACCGGCAACTGGGCGGCGAGCACAGCATACATCCCGACCACCTAACGGTGCCAAACGGTTGGGCTCTGGCACAACACCTTCGGGTGGAGCAGTTCTCTCGAGCGAGACTGCGCTTGCACTACCGCTCGACTGTTTCGTCATATTCCTTGGCGGGACAGTTCCTAAACCTTTCCTCCATTCCATTCCTGCACGACTCCATCCCTGGACGGCTCACCTCGGTAGGCCCCGTCCAGGATTGATAGGGCTGATAGGGCTGTTAGGGTGGTAGTAGGGTTGTAGGGTTGGGAGATAAGGGGGGGGGAGGGGTAGTGGTGTTAGGTTGGGGTGTAGAAGGGTTGTAGGTAAGGGGTTGTAGGGACCGTAGGGACAGTTAGGGACCGTAGGCCAACAATCACCTTCCTGCAAGATGAAGAAGGCACAAGACCAGACAGGGAGAAGCGAAGGGAGCAGGACAAGGACAGGGCTCTCAAGAAAAGCTAAAGAAGCGGAACCATCTGGAGCGACCACAGCTACTGCGTCAAATGGAGCAACTCCTTCAAGTGGAGCCACCACCGACACGTCCACATGCACGTGGGACACAGGGACGTCCGTGGCAACGACAAGCAACAGGACGGACACCAGTGGTACGCAGGCCAGCACCGCACAACAATCCTTTATATCCAGGAGTGAAACAGTGGTCGAAAAAGTAGGTCAAAGGACCGAAGAAGCGGCATCGTCAAGGACAGTAATCGGGCACACTAGTGATAAAGGGTCACAAAGAGGTAGTAGGTCATCGCGATCGGCGAGGCTGAAAGCCGAATTAGAGGCGCGGATTAAATTCGAACGCTCAGAGCTCGAACGAGCACAGGCAGCTGCTGCCTTAGCCAAGTCTCAATTGGAGTTGGCACGACTCAACCGAGAAGAGGAGATCGACTCGAGTGAGGATGATGAAGAGCGGAATACTCAGGTGGAACCTTTCGTAAGGAGTTGGGTTCAGCAGACCATAATGAGCGCGCCGGTTAGTGTAGCACAACCCGATATTGCTGATAAGGAAGCGTGTAAAGGATCACGCCGCAAAGGGGCGGAGATCGAGCGCAACCAAGGAAATGCACAGAAAACACACGCGAGTGAGGTGTCAGAATTGACCGAAGCGATTGTGAGTGCAATAAAAATAGCGGGTAAAGATAAGTCTTCCCAGCTTCATTTCCTCCAGGAATTACCGGTGTTCGATGGAGACCCGGGTGAATGGATAATTTTCAAAACGGTTTTTGAAGACACGAGAAGCCAATTTTCAGGGGTGCAGAATGTCGCACGCCTTAGGAGGGCATTAAAGGGCACCGCTAAAGAGGCGGTAAAGTCGCTGTTATTTACTTTGTGTGAACCTGAAGAAATAATGAACGCTCTCGAAAGAAGATTCGGTAGGGTTGAGATGCTCATTCTAGCCGAAATCGAGAATGTAAAGCGTATGCCAAGATTGGCAGAAGATTGCCGGAATATAGGATCTTTTGCAAGTCGTATTACGAACGTGGTTGCCACGATACAAGCGTTGAATCAACCACAGTATTTGTACTCATCGGAGTTAGTGAGCCGCATAGTGGAGAAACTCGGAACTATGATTAAATTTAAATGGTTTGAATATCGAGCTCAGTATCCTTTGGAGCCAGAGTTACAGAAGATGGCCAAGTTTTTAAATTTATTAAGTGAACAATTTGGAGCGTCCCTAAACAATGAAAATGCGCCTGAAAAAAGGAAGTGTCCTGAATTCAGGAAGCAAACTGTACACACTTCAAAGGGAGGTGTACGCAGCTGTGCCGTGAGCGAGCGCTATATGCGGCGAATTAATTCGAGCGAGCGTCTAGAACGCCGAAATAGTAAAAGGCACAACCGACAGGTGGTTATGACAACCCAGGATAAGCCTGCAAGTCGGGTAACACATAAGTGTGTTATATGCAACAAGGAGCACTCTATAGTGAGTTGTTACAAGTTTAAGGACATACTATTAATATATATATATATATATATATATATATATATATATATATATATATATATATATATATATATATATATATATATATATATTAATAGTATGTATATAACTAAGCGAAAGTATGTTTCCAATGTTTGTCACCTAACCATAGGAGGTTAGAGTGCAAAGCGAAAAAATGTGAAGATGCTCAGATTACAACTGTTAGTACAGTGAATGCACTGGCATGTGCATACTTAAAGATTATACCGGTCGAGTTGTATGGACCTAAAGGAAAGGTCAAGACAACAGCTCTTCTGGATGAGGGATCGACCATGACACTCATAGAGGAGTGTATGGCTCAGAAATTAGCGCCTCGCGGACGTAAAGAGGGATTACGTATCGAAGCCGTGGGAGGTAAGCGAATTAACGACGACAGTTCGTATCGCTTAAACGTTAAGATAAAAGGCATTTACTCGAGCGACTTAGAAGAGATAAGTGTACAAACAATTAAGTCACTTAACCTTTCTCCGCAGTCGGTAAGCCGAGAATTATTGCAACGGTGTTCTCATTTGACACCGATTAAGGATGAGTTGATGTATGAGAGGTCCAAACCTACCATATTAATTGGTCAATTGGCATCTTAGTTACTCGTGAATTAATTTCAGGAGGTAAGAACCTACCTGTAGCATCGCTCACCAAACTTGGATGGGTTTTACATGGTCACATATCGGGTGGTATTAAACCGATCAAGATCGTTAACCACATTTCCGCCAAGAAGGAGGAAGATATGGATAAATTGATCAAGGATTATTTTAGTTTGGAATCTCTGGGAGTGTCGGCTAGAAAGCCCGCGAACGACCCAGAAGAACGAGCTTTAAGTATTTTGAACAAAACGGTACGTCGTATACCTAATAATAGGTACGAGACTGCTTTGTTATGGCGCACAGACAATGAGTGCATGCCGTCGAATAGGGCGCAGGTTGAAAGTCGCCTGTTAAATATTGAAAAAAAGGTCGACAAAAATAGCGAGTTGAAAAAGGAATATGAGAAGCAAGAATTCCTCAGGAAGAGTCCTGATTTATGGCCCAAACAAGTGGACACCATAAAAGGCTTAGAAACAGGTGAAGAAAAATCGCCAAAGGGCGTAAATGCGTTAAGAAAGCAAGAACCGTTAAGTCTACCCGACTACGGACGATTTAGCAGCTTTAAGAAATTCCTTGGGGCAACTACACGCACCTTACAAGCGGTAGAAAAATTCAAGAGTTTAAGAAAGTCGGTTAAAGGACCCGACGACGCAGCCGAAAAGTCGGTTATGTGTTCCAACAAAGTTTTAGCAAAGTCGGTTAAAGGACCCGATGGCGCGTTGGACATAGCGCGCTCTTGAAAAAAGCGGAATTATTAATTTGGAAGTTCGTTGAAGACGAGTGTTTTTATTCGGAAATAAAATGCTTGAAAGCAGGCAAAAGTGTTGAAAGAAGTTCACGCTTAAGTAAATTATCTATGGAAATAGGAGAAGATAACTTACTCCGTTTAAATGGACGTTTACTTTCAAGTCTAATTTGACCGAGGAAAGTAGAAAACCTGTCATATTGGACGGTAAACACGAAATCGTTAAAATGATGATTAGAGAAGTTCATCATCATTTTGGACATGCCAATCACCAGACGGTGATGAATGAGGTGAACCAGAAATTTTATGTCTTGAACTTACGTAATGTAGTACGAAGTGTGTCACATCATTGTCAGTGCTGCAGGACATACAGATCAAAACCGCAGAACGTGCCACAAGGAAATATTCCTCTGGAGAGAATAGCTCATCATGAACCACCTTTTACCTATAGGAAGGCGACACGAAAAACGTTGGGGTGTTTTATTCACGTGTCTGACTACCAGAGCAGTACATCTGGAATTAGCAGCCTCGTTGACACCAGCGTCAATGATAATGGCGTTGAGGCGATTTATCGCCAGAAGAGGAAAACCAGCCGTTATATACAGCGATAACGGGACAAATTTCAAAGCTGCGAATAAAGAATTATTGAAAGCATGCGAAGAATGCCATGAGGGCATGAAAAATGAGTCATTTAAGAAATACATTAAATGGAAATTTATACCTCCGGGAGCACCGCACATGGGTGGCGCCTGGGAGAGGTTAGTAAGATCGATTAAAATTGCGTTGACCGCTACGCTCAGAGAAAGGAGCCCACGAGAGGAAATTCTACATACGTTGCTTTTAGAAGCAGAGCACACAGTAAATTCCAGACCTCTGGTAACATTCAGTATGGATAGTCCTGAAGAGGGTTTGACACCCAATCATTTTCTTCTGGGACGCTCATGTGGTGATCGACCACCTGGATTATTTCTAGAGCGGCATCTGACGGGTTAACTCAATTGGAAAGCTGCACAGAGGTTAGCCGACCATTTTTGGACAAGGTGGCTGAAGGAATACATGCCTACCTTAATACCGCGAACAGGTAATAACGGAAAGTTCATGGAACCTAAAGAAGGCGATATTGTTTTGATAATAGATCATTCGTTGCCACGAAATACGTGGCCGAAAGGCAAAATTAGTAGAACGTTACCAGACCACCAGAGTGGTTGACGTCATTACTAGCACAGGTATCTTGAGGAGACCTACATCCAGAATAATAGTCCTGGTACCCGCGACGCCTCCCAAATGATGGTGCTAACGCACGGGGGGGGGGGAGATTGTAGGCGACGCTCCTATAAGAATATTTCAGTTTATTAAGTCAACCGATGACGAATAACTTTTCAAAGACTTATTGTCCAATTAAAATGTTCTGATAAGAAAATGCTTAGTTAAATCTTAAAGAAATGTCGAATTAATGGTATGAAGGTCTTGGGTTCGACTCCCAGGCCGGACTAGTTTACTGTTTCCTAAGTAACATCTTTCAATAAATTCATATAGGGAATTTTATGTTATAAATTATGTTACCGGATTTGTTCCCCGGTTGAAATCGTCTTTCCAACGATGTAAATTCAAAGGAATATTAAAGTGAAGTTAGAGATCGGATTGGTTCCCCGGTCGAGATGATCACTCTGTGCACAAACAGAATTAACGGAAGTTAATTGCATAAGTATTGTCTTGTATAAGTTTGATATGTTTTGTACGAAAACAAATGCCTATTTGTTATGATTGATTAATGAAAACATTCACTTGTATTGTTATCTGATAAGAAACATGATAACTGATAAGAATCTTATCAGAGATAGTTTCCTACTGTTTGAAAATTATGTAGAAGCACTTACTTATTTAATATTGTTAAAATTAAGTGTATTTCAGACTTTCATTTTTTCTGATAGCCGAGAGCCGTGCAAAGTTAGTTGTTCAAATAGTGTGAGTTCACGGAAGCACGCTGACCACGCCCTTAGGAGGCCGAATATGTAAAAATTTAAAATGTTTGTAATTTCAGCAATTTATATAAAAATGACTTGTAAAACATTTCAGGTTGATTGTACGTGCTAAAAAGGTGAATTCTGTGTTATTTTTATGTGAAAATTCCTGTGTATAAGTGAAATAATTATAGTTTTGTATAAGAAATTTAAAAGTGTTTTAAATAGTGAAATAAATAGAGAAAATGTAAATTAAACTATTGTATTAGTTAACATATGTATAAATTCAAGTGGGAAACATTGTTTTAACTTTCTGTGTTAAATATTTAAGAAGTTTGGATTTTGGATTTGTGATTAAAATAGGCATGTTTTGTTTTGTAAATTAAAGGATTTTTGTGATACGAAAAAAATAATATATATCATGGTGTAGATATTGTTTTGTGCTATCTAAATAGATAACTTGTATTTATGTATGACTTATGTGAATAAAGAAATTAAGTGAAACGTGAGAGAGTAATAGTACAAATTCATGTTGTTAAGTTGCACAGGCACGCGAATGGCGCGGCTCACTTTCGCGTATAGCTCTGGGGGTAGCTTAGTGAACGGGTTTTATTGCAATTCGTTCGGGGAAAATAGTTCGGGAAAATAGTTCGGGAAAATAGTTCGAGAATTAGTTCGGAAAAATAAGAAAATCCTTCGGGAAAAGTGAAAAACCAGCAGTCAAGAAGAAAAAGTGTAGGGAAGTGATAGGGAAAAGTGATTACTCTCTCACGGAACGGTTTGAAGATAATTGCTGTTTTATTCCCAAGTAATTCATCCCTAAAGTTATACAGTCCACATCGAAGAATTAAGGCGTCGGGACCGGGACGACTTCGGAAGACCCGTAATCCCCGTCTGAACCTACTTGCTGAAAAAGAAAGAGGTTATCGCCCTAGTGTGTTACTCCGTTGCGGAGATCACATACGTTGTTCCCGAACCCAACGTAGGCGTTATAGGAGGCCGGATCGAGAGAAGCCTCGATTCCTCCCTTCTGTTTCTTAATCGAAAGTCGAGTTCCGCTTGGTTCTTTTTCAATTGGACCTTCGGAGCCGGATCAGGAGGACCTTCCAAACCTGTTTCCTTTTCAAGTATATTTAAAATTTTAAGATAAATAACATATACCTATTAATAATAAATAATGAACCAAAATATATTTATTTCTCAATAAAACTAAGTAACACATACTTTAAGACAACAATAATAATACATTTAACTACATTTAGGCACACAATAAATAATAGATTTAGTGTTTTAAGATATGAATCAAAATAATACCTACCCAAAAAGTTGATGACATTACTTGGACATAATACACACTAAGCATTCAAATTATGACTGTATTTATTTTTGTTACTATAGCATAATATTATTATAGTAAGAGCAGAAAATAGTCTGCTATCCATAGATGCAAGCCCCATCAGTAATGTGAAACAATTTATATTATAATACTATGGATAAAACTGTATGATGTAATACAATATGCAACTGCGATGGTAATTGAAGTCCAATACAGAAACTGAGTGATAAAGCTTGATATGATATCTACATTCAAGCTTTATTTTAATCTAGTAAGCTTAAAGATTTTTATATTCTAGTGTAAGATATGATTAATTTATGTCTAATACAGAAGCTAAGTGATAAAGCTTGATATGATACCTACATACAAACTTTATCTTACTCTATTAAGTTTAAAAGTTTTTATATTCTAATTCTAATGCGAGACATACATATTACTAACCGTATTTTATATGTAAAATTCTTCTATTTTACTTTTGCAAATAATATTTTGATCATAATTAACTCTGATAAAGAAGAATAATGAAAGTATTCTTATTATGTACTTAGATTTAATTGAAAGTTTCTAAGGTTTTATTTCGATTTATTCATTGAATAATAATTAACGTTTTCGTCTGAAGAAGGGGGACGATGATAAAAAAGTAATCCATTACCACGTAATTTGTTTTAAATAGTAGGTACATAATTCCATATTAAATAATAACCATGATACCTACATTGTAAAATATAATATTATGAGTAAAAATAATAATAAAAAAATAAAAGAAAACATACTAGAGTTCACAGAATTACCATTAGCATTCACTTTTGCGGTTGTGTGATTATCCCACTTCTGAATTGTTAGTGCAACTACAATTACTATAGGTATTTATAAAAGATATTAGTTTATTAACATTTGGTAATTACTTCCAACTTAAATTATTAGTTTTGATATACTTATCATATTTTAAATACTCTGCGTTCTTAACAAGTACCTATCCGCCATTACAATCCTCCCCGATCATTCGTGTTTTCGCTTGATGACGCTCGAATGCCCGCCGGACAGCGCTCGCTCAAATCACTTCCTTTTATTCAGAATCATTTTAATTTGCGTAAATTCAGTGAAAATAATTATAATAAAAAGGAATAAAAATTATTGGATTCATAATATCAGATTTTTTGTAATATTTGCTAACACTATATAGCGAGAAACAGAAACCTCTGTAAGAGAGAGTCGTTTTTCCCTCATGGACCTCCGTAAGTGAGACTGCTACTTATCTATACCTCTATAAGCGACAGTCGAGCTTTGTTTATCTATATGATTTAGGAGACTATAACTACAATAAAAATACATACATACATAAAAGATACATCCATACAGTAACAAATGACAAAACAAATTACAAATTTAACATCTGCTATTTTATGACTCATTCTTAACTTTCGTGGAACTTCCTACCATTGTTTTTGTATTGTTTTCAATATTGTACCTATTCTATTTCGTAGAACTATATAACGTTGTTATTTTATCGCATTCTTTTTGAATGGACACGTGTACCTGTGTACCGTCATGTTTGTCGGACTTACTCAGTTTATAGTAAATCAATTGTGAATGAAAGTTCTGTTCCGCATTATGTCAAAACGGAAAATTAAAGTACTGTCATTAGGTGATAAACTTAAAGTAGTGAATGCGTTTGAAGTCCTAAATAAAATAAAATTACACAGTGCATGAATTTTTGTTTTGCTTTCGTAAGCATCTTGATACCTACACTTATAAAGTACTTATATGTCGGAATCTAATGAACGTAACATTTACTACATTCGTACTTGTTATTGCTGCTCTATAAGGGAGAAACGCTACCCTAAGTGGGTACCATGCATGGTATATATACCATACCATGCATTAGAGAGAAACTCGGGTTAGTGAGAAACCTCTATAAGCGGGAATGAGATTGTGCTCCCTTGAACTTTCGCTTATCCAGGTTTGACTGTATTGGCATTCTTTAGTTTACTACATCCATTTTCGTTACATCCATTCATCCAATACAGCCTATAAAAGTCCATTGTTCAAGATAGGCCTACCCCATAAATTGTCTCATAGAGGAAATTTTACCATAACTACCACCATTGGCAAGCGGATTGACAACCATAGTTTTTATAATTTTAAGTTGTCATTAGAAAGATGGTTCTGCTCATCTCCAGTTTCAGCATTTCTCTGGTGCCTTTTCCAACAACCACAGGACAATAATATGGAGTCGAGAATATTCTCACAGCACCACTAACGCTATGTCTGTTTAAAAGCATAAACATGAACCATTATAATGCCACGTAAATCCGCTAAACAGCTTTCAGCAGTTTTTAGTGCCTTAGAGTCTAAAATAGCATAAGTAGTAAGATGATGCCTAATGCTGCTTAATAGCATAAACTTGTACCATTATCATACACCGTAAATTCCTTATACAGCTTTGAGCTGTTTTAGTGACCTTTGTTGTGTAATGGCATTTAAGTGGCAATTAAAATCCTGGTACTTCTGAACAATATAGAGTCTACTTAAATTTTTAAGGATCAACTGAGTTCTATTGTACAGCCAACAGTTCTGTAATAAAATACACGTGAGTTATTTTAATGCATAAAACTGTGTTATTCATTTTACTGTATTCGTAAAACCATTTGTCGGCAAAATTGCAGGGGAAAGCAACATATTATGCACATGTTTTGTTGATCATATAATTTTTTATCGTAGCGTTCAAGCAATGGCACTATTTCAGTCTACATCAAGTCTACTAGTATACCGGTGAATCCATATCATCATCATCATTTTCGTTACAGACCTTTACAAGCCCACTGCTGAACATAGGCCTTCCCCAAGGAATGCCACAAAGCACGGTCTTGAGCCACCTGCATCCATCGACTTCCTGCATGTCTTACCAGGTCGTCAATCCATATAGTGGGGGTTCGCCCTAAACTCCGTCTAAATGTTGACCAGACCAACCAGACTGCTACTCGGGAACCTTTTTTCCTATCGGTTGTCGGTTCTTCGAGCTATATGGCCGGCCCATGGGCACTTCAGCTTACTAATCCGTTGGACTATGTCAGCCACTTTGGTTCTACGGCGGATATCCTCATTTCTAACCTTATAACGCAGAGAAAACCTGAGCATAGCTCGCTGAGCGATCCTGAACTTCTTCATACGACCAGCAGTGAAGGACCACGTCTCAGATCCATAAGTCATCACTGGCAACACGCACTCGTTGTACGATCTTGTTTTTAGGTTTTAAGGTATACCTGACGAGAAGATATGTCGTTATTTACCGAACGCTGCCCGGCCTAGTTGAATCCGTCGATTGACCTCTCGGTCGAAGTTGCACTTACCTAGTCGGATCATTTGTCCCAGGTAAACGTATTCGTCAACTATTTAATGCTCCCAACAACTACAGGCGTAGGTGTGACATGGACGTTACACAAGATTTTTGTTTTATCCATGTTCATCTTAAACCTTTTGGGAGACACTATTGAAACCTAAATTGACCATAGTGCTTACGTCCTCAAGCAATTTTGCGATAAGTACTACATCGTTGGCAAATCGAAGGTGAGTGATGTACTCGCCATTGACGTTAATACCGTATCGTTTCCAGTTCAGTAGCTTGAAAACGTCTTAGAATGTAACGGTGGAGAGTTTCGGGTATATAACCTCACCCTGTCTCACACCTCACTGTAGTAGAACCAGAGTACGAAACCTATTCAAGGTTTCATACTCTGGTTTTGTACTCGTATAGCCATCGTAGCCCTATTGTACAAACACTTCAGCACTTCGATACATACAGTCAACTTGGTACCGCTAAACGAAATGTAGCACCGCCCAACCTTCGACAGAATCAAAGGCTTTCTCATAGTCCACATACGCAAAGCAAAGCGGCATATTGTATTCTTCGGTCTTCTGTAAAATATGTGGTCTATGGTACTGAAGCCTTTTTTGAAAACTAGATTGCTCCGGTGGCTGAAAGTCGTCGAGTCTGCGTGCGAGACGATTCGTAATGACCCTCCAAAACAGCATGTAGACGCGTCTCAGAAGAGAAATCGGTCTGTAGTTTTTCAAGGGAGCGTTGTCACCTTTCTTGAAGTCTCGGACCATACAAGACAACCACTTATGATGCTACAATTACAAGTTTAAACTTACGTAATGAGGAAACTTCTTTAAGCTAATTTTTCCGAAGAGGTGAGGTTTTCACACTTGATAGAGGATTTAGGGATGTAATTAATGAACTGCAACTGAAAGTTGTGTTGAGATATGATGAATAATACTATCGCTGATAACGTACCTTCCTGAATTGGACATGTTAACAGTCGTACTTATCACACGTATTTATTGATTAGCAGAGATGATGCTGTGGCCAATACATTAGGAATCATAGTAGGTTATTGCTGCAGCTGCCTTGACAGTAAGCCAACAGTAGGCTGCTGTGCTCATATAATTATGGTGTGGTATGTGAGCTGGCGGTATAATGACGTAACTGCGCGGGCAACGGCTTTAGATGATTTTTTTTAGGATTATGATTAATGATTTAAATAAATGTATTTTAAATAAATATTTTTGACTTTACATCGCTATTAAAAACCCAAATGGACTTAATAATAATAATAATAATAAACACTCACGCCTGTCACCCAAAGACAGAGACTACGGACAGAGACTACGGACTTCCATTTGTCATGTTTTTAACAACAGAGCGGCTTCGCACATAAGGAATGATTTTAGAATCTCTTGTGCCATAATTAATAAGTTTCTTGTTGTTGAAGAAGAGCCACCAGAAGTCTTGGAATATGTAAGCATTGCCAAATGGATTTGTTTGTCTTATTTTTTCTATCACTTACCTAATCGATTCACATGAGCTTGAGCAATAGTGTCTGTCATGAATTGTATCTAATCTTAGATCATTAAAGTATTCGAGACGCTCTCTAGACTCAACGAGCGTTTTTTTAGATCTGAGTGGTTACCCTTATGATGAATTATTGATATTGGTATGGTAGTGGGATCACGGTGTCATCCAATTATATAATACCTTTAGATACGCTACCCACTCACAGTATTGGCAATATGTATAAAGATCGGGCAAATATCCTTGTTTCGGTCACGCATCCAATGGCGCGGATATATATGTTGATATAACTCGTAATTCTTAGTAATATTAGAAGATTACTCCTTTTAGAGGAATAATGTTCGTCCAAGGTGTCTATATAAAACAGGTCGTTGGAAACGTCGAAAAAAGACACAGTTTTTAGGTTATTTTTGATTTTATAAAATAACTCCAAAACACTTTTTTTTTAAAAAGGAGTTTTGCAGTTAACATGATCAATGTAGTCTATAAAAAATAAATTCGATTTTGATGCAGCATGGTACCGGATTCCATACATGTATGAGCATCATAATGTTAAGAAACAATAAATGATTTAGTGGGATGTTTTTCTTGCGTCGCCAACAAATATAATCTTTGGTTACAGAACAAATTAAAACACATTTCTAATTTATTTATTTTTTATTTCATTATTCCATATTGCCGGTTTTGAATTATATAAATATTATATTTTACATCAATTTGTCGCCTTTTCTACAGGGTTATGAAGTTGTGTCAATAAGGCCAGTCACCTGCGCGGCTAGATGCAGTGTCGGCTTGTATAACCGAGATCCTTGGCTTGAATCCATCTTCATCAACCTCGTACTCTACCACCTGGAAAGAACAGAATACACGTCATGAAAATATATTAATTTAACCACGTTTTCACCATGTCACTTTCTATTTTTGCAATTCAAATTTCGAACACTTCCCGATGGCCTAGCGACTTGAAATTTTGATCATAGCTCAGAATCAGAAATTGTAGGTGAAAAACGTTGTATATTAATTTTTAGGACAAAGTTTAAAAATATACTTGTTAGTACACTTTCGTTCGTTGACAAATTATAGCAACTAGCAAATGTAGTCCAAAGATAAAAAGTAAGACACACGTGTCCATACACGGCACAGGTGTCCATGATGAAGGAAAACATCGTTCCTCACGATGTTTTCCTTCATCGTGGACACCTGTGCCGTGAGCACGTAGTAAATTAACGCTTAAAATTGCTCGCGTACTGTGAAAATTTACATATTGTATTTCAGTGTGTCTTACTACACTAAAATACAATAGTATTCGCATTTGTGTTTGCAGAAATAGATAGGTGGAATTTACTCGGGTTCCAAAGCAGTAGAGCTGATGAAGATGATTTCAACGTACCTGTTTGGCTCTATCAGGAAGTACGACAAAGTACGCCCCTTCTGCTTTATCGTCCTGCCGGTTTTACGCGTGGTGTCAAAGTCACTTCCGCTTTCGTAGTCGCTCACTTTGTAGGAGAACTCGTAGTTCGCTGGTTCCTGTGTGTTTTGATTGGTAAGTTTGAATAATAGAACGCGTAGTAAAGTGTAATAATATCCAGTACCCCATCTCGTCCCGTGGGTGTCGCAAGAGGTGAGACAGAAATACAAAGGCAACAGCGTCTTCCTAATAACGACTAGAAAATAAAATAAACTGCGGTTACCAACCTGCCCACCAAGCGTGGCAACTGTGGCAAATGTCCCCGTTATCAGGTAACCTATGGAGTGACCCCCCCCCCCCGGGTATGTTCAGCAGTGATCTTCGATAGTCTTTATTGAATGAATAATTAATGGCATTGATACATTTAGTAGTATTTATCAATTGCCTTAAGTTGCGTGTTTGTGCAAAATGCAGCGCTAGTCGTTATTTGTGACGTTTTTAGGAGCTCTCTACTTCTTACTAAAATGATATATCAACTAATAAAAAAAACCTATTACATTTCTACACAATCTAGATTCCATAATAATCAATTTTTTACAGGAGTAAATACTTGATGAATCTTCCTACAACTAAACCACAGAAATGCGAATTAATTATTAATAAAAAATTATTATATAAAATTATTGATGACATATATCTCATAAAGTAAACATTATTACACGTCTCATAAGCGAAGCGTTGAAGTTGTGCTCTACTATCACCTAATGGTGTTAAGTAAAGTCACTTAATACGTAAGTAACATCATGTATTTTATTAACTACATAAAATATCATAAATCTAAACAAGGTCATAGATATTCATAATAATAACAATGTACATTTTAGACACACAAAAAACAAGGTATGACAATAATTATTATTACTCACAATTTATCTTCCGTGTACGTATTCTCTACTCAACGGTTTTAGTAATACTGCCGCTTGTCGCTGCCGCTCAAACCGTCGACATCTGTCTTTTATAGGCTCCTAATTTAACAGTGCTGAACTACAGATGGCGTTGCTTGTGTGGTTTCCGTTACAAGATTTTATAAAATTGGATATTAAGCCGTAAGTTTTTACATTATAAAACATTATTTATATTTCTTATAATTATCTTAAACAGTTTTACATTCTAGTTATAAATGTAAGCAAAAATGAATAACTAGACACAATCTAATACATTAATGTACCCGTAGACTTTATAGGATGAAAATAATTAATTACCCGCCATGTTAGTTACAACAATATAAATTATTAAAATACGCTAACGATGGAAATCCAGTAATTTACTGAGCTAAAAATTTCTTCATTTTTTAACTACCGCACTTTAAGAATAATGAAAATACACATATATCGAGAAAAATCACTCGTTTTCATGATTGTATTATTTTTAAAAGTATTTTTTTGTTTTTAGTGTGAAAACAAACTGATTGAAAAAAACTATCGAGGATGCCCGGAAGTCTATATTAATCGTAGTCGTTAGAATTAATGTATCAAAATAATTCTTTTTTTTTATTAGGTTTAGAATCTCAACGCACAGGTTCCTTTTGAAAATCACTGAGTAATTTGTTCTTGTTTAATTGTAATTAATGACAATGTAAAAAACAACTGGTACTTTTCTACAAAAAAATATTCTCATGGATCTCTTCTTTCGTCTCAAATATAGAAAAAGAGATATTTTTCTTTTATATAATCAAATGAGATTATAAGGCGTGCACTTTTGGACTTTCCAAACTTTTTTATTTTACGATTGCCACTAATGGATAGGCAATTTATTAATGAAAATTTTGATCTATTTAATTTTTTCAAAAGATAAATATTCGATTTTATAACGAAAATATTTCAAAACTATGTGCGCGATATATTATTGTAGAGAGAGCGCGTGGAATCTATAGGAGCTCCTTAATTGGACTCCCCTTTAGATTGTCTTGTAGGCTTTTGCTTTAGTTGCCACGCTTGCAAGGCGGAATGGCAAAAGAAAAATGCTGCTGCCTATATGTTTCAGTTTCCCTCTATCCCCACTTACGACACCTACGTGATGAGATGAGTTAGCGGATTTTCTTACCCCGCTGTTTTACGCTTCGATATCCTTGTGCTTGCTTACTTGTAATATTTCGTTTACTTCACTTTGTAGTTCTTACCTGATTAAGCAATTCTAAAGAATTTCTTGCAAAGCTTTCGTAGCTCTGATCAGAGTATCTGTCTAGGTTTCTTGAAGCCCCGTACTGCAGCGAGAGCATGGCGGTACGAAATGATGGTGCACCGTATTCCCGAGATGATGATCTGTTAAACCCAAGATGAATGTTATCTCTTGTGTACTGGCCTGGTTTATTAAGAATCACCAGTCTGTCCAAAGTATTGGACATAATTTTTTTGGGGTGGTGTGACATACAAGCACACAGTCCATCTGATGGTAAGTGGTTGCAATTGCCCATAGTCATTTACATCTACCCTCGATTACGAATAAAAATGCAGATGCGGTGTCATCCGTGAGGACTAATATGAAATGTCTCGTTTCCAGTAAAAAGGGTTAATGAAATTGACGTTTATTTATTAAAATTTCTTGTCGGCATTCGATGACTACAAAGTTCCTGTAACGGATACAAGAGGAGGCTACAAGGATATGCCACACGTCATAGAGAAGAAACCTTCCGCGAACCCTAACACTGATCCATGTCCGCGCTGCAAGAAAATTGGACATTTAGTACGTAACTGCCCATTGCCTGACCAACGCAGCTGCTACAAATGCGGAGTTCGAGGTCACATTGCTCCACGTTGCCCGTCAAATCCTAGATATATACCTGCCCCGAAATCAGGTAGTGTGAAAGAAATAAATTTACTTCAGAACTACAACGATGTTTACAAAAAGACTGCAAAGATCAACGGTGCTTTCGTGAAATCGTACATCGATACGGGCAGTCAAGTAAATGTGCTCACGAGTGAAGTAGCTACTCTCCTGGGTCTCGAAGCTAAGCCTGTCTCCATTATTTTGAAGGGATTCTCTGGCGGTTGCATAAATAGTAACAGCGAAGTCGAGTTTGAGCTTGAAATTGATAACCGGCATATGACCTGTAACGCATACCTAACCGAGGCCAAAATGAGCGGCGTAAATCTTTTGATCGGGCAACCGGTTATAAACAGTGAAGGTGTGTCATTAGTTGTACACGAAGGCAAAGCTACACTTCAGAAGGAGCTCAATTTCCTGTCAAATCTAGATGTTACTGAAGCTAGCAGCAGATTTCGTGTCGTCACTGCTGCAAGTGAACGTTTACCACCAGGTATCTCAATTATCAAGGTTAAAATTATTGGCAATACGGCCAGTAATTACGTACTAACACCTGCGAGACATTTCGAGTTCCAAGAAATATCATTCTCCCTGCCAGCAACACTTCTACGAGGAAATGAAGGCTACCTCAAGGTCGTCAACAATGGAACCAAGGACATCACCTGGAAGGAAGGAACCATTCTACTTCGTGCCGAGAGCTGCCAGGAACCAAGCATAAATAACTAGGTCAGTCAACATGCCAATATTTGCAAAATGCCATATACCAAATGTATTTCACAATTGAGTGCCTTGGGTATAGATAATTATGCCATTGGTGGGGTAGACTTAGATAAAATCAGGGTAGGCCCAATAAGTATATCTGATCGGAATCAATTAATCGGTTTGTTGTCTCGATATAGTTATTGTTTTGCTGGCTGCACTAAGGAGTTGGGATGTACGGATTTAGGTCAAATGCGCATTAGATTATCCAATAATGAACCAGTACACCGTAGGCCTTATAGATTAGCACATCACGAACAAGAGATGGTTAAACTAAAAATTAATGAGCTATTAGAGGCGGGCATTATAAAAGAATCCGAATCAGATTATGCTTCTCCTATTGTTCTAGTTAAGAAGAAGAACGGAGATAGTCGTCTATGTGTCGATTATCGAGCACTTAATGCTTTAACTATCCGCGATAGATATCCATTACCTAATATCGATGAGCAAATTTCTAAATTATCTGGTAAGATATACTTCACCAGTCTTGATTTAGCCCAAGGGTACAATCAGCTTAGCATTCATCCTGAAGATACACACAGAACAGCCTTTGTCACTCCGCAAGGACATTATGAATATAATAGAGTTCCTTTCGGTCTCGCCAACGGTCCCTCAGTGTTTATGCGTTTAATAAACAAGGTCGTAGATAGTTTAGAAAATTCCAATGTAAATCATTTAGATAAAAATAATTCCAATAATTTCATCAAACGACCGTCAGAAGTATTAGCATTCCTCGACGATCTCTTACTACCGTCAGTCGATGTTCAAACAGGTTTAGACTTATTGGATAAGGTTCTAAACATATTGCAAACGGAGAATTTAAAATTAAATATGAGCAAATGTTCATTTTTACAAAATAGGATTTCTTATTTAGGTTATGAAATATCCTGTGATGGCATTCAACCGGGTGAATTTAAGTTGGCAGCGTTGTCTCAATTTCCCGTTCCAAGTAATGTACATGAAGTGCGTCAGTTTATTGGTCTATGTAGTTATTTTAGGAAGTTCATCCATAACTTTGCAATAATAGCTCGTCCGCTTACCGAACTAACAAAAAAAAATACGATGTGGGTATGGGGCGAATCACAAAAATCTAGTTTTGAGAATTTAAAAAATAAATTATGTAATAAGCCAGTGTTAGCGATATACGATCCTAGTTTGCCAACAGAAATCCACACGGATGCATGCAAGTTAGGTATCGCAGGTATTCTTTTAAAAAAACAGATTGACGGTAGTTTCCACCCTGTCTTGTATTTTAGTCGCGTCACCAGTCGGGAAGACAGTGTTTATCACAGCTATGAGCTCGAAACGCTTGCAGTGGTGGAATCGTTACGAAGGTTTCGTATATATGTGTTAGGTAAAAACGTCCGTGTAGTTACAGACTGTACTGCAGTACGCGATACAATGACTAAACGTGATCTTATTCCACGCATTGCTCGCTGGTGGCTTTTAATTCAAGACTATGATATTACTATTGACTATAGACTGGGTGAGCGTATGAAACACATAGACGCCTTAAGTAGGAATCCGATAGATGCCGTGAATGTGTACCGTTTAGAAGTAAACGATTGGTTTAGAACAGTACAAGATCAAGATGAAAAGTCGAAACGTATTATTGATTTACTGCAAAGTGGATGCAAAGATAGGAATATAGTGAATAATTATGTAATCGTTGATGGTAGGCTTTATCGTAAAACTCTTTACGGTACCCGATTAGTTGTGCCTAACTTCGCGAGATGGAAAATATTACAAATGCACCATGACGATATTGGCCATGTAGGATTAAAACGATGCTCAGAACTTATAAAAAATGATTTCCGGTTTCCAAAAATGTCCCGATTTATACGAAAATATGTGACATCATGTTCACATTGTGCATACGGTAAAGGGGAATACGGTAGGAAAGAAGGCAAATTACATCCAATTCCAAAACCTCCCGAACCAATGAAAATTGTACATATCGATCATTTGGGCCCCTTTAGTAAAACAAAAAAAGGGTACCAGTACATGTTAGTATTGACAGATGCCTTCTCTAAATTTGTTGTATCTGAGCCTACGCGTACCGTCAATTCTATAGAGACAATCAGAGTTTTAAAGCGAATATTTAGTTTATTCGGTTTTCCAGACCACGTAGTTTCCGATCATGGTAAGGCCTTTACGAGTAGACATTTCAAGAACTTTGCAACAGAAAAGCAGTTTAAACACACGTTAACAACTATTTCGTGTCCTAGGTCTAATGGGCAGGTAGAACGCACTAATCGCACAATTCTCGATGCGTTGACAGCCACGGAACCGAGCGAGGCCTCTCATAATTGGGACAACAGTTTACCAAATGTGATATGGGGTATCAATAATACTATTAATGACACAACAGGTTATAAGCCATACGATTTAATGTTTGCTCGCGTAGGTAGGTCAGTATGTTATGTCTCCGTCCCAGATCGAGTTTCTGAGCCAGTGCAATCTAGACGCGATAGGGCTACTAATCGGATTAGAATAGCTAGCAAGAAAATGAAACGTAATTTTGATAAGAGGCGTAAAAATAGTAAGATTTACAAAAAAGGTGTGTAGAACTTTTATAGAATAATATTCACTACACTTAACACTGGCTCACTATAACACCAAGTCCTGCTGGGTACACGTCTTACCTCGGAGCACTCCCCAAGGCAACTGCCCGCCGGCACTCAGTGCAACAACCGAATGACGTGTTACCCCCCACTACTTGTGTATATGAGACAGTGTATTGAATCTATTGTATAGACACAACACTACATCCCTTCCTTACGAAGGAATTTTTTTTTTTACTCAAATAAAATACATTTTTAATCCAAATAACATTTAAATAATGGACTTATTTCTTGAATCAATACAAAATCAAAAATAAATTTAACTTAATTTGTATCGTTATGATCTTCCCTTTCATGACCTTCTGAGGATGATGTGGTCTCATCACGGATAGAGTTCCATATTCCATCTATTTTCTTTAAATGCGTAACATTTCTCCGTAATCTTTGTCCGGTCTCTTCATTTCTCACTGTGATATCTCCACCTACCGATTTCTCTACAACGTGCGGGGTAGGGCTGAAGTTAGCAGTTAGTTTGTTTGGTCTTTCCATATGTTTTAAATAAACTTTATCTCCTTCTATTATTTCAGAATTTTTTTGCTCTTCTTTTCCGGTCTCCATATTCTTTACCTTTTTCCTTTTGTAGTTTATCTCGGTCCCTAATTTTCTGAATAGTTTTCTTCGCTATTGATATTTTTTAACATAGGTATTTTGTCTCTGTTTTGACGATTAAAGAAAAGTTCTGATTGTGATTTCCCTGTTACTGAATGTGGAGTAGAATTATACATCATCAGGTATTCATACAAGGTCTCTTTCAAATCTTTTTTTTCAAGTTGACTGATTCTTAGTCGTTTTAATATGTCACGATTTTGGCGCTCTACTTCGCCATTCATCTGGGGCCAATATGGTATAGAATTTAATAATTTAATATCACACTCAGAACAAAAGCTTTTAAATTCTTCACTAATAAATTGACGCCCATTATCTGCACTAATTGAAACTGGGTAGCCGAGGCGACTAAATATCTCTTTTAAATTTTTTATTATTTGTACACTATTGATGATTTTGGTTATCTTGATTTCTTTGTAACGACTGAAATAGTCAATTACTACCAGAAGGTAATCGTTGCTTGGTAGTGGTCCTAACAAATCCATTGCGATGTCGACCCATGGTGCTGATGGAAGTTCCCGCCGTTTCATAGGTACATGTGGATTTGGCAGTCCCACAAGAGTGCACCCTTTGCAGCTCTTGACTAACATCTCGACATCTTTATCAATCTTTGGCCACCAGACTTTAGCTCTTAAGCGTTCTTTCATGGACACGATCCCAGGGTGACCTTCATGGGCTGCCACTAATACTTGTTTCCTTAATTTGTTTGGAATTACAATTCTATTTCCTCTCAAGAGAATATTGTCATAAAAACAAAGTTCATTTTCAAAAATTTTAAAGTTCTTAATTGACTCATCCCACTGATTTTTATGGAGTCCATTTCTTACGTTCGTTATTTCTAAGTCGCTTTCAGAGTATGCAATTATATCTCGCATAGAAATAGCATGTGGTTTTGCTAATTGTACTATTTGGCATACATAGTAATCCTGTATAGATTGTACATGTGTTCCCCTGCATAATCGTGATAGTGGATCTGCAATGTTTGTATTTCCTGGCTTATATTTTATCTTATATCTGTAAGCCTGTAATTGCAATACCCATCTTTCGACGCGGGCACATGGCTTTGACTTAGGACTAAATAGGAATTCCATGGCTTATGGTCAGTGATCAAATCAAATTCTTTTCCGAACAGAAACGTGTTAAAGTGTTCGATAGCCCAAACAAGAGCAAGGGCTTCCTTCTCCGTTTGGCTGTATTTTCGTTCACAATTTGTTAAAGTCCGATTCCAATGATTCTGGAACCCCTTTCATCAGTTTGTACCAAAACAGCTCCTAATCCAACATGGCTCGCATCTGCTATAACTTGGGTCTTGTCTTTGACGTCATAATATCCTAAGGTTTCTATTTTTGTTAACTTTTCTTTGAGACACCTAAATGCATGGTCCTGTTTTTCTGTCCAGTATTTTTCTATGTTAGCCTTTTTTCCTAATTTCCTCCTAAGTAATTCTTTTAATGGTTCGTTAATTGTAGCTAATTTAGGAATCCATTTATTTATGTAATTCACTAAACCAAGAAAACTTTGTAACTCATCAATTGTTTTTGGTACTCTAAATTCGGTTATACTTTTGATATATTTAGGTAGAGGTGTTACCCCATCTGGTGTTAATTCGTGTCCTAGAAATTTAACTTTTTGCACTTTATACAAACATTTATCTTTATTGAGCAGGACATTATTTTTATTTAAAACATCCAATACTTGTGATAGTCGCAAATCATGTTCTTCTTCACTGCTGCCCCAAATTAAAATGTCATCGATAAAGTTGATAACACCTTCACATTTAATTACCATTTTTTCTAAGATTTTTTGGAACAACTCTGGTGCACATGTGACTCCAAACATAAGTCTTTTATATCTGTAAAGTCCACTAGAAGTTACAAAGGTGGTTAAATATCTAGAGTTGGGATGCAGCTCAACTTGATGGAAAGCATTTTTAATATCTAGTTTTGAAAAATACTTTGCTTTTCTTATTTTCGGCAGCAAGTGGTCCATACTAGGCAATGGATGGTTTTCTCTGAGAATTGCTGTATTAGCTCGCCTCATGTCGACACACAGGCGTATATCTCCATTATCTTTTAATATTGGTACAATAGGCGACACCCATAAAGATGGTTCATTTACTTCTTCAATAATATCGGCATCTAATAACTCCTTTATCTTCCTTTTTATATTTTCCTCGATTGGAATAGGTATTCTACGATAAGGCTGAATTACAGGTTTTATGGATTTATTGATCGGAATCTGCACTAAAACATCTTTAAATTTTGGAAACGGCTTGATTAGTGCTTGATCAACGTGGTTAATGCCAACGCCCACTTTTAAAACTCCTAAGCGCATTGCTGAATCTTTTCCTAATAAATTCCTGGATCCGTTTTGTATGACATAAATAGTGCAGGGATCAGTTTTTCCATTTGTTCTAATTTCAGTTTTCTCCCACTTCGAAGTATAGTCTCTACTCTTACTTGTGACTGAATTTATCTCGCTGGCCTTTTCTTTCCGTTCATAGCTTTCTAGTTGATAGTCTACTACCTCTAATGTCTTTGCTTCTATGACCACCTTGTCTAATGTCACTGCATCCCCCATTGTTAAGATCTTTTTCCTGAGCTCTACAGATGTACATCTTTCTATTATTTGATCGATAATATGATCATCTGGATTGTCAAATTTGCATTTTTTAGCTTGATCCCTCAATTTTAAAAGAAATTTTTCAAAATGTTCACTATCTTCTTGTTTAATTGAACGAAAAATATGTCTTTCGTAAGTCTTGTTTTGTTTAGGGAGGAATTAGTTATCGAGCTTTTTTATGGCCAGTTCACAACTATCTACTCCTTCCTGTACTGCGCTAGTGTCTGGCAAGTTGTAAAATATATCCTGAAGCCCGGTTCCGCCTAACAATAGCAATGTTGCTCTCTTTTTATTCGGACATTGTATATCGGCTGCTTCGAGATAAATTCTTAGGGATCTTTTCCATTTCTCCCATCGTAAGCCTACTGACGTGCTGTCTCCATCTAGCTCTAGTTTTTCCGGTGCCGGTAACAAATTTGACATCCCGAATCGGTGGATACCTGAAAATAATTGCAATTATCTCCAATTTAATGGTGATCAATATCTCCAATTTAATGGTGATCAATATCTCCAATTTAATGGTGATCAATATCTCCAATTTAATGGTGATCAATATCTCCAATTTAATGGAAATCAATATCTCCAATTTAATGGAAATCAATATCTCCAATTTAATGGTGATCAATATCTCCAATTTAATGGTGATCAATATCTCCAATTTAATGGAAATCAATATCTCCAATTTAATGGAAATCAATATCTCCAATTTAATGGTGATCAATATCTCCAATTTAATGGAAATCAATATCTCCAATTTAATGGAAATCAGTATCGCCAATTTAATGGAAATCAATATCTCCAATCTAATGGAAAACAGTATTTCCAATTTAATGGAAATCAATATTTTCAATTTAATGGAAATCAATATCTCCACTTTATTTGCGAAACGATACGAACGATATGAGTGTAGTAATTGCATTAGCGTTTACTATAACTAAGTACCCGGGTATTTAAATTCACAGACTAAAAATGTGATATGTAATCAGACACAAATGAAAGTTTTTTATTGCAATTTAAATATATATATATATATATATATATATATATATATATATATATATATATATATATATATATATATATATATGATAAATTCTTCCCTTTTAATTTTAAAGAAGCTAAGATTTATACTTTAATGAATATATTATTTAAAAATTCTCAAGCCCGGAAGTAATTCTTAGTAATATTGAATATTTTATTTGTTCACCCTCTTTTCTTTTTTGTAAAAGATAATTGAAATTGTCTTTCGTTATAAATGACTATCATTTAATTTATACCTATTTCTTTTACCTCGTCGCCACTTGTAGAACTTTTATAGAATAATATTCACTACACTTAACACTGGCTCACTATAACACCAAGTTCTGCTGGGTACACGTCTTACCTCGGAGCACTCCCCAAGGCAACTGCCCGCCGGCACTCAGTGCAACAACCGAATGACGTGTTACCCCCCACTACTTGTGTATATGAGACAGTGTATTGAATCTATTGTATAGACACAACACTACAAGGTGATTACGTACTTTGGCGCCAGGCGCCGACTACTAGCTGCAATAGGGTAAATTCTACGTTAGATGATATGTATTCCGGCCCATATGTGATAATTAAGGAGCTAGGTAACGATCGATATAAACTAAGAAGTATAAAAGGTCTTAGAGGATACAAGAAGTTTACAGGCCTAGTATCCGCTGATTCCTTACGACCATATCGTAGCGTTGCCTATATGTCCAATAGCGCCAGTAGTGTGGATGAACAATTGGAAACCGAAGATCTCTTAGACCTTCTTGAGAGCTAGATCAAAATTCACTTCTCCGTAATTACACTTGTTTCTTGAGCTGACTTGTAATCATAGTTTTGTTGCTTCCATTGTGGGAGCAATTGTTACAGGATGGCCGAGTGTAACGCTAGATATCGCTAGCTAGCCGTTAAGCCGGCTGTCAAGCCCGCTACGCCCTGCCGTTACGTCACTTCTCCACCACGTGATCCCTGCCCCGCCAAATTGCGAGTCGGGGGAGGTGAAGTAACCGCCAGCCAGCGAATGCTATTAAAGCCAGAAGCGATGATTTTGTACATTCAATATGTAATAATAATTGTAAGGGAACACTCTGCCCGAATAAAAGTACAAATCAGTTTGCGTTTATCTTTTAATCACACTTATTATACACCGTCGTTTACAATAGATTATAAATAATACTTATTGAAAGTCACTTTTTTAATTTACCACTGATTCGGAAAAAAAACCTCTGTCCTGAGAAGAACCAGCAAGAAACCCAGCGGGATGTTTTTTAAATAACATATTACAATCATGTATGTTACAATTAAAGACACAATAAATTAGAAACAGCTTGGTAGCGATCACCCTACCCAGGGGTTATTATCATCCACATCTGAAGTGTATAAGAGATGTAGAGAAATGTAGAAGAACCGCAGTATAATAACAAGCCATGAGGTATTCCATTTATGTTGGTTGCAGGTGAACATCTGATTGCTGCCACGTTCCATCAGGTAGACTGTAAGTTTGTTTTTCAATTCAATTTTTATAGAAGAGTGGTGACAAACGAGCACACGTTCCACCTGATGGCAAATGGGTGCTGTAGCCCATGGACATATACATCTGTATCCGATAATCAATCATAACGTAGATGCATTGTCACTTCTAAGGACTAAAGCCTCATTTACGTTCAGCCCCTGCCACTGCTCCTCGCGCTGCCGGCAATACTTCGCTAAATACTGCCGTAGCAGGATCGCGGGAAGTGTGTGTTCACACTCTGCCCTACCACTCACATCGCTTTCGGCTTTCGACTATGGCAGACGTCGAAATTATTACAGCGACCGCGCTGTGTCTTCTTGCAATACAAAATTATGTTAATAATTTAAAAATATATCAAGTTCAAAAGAAGATAGAAAGTTAGATAGAAAATTTATTTGCCTAAAAACATGGTACGTAAGATGATCAATGACGTGGAACTGACATGTTTTGCCATAATTGGCATGCAAAAATGATATGAAATACAGCTAATTACACAAACCCAATGTTACATTTTAAAATTATTGCATTGCTTAAAAGCTAGGTACAAACAATCTTTTTGAATTCAAATATTATGTTGAATTCTTATACAGTAAATTGTTCATAAATTATTAATTAAATTATTACATTATTGTATCATAAATAATATTAAATATTATATGATATTAGTTAAGCTATTATTATTTTAATAATTACACTACGGTATAAACTAATTCGTAATTTTAATTACAATAAAATTATAATTTAAAAATCTCAGGCTATTATGCAAATATTACCTTTTAACCTATTTTACATTTTAATTAATAAGTAATCAATATGAGTTACTAATCGTTTTTAGAAATAAAATGTCAATGTTTATTAATTCCTTAAACTGAATTTTATATTAATATAATAAATTTGACGAATTTATAATTAATTATGTACATAGGTACTATGTTATCTCAAAAAGAAAATTCGTATTCGTAGAAGATGATGATTTGTTGTTTTTGGCCTTGAAATCCCATATAGTTTTTTCTGATTCCAGCAGTTCTAAAAACTTTATTGTATTTTCATTATTCCACTCGAAAGGCATTTTGGTAGATCGTGTTTATTCAATAACAAGACGGTACGCACGTCCGTTCATCCAGACGCTTGTCGCGAAGTGAGCGATGGAGCTGAATGTGAACACTCACTGCCGCTCGCGCTGCCCGTCCTTTGACTTCTGAACGAAAAACCGACATTTCGGGCAGTGGCAACGGCAGCGGCAGTGACAGCGCGAGTAGCCTGTTTACATACTGCCCTGCTCACTGCCCTGCTCACTTCCCTGCCCAACAGGGCTAAATGTAAATGGGGCATAAGATAGAAAGTCTTGTTCCCAGTAAAGAAATAATTAACATTCACAACCTCTTACAATGCTGACTGTCTTACTATAAAGTTAAAGTTACAGCCTACATACGTCCTACGTATGTGGGACGTATATAGGCTGTAAGAGAAATGAGAGAACTCTACACGCCTTTGAAATATTTTTTTGTTTCTCAGACATGCAGGTGCCCACGGCACAGGTGTCCACGATGAAGGAAAACATCGTTCCTTACGATGTTTTCCTTCATCGTGGACACCTGTGCCGTGAGCACGTAGTAAATCAACGCTTAAAATTGCTCGCGTACTGTGAAAATTTATATATTGTATTTCAGTGTGTCTTACTACACTAAAATACAATAGTATTCGCATTTGTGTTTGCAGAAATAGATAGGTGGAATTTACTCAGGTTCCAAAGCAGTAGAGCTGATGAAGATGATTTCAACGTACCTGTTTGGTTCTATCAGGAAGTACGACAAAGTACGCCCCTTCTGCTTTATCGTCCTGCCGGTTTTCCGCGTGGTGTCAAAGTCACTTCCGCTTTAGTCGCTCACTTTGTAGGAGAACTCGTAGTTCGCTGGTTCCTGTGTGTTTTGATTGGTAAGTTTGAATAATAGAAAGCGTAGTAAAGTGTAAGAATATCCAGTACCCCATCTCGTCCCGTGGGTGTCGCAAGAGGTGAGACAGAAATACAAAGGCAACAGCGTCTTCCTAATAACGACTAGAAAATAAAGTAAACTGCGGTTACCAACCTGCCCACCAAGCGTGGCAACTGTGGCAAATGTCCCCCTTATCAGGTAACCTATGGAGTGACCCCCCCCCCCGGGTATGTTCAGCAGTGATCTTCGATAGTCTTTATTGAATGAAAAATTAATGGCATTGATACATTTAGTAGTATTTATCAATTGCCTTATGTTGCGTGTTTGTGTAAAATGCAGCGCTAGTCGTTATTTGTGACGTTTTTAGGAGCTCTCTACTTTTTACTTAAATGATAGATCAACTAATAAAAAAACATATTACATTTCTACACAATCTAGATTCCATAATAACCAATTTCAGTTTTTTTAAAGGAGTAAATACTTGATGAATCTTCCTACAACTAAACCACAGAAATGCGAATTAATTATTAATAAAAAAATTATTATATAAAATTATTGATGACATATATCTCATAAAGTAAACATTATTACACGTCTCATAAGCGAAGCGTTGAAGTTATGCTCTACTCTCACCTAATGGTGTTAAGTAAAGTCACTTAATACGTAAGTAACATCATGTATTTTATTAACTACATAAAATATCATAAATCTAAACAGGGTGTAGGGGGTATTTTGTGAATTGTGACCCTCTACATATAATTGATATGTAGTATATTAATGTAGGTAGTATCTTCTACGTTACGGGATGTGGTAATTAAAACTGTGTCCGTTTCCGTAGAGAGCGTTTATTGTACTCAAAATACTTATGAATAAAAAATGTAATTATAGTGAACGTGTCGCGCGCGCAGGCGCGATATCAGCATTATTTTCTAAACTGTTGAAATATCATGTACTTGCTCGTACATCTTGCCAATTTTATAAACAAGAAGAAAGTTTAAGGCGATGAACCCCTATTGAGTTTACGGGCAGCCGTAGCGATCACCGCATCCACACTATCGATGTCCGAGACCCCATGCTCCGATGAATGTCCTTGGGTTGGCTGCTCGACATTGTTGGGGTCTGGCTTGTCGCGAAGATTCACGCTGCAGCCTTGACGTCTTCTTTTCAGCCGGAATGTCCCCCATGCAATGAAGGCCACAATAATAAATCCGACTACGGTGTACAACACATAGTTGTGTGTGTCATGTGTGAGTGATTGTACACTCAGTGTTTGTTGCTGTTCCTTGACCTTATCAATGTTGTTTTTCAGCTCTTGTAAGGCGTCTTTATGATCTTCAGGTCCAAATGTATGATTAAAGTCTGTCAGTATGTGGTTCAGGCTTGATTCACGCATGTACATTCTTTCTTCACTGCCTGTTAGTTTCAACTCGCTGTGATAGTCGTTGCGAGCATGAATGATGAAGCTTTCTCCCTTGAGCATACACCCAAGTCCGAGTAACATAATCCCCGTGCCGTGTAAGTGCTGTGACGTCACTCCAGCTGGGCAGAAAATGCGCATCGTGCAGTCTTCGCAACAGGAGAACAGCCACGCGCCACGATTGTGTAATCGCACCCACCTGTCGTTGCAATCCAATACTCTTGTGCGGCATGTTGATGAGTCGCCATTGTTTAATATTTGCGCTTCACATAATGTATCGGCTACCTTAATGTTGTAAATAGGTTGATTGATAGCACATAACATTTTGTTTTCTTGCAGATTTAAGCATGATGATACATCTCGGTTTTCTAAGGGTATTATCATGTCCCCTTTTAGGTTTACACCAAGGTATTCAGATGTGAGTACTATAGTTTTCTCTGTGTGTCCAGTTATTTGCGGAATAGGAATGATGTGGTTAAGTTCATATTGTTCGTTGTTTATTAGCGGTAGCTTCACTTCGAATATTATGTATGCACTTGTTAAGCGCACGTGCACTCGCGCCAGCTTGTATAGGCTTCGCGTGCAATGGCGTGTGTTCACACAGGGTAGCGATAACTCGCTTGGTAAATGACCGGAGATGATGTTGAGCTGATCTTCAAATTGGTTGGGCTTGATGAGATGGGTGTCAACTCTCCCGTCCTTCACGTCAGTTACTAGGTCTAGGAGTTGCTGTTGTATTTGTCGTATGTTTGAAATGATCAAGTTCACGGCCAGAGCGGTAGCTGTTATGTACATAGCATTGTCATGGCTGAGTTGTATGCGTTTTTCCGTTTCAGCGAGATGATTGTCGATGATACGAAATTGTGTGTTCATTACTTCCTCGTTTCTTTTTAGAAGATTATATTCACTTTCGATGATCGATGTGTGATTTTTGTAGAGATTCAATAGATGATTTTCGTTTGACTGGATTATGTTGATATCCTTCACGTACTGATTGGCAAATCTCTCATCCAGAGTACCAAAAAGGGAGTTTGCTAGGTATCCTATTCCATTCACTAGTCCTCTTCTTCTTCGAGACGGTCCATGTTCTGATCGTAAGATATCGTTATAGTGTTGAATTTCGTTAAGTTCGTGTTGAAACTGGGATGAAATTGTAAGATAGGCTGCTTCATTCTTGCATAATGTGTTCAAATGGTTGACATAGTTTTGTATGTTGTCCAAACTCCGCCAATATGTCGTCATGTTGTAGTATACAACCATTTTCCACGTATCTTGAATAATCTGCACATCAGACACCTTGTCAAAATAAACGACTCTTGAACTGCTAAGCCTTGTTATGTTGATCATTTGTTGCGTAGTAGGTCCAACACACATCGAAAATATAAGTAGTAACGTACAAAAAAGGTTGTTGAAGTGTTTTTTGCCGTTGTTGTTTCTTCGTTTTCTTTGCGTATTTATTGCAGGCTTCGTAGTGTCAACGTCAGAAGATGCAGTTGTATAAGATGACGGATCCAACGGAAGGCGTGACAATTTTGTAATCGGTCGCTTCATATTACTTGTTTTAGTTTTCAGTGTGACGACTCGTACCCGGCCGTCCGCACCTGGGTGAGTCTCCAACACCCGTCCCAGGATCCATTTGGCAGGAGGAATGTTGTCTTCTCTGACGATAACGACGTCCCCAACTTCTAAGTTTTTAGTAGGGAAGTGCCATTTGCTTCGAGTTTGTAGAGTTTGAAGATAGTCAGTAGACCACCTTCTCCAGAAGTCCTTGTACATTTTCTCCGTAAGTTGCCATCTTGTAGAGAAGGTCATGTCATTACCCTCAGCGGATATTGGTGATTCTAGAGAAGGCTCGCCGATTAGGAAGTGAGCTGGTGTCAAGCAGTCAAGGTCTTCGATATTCTCTGACAACGCCACCAAGGGGCGAGAGTTGAGACATCCTTCAATCTGCGCCAACAGTGTAGAAAATTCCTCGAACGTAAGTTTTTGATCCCCAAGTACTCGTTTGAGGTGATGTTTCAGGCTTTTTACTGCAGCTTCGTAGAGTCCACCAGCAGTAGGCCAGGAAGGAGCGTTAAAATGCCATTCAATGCCCCACTCTGATATGTTAGTTATGACGTCATTGTTTATGTAGCATTGTAATGCCTCCTTTCGTTGTTTTTCCAATGCTCTTGCTGCGCCCACGAAGTTGGTGCCGTTGTCGCTGTAGATGTGACGAGGCTTTCCTCGGCGGGCACACATTCGTTTCAAGGCGTTTAGAAAAGCCACTGTGCTGAGATCGGGGACAAGTTCGAGGTGAAGAGCTTTTGTGCACAGACACACAAATACAGCTACGTAGGCCTTCATTGTCTTTATTCCTCTGCCCTTGTTAGCCTTTACCTCCACATGCCCAGTGAAATCTACACCGGTGTGTGTGAAAGGCCTTGATGGTGTGACGCGTGGAGGAGGTAAATCACCCATAAGTTGGTTGTTGTTGATAGTTTTGAAGCGATGACACGTGATGCACCGTATAAGTCGTTTTTTCACTGCTCTCAAACCGCTGATAATTCAATATCTGTTGCGTAGATATGATAGAGTTAGTCTGGCTCCACCATGCAGGGTCCTCTTGTGCGCTTGGTCGATCAGTAACTCCGTTAACCTGTCATTGTAAGGTACGATAATTGGATGTTTTTGTTCTTGACTTAAGTTGGCATTTTCCAGACGTCCTCCTACACGTAAGATTTCGTGTTTGTCCAGGAATGGATTTAAGTTTAAAATACTGCTTGTTATTCGCACTTTATGATGTTTATTAAGTTGTGCAATGTCGTCGGCGAAATGATTAGTTTGTATAGCCTTGATAATTGCATTATGTGCGTTCTGCAGGTCACTCGTTGCTAAGTACGATGACCGCATGGCATTGTTGACGTCACGTGCATTGTTTATGAACCGAAGTATCCAACTTAGGATTCGAGTTACGCGTGCCATACAGCTGTGTTTGTTTAAAAGTTCTCCGATTAATGGCATCGACCTTTGTGACACGCAAACTTGTTTGACCTTTTTTTCTTCAACAGTTGTGTGGAATTGGTCTTGAAGTGGGAGATCGTTGTCCTTTAGCCAAATAGGTCCCCACCATAAATGATGATTCGCCAGTTGTAGTGGAGTTAGGCCTCTGCTGGCACAATCTGCTGGGTTATATTCAGACTTGACGTGCCTCCAGCATCCCGATGGCATGATGACAGTGATCTATGTTACGCGATTAGCCACAAATGTAGTCCATCTTGAAGGCCCCCCTTGTAACCAACCCATCACGATCATAGAATCTGTCCAACCATGTATTGTTACAATCTGTGAGTTTATTGACTCTATGACCTTTTTCATAAGTCGAGACAGTAGTAGGGCACCGCATAGTTCAAGCCGTGGTAAAGACGGGGGTTTTCTTAATGGTGCGAGCTTAGTTTTTCCCGCCACCAGCGTGATAAATTGTTGCCCTTCTTCACTAATAGATTTACAGTAGATAACGCAGCCGTAGGCTTTCTCGGAGGCGTCACTGAATCCGTGTAACTCGATGGGTTGTTTAGTGTTACCAATCCAGCGTTGTAAAGCGATGGTATTGATAGTGGGCAATTCTTGTTGAAAGGTTGTCCACTCTTGTTGTATGTCTTCCGGAAGAGGTTCATCCCAATTTGTTGAAGCAAGCCAAGCTTGTTGAAATATGAGTTTTGCCTTCATTGTTACCGGAGACAGCCAACCAAGTGGGTCATATAATTTTGATAGATCAGAGAGCAATGTCCGCTTCGTTGTGACGTCACGTGTGTTACTAAGTGGCGCCTTGAATGTAAACTGATCAGTGTGCGGATTCCAGGTTAAGCCGAGTGTTTTGTTACTCTCTGCGTCCTTGAAGTCAAACATATTCTGGCTTATGAGATGTTCAGGTAAAGGTTGAAGCAATCTGGGGTGGTTACTAGCCCATTTGCGAAGATTGAACCCACCGCCTTTTAACAGGTCAATCAATTGGTTTTGAGCGTCTTGAGCTTCTAACATGTCGTTGCTGCCACCAAGTAGGTCATCCACATACAGCTGGTGAGTAAGGATCTCTGCCGCGAGAGGATAGCGGTGTCCATCGTCCATTACGAGTTGTATTATGGTGCGCATTGCCAAAAATGGTGCAGCTTTGGTACCATATGTTACAGTGCACAGTTGGTATTCTTTGATGAGATCTGTAGCAGAGTCACGCCATACAATTTTTTGCAGGTGTTGATCTTCATCGTGTATCAGTACTTGACGGTAAAACTTCTCAATGTCTGCAGTGTAGACGTATTGAAAGGCTCGCCAACGTAGAATCATAGATTGTAGGTCTTGTTGGAGGTTAGGCCCGCACTCCATGAGATCGTTCAAGCTTTGTCCTGTACTTGTCTTGGCAGAGGCATTAAAGACTACGCGCAATTTTGTAGTTGTTGAGTCCAGCTTTTGTACGCCGTGATGAGGTAAGAAGTAGCTTGGTTTATGGTGTTCAGTGCATAGCTTCATGTGGCCGAGTTGTAGATATTCGTCAATAAACTTCTTGTATGACGTAGAAAATGTTTCCTGTTTGGCCAATCGTTTTTCTAACTGCCGAAATTGTGCGATTGCCTGTGGCTTAGAAGTGCCCAAGGTTTGTTCGTAGTTTATTTTCATTGGAAGTCTGACTGCATATCGTCCGTCTTCTTTTCTTGTTGTTGTGGTTGAATAAATAGATTCACAGTATTCTTCCTCTGATGTTAGATTGTGATTGGTTTCGGTTATCTCCTCCATCTCCCAAAATCGAGATACATCGTCAAGATTAATGAGCACGTGGCAGTTGAAGGTTTTGATATTGCCCAGCAGTACCCAGCCCACTTTTGTCTGTTGAGCCATGGGTGCGTGTGAGGGTCCTCGTAGCATACCACTCATTACTATGTCAGCATACACTCCAGCGTCTAACAGAACGTCCACTGGTCTCGAGATGTTGAAGTCGGGATCCGCCAGTTGTATGTTCTGAATATGTGGCCAGTCTTGTTTTTCGAAGGTGTAATTAGGCAGGTTGCTGAGCATGTTGGCCATTACCATGGCTTCGATTGTAAATGAATGGCCTCCGTACAAAGACTCACAGTCTAACCGTACGGTTCCGTTGCTATGATGTGCTGACGTCCCTATGCCTGAGACTGTGGCGTTTCGATTTTGTCTTTGCAGTCCCAGCCGTTGCGCAGCATCTTCAGTTATTAGATTTATCTGTGATCCTTGGTCGAGAAGGCATCGCAATTGAACAGTCGATCCATCAGCTGCCATCACCTTTAATTGAACGGTCGCTAGTAGGACTTCGTTATAATTTCCAGACACGTGGTTTGCCTTTTGCTGTGACGTATGTGGCTTGTTGCTAGGTATAACGTTATTTGAGACCGCGATTTCAACTTTGCGGTAAATATCGTGCAATGTTGTGTGGTGTGCTTCTTTGCACACGCGGCATCTTTTGTTGGAGTTGCATTTATTGTCGTTGTGTAAGTACAGGCAATTGCGACAAATATGTAGTTGCGAAATTGACCTCATTTTGTCTTCCGGTGACATGTCTTGAAACGACTTGCAGTAGTGTAAAATATGATTGTTTTTACACAGCGGGCAATTTTTGTCTGTGCTTGTATGATATGCTCGAAGAAAACTACGCCTGTTGGTGTTGTTAAAGTCCTTCTTAAATTGAGCTGTTGCCTCCTTGTTGATCGAATTGTTTGACTTGTTAGGTGTCTGTCTCTTCTTTTGAACAGGTTCAAGCGCAGTAAACTTGTTTTCCAAGAAGTTTATCAGCTCATCCAAGGAAGGCTCTCTCGGAGCCTTTCTGATCTCCATGTAGGCTGCATACGTGTCGGAGTCCAATTTGCCAGTGAGAATGTGCACCAGGATCGGATCCCAAGTCGTTGTGTCGATGCCCAGATTGTGAATAGCATGTATGGTCTCGACACTTGTGTCATGTAGCTTCTTCAGTTCGTATGCATTCTGTGTTTGCAACGCCGTTTGTCCCATAAGGGTTTGTATATGTTTTGTAAACAAAAGTTGTCGGTTGTTGTACCTATGGGTGAGTATCTCCCAACAGGTGTCGTAATTATCAGCTGATACTGTAAGATGCTGTACGATGCGCTCCGCCTCGCCTTTAAGTTTGCCCTTGAGGTGCTGCATCTTTTGCGTTTTTGTCAACATGACATTGTTGTGGATGGCTTCACAGTAGAGGTCCATGAATGTAGGCCACTGGGTATAATTACCAGAAAAAGAAGGAATCTCAATTGTAGGCACTTGCTGATGCTGTTGAGATACTGAGTTAAGCTTACGATTCAAATCCCTTTTTGTAGTTTCGTACAAGGTTTCGTATGCAGAAAACTCTTCTTCGTAGCCTACATCACCGCCAGAAGTCAGGTTATCGATTTGCCAGTGGAGTTCGTCGATCAGTTTCCAGCGAGACTGCAGCGAATTCAGTTTGTCACAAATTTCCCACTTTTCTGTCAACTCTTTGGTGTTGATGTTTTTAATCACCCTAGAGAGCGCCCGGAAATTAGTGCGTTGTTGGCTAATGAACTCATCAGACCTTGATGGTACTCCAGTTTCCGCAGTTTTCACCTCGTAGTTCGCCAGCATGTCACGAATCGCTTCGTACCGCTTCTTTGTGGTGGTGTAGGTATCATTGATGAAATAGTCGTCATCCAAGTCACTGTCTGTTTTTTTTTAGAACACCATGATTCATGTTGAACACCTCCCATTGAGCATTCAAAGCATCCAACCTTTTCTGTATGTATGTTCCTGACTTACGTGAATCAGAATCCTTTTTGAAGTTAGCCTCAATTTTAAGGATAGATTCAATGATTGTTCTCTGTTGTTGAAGTAGGTTCTCCATGGTTTAAGAACGATGTTGTAAATAGTTGGTTTCAGATACGTGTGACTGCGACTCTTACCGTAGTATGCACCTCAATCAAGCTGGTGAGACCCGCTTGTGGGAGGCCAGCAACCAAAGTGACACTACAGATAGAATCACGAATTACTCTTTTTTTTTTTTTTTTTTTCAAATACACTTTACTGTTGAACTATTGTAGACGTAATATGCAAGTCTTAGTTCACGTCGAAAGCTCGAAGGACCAAAATGTAGGGGGTATTTTGTGAATTGTGACCCTCTACATATAATTGATATGTAGTATATTAATGTAGGTAGTATCTTCTACGTTACGGGATGTGGTAATTAAAACTGTGTCCGTTTCCGTAGAGAGCGTTTATTGTACTCAAAATACTTATGAATAAAAAATGTAATTATAGTGAACGTGTCGCGCGCGCAGGCGCGATATCAGCATTATTTTCTAAACTGTTGAAATATCATGTACTTGCTCGTACACAGGGTATAGATATTCATAATAATAACAATGTACATTTTAGATACACAAAAAACAAGGTATAACAATAATTATTATTACTCACAATTTATCTTCCGTGTACGTATTCTCTACTCAACGGTTTTAGTAAGACTGCCGCTCGTAGCTGCCGCTTATTGTTGCCGCTCAAACCGTCGACATCTGTCTTTTATAGGCTCCTAATTTAACAGTGTTGAACTACAGAAGGCGTTGCTTGTGTGGTTTCCGTTACAAGATTTTATAAAATTGGATATTAAGCCGTAAGTTTTTACATTATAAAACATTATTTATATTTCTTATAATTATCTTAAACAGTTTTACATTCTAGTTATAAATATAAGCAAAAATGAATAACTAGACACAATCTAATACATTAATGTACCCGTAGACTTTATAGGATGAAAATAATTAATTACCCACCATGTTAGTTACAACAATATAAAATATTAAAATACGCTAACAATGGAAATCCAGTAATTTACTGATTTAAAAATTTCTTCATTTTTTAACTACCGCACTTTAAGAATAATGAAAATACACATATATCGAGAAAAATCACTCGTTTTCATGTTTGTATTATTTTTAAAAGTAATTTTTTGTATTTAGTGTGAAAACAAACTGATTGAAAAAAACTATCGAGGATGCCCGGAAGTCTATATTAATCGTAGTCGTTAGAATTAATGTATCAAAATAATTCTTTTTTTTATTAGGTTTAGAATCTCAACGCACAGGTTCCTTTTAAAAATCACTGAGTAATTTGTTCTTGTTTAATTGTAATTAATGACAATGTAAAAACAACTGGTACTTTTCTACAAAAAATATTCTCATGGATCTCTTCTTTCGTCTCAAATATAGGAAAAGAGATATTTTTCTTTAATATAATCAAATGAGATTATAAGGCGTGCACTTTTAGGCTTTCCAAACTTTTTTATTTTACGATTGCCACTAATGGATAGGCAATTTATTAATGAACATTTTGATCTATTTAATTTTTTCAAAAGATAAATATTCGATTTTATAAAGAAAATATTTTAAAATTTGTGCGAATTTCTTACGCGATATATTATTGTAGAGAGAGCGCGTGGAATGTATAGGAGCGCCTTAATTGGACTCCCCTTTAGATTGTCTTGTAGGCTTTTGGTATAGTTGCCACGCTTGCAAGGCGGATTGGCAAAAGAAAAATGCTGCTGCCTATATCCTGTTTCAGTTTCCCTCTATCCCCACTTACGACACCTACGGGATAAGATGAGGTAGCGGATTATCTTACCCCGCTGTTTTACGCTTCGATATCCTTGTGCTTGCTTACTTGTAATATTTCGTTTACTTGACTTTGTAGTTCTTACCTGATTAAGCAATTCTAAAGTCTTCTATTCTTGCATAGCTCTCGTAGCTCTGATCAGAGTATCCGTCGAGGTTTCTTGAAGCCCCGTACTGCGGCGAGGGCATGGCGGTACGAGATGATGGTGCACCGTATTCCCGAGAAGATGATCTGTTAAACCCAAGATGAATGTTATCTCTTGTGTACTGCCCTGGTTTATTAAAAAATCACCAGTGTGTACAAAGTATTGGACATAATTTTTTTGGGGTGGTGTGACATACAAGCACACAGTCCATCTGATGGTAAGTGGTTGCAATTGCCCATAGTCATTTACATCTACCCTCGATTACGAATAAAAATGCAGAAGCGGTGTCACCCGTGAGGACTAGTATGAAACGTCTCGTTTCCAGTAAAAAGGGTCTCCGGTTCTACACTCACCATACGAAACACAGCAGCATCAAGCTACTATTTTACGCTGGTAATCTGTGAAGGCGCGGTCTTTCTCCGGTCGAGCCGACACATTCGTGCTACAACTATACTATTAATATAACTACAGCATGGCTCTACCACGTATAAAAACGATCAACAGAAGATTTCTGCCATGCATATAGACTTACTGTACAATCCGTTTTATTTTACTATGGAAACCAGTGCTTGACTAACTACCCCGATGGTGAGTGATGATGTTAAATGGATGAAGAATGTTAAAGCGCAATGATTTCGCTTAAAAGACTCCTACATTGTAAACGAATGACTATTCTGTTCATTTCTGTACGCATAACGAACGGCCAAGAAAACTATTTACATGATTGTTTATTATTAGACCTGAAGCCAGAGAAGAAATTCAGAGATTTGCTTCGTCTAATACATTGAACCGTGATATTAGTCTATATTTCACGTGGTAGAGCCACGCTGCACCTACGTTATAGTTGTAGCACGAATGGATCGGCTCGACCGGGGCAGGACCACGCTCTGGACACGCTTATCGTATGGTGAGTGTAGAGAGCTGAAGATCCTTTTTACTGGAATTCAGGCATTCCATTTTAGTTTTCAGGGGTGACGATGTATTTGTATTTTGATTTTAAATTTAAAATAAATGTGGAAATCTCCTCATCGGGATGTGCCGAGGTTGGTGCGTAAACCTGTATGACCTTCAGCGAATACCGTTTGGTGATTCTGAGTATCAGGTACGCGACCCTCGTCGACACACTCTCAATATTTACAACGTTGTTGACGAGAGACTTGTAGACGATAAATCCGATACCTACTTGGGACAGATGGTCGCTCTCCCGGTGATAGAACAAGTTGCTGGACTCGATGATTACCGTGTCCTCCTCCTCTCTTCGGACCTCGGATAATCCAATAATATGCCAGCGCAACTTGTCTACCCCTTCTTCCAGCTCCAGTATCTTTTCGTCAGTTCTCAGGGTGCGTGCGTTATATGTTGCCAGGTCGAGTCGTCGTAGATGGCAACCGAACCTCCACCGGAGATTTTTAGCACCCTCTGCCCCGCCGTTACCATGGTTGCCACCGTAGCCAGGAATAGCGGGGCCGCCGGGGACTGGGGGCCGTTTGTTTGCGTCGTTATTCATGGGGGGATATTTGCCATAGTTTTTGCCATATTTTATTTTAAGTCGTTATTAGGAACACGTTGTTGACCATCTTCTAGTTTGTTTCCCTCTGTCGCCTCTTACACTTATAAGGCAATCTATGGGGGAGGTCTATGTTCAGCAGTGGACTTTAATAGAGTGCAATGGTAACGGTAGTTCTTGACTTCAAATGTAGTGCGTGATACAGGCCAAAATGTATGAAAAATGTGACTTTGACTTTGTGTTATTTCATTTACCAAAATCTTAAGAATCATAGAATAATAAAACGCAAGTTACGTAACCGATGGCTCAGCCACAGCGAACGGGAAGACACTTAATAAAAGAAATAACATCTGCAAGTAACGAAAAAAGATTTTAAATATTTTATTACAGAAGAAGCATGACAAACGAACACACAGACAACCTGATGGTAAGTGGATGCAATGGTTTATATACACCTATCCTTGATTGAATACCAAGTGTGGATGCGTTGTCACCTCTGAGGACTAAGATGGAATGCCTCGTTTCCAGTAAAAAGTGTCTCCGGTTCTCTACACTCATCATACGAAACACAGTAGTATTAAGCTGCTAATTTACGCTGATATTCTCTTTGAGCGTGGTCTTTCCCCGATTGATCAGACCCGTTCGTGCTACTACGATATTATAGCTGCAGAGTGACTATACGACGTATGAGCTGACATTATAGCTCGAGTACAAATGGGTCAGATTGACCGGAGAAGTTCTCACAGAAAACCAGCGAAAAATAGCAACTGTATGCTGCTTTCGTATGGTTAGTTACTAGAACTAAACTCCATTTTGCTGGTTATATAAATACCATCTTTATTCCTAAGGATGGCAACGAATCTGTATACGGGCCACAGCATCTTGTGGGCCCCAGCATCCACTAACCCTCAGGTAGTCAGCGTACTTATTTGTCACCCTCACTTGCATAAAAATGTATTTCTATGTTTGATAGTAATATTGTTGCACTATAGGATATCTCGCTTAGCTGAATTGGTACGCTGGTAACTTCCGATCGCATTTGATTGTGGCCGAAAGTGGGCAAAGAGAACATACAATAGCGACAATATGTACATCTCTACTCCAACTTATTAATGTCCTAAATCAATGCGGTTAAAATGGATAATAATTAAATTATTATTAATTTTATAGATAAAAATAATCTACCCACTTTTACGCGTTAAAACTGAACTGTTCCAGATGAAACGAACCTGTTGAATACTGTATCAGAAACATCTTGCACTATTTATATTGATCGTTTGAGTGGAGGAAAGCTCAACCGCATCACAGGCTATGTTTCACAACTACATTGCACCAAATATTCGACTCTATATCAATAAAATACGAACAGGTAAAGTCTGAGGAGGTGCAAACACACGTGTGTCAAAATTCGTCCTATTGTTGATAAAAACCTTCATAACATGCGTGTGACGACACCGAAGATCAAACAAGGATAGTTACCAGTAATGTTCATGACTGAATTGGATCAGCAGATCAGGATTTGTGGTTTTAGAATGTCCCGTTGAAGGCTTTATTCATAAATTAAATGAAGGTTTTATTAGTCAGTCTAGATGTTTGGAGAAAATAATTATATTCTAACTTACTAATCAGTCAATCTTATTTTTACTGGTATATTACTTCATCTTCTTTAACAGAAGGTAACAGTCCACTGCTAGACGTGAACTTATTCCACTGTAGGAGCTTTGTCTTAATTGCATTGGCAACCGTAGTACCATGAGCAACTTTGATGCTTTTAATCAACAGCTGAATACGCCTACGTGATAGAGCAACGCTGTAGCTATATTATCGTTGTAGCATGTCTAATCAAATTTGCAAATTTAAGTGTAAGTAGTAAATGCAATGGTATAAAAATGATTAATGATGGTGTCAATTACTTAGCTGTAAAGCAGAGGACATTAGGGTAAGCTACGTCGTGGCTGCATATTGTAAACTCCTTATTTTTTTTTTGTTAAAATGTGTGTGCCATATAAACTTATTTCTTTCTTTCAACTTAATTCTCAATTTAATTAATTTTATGTTTTATCAGAAACCAATTTATTGATTTTTTTAAACTAAAACACATTCTAAAAATATCTGATCAGGGGAACGGTGACCTAAAACCTCACGACGTATCAGCAAAGGGGAGGGAGGTGTATAACAGTGGGCTAAAAACTTCGCGTGATTAAAGAATGGCCCCTTACAAAATACTACGAACTTCATGACGTTTTTCGAACAGCCGCGACAAATTTCTTTGTTCTCCATACACCTGATCTGGTTCGGGTCTATCACGTCCTTGTCCTGCTAAGATACTCTCCTTGGCCTACCTGCTAAGATAAATTACAACTAGACTCTATTTTATAAGCCTAGTTTTGTTATTTTAGATCTTATAAAAGTTTTTCAACTAAATTATCACAGTCATGTGGGGAAAATAATTGAAAACATAACCCAATCGAAGCACCAGCTAGACAATTTGGTTTATTTTCAAAATAATGTATTCTCTTTATTTAATAAGATCGCGTAGCCAAGTGTGTACAATAAATACATTGTATGTCAGGATACGTGTTTGAATCTCAGCTGAAGCCAACAAGTATATAATAATATATTGATAGTATTAGGTGATAACACAATTACAGTAAATTACATGTTCTGATGTGTTTATACCTGATTTATCTCAAATTTATATATTTATTAATATACTTAGTGATAAGCTGATTAGTTAATAAATATATAAATCTACCATTATTATCAATAACAGTTTATACAAGGTAATAGTTTATAGTTAATAGACCACAGCAATGAAACCATGTGTGGTTTCTGCTGTGGGGCTAAACATAGTTTTACTTTGTGTATCAGTTTGTTTCTTATATTTTGAATTAAAAAAGTGTCACAACTCACACTCATATATCCGAAATAGTATTTCGGATACGAGTACGGGTAGTTACTGGTTCACCGCGTACTCAGCTGGAGCATACTTCGGTAGGAAGCTCGCATGTCTGAGATTCGAGGGCCAGTAAAACCCGGCGCCAAACACGGATCAGCGCGTAATTTTTACATGGTCGGGACCAACCATCAGCCGTCGTGACCTTGGTCGGGTTGATGTAAAAATGGACAGTGTAGACATCGGTTGTCTGACCAATATTTTGGTTTATGTCCGACGGCCTTGGTCAAGACAGAAATAAAAAATTGCAAGCATGGGAGCTTTTGAAGGACAAGCTTCAAGAAATTGAACCCGAGGCAAACTTCGCTGCAACAAAGAAAAAGATTGAGCATATTCGATTGGCTTTTAATAGACAGTACAAAAAGGTGATTTTTTATAATAGGTACCTCCTGTGCTATTTGCTTCAAATAAAGAAGTTTACCCCGATGACATTATAGCAATTAGTGCCAATTATTTTATTCTTTACTTAATTTCACAGAAATAAAGCATTAGTTTACTTCCATTTTTAATGTAGATAATGATTTTAGTAGATAGACTACTAACATTACTTTTAAACGAAAAATACACAATTTTCTATTCATCATTAACTGTAATTGAATAATCTTTAAGAACTTATAATAAAAACAAAAGGGCTGCACGATAACTATGTTTGTCTTGTTATTTTTTACTTTAAAGAATCAAAACGAACGGGAGCAGGAGCCAATGATGTCCATGTTCCTAACCTTTTGTATCGTAATTTGTTGTTGCCTATCCTTGACAAGAAAGATGAGCAATCGAGATGTGGGGTGGAGACGCTGTCCAGTGATGAAGGGAGTACCTTATTTTAACATTTTGAAAAATAGCCTAAACAAATTTTAAAGCAAATTTTATTTTGACATACTTTGCTCCTGAAAGAGATAAAGGCGCTATATTTTCTCTAATAAAAAGAAGACAAAAGTTAGATTTCGTATAGTATAGTGTTTAATTACAAAATCATAAAACCAAATTACAAAACCATCTTACGAAATTACAAAATTCTAAGGTTCTTGTAGTTTTCGTATAGTTTCTATTATCCACTAGATTATGATTTTTGGTAAATAGACCGTAAGTCAATGAATATTTTATTTTAAAATAAAATTGGGTTACTTAAATTAAAACAAAATTGGTTCCTACTTGTCAGTTGGGTGCTATAAATCAAAAATTGGTCTTTACCAAGATTTTTAAGGCAAAAAAAAGTTAAACTTAAATTTTTCTATCTGAGTATAAACAAGGGGGGGAGTTTCCCCTTTAAGGGTGAGTTTCTCCTCCCTCCCCTCTTCCCCTGTCCTCCCCCACCACCTAATAATACCCCAAATTTCTAAAAAAATACCATAAACAATTATATTCTCTTCTTTCCATGACTATTTCGACAATTTTGTGTTGAAAGCATACTTTGCCAGTTGTATTAAAATAATCCATTAAGGTTTTTCTCACTTGCTGCCTCTCATAGGTATTCCTTACGTATAGGTATACCTTACGTATTTACTCTTTAAATACCAGAAACAACTGACAAGTTGAGTCAACCACCCGACCGTGTAGAATGAAACGAATACAAAAATCGGGTGACCCGACCATGTCACGACGGTTGGTGGTAGGTCCCGACCATGTAGAAGGCCTTTAATTGCTCCGTCTCAGAAAATACTTACTTTTTTACTTTTCGGTTTACTTATGTATTTCAATACTGACAGGCCTGTTGGTCTAGTGGTTAGAGACCCTGACTGCTATGCCGGAGGTTGTGGGTTCGATTCCCACCCAGGACAATTGTTTGTTCTGTGTCTGGGTGTAATTTATCTATAATATTTATGTATTTAGAAATATATAAGTATGTTTATCAGTTGTCTAGTACCCATAACACAAGCTCTGCTTAGCTTGGGACTAGATGGCGTTGTGTGATAGTTGTGGAATAGTATTATTATTATTAATAAAAAAATGGATTACATTAAAATTAATTTTACACACCATATTTTACTTAGCCATAATCTAAATACTTAAGTTCATAGTCCGTTTTACAGAATATGCTTAAAATACAAGGAGCTATAAAATAAATTAAATCTGGATATTTTTCATTGTAAGAAATGAACACGTACAAAGACTTTTGTTTTAATTGATTTTTAAAATAGCATTATTACGTGCCTAATTGCAAAGTGCGTAGGCGTGTTCTACTAGCGCCTAAAAATCAAGAATCAAACGTTTTGCCGCATGAAATCGTATCTAACAATCATATTGAACATATAAATTATATAAAAAGCAGATTGTAAGAAAGATAAAGGGTTAATAAACTAGTTTTTTTTAATCGATTAATTTTTAAAAAAATGGTTTTAACGGCTTATGGTGATTTATTTTATTATATTGGCATTCTTTAGTTTTCGTTACATCCATTCATCCAATACAACCTATAAAAGTTCACGGTTGAATATAGGCCTCCCCCATAAATTGTATCATAGAGGAGATTTTGTCATAACTGCCACGCTTGGCAATCGGACTGACAACCACACTGTTTTTTTAATTTTAAGTTGTTATTAGGAAGACGGTTCTGCTCATCACCTGTTTCAGTTGTTCTCTGTCGCCTCTTCCGACACCCACGGGACTGTAATATGGAGTCGAGAATATTCCTACACCGCCATTAAAGGCATGTCTGTTTAATAGCATAAACATGAACCATTATAATTCCACGTAAATCCGCTATTAAGCTTTCAGCAATTTTAGTGCTTTAGGGTCAACAATAGCAATTTTTAAATAGTAAGATGATGCCTAATGCTGCTTAATAATATAAACTTGTACCACTTGTAAATCCCTTATACAGCTTTGAGCTGTTTTAGTGACCTTTTCTGTGTAATGGCATTTAAGTGGTAATTAAAATCCTGGAACTTCTGTACAATATAACTGTGAGTCAACTTACATTTTTAAGGATCAACTGAGTTCTATTGTACAGCCAACAGTTCTGTAATAAAATACACGCGAGTTATTTTAATGCATAAAACTGTGTAATTCATTTTACTGTATCCGTAAAACAATTTGTCGGCGATATTGCAGGGTAAAGCAACATATGCACATGTTTTGTTGACCATATCTGGGGGCACGGCAGTGCCCCCGCCAAGTCGAGCAAGCGGAACGGCCGTACCATCTTTTCTCGAAGCAATTCAGGCCATTTTCGACCCCTTATAACGTCGTGGTTAATAAAACTAGAAGCCTGATCAATCGCATTAAGCAATCTAATTTTCTAATTGTGGTTTCATGCGATGGCCAAGTCAATCTACATATTTAAAACATAAAAGACTTTTTACATTGATATGGTTACTATAAAATGTTGTTAGGTTAGCTAATTACGTAATAACTTAAAACAGAAGAACCCTTAAGTAGGAACTGAATAAATTAACCGACTTGGTATTACATGGATCTCACAACTTTTTACGGTAGAACTGAGTTGCGAGACTTGGTTTTTTTACAAGTTATGTTTTTAATGGTATATTTTTTATCGTAGCGTTCAAGCAATGGCACTATTTCAGTCTGCATCAAGTCTACTAGTATACCGGTGAATCCATATCATTATCATCATTTTCGTTACAGACCTTTACAAGTCCACTGCTGAACATAGGCCTCCCACAAGGAATGCCACAAAGCACGGGCTTGAGCCACCTGCATACATCGACTTCTGCATGTCTTGCCAGGTTTTCTATCCATATAGTGGGGTTCGCCCTACACTCCGCCTACCCATATCACACTGCCACTCGGGAAACTTTTTTTCCCATCGGTTGTCGTTTCTTCGAGCTATATGGCCGGCCCATTGGCACTTTAGCTTACTAATCCGTTGGACTATGTCAATCACTTTGGTTTTACGGCGGATATCCTCATTTCTAACTTTATAAAGCAGAGTAACCCTGAGTATAGCCTTCTCCATAGCTCACTGCGCGACTTTGGGCGTCCTAATACGGCCAGCAGTGAAGGACAATGTCTCAGATCCATAAGTCATCACCGACAACACGAACTGGTTGTATGATCTTGTTTTTAGGTTTTGAGGTATGCCTGACGAGAAGATATTATGTCGTAATTTACCGAACGCTGCCCGGCCGAGTTGAATCCGTCGATCGACCTCTCGGTCGAAGTTGTACTTACTTAGTCGGACTAATTGTCCCAGGTAAACGTATTCGTCAACAACTTAATGCTCCCAACAACTACCGGCATAGGTGTGACATGGACGTTACACAAGATCTTTGTTTTATCCATGTTCATCTTAATCCTTTTGGGAGACACTATTGAGGTTATTGAACATAGTGCTTAGGTCCTTCAGCGATTTTGCCATAAGGACTATATCGTCGGCAAATCGAAGGTGAGTGATGTAATTGCCATTGATATTAATACTGTATCGTTTCGTCTTCCAATACAACGGTGGAGAGTATCGGGGATATAACCTCACCCTATCTCACACTTCTCTGCGGTAGAACCAGAGTACGAAACCTATCCAACGTTTCGTACTCTGGTTCTGTTCTCGGATAGCCATCGTAGCCCTACTGTATAAACACTTCAGCACTTCGATATACCACCAGTCAACTTGGCACCGCTAAAAGAACTGTAGCACCGCCCAATTTTAGATTAAATCAAAAGCCTTCTCGTAGTCTACATACGCAAGACAAAGCGGCAGATTGTATTCTTCGATCTTCTGTACAATACGTGGTCTATGGTACAAGCCTTTTCAGCCTACATATTAGAAACCATAGTAGGTTATTTCTGCAGCTGCCTCGTCGGTAAACGAACAGGAGGCTGCTGTGCTCATATAATGACGATAGTGTGGTATTTGAGCTGGGGACGGTATAATGACGTAACTGCGCCGGCAACGGCTTTAGATTTTTTTTCAGGATTTTGATTAATGATTTAAATAAATGTATTTTAAATAAATATTTTTGACTTTAAATCGCAATTACAAAACTCAAATGGACTTGTTTGTTTTATTTTTACTATCACTTACCTAATTGATTCACAACCACATGAGCTTGAGCAATAGTGTCTGTCACGAATTGTATCTTATCTTAGATCTTTAAAGGGTTAGAGACGCTCCCTAGACTCAACGAGCGTTTTTTTAGATCTGAGTGGTTACCCTTATGATGAATTATTGATATTGGAGTGGTAGTACGATCTCGGTGACATCCTATTATGTATTACCTTTAGATACGCTACCTACTCATAGTATTGGCAATATGTATAAACATGGAGCAAATATCCGTTTTTCTTATCCGCATCCAATGGCGCGAGTATATGCAGCCATAATCGTAATTCCTACTAATATCGGTAGATTACTGTTTTTAGAGGAATAATGTTCGTCCATGTTTAAGGTGTCTATTTAAAATAGGTCGTTGGTAGCGTCGAAAAAAATAGACCTACACAGTTTTTAGGTTATTTTTGATTTTATAAAATAACTCTAAAACCCGGTTTTTTTTTCAAAAAGGACTTTTGTAGGAGTTAACATTGTTACGAGCTTGAGGTTCGTGACAATAAAAATTGCCGATAGAATTACCTAAATTAACACTTTAATTTACTTTACACAAATTAAAGTTAAAAACACTAATAATTAAACACACTAATTCACTTAATTCCGCTCCGAAGCTTCGCTTGTGTCGCCGAGTTCAACTCTGCCTCGATCGCATCTTGCAGCGCCTATTTATTTAAATTAGCAAAGAAACATCCCGAATATTCAAGTAAACGCGCGCAAAGGGACGAGTGCGCGAGTATAGATTTTCTAGAATATTAGTTCTTCGGATGGCGCTGTTGGTTGAGAGATTTGTGATGTCATTTTCTGCAAAGCTCCCCTCGCTCTCGTTCCTGACACTAGATGGCGCTAGTTGCAACACTGCCCCCTCCTAAGACATGCTCGTCCCGAACATTATCGGTCCCATAATAACGCGCCAAGCGATCCACATGGACGATCTTAGGCGTCCCTCTTGCGCCTTTCTGTATCCGGTAGGTCACATCGTTGATCCTGGTTACAATCCGGTACGGGCCGTCCCATTTAGCTTGAAGCTTAGGAGATTTCCCTTTGCTGTGGACTGGATTGTGCAACCACACTAATGAACCTTCGTTAAACCCTTTATTGTTCATTTTGCGGTCGTACCGGGTTTTCATTTTCTCAGACATTTGCTGGCCCGATTGTCGGACGTGCTCATAAATGTCATTCATTTTGTTCCGCAAGTCATTTGCATAATCGGTTATACTGCGTGGGGCTTCAGGTGGTATCCCGGTGATCAGGTCTGCAGGCAGCCGTAAATCTCTTCCAAAGTTTGCGAAAGCTGGTGTCACTGCTGTACTTTCGTGAACAGAACTTCGATGTGACAACAAAAACGGTTGTATGTGCTTGTCCCAATCTCGTTGCCGATTGTCTACAACTTTTGCTAGGTACCTCTCCAATGTCTGATTAAATCGTTCCACCATTCCATCAGATTGCGGGTGATAAGAAGTCGTTCTTGTTTAATGAGTACCCATAACTCGGCAAGTTTCTTGGAATATTTGAGACTCAAAATTCCTTCCTTGATCGCTGTGAATCTCTAAATGTACTCCAAAACGACAGAAGACTTCATGAACTAGTTTATCTGCAACTGTTGAAGCTTCTTGATTTGGAATGGCGAAGACTTCTGGCCACTTAGTGAAGTAATCCATCACAACCATGAAATACTTGTTACCGCTTTCACTCTCCGGAAACGGCCCCGCCACGTCAATGGCTATTCTCTCCCATGGTGCACCAACATTGTACAACTTCAATGCACCTCTACTACGAGTCTGAGGTCCCTTTACAGCCGCACAACTTGTACATTTGCGACACCAGTCCTCGACATCGTTTCGACAGTGGACCCAGTAAAACCGTTCTCGGATCTTCAGTAGAGTTCGTTTAACTCCCAGATGGCCTCCTGAATAATCATTATGGTACAGCTGTAGAACATCCGGTACTTTAGCTTTAGGGACAACCATTTGTAAATGACAGCTGTCTCCCCGAACATTTTCCCATTTACGGCACAGAACTCCATCCTGAGGCAGCAAGCTGTCCCACTGGGCCCAATAGCTTTTAGTGGTCGAACTCATCGCTGAGACGTCGCTCCACTTGGGCTTGGGAGCACTGGCCTTCATCCATTCCAGGATCGACTTGATGTCCGGATCTTCCTGCTGTGCACGTTGTAAGCTGTCCTTCCACTCGTTGCTGAGGTGATCTGCCCTGAGCATCCTCACGGATACCACTTCCTTACTCTCTTGCCTAATACAATGTTTGCAATCTTCAGGACAAGGTCTTCTTGACAATGCATCTGCGTTGCCATGAGATTTCCCGTTGCGATGTTCGATCTCAAAGTCGTATTCCTGCAGTAGTTCAATCCACCTCGCAACTTGTCCTTCTGGATTTTTAAACTGCAATAGCCATTTTAGTGCAGCATGGTCAGTTCGTAAGTGAAATTTTCGCCCCAGAAGATATTTGCTAAAATGCTGCAACGACTTTACCACAGCTAGCAATTCGCGTCTTGTGACACAATAGTTCCTTTCCGGTGTTGACAACGACTTGCTGAAGTACGCTATCACGACCTCTTGGCCACCATTACGTTGAGACAACACACCGCCAAGTCCTAAATCACTTGCGTCTGTGTCAACTATAAATTCTTTGCTTGCATCAGGGTATCCCAAAATAGGTGTTTTGCACAGACGGTCCTTGAGCTCCTGGAATGCGATATTGCAACTTTCATCCCAGCAGAAATGTCGCTTCTCCTCGGTTAGCTTGTGCAGAGGTTTGGCTATATCTGCAAAGTTCCTAACAAATCGCCGGTAACAGGAACACAAACCCAAAAATGCTCTAACCTGCGTCTTGTCTTTTGGAACCGGCCAATCCTTGACAGCGGCGATTTTCTCTGGATCTGTGCGGATGCCTTCTTCCGATACTACAAACCCCAAAAAGTTAACTTGCCGTTGGAATAGTGAACATTTCTTCGGGCTCAACTTGAGGTTGGCACTCTGAATCTTCATGAGCACGCGTTCCAGGTTTTGAAGGTGTTCCTCAAACGTACGGCCTACGATGATGATGTCATCCAAGTAGACCAGACAGGCATCACCAATCTTCGTTGGTCCGTCTCCTGCTGGCGTTGACTTCGGGTACGGACACCCTCCGTTTCCTCCTTAGGTAAAATCGGCATGAGAGTGAAGACCAATTCAGACCTGACTAGAAAAGCTCGCGAAGGTGTGATGGAGTTTCTTCTTGTGAATCACCCATTGGATTGTCCAATTTGTGATCAGGGTGGGGAATGTGACTTACAAGATCAATCCATGGCATTTGGCTCGGACAAGACTAGATTCACTGATATTCATTTCTCTGGAAAAAGGGCTGTGGAAGACAAGGATGTCGGACCTCTCGTCAAAACTATAATGACACGCTGTATTCACTGCACCCGATGTATTCGCTTTGCTTCTGAAGTGGCCGGCGTTGATGATCTTGGTACCACAGGCAGAGGTTCCGACATGCAGGTTGGAACATATGTCGAAAAAATGTTCCTGTCGGAGTTATCTGGCAATATCATCGATTTGTGTCCCGTCGGTGCTTTAACGTCGAAGCCGTACAGTTTCATCGCTCGGCCTTGGGAAACTAGAAAAATCGATTCTGTGGACGTTTTAGATCCCTTGGGTAGCAACATTGTCGTCACGACACGAACAAATGAAGTCTTGCGTATTCTCCCGAGAACTAACGAGGAGATCAACGAGGAAAGGCTGTCGGATAAATCACGTTTTGCATGCGACTGATTGAAGCGGCAGCGGCTGGTGACGCCGCTGATGGCGGACAGCCGCGGAAACCTCACGCCCGTCGACTGGGAGGATGCCGTCGTAGCGGCTTCGCGCACGCTACGGGACTGCCCGCCAGACAAGCTGTTGGCAGTTGCCGGTGATATGGCTGAGGCCGAATCACTGGTGGCGTTAAAAGACTTGCTCAATAGGCTTGGCTCTGAGGATGCTTGCACGGAGCAATACTCCCCGCTAGAGGGGGCTGGTATCGATTTGCGATCCACCTATTTGTTGGATACCGGTATTGCCAACGTCGAGGACGCAGACTTTGTGCTCCTTATCGGTACGAACGTGCGTTTCGAGGCGCCTCTCCTAAACACCCGTATCAGGAAGGCTTTCATCCAAAAGGATACCGACGTCGCGCTAGTTGGACCTAAAGTTGACCTCACCTACGATTATGTGCATGTAGGAGAGTCAGCGTCGATCGTGAAGGATCTAGCATCGGGAACTTCCTCTCACGAAGTGCTGCGCAAGCTGGAGCAAGCGAAGCGGCCCGTTGTTATCCTTGGGGCAGACCAGCTTAAGACACAGGAAGGAGCTGCTTTGCTGGCCTACACACAAGAGTTGGCCTTGCATTTGCAGGACAAACTCGAAGATAAGGACTGGAAGGTTCTGAATGTGCTTCAACGTACCGCGTAGCAAGTGGCCGCCCTGGACATCGGCTACAAGCCGTGCGTGGGCGCGCTGCTGTCGGCCGAACCGCAGGTCGTGTACCTGTTGGGGGCTGACAGCGGCGTGGTCAACCGCGAGTCCTTGCCCAAAGACGCTGTGGTCATCTACCAAGGGCACCACGGGGACGCGGGCGCAAGTATTGCAGACATAGTGCTGCCGGGCGCAGCCTACACCGAGAAGCGCGCCACGTACGTGAACGCCGAGGGCCGCGCGCAGCAGTTGCTGCCCGCCGTCTCGCCGCCCGGCCAGGCGCGGGAGGACTGGAAGATCATCAGGGCCATATCAGAAGTGGTGGGTGTACGCCTACCGTACGACAATTTCGAAGAATTGAGGGACCGCCTCAGTGAGATCAGCCCCGCGCTAGTCACCTACGGCGACGTGCAGAACAACAACTACTTTGCACAGGCCAGAGCGCTCGCGCAGAGCCTTCAAAAGCCAGTCTCTGGTAATCTAGATGTCAAACTGAAGACTCTCGAGGACTATTTCATGACCGACGCCATCAGCCGCGCTTCACCAACTATGGCTAAATCCGTGCAAGCCGTTCTCAAACAAAAGCAATCGACATACTAGACTATACAGTAATTTAGTTCCACACATTAATGCTTCAATTCTAAATTAATCACTTACTAGATCATGTCAAACCAAACTCAACTATGTCGTAGAAAGTATTTTGGATGGTTATTGTTCGTTTTTATATATTATACTGTACGTTAATACCCGATTTTTTCTGTGTAATAAATTATAATATCAAAAATGTGAATTAAATCAAGGTATTTTTTTAAATAGACAATTGATTGTACTTTAATTCTTTATTTGAATTTAAGGTGTATAGTATATATATAATAAAATATACAGTATTAGTGTGCTGTTAGGAATAAATTATCTTTGTGATTACTTCAGTCTGAGCGTGAAAAAATATTTATCTAAATTCGACCTTTAACACGTTTAAAACGCTCAGTGAAAGGGAGTTGTTATTTAGTAAACATAGTAAAAATGCCTTTCTGCAATCATTTTTTACGATGAAAATACTTCAGAAATGCACCCCGTACAGTTGATAGCACATTCCTTTGTTGTTGAACTAAGACAAATTTAAAGCTACCAACTGTACTTGTACAGTGTAATTTGAAATTATTTATTTTATATTTTAGATTAAGTGTAGCAGTGTTGCCAACCATGTATATGAATGTCAAAACACAACCAATTTAAATTAATTACTACCCAGCTATGGAATAAACTTGGAATGTAAGGGAAGGAGATTGTTAACGGAGAAGCGGTTTTAAATACAGATGTTTGTAAATACTTGTCTAGATAAAATAAAATGTATAATGATTGTAGAATTTGAATATTTTATTTATATCCCATTTCTGACACCAATTGTTACGAGCTTGAGGCTCGTGACAATAAAAATTGCCGATAGTATTACCTAAATTAACACTTTAATTTACTTTACACAAATTAAAGTTAAAAACACTAATAATTAAACACACTAATTCACTTAATTCCGCTCCGAAGCTTCGCTTGTGTCGCCGAGTTCAACTCTGCCTCGATCGCATCCTAGCAGCGCCTATTTATTTAAATTAGCAAAGAAACATCCCGAATATTCAAGTAAACGCGCGCAAAGAGACGAGTGCGCGAGTATAGATTTTCTAGAAACTTAGTTCTTCGGATGGCGCTGTTGGTTGAGAGATTTGTGATGTCATTTTCTGCAAAGCTCCCCTCGCTCTCGTTCCTGACACTAGATGGCGCTAGTTGCAACAATATGATCAGTGTAGTCTATTAAAAAATCTATTTTGATGCAGCACGGTACGGGATTCCATACATCTATGAGCATCATAGAAAAAAAAGTAGAAAAATAGTAGTAGTAGTAAAATAGTTATATCCCCGAAACTCTTCACCGCTGCATTGGAAGACGTTTTCAAGCTACTCGACTGGAAAGGATACGGTATTAACATCAATGGCGAGTACATCACTCACCTTCGATTTGCCGACGATATAGTCCTTATGGCAGAATCGCTGGAGGACTTAAGCACTATGCTCAATGACCTCAATAGTGCCTCCCAACGGATAGGTCTTAAGATGAACATGGACAAAACAAAGATCATGTTTAATATCCACGTCACACCTATGCCGGTAGTTGTTGGGAGCACTATGCTCGAAGTTGTTGACGAGTACGTTTACCTGGGACAAATAGTCCGACTAGGTAAGTCCAACTTCGACCGAGAGGTCAATCGACGGATTCAACTCGGCTGGGCAGCGTTCGGGAAATTACGACATATCTTCTCGTCAGGTATACCTCAATCTCTAAAAACTAGATTATACAACCAGTGCGTGTTGCCAGTGATGACTTACGGATCTGAGACGTGGTCTTTCACTGCTGGCCGTATGAGGACGCTCAAGGTCGCTCAGCGAGCTATGGAGAGGGCTATGCTCAGAGTTTCTCTGCGTGATAGACTCAGAAATGAGGATATCCGCAGTAAAACCAGAGTGACCGACATAGCCCAACGGATTAGTAAGCTGAAGTGGCAATAGGCCGGCCATATAGCTCGAAGAACCGATAACCGATGGGGAAGAAAGGTTCTCGAGAGGCAGCCTCGTACCGGTAGGCGTAGTGTAGGGCGACCCCCCACTAGTTGTAGTGACGACCCGATAAGATATGCAGGAAGTCGATGGATGCAAGTGGCTCGGGACCGTGCTTTGTGGCATTACTTGGGGGAGGCCTATGTTTAGCAGTGGACTTGTGAAGGGCTGTAATGATGATGAGCATCATAATGTTAAGAAACAATAAATGATTTAGTGAGATGTTTATCTTGCGGCGCCAACAAATATATAATTTGGTTACAGAACAAATTAAAACACATTTCTAACTTATTTATTTTTTTATTTCATTGTTCCATACTGCCAGTTTTGACTTATATAAATATTAAGTTTACAGTAATTTGTCGTCTTTTCTATAGAATTATGAAGTTTTGTCAATAAGGCCCGTCACCTGCGCGGCTAGATGCAGTGTTGGCTGGTATAACCGAGATCCTTGGCTTGAATCCATCTTCATCAGCCTCGTACTCTACCACTTGGAAAGAACAAAATACATGTCATGAAAATATATTGATTTGACCACGTTTTCACCATGTCACTTTCTCGTTTTTCTGCCGTTCCGGGTGGAATCTCGCAATTCGAATTTTGAACACTTCCCGACGGCCTAGGGACTTAAAATAATGATCATAGCTCAGAATCAGAAACTGTGGGTGAAAAACGTGGTAAATTAATTTTTATGACAAATTTAAAAAAATACACTTGTTTGTACACTTTCGTTTGTTGACAAATTATAGCAACTAGCTACTGTAGTCGAAGGATAAAAAGTAAGAGATCAAAAACAGAAACAGAAACTTTTTTATTCAATATAGATTATAAATAATACTTATTGAAAGTCACTTTTTTTAATTTACCCCTGATTCGGAAAATACCTCTATCCTGGGGAGAACCAGCAAGAAACCCAGCGGGATTTTTTTAAATAACAGCTTACAATCATGTATGTTACAATTAACACACAATAAATTAGAATCAGCTTGGTAGCGATCACCCTACCCAGGGGTTATTATCATCCATATCTGAAGTGTATAATAAGAGATGTAGAGAAATGCAGAAAAAACCAATATAATAATAGGCCATGAGGTATTCCATCTTAGTCCTCATTGATGCCAACTCTTTATTTATGTTAGTTGCAGGTGAACACCTGACTGCTGCCAAGTTCCAGGTGGACTGTAAGTTTGTTAAGTATAGTTTGTATAAGAATAATGGTGACAAACGAACACACGTTCCACCTGATGGCAAGGGGGTGCTGTGGCCCATAGACATATACATCTGTATCCGATGATGAATCATAATGCAGATGCGTTGTCACCCCTGAGGACCACGATGGTATGTCTTGTTCCCAGTAAAGAAAGAACTTAGATTCCCAATCTTTTACAATGCTGACTGTCTTACTATAAAGTTAAAGTTACAGCCCACATACGTCCTATGTAGTGGGACGTATGTAGGCTGTAAGAGAAATGAGAGAAGGCCTGTACCTCCTCTCCTTTCTGAGAGAGTTTAAGGGTAAAGTAATGTCCGCTGTGCTGTCTCACTGCATGTTGGCGAACTCTACATGTCTTCGAAATATTTTTTTGTTTCTCAGACATGCAGGTTTCTTTATGATGTTTTCCTTCACCGTCGAGCACGTGGTAAATCAACACTTAAAATTGCTCGTGTACTGTGAAAATTTATATATTGTATTTCAGTGTGTCTTACTACACGAAAATACAATAGTATTCGCATTTGTGTTTGCAGAAATAGATAGGTGGAATTTACTCGGGTACCAAAGCAGTAGAGCTGATGAAGATGATTTTAACGTACCTGTTTGGTTCCATCAGGAAGTACGATAAAGTACGCCCCTTCTGCTCTATCGTCCTGCCGGTTTTCCGCGTGGCCAAAGTCACTTCCGCTCTTGTAGTCGCTCACTGTGTGGGAGAACTCGTAGTTCGCTGGTTCCTGTGTATTTTGATTAGTAAGTTTGAATAATAGAACGTGTAGTAGCGTGTAAGAAAGTCCCGTGGGTGTCGCAAGAGGTGAGACAGAGAAATACAAAGGCAACAGCGTCTTCCTATTAACGACTAGAAATTAAAATAAACTGCGGTTACCAACCTGCCCACCAAATGTGTGGCAAATATCCCCCTGATCAGGTAACCTATGGAGTGACCCCCCCCCCCCCCCCCCGTGTATGTTCAGCAGTGGTCTTCGATAGTCTTTATTGAATGAATAATTAATGGCATTGATATATTTAGTAGTATTTATCAATTCCCCTAAGTTGCGTGTTCGTGCAAAACGCCGCGCTAGTCGTTATTTGTGACCTTTTTAGGAGATATCTACTTGTTATTAGAATGATATATCAACTTACAAAAAAATCTATTAAATTTCTACATAATTTTGATAGCCAATTCAATCTTTTTTTAAATTAGTAAATACTTAATAAATCTTCCTACAACTAAACCGCAGAAACGCGAATTAATTATTAATAACATGCATCTCCTCATAAAGTAAGCATTATTTTATTTTGCGATAGACACTAATGGATAGGCAATTGATTAACGAACATTTTAATCTACTCAATTTTTTCAAAGGACTAAAATTCGATTTTATAAAGCAAATATTTTAAAATTTGGGCGTATTTCTTTCGCGACATATTGTAGCGAGAGCGCGTGGAATGTATAGATCCGAACGCTCAAGGTCGTTGGCTAGGCATAGTACCTTAATTGGCCTCCCCTATAGATTGTCTTGTAGGATTTTGCTATAGTTGCCACGCTTGCAAGGCGGGATGGCGAAAGAAAAATGCTGCTGCCTACATCCTGTTTCAGTTTTCCTCTATTCCCACTTACGACTCCTACGGGATGAGATGGGGTAGCGGATTTTCTTACGCCGCTGTTTAACGCTTCGATGTTTTTGTGCTTGCTTACTTGTAATACTTCGTTTACTTGACTTTGTAGTTCTTACCTGATTAAGCAGTTCTAAAGAATTTCTTACATAGCTCTCGTAGCTCTGATCAGAGTATCCGTTGAGGTTTCTTGAAGCCCCGTACTGCGGCGAGGGCATGGCGGCACAAGATGATGGTGCGCCGTATTATGGTGATCTGTTGAACCCAAAATGAATGTTATCTCTTGTGTACTGCCCTGGTTTATTAAAAAATCACCAGTGTGTCCAAAGTATGGATAGATATTTGTTTTGGGATGGTGTGACAAACGAGCACACAGTTCACCTGATGGTAAGTGGTTGCTATTGCCCAGAGACATCTACATCTATCCTCGATTACGAATCAGAATGCAGATGCATTGTCACCCGTGAGCCGTGAGGACTAATATGGAATGCCTCGTTTCCAGTAAAAAGGGTCTCCGGTTCCACACTCTCCATACGAAACACACCAGCATCAAGCTACTAAGCTTCTATTTTACGCCGGTAATCTGTGAGAGCGTGGTCCTTCTCCGGTCGAGCTACAACTTCGTGCTACAACTATGCCACTAATATAACTGCATGGCTCTACCAAGTATAAAACGATCAACATAAGGTTTCTGCCATGCATATAGACTTACTGTACAATTAGTTTTATTGTACTACAGTAAACCAGTGTTTGACTAACTACCCCGATGGTAAGTGATTATGTTAAATAGATAAAGAATGTTAAAGCGTAATGATTTTACTTAAAAGACTCCTACATTGTTAGCGAATGACTATTCTATTCATTTCTGTACGCATAAATAACGGCGAGGAAAACTTTTTACATGATCCTTTACTAGTAGACCTGAAGCTAGAGAAAAAATTCAGAGATTTCCTTCGTCTAATACATTGAACCGTGATATTAGTTCATTTTTAACGTGGTGGAGCCACGCTGCAGTTACGTTATAGTTGTGGCACGAATGGATCGGCTCGACCGGGGCAGGACCACTCTCTGGACACGCTTATCGTATGGTGAGTGTAGAGAACCGGAGATCCTTTTTACTGGAACGCAGGCATTCCATCATGGTCCTCAGAGGTAACAACGCATTTGCTCGTTTTGATTCTCACTTGTGGATTAATGTGGATGTCTATGGGTCACAGTATCCACTTACCATCAGGTGAACTGCATGCTCGTTTGCCAACAAATGCTATAAATTAACTAGTCTTTCTAATAATGATTTCTTATATTTACGCGAACACTACACATTGAAATAATACTAGTTTTAACGGAATTTATCGCGTATATTTAACTTTTTTACCCGACGTTTCGAGAGCTTTACAGCACCCATGGTCACGGGAAGGACTGAGATGTTCAACGTCCAGCTGTCATAGTTAACCGCGGTTACCATAGATTAAAATTTTAACTTTTGTTCCGATCTACACAGTATGAGCTTATGGTATCATGGAGTCTTGCAGTTGTATGCTTGGGTTGGGATTTAATTTTATTTATTATAGGATCCCAAGCAGATGGTAGCACCCAGCCATCTTCTCTATTGAAATTAGGATGTTTTTTGATTTCAATAGCCTCGCGAATCATCCTTGGAAGGAATCGGTGTTCTTTAGCGAGGATTTGTGGTCTATCAAATCTGATGTAGTGACGGAGGCGATCTTGTACATGTTCACAGACTGCAGACTTCCCGGAGCGTCGATTCTTCACATCAGCTATATGTTCTTTGACGCGGGTTTTAATTGATCTTTTAGTTTGTCCTATGTAGGAGAGACCACATTCACAATCAAGCTTGTACACTCCTGCATCTTGCAGAGGGACGTCACACTTAACTGATGGTAAAAACTGACCAATCTTCTTCGGCGGCTTGAAGTATGTTTTGATGGAAGCGCGCTTCAAAATGTAGCCAATCTTGTCAGTGACTCCTCTAACATATGGCAGTACAGCAGGTACACGCTCGACTGTGGCCGGCTTCACTCGTTCTCTGTGACGTAGGCGTGGGACCCGAAGCTTGTTGTCATGCAAAACTTGCTTGACATGTTGGAGCTCGGCAGCCAGGTGTTTACTGTCACAGATCCCTCGTGCTCTCTGAAACAAAGATTTACCCACGGTAGCTAACTGTGAAGGATGGTGGTGAGAATCACCGTTTAAATATCTATCTGTATGGGTCTTTTTTCTATGGCTCAAGGTGTTATCAGGATTCCGAATTACTAACACATCTAGAAAAGCTAAGGAATTGTTTGCCTCTAACTCCATTGTGAACTGAATTTTAGAATTTATAGAGTTAAGATGGTCTAAAAATGCAGTTACTTTATCTAAAGGTAGAATTGTGAAAGTGTCGTCTACGTACCGCTTGTAGAATCTTGGATTTATGGGAGAAGTAAGCAGGGCTTTCTCCTCAAAGTCTTCCATGAATATGTCGGCGACAATGGGAGATACAGGTGAGCCCATCGCCACACCATCTACTTGCTTGTAGAACTCCTCCTTCCACAATAGGTAGCCAGATGTAAGGCAGTGTCTGAGTAATACTGCATATTCTGCGGGCATGTTGTTTTCTTCCAGCCTTCTAGTTACAATTGAGATGCAGTCTTCAACAGGTAAGCATGTAAACAATGACTGCACATCAAAACTGACCATAGTTTCATTGTCTGCCAGACGTAGGTCTTTAATTTCGCTGACAAAATGGTAGGAATCCTTTATGTGTGCTCTTGTATGTCCAATGCCCAATGCCCAATGCTCCATTACGCCCCATAGTAGCCAAATCGATTCACCACTTAGCGAAAATACTCTCACCGCTCAGGGGACACCGTGAGGTGAGTGTGGAACCGGAGACCCTTTTTACTGGAAACGAGGCATTCCATATTAGTCCTCACGGCTCACGGGTGACAATGCATCTGCATTCTGATTCGTAATCGAGGATAGATGTAGATGTCTCTGGGCAATAGCAACCACTTACCATCAGGTGGACTGTGTGCTCGTTTGTCACACCATCCCAAAACAAATATCTATCCATACTTTGGACACACTGGTGATTTTTTAATAAACCAGGGCAGTACACAAGAGATAACATTCATTTTGGGTTCAACAGATCACCATAATACGGCGCACCATCATCTCGTGCCGCCATGCCCTCGCCGCAGTACGGGGCTTCAAGAAACCTCAACGGATACTCTGATCAGAGCTACGAGAGCTATGTAAGAAATTCTTTAGAACTGCTTAATCAGGTAAGAACTACAAAGTCAAGTAAACGAAGTATTACAAGTAAGCAAGCACAAAAACATCGAAGCGTTAAACAGCGGCGTAAGAAAATCCGCTACCCCATCTCATCCCGTAGGAGTCGTAAGTGGGAATAGAGGAAAACTGAAACAGGATGTAGGCAGCAGCATTTTTCTTTCGCCATCCCGCCTTGCAAGCGTGGCAACTATAGCAAAATCCTACAAGACAATCTGTAGGGGAGGCCAATTAAGGTACTATGCCTAGCCAACGACCTTGAGCGTTCGGATCTATACATTCCACGCGCTCTCGCTACAATATGTCGCGAAAGAAATACGCCCAAATTTTAAAATATTTGCTTTATAAAATCGAATTTTAGTCCTTTGAAAAAATTGAGTAGATTAAAATGTTCGTTAATCAATTGCCTATCCATTAGTGTCTATCGCAAAATAAAATAATGCTTACTTTATGAGGAGATGCATGTTATTAATAATTAATTCGAGTTTCTGCGGTTTAGTTGTAGGAAGATTTATTAAGTATTTACTAATTTAAAAAAAGATTGAATTGGCTATCAAAATTATGTAGAAATTTAATAGATTTTTTTATAAGTTGATATATCATTCTAATAACAAGTAGATATCTCCTAAAAAGGTCACAAATAACGACTAGCGCGGCGTTTTGCACGAACACGCAACTTAGGGGAATTGATAAATACTACTAAATATATCAATGCCATTAATTATTCATTCAATAAAGACTATCGAAGACCACTGCTGAACATACACGGGGGGGGGGGGGGGGGGTCACTCCATAGGTTACCTGATCAGGGGGATATTTGCCACACATTTGGTGGGCAGGTTGGTAACCGCAGTTTATTTTAATTTCTAGTCGTTATTAGGAAGACGCTGTTGCCTTTGTATTTCTCTGTCTCACCTCTTGCGACACCCACGGGACTTTCTTACACGCTACTACACGTTCTATTATTCAAACTTACTAATCAAAATACACAGGAACCAGCGAACTACGAGTTCTCCCACACAGTGAGCGACTACAAGAGCGGAAGTGACTTTGGCCACGCGGAAAACCGGCAGGACGATAGAGCAGAAGGGGCGTACTTTGTCGTACTTCCTGATGGAACCAAACAGGTACGTTAAAATCATCTTCATCAGCTCTACTGCTTTGGTACCCGAGTAAATTCCACCTATCTATTTCTGCAAACACAAATGCGAATACTATTGTATTTTCGTGTAGTAAGACACACTGAAATACAATATATAAATTTTCACAGTACACGAGCAATTTTAAGTGTTGATTTACCACGTGCTCGACGGTGAAGGAAAACATCATAAAGAAACCTGCATGTCTGAGAAACAAAAAAATATTTCGAAGACATGTAGAGTTCGCCAACATGCAGTGAGACAGCACAGCGGACATTACTTTACCCTTAAACTCTCTCAGAAAGGAGAGGAGGTACAGGCCTTCTCTCATTTCTCTTACAGCCTACATACGTCCCACTACATAGGACGTATGTGGGCTGTAACTTTAACTTTATAGTAAGACAGTCAGCATTGTAAAAGGTTGGGAATCTAAGTTCTTTCTTTACTGGGAACAAGACATACCATCGTGGTCCTCAGGGGTGACAACGCATCTGCATTATGATTCATCATCGGATACAGATGTATATGTCTATGGGCCACAGCACCCCCTTGCCATCAGGTGGAACGTGTGTTCGTTTGTCACCATTATTCTTATACAAACTATACTTAACAAACTTACAGTCCACCTGGAACTTGGCAGCAGTCAGGTGTTCACCTGCAACTAACATAAATAAAGAGTTGGCATCAATGAGGACTAAGATGGAATACCTCATGGCCTATTATTATATTGGTTTTTTCTGCATTTCTCTACATCTCTTATTATGTACTTCAGATATGGATGATAATAACCCCTGGGTAGGGTGATCGCTACCAAGCTGATTCTAATTTATTGTGTGTTAATTGTAACATACATGATTGTAAGCTGTTATTTAAAAAAATCCCGCTGGGTTTCTTGCTGGTTCTTCCCAGGATAGAGGTATTTTCCGAATCAGTGGTAAATTAAAAAAAGTGACTTTCAATAAGTATTATTTATAATCTATATTGAATAAAAAAGTTTCTGTTTCTGTTTTTGATCTCTTACTTTTTATCCTTCGACTACAGTAGCTAGTTGCTATAATTTGTCAACAAACGAAAGTGTACAAACAAGTGTATTTTTTTTAAATTTGTCATAAAAATTAATTTACCACGTTTTTCACCCACAGTTTCTGATTCTGAGCTATGATCATTATTTTAAGTCCCTAGGCCGTCGGGAAGTGTTCGAAATTCGAATTGCGAGATTCCACCCGGAACGGCAGAAAAACGAGAAAGTGACATGGTGAAAACGTGGTCAAATCAATATATTTTCATGACATGTATTTTGTTCTTTCCAAGTGGTAGAGTACGAGGCTGATGAAGATGGATTCAAGCCAAGGATCTCGGTTATACCAGCCAACACTGCATCTAGCCGCGCAGGTGACGGGCCTTATTGACAAAACTTCATAATTCTATAGAAAAGACGACAAATTACTGTAAACTTAATATTTATATAAGTCAAAACTGGCAGTATGGAACAATGAAATAAAAAAATAAATAAGTTAGAAATGTGTTTTAATTTGTTCTGTAACCAAATATTATATTTGTTGGCGCCGCAAGATAAACATCTCACTAAATCATTTATTGTTTCTTAACATTATGATGCTCATCATCATTACAGCCCTTCACAAGTCCACTGCTAAACATAGGCCTCCCCCAAGTAATGCCACAAAGCACGGTCCCGAGCCACTTGCATCCATCGACTTCCTGCATATCTTATCAGGTCGTCACTACAACTAGTGGGGGGTCGCCCTACACTACGCCTACCGGTACGAGGCTGCCTCTCGAGAACCTTTCTTCCCCATCGGTTATCGGTTCTTCGAGCTATATGGCCGGCTTATTGCCACTTCAGCTTACTAATCCGTTGGGCTATGTCGGTCACTCTGGTTTTACTGCGGATATCCTCATTTCTGAGTCTATCACGCAGAGAAACTCTGAGCATAGCCCTCTCCATAGCTCGCTGAGCGACCTTGAGCGTCCTCATACGGCCAGCAGTGAAAGACCACGTCTCAGATCCGTAAGTCATCACTGGCAACACGCACTGGTTGTATAATCTAGTTTTTAGAGATTGAGGTATACCTGACGAGAAGATATGTCGTAATTTCCCGAACGCTGCCCAGCCGAGTTGAATCCGTCGATTGACCTCTCGGTCGAAGTTGGACTTACCTAGTCGGACTATTTGTCCCAGGTAAACGTACTCGTCAACAACTTCGAGCATAGTGCTCCCAACAACTACCGGCATAGGTGTGACGTGGATATTAAACATGATCTTTGTTTTGTCCATGTTCATCTTAAGACCTATCCGTTGGGAGGCACTATTGAGGTCATTGAGCATAGTGCTTAAGTCCTCCAGCGATTCTGCCATAAGGACTATATCGTCGGCAAATCGAAGGTGAGTGATGTACTCGCCATTGATGTTAATACCGTATCCTTTCCAGTCGAGTAGCTTGAAAACGTCTTCCAATGCAGCGGTGAAGAGTTTCGGGGATATAACTATTTTACTACTACTACTATTTTTCTACTTTTTTTTCTATGATGCTCATAGATGTATGGAATCCCGTACCGTGCTGCATCAAAATAGATTTTTTAATAGACTACACTGATCATATTGTTGCAACTAGCGCCATCTAGTGTCAGGAACGAGAGCGAGGGGAGCTTTGCAGAAAATGACATCACAAATCTCTCAACCAACAGCGCCATCCGAAGAACTAAGTTTCTAGAAAATCTATACTCGCGCACTCGTCCCTTTGCGCGCGTTTACTTGAATATTCGGGATGTTTCTTTGCTAATTTAAATAAATAGGCGCTGCAAGATGCGATCGAGGCAGAGTTGAACTCGGCGACACAAGCGAAGCTTCGGAGCGGAATTAAGTGAATTAGTGTGTTTAATTATTAGTGTTTTTAACTTTAATTTGTGTAAAGTAAATTAAAGTGTTAATTTAGGTAATTCTATCGGCAATTTTTATTGTCACGAACCTCAAGCTCGTAACAATTGGTGTCAGAAGTGGGATATAAATAAAATATTCAAATTCTACAATCATTATACATTTTATTTTATCTAGACAAGTATTTACAAACATCTGTATTTAAAACCGCTTCTCCGTTAACAATCTCCTTCCCTTACATTCCAAGTTTATTCCATAGCTGGGTAATAATTAATTTAAATTGGTTGTGTTTTGACATTCATATACATGGTTGGCAACACTGCTACACTTAATCTAAAATATAAAATAAATAATTTTAAATTACACTGTACAAGTACAGTTGGTAGCTTTAAATTTGTCTTAGTTCAACAACAAAGGAATGTGCTATCAACTGTACGGGGTGCATTTCTGAAGTATTTTCATCGTAAAAATGATTGCAGAAAGGCATTTTTACTATGTTTACTAAATAACAACTCCCTTTCACTGAGCGTTTTAAACGTGTTAAAGGTCGAATTTAGATAAATATTTTTTCACGCTCAGACTGAAGTAATCACAAAGATAATTTATTCCTAACAGCACACTAATACTGTATATTTTGTTATAAATATACTATACAACTTAAATTCAAATAAAGGATTAAAGTACAATCAATTGTCTATTTAAAAAAATACCTTGATTTAATTCACATTTTTGATATTATAATTTATTACACAGAAAAAATCGAGTATTAACGTACAGTATAATATGTAAAAACGAACAATAACCATCCAAAATACTTTCTACGACATAGTTGAGTTTGGTTTGACATGATCTAGTAAGTGATTAATTTAGAATTGAAGCATTAATGTGTGGAACTAAATTACTGTATAGTCTAGTATGTCGATTGCTTTTGTTTGAGAACGGCTTGCACGGATTTAGCCATAGTTGGTGAAGCGCGGCTGATGGCGTCGGTCATGAAATAGTCCTCGAGAGTCTTCAGTTTGACATCTAGATTACCAGAGACTGGCTTTTGAAGGCTCTGCGCGAGCGCTCTGGCATGTGCAAAGTAGTTGTTGTTCTGCACGTCGCCGTAGGTGACTAGCGCGGGGCTGATCTCACTGAGGCGGTCCCTCAATTCTTCGAAATTGTCGTACGGTAGGCGTACACCCACCACTTCTGATATGGCTCTGATGGGGAAGAAAGGTTCTCGAGAGGCAGCCTCGTACCGGTAGGCGTAGTGTAGGGCGACCCCCACTAGTTGTAGTGACGCCCTGATAAGATATGCAGGAAGTCGATGGATGCAAGTGGCTCGGGACCGTGCTTTGTGGCATTACTTGGGGGAGGCCTATGTTTAGCAGTGGACTTGTGAAGGGCTGTAATGATGATGAGCATCATAATGTTAAGAAACAATAAATGATTTAGTGAGATGTTTATCTTGCGGCGCCAACAAATATAATATTTGGTTACAGAACAAATTAAAACACATTTCTAACTTATTTATTTTTTTATTTCATTGTTCCATACTGCCAGTTTTGACTTATATAAATATTAAGTTTACAGTAATTTGTTGTCTTTTCTATAGAATTATGAAGTTGTGTCAATAAGGCCCGTCACCTGCGCGGCTAGATGCAGTGTTGGCTGGTATAACCGAGATCCTTGGCTTGAATCCATCTTCATCAGCCTCGTACTCTACCACTTGGAAAGAACAAAATACATGTCATGAAAATATATTGATTTGACCACGTTTTCACCATGTCACTTTCTCGTTTTTCTGCCGTTCCGGGTGGAATCTCGCAATTCGAATTTCGAACACTTCCCGACGGCCTAGGGACTTAAAATTTTGATCATAGCTCAGAATCAGAAACTGTGGGTGAAAAACGTGGTAAATTAATTTTTATGACAAATTTAAAAAAAAATACACTTGTTTGTACACTTTCGTTTGTTGACAAATTATAGCAACTAGCTACTGTAGTCGAAGGATAAAAAGTAAGAGATCAAAAACAGAAACAGAAACTTTTTTATTCAATATAGATTATAAATAATACTTATTGAAAGTCACTTTTTTTAATTTACCACTGATTCGGAAAATACCTCTATCCTGGGAAGAACCAGCAAGAAACCCAGCGGGATTTTTTTAAATAACAGCTTACAATCATGTATGTTACAATTAACACACAATAAATTAGAATCAGCTTGGTAGCGATCACCCTACCCAGGGGTTATTATCATCCATATCTGAAGTGTATAATAAGAGATGTAGAGAAATGCAGAAAAAACCAATATAATAATAGGCCATGAGGTATTCCATCTTAGTCCTCATTGATGCCAACTCTTTATTTATGTTAGTTGCAGGTGAACACCTGACTGCTGCCAAGTTCCAGGTGGACTGTAAGTTTGTTAAGTATAGTTTGTATAAGAATAATGGTGACAAACGAACACATGTTCCACCTGATGGCAAGGGGGTGCTGTGGCCCATAGACATATACATCTGTATCCGATGATGAATCATAATGCAGATGCGTTGTCACCCCTGAGGACCACGATGGTATGTCTTGTTCCCAGTAAAGAAAGAACTTAGATTCCCAACCTTTTACAATGCTGACTGTCTTACTATAAAGTTAAAGTTACAGTTGTCTTCGAAATATATTTTTGTTTCTCAGACATGCAGGTTTCTTTATGATGTTTTCCTTCACCGTCGAGCACGTGGTAAATCAACACTTAAAATTGCTCGTGTACTGTGAAAATTTATATATTGTATTTCAGTGTGTCTTACTACACGAAAATACAATAGTATTCGCATTTGTGTTTGCAGAAATAGATAGGTGGAATTTACTCGGGTACCAAAGCAGTAGAGCTGATGAAGATGATTTTAACGTACCTGTTTGGTTCCATCAGGAAGTACGACAAAGTACGCCCCTTCTGCTCTATCGTCCTGCCGGTTTTCCGCGTGGCCAAAGTCACTTCCGCTCTTGTAGTCGCTCACTGTGTGGGAGAACTCGTAGTTCGCTGGTTCCTGTGTATTTTGATTAGTAAGTTTGAATAATAGAACGTGTAGTAGCGTGTAAGAAAGTCCCGTGGGTGTCGCAAGAGGTGAGACAGAGAAATACAAAGGCAACAGCGTCTTCCTAATAACGACTAGAAATTAAAATAAACTGCGGTTACCAACCTGCCCACCAAATGTGTGGCAAATATCCCCCTGATCAGGTAACCTATGGAGTGACCCCCCCCCCCGTGTATGTTCAGCAGTGGTCTTCGATAGTCTTTATTGAATGAATAATTAATGGCATTGATATATTTAGTAGTATTTATCAATTCCCCTAAGTTGCGTGTTCGTGCAAAACGCCGCGCTAGTCGTTATTTGTGACCTTTTTAGGAGATATCTACTTGTTATTAGAATGATATATCAACTTACAAAAAAATCTATTAAATTTCTACATAATTTTGATAGCCAATTCAATCTTTTTTTAAATTAGTAAATACTTAATAAATCTTCCTACAACTAAACCGCAGAAACGCGAATTAATTATTAATAACATGCATCTCCTCATAAAGTAAGCATTATTTTATTTTGCGATAGACACTAATGGATAGGCAATTGATTAACGAACATTTTAATCTACTCAATTTTTTCAAAGGACTAAAATTCGATTTTATAAAGCAAATATTTTAAAATTTGGGCGTATTTCTTTCGCGACATATTGTAGCGAGAGCGCGTGGAATGTATAGAACCGAACGCTCAAGGTCGTTGGCTAGGCATAGTACCTTAATTGGCCTCCCCTATAGATTGTCTTGTAGGATTTTGCTATAGCTGCCACGCTTGCAAGGCGGGATGGCGAAAGAAAAATGCTGCTGCCTACATCCTGTTTCAGTTTTCCTCTATTCCCACTTACGACTCCTACGGGATGAGATGGGGTAGCGGATTTTCTTACGCCGCTGTTTAACGCTTCGATGTTTTTGTGCTTGCTTACTTGTAATACTTCGTTTACTTGACTTTGTAGTTCTTACCTGATTAAGCAGTTCTAAAGAATTTCTTACATAGCTCTCGTAGCTCTGATCAGAGTATCCGTTGAGGTTTCTTGAAGCCCCGTACTGCGGCGAGGGCATGGCGGTACGAGATGATGGTGCGCCGTATTATGGTGATCTGTTGAACCCAAAATGAATGTTATCTCTTGTGTACTGCCCTGGTTTATTAAAAAATCACCAGTGTGTCCAAAGTATGGATAGATATTTGTTTTGGGATGGTGTGACAAACGAGCACACAGTCCACCTGATGGTAAGTGGTTGCTATTGCCCAGAGACATCTACATCTATCCTCGATTACGAATCAAGTCACAAAGACACAATGACAAAAACATCAAGTTACAAAGACACAATGTCTGATGCGGTGAATATTAAGCTTAAACAGGAAAACTCAATGTTCGTCCTGCGCGGTTTGCGGTTAATGTACATAAGACGCGACGGGTGGCCGTGCGTTGCGGATGGCGTAATATCACTTAGTATAATGACGCGCGCCGAGATCCTCTTTTTTCACCTCGGCGGCAGCGCGTGCGGTAGGAAAGGGAAGGAAGGAAGGAAACAAAAAATATGCACTAGTCATGTTGATAAAGTAGATATAACTTAGGACGAACTCAATGCGATATGTAATGTAATGTTGATAAAGTAGATTGTTAACTGGCGTTACCAGTTGGGTTATTTTAATTTAATACTTGCAACACTGAATCCGTCCGTCAAGCATCAAAACAGTCAGTGTCAACTTGATCTTATTCACGTCTACCGACTTAGCGCCGTTTTTTGGTTCATGATAAATGTACGCTCCTTCGTATTTGTGTTTTATCGTATTTTACTTTTATTTAATAAATGCCGTAGCCCACGCGAGTGCTCCACTATGTATAAGCGATGTAATACGTAAGTTTAATTATTTTCTGTCTAACATATTTCGATCAATAATAGTTATGTTACAAAAACTAGTTACAAATAATAATTTCAAAGACTGAAAAAAAACTGCTGTCCTTGTTTTTTTTAGCTAAACCGGTTAGTATACATCTTTATCATCATGCATTAACATTAACATAACATTAACCTACATAACACTCATGAATTGGAACTTTATTAATATCTACAATGTGTAATAATGATAAAAACCGACTGCCAAAATCAACTTTTTTAAATCTTCATAACTTTTGTCCACTACTACGTAGCTATATGTACTTTTCTAATTCTTTATAAAGAAGGTCTGTACTTTCAAATGACATAGATTTGACCTCTGTACAGTCTGGGGCACAGGTTAATACAATTTTTGGCCATCTCCTTTATGTGTATAATTACAAAATTAATGCTTAGGTGCAATAATCTAATATTTAAAATTATATAATTATGTTAAGAAAAGACCATTTAATAGCCAAGAGCATAATTATAAATATTTTAGAAAATTAGCTGCATTTTATTACAGTAGGTATCTAGTACACAATATTGGAAAGTAAGTTGTTATAATAAACGAAATCCACTAAGAGATCACACTAACAACCTTTTATGACTTTACAATCTCGAAAGTTACATATTAATATTTTAATTTATAAACTGCTGTTTACTGTATTTATAACGGTAACATAAAATTTATATTTTATTTCTAATTTAACTCTTGTAATCTTTTCATATGTAAATTTTAATATACGTATATCTCGGTGACTGACAATATCATGAAAACCCTACGCGTCTCTGGGCTGAAAGCGACCCCCGGTCGTTACTATGGCAACAGTTTGGATGCGCCTCGGAGCTCCATTTAAATCTCGATATCAAGGTACGTAATAAATACGCTTCGGCGAAACTAAATATTACAAACTATGCGCGATATTAACAACTTTCGAATATCTCGTTTCATATATTTTGAATTTCCGTGAATATTCTGTGTACAAGCGCTTTTAATGTGGAATACCTGAAATCTATCTTATGTTTGTTAACTTTTGTCACAGAATAGACTCATATATTTAGAATTTGCTTACTTGTTAGTTTCAGTACTGTATTAAAGGTCATAAAATTCACGATTGCATTACTTCCAACTTATTAATAATGAACGATATTGAAATAGAAAATGAAGAAGAAAACGTAACACAAAGGATACAGAGATAATAGTGATAATAATAATAAATTTTCTATAGTAGGTTGTCATCAACTTCGGTATTCCAACAGTGTCTTAATTTAAAAAAAGAATAGGTACCTATCAAAATTGAACTATTGTAAATACATTCGTGAGCTGCTAGTAATATACTCGTATAATACAATCAACCATGGTTGATAAATATGCAAAAATTTTAAGAACACGTCGTTATCCGTCTTAAACCCGTAAACCAAGCCATGTTCACTTTCGATCGCGCAATACCAACCTTCCGTCCGCCAAACCGTGATCTAATTCGATCAGAATTATGTAAACATGTCTACCTATGAAAAAACTATTTTTTCGTTTTAAACAAAACCAAAGACTATATGATAATAGATATGCTCTTTTATTTTAAACCATAACCTGGCAATGTTTCTTAGAAAAAAAAAAAAAAGAAATCACTCTGAACTTCCGGCGTTCCACGTGTCACTTTGATGAAGGTGCTCCGTCTTTTTTATAGAATTTTATATTTGTGTCTGGACTAAAAACGAAAGTATTATACTTTTTTATATTCCTTGTAATATAGTAAACACGTAGATATGTAATTTGTGGTATAAAAAGTGAAAAGTAAATTGCCAAAAGTACTTCAAATTCCGGAAAGCCCGTTTTGGCAGGTGGGTTATAAATGTGTTATTTTTCAAATTCTCATTTATTTTTAGTGTAAAATGTAAGTAAAAATAGTTTTCGTATATATTTCAAATAACATGACGTTGTATTTATTTCAAATTCACACAAACATATTTTAGAAATATTGTTCGAAATGTCATACAGGTAAAATATTATTTTTTTTTTAATTTTTTAATATTTTAATATTTTGGTATGAGTAACGAATGGAAACACATAAAACATAAAAATATACATATTTCCAAACAATTTGATATAAATTTCTCCAAAAACAAAAGTGTAGAATTCAAATTAGTAGTAATTTTGTCACTAAAATTGAAGTATACTACTACTACGCTATACAGGGTAATTTACGTATTTTATTACAATTTTTAGCAACCAAAAATAATTTTATTCGATAGTTTATACATTCAACAAGAATTCCTGTAAGTTTTATCCATAAATATTGTCTCAAAGTGAAAATATAGCAAAATTTGCAATATAGCAAAAAATTTTCTAACTTACAAATTTTCCCGCCAAAAAGGTCCCGAGTGAACGGGAGTATAACATGTCGCGCGCTGTCAGAGCGAAGAGGCATTTAATTTTTTTGATATATTCCTACTGAAAAATACTTCTTCAAAATATTCTGACTGATTTGTGTTTTTATATTAACAGTAATTAGCTGATAAATACATTTTTCGTAGAAATTCGTATTCTACTACCCTAACTTTTTAGACAAAACATGGATTTTTAAGTTTATCAATGTTACTATCTGATACCCGCTCGCTTCACTGGGTGCAACATACTATTTTACTGCGAAACCTCCCTACATAACATATCGAGAAAATGTTTGCCAAATGAGTAACAAACAATGCGAAATGAGTAAATATAGATAATTTTGACACTCCGTCACCAGGTCCTATACCGCCTTTTAAAACACGGTGTTTTGCTATCTTCATGAAAAGACTATATGAACTAGATAAAGTGAAGGTTTCGTAGAGTTACCAGGTTATCACGGTCGTCACTCCACCTAGCAAGGTCGAGTCCACTACACGAGAGCCTTAAATCTCTGTAGTCTGTCGGTTCTTCTAACTGTATGATCATCAGCTCATGGCCACTTCAGCTTACTCATCTGTTGCACTATGTCAGTTGTTTTGGCTTGATGATGGGTATCTTCATTATGAATTATATCACGCAGAGAAAGTATGACCATAGGCCTCTCTATAGTTCGCTGAAATATCACGTATTGAGCGTAAACAATTAGCCAGTAATGATATATTTCCATTGATGTTTGTGCTGTTAAATTGTTTAGAGACATCATCATGTACATACGCCTTTTTCAAGAAATGTCACACAAGTCCTAAAGCAATTGCATTCATGAACTTCCTGCACTTACCAGGATGTCCTCTCTTACCAGGTCGTCATTCCATCTAGTTCACGCTTTACTTAGTTTACCTGTACGAATCAGCCACTCTTCTTAGAGTTATTGTCCGACCCATCCACGCTCTAGCTTACTAGTTCGTTGGTTTATGTCGGTTACTCCAGCTCTAATATGGATTTTCCCAATTCGAAGTTTATCTCAATTCGAAGTTTATATAGAGAAAATACAAGCAGAGTTACAAAGGATCGCGGCTCATACCCATATATTACCACTGACTACACACTTTCGACAGGGAAATGACCACGACCTCACGGAATACCAGCGTAAAGTAGCAGCTCAATGCTGCTTTGTTCCGCATGATGAGTCTAAAGAGCCGGAGACTATTTTTACTGGAAACAAGGCATTCCATAGTAGCCTTAGGGAATGGTAACGCATCTGCATTTTGATCCTTAAACGGGGATTGACGTAGAGATGCCACTGGACCACAGTATCGACTTATCGTAGGGTGGTGGTCCTGATTACTGGTTTGTTGAAAATATCTGGACTGAATTTTCAACATGGGCAACAGTTTTATACATACCCTATAAAGGCTGTATTTTGTTTGATCAAATGTTTTATGGAGAAACGGTTTCATTACATGTCTGCGGCACAAATTAAACATAGAAATTGACATCGACGTTTTGATTTTCCAATTTCGCCGTCTCTCGAAGCGCTCAAATTTGCAGAGAGGTATGACTGTGCATTCGATCGTTTTTCTATAATTAAAAGGTGATTTGATTTTTAATGAGATTCTTGTACGAATGAAAGTACTAAAACTAAAAGGTAAACGGTTTGAAAATGAGGCCATATCACTGTATTGAAATATTTTTTCCATTTTATTAAACTACCTGTGCTCAAATTATATGCCAACGAAGAGCATTTGTACTACTCTGTTGTCAGATCGGAAATCCATAGTATCTGGAAAAAATTCATAAGAACATTATTCAATGTGTGCTTAAACTGTTACTCAGCCAGCAACAGGGAGTAAATTGGACGTGAATTGAATTTTATATACTCACCTCTCACGCCCCGGCCACCCGTGCGTGAGATCTTGCTTATTAACACTAGAGTGCACGCGCGGGCTACATATGTAACCCAGCGTGTAATATTGTCGTATACATTTTACTTGCCGCACTATAGCGCAATCGTCTAAGTGTATTCCTCAAGTATTACCCCCCGCTACCGCCAGCAGCGTGCCGACTCCCGTGGCTCAAGGATGTCCGCAAAAATCGTCCTTGAAGTTGGTGGGCTACGCCTGTAGCCCGCGCGAGCGTTGGAGGAAAATAAGTGTTTAGTGTGCAAGTGGTGAAATTTTATTTTATTTTATTTTATTTTATTTATTGGATTACTAACGTAAGATATAGCCAACTCAGATAAATACAAATTATTTGTTACATAGTACAATAGGTAACTGTTCTCACATTTATAAGTAACCACATCATGCGTTTTATCCTGTTACTGTAATGAAAACACTATAAAAATTATGTAAGTTAAAACAAGACAAAGGTCAATCACGATAGTTTCGGTAAAGGTAAGTCAACATTTTTAATTTTTGCAATAAAAGTAGCGATGCTATCGAAGTGGATGTCAATATCCGAATTCTTCCCAATATATTCATTGTACAAGTAGCGCGGACCAACGGTAAAAAACGACCCAAATTAGTTCTGGATAGACTTAAACAATTTGCATGGATGTTTCGGGATTCTAGCGGGGACATTGTATGTTAGTCTATTAAATTGAGGTAAATATGACACATTTCTTGCAGTATTACAACAAAATGTACAGTTAATTAATTTTTAAGTGTTTGTTGTTGGTATTTGTAGATTTTTCATGTACCTTTATACTGTTTTGTTCACTTTTTAGGTGACGAGTAACTCGATCAGATTGTGCGACTAAATACAAAGATGGCTGCTGGAGGATAGTGAATACGACGACGTTTGGAGCGGGTATTGTTATTGTCTGCCCTCTACAATGATGACAAAATTGATGCTGCGACTGGCGATGCTAGAAAACCTGAAATCATCACATTTTATAATCACGTAAATACGGCGTTGATATTTTTGATAAAGTGTGTGGACAATATGACGTTTCTCGCAACTGTAACCAATGGCTAACCATCAAATGGAATTGATCCGTCGTCAATACCTCCTAGATGTTGAATTTGATCTTGCACGACCTTCTATTGAGCGTCGTATATCCCAACAAAATATACCCAGAGGTATTAACTGAAAGGCAGACTACTTCTAAGATTGGCAGAACAACCCCTACAACAAAATATGCCTTTGGATCGATGTGCTTTTTACAGCAGGGCTCGTGACCGTAGCACGCGCTAACAATGCAGCATGAGGCGTATTTGTAACGAACATCAGGCAGTCGTGTGTCCTGAATGTAAGCCAATAGACTGATTTTTTACCCATTACTTTGATTATAGACCAAATAAATGCCTTAAATGATAAATATTATGTTCTTAAATGAAAATAAGACTTAGAGATATCAACCCTTCCAAATATTTGTTGATTTCTAAGAGGTTTACGTTTAAGTTTCAAATTATATTAAGGAATCAAAATTTTGTTGATTTTATAAACCAATTTGATAAAAATAAAGATGTTTAGTAAGTATATGCTGTGTTTTACTCATTTTTTTGTCTTATTCAGAGAAACAATTGATCCGCAACCGGTCTACACGTGTAGCCCGCGCGTGCTCTCAAGGAGTATTTAAGGGCGCATGCACTCTAGTGTTAATAATGCGAAAAATGGGCGGTTTTTCACTCGTCGGCACGGCATCGGCACGACACCGACACGGCAATGACACAGCACACGGCGCGTGTGCCAGGACTCCGTATTTCCACTGGTAAAAATTAACAGGTTTTTTGGGCAGTATTAACATATACTTCAATTCAACAACACGTAAAAATCATCTCGATAAGTCGTCGTATTTGTTTGTTATATATATCTCACATTTAAGATGAAAATATAGTCAACTAAAGTACAAGTAGAAAATATAATCCGACGCCGACGATGACAAGGAGAATACAAAAAAAAGTATAAGTTTTGTATTCTCCTCATCATCGTCGGCGTCGGATCCTTTGTTTTAGCGCTTTGTAGCCTGAGACTTGTGCTTGTAAAAACTTTTACTCTCCTGTTATGTGGGTACGTTTTTATTTTATTATTAATTAATTGGCTTTCCCAAAAGTTTAAAACATCCAAAAAATCAAAGAATAGTTAATAAAAGACAAAAAACAATAAACTGTGGTATAAAATTAATAAATATGAAAAAAATTACTCGTATTTAGATGTTAATTAAAAATATAATAATGTCGGAATTATTTTTCACCTATGTATTCGTTTACTATTTTATTACTTTTTAAACCGATCTCTGACTATAGATCACAAAATATTTTATATTTTAAAGTACCACCGATATACATATTTCAGTAAAGTTAAATATTTTAATAGTAGTAGCGTCCGTATAAAATAAATTTACAAAATAATTATTTCAATTTAGTATACGTTTTATATGTTACTTGTATGGTAAAATGTATAAAGGCAGTTGGTATTTCAATCATACAGATTTTGAAAATTATATTTCGACATAAAGCGATACACACACAGGCGCGCTCTACACGGACATGGGATCGTATAAACTGCACAGAATCGTATCACCTCGTCAACGGCCCGAGCATTGAGTAACTTATATAAACGCTAGGGTAAAAGGCTCCACTTTAATAACTTCAATGAAGTTTGTTATCAAGGAAAATACTGCTGCCCATCTAATATTCAGTTGTTCTCTGTTGCGGATTTTATCGCGTGTATTAACTTATTCAACGTCCCGATGTAATAGTTAAATTTATAATCTGGAGGTAGCTGTGTTGAACTATGACATTAGGAAGTCGAAAACTTCACTCTCCTACGTTACCATTTTATGAGTGCTGAAAAGTGCTCGAAAAATCAAGAATATAAAATAGGCTAATATACGCGATACAATCCGTAAAAACTAGTTTTATTTAAACGAACACATCAATGATGATACCCTTATATGTTTTAAAATATGATTTCGTTGCTCTCATACAGGAATTTTTGTGGAGTGGGGATAAACACCTTGTGCTGAAAGCCTGGTACGACATGTTCACAACATCTTGTTAGGTAGTATTCATGAGAATATCCCAACAACCAAAGCACAAGGAATGCAAACTTTTTTAAAGTTTGCATTCCTTGTGCTTTTACTAAGTTAAAAAAATATTAATAATTTTGCGGTATTGAAAATTTATATACGACTGAACAAAAACTCTATATCGTAATATTTAATTTTAAATATTATTAAAATACCAGGGTAGTGCGAGTAAGAATATCCACTACACCAAACAAAAGACGGAAGTAAAACAAGAGATGGTTGGCAGTATTCGTATATCATTTGTATTTGTATTATAAATATCAAAACATCAAAAGTTTGCTAAGGATAGATGCATCTCAAATGACCTAAATAAATCAATGTAGGTCGGATCGATTTTGACGTCGGTGGACTCGACCTACTTTGTGAGCGTTGGGGTAGGTTCCAGTCGACGAGTCCCCGTATATACAAGGGTAAGGTTGTCTCAAACCTTCGTTATTAAATTAACTGTTGTACATTTGTGTCGTACCGTACGTTGCTACTTTTGTGTTCTTGCGAGTTTCGGAAATAATAAAAACAATTGTTGCTATCTGTTTGAGTGTAATACTATAATATACACACATATATATAAACCTATGAAATTGCCGTTCTGCAGTACTGGTCAAATCAAATAAAAATAATTTTTGTTTAAAAACTTGGAATTCTTTTTTTTTTGAAATTAGTCATTTGTTTATCAATAAGCGTAATATTTTCATCGCATTTGAATCTTTTTCGTCATCATGGATACGTTAAAAATTGGAGTAATTATGGAATATGAGTACCGTCGTGGCAGCAACGTGGCACAAGCTGCACTCAACATCAACGACGTTTTCAGAGCGAATAATCCAAACGAACGCACCACCTTATATTAGTTTGTCCGCTTTTGTTCTGGAAATTTCGACTTGAAAAAAGAACTAAGTGGCCGTCTAAAAACTATGGTCGACAATGACGAATTGAATGTGATTTTGAAAGTTAATTCAACTTAATCTACGGCTGAATTAGCAAAAACTTTTAACGCTAGCCTCAAAATAATATTGTTCCATATGCGTCCAATACGCAAGGTAAAAAAGTTTAAAAAATGGGTGTATCACGAACCCAATGATCGCCAGCGCGTTCTACTCCAGTTTGATGAAAACAAAAAAAATATTGTTTCTTTTGTAAATATGTCACAATCTGATCAGTCACACATATTGCTGATCCACTGACAAAAACACATTCACACGTCTAAAAAGAAATTTAAGAAACATATATTATAAAAGAAAGAGTGAGAGTGAAAGAGAGAGAAAGCGAAAGAGACGGCTTATATTTCGCAGAGAAATTCCGAGCATACCCCGGTGAGTAGCATTGTTTCGGTTCTGTAAGTATATCACTAGTAAGTAAATGCAATAGGACACAGCGTTGTAAAAGACAGAAGGGTTCTGAGCCCTAGGATTTAATGCCTCACAGCCACCAACATGGAATTATTACATTTAAATCGGAAAACTACCGTGAGTGCGTGGATGCTTGCTAGCAGAAATAGGTAAGATAAGTGTATGATCTTGATAGAAAAAAAAGATAATATATGTCTCACAGTAATTGTACGAGTCAACGAATGCAAAAAATAACAAAGGATAGATAGATCTTTTGATTTTTGCAATATATTTTTAATCGTTCTTTATGTAAGACAGATGTGAAATATCTAATTAGCGGCAGCAATTGGAGCGGCAAAGAGATGTCTAGTACGACGATCGTCAATTTATCCGTCAAGCGAGGTGAATATGACCAATCTTCCGTACCATGGGAATTAATATTGTTTGATAGAATAATTGGGTATTAGGATTCGATAAATAAAAATCAGTTCTTAAGTGTTCTAATTAGTATTCCTACGAGACTAAATTTGATGTAGAGCCATCAGTTATCCTTTTTGTTGTTGCCTATGTAATATTGCCGTATTTCATTGGTATTTTGTAGTTCTGTCTCTGAATTTTTGAATTTAAGAAAAATCGCTAGAAAAGATATAAAGATATATAACAGATTTTTTTGGCCTCAAAGATATATCGTTTGGATATTTTGAAAAACTAACACTATTTTATTTATTTCGAAGTATACCTAATAGAAGTTAAATTTTACCATCTCTCCCGAGTTGATAGCAAATTCATCAAGCATCATTTCGTAACCTAAACACTTTTCATATATCGTGTACTGTTTCCTTTGAAACTGGCTGGTGCCTCGGTACATTTTAATTGGTGAAGGGAAGGAGTGATGCACACCCGGGAGGGGGAGGTAGATTGGATAAAATTTAAAATTTTCCCCCTTAACGTTAGTACGCCGATAGATAAAAGTATTCTATTAATTTTGCAATTTTTCCATACATTGCTATCTAAAGTGCTTGAACTAGGTGTCATGTGATGAAACCGCGGGGCACAGCTAGTTTGGGGATAATATGGAATGCAAACTTACGAGTAAAAACGGTCTCCGATTTTTGTTACACCGTCAATATTTGTTTTTTTATTCGGCTGGACCAACCGTTTCCTACTGCAGACATAATACGAGTCTGCTAAATTAACATAGGTACTAACTTTTTTAAGCTAACTTTTAACCAGAAAAACCAAACCGAGTATAAAGTTTTTTTTTGTAAAATTTATTTTGTATTTCCCATTATTTATTTTTGTGTAGTATTTTCTATAATTCTTTTTTAGGGTTCCATAGTCAACTAGGAACCCTTATAGTTTCGCCATGTCTGTCTGTCCGTCTGTCCGTCCGCGCTTAATCTCTGTGACCGTTAGCACTAGAAAGCTGAAATTTGGTACCAATATGTGTATCAATCACGCTGACAAAGTGGTAAAATAAAAATTGGAAAAAAAATGTTTTATTAGGGTAGCCCTATATATTTAGTGGGAAGTGATTTTTTTTTTAATTTCAACCCTAACGTGTGATATATTGTTGGAAAGGTATTTAAAAATGAATAGGGGTTTACTAAAATCATTTTTTGATATTGTCAATAGTTTCGGAAATAATCGCTCCAAAAGTAAAAAACAATGTGCCCCCCCCCCCCTCTAACTTTTGAACCATAAGTTTAGAAAATATGAAAAAAAATCTGAAAAGTAGAACTTTGTAAGAACTTTCTAGGAAAATCATTTTGAACTTGGATGGAAAAAACAGTACCCACTACCGGGAGCAGTTGCAGAAGCGCGGAGCGCTGCTGGAGCGCGAACATAATGGATACCCACCTTTAAACTCATAAGTGGGAACACTTATTGTGACGGACGGGAAACTACGGAACCCTACACTGAGCGTGCCCGACACGCTCTTGGCCGGTGTTTACTTTATTAGATATTGCAGGCATCGCCATTTAAAAGAAAGGTTTATAACAAATTACGCGGATATCGCTTTTGATACAATAAAATAAATCGCGACGCTGAAATATTCCGCTCGGAAACTATGCAGAGGAATTTGATAGTATTTTATTAGTAGAAAGCTGCAGTTAGTAATAATTCTGGAACCAATGGTTGGAGAGCTGTGCACCTTTCTTTATAGTATTTAATGCACCTGAACGCCCTTTTACGTCTGCCTTTGTCAATGTAGATATTCACAGTGCATGGCTATAGCTGATTTTACAATAGCATTTGTTTTGGCTTTGTGATCTATCTATGTCATAAACGTTTAATTGAATGATCGGAATTTAAGCATTTCTACTATTGAAATTTCGAAATTAATAAAACAATATTTGTTATGTCTTCTCGTAATAACTTGCCGAAAGCTCAATTTTATTGGCGTACTGATTTCCGTGTCGCTCCGCTATCGTGAGAAATCTAAGAAATAAAATATACTTAATGGATATCTAAGTCTGAAGAATGACGTTCCAGCTGTATTCACGCCGCAGCTGTGTTGCGGCTATCCCAGAAAACAGGCTTAAATATTGGTGCCATGATTCATATGCTTAATGACTATATCTGAAGACCATTTTTACTGGTAACGAAGCATTCCATCTTAATCCTCAAGGATGACAACGAATTTGGATTTTAATGGTTAATTAAGGACAGATGTAATATAGTAACATATTGGACATATCATCAATTTACTATCAGGTGAACAACGTACTCGTTTTTTTACTTGACATCTGCACTTGTCACTATAGGCATACGATTCAGTATAATTGCACGTTATAATTACCTTTAATTCACTCCTCAGGAATCTTCCATGGAATCACGACCCTTGGTCATTTACAGTAACAACCTATCAAATGTGCACTCCTGAATATTCCATTCCCTATAGAGCCTTCCCTATAGATTGTCTCATAGAAGGGATACACAGTTGGCAAAAGGGTGGGCAACCGCAGTTATATTTTTATTTTATATTTGCTTTTAGGTAGACGTTTCTGTACACCTACTGAGCCATTTGCCATAAATAAAGTATAGAAATTATTTTATTCGATAACCATTCGATGTCGTCACGTAAACATGATACTATAGCTATATTGGTTGTAGCACGAATGGGTCGGCTCGACCAGGGTAGGACCACGCTCTTACAGAAAAGCAGCGTAAAATAGCATCTCAATGCTGCTGTGTTCCGTGAAGTGAGTGTAGAGAACCGGAGATCCTTTTTTACTGGGAACCAGGCATTCCATCTTAATCTTCAAGAGTGGCAATAATTCTTAATCGAGGGTAAATGTAGATATCTATGGGCCACAGCATCCAATTGCCATCAGGTGGACTGTATGCTCGTTTGTCACACATAACAACATCCTATAACACCATCCTATAAAACAAAACTTTTATAAACTTCTTCTTCATTATCGTCATTAGCTTGATAAACCTACTGCTGGACATCTACCTCTCCCGCTGCAGAGCGGATTTGTCTTAAACGTCACGCTTGGCAGGTGGACTGACGAAAGCAGTACTGTGTCACATCTTTGACACTGCTGCCCACTGCCATTTCGCCCCGATTTTATTATATTTATACCCGCCACCTATCGAAAGCCATAAGGTTTTTTTGGCGTTTTCCACAGTCGGGCGATGAATCTTCTTACGCTAGCACCAAACTAGAAAGAAGTAAAACATCATTTATTTAACATTAATTTATTGTTTCACCAGACAAACAATGTTCCTGTTTCTCATAATTCCGATAATTATCATAGTTCCCTTATTCTCCTTCTTCCATTTTTTTTAAATATTGTTGTATTTTAAATATTGTATGTGTGGAATGGTCCACGATGGCGGATTCAACACTACGACAAATAGGGCTTTACAGTTCGTACCCTAAAACTAAATACTACAGTCGACGAAATAATAGTACCTCTCTTACTTATGACTTTACGTTAATGACATCCCACCAAAACATTTTATGTAAAATATTGCCAAGACGAGATTACATGGCTCGCAATGTCAAAAAGTTGTCAGATATCATGTAGAGCTAAGCTTCTAACTCTACACGCCCTAACTCTACATTTTAGTCAAAATATGTGGCTTGGCCGTTTCGCTACAGTCACATGGGCGTAAGATGAAAAGTTTTTTTTATAGAATAACTGTAATAACAGAGCACATAGTCCACCTGACAGTAAATGGATGCTGTGGTTCATAGACATCTACATTTATACTCGATTAAGAATCAAAATGCAGATGCGTTTGTCGCCCCTGAGGACTAAGATGGAATGCTCGTTTCCAGTAAAAAGTGTCTCTGGATCTCAGACACTCACCATACGAAACACAGTATTTATGCTATTATTTTAAGCTGGTAATCTGTTAGAGCGTGGTTCTTCTCCGGTCGAGCCAACCCATTCGTGCTACAACAATAATGTAACTGCAACGTGGCTTTACCGAGTATGTTAGTTTATTCACTGTTCATTACTTTTCTGTTATACAATAGCTCTATTGAAGTAAAAATAATAAGATAAATAATAATTTACAACGGGGCCGAAATGAAAAGGTAGGAGGCAGCATCGCCAGCAGCAGTAGTCCACCTCACCAGCAGTCATCATCTACAGCATCGGCAGCCGGTAGAACGGAACGTCCAAGCCACGTATTTTGACTAAGGTGTAGAGTTTGTGAAGTTAGGACCTGTAGAGTTAGGGCTTGTACACTTAGAAGCTTAGCTCTATATGAAATCTGATAAATTTTTGACAGTGCGAGTCATATGGTCTCGTCTTGGCAACATTTTACACAAAAATGTTTTTTGGTGGGATTTCACTTATTTTTGTAAGTTGCTTATGACGATATTTTTTTGTGACGATATTCATTTTGGATGTACGTAGGCTGTCCCATAATGAATTGGCCTAACTATGAACCAATGAAGGAAATGAAACAAAACCAATTTTATTTTTCAATATAATCACCATGAATACTAACACACTTCTGACATCTGTGAATCAACATCTCTAAACCTTTATAAAAATAATCACATTTTTATCCTCAAAATGACTGAAGGCGGCCGCCTGCAACTCTTCATTGCTTGAAAATTTTCTTCCTCTTAAGTCTCACTTTAAATTTGGAAATAAATAATAGTCGGACGGGGCCATCTCTGGACTGTAAGGTGGATGTTGAACTTCTGTGAACCCGCATTGACGAACTGCATCCTTCGAAACACCAGCGGTATGAACAGGGGCGTTGTCATGGAGCAACAGGACACCTTTAGACAGCTTGCCTCTTCGTTTTTCTTTTATCTTGTCTCGTAATTTATATATTAAAGAAGCATAATATTCGCCGTTCACGACTGTATTACGTTCGTTAAAATCCACCATAAAAATGCCTTGAAAATCCCAAAATATTGTGCACATCAGTTTTTTAGTCGATTGTTGCACCTTTGCCTTTCTAGGGGGCTTTTCACCCTTATAACGCCATTCCATTGACTCGCGCTTGCTTTGTGGATCATAATACAAGATCATAGTTTCATCACCAGGCACTAGCTGCTCGATCACAGTCTTTGGATTTTCGCCACAAAGATCCAAAAACTCCGAAGCGAAGCGCACTCTTTCCTGTCTCTGTACCGCTGAAAGAAGTTTCGGTACCCATCTTGCACTCACTTTTTTCATGTGAAGATTTTCATGGATCGCGCGATGAACGATACTATTAGAGAGCCCAAGCCTTGCTACAATCTTTCTAATATTCAAACGGCGGTCACTCAGAACCTCCTCTTCGATAAGAGCAATCGTTTCGGGAGTGAGCACTTCCACAGGTCGACCGTCGTGGCCAAAGTCTTCGACGATTTCTCTCCCGAGGCGAAACTCTTTTACCCAATTTTTCACTGTGCTATAGGAGGGGGCAGACTCCTTATATACGCCATCCAATCGTTCTTTTATTTGGGCAGGGATAAACCTTCTTTAAACAGAAACTTTATGACACTTCGATACTCAGTTTTCGACATTTTGAAAAAATACCCGACTCTCTTTATTCAAATGCCTGTTAAACTAAGACTAAGCATTTCATGTCGATTCTTGTTTCTTATATTAAGTGCACGATAAACGTACTATTTAATGCAACACAACATGTAGCGACATGTCGCGTTGAACTATATCAGGCCAGTTCATTATGGGACCGCCTGGTATATTTCTTGCACATCAGAGGTGCCTTTTTTGATAGCCCAATCCCTCTTTCATCATTATCTTTTTTCTTTGTTGGTTTACCGTACTTGTATAATTTTCAGGTCTCTAGCATGAAATAAATTTTTATGGTAAGCGTCATATGCAAACTTCCATCCCCTAATTTAAAGGGTGGGGTGACTTAATAAAAACCCTGAAATCTATATTTTATTATTATTATTTATAACAAGGAGTCCCCACATAAATTTTCTAGTTTAAGGAGTTGAGGGGTAAAAGTTACAAGTTTTAGAATTGTTTTGTTGTTTGTATACTAATACTAGCTTACCCACCAGCTTTCTGATTTCTAGTAATGATTTTTATATTTTCGCGAACACTACACATTGAATAAAACTATTATTTACGGATATTTTCACGTTTAATTACCACTTTAACTTATTTTTATTATCCCTATATAATAAAAATAAGTTAAAGTGGTAATTAAACGCGATAAAATCCATAAATAATAGTTTTATTCAAAGATTTCTAGTAATTCATAAAGAACCCTAAGAATTTTGATGACCATCAATGAATGAGTCAGTGGCGAAATCTGTTTTTTTTTAGATAACAATAAAATCTAAAGTATAAGAGCTATGCTATTGAAACTTTATATGACTACTATTGACATCATATCCCAAGAATTTTGTTAGCGTGTTCTTATCCAAATCCAAGTTATGAGGGCTCAAAAAATGACGAAACGCTTAGAGAAAAGGCAGGTAGTGCTTCGCTTTGGTTTGGTTGGCTTGTCTTAGCGGAGGCACTACCGTACACCCAGATGATTCTTCTGGAATTTCTTGTCTGAAGTCGTTAAGAAAACACCTATTAAAACTGCATTTAAAAGATTGATAAGTGAATATTTATCATGGGATCAGACGTTAGTTAGTACGGTCAATGTTATCACTTGGTTACTGCTGACAATGCTCCGTCTTATTTTATAGTGGCATACTGCCGTGCCGCTATAGAATGAGTGGCGCTAAATTTATAGGCGGCAAAACCACCTCCAATGACGACTCTCGCTCCTAGTGGCCAACAAAGGACGCTACAAAAGAAAACGAAAGTAGATCGACGTGTGACTATCCGTTATGTGTCTGAGTTTCTTATCTTTTGTTACGGACAATTTAGTTTATTTTAAATCATCTTAAAATTCATAAAGGTGGCCGCGCGCTGGATTTCTCGATTGTTAACAGACACCCAAAAGAAATCAAGATTTAACATTTAAAAGCTAAATTTAGCAATAATCGAAGAAGATCCAGATGCTTTTTGCGCTTGTTTCGTAACCGTAGATAAACGTGGGTACACAATTTTGACCCGGAGACGAAAAACTAGAGCAACGTGTGGAGAAGACCGCTTAGCCGAAGGGTCTTCTCCACCAGCCAAGGGTTCAAGCTGTCTGCGTCCGCTGGAAAAACAATGACCTCTGTATTTTGGGATGCGGAATGTGTAATAATGATCAACTATTAGGTATGTAGGTTCTTACACATCTAATAAAAAATATGCGAAGTACTAAATAATAAACGTCGTCGAAAATTGCGTGCTGGAGTGCTTTTACATCATGATAATCGATCTAATATTGCAGGAGTTTCTATATTCTTCGGACTCAATTCCGAGTTATTTTCACCTCTCTAAACACGCGACGGTGGGGTGACGTATGATGTACAGGCTTTTTACGAGGCCCAGTATCAAGCCTTTTTTCCAAAGTAATTAACAAACTCACAAAACGCTGTTCAGGGTGTATTCGTTTGAAAGGCGGTGTTGAAAAATAAATACAATTTACATATACTTATCCTAGAGTTTTATTGAGTTTTCAAACATTTTTAATTTAAATATGTACTTATCTATAGGTACATTTATATATGATTTGTGGATGTGTGTACATTTTAAATATGAATTTATGTGTAAATATATATAATGTGTCTTTATATATTATTCTACGTTATTTTTGTTTTTGGCACCTATCACATTATTTCTACACGTCTCAGGTTGACTGGAAGAGTAATTAGATGCAGATTTTCTGTGCAATAGCGGTTTTCTTCAGGATCCCTAAGACACGCCAGAAGCTTGTCAAAGCGAAAATCTTCGACTTGAACCACGGATTGCATATATTTATGATTTTCCTTTTAATTTCTTGTCATCATTAAAATTGCGCACAATCTTACTTGACACGTATTGAAGCTGATATAAAGGATACAGCAAAGTAAAATAGACAACATAAAATATTTACAAACATCATTATCTCTACGAGGCGTTATTATGTCAGACCCATCATTATTGTGGACTTAAATATAATTCCAATGTAATGAAAAAATATACAACGTACATTTTAAACGTGGTTCATTTTCGGATATTGAGATAATTGATCTACGCTTAACTATCAGGTAATTATGTCTCAAGAAGAATTCGAGAAATTTCAAACACGTGGAGGGCACTTGTTGAATGCCAATTTCATAAAATCTAACAAAAAGGAAATTTCGTTAAAAAAATATCGTGGTCTATGTCTAATGTGCTTTTAGTTTTCTTAAAAATTTGCTTTATTTTAAATATTTGCGGTCAAGGTCTACTACGTACTCATTGTTTTTATTTTGGCTGCAGAATTTGATAAGTCTTTGTTTTGTATTCTGAATGATTACTACCGGAGACTTGACATCAATCTGTTTACCATGTTTTTATTAACTTGCTGTCGTATAATACGTTTGTTCGGGCAGAATTTAGTAATTAATTTTAAACTAACTTCCCGATGAGCTAGAAACTTGAAATTTTGAAAATCGCTCATCATCGGATGATAATGTAAGAATATGAAAAAAGTGGTATATTAAAAAAATATACATATTTTTATTTAAATTCACTTCTTACTGATAACAATGCATCCAATTTAAGCCCTGAGATGTACAACTCATGTATATTTCTATTTTTAGTCAAGGAATAAGTACTCATCTACCCTTACTGTTGCGGGTACAGTCTATGAAAATTCAGTGCCTTATATAAGCCTCCCCCATAGATTGTCTTGTAGGGGGGACATTCAGCACAGTTGCCACACTTGGCAGGTGAGTTCGCAGCCACAATTTTCTTTTATTGTTATTAGGAAGACGCTGCCGCCTATCCCGGTCCTTGTTTGTTTTTCTTTGTCGCCTCTTACCCACCCACGGGACTTAACACCCACGGGATAAGATGGGATATACACAAAACAATTTTTTGCTGTGTGGTAACGGTGTAAGAAAATCCGTCCCCTCTTTTCGTTCCGCGGGTCTCGTAAAAACCGTCTATGGGAAATACCATAAAGTTCCTATATATGTGGCATCCTATAGACAGCGGTATACCATTTCATTTATGCCAGATATGAAATATTCGGATGGTAAGGTGAGTATAAGGAACAGAAGACCCTTTTAATTAGAAGCGAAGCATTCAATTTATTAGTCCTCAGGAGTGACAACGTGTCTGTCTATGCTCGTGTGTTATTATACTTAAATATTTCAGATGAAACATCATCCCTGGTGATGAATATCATTTTTTATAACGTTAGGGTAGCAAATTAGTTGGTCAACTGATGGTAAACGACTACTGCAAGCGATAGACACAGTAAATTCTAAGTATAGGAGCAAAGAAAACTACTTTACGGAACTTACTTTTCTTTATATCTACGCGGTAGAGCCATGCTGCAGTTATATTAGTAATATAGTTGTAGCATAAATGGGTCGGCTCGACCGGGGAAGGACCATGCTCTCACAGAATACCAGCGTGAAATGGCAGCTTGATGTTGCTGTGTTTCGTATGGTGAGTGTAAAGAACCGGAGACCCTTTATACTGGAAATGGGGCATTCCATCTTAGTCCTCACGGATGAGAACGCATCTGCATTTTGAATCGTAATCGAAGACAGATGTAGATGTAGATGTGACACAGCAACCACTTACCATCAGGTGGACTGTGTGCTCGTTTGTCACCATATCCTATAAAAAAAAACTTTTTTATACAAATACGGTTAGATGAGTACTCATCGTGTAGTGGTGGTGTAAGAATATCAAATATCCGGATGGCGTTCAGTCTATAACAACGTGTTCCTTTGTTTTCCACTGCATTATTATAATAGAGGAAGTATATTGACACTGTACAGTCTACATTTACCTCTGACATGTTCCTATTTGTTTATATTAGCTTTTAATAAAACGAAGAATCTTCTAAAATAATTAAAACTGCCCAGATACCACTCTTATTAGACATCTAGAAAATACATTAAACAAACATAAAAAATCACCAAAGGAAAAACATGTACGTGGTAAAGCCACGGTGCAGATATATTATGTTTGTAGCATAAAAAGCCATGACATGGGTACTGTAAAGCTCCCGAAACGTGGTAAATGACAAACTTTAAAGAAAAATTCGTAAAATAATTTATTTCATAGGAGTGATATCTATAAACTGCTCGTGAAAAATGTGAGGACATATTTTTTACTCAGAAATAATATTAATAGCCCGCAACGAACACACGATTTGTACGTAATAGAGCCACGCTATAGCTACTCGAATATTATGGTTGTAGCACAAATGAGTCGGCTCGACCGGGGTAGCAGCTTAATGTTGCTGAGCTTCGTTTTGTGAGTGTACACAACTGGATACACTATTTACTAGAAAGGCATTCCATCTCAGTTCACAGGAGTGAGAACGTATCTGAATTTTGATTCTTAATTGAAGGTAAATGTATAGACGTCAATGGCCCACAACATTCACGTACCATCAGGTGGACTGTGTGCTCGTTTGTCACCCTTATTCTATTAAAAAAAATATGCAATTCCCCTGGTGTTGCATTTAACGACGAGCGATAGTCGACACTTATACCACCAGGTGGGCCGCATGCTCTTCTATTAAAAAAGTAACAGCCTACATACTCATAATTAGAAATAAGGCCTATTTCTTTCGTTTTTAAGGGAATTATGGAAAATTAGGCTCCGTTGCTTCAACGTAAATTTACTTAATTTCATCGTCATCATCATCATCACAACCTATAAAAGTCCACTGCTGAACATAGACCTCCCTCATGGATTGCCTCATAGAGTGGATTTTGCCGTAGTTGCCACGCTTGGCGAGCGGGTTGTTAACCGCAGTATTTTATTATTTTGTGTTGTTATCAGGAAGCTGCTGCTGCCCATCTCCTGTTCCTGTTTCAGTTCCCTTCTGTCGCCTCTTGCGACACCCACGGCACGATATGCGGCAGTGGATGTTCTTACACCACCACTACACGGTTTACTTACTTTATTATTTTGTGTTGTTATCAGGAAGCTGCTGCTGCCCATCTCCTGTTCCTGTTTCAGTTCCCTTCTGTAGCCTCTTGCGACACCCACGGCACCGATATGCGGTAGTGGATGTTCTTACACCACCACTACACGGTTTACTTACTTTATTATTTTGTGTTGTTATCAGGAAGCTGCTGCTGCCCATCTCCTGTTCCTGTTTCAGTTCCCTTCTGTCGCCTCTTGCGACACCCACGGCACGATATGCGGCAGTGGATGTTCTTACACCACCACTACACGGTTTACTTACTTTACATCCTTCGAAATGATAAAAATTACTTTCTGAAGAGAAATAAATGACACAAAATATAAGCAAAGACAATAGAGCACCAAAGCGACCATCTATAAACGTTTCACTTTCGGCGGAAATGTATGTATCTTAAGTAATATTATAGCGACGATCCACGTTTTCTTTTTCTTTCAATAGAAAATCGTTTTGATTGCGCTGTAGTCAAGTTAACAAATACTGTTTATAGACTTAGAGTAATGCCAAAAAAGGTAATCACGAAATATAAACCGGATACTGTGATCGAGTTATTGTTAAGTTTTTACTTATCTTATCGGCAATTATTAAATTATCATTTACACTTATCGTTAAGAGCCGAACAACATGTCTTTTTTTAAATATATTATAAGGGGGAAAACGAGCAGTCGCAGCCATTTTCATGACTACCGACGCCCATAGATATCTGTCTGGATGTAATACAGATGCGTTGCCCTCCTTTCCCCTCCCCACCCCAAGGGCCACCGGATACTTGCACACCGCACGAAACGCGACAGCTCAGCTGCCACTTTACGCCGGTATCGTGTAAGCGAGAGGTACTTCCCCGGTCGTGCCGGCCCAATTCGGCTACATGCATGCAAGCAGCGTGGCACTACCTCTTTCAAAAGGGTTCTGGGTCCAAGTCTGCTAGTTATGTACAGAGTAGATGAAAATAGAGTAGAATAGAATGACAATAGATGCAGGTGGCTCAGAACCGTGCTTCTTGGCATTTCTTGGGGAAAGTTTATCTTCAGCAGTAGTTTTGTGAAGGGCTTTAATGAATGTATGAATAAAATGATTGTTTATTTCAATATAAAAGCATATGCACATTATTCAATACCTCTTCATAAGTCAAAAGATCAAAATCCCACTGGTGAATATAGGACTCGCCACGCTTGGCAGACGGAATGACGGTCGCAGTACCATGTGAACCATTTTGAAATACAATGAAATATATTTTTTCCTTTGTTGCAGATATCATAAAATAAATAACCGTACACAGTCTTACAGCATACATTCGCAAGTATTGCCCCAAACATCTACATTGCAAGAAACCGGAAAACAGATCAATGATTCAGTGGTGACAACTCCAAATACATTTTCTGATTTTTTCGTAACTAATCCAACTCCGAAATATGAAAATATGTATAATTGAACAAAAACCAATATAGACAGTAAATATAGAAACCAATCACAGCCAAATTTAGAACCAAATTCATTTGGCAATACGGAAAGTGTAGAAGCCAAAATAAGTGTCGAATATTCAGACGAAATTTTGGACCAAAACCGTCCTTACAACGTTTTTAATAGTGAAAAGACAGAAATTATATTTAATTTTGATGATAATCAAGAAATTTCCAATATGAATAATTTAAAAATTATCACATGTAAGCTACTTTTAAATGGACGAACATAAAGCTATAAAAAGGCTGTTTTTAGTTTTATTAATACACTTAACAACAAAAATGACCAAAAAAGATCAGTAAACACACAAACTGATGAAGTCTCAGTTATTTCTATTGAGGAATACAATGTCATTAAAATTATGATCAGAAATAATATTATGAAAGTTTTGTAACACACAACACACAAAAATTCCAATGACAGCTTGGTTGATAACCATTCAAAAAACACAAGGAATGAAAATTTACTGAACTTTGGCAATGTATCTCGTTGCGAAGCAGTTTTCAGACAATCAGAAAAAAACAAATCAATAATCATGGGCGTATATAACTCCGTTATTAAAAATGAAGAAAATATGAAGACCATTTTTAATAAAACATTTACTTTAGTATCAGATTTAATTGGTGAAATTTTGAATAATGAAATGCCAAATTATGCAATAAACTTACCAGATAAGTTATCATTTCCTGATATCAACAAAATTAATATCAAAATTGATATGAATGATGAAACGAGGCTTTTATTATCTCAACATATAAAACAGCTTCAGGATTTTCGACTGAACCAACAAATCGGGTATGAATTTTCCACTCAACAGCAACACGAAGAACCACAATTTAGAATGCAGCAATCTAACAACAGATATGCGAAAGTTCAGGGCGTAGGAACTTACAACACGAACAACTGGCCTAGGATATGCAAATACTATTAAATTTCATTTTGCCTAATTTATAATTAAAACTTTACAAAAAGTATTAATTACACGTAAATACATGCATCTTTATGAATTGAAATATTTAATGTAACTCTAATTTTATAGATTATAATAAATATTAATCAGAAATTAAATTTCAAATTGAAAAGGTATCCTTTTCTTATTTATAATATATGAATTTCTTTATAAATCTATTTTCTTTTTGTAGGGTCATAACCTAGAGGCTACAAACGTACAACTCCCCACACTGCAAAAAATAACACCTAATCAGAGTCACCACATTGGAGTTTTGGAAGCTGTTCCCCACCCAAAAGGTCAAACCAGGCGCTTGTATTCTCTTGGAGATTCAGGTAACTATAAAAATTATAATAATCAACGACAACATCCGTATCGCAATCAAAACCACGATATAAACAGGCCTCCAGGCGCTCGGGGTCAATATGATTTCAACAGCAATGTAATGGTGTTACATCAACAACAACAACAACAACAACACCTTCAACAGAATGCTATACTGGTGCAACAAAATAATAACTGGCAACAAGATGCCGCTGGCCACAAGTAGTATATTATACCACATAGTTTTTAAGCGCTTTCATTACATACATTTCTTTATATGTACGTACTCAATTGTGCCAATTTAATTTTAATTTCAAATACATGAATTTATAAAATTTGTATTCGATTTATGTCTATTTCTGTTGTCGATATATCAAATTTTGTAACAATTTACCTTCACGAAATTACTGATGTGTTACTTACTTACATACATGTTGATGTTAATAATAATATTAAAGAACTAAAAACATAATAATATATTAAAAAAAAAACTCTTGATGTTGTGAATAATATTAGCTATTATCATTCTCATGTAATTAAATATTATACTTATACTTTTTAAAATAAATCTTATTGCACTTTCCTGTTACATATGAAACTACAATTACATTTATTGACATTCGTATATCGATAAAATCTTATCAAATTACGTCCAGTATAAGTCAAATAATAAAAATATTGATATTTGTGTGCAACTTTCTCTTTTAAATTGCTAGGGTGGATAGATATATAAGACTTCAACAAAAATGTATACTTAGTTTGCGCATTTAAAAGCTCAAAAATTGAGCTTCCATACATATACTCTCGCGGAGGACCGTAACCTCCGTGTTGTAGTTCGCGGACTCCCTAAGGAGCTCGATACAGATTTCATCTTAAGCGATCTTAAATCGCAAAACCTCCCTGTTAGAGAAGTGCACAGGATGCACCACCCAACAGATAAGAAACGATACCTAGATCTCTGTCTTGTCATACTGGACCTGTCTCCAGAGGGCAAACAAATATATAATATAACTAGAATATGCAATCTCACGGGGATTGCAGTAGAGTCCCCGCGTAATAGGGGCATCGTTGGCCAATGCCACCGATGCCAATTATACGGCCACTCGGCTAAGAATTGTTTCGCCAGGCCTAGGTGCGTCAAGTGCCTAGGCGATCATGGCACTACTGAGTGCCCCCGAACGCCCGAGACGGAGAGCCCTCCAAGCTGTGTTCTGTGCGGCGAAGAGGGACACCCAGCGAGCTATCGCGTGTGTTCCAAAGCGCCGCGTAGGAAGCAGAATGGAGGAGCAATCCGGCGCGGGCGTGCGGGCAACCCCAGTAGGTCGCGCCCACGGCATTCTGCCCCTTCGGTTGCACCAATCTCGGTGCCGCAACCCGCGCCCGCTCAGGCTACAGCCAAGCCCGCCCCCGTTAAAGGGACTTCCGAGCAAGGCCCAAGCCTTCCGGTGCCTTCAGCACCTAAGCCCAATGCATGGGTTAAGCCCCCGGCGATTGTCAGCGCGGCCGCCTCACGGCCATTGCCTCCTCGCCAGGCCCAGAAACCCAAACCCGCCCCTCAGGCACCGTCAAACATCAACACTGACCTTTCGTTAGTGTTCAACTTCGCTAGCAGCTTTAATGTGGCCGAAGTCACAACTCTAGCCCGCAAACTTCGCGAAGCTAAATCGATTCAGGATAGGCTCGATGCTACCATTGAGCATCTTAGTCTTATCCAAGCGATAGGTTCGTTCCAGTGCGCCTAAGCGACTCCTTTCTTTTTTTTAACTAAAATGGAAGTTAGATCTGTAGGTAGAACTAAGCCTAGGTCTCTGACTGTCGCGTACTTTAATGCAAACGGTGTCAGAGATCAAAAGGAAGAGATCATGTATTTTATACGCGACCATGATATCGACATCATGCTAGTGCAAGAGACCTTCTTGAAACCTAGTTTGAGCGATCCCAAAATAGCCAATTATACCCTAGTAAGAAATGATAGGTTGACCGGACCTAAAGGCGGCACCTTGATCTACTACAAAAGGTCCTTGCAATGTGTACCGATAGATACTCCGCCGCTTACTAACTTAGAAGCGTCGGTCTGTAGGATAGCACTTACTGGCCATCCGCCATTAATAATTGCATCAGCATACTTACCTCCTTTAAAAAGTATATTAGATTCCGACATATCGGCTCTATTAAACCTAGGCCCTAGCGTATTAATCGCAGGTGACCTAAATAGTAAACACGTTAGCTGGAATTCTAACGTTAACAACCTAAACGGAAAAATACTTAGAGACCTCACGGAGAGACTTAACTTCGATGTTATCGCTCCCGAGAGTCCAACTCGCTATCCTTTTTCAAACAACCAACATCCGGACGTCCTCGATATAGCATTACTAAAAGACATCCGACTTAGTATCAATTCGATAGAGACTATTATAGAGCTAGTTTCAGACCACAGGCCGGTCGTTTTACAACTGGGCCAGCCGGCAGGTGAGGTCCCTCAGACCAAAACTATTGTCGACTGGCGTAAACTTGAGGTCAAACTTAAGTCTACGAACTCCCAGCATTTGAACACTATACCTGACAAGATAGACTCGCTGGAGGAGGCCGATAGGGCGATTAGCGCCCTCTCGACTCACCTCACATCAGCGGTCGAAGATTGCACCCGTAAGGTTCGTGTATCGAGCGATCAATACACGAAACTTCCGGCAGATGTTCGACGACTGATTAGAGCGAAGAATTCCGCGCTTAAAACGTACGACCGCTATCGCACGGAAACCAATAAACTTAGGGTACGTTCTCTACAAAGCGAGATTAAACAACGAGTAGCCGAGTTTAGAAACGATAACTGGGATAACCTCTTAGAAGGTATCGAACCATCCCAAGACGCCTTCTGGAGACTAACAAGAGCTCTTAAAGCCGACAAATCCGCACCGATGCCACCTCTCGTGAGGCTGGACCACCCCGATCTCGCCCTTGACGATCTCGAAAAAGCCGAATGCCTAGCAGACAGCCTAGAGTACCAGTGCACGCCATCCACCGCACCAATAGATCCCGCTCACCTATTAGAGGTAGAATCGGAAGTAGAACGTAGGTCTGCGCTGCCACCAGCGGGTGAACCTCTCGATCCTGTGACAGTAGATGAAGTCACCGAAACCATTAAAAGTCTTAAAAATAGATCAGCCCCTGGGCCAGACGGCATCAGTAACAAGGTTATCAAATCCCTTTCGGCGCCACTTATTTGCCTCCTTGTAGGAATATTTAACACCTTTCTCACGAACTGCTCTTTTCCGGACATCTGGAAAGAAGCAGACGTAATAGGGATCCCAAAACCGGGTAAACCGCGTAATCGTCCCTCTAGTTACAGACCCATTAGCCTGCTCAACACATTGGGCAAACTATACGAGCGCATTATTCACAAGCATCTCCGTCATTACACCGAAGCTAACGGACTCCTCCCAGACGAACAGTTCGGCTTTAGAGCCAATCACTCATGCACTCACCAGATTCATCGCCTAACAGAATACATTCTGTCTGGCTTCAGTCAAAACCCGTTAAGAAAAAAGTCTCGAAACACGGGAGCCCTCTTCTTCGATGTCGCGAAAGCGTTTGACAAGGTCTGGCACGACGGCTTGATTTACAAGCTGTACAAACTGAACGTGCCCGATAGGCTCGTGCACATCATACGAGCTTTCCTTTCGAACCGCACTTTTCGATATCGAGTAGAGGGAACTCGTTCTACGAAACGTTTCCTTAAGGCCGGGGTTCCACAGGGCTCCGTACTATCCCCACTCCTTTTCACACTTTTCACGAGTGATATCCCAAAAGACCCCGTGGTGAACACCGCACTTTTTGCCGACGATACGGCACTCTTTGTGTCAGACCCCAACAAAAATAGACTCGCCATAAAGCTCCAAAAAGCGACCAATCGCCTTGGTGAATGGTTTCGCCTATGGAGAATTGATGTAAATCCCGAAAAAAGTGTAGCAGTGTACTTTCAACGGAATTCTACAGGAGGTTCTAAACCCAAAACAATCTCTCTATACGACCGCCCAATCCCTTGGGAAAAATCGGCCAAATACCTAGGCGTCACTTTCGACTCCCGCATGAGTTTCAAGACGCACATAAGTGTAGTACGCAACAAAGCCAAGTCAATAATTGGCCGTCTACACCCACTCGTTAGCAGTAAGAGCAAACTGTCGCTAAGACACAAACTCCGACTGTACAAAACCTGCATTAGACCGGTTATGTCCTATGCAAGTGTAGCTTTCGCCCACACATATAAGACCCATATTCTAAAACTCCAAAGAGTACAAAATTTTTTCATCCGGAGAGCCACCGGCGCACGGTGGTACCAACGGAACTCTGACTTACACAACGACTGTGAACTACCATCTATCTCCGAATATTTTAAGGAGATGTCCCAACGCTACTTTGACAAGGTAGAAACCCACCCTAACCCGCTAGTGACAAACGCAGCTAACTACGTTCCGATAGCAAACGTCGCGCCCTATCTCCGTAGACCGCGAAATGTTTTAATAGAACCACCAATATCGCTCGATCCAGCCGACCCAAGCGTCGCAGGCACATCACATAACGACACTACACCCACACTAAATGGTACAAACACAAATAGGACAACGAATGGGACGCGTCGCACCCGCAGACGGGCACGACGCGTTCCAGCACACACCGCGTACACACCGTACACCCGCGTTCCTGGGCAGTTCTCACCGCCCAGACCATCGACCGACACGAGCTGAGCAGTCAGAGACGGGGGTCCGCACACCCCCCCTCGGACTGCGGTTAGATAGCTCAAAGAAAAACGCCTAAAAGGCGACATGATGATTGGTAACAATATCAAATCATAAACCATCTCATCATCATTCTCACCTCATTGCCTTTCCCTTTTTAATTAGCTCGCGGCCTTGCAGGCCGCGAGCCCTGAGACAAGATGAAGCTGTAAGAGACGCATAGTCTAACAGCACTAACATCAAGATAATAGAATATACTTAGTTAAAAGACGTATATAAAGACTAGTGATGAAATAATTCTTACACTCTATTTTTTATTTATGCTGTATAGTGGCGGCGTATATTAATCCATTATGCCATATCGTAAAAGACGACACAGAAAAATTAAACACGAGATGGGCAGCAGCCTTTTTCTGGTAACAAATCAAAATAATAAAAAAAACTGCGAATGCCAACGTGCCAGCCCATTGTGGCAGATATGGCAGTTATACTCCTCAAGAGCCAATCTATGGAGGAGGTCTATGTTCAGCGATAGATTTTTGATATGTCGTGATAAATGAATAAATGAATTTTCTTATTTATGATAGAGTTAAATTTTTCCATGGCTGGACATAGACCACATTTAATTTTTATATAGATTTATAAACATATATCTATGATTTGAAGTTGACGAGGGTGATATGTGTTTTTGATATTACAACGTTTAGAACTTGCAAAATACGCTAAGATTATCAACATGAAAATCTTAACCTGAAATTAATATAATAATAATCAATATGGTTTTAGAAAGTGAGTCTTATATACGAAGAAGCGCGAAAGCATCTGGACAGTGGCAACGATGTCTCACCTGAATTATCTCACTTCAGGACCTTTATGTCCGAGGTTCGTATCTCAAATAAGTTCGTGGACCAGATGGTATACCAGCTATAGTTCTTAAGACTGAGTTGTCTTCTGCGCTGATAGGCTTGTTCCGCTTTTCATTTGGGACTGGAATAGTGCTTAAATTCTAGAAGCTCGGCAACGTGCAGCCTATTCCAAAACAAGCAATCATGTCGACCATGTCAATTATCGATCAATATCAATCACCTACCAGAGTATCTGCAAGATTATGGAGCGTATGAATAGAATGACCTCCTCAGTGACCACGCATATTCATTATTGGATCGGATGGAAATCACAAAATGTTGAACACGCAATTGGTACATATTAATTATAGGATCGGATGGGAATTCGTTATTAAGAGGAATGTTTGCTCTATCTTGAGCTCATCTTCACTGGCCCAACGTCAACACATACACCAAAATCTCATGAAATGAATGACAAAAATCCTGTAGATGCTTCTAAAAGTCCGGGGACTGTATGGTATTGCCTACTCCCCGTTGTAAGCGAGGGGTAAAGAAATAGTTGATAAGAAATATTTAGATAACATTTTAATTTGCAGTCACTTACTTTTCTTACAATGTATTAATCTGTTATTATTTACATTATAGATATCTCTGACTATTTAACAAGGACTTACCGAACTTAAATACGTAGATATGTAAATAACATTTTAAATGTGTCAAACTGTCAAATATAAACTCGGGTAAAGGTATATTATAAATTCTGTGAACTCTTGTTGTCAATTATGATTATCAATGTCATTGAAATGACAATGATATTAACTTAAATTTTTAGTCTTCTGTTTTACTATGATTACACCTTAGTCATCAGGGGAGGGCAACGCATCTGCATTTTGATTCTTAATTGAGGATAAATGTAGACATCTATGGGCCACAGAATCTGTTTGAAACCATCAAGTGGAGTGTGAGCTTGTCTGTCACGTTCACTCTATAAAAATATCTTGAATGTACGTTATAACTATGACAAATAACTGAGTAAAGCCTTAGCCTTAGTGTAATGTCGATATTCAACTAATAATATATTTATTTTTCTGCAAAATTAGTAATTCTACCCACAAAGTTCATAAGCAATCTAAACCTAAGTCGAGCTTTCAATAAATATTAAAATACTAGTAAGTAATAAAACGTAGTAAAACTTTATCTTATTAACAAAATTATTAGTATTGTATTTGTGCCATTTAATATTGTTATTTAAAAATTAAACTATCATCAACATTATTCAAGTGAAAAGTAAACTTTGAAAATACATATTATGACGCACTGACACCGACTGACCTTGTTAGCGTCCCGTCTGGTTCAAATTCAATCATTTAGTGTTTTATATGAAAAAAGTAAAATTTATTTTATTTTACCTGCCTTAGTAGCAACGTACAACGTACAACGTACAACGAACAACGTACACAAACTTTTTTCTGCATATCTATCGCGCAGTATCTTCTGAGCGAATAAATAAGTTTCATTCCCCCTTCTTTCAAAATACTAACTAAACTTACGACAATTTTTGGATTTGAAGTATTAATAGTAGATAATAATAATCTATGGAGATAAACACATTTCAGATTCATATACGCAGTATATATGTTCAGGTATTTAACAATAAAATATTAAGAAATAAGGTAGATATAGGTACTTGTTACGACAGTAGATTAAAGCTTAGCGTGTAAGATGAAAATAAATATATTCAAGCAAAACGATGTGATATGCTGAGTAGTTCTGTAATTATAGTTAAAGATATTCCCAAACTTGCTTGTACATGTGTACTCGCATGTTTGTTGTAAATTTTATATTTTTGCCGCGCTTTTTAAAGTTCCATCAAAATATCTGAAATTTGACCAACACTTTCTATATCAAATTATTATTTTACAACATCAAATTGTTATTCGTCAAGTATATATATATATATATATATATATATATATATATATATATATATATATATATATATATATATATATATATATATATAAAAATCTGCTTTTGGCGCCCACTTGACCATAAGATATGCTGCTGATTTACCCCGGTTGCGTTCAATATACTATGCTTCAGTTTGGTCTGTGAGGTGTTAGGTCACTGTATAAACGTCTGAGGAGGAGCCTGTAAAACCTTTCTAATCCGCCTGGAAAGGGCACAAAGATCCATCTTAAAAGGCATGACCTTTAGGCCATACAGATTTAACACTAAAGAATTGTATGAGAAATGTCGAGTATTAATTGTGAGGCAACTGTACATTTTGAAATTAATTACAAAACAGCAAATAGTTACCATTTATAATACCACTGATTGTAACAAAAACCGGGTTATAAAAAATTTATGTTTACCAACAACATGTTGGACGTCCTCTGCTAGACGGCAACATGCTTTTAACCTTTCCCTTACTGCGGCCGCCATATAACAAAAAACAGCTTTGTAACGGCGGCCTCTGTCATCACCTCACCTGGCGGCACTTGTTTTAAATATTTATGTTTCTCACGACCTTTGATTTATGTTTAAAGAGGTTTTAGTTATAGTTATTTAAAGCCGATAAGATTTTCGATAAGTAGAAACAATAACCATAACATTTAAATGTTTATTTTATTATGTACAGCTCTTTGTTTCTAACGGATCTTTATAAAGTGTACTTACTGACAATAAATTCTGTTTTATGAATGAAATATCGTAAGTTTTTATTTTACTTTTATGTCCTTACAATCAATAAAAGATATTCTTCCTAAATGAATCAAAATTATGCATGTAATAATTATAATAATTCTACTTTTTCACTTGCAAACATTTGCAAAAAAATTCGACAATAGACAGTTTGCGCGCGCTTTGTAACCTCATTTTCAAAACCTTTTTGTGTATATATTATAGTGTCTTCCTTTATTTTTCTTATACAATCATATAGATATAACATTTAGCAATTCTTAGTAAAAGTATTTACTATGGTATTCGAATAAGAAATATACTATTATTATCTTATTAGAAATCTTGATCGTTATGAATTGTTCGCGTAGAGGTTTTTTGTTTCTACTTTTTTATCAATTGAAACATAAAAAGTTACTGTTGTTGTAACTTAGATCATTCAAAAACATTACGTAGTAAAGATAAATAACATTACTTACAGTTTTTTTGAAAGAAAATCCAACTAAAATCACAATCACAAAACTTCAACGATTACGCAACCCACCGTACCGGCATGCAAAAGCGAATGGCTGTTATATTTGATGATGTCTATATAACCGAGTGAATATAATGCTACAGAATATTCTTTAGTTCGTTCAGAATCGAATGAAATAGTGTTCAATTGAAAATATACTGTATTTTTATATCAATTAATGACGAAAATAGCAGCACGTAATGCGGACATGTATACATGTCCTCGGTACTTGGCGGTCACAAAACTTGGACCTGTCAACATGTCCTCAGTACCTTAGGGGTACTATAGGGGGGCTATATATTTATACAACAAAATTAAGTTAACAGATATACGTCCCTTAACATGTAGAAAAGTGAATATTAAAATTAAGAATTGGCTATATAGATTATTCATAACTAAATCGATATTATTATAAATCAAATTAACAAACATACAAAAATAACACGCAAGCACAGATTTTAAAATTGCTTTATTTACATAAAATAATTAGCTGTCATTATATTAGGGAGATCACTGACTCTCGTAACACAAGTTTTCTAACCTAGCTCAGGAGTTAGAGGCTTAAAAAATATTGTAAGAAACTTTATGTCAATAAAGATTATTATTATTAATTTATACTTAAAAATGTCAGTAGTGTCAGTGAAAATCGAACCTAAGTACTGAGGGCTAACCTAAGGTAATCTTCCGTCCGCCAGATGTCGCTAGTTGGTAGTGAGATGAACTTACTCGTCACAGATGGGCACACAGTGTTATTGTTATTGAAAGTTACGTTTTAAATAAAAGTTTTTCGGTCTAGCGTATCCTACATATACTTACACAAATCAATATCTGAATGGTTTGCTCTTTAATTCTTTAAACATATTTAGTATATTTTTTTTAACTCTTTCACTGTTAGGAATATCTGTATTTTCGTTAATCCATTTCTTGTATAATTATTAAATTACAAAGAAACATCCACCTCCACACTTTTTAAGCAATTTAACTCCTTCCCCTTAAGCATTAAAATATTTCACCTCATTTCAAAGTGGCGTTGACCTGTTGGCGAAAAAATGTGGAAGCTTTCTGCGAGCGCTTACTTTAGCCTAAGCTAAGTTTTTTGTTTCAGTGTAATAACAACTAGACAATAAAAAACTGCGGTTGCCAACCCGCGTGCCAAGCGCGGCCACTGTGGAAAATGTTGCCTTTATGTGGCAATGTATGGGGAGGTCTATGCTCAGCAACGGACTTTGATAGGCTGTTACTACTGACAAACGTTAAAATATAGAATATTTGTTATTAATATAAAGGAAACCAAAATATTAAAACTTAAATTATTACTTTAATATTTCTTCCTAAAGTCAACAAAACAAAACACTTGTAATTAAATCAGTGTCTGTATGTCAAATGACTTGGACAATCTAGTATTATGGTGCAAACTGCAAATCGAATGTTATGAGCTTGAATATTGACAAATGCCACGTTTCACTAGAAAAAAGCTCTCAGTGATTAGATATTATTGTATTGACGATGTACCATTACAAGGTTGATCATATTAGAGATTTGGGTGTAATTTTCGATACCAAATTGCGATTTAATTTACATATAGATAGCATTACTAAAAGCCTTCAAGACCTTGGAGTTTGTCTTACGTACCTGTAGGGAGTTCAAAAATCCGAGCACAAAAATCGCAATCTATATGTCACTTGGGCGTAAGTAGCTTAGAATACTGCAGCGTGGTATGGAACCCTCACTACGACGTATACAAAAAGCGTATAGAAGGTGTACAAAAAAGATTCCTCTGGCACTTGACTTACAGTTGTAATTTAGCAAAACTCTTGCCTAGCTATAATGATCGTTTGAAATACTTTTATATAAAACCTCTCGTCGAGTGCAGAGAGATGTCGGACATCTTGTTCCTCTACAAAATGATAAATGGTTACATCGACGCTCCAGACGTTATATCTCATATTAATTTTGCTATTCCCAGAAGATCGCCAAGGTATAAGAAATACGCTCCATTCGTCACAAAGTTAGCACGGTCGCATCTAGGCTATTATGCTCCTCTAAACAGATTAATGAGGAGTTACAACGAGATACATAACAAATACATATATTGGTAATACCGGAAGTAAACAAATTATATTCAAAGATGGTCCATGTACTTCGAAAAAACGTCGAAAGACACAAACTTTGGATATTTTCTCAGACCCCTTACGTCGCTTTAAAACGATAGTCTCTCAACTGATAAACGATTTTTAAAATATTTATTGTGTTACTTTTTAATGTTTCTTTTTTATTACTGTATAAAATAATTTTAATCTTAATAATTGTATTTTAATGATTGTATTTTATTTTTTTTAATTAGCAATTCAAATTGATATTATTATTAACATTAAACTGACATTGTTTTCATTCTTTTACATTTTAATAATCACACACAACGTAACTCGCTATAAGAATAACCTTTTGCAACCAAAATCTAAATTAAAATTACACAGTACATGTCCTTACTCGATGTCAACAAAAAATTATAATAAATTGCCGGAATACATAAAAGCCGAAACAAATATTAATAAATTCATAAGATCTTTAAAAGAGAAACTTATTAAAAAAAGTTATTATTCAATTAATGAATACATTGAGGAATAGAATTTTTAAGTGTCTGCCCCTGCCTTTCGAGGTGCACGTGATTGTTAGAACTTGCATGTTTTGTTTAGTCTCTAAGTCACATGTAACGCAATTTGTGAATAAATAAATAAATAATTCTTTGACATTGAAGTTTTGGTATTGTTTTATATTTTCGTAATGTTTAAGAACTGTGGAGTTGTAAATCTGATTTGTACTTTTTTATTGTAATGTTCCCTTTAAGATAACTATTTATAAAGAAAAAAGCAATGTGAGTATGACAACAATATTCATGTAGTTTACCCCTATAAACGAGGTATCACTGAGCAATAAATTATTTATTGTCTACTCTTAGAAAGCTTGTAGTGTATTTCTTGTTGGTGTGACAAATAAATAAATTAATAAATCACAGAGATTTTTCTCTGAGAATATTTCAAGTAAATATTTGAAATGGAGTAATAGTTTTATATTACGTTTATTCAAATACAAATCCTTCCATTACCTATCCATCACAGCTTATAACATTCCACTGAAGAACATAGGCCTCCCTCGTAAATTGGTTCATAAGAGGAATTTCGCCATAGTAGCCTCGCTTGATATGCGGGTGGGCAACTACAGATTTTTTAATAATTTTTAGGCGTTATTAGGAAGTGACTGTTGCCTATATCCTCTTTCAGTGTCTTTTCTACAAAAGTTTATTTCGCGGATAAATACTACGCTCGCTCTCTTTATTTTTCATTGTAGCTTGTTGTGTAATCAATGGTAAATGTAGTTAAAAATTGTAAATGTAAATACTAATTGTAAATGGAAGACGAACCTAGTGGTCCGTTAGTACGAGTGTAATAGCTAGTAGTTAGAATAAAGCTCTCGAGAGCTTTTTAACTATCAGTAGCTTCTATTTAATCTTAAAATAAATAATTACAATTAATAATCTTAAATCAGTTTATTAACCTATCTATAACCTAAGTTTCACTTATTAATTATAATTAATAAGTGAAACTTAGGTTATAGTTAGGATCGCTGGTAAGATAGAAGCGGTTATGAACGCGAATTATGGTAAGTAGTTAATAAATAAACTAAACCTAATAAGGTTTTGAGTGTGAAAAATATTTTTAATAATATTAAATAAGTGTTTACTGCGAGATATGATCTTCTGTAGCTGGTTTACATATTATACATTATAGAAATAATATTTCGTACAAAATATCTTTATTTTAATTATATATACACAAAAAAATATTCATAGTTTGAACTTGGTCTTTCATCAACTTAACAGGGTACAAAAATTAAATTTAAATTATTGAAAACAAAAGGAAAGGAAGTTTTACTAACTTGATAATTGTTTGTTTACTACTAAATTTGAAATTTCATATTTAAAACGTGTTAAATGAGATTATTCGTTATCAATGAAATGTTTCATTTTTTAGAATAATTATTGATATTCAATTATGATTACTGTTTAATTTAAATGCTAAATATTATGTTTTTTTGATAATATTTATCCATTTAGAACTATTTTCGATTTATAATAATTATAAATGTAAAACCCACACAGCCTATGCATGTCCCATGCTTTACATTTTTAAACTTGGGCGATTAAAAATTTTAAGCATTTAACTATGGTAAATCGTACATACTTTGTTTTGTATAAATGACGAAATTAGTTGAACGGAAATCATTGTTACAAAAGGACTACTTTATTCTAATAATTAAAACTACTTGAAAGAACTTTTTTTTTTCAAAATAATATTGTACTCGTAAGTCAAAACATAAAAACGGATAAAGTACTTTTAATAAATTCTCAAATGATTTGGAAATATTTCAAAGATTTAACTATACTATCTTATTAAATTGAAACTTAATCAATCAGTATTAAATAAAGTAAATTTATAACATATTTTGAAAGACACAAGGGGTCGCTACAGAGTATCTATGTAGGTATATATGTTCATTGTATATATTATATTTAACACACTGTAATTAAATTTCGAAATGTCAGTGATAGCAGGTTGAGACATCAGCGGACATCTAGTTAATCCTGTCGGGCTTAGAAAAATCCAGTGTAATGGGAAAAAATTGTTGGTCAAAAATTTTGTTTGGCAGGTAACTGAGTGTTGTGACTGCATGCTTCGGTCAAAAGTAGTTTTTTCCAAGAAACAGTTCTGACTGTATAATAATATATTTACATAATCATACATATAATTAGATATAAATATTGAACATAATTGTATATAATATACGAGTAATTTAATAACCTATCTAGCATATTAGTTACATTTTTGCCTGGTGCACACTGACAGTGTTAGTTTGTTGACAGTTGTTTAATACTGAAAATAAAATTTCTTTCTTTTAATGTATGTACGAGTATTTGATACTAAAACTACTCTCGCAAGTTTTTTTATTCTATTATAAGCCAGTGCTTGACTAAACCCTGTCCTGTTGGTAAGTAGTGATGAAGTAGAGATAAAAAATCTTAACTCTTCTTGCCTGAAGTTTTGATATTTTTAATATAGGTGTTTATAGTTGATTGATTTTGAAACACCAGTAAATTTCGCTCTCTATCTATAAATTTAATCTCTTCTCAATGCTCAAGCACAGGTGCTTAAGACCGGAGAGAGATCAGGCGCAGGATCAACCTCTTTACGTGCTTTTTTAAACACCGCCAAATCCCTCACTCCGGGAAGCTATTGAAAATTACTTGCCAGAAATACTCGATAATTGATTTTTTGGCCTGACCCAGGATTCGAACCCAGGACCTCATGATCAGCAGTCGAAATACTACAGCCATTAGAACAACGGGGAATTCAATATAATAATGCAGTATATAGAATGCTTGCGACAGAAAATATCTATGATTTGCATTTATAGATTTTAAAATACATGTGACAGCATAAAATTATTGAATCATGGTAATAAACGGTCAGGTAAGACAGCAAAAAATATTTTCACTGTTACAAAATATTTAAAAAAATCAATTTGTTGTTTGACTTTTTCTCTTACAATTCTTTTTACATAATTTAATAACTGTGTATATTTTTAGTTTCCGGTTTGTTATTAAAAGTATAAGTATGTTTAGTAATTATATTTTGTAGAGTTCAATTATACTGACTTCTTCATAGTAATTAAAAGTTGATCAATTCTAATGTCAAGATTTCTAAAAATGCTAAGTGCGTATGTGTAAAATAAAATTTTTAATTAAAACGATAAACTGTTTTCAAGATTAAAAAAAATTTCATGCAATAGTAGGTACATAGTTGTTGAAATCAGTGCGAAAACATAGTATTTCGAAAAAATAAATAACCGACGGAAGTCATTATGTGGAAATTATACAGGTGAGGTTGGTATTTAGTTAAAACGGTCGTATTACATAATTGATAGAATCAGGCGTTACTTTGCGGAAATAAATAATTTATTACTTTACAACCTTCCGCTAACCAATTACAATGATGTGTCTTACCTGGATTGAAGAGCACCTCCCGCCCTCCCTCAATTCCATGCACTAACTCCGTCACCACTAGTCCCAGCACCACTACTCTCAACATCACTACTCCCGGCATCACTACTTCCAACACCACTATTCCAGGTAAGACACACCATCGACGACAATACGACACGTGCTTCGCCTCTACACGAGGCATCCTCAGGTGATGTAGACTCTAGGGCAACTGACCGAAACTTTACACAGTCATTTTTAATTAAGTTGGTGCTTTAATTTTTTTTGTTGTATTTATGTTTCATATAATAATAATAACCTAACCGTTCGAGATTTTAACGTTATCATATTTAAATATTTTTTGTCTTCTGAGGTCCTAATAATTTAAAAGTTCTCGGAATTTAAAGCGCAATCAATTACTCACATATTTACTTTATTAAAAATTAACGGCAATTAATCCAAAATAATTAGTAACGCCTAATTAAAATAAAGATTTTAATTAGTAATTACTAGTTATATAAATGTTGCATGTTTTTTCAAAATTTTATTTATCTATTAACGAAAATGAAATTGGAGTTAGTCGGTATTGTATACACATATTTATAGTCAATACGATTAATAATATATAAATAAATAATATTTATTATTCACAACTTGAGAATATCTATATTTGTTAAGTGTCTAATAAGTTGTAAATGAAAAGTCGCAAGTCATATCGAATTTAAAACCGTAGTAATGTGCATAATATTGTTGTTTAGCCTAAGTTGAAATAAATTAGGTTAAAACTTTTTCTCTTAAAAATAACTTAAAATATGTTAAGGTAGAAGTAGCATATTGTAATCGACAAATTATCTAGCGAGATTTTATTTATAGTAATATTTTTTTTCAGTCAAATTTGAATCATTATTTACCTCTACTTTAACACACGATTAAGAAATGAGCCAAATTAAGAGTACCTGTAACCGACGAGCATGTGTGCGTAGGTATATGGATGTGGAAGACGTGAGAGAGGTATGTCAGGATCGTGCTAAATGGAAGTATGTAGTCTGTGCCTACACCTCTGGGTGACAGGTGTGAGTGTTTATATATATATATATATATATATATATATATATATATATATATATATATATATATATATATATATATATATATATATACACAGGCTGTTAGTGTAAACACCGTTGTCCGTGAAACCAGTGGTTTGGTTTCACTTATAGAACGTAAATTCCATGAATTTAAAAAAAAATACGCTATCTTCTTTCATAAAATTTAAAAAGTTTCTGTCCGACACCGTCCGTAAATTCATGGATACCCTATGCGCCCGAGTGACGTAACCACTGTAAAAATCACCGCCCGCGCTAGCTACCTACACAACATTCAACCTAAAAACACAATAGGTAGATATAACCTGTGATGTAACTTTTCCTTGAAAAATTGAGATTTTACTAAAAAAAAATGTTGTTATTTTTCATTGAACTTACGTTCTATAAGTGAAACCAAACCACTGGTTTCAAGGACAACAGTGTTTACACTAACACCCTGTATATATATATTATAATTTTTATATTATACACATAATGTTGCAAAACTTTATTAGTAAACCATGAATCGAAATTATAGGTTGTTATTAATGGAACTCATTTTATGTAAAATTTTGCTTATTAGGGTAAAGTTCCTATCAATTTTAATTAGTTTTTTTTTTCTTACTTATTTTGGATTACGATACTAGGAATAAATATTTTGCTTACAAATAAGATGATTCTTATCAAACATGGTTGTACCAGGTAGCAGATGTAAATATTTAGTAGCGTAATATTATATATTGATAAAACTTATAATAAGTGTATTAGAATTAAGAATATCCGCTATAAATTAGCATATCTTTAGTCAACTCTGTAGCTTGTAAAGGTGGTAATTAATTCAGAAATTAAAATAAATGTTTAAGAATTCAATTTTTTACTGACATTTTCGATATTATCAAAATTATTTAGTTTCAGGTTTTCATCAAACACATGCAATTTTGTAAATATCTATGGTTTTCATCCTATGGATTATTATTTAATCATATAAAGGATGGTTTTAAAAAAATAATTTAAAGTATTTTTAAATCAACCATGTTTTCATATATATATATATATATATATATATATATATATATATATATATATATATATATATATATATATATATATATATATATATATATATATATATATGCATATGTGACTGTACCAAAACCCTAAAAGGTTAGGTAGAGTTAAGCCAGGAAGTGTATAACTGCAGAAGTGCATAAATACAAACAATTTTCATAATATCATGTTAACCAAAAATATTTGTTAGTGGATTTAGAATTATGCTGTAACTTTAAATCCAGTAAGATTTTAGGTCTCCAAATTATATATTTCGGAATCCGCCTGGGTGGAAATATGGCGACATCTTACATTACTTTTGTAAATAATACTTCAACTTAAGCAAGGAAATCTGCAGATGTGTTGTCACTCCGACAACCAAAATGGAATGCCTCATAACTTATAACTATATTAGCTCTGTTGGTGGCGAAACAGTTAAGAGAGGGTAATATCTATCCAGACAGTCTCCTAGGCAAAACTAGTCCCACCATGTGTTAATGTGTATTATTAGCTAATATGAATTATATATATATATATATATATATATATATATATATATATATATATATATATATATATATATATATATATATATCATCATTACATCATCATTACAGCCCTTCACAAGTCCACTGCTGAACATAGGCCTCCCCCAAGTAATGCCACAAAGCACGGTCATGAGCCACCTGCATCCATCGACTTCCTGCATATCTTACCAGGTCGTCACTCCATCTAGTGGGGGGTCGCCCTACACTACGCCTACCGGTACGAGGCTGCCACTCGAGAACCTTTCTTCCCCATCGGTTATCGGTTCTTCGAGCTATATGGCCGGCCCATTGCCACTTCAGTTTACTAATCCGTTGGGCTATGTCGGTCACTCTGGTTTTACTGCGGATATCCTCATTTGTGAGTCTATCACGCAGAGAAACTCCGAGCATAGCCCTCTCCATAGCTCGCTGAGCGACCTTGAGCGTCCTCATACGGCCAGCAGTGAAGGACCACGTCTCAGATCCGTAAGTCATCACTGGCAACACGCACTGGTTGTACAATCTAGTTTTTAGAGATTGAGGTATACCTGACGAGAAGATATGTCGTAATTTCCCGAACGCTGCCCAGCCGAGTTGAATCCGTCGATTGACCTCTCGGTCGAAGTTGGACTTACCTAGTCGGACTATTTGTCCCAGGTAGACGTACTCGTCAACAACTTCGAGCATAGTGCTCCTAACAACTACCGGCATAGGTGTGACATGGACATAAAACATGATCTTTGTTTTGTCCATGTTCATCTTAAGACCTATCCGTTGGGAGGCACTATTGAGGTCATTGAGCATAGTGCTTAAGTCCTCCAGCGATTCTGCCATAAGGACTATATCGTCGGCAAATCGAAGGTGAGTGATGTACTCGCCATTGATGTTAATACCGTATCCTTTCCAGTCCAGTAGCTTAAAAACGTCTTCCAAAGCAGCGGTGAAGAGTTTCGGGGATATAACATCACCCTGTCTTACACCTTTCTGCAGTTGGATAGGTTTCGAGCTCTGGTTCTGTACTCGGATAGCCATCGTAGCCCTACTGTACAAACACTTCAGCACTTCGATATACCGACAGTCAACTTGGCACCGCTGAAGGGACTGCAGCACCGCCCACATTTCGACGGAATCAAAGGCTTTCTCATAGTCCACATACGCCAGGCAGAGTGGCAAATTGTACTCTTCAGTCTTCTGTACAATCTGCCGCAGGGTATGTATGTGGTCTATGGTACTGAAGCCTTTTCGGAAACCGGCTTGTTCGGGAGGCTGGAAGTCGTCGAGTCTGCGTGCGAGACGATTCGTAATGACTCTCGAAAACAGCACGTAGACGCGGCTCAGAAGGGAAATCGGTCTGTAGTTCTTCAAGAGAGCGTTGTCGCCTTTCTTAAAGAACAAGACCACCGCACTTCTGCTCCACGCCTCTGGAGTAGTGCCACCATGGAGGACGGAATTGAAGAGCTTCTGAAGGACTTCAAGTACCGGTGTTCCACCCGCTTTCAGAAGCTCCGCTGTAATTCCATCCTCACCTGGGGCCCTGCCGTTTTTAAGGTGCTGGAGAGCCATTCTAATCTCGCTTAGACTGACGTCCGGGATATCATCGGAATAGTGTCGGATAAGACTTGCTCTTGGATCGTTACTCACACTTGCGTGTGGCTCCAACGATGATGTGTACAGCTGCCCATAGAACCTCTCAATCTCACTCAAAATCTCAGGTGTCCCGGAAACGATGCTGCCACACTCAGTCTTCAGCTTTGACAGTTGGCTCTTACGGGCAGACAGATCTCTGGCAAAGACTTTGGAGCCCTGGTTCCGCTCGATCGCTTCTTTAATACGAGCAGTATTAAAGTTGCGTAAGTCTCGCCGCATGCATTTGGAGATCTGTCTGTTCAGTTGCCTGTATGCTGTCAAATCTGTTGACGATTGCAGCCTCATCTCCCGTCTAACAGCCATGAGATTAAGAGTGTGATCGGAGAGTTTTTGTGTTCTTCTGCGGCGGGTCTTGCAGAACTTAGCTCCGACCGCATGGACAGTTTCCACGAGCTTGTCATTCATATCGTCCACTGCATTGCAATCTTGTAGGCACTGAAAGCGGTTGTGTAACTCGAGCTGAAAGTTTTCGGGATTCTGGATTAGAGCACGAGGGGGACGGAGCGTTGACTTCATTAGACGAGACCTCTCCAACTTAACGTTTAGGTTCAGTGTGCCTGTAACCATTCGGTGATCGCTGCCAGTTTTCACCCTTGCGATCACTGAGACATCACTGAACAGCTGGCGTCTGGTCGTCATAATGAAGTCAATCTCATTTTTTGTCGAACCGTCGGGGCTCGTCCAGGTCCACTTTCTGTGGGGCCGCTTCTGGAAGAAAGAGTTCATCATAAAGAGTCCCTCTTTCTCCATAAAGTCGGCCAGCTGCTGGCCCCTTCGGTTCCGTTGCCCTACTCCGAATTTCCCTAACTTCAGCTCACCGCTTTCTCTTGTGCCTAGTTTTGCGTTGAAGTCTCCCATCAACACAGTGTAGTGGATTTTGGAGGAATGCATGGCTTTGGAAATATCCTCATACATTTCCTCCACCTCCTCATCCGGATGTGCCGAGGTTGGTGCGTAAACCTGTATGACCTTCAGCGAATACCGTTTGGTGATTCTGAGTATCAGGTACGCGACCCTCGTCGACACACTCCCAATCTTTACAACGTTGTTGACGAGAGACTTGTGGACGATAAATCCGACACCTCCTTGGGACAGATGGTCGCCCTCCCGGTGATAGAACAAGTTGCCGGATTCGAGAATCACCGTGTCCTCCCCCTCTCTTCGGACCTCGGATAATCCTATAATACTCCAGCGCAACTTGTCTATCTCTTCTTCCAGCTCCAGGATCTTCTCGTCAGTCCTCAGTGTGCGTGCGTTAAATGTTGCCAGGTCGAGTCGTCGTAGGTGGCAACCGAACCTCCACCGGAGATTCTTAGCACCCCCTGCCCCGCCGTTACCATGGTCGCCACCGTAGCCAGGAATAGCGGGGCCGCCGGGGATTGGGGGCCGTCTGTTTGTGTTATTGTTCATGGGGGGTATATTGCCATAGTTGCCACGCTTGGCGAGCGGGTTGGCAACCGCAGTTTTTTTTTGTGTAATTGTTGTTATCAGGAAGATGCTGCTGCCCATCTCCTGCCTGTTTCCCTCCGTCGCCTTTTACGACACCCACGGGAAGATATGGGGTAGTGGTTATTCTTAACCGCTACTACACGGCAGGCCATATATATATATATATATTTATATATATATATATATATATATATATATATATATATATATATATATATATATATATATATATATATATATATATATATATATATATATATATATATAAAAATATATATAATAAACAAAACTCATGTTTTAATATGTTGTCATATAAGATTATTGTTTAAGATTAATATGTATTTGCATAATCATCGATTTGCGTGTGGGACAATAATATATAAAAATATTATTAAATAAAGAAAATAAATAAATTTTAACTCTGTATATAACAAATAATTGAAAGACAAATATATTGTAATGCATAGTTTTGATTTCCTATTTGAAGCCCGAATGCGCAAAAAGCGTTAAGGCCCTTTTGTATTTCGGTGTGTAGATATGAAAATTTTTCTTCATTGCCCTTAATTTTCGAGCGAATTAGTAAAATAACGAAGAGCGGCAAAAATTTCGAAAAATAAATGTACGCTAGAGCGACCGCGAGCGCCTTAACTGTTCGATTTGATTTAGTTTTTTTCTTCAATATGACCTAAAAATTGTAAGCCTTTTGATATGATATAAGTTTTATATGGTTTCTTTTTCTCTGCAAGGCAGTACGTTTACCCTAAGATTTAATGTCATTTTTAGGGTTCCGTAGTCAACTAGGAATCCTTATAGTTTCGCCATGTCTGTCTGTCCGTCCGTCTGTCCTCGCTTAATCTCTGTGACCGTTAGCACTGAAATTTGGTACCAATATGTGTATCAATCACGCCGACAAAGTGGTGAAATAAAAATTGGAAAAAAATGTTTTATTAGGGTAGCCCCCCTATATGTAAAGTGGGAAGTGATTTTTTTTAATTTCAAACCTAACGTGTGATATATTGTTGGAAAGGTATTTAAAAATGAATAGGGGTTTACTAAAATCATTTTTTGAAATAATCGCTCCAAAAGTAAAAAACAATGTGTCCCCCCCTCTAACTTTTGAACCATAAGTTTAGAAAATATGAAAAAAATATGAAAAGTAGAACTTTATAAGGACTTTCTAAGAAAATCATTTTGAACTTGGATGGAAATAACAGTACCCACTACCGGGAGCTTATCTTACTGGAGCACGGAGCGCTGCTGGAGCGCGAACATAATGGATACCCACCTTTAAACTCATAAGTGGGAACGCTTATTGTGACGGACCGGAAACTACGGAACCCTACACTGAGCGTGACCCGACACACTCTTGGCCGGTTTTTGTGATTTGTTTTAGTCTCATTCGCGTTTGTCTTCACAAAACCCTTTTTCGTATGTTCGATTTTTATAATATTATTTTGTTTTTGCGCAATATACATAGATATTCAAAATAAGTGCAACATCAGATTAGAAGTTGTATCAACAATCGTGGAATTAAGAGGTATTAGATACACACTTTGTTTTAAAATATCTCTGTTTTATTCATCACTGCTTACAAATGTATAATACACTTGGTACCTAGGTAATGAACTTATTTTACGTATTTATTTTCCCACTTTAAGTAATATATGGTGTTTGTAATTATATATATAAATTAACTTTATTACGAGCAGGATGGAAGTCGAGTTTTATTTGAAAAGCATTTGTCTGTAATGCGTTTAGACATAGGTATTATTTGGTTTGGTTGTTTCAATTAGGTAAGTGTTCTCAATTGTGTTCTTAAGCTTATGTCGTATAATATTTACTTTCATTTTCAAATTTACTTATCTAAAATTAAAATAATATTAGTGGGATTGTGACATTAAAATAATTATATTAAGTAATTGTAATACTTAATATAGCCGAGGGTTGGAACGTAATTTATGTAATTTTACCTTAATTGCGAACAAATTTGTATTACCAATATTGTACCTCAATTTGTTTTACTCATTACTATAATATTATATAAGTATTAATAAGCCAACACATCCCAAAGTATTAGTAAGATAAAGTAGCAATGAGCCGGCCGTATAGCTCAAAGAACTGACAACCGAAGAAAGGTTTTTGAACGGCAGCCACTTACCGCCAGGCAAAGTTTAGGGCGACCCCATACTAGTTGTTAAGACATTCAGGAATTCGATGGATGTAGGTGACTCAGGACCGTGCTTTGTGTTCTGTAATGTTATAAAAAGGGGCAATAATGATAATGATGATGATGTTTAATTACACATTTGCCATTCCACGAGATTCGCTCAATCAACAAACATAATTATTTTGTGGCGGCTCTGTCGTCGAGCCACAAGCGAAACACACCGAAGCCTCAATCACGCTATCAATATTCCCAATCATAAACAGAATATATAGGACATCTCCAAACTATCACATGGAGTGTTGGCCGCTCCCCGGGCAGAACACCTTGCCCGGCGGTAGATCTCCCCTTTTCCTTTCACGGCCACAATTTGTTTGTTGTTTGAGCGAATCTCTTGTAATAGTTACGTACGTAATATGTAATTTGTATGTAATTATTCTAATAGTTAGGAAGTCCTACAATAATTAGTCTAAGTATAAAATTGAAGTATGTATTGATACGAGGAAATATAATATTGTTCAAATATAATATTGTAGAACGTCCGTTAATGTAAACTCTGTTAATTGTGTTGTGACTATTTGGTACGTTTTGAAAGATATATTAATGGTGAATGTATTTTTGTGTTATTGTGATTTTCTCATAACCATATCTAATGAATGTAATAGATTTTCTGCCTATTCACTATAAATGTTAAGTAAAATTTTTCTATATATATACGAACTGTTGTTTTATTTTTGATCATCAAGCACAGACCTAACCTCAAATGATAATCAACCTCAATTTTATTTTAATAGTCTATACATGATGGTAGGCTGCTTATACCTGCAACAGACTGTAATTAAAGGGTGTAATGCTAAAGACGTGTTTTAATTTCTGGCAAAACAGCCTGTAATGATGCTAGCTTTATTCATTTTTATACTGAAACAGTGGTGAATAAATTACGCAGGCAGACAAGTAAAGAAAAAGATCAAAATAGTTTTATTTTCGCAGACATGCGTATGTATGTTTTAATTGCTGACCATTTTGATTCTTAATCGGAAATAAATGTAGATGTCTATGGGACACAGCATCCACTTACAATATGGTAGACTTTGTGCTCATTTGTCACCCCCATTCCATACAAAGATCAGCATTATATCGCCGTGTTTCGTGTTTATGATAAGCAATAAAAAGCGGAGACGCTTCTAACCAGTAACGGAACATTTTATCTCGTTTCCTTGTTACAATAATTGAGATGCAATCTTCAGCAGGTAGGCGTGTAAACAGAGACTGGACATCAAAACTGACCATAGTTTTATTGTCAGTAAGACGTAGGTTTTATATCTTACTGACACGGCAGTTATTAGTTAAGTTAAATTAAGTTAAAAGGTAAACTAAATGAGATAAATCCATAGAATTAGATTTATAAAATGTCTCATCATCATCATCATTACAGCCCTTCACAAGTCTACTGCTGAACATAGGCCTCCCCCAAGTAATGCCACAAAGCACGGTCCTGAGCCACCTGCATCCATCGACTTCCTGCATATCTATTCCGATGATATCCCGGACGTCAGTCTAAGCGAGATTAGAATGGCTCTCCAGCACCTTAAAAACGGCAGGGCCCCAGGCGAGGATGGAATTACAGCGGAGCTTCTGAAAGCGGGTGGAACACCGGTACTTGAAGTCCTTCAGAGGCTCTTCAATTTCGTCCTCCATGATGGCACTACTCCAGAGGCGTGGAGCAGAAGTGCGGTGGTCTTGTTCTTTAAGAAAGGCGACACCGCTCTCTTGAAGAACTACAGACCGATTTCCCTTCTGAGCCGCGTCTACGTGCTGTTTTCGAAAGTCATTACGAATCGTCTCGCACGCAGACTCGACGACTTCCAGCCTCCCGAACAAGCCGGTTTCCGAAAAGGCTTCAGTACCATAGACCACATACATACCCTGCGGCAGATTGTACAGAAGACTGAAGAGTACAATTTGCCACTTTGCCTGGCGTATGTGGACTATGAGAAAGCCTTTGATTCCGTCGAAATTTGGGCGGTGCTGCAGTCCCTTCAGCGGTGCCAAGTTGACTGTCGGTATATCGAAGTGCTGAAGTGTTTGTACAGTAGGGCTACGATGGCTATCCGAGTACAGAACCAGAGCTCGAAACCTATCCAACTGCAGAGAGGTGTAAGACAGGGTGACGTTATATCCCCGAAACTCTTCACCGCTGCTTTGGAAGACGTTTTCAAGCTACTGGACTGGAAAGGATACGGTATTAACATCAATGGCGACTACATCACTCACCTTCGATTTGCCGACGATATAGTCCTTATGGCAGAATCGCTGGAGGACTTAAGCACTATGCTCAATGACCTCAATAGTGCCTCCCAACGGATAGGTCTTAAGATGAACATGGACAAAACAAAGATCATGTTTAATGTCCATGTCACACCTATGCCGGTAGTTGTTAGGAGCACTATGCTCGAAGTTGTTGACGAGTACGTCTACCTGGGACAAATAGTCCGACTAGGTAAGTCCAACTTCGACCGAGAGGTCAATCGACGGATTCAACTCGGCTGGGCAGCGTTCGGGAAATTACGACATATCTTCTCGTCAGGTATACCTCAATCTCTAAAAACTAGATTGTACAACCAGTGCGTGTTGCCAGTGATGACTTACGGATCTGAGACGTGGTCCTTCACTGCTGGCCGTATGAGGACGCTCAAGGTCGCTCAGCGAGCTATGGAGAGGGCTATGCTCGGAGTTTCTCTGCGTGATAGACTCACAAATGAGGATATCCGCAGTAAAACCAGAGTGACCGACATAGCCCAACGGATTAGTAAGCTGAAGTGGCAATGGGCCGGCCATATAGCTCGAAGAACCGATAACCGATGGGGAAGAAAGGTTCTCGAGTGGCAGCCTCGTACCGGTAGGCGTAGTGTAGGGCGACCCCCTACTAGATGGAGTGACGACCTGATAAGATATAAAATGTCTAATGCTACGTAAATATAAGCAATCATTACCTTAAATTGTATATTACGTTCATAATATAAGAACGAGGCGTTTGTACTTCTACTGCCCTACAGCATCCCGTGGATATCGTGAGAGACGACAGAAAACCTAACTCAAAATCATTACCTGAATTTTTATATTAGGTTCACAATATAAGAACGAGGCGTTTGTGTTTCTACTGCTCTAAATCATCCCATGGGTGAGAGACGACAGATAAATAAAAGAGAAGATAGGCGGTAGCATCCTTCTGTTGACGACTCAAAATACAAAAAAAAAATATGGTTGCCAACCTGCCCGCCAAACGTAGTAATTATGGCAATAGAGGCATAATATGGGGGAGGCCTGTAATCAACAAAGGAAATTTGATAGGCTGTAATGATTAAGATGATGATGATGAAAATAATAAAAAGGTAATATTACAGAAAATATCATTTAAAGTAAGCAAATAGAGATACAAATACTCAAAGGTAATGCATATCGTAACTAAAAACTCGCTGTAGATCGACTCAAAGCTAAAACAGTTTGTAATTGTTTGCTCTCGCTACAAAGTGATGTAAAATCAAAATACATTATACAATATTACGTGGAAGTTTGAACGCATGTATATTCGCCACTGCTTCAATACAGTCCAGAAAGTCATTTAATATTTTGTTTACATTTTACATCTACGTTGAAAATATTTAATAGAATTTCAAACCGTATAAAGCAACACGAATATTTGCTTGTCAAAGGAACAATTCATAATTTTCAGAAACAAGATAAGTGTTTTTTGGATCGTTTACCCACTTGTCAAGTTTGATGACTCTATTTTAGCCGACTTCAAACATGGGGACAGTTCGCAATTCGATTGTATGTGTTCTATTTTCTATGTAAGCTAGATTATAATGAGCTTTTAACGTCTAAACACTCAAACGCTACTCAATTTCCAGACGCCGTAAAGTCTCGTGTTGTTTCTATCACTTTAAGTCAAAGTGACTGTGACACTTTGAGACTAAAAGACATCTTCAAATTGAGTAGTGTTTGATTAATTGGCCATAAGGCTTCTTTAACTCCTCTACACCTCAGCACCGACTTCAGAAGATATTATGTGAAAATTATTTTTAATTTTTTGAAGTCTGCTTATAATTATTATCAAAAGTTTTATTTAAACAAGTACCATATAAAATATTGCATCATTTATATTGACGACTATCCTTCATTACGTACGGTGCGGTCTTCCACTATGTGATGGCGGCAAAGAGAGATATAGTGCTATCTAGATAGGGTTCCTTTTCTATTTAGGAGTCCGTCGAAGTTAAAAATACTGAGTCTGAGCTAATTCAGCCGCGCCGTGCGCACTGTGGAGTTTCGGCTTGAAGGAGTAATTTAAGTCAGTATACTGATAGTATTGGCAGACTTCACATGTCCTCGCAATATTTTATTTCTCAGACATGCGGGGTTCCTCACGATGTTTTCCTTCACCGCCGAGCACATAATATCCTATTGAAAGTCCTCTGCTGATCATAGGACTCGCGTATAGATTTTATTTTATATTTATAGTTGTTATTTGCAAAAAGTTGCTGCCAATCTCTGGTTCGTTACTCTTTGTCGCCGCCTTTGACAAATACGGGACAATTTTTTTTTTATAGGATAGGGTGACAAACGAGCACACAGTCCACCTGATGGTAAGTGGTTACTGTGGCCCATAGACATCTACATCTATCCTCGATTATGAATCAAAATACAGATACGTTGTCACCCGTGAGGACTAAGATGGAATGCCTCGTTTCCAGTAAAAAGGGTCTCCGGTTCTCACCATACGAAATACAGCAGCATTAAGCTACTATTTCACACTGGTATTCTGTAAGAGCGTGGTCCTTCCCCGGTCGAGCCGACCCATTCGTGCTACAACTATACCACTAATATAACTGTAGCATGGCTCTACCACGTATACACAATATATATATACCACGTATATACAATACAGGTTGATGGATATATACCTGTATCCATCGACTTCCTGCTATCCAGGAAGACATTCCATTCAGTGGGGTGTCACCCTACAAACAAGTCGATGGATGCAGGTGGCTCTGGACCATGATTTGCGGCATTCCTTGGGGGAGGCCTATGTTTTGATGATGATGATGGATATGTACACCGCCTCTAAATTATCAGAGTTTAAGAGCACTTCCGATTGCAATTAAAAATTTCATTGGTGTAAGCGAGGGTCGAATCTAGATTGTTCGAAATATTTTTAAGACATATGAAGTCCGCCAATACTTATTGAGGCAGCATGACGGAGTAATTTCTATTTAACGTCTCAGAATAGAGAGGAACACAATACATATAGAAATAATCTAAAATAATTATGGTGTCGCAGTCATTTTGACTTAGTACGAGACTTAGCGACATCTTAAAATTGAGTAGTGTTTGACTACTTGGGCATAAAACCCTCTAACCTACCACTAAATCTCTCAGAGGCTAGAAGTAGAAAGTACATAGACTGTACCTGTGCTATGGCGGTATTACCTCGACTCTTAGAATTGAGAGTAGGCCTGCGTTCAGCTGTGGAACGTATATAAGCTGTAACTTTATTTTTTATAATTCCTTTATTTTTATTTTTCCTCCATCTGTATAACTTTCTGTGTGAAGTTGACTGCTGATGTCCATGCGCTGCAGTAGCCACTTTACCATCATGATGACAGTTGTCTCTTTTTGACTCTTATGTTATAAGAATACAGATTTTTTTATAGGATAGGGTGACAAAAGAGCACATAGTCTACCTGATGGTAAGTGGTTGCCGTGGCCCATAGACATCTACATCTATCCTCGATAACTAATCGAAATGCAGTTGTGTTGTCACCCGTGAGGACTAAGATGGAATGCCTCGTTTTCAGTAGGAAGGATCTCCGGTTCTCTACACTCATATACGAAACACAGCAGTATTAAGCTACTATTTTACTTTGGTATTCTGTGAAAGCGTGGTCCTTCACCGGTTAAGCCGACTCATACGTGCTACGACTATAATTACGTAGTAATATGTAATTGAAGCATGGCTCTACTACGTAAAAATGGACTAAAACCGTCATAGCAACGGAAATGTAATAAAATTATGTAAGGAGCGTCTATAAGTTACGCAATTTGTACAAATCTTCCTTAATCTTATTTAAATTATATTCTTTGAAAGAAAATCTCGGAGATTAGAGGTAATACTTTATTAAAACTTTTTGATATGTGATAACTGTCCTCAAGTGTGTAAGAGAATCAAATAAGCCATGTGATCCCGTAGGTGGCGTAAGAGGCGACAGAGTGATGCTGAAACAGGAAATTGGCAGTTAGCATTTTCCTGAAAACAACACAATATTAATGAAAAATAAAACTGGTTTTGCTTTTCCGCCTACCAAGCGTAGCAACCATGGGAGGAAAGCCTCTGTTCTACATTGGAAGTTTCCTGCCGCGCTGGTGAATATTGGGAATTACAGCATGTCAGTCAATCGTGATATATGTATCAGTATTATCGCTTCGCTTAGGAATGAATGAAATATATTGAAGCAAAAGCCTCAGGTGGCGATGTAAGACTATCCACTGCCCCGTATCGTCCCGTGGGTGTAGTGACATGAACTACTGGACCCTCCATTGATATGTAACTTGATGCGTTCGTTAATTTTCGCAAATTGGTCACGAAAAATCCATCTTAGTAGCCTACAGCACTGGGTTTCTAACAGACAAAAAAGATATTTAAGGTGACACTAAAATAAAAAAAGCATCCATTAAGATAAAAATAAAAATAAATCCAATTTAAAAATCTAACTCTTATCTTCTTTTGAATAAAAGTAAAAACAAAACCCTTTACTTTCATTTATTAATTAGCGTGCCATTTTTGTTTGTTTTTAAATCAACCCCGCTTCGGATGGACAAATGATTAAGAACAAGGAAAGCATTGTTTTTGTAAAGTATTTTTTATTGAGCTTTGATTTTAAACGGTGTTGAAACCCTATCTATCCACTGGTTCGTAGACTAGTTTTGCCGTTGTTTACCTCTTGATAACCGCGGAGCTCAGGGAAACCGAATCTTCTTAATAAACTCGGCGGGTGATTTCATTTAAACAAATAACTGCTACGATTTCCATTAGGGTTGATTAGGTACAGGATGCCTAGAAAAATGTTTTTTTTTAAACCTTACCCCGCCACACTAAGCCACTGCGCCAGGGGGACTTCGTCTAGTCCTGCTATCGTCAATCGGCACATCAAAGACAAATCCTTACTACGATGCGTGAGGCCCGTGTACAGTGCACTTTAATGGGATGATAAAGTAATGGCCTGTTCTCATTTTTGTCAATATGCCATAGTTACCGTATGCAAATAACAGTGTTATTGTTATACAAATGCTTTGCGTTCTATTTTAAGAAACGAGATGATATTGCTGGTGATGAATTAGTTAGTTGGTCAAAAAGAGTCTATATTCACTTGGTCAGTTGCAACTAGTTTCGATTAGTTGGTACTGTTAGCCTTTTGGCTTTTATAGGTTCATGGTCACAGGGCTCTCGGCCTGAAAGGCCGCGAGCTTTTTTTATAGAATAGATTGAAAAACGAGTACACAGTCCACCTGATGGTAAGTGGTTGATGTGGCCCATAGATATCTACATCTATCGTCGATTAAGAATCAAAATGTTGATGCGTTGTCATCCGTGAAGACTAAGATGGAACGCCCGTTTCCAGTAAAAAGGGTCTTCAGTTCTCTACACTCACCATATGAAACACAGCAGCAATTTGCTACTATTTTACGCTGGTATTCTGTGAGAGCGTCTTTCCCTGGCCGAGCCGACCCATTCGTGCTACAACTATACTACTAATATAACGGCAGCATGACTCTTTCACGTATAAAAGCTTAAAATAAAAATGTTAAATTTAAGTCATTCTACATTGTTACTTGCGTAATGATGTTCACCTACGTCAGTTAAAAGTGCACGTAAATGTGTTTGTTTAATAAAAGGGGGTGCAGACCTCCGGCTTTGACTGGTTTCGGGATTCCTATAAGGTCCGCTTCATTTCAGGCATCCGAAAAGGAGCAGCTGGAGAGAAAGGCGTTAAAAATGACCCACTAGTAAACAAACAAGTCGCGCTGAGGTTTATTTAAGTACCCTGCTGCCAATGCCACCGGGTGCTGATTTATTTTTAAGGTTTTTATTTGCTTCTGTGACTTCATTAACGCTCGACTTCCGCTTCGATCTCTGAGCGAGATCTATGGGTTCGTTAGAAGGAGTGTATTGACTCTCTAAGCTGTCCGCGAGGCATTTGGACTTTTCAGAGTCGTCAAAGGCGAGATCGGGGTTTCCTGTCCTAATGAGAGGTAGCATAGGTGAGGATTTAGCCATTTCTTTAGCCGGCTCATGCGGTACCTTGAGGATCACCAGCTGATTAGTGACCGCCAGTACGGTTTCCGTCGCGTTCGCTCAGCTGGTGATCTTCTAGGTTACTTAACTCAAAAATGGACGAAGGCAGTAAAGTGAAAGGGGGAGGCGTTGGCCGTTATTTTGGACATCGTAAAGGCCTTCGATCGGGTTTGGCACAAAGCGCTTCTTACAAAGCTTCCTTCCTATGGGCTTCCCGAGAAATTGTGCAATTTATTCACAAGTTTTCTTGCTGATCGGAACATCAAGGTCGTATTAGACGGTGCATGCTCCGATTACAAGCCCATTAACGCTGGTATTCCACAAGACTGCGAGCTATCGCCAACGCTGTTTCTTCGGCATATCAATGACATGTTGCAAATCGGTAGCATTCATTGATATGCAGACGACAGCACTGGTGATGCTTTATACACCGGCCGTGCCAATATTTCTCGGGAAAACGTTGCCGAGTATCGGGACAAACTTGTGTCTGAAGTCGAGACTTTATTGAATAAAATCGTTTACCGCTAAAAACCCTTCGTCGTATCTCCTCAGTTTCAAGGCACTCCCCTTGTTGCCTCAGCCTGTATCGGAATCCTCAGCGTCGACATATCGAGTGACGTGCAGTTTAGTGGTCACTTGGAAGATAAGGCCAAATTAGTCTCTAAAAATCTTGGCGTGCTCAGCAGAGCGGGACAGTATTTCATGCCGGCTCACCGCCTGCAACTTTACAAGATGCAGATTCGGCCGCACATCAAAATTATTAAAACTAATTAATAATCATTTTCAACGCCAAGGAGAAAATTATTGTAAAACTATCTACAGTCTGTGTCCACCATAGACATTATAAGCGTACATTTAATCCATGGAGGTTAGAGAAATGGAGAACGATCGTGCTAAAGCATAGCCCGCCTATGCATCCATAGCACGTCCTTGAAAATTTGTAGAATAATAGCCACTTTCCATCGGTAAGTAGTATTTGCGATTTTTTTGACAAAAAGAAACGTTAAAAAATGGTGGAATATTATAATAAAAATAAAAATAATAATAAATCAATAATAATTTATATTTGTAATAGTTTATAATAATTAAAATTTTAAAAAACATATTTTGTAATTTATTTTAACAACAATCATTCCGTTATTTTCTTTTTTTCTTTAAACGATATTATAATCATTTAAACTAGCGCACAACAGCCCGCTTTTAAAGAGACAACTCAGCGATCGCAGCGCCTCACTTATTGTATCCATATTTCTAGGACACTATTTTCTACAGCGATCGTTCTCCTGTTCTCTAACCTCCACGATTTATTCACAATTCTCAATGGCTTACTCGTAGACAGAGAAACCTATAGACTAATGATCGGCGTGGCCTCGAGTGAGAAAGGACGATAACGAATTTTTAGGTTATACAATAATCTTTATGACTTTGAAACACATTTAGATAAAAATTTTAATTGTTCTAAGAACTGAACTGAACAAGATTAACCAATCTTAAGCTCACAAAACACTTTTTTCTCACTTAAACCAACTTGTAAACTCCTTAAATCGCTACGCTTTCGAAGTTGTTTAGCAAACTCAAAAATGAAAAATGGTAGTATCAACAAGACTCTGCTCTTCCTCATTTAAAATTACAGTATCCGGATGACCGAGCTTTGCTCGGTTTTATAAGTTACATTTATATACAAATTACATGAATAATAGTTTTTGATCTTTTTAGCAAACTCTACAGTTTGCTAAAAAACCGGCACGGTGAAAGGGACAAACAATCACACCGCTCTATCTCATTTCTATGCAAGACGTATGCATAAATCTATCCTTTTCGTGTGCGAATGCGAAAGAAGGCGTCAATTTGTCTGTAGGTTTCTCTGTCTACGGGCTTACTTTGACCATAGAATTTGCATGAATTTGACAACCATTGACAAATTATGTATATAAACAAGACAAAAGTTTGTTTTTGTTAAGTAATTACTTGAATCATACACAATACACATATTTTAATTAATTGACAGTACCAAACCTTGAAACAAATCAGAACATCAGAATAAGAACGAAAAAAGTGATATTTAGCAAACAAACTTATATAACAACTTGGTTATTTATGTTACTTTAACATATTATGTTATTTTAACATTCATTATATTATGTTATTTTAACATTCATTATACAAAGAAAATTATACAAAATAAAAAACTAAAATGCGTTTCAATGACCATAAAAATAAAACAGTTTCAACAAATGAAAACGAATGAACAAATGATATGAAATCAATGAGATGGCACAAACAAATAAAACACATCTAAAAAGAAAGCAGAACACACACCTTACTTCTTTATTGTTACACATGTTACTTCTTTGTTGCAGGTCGCCGAGACCTCTTAGTGTCTTTACTTTTAATTGGTGTGGGAACTTGTTACCTCTGACTGCCTCATTCTGCACATTGACAATGGATTGTGAAGACTTATCACTCTATTCTTTAAATGCAATGTGACCGTAGGTACGCCATCCAAAGAGAGATCAGAACGACTAGCTGTGGGAAACCTTGTTATTAAAACGTCGAGCTGCTCTTGAGTTGTAATATTCTCACGACCACGGGAATGTTTGATGTAGATAGCTCCATCGAATGTCCATACATTTCTCATGCCAAAATGTTTTTGAGCCTTTGTGTGAATTGATTGTCGTGTTCTTGTCGGAAATTAATATACGGAGAAAGCAGAAACTTTTAATTTAGTTTTCCCACACCTCAGTTTTTATATGATGATTGTGAAAAATACAACAACGGGCCTAATCCTATCATTTTTTGTATGCCAAGCCAGTGGCATTGTTCTAAGCAGGTACCAGTAATGTGTGAGACACTCATTTTGGAGTACATTAATTTCAGTACTTCATGCTGTATGTCCAATCCTGAGGCCTCAGGGATGCCATTAAAAAGAAGAGCATTTTGCCGTTGCCGCATGCTAATTGCATCTACACCTTTCAGACAATTATTGATCTGAATTGTTGATTTTTAGCAGATTAAACATAGAGCAAACTAAATCACTGAAAGCATAAAACTCTTAATTAAGCTGTACAAAAGTTGGACTAGTTGGAGTCGATGCAGCTTTCAGTTTTTGCTCAAACTCTGCCATCTTCAAGATCCAACTCTCTTCAAGTTGTCTTTGTATATTTTCCACCTTAGATGTATTTTCCATAATTGTAGTTTCAGAGGAACAAAAGTTAATAATTGCTTGAAGTGATCACACTAGTTTTATTCATGTATTGGAGAATCATTTAAGTGCTTTAAAATTGGTTACAGGAACATAATTTTATGAAAACCTTATTTTCCAAAAGATATTGTAAAGTAATATTTTAATAACTGAAATGTACACTGTATAAATTATATTATATTAAATAAATATTTACAAGAGATTCAAACCAGCTGTCACTTATTGGACACCTACCCACTATAATATATAACTTGAGAGATAGGATCGTTTTTATACCAATAAGTGACCTTCAATATTTTTTTACTGTGAATTTGTAAAGCACATAGGATTTTAAGGAAACAGAAACAATTTTTTTATTCAATATGGATTATAAATTATACATATTGAAAGTCACTTTTTTATTACCACTGGTTCGCAAAATAACCTCTGTCCTGGGAAGAACCAGCAAGAAACCCAGCGGGACTATTTTTTTTTTAAATAAGAGCTTACAATCACGTAAATTACAAGCGATCATCCTTCCCGGGGGTTGTTATAATTATCCATAAATTCCTTAATATTGTAATAACCCTTTTTATAAAAAGCTTGTTTAATAAAGTTTTTGAACTTTGTGCGTGTCAAATTTTGTATATTTAATGGGATTTTGTTGTAAAACCGAATACATCGCCCCAAGAATAAATTACATATTTAGTGGAGTCGAGTAACTGGTACTACTAGCTTGTGTCTGTTCTCAATATTTACAGAATGAATGTCACTTATTTTTGCAAAACTACTTTTATGTTTGTGAACGTACATTACATTTTCATAAATGTATTGAGAGGCCAGAATTAGTATATTAATTTTTTTAAATTTTTGTTTGAGCGACTCTCTAGGTTTTGAGTCATATATTGTTCTAATAGCCTTTTTATTTAAAACAAATATAATTTTAGTATCAGTCGCGGGTCCCTATAGCAAAATACCATACGACATTATGCTATGACTGAAGTAAATTATTCTAGCTGTTTCAACACTGGCAAGAGTTTTCATCTTTTTTACAACGTATGCTGCGGAACTGAGTTTGCTATCTACTCGTAGTTTTGATATATGGGGGTCCCATTGAAGTTTTGCGTCTAGTGTGATTCCAAGAAAAATGGTAGTATCAACAAGACTCTGCTCTTCCTCATTTAAAATTACAGTATCCGGATGACCGAGCTTTGCTCGGTTTTATAAGTTACATTTATATACAAATTACATGAATAATAGTTTTTGATCTTTTTAGCAAACTCTACAGTTTGCTAAAAAATCGGCACGGTGAAAGGGACAAACAATCACACCGCTCTATCTCATTTCTATGCAAGACGTATGCATAAATCTATCCTTTTCGTGTGCGAATGCGAAAGAAGGCGTCAATTTGTCTGTAGGTTTCTCTGTCTACGGGCTTACTTTGACCATAGAATTTGCATGAATTTGACAACCATTGACAAATTATGTATATAAACAAGACAAAAGTTTGTTTTTGTTAAGTAATTACTTGAATCATACACAATACACATATTTTAATTAATTGACAGTACCAAACCTTGAAACAAATCAGAACATCAGAATAAGAACGAAAAAAGTGATATTTAGCAAACAAACTTATATAACAACTTGGTTATTTATGTTACTTTAACATATTATGTTATTTTAACATTCATTATATTATGTTATTTTAACATTCATTATACAAAGAAAATTATACAAAATAAAAAACTAAAATGCGTTTCAATGACCATAAAAATAAAACAGTTTCAACAAATGAAAACGAATGAACAAATGATATGAAATCAATGAGATGGCACAAACAAATAAAACACATCTAAAAAGAAAGCAGAACACACACCTTACTTCTTTATTGTTACACATGTTACTTCTTTGTTGCAGGTCGCCGAGACCTCTTAGTGTCTTTACTTTTAATTGGTGTGGGAACTTGTTACCTCTGACTGCCTCATTCTGCACATTGACAATGGATTGTGAAGACTTATCACTCTATTCTTTAAATGCAATGTGACCGTAGGTACGCCATCCAAAGAGAGATCAGAACGACTAGCTGTGGGAAACCTTGTTATTAAAACGTCGAGCTGCTCTTGAGTTGTAATATTCTCACGACCACGGGAATGTTTGATGTAGATAGCTCCATCGAATGTCCATACATTTCTCATGCCAAAATGTTTTTGAGCCTTTGTGTGAATTGATTGTCGTGTTCTTGTCGGAAATTAATATACGGAGAAAGCAGAAACTTTTAATTTAGTTTTCCCACACCTCAGTTTTTATATGATGATTGTGAAAAATACAACAACGGGCCTAATCCTATCATTTTTTGTATGCCAAGCCAGTGGCATTGTTCTAAGCAGGTACCAGTAATGTGTGAGACACTCATTTTGGAGTACATTAATTTCAGTACTTCATGCTGTATGTCCAATCCTGAGGCCTCAGGGATGCCATTAAAAAGAAGAGCATTTTGCCGTTGCCGCATGCTAATTGCATCTACACCTTTCAGACAATTATTGATCTGAATTGTTGATTTTTAGCAGATTAAACATAGAGCAAACTAAATCACTGAAAGCATAAAACTCTTAATTAAGCTGTACAAAAGTTGGACTAGTTGGAGTCGATGCAGCTTTCAGTTTTTGCTCAAACTCTGCCATCTTCAAGATCCAACTCTCTTCAAGTTGTCTTTGTATATTTTCCACCTTAGATGTATTTTCCATAATTGTAGTTTCAGAGGAACAAAAGTTAATAATTGCTTGAAGTGATCACACTAGTTTTATTCATGTATTGGAGAATCATTTAAGTGCTTTAAAATTGGTTACAGGAACATAATTTTATGAAAACCTTATTTTCCAAAAGATATTGTAAAGTAATATTTTAATAACTGAAATGTACACTGTATAAATTATATTATATTAAATAAATATTTACAAGAGATTCAAACCAGCTGTCACTTATTGGACACCTACCCACTATAATATATAACTTGAGAGATAGGATCGTTTTTATACCAATAAGTGACCTTCAATATTTTTTTACTGTGAATTTGTAAAGCACATAGGATTTTAAGGAAACAGAAACAATTTTTTTATTCAATATGGATTATAAATTATACATATTGAAAGTCACTTTTTTATTACCACTGGTTCGCAAAATAACCTCTGTCCTGGGAAGAACCAGCAAGAAACCCAGCGGGACTATTTTTTTTTAAATAAGAGCTTACAATCACGTAAATTACAAGCGATCATCCTTCCCGGGGGTTGTTATAATTATCCATAAATTCCTTAATATTGTAATAACCCTTTTTATAAAAAGCTTGTTTAATAAAGTTTTTGAACTTTGTGCGTGTCAAATTTTGTATATTTAATGGGATTTTGTTGTAAAACCGAATACATCGCCCCAAGAATAAATTACATATTTAGTGGAGTCGAGTAACTGGTACTACTAGCTTGTGTCTGTTCTCAATATTTACAGAATGAATGTCACTTATTTTTGCAAAACTACTTTTATGTTTGTGAACGTACATTACATTTTCATAAATGTATTGAGAGGCCAGAATTAGTATATTAATTTTTTTAAATTTTTGTTTGAGCGACTCTCTAGGTTTTGAGTCATATATTGTTCTAATAGCCTTTTTATTTAAAACAAATATAATTTTAGTATCAGTCGCGGGTCCCTATAGCAAAATACCATACGACATTATGCTATGACTGAAGTAAATTATTCTAGCTGTTTCAACACTGGCAAGAGTTTTCATCTTTTTTACAACGTATGCTGCGGAACTGAGTTTGCTATCTACTCGTAGTTTTGATATATGGGGGTCCCATTGAAGTTTTGCGTCTAGTGTGATTCCAAGAAAAATGGTAGTATCAACAAGACTCTGCTCTTCCTCATTTAAAATTACAGTATCCGGATGACCGAGCTTTGCTCGGTTTTATAAGTTACATTTATATACAAATTACATGAATAATAGTTTTTGATCTTATTGACATAATAGAAAAAACTGAATTGGTTATTTGAATAAAATATTATGAGCGCAATTAGCTTAATTAAAATTTTTAAAAAAACACTAAAAAAGGGCTCCAAATAATAGATTTTCTCACAAAGGAAGGGAACTTGAAAAAAAAAAGGAAAATAAGTTGGACCCAAGACAGGACGCGAACCACGAAACTCCGATATCACGCCCGAACAACATCCCATCTGAGCTATTACGATCGTTGGTAACCTGTCAAAATTTACCTTCTTATATTGTAGCAGTTTTTTTATTGCCTGAAAACATTATATATATACAAGAATAGCTCGTTTAAAGGTATAGGATTAGTATTAACATGTTTGACATTCGGAGTTACAAATTTCACACATTTAGTTTTAGTTCCATTTAAACGCGACTTGTGAAACACTCTATTTCAGTCTCATAACAGTTTTTCGTATTTTCTACCTCAAATGGGTATAATTTAAGTTTATTAATTAATTCATGTTTTACCATACATATATTTATATATTTTTTTTATCATAATTTTAGTTTTAAGTAACTTTTGCACTTTCCTAACATATTTAAGAATTTTAATGTTTTTCTTTAATTTTCTTTTACTGCATGAAATACTTTCTGTTGTTCTTGATGTGACAAAATCATAACCAGTCAAATTGATTGATCGATTATTGTGGAGGTTTGCAATGTTTTTTAAAGATTAATGTTCTATGAGCTCATTGAACAGACTTTAAGTTTGGGACGCTTTCAAGTCATATATGTATTGTTTTAATTGCACAATCTGCTCATTAGCTTAACTTAACTATTACCGCAATGCAGCAATTAATCTGAGGGATTCCTCATATTCCTAGCTGCATCGGTCAAACCCATCGACTGTTCCCTGAAGCTGATCCCCTTCTTTTAAAACATTCGTATAGTCTTTATGCAACTTAACCATATCGCTTTTAGCTGAGTATTTTGGCAATTATAATTATTATTTCGGCGGAAGAAAGGTTCCCCAGTGGCAGCCTCGAACCAGTAGATGGAGAGTATGGCGGACTCCCACTAGATGCAGCGACGACCTGGTAAGACATGCGTGAAGTCGATGGATGCAGTTGGCTCAAAACCGTGCTTTGTGGCATTCCTTTAGCGAGGCCTATGTTCAGCAGTTTACTTGTGAAGGGCTCTAAAGGTGATAATGGTGAAATGAGGGTCATAGGAACTTGAGGACTAGGATGGAATGTCTCGTTACTCGCCATGCTCAACAGCATGTTGCTATTTTACGCTGGTATTTTATTATTATTTATGAGTGGTAGTAATGTTATGGATTCCAATCTCCTGCTTATTTCTGGCAGCAAATATATAGTGCTGTCACTGAAAATATGCTTCGGATTAAGAGGTAGGGGTATAGAGATCCAGAATAATTATAAGCTGTGAGGCATTCCATCTTAGTCGTTAGAGGTGAAATCGCATCTGTAGCTTCCTTTGTTTGAACTGGGCTGGAGGTGTCCACGGACAGTAATAGCCACTTACCGTCATGTGGTCTGCAATTGCTAACTACAGGGCTACGTACCTCGAAGTACTGGGTTTGTTCCCAGAGATAATGGCGATATCAAAAGGTGTTTATGTTTCCTCGGCTCGAATAAAGTTAATTCCTGCTTATACGAGGTTGAGTTTTTACGTTGTAGAGCCAAGCTATGTTTAAATTATGGTCGTAGCACCAACACCATCTATTTTACCAATAGCAGCGTAAAATAGTAGCTCAACGCTGCTGTGTTTCGTATGGTGAGTATAGAGAATCGGAGGCCTTTTTACTGAATACGAGACATTAAATCTTAGTCCTCAAGGGTGACAACGCATCTGCATTTTGGATCTTAATCGAGGACAAATGTAGATGTCTATAGTCCTCAGCATCAGTCATCAGTCGTGGAGTTACGGAAAGTATGCCGTGTACCATTAAGTTATAAAAATCTACTTAAGTAAATATGTTAATATTCTTTTTTGATATTTTGTTTGATAAAAAAATAAATACATAAAACAAACTCTTACTTGACACGGTATTACAATCATGTTTTCCACTGTTTTCATTCTACGTATAGGTGTGCAGGTTAATTTGTGAAATGGGTGTGTTCGGACGTGGACGCTCCGGTGGATTTAATACTTTACGAGGTGATGGCATAAGTCTAATAACTATTGAAGTTTGGACGTCCTACTGTGTAGTCTCTGCTTAAAACATTTACTTTGAGCTTTATTATTTTTAAAGAGGATTTTTAGCCGACTTCGTAAAATGAAAATACTTTTTTGTATGTGTGTTACGCGATATCTTTATGAATTATTAATTGATTTTGATGATATTTTTATTAAAAAGGTTCATTCTTGACAGCCTGCCCTATATAATTTTGGAAAAAAATTCAACCCCTCAGGGTCGCAAAGTAGGGGATGAAGTTTTTAATGTAACTATTCAGACGACATTGAGATTTTGATACTTTTTAGTCCACTCAAAAGTGTAAAAATAACTTTTAATAAAGAGTAAAAGTCGTTTAAAAACAGAATAGAATAAAATAACTTCACGTTTGAAAGTCGCTTTTTTATTTTACTGTTACAGTTACAGTCCACTGCTGGACATAGGCCTCCACGTACATGGTCTCATAAGTGGGATATTTGTTATAGTTGCCACTCTTGGTTGGCAGCCTTAATTTATTTTATTATTGTTATATAGTTCATTTTATTAATTATATATTATTAGTAAGTCGCTGCTGCCCAGCTCCCGGTTTGTTCCCTATGTCACCTCCTACGACGGCCACGGCACGACATGGGACAGTGGATACTCTTACACTAACACTACACGGCTGTTAACATGAGGCGAATTAATACATAAATCCTTTCCTTCTTCTTCATTAGCCCGTACATCTCCACAGCTGGATATGGGCGAAATAGCAAAATAATGCTGCGTTTCGTATGGTGAGAGTAGACGACCGGAAACCCTGGGTTACTCCATATTTGAAGATGTGTGTTGGCTGCAACAACTCTCTTTTCACTTGTCATCTTTATTCTATAAAAAAGGAAATAAAAAACAGTTTCATTTATGATTATAAAATAAATAGATTTATAAAAATTGTTGCGTTACAAAGGAACGTGTTTTATAGGCTTCGGATATATAAAACAACGCATAGGAAATAAAATTAATAAAAATAAATTTAGAGTACACACTAAAAAGAAAATAAAAGAAATTTTTAAAAATTGATGGTTGTTTAATGTTCACAGACATTCCAGCGACGAGCAAGGATAGCATATTATTGCAACGTCTTCGCTTTTGTTTTGAATTGAATTAAGGCTGTTACCGCTCACAACATCAAAATCAAAGAGTAAAGTCCAAAGTAACATGAAACACGAGGTATTTCCTTATTTTCATTTTACTTGAATTTCTCGTTGTTTGTAAATTCAGCGCTGAGGGCTCGCGACCACCCAACCTTCTCCCTCTAATTCACACAACTTTAAGGGCATACTTTGTGGAAATTAATTGATTAAGGCTTGTTTCATGTTTTGATACATTTTATAAAGTGTCGGAGATTTGTAAGCATTATTCTTAAAAAAGAATTTAAAAATAATAAAAGTACAGATATTTATAATGTACATATATATGTTGTGTTGGCCCTACTTTAACGTATGGTAGTGAAAGTTGGGTGTGGCAGAAGAAGCACGAGAGTAGAATGAGCGCAGTAGAAATGCGGTCGTTAAGGAGTATGTTAGGGCTGAATCTGAATGACAGGGTAAGAAATTGTGTAATAAGAGAAGAGTTTGCAAAATGATGTTGTGACCAGGATTAAGAAAGGAATGCTTCGGTGGTTTGGTCATGTGGAAAGAATGTATGAGGAAAGAGTGACAAAGAAAATTTATGTTGCAGAAGTGAATGGCAGAGTCGGAAAGGGACGTCCTAGGAGAAAATTTATCGACCAAATCGGCGATTTATTGAAAACGGGCCAAATTAGGAGTATCCTTAACCGACGAGCATGTATGCGTAGGTGTATGGATGTGAAGGAGGCGAGAGAGGTGTGTCAGGATCGTGCCAAATGGAAGTCTGTAGTCTCTGCCTACCCCTCTGGGTGACAGGCGTGAGTGTTTATGTATGTATATGTACATATATATGACTGATTGTAGTAGTATTGAAAACCGTGCTTAAAAAATATTTTTACGAACCGTGTATTTCACAATGATTTCAAAAGGAAGGATGGGCCTATCTAAATATTTTACTTATAACTTTTTCATACAAGAAAAAGTAGCGCATGTGTCGTAATACAAACGTCATATCAAAACACGACGTAACCAGGGTCGGATTTCGTAGTATAATTATCCGCATTGTACCATTATTTCATAGATTGTAGTATACAGTATCGTAATAATACTAAGCGAAAATACCTAAATTTTAATATTAACCCTACGATATCGAGTATTCCCGCATTGTACATGATTTCAGCGTTTTTTTAATAAAATTAGAATTAGCTCCCTTTCTGGTCAATCGATACTCGATCGATGCATTTATGTTGCATCCTTGATACAACCATAATGACGATATATACCACGATAAAAACTCTATGCTCCAGAAGCAAGTGATTTAAAAACAGAACTTCAAAATATTTTATGAAACAGATTTTCAGATTAAATTAAGCAGATATGGTTTCTTTTGTACTTTTTTTGTTTTACACTTATTGAATATTTTACTTTAGACGACAAAAATTGAACAGAAATAAAAATAAAAACGTCAAAAAAAAAAACGACGCGTGACGCTAAAATCCCGGCACATGGGAATAAAGAAACATGCATCGTCACACTATTTTCTTTAAAATGGTAGGTATAATTTTATATTCCATGTACAATAATTTTGAGAATCTGAATCCATTCCTGGCCTAATTTTGATAACGTAACTAAACTAAGTGTAAAATAAAACTTTAAAAATGATTTTATGTAATAATTTAATTCTAATAAAATTAATTTAAGGTTATTTACTGATGATACGATATTCCATGTTTTTTTTGAATCTTTGTGTCGTAATTTTTGTATTCTTTTACCACGCAACTAGACATATTTATGACACACAAATCTGTCCTGCACGCGCACCACTGTCGACCAATTCGCATTGGCCCTAAACTGTAATTTTAGGGCCAGGGCACTGTTCCATTCTAGTTGTTTGGTCGGCCCGGTTCTTACGCTAGTAATATATAAATCAATGGTATTTCAGAACCGTTGGGTTTCTTGCTGGTTCTTCTCAAGACAGAGGGATTTTTTTGTGAACCGGTGATGAAAGTAAAAAAAGACCTTTATAAATAATTATTATAATCTATGTTGAATAAAAATTATTCTATTCAATTCTATTTATAGATAAAAGGAGATTTAATATTTTATAACAACATATAATGTTGTACTCATAAAACTGGCCGCGTAGGTATCATTTTAGAAACAAAAGTTATTAACTTAATGTACTAAAAGTTCTGGTCAAGAAGTCGTACGAAATGCATGCTTTATTAGTTGCTACGTTTGCAACTTCCATGGTGAATCAACACCAACGAACATCCGTCGTAATTTCAATACTTATCCGTCTAATTAAAATAAATAGTATATCGATTGCTTCAGGTTTAAGAAATTAATAAATATGTATACCTGGTAGATCCACCTTTGTAGCAAAAATAGGTTGGCTTTACCGGGGAAGGAACACGCTCTCCCAGAATACCAGCGTAAAATAGCAGCATAATGCTGCTGCGTTTCGTATAGTGAGTGTGAAGCATTATTTCATAGGCAACATCATTTACTTACTATCAGGTGAACTGTGTGCTTGTTTGTAATCCTTATTCTATAAAAAAATGTAGACGCAATGTTTATTTTGCAATTAGGATGAAAAAACTATACCACTTGTACTGCTCAAATACTTTTTCTACATATACAGTGTGTCCGGTCAAGGATTATCGATATTCTAGGTATTGAATAAAACTATTATTTACGGATTTTATCGCGTTTAATTACTTTAATTTATTTTTATTATTATCCCGACGTTTCGGGTGCTTTAGAGCACCCATGGTCACGGGGGGGACTGAGACCAATAGTGTTATCAGGATTTTGGATGACTAAAACATCTAGGAAGGCTAAAGAATTATTTGCCTCTAACTCCATTGTGAATTGTATTTTAGAGTTTATGGAGTTAAGGTAGTCTAAAAATGCAGTTAATTTGTTAGATGGTAAAATTGTGAAAGTGTCGTCTACGTACCGCTTGTAGAAGCTTGGATTTAAGACTTTAGTACCATAGACCACATACATACCCTTCGACAAATTGTACAGAAGTCCGAAGAGTACAATCTGCCACTTTGCCTGGCGTATGTGGACTATGAGAAAGCCTTTGATTCCGTCGAAATTTGGGCGGTGCCATAGTCTCTTCAGCGGTGCCAAGTTGACTGTCGGTATATCGAAGTGCTGAAGTGTTTGTACAGTAGGGCTACGATGGCTATCCGAGTACAGACCCAGAGTATGAAACCTATCCAACTGCAGAGAGGTGTAAGACAGTGTGACGTTATTTCCCTGAAATTCTTCTTCGCTGCAATGGAAGACGTTTTCAAGCTACTGGACTGGAAAGGATACGGTATTAACATCAATGGCAAGTACATCACACACCTTCGATTTGCCGACGATATAGTCCTTATGGCAGAATCGCTAAGCACTACGCTCAATGATCTCAATAGTGCTTCCCAACGTAGAGGTCTTAAGATGAACATGGACAAAACAAAGATCATGTTTAATGTCCACGTGATACCTATGCCTGTAGTTGTTGGGAGCACTAAGCCCGAAGTTGTTAATGAGTACGTTTACCTGGAACAAATAGTCCGACTAGATAAGTCCAACTTCGACCGAGAGGTCAATCGACGGATTCAACTCAGCTGGGCAGCGTTCGGGAAATCTTCGCAGACGCATCTTCTCCTCAGGTATACCTCAAAACATGAAAACTAAGTTGAACAATCAGTGCGTGTTGCTAGTGATGACCTACGGAACCGAGACGTGGTCCTTCACTGCTGGCCGTGTGAGGACGCTCAAAGTTGCTCAGCGTGCTATGGAAGGGCTATGCTCGGAGCTTCTCTACGTGATAAACTTAGAAATGATGATATCCTTAGTAGAACCAAAGTGACCGACATAGCCCAACGGACTAGTAAGTTGAAGAGGTAATGGGCCGGCCATATAGCTCGAAGAACCGACAACCGTTGGGGAAATTTCTAGAGTGGCAGCCTCGTACTGGTGGGCGAAGTGTAGGGCGACCCCCCACTAGATGGAGTGACGACCTGGTAAGACATACAGGAATTCGATGGATGCAGGTGGCTCAGGGCCGTGCTTTGTTTCTTGGCTGTAATGATGATGATGTAATGATGAAATAGGCGTATGCGCCTTCCTCTGTGTACGAATTAATTCACAATGTTTTTGCCGACCGAGCGCCCTTTACAACGCATTCTACATTTAAAAGATAAAAATGACATAATGTGGTTTCTTCATTCACCTATCACTTATTTTGAACCTACTCTGCAAGTTTGGCTGTACATTACCAAATAGACTTGTATAGAAATTATTAAGGAATGTACAACATTTTTATTCCGTCGATATTATCATGAAAAAATTTACACACAAACAGACACGCTGATTCAAATAAATTTTCCATCATGTAAATAGTCTTATTTTGTTCAAATGAAATTACCAATGTACCAATTCAACAAAAAAAAAATTGAAGTCTGATTTGTTAGTAGATCCTCTATTCCCAGTACCGAGGTAGCTCGTCCGGCAGTGATACTTGCATATATATATGTGTATATATATATATATATATATATATATATATATATATATATATATATATATATATTCATGGGATATAATATATGTATATATATATTCATTGGATATAATATATGTTCTGCGTCAGGTTTGAGTGAAAACAATATTCTTTTGATTGTTATCACTTATCAGCTATTTAAATAGTGAAACTTCAAGTAGTTTCTTTTTTCGTTGAGTGGAATGTTTTATCGAAAGCATTTTCAAATAGCATTTTTAACATAATAAGTCCATATTAGTACAGAGGAATTTTTTGTAGGGAAATCTTTGTAAACAATTTTAATTGGTATATTATTGGGCCCTATCCATTCTTCAATAAAATAAAGGGTCCGCCATCTAACTTTTTTTTTCAACTAGTGCTTATTTCGTGAATGGCAACACTTAGCTCATGTCTAATTTGACAGATAATTAGTTTTATCCTTCCGCTGAACGAATATGGTTGTGTATACCCTTGAACAATGCTGGGAAATATTGCGACATTACTTTGAAAATCATGGTAATGTTCGCATCATCGCATTCATCATCATCAGCCGCAGAGCCGATGTCGTTTGGCCACCTCGGAGCTGCGATTTGACACCGTTGGACTATTATTTGTGAGATGCCGTCAAAGATAAGTGTTACGCCGACAAGCCAGAGACAATTGACGCTTTAAAGGACAATATTTGTGAAGCCATTGGTGAAATACAGCTGCACACAATCGATAATGTACTCAAAAATCGGACCGATCGTGTAGGCTGCTGCATGGACAGCCGAGGCAGCAATTTGAATGAAATTATTTTTCATCATTAACCGGAAGGATTGTACTTTCAAATAAAAAAATAAATTTGAAAAAATATTCAGTAGTTTTTTTTAATAGCATTTTTTAAAAAAAAAAAGTTATTTGGCGGGCCCGCTATGGAAGAGAAACTAAGGAAGAGGTTAACAATTATTCAAAACATAGTGTTAGAGAGACAAACATAGAGCATTGGCAACTTCAAAGATTAGGAGTCCACTATAACTACTATAATTCGTTTGCTGTGTTCTGTGTAGTGGTGGCGTAAATGAATTTAAGTTACGTTACAGAGGTCTATGAGGCTATTAGGAGAAAATAAAATAAAAACACGTAGGTGATGGCACTCCTCTCCGCTCAGGAGTCCGCCTGGGCAGGAAGGAGCACGCTCTTACCTCTTTATGTCGCCAAGCGTTGATGTAGTCAGGTAGCCAGGATATTTGCATGTTTCCGAACCGAACTGAACCATGCATATTTCCGGGATTAAAGTAGCCTATATCACTCTCTGGCCCATACACTATGTAAAAATCATATACATATATAGATATCAAATGATGTTATGAAATATCCCCCGATATCCAGCCCTTCTATTATTGGAGTAGTGATGTTTCTGATACTAAAGTTTATATTGCAAATAAAACTGTAAAATTATAAGTTATAACGTGGCGCATTTGGTCATGAAGGCGTTCCTAGATCATGATGCCAATAGGATGTATTAATTTCAGAAAACATTAAACTGGTCCGAGAAGCTATTAGAAAATACAGATGATAAAATACAGATAAGAAGCATTCGTTTTCTTTTCATAAACCGACAGAGAAGCTGCGAAAATATAAAAAATGTTAAACAGATTTACTGCTGCCGAAATCACATTGTATTTTCAATCTTTACAAGTAATGTTCGTTTTAGTACATTCTGACAAAATCTTAAGAGTTTCCCTGTCCGTTAAAAAGACGCAATAATTAAACAATTGACATGTTCATTTATAATTCATTGAACAGGGAAAGGGTTAAAATGAGATATAGGTGTTCAAAAATAACGCTTCGTTGACGCATGCAATACAGACACATTTCTTTGTATAAGGAGCGCGTGCAACTGCGTCTACGATTCTATATAGAAATGACACTTTGTAGACGCATGCAATAGAGTCACATTCCTTTGTATAAAGAACGCGTGGAACGGCATCTACGGTTCTTTATAAAAATGAAAGCACAGATTTGATGAATGTTTCTTTCGTATGGAAGAGTTTATATCGTGTGGTACTCACTTCCTTGAAAGACGTAAAATATACTATTTCACTACAGCAAAAGTAATGCTTTTGAAAATGCAATACAATTATTTCAGCTTATTTATATTCACTACCTACAACCCGTTTTACTTCCGTCCTGCTGATAATTTCGTTACTGACTCGTCCGCTGATTTAACGATGCTAAGTACAAGAAATTATAAGCTACCTGCATATAAAATCGCCACTTTATCTCCCTGAAATATTTTTGAAAGGTGTTAAAGTCAGAGTTTATATTATGGTAGTAACACGAATGAATCGACTCGACCGGGGAAGGACCAAGATCTCTCAGAACACTAGCATAAAGTGTCACATTAAGCTGCTATATTTTGTAATATGAGTGTACAAAACCGGAAACTGTTTTTACTGAGAACAAGGCATTTCATCTCAGTACTCAGGGGTGACAACGCATTCTACATTTTAATTCTTAATTGAGGATATGTATAGATGTCTTTGGGCCACAGCAATCACTTACCATCGGATGGAGTATGACATCAGGTGCCCGTTTGTCAAACTTCTTTTTAATAAACATGTCGAAAGGAGGTTGGATTGACCTCAATTCATTTTTTTAGGAATCAGTGCTTGAGTACAATCCCAATCGGCAGAAAAGGGTGATAAAGTCTTAAATAGCTGCACTGATTTACCGTTAAGGACTTCATCCGCATTTACCTATCTACTCATGGTCTGAAGACTCAGATTGTAATTGCAAATTAATATATTCTCTTACTGTAGGTGTTACAGAAGGAGAAACGATTTTCTTTTATTTCAACGCTGTAAAATTTCAGTATGATATTGTCATATTTCCAATGTCTCAAAAATATTTAACATGTTATATAAATAGAGAGATAAAAATTTCATCACAACTAGTTCACAGGTTCAGCCATTCCGAAGATTATCCCAGACAGTCAGACATACTGACAGAAAGACGGATAAAAATTTATATATGGTTATTCACACCTTAACGGCATGCAAATAACCCCTTCAGCTCAATAAAGGACAGGAATTTCGATACACGGACAAATTTGTTTATGTGTAAATAGTTTTAAATTAACAAATCATGAGATACTTAAATTATCCTTGAGCAGAAAAATATAGCGTATTATCTCAACAATAATAGATATCATGAATGTACATGCAATTGAAGTTACTGGAATATCTGTGACTAAAATGCACAAGGTCTGAGCGTCTGTAATTGAATATTGATAAACGATTAGCTTACAGTCTGATGAAGACGAGGCAATGGGCGGTGATCTGGAATAACGATCTCTCGCTAATAACCCCGATTGAGCATCCTGTATATTATACACTTGAGAAATTTCTAAGAACCGTCTCAGCGAGCCGCGTGCTAGCAGTGCGTACAACAACTTACAGTTAACATTAAGTGTAAGCTAAAGGATTACTTTCTTAAGATATTTTTTTGTTTTTTTTTTTATTCTTTGCATGTTTATTTCGTGTTACTCTTTTTCCTTTTTATAGTATACGCAATATAATATTACTCTATATTATCTTATAAAATTGTAAACTCTTGATAGCTTTGGTATAAACCTTAGTGGTTTTTTTAATGCTATCACTACAAATATTCGTAATGCTTGTTTATGTGATAAATAGATGAAAAAACCTAACATATTATGTATTGTTGTCTTTTTGTCAGCAGATAATAGTAGTTTGCGTTACGTTTAGAAGCTTGTTACTAAGGAGAATTATGTAATAAAAAAATTGACATGTACACGAAATAACTTATTTATTTATTCTTTGTTGCATTCCCTATTTTAAAAGAATACATACTTATTTAATAATAAATTAATTAATCGTGTAGTTGCGCTATAAAATATCTACTACCCCATATCGTCTCGTGGGTGTCATAAAAGTTGACAGCAACCAAAAATAAAAACTGTCGGTCCGCCTGCCAAGCGTGGCAAATATGACAAATATGCACCATACGAGGCAACCTATGGGGCAATATTTAGCAGTGGACTTCTTATAAGGGGCCGTCCATTAATCACGTGAGGCTCGTAGGGGGGGGGGGAGGTTTGACAAAAATCACGAAGGGAGGGGGGGGGGGTATAGTAACATTATCACGTGTTTTATTTTTTCGTCAAACGCGTGAATTCTAAACCGAAAAGCGGCGTGTAAAGTGACCTTGACTCGCCTGTACACGTCTCAAGCATGAACCTAATCCGAGCAATAATAGTCTAGATATGCACATTGTTCGTCCTTCACGAATCTTCACGCTACGATCGATCGAGAGGTTCTCAGTGTAGTGCGCGAAAACGAAGACGCCGAGTGGCTTGATAAAACCGACGTTGATCTTCAACAAAGCACGGTGCCAGCAACTGACTTACAAGATGCTTATCCAGTTGTTAGTGTTGAAGAAAGTCTTGCTAATCAGTGGTTTGGGGACAATGTACATTAAATATGTTCATGTACTAGTACAATATATGTTTTTCGCATGATTATACCATTCCTTTAATATTATTTTTATGACAGTCAAAAAAGACAAACAAACAAACAAAAAACTTTCTGTCTAGACATTTTTGTCACGGTCCTTAATTTCAAAATAAAACAAGATTATACTTTATAGCTACAAAAAATACACGTTATTCTTAAACCTCACCACATATCACCAAGTGTAGGAGGGTGTTAAAATGCTAAAAAAACATCACGTGATTAATGGACGGCCCCTAAGCTATAATATGTAAGTGGTTGTTCGTAACTTATTATTCGCATACAATGGTAGAACTATAATCACTTGATACAGTAGATTCTACTGTAATAATTGATTATAGTTAAGTAAAATAAAAATAAATAAAAAAATAGCCTCTACTGAGTAGAGGCTTTAAAGTAGTGGCTTTTAATCTTTTACTACGCTAAAGCAACCCATAATATCTTAGATGATACGCTTATAGTCAAGTAAAGTTGCAGCCTACATTCGAGTATGTCTTCTTAATCTAAATAATCTTCTGGCCAGTCTCTCTTTGTCGCCTCTTACAACAACCACAGGATAATATTTAGATGTTGTAGATATTCTTGCACCACCATTACAGATATATATTTAAATATAAAGAAAAATTTTCGCAGCTACAGTTCGATAGTAAGAAAATGTCGTTGTGTTACTTAAGCGGGTCACTACGAATAGATGCGTGTGACGAAAACAAACAAACAGGTCGTAGCAACCGATGGTTGTAGCCAATGTCAGTTAGGTAAATTTTTGATAATAAATGATAATATTCTTTTTTTATAAAAAAAACTCGTCTCGTTTAATTTCCTGTTGTTACGCGTTTAAACAGTTTTCAAGAACTTCCACGTATGTAGCTTATTAAATTTTCCAGGGTAAATTTAAATTCTGAAAAGGTATATATTTCGCAAACAGTACCTGAACATAATTGAAATTAAATAATCGGATTAGTGTACCGTTGTATTTCTAATAAATTCTATGAGAGCCAGACAATGGCTTTTAAAATTGAGATTGATATGTAGTACGTATTTTTAATTAAAAGTAGCGTAAGCTACGTAAGTAGTTACACGTACCAGATACTTGTGTAAAATAAAATACTCTCGATTGTTCATCATCTATTCAGATTCCTTGTCTAACCTACAATCTACTACTAATCTACAAACTTGTGACATATCTTTCATATACTGGGGCCACACTAACGAGAAATGCCGTTAATTATCGCGTTGATGGACGTTGAATGTAGCGGTGGCCATGACTAAGCGCGTTAATTTGACAACGGCATTAACAAACAACGGTTTGCCGTTTGGCGATAAATCGGGTGGCGGTACATCAAAGAGAATAACGCACGAAATAATGCGTAGTATAGGTTACGCCACGAGTCATGGAAGTGCGCAGAACCGAAAAATAGGTGTCGGCACGGTGAGGTGTGAGGTACGGGGAAGCGAAACCATAGCAACGGGCGACGCGCTACTCCCAAGTAGTTTCTTCCTGCGTCCCGTTGCCCGTGCACCTTCTTGTGTCGTCTTGTGTACTATCGATATCTATAAAATTTTAAATTTTTGCGATTATTTTTGTACTTTTAAAGATATTGTTCTATAATATTTTCAAACAGTGTGCAAATATTTATTACTTTATAAATTATTTTGGGACTATTTAAAATAGCGTAGTTCGTAGTATATTGTATAAAGTTTTAAATATTTTGTTATTTTCTACAAGATGATTTTTTTTTGCAAATTATTGCATGTAAACCTTATAATCGAAGGCTATCGCATAGTGTAGTTTAAACAGCAATTACAAATACAAAAATACAAACACAAAACACTTTATTTCTTTAACTAAGTGTACATAAAATGCAGAATATTATTTAGAAGCTGTTAAAACCTAACGATGATATACAAATATATCGTTCAGTTTTCATGGAGACTTTGATGTGAAGTTATAATGTTGACTTTTGACTTTTTACATATTAAAATGCCCCAGTATACTCTTTTTAATTTCATCTTACGTGGCACGACCTATAAACGGGCGTAAAATGGCCACACTACGTTTGTTTCATTATGCACGGTGAGCGCAACGGGGCTGTACGTATGGCTATGATGGAGCAGAATAATGAAAAAGTTAATACGTTTCTTGAGATTCTGCAAACAGAGCCATGTCTGTGGGATCCAAGACACAAAAGTTTTAAGAATCGTACATCGTAAAATGATGCCTTGCGACTAATTATGCAATACTTACCTTTTAAAATAATTATCGAAGAAATTAAAAAGAAGAAGGAAAGCCTAAAACCCATTTAAACAAATGTAAAACATTAACACCATTTAATGGCATAGAAATTGAAAGACCTTGAGCGTTTAAGTGAAGCCACTCACTTTATCGCCTTAAATTTAAAGTTATAATTGCCGCGTATAGGGACATTGACGTTTCCCCTTATGCTGGAGCTACACTAACGGAGAACGTCAATCTTCATCTGAACGAAGTAATGTAGAGTTCTTTATTTTTTTGTTAATTTACTTTATTTTTGTATTGGGAAAGAAATTAAAGTCAAATTTTAAAATACGGTAGGACTTTTTTCCCGGCTAGGAGTGCCGCTGTGTAGGTACCACTATGTTATCTATTTCTGATGCCACATAGTAGAGCTTGCACTGCTGTGTGCCAGTTGAAGGGTATGTGGTAGAGGACGTGAGGCAAGATATCTTAGCCCTTCAGAAGTGACTACGCTTTAGTAGTCTTCTTTGTTTTACGTTGGTTCCAGGTGTCCGAGGGCTGCAGAAGCCACTTACCATCAGGTGGACTGTAAGTTCCATTGTAATTTCAGCTTTATAAAAAATATAATAATAAATCTAGTCTGTAAGGATTAGTCTCGTCACCGATTCCTGTAAATAATTATGAATAGTATCAAACCGTGTTACGGAGGATTTGTCGATATGCAGGTTACAATAAACACATACGTGACTTCAGACGCAATGTTATAAGACACGGACCATTTGCGATAAAAAGTCTTCTGTATACGAACGAGGTCCGATTGTCCTTTCTTTATCTAAAAATTGCCATAAAGCCTCCTTCTTTCAGAAATAGATTTCTGACTAAAATGAGCGTTATTTATCAAAAGAAATGTGACTATTGCACGCGTCAACGAAGCGTCATTTTAGAATACCTATATCTTATTTTAACCCTTCCCCTGTCCCATGAATTATAAATGAACATTTCATTGTTTAACTAATGTGGCTCTTTCGCGGACAGGGTAACAATTAAAATTTTGTCGGAATGTACTAAAAAAACATTACTTCTAACGATTGAAAATACAATGTAATTTAGGCACCATTAAATCTGTTTAACATTTTTACGTTCGCAGCTTGTCTGTTGACATAAAACTATATAATAATAGTATAATAGCTTCTCCGAGTATTTTAATGCTTTTTGGATGTAATACATTTGATTACTGCCCTGATCAAGAAATTCTTCAAATAAAACGCGCCACTTTTTTTTTTGGGCCCGAAGCAAATATGGGCAACCCTCCGGAAAGCGGGGGAGGGAGGTTGAGAACGCTCATAGCATACCACGCAGCCGGCTGCGTGGTTATGTGGTGACTTTTACCCACTAAACTCAACCTTTTAGGAATTGGCTTAACGATCTGACTAGAGATCTCTAAGCCGTATACGAACGCGACCCTCCTTGGCAGAAAGGAGGGCGCAGGCGCGCCACGTCAAAATTTTGCAGTTTTATACACACTGCCCTAGATCGAACAAATCAAAATAATTTCAACGAAAATCAGCCATTTTGAAAAAGCCGTCGAATCAGGTTACACGCATAGGGTGGTTTGACAGACTTTTCTGCTCCAAAAACTTCTCAGAAATAAGAGGACACCTGTGTCCACTTAGGGACATATGCGACGTTCTTTATAAGAGCTAAGCTTTATCACTTAATTTTATATGTGAGCAATCATAATAAGATTCTCAATGCTTGAACATTTAAATTGGCAATTATAGCTACTTAAATGCATGCAATGCTTCGTAGCAGTTTAGAATATGCCTCGGTGATATGGAATCCTTCTTATAAAATCCACATTCACAGAATCGAGCCTATTAAACAAAATTTCACTCAATTCATTGCATATAAAGTTAAAAACTGTTCGATCTTGGAATGAGTTCACTGGCTGACCGACGAAAACTTTTAGACTTAATGACGCTACATAAACTTCTACACGGTAAATTAATTTCGCCAAGTTTACTGCAGCAAGTATGCTTTAAAATTCGCTCATCATATTTCTAGACACTCAATTACTAATTTGTTCAATATTCCCATCAGTAGAATCAATTTAAGCTAGTTTTCTACATTAAGCAGATGTATACGAACTTACAAGAGCTTAAACAATCATGACATCGACCTCTTTAGCGACCCCGAACGTGCATTTAAAAGAAAATGTAAAGAATTACTGCTACTTGCCCTGCCAGATTAATGATTCCAAATTATTATTTATTGTAATTATTACTGGATGTGATGCTTTTACTTTGATTGGTTAGTTTGATACACGTGGTAAATCAGCACTTAAAATTGCAATAAACAATTTCACTGGCGCCGGCAGTGATCGAATCATCGAACCCGAGTAGCTCGCGTTTCGTTAAGTTGACAGTGAGCACTTAGTCCCTGAGCTACCACTGCTCAAAAGATATTTCAAAGATTGAAAAGTGTGGAAGACACTTTCTTTTAAAAGCATCTCAAAATTAGAGACCGTCTGTGCCCTAGATTAGAACGCACTCGTGTAGAGGTTGCAACTTTAATTTTTTAACTTTTTACGTGTATCTTTATGCTCTCGATCATTTACAACCTATCATTAACCTCCTGATTTAAAGATTATTTTATATAATTATTTTATATAATAATTATATATCAATCGCGTCGAAATATTTGTGTTTTATTTTTAAGAACTAGTGAATATGGCGCCATTTTATTTAAATAAAAAATATAAAGTATTTTGTTCTGTTTTATTGCTAATAATCTTTTTTCTACTACCCCTTCAGATTTTTTTTATAAATCGTCCTGTTTCCGAATATAAAAACCTGACTAAACTGAACTAAATTCCTATTTTAAATAGCACTTTTATATTGCATTATACATATAATACTTTGAAATTTCTAGCATTCATTACCAAATATACCGTGGCTGTTTAAAAATATACTCTACTCCGTATCATGTGGCTGTTTAAAAATATACGCTACTCCATATCATCGGGTGTGTGTCGTAAGAGGCGACAGAAAGAAACAAATCAGGGGATGGGCAGCAGTGTCTTCATAATAATGACTAAAAATAAAAAAAACTGCGGCTGCCAGCTCTCTTGTCAAGCGTGGCGACTGTGACAAATATGAGGTAATCTATGGGGAGGCCTATGTACAGCAGTTGACTTTAATGGGCTGTGAAGGTAATCACTATAACCAAATAAACTTTTTTACTTGTATTACTATCCGTACACGACTTATAGAAAATAGTTACGATATTGTACTTTAATAATGTAATTGTCATTTGCTAAAGGAAATCTTAAAAGTTGTCAAAAACTTTATTTCGAAACACAGTTCTTATGTATTTTTCAAATATCTCCTAAGTAATTTCATTTATATCGAACAGACTTAAATATGTAACAGTATCTATTATTATATAATAAACATTTCTCCATCGTTGTATTCAATTTAGTTAACCGTAGATTTAGTTTGTTTTTATTTCTTATTATTATTTTAACATTTACCAACACGTGTCACTATGCACTTTTAATAAATACTCTTCTAATATTTACAATGGTTATCGGCTCAAGTTAGTGCTTTCTTAAAGGACGTGACAAACGCAGCTGTTGACACCGGCTAGATCTTCGTGAGAGCGTTCTTCATCCCACGAACGCGTTTAAAGAAAAACACTTACAATTTTCCAATGACAATAAACAAAGCGACTTGCAGGAGATATAACGTTTGCAGGGGATCGGAGACAGAAGACTTTTGTCACAACCGAATGATACAAAAATGTCAAAAAATGATCTATTCTTCTTTCTCTTTAGGTATCATCAGTCCGTAAAGCTCTTTCGCGAGACTCTCCTACTGAAAGGGGGATTTTTGCCATAATTGTCACGGTTGATAGGCAGATTGTCAGATTGCAATACTAGACGTCTCGCACCTTTGACGTTGCTAACATCCAAACCGGCTATGGGATAGCCGGTTTGGATGTTTTGTCTAACTCTGACGTAACCGATATGTTTACAAAAGCCTTAGATTTTTCGTGACAATTATAATAGCCTTTTCCCCTAGGGACGTTATAGGAATTCGTTTAAACCGCCACTACACGGCAAACGATAATAAGTTTCTTAACCACCTTATCTTTGAAGTTTGCAATGCAAGAAACCCTATGTTTTGAGTAATTTTTAAGCTTTTCCTTAGTTTATTTTCCATATTTTCTTAGTGCATATCTACATTACTTCGTTTTGCTTTAAGTATAATAATGAGCGGACACGGCACCATCGGTGCTTAAGTCTTTCATGCATTTGATCGATTTTAGAATGAAATTACTCCTTGTAAGTACAAAAACATTTATACTATTGCTGTTTGAGCTGGAACAGTATTGCGATCAAATTCACGGGCACACCTAGTTATATGAATAAATCTCAGCATCTTCTCCAGTTAAGAACACATAGTTTCATATGTTTTACTCGTAATTAAGATCAATTAGGTACCAATATATAGTTTACAAAGATTTTCCCACAAAAACATACGACTACGACCTCCCCATGGACACATGTCTATCCCTGCCAATCGCCTTTTAATTTTAAAAAACCTATTTCAGAATGTTTCCGATAAATATTTTCACTCAACACAGAAAACAATCTACTTGATATTTGCCCTTCTAAAAGCTTATAACAATGGAATGGAATGATGTTGCGCAGAAAATATGTATCCAATTAAATATACTGTAATATTATGAATAAGAATTTATTGCTACATACAAGGATGTAAGTATCACTAAGCTCCGACGAGCTACATCCGTACTGAGAATTGAGGGTCTACTAACAAATCAGACGTTAAATAATGTAAGTTTTCGCCGAATTGTTACCTATGTTAATAATTTTACCACACAAAGAGCGCGTAATACGGATACTAAATTTAAATAATTATTTTGTAAATTGTTTTTATACGGATGCTTCTACTATAAAAATATTTAATTTTACTGAAATATATAAGTGGTACTTTAAAATGTAAAGAGTTTTGTGATCTATAGTCAGAAAATAACAGCGTAGAGTACCAACCCTTTTTACTGGAATCGAGGCATTACACTATAGTACTCAAGGGTGATAACGTATTTGCATTTTAATTCTTAATTTAGGATAAATGTGGATAATATAGGATATATGGGCCACAGCATCCACTTACCATCAGGTGGACTGTGTACTTGTTTACCAGCCTTATTCTATAAAAAAGATCAGTTAAAAAAACTAAAATAATAAAATTGCAAACGAATAGATTGCTGAAAAATAATTACGACATTATTATATTTTTAATTAACATCTAAATACGATTAAATTAATTTAATTTTATCAATTTTATACCAAGATTTACTGTTTTTTTGTCTTTCGTTGACAATTTTTTTTATTTTTTGATGTTTTAAACTTTCGGCAAAAGCTAATGGCTAATTAATTAATAATAAATTAAAAACATACCTACATAAGAGTAAGAGTTTTTGACAAGCACAAGTCTCAAGCTACAAAGCGCAAAAACAATGTATCCGACTCCGACGCAGACGGGGAGAATACAAATAAAATGAATACTCAAAATTATTCTGAGTTCAGAAATAATAAAGACACTCGCTGAAAAACATTGGAAGAGGAAAAATGTTTTCTGTTTCAATGTTGTTAAAAAACAAGTGTCAAATAAGAGGAAAGAGATTAGGGTTGCCAGTTTAGAATGCGCTTGGCTTTTCGCGAAGTTTAATGTTAGGTATTTTTAGAACTCAGAAAAAATGCCAGGAACTTTCACAACTATTGGACGCTTTTCCATTTGTCGGCATGGCACTGCAATGGTCAGGCTGTTGGGGAAGCAAAAATGTATACAATATATGGTATGTGTTTCTACTTATCTGCGCCGAAGCCGGTGCCGGCCCAGCCATGACTCCTACCGGTGGCAGACATCAGTGCCGGGGCAGCAAGTTTGCCGCTCGGTGCCGGCCGACAAAACTGCATGTGTATTGCGGATTACTCGTATTGTAGCCGTGTGCGTGCATGCAGGTCGAGGTAGAAACAACGCATTGAGATTGAGACTCGAAATATGCTTGTGAAATGATGAAATATCTCCTCGCTTATGCGGAAGTAGTTGAAATATTTTTGGGGTCTATTTTTAACTTTTCAGAGGTATTATAAATAGTTCCTTCTAAGTATTCTATTTTTAAGCTTGGATGAATTCAAAATTTTACTTCTTTGTGATGATTATATTTACGTTTTAAATATAATATAATTCTACGCCATGACGTGCCGGTGCCATGCTGGTGCCTTGCTGATGGCGTGCTGACGGGTGGAATACTGCCCATTTTTTAATAAGCAAGATCTCACGCCCAGGTGGCCTTGGCTTGCTTCATATTCAATTCACGTCCAATTTACTTCCTGTCGCTGGCTGAGTAACAATTTAAGCACGGATTAAATAATTTTCTTATAATTTTTTTTCAGATATTATGGATTTCCGATCTGTATTAGTTTAGAATCTAAACTAATAACAGATCGGAAATAATCTCATCTCAAATGTTAGATATTGAATGTTGAATGAATTGAATGGATGTGAATTTAAAAGAGGACTTTTTATTTTGTCTGCCACTGCCTAACCATACAACTGGTGAAGAAATACTTAAAGTAACGGACGAATTTTTCAATGAGCATAATTTGGAATGGCATAACTATATAAGTGCTTACTCAGACGGTGCAGCGGCTATGACAGGAAAGTTTAAAGGCTTTATAGCTAAGGTTGCTGAAAAAATCCTAATGTTCAAAAACAGCATTGCTTTTTACATAGGGAAGCTCTTATAAAGAAGTCTGCCTGACAATCTATTGCGCGTTCTTCAAGAAATCATCAAAATCGTCAATTACATCAAGTCGAGACCGCTCAACTCTCGTCTTTTTAATGCACTGTGTCAAGAAATGGGGGCAGATCATGAGTCACTTTTGTTTCATACAGAGGTACGATGGCTTTCTCGCGGCAAAGTACTTTGCCGAATTTATGAGTTGAAAAATGAGAATGAGATGTTTTTGCAGTCCCAGGGTTCAGATTATGCACATTTATTTAAAAAAGAAGAATGGCTAGCAAAACTTGCATATCTGACGGATATATTTGCTCACTTAAATGAGCTCAATAAAAAAATGCAAGGCAGGAATTCCAATATTTTGACATCCATAAAATTGAAAGCTTTCGCGCTAAATTGGAACTATGGATCAGTCTCGCTACGAATGATAATAATGAAAGGTTCCCAAATGTCATGGCAGCTGATGATGCTGGCTTTGATTGTCAATCACTTAAAGCTTCTTGCAGAGAAAATTAATTTCTTTTTCTCTAAGCGTGATCTGCAACCTATGGACTGGGTTCGAAATCCATTTTCCGAGAACGTTCCTTTCGGCAAATTATCAATAAATAAGCAGGAAGACCCGATGGAAATGAAAAAGGATCGCACATTAAAATTAAAATTTTCTGAAACTGATTTATAACACTTTTGGCTATGTGTGAAAAATGAATATCCTCTGATTTCAAAGCATGCTATCGTTTGCAACGACCTATTTAAGTGAATTAGGATTTTCGACTCTTACCACAATAAAAAACAAAAAAAGGGAACGCCTCAGGACGATCAACGAAGAAATGAGAGCGGCCTTGTCAGCGATTACTCCAAATTTAGACCGTTTATGCTCAATTAAACAGTCTCATGTTTCGCATTAAATACCTTTTCTGAAATTTAAGGTTTAGGTTTGTTGATTAATATTAAAAGTTATTAATATCACTTAAAAACTGTTTTTTAATTTGTTGTGTACCTTAAATTTTTTTCGTTTTCCTAGGTGTACCTTGAACACAAAAAGTTTGCGGAACACTGGTTTAGATTATAGTGTAGATTATGTGCGAACGCGCGTCGTTGGCATATAATTTCAGCACAGGTAGTTTAATTTTTATTATTCCTTATTGTGTGGGTTAGTAATTACAAAAAGAACTTATAAGCTAGGGTTAGTAAATAAATAAAAATTAAAAGGTTACATACTATATTACTATACACTATCTACTTTATATTTACCAGAGCAGGTCTCGAGCCGATATGGACGCTGTTCCAGTGCATCAAGATAAAAATGGCAAAAATATTTCACTACAATGATTTATGACCACATTTTAAAACCATTTACTTTCATTATTGGTACAAAAATCTTATTAAAACCAAATCACCTTTTAATTATTTAAAAACCATCGAATGCACAGACATACCTTTCTATGTATTTGAGCGCTTTGAGGGACGGAAAAATTGGAAAATCAAGGCTTCGATGTCAATTTTAATGTTTAATTTATACGGCAGATATGTAATGAAACGATTCTCCATAAGGCATTTGATCAAACAAAAACAGACTTTATAGAGTATGTATAAATCTGTTGCCCATGTTGAAAAGCCAGTCCAGATATTTTCTTTTTATAGAATAAAATTCGATCATTGAATCAAACTTTTATGACAAAGGTAGAGAACAAAGCCAAATCAAATGCGAAAATCAACTATAGCCATGCACTGTGAATATCTACACCGACAAAGACGGCTGCACAAAGGGCGTTCACGCGCAATTAATACTTTATACAAAGGTGCATAGCTATCCAAATCCGGAATTTCGAAGAAAGAAAAGAAAAAGAAGAAATTCCGGAATTATTAGTGACTGCAGCTTTCTACTAATAAACTGATATCAAATTCATCTGCATAGTTTCCAAGTGGAATATTTCAGTGACGTCAGTTATTTTATTGAATCAATTCAATATTATTTGTTTTAAACATTCTGTTTAAATAAAGATACTCGCAATTCCTAACGAAGTAAACAGAATTATTAAAACCACTACTCAAAAATACATAATGGGAAATACAAAATAAATTTTAAACTTATTTTATAATTGGTTTGGCTTTATCAGGTAAAAATTTAGTTTAGAAAAGATAGTAGATTAATAATTTAGCTGCCGCGTATTTACCTTCTGTGTACTAAATATCGGGAATTTGTCAATAAAACAAAAAATACAAATTATTCATCTAAATTTATTTTATCGCCTTCAAAGTAGGCCCCATCGCTTGCAATACAACATCTCCAACGCTTCACCCAGTCTTCCATACATTTTTCATAGGCTATTTGCGGTATGGCCTTTAGCTCATATAGCGAATTTTTTGTTATGGCTTCTATCGACTCAAAACGTTTTCCTCGAAGTGGTAATTTTAACTTGGGAAATAAAAAAAAGTCAGACGGAGCCATATCAGGTGAATACGGTGCTTGGTACTTTTTACACAGAGTAGTATATCTGCAGTACGAACAGGTAAGCCTAGCCGGAAAAATAAACAAACATTGACGGTATCACAAAAATCGGAGACCCTTTTTATTCTATTTATATAGTAATTTGGTTTCATATTATTCCAAAACTAGCTGTGCCCCGCGGTTTCACTCGCGTTTATATCACGCAACTAACCTGCGCGACATGACATGAACCCCCCTCCACCCTTTTTTGTTTGGAATAGCTGTTCTAGTACCTAAGTACATATAACTTCAATGTACACAATATATGAAATGTGTGTAGGTTACAAAATGATGCTTTATGAATTTGCTATCTACCTCTTATACATATTAATCAATTAAAATTTCAAAATCGCATGAAATGAAATGAAAAAGTTTAAAAATAAATTGTATTTTTTTTGAATATATTGTATTATTTACTTTAGTCATACATATATATTGGAGGTATGGTGGCAATTTTCTGAAAAAAAAATTAGCCATAAAACCGGTAAATGATAAAAAAATTCTTATTTCGTGGCATATTGCACGGAAACAATAAGTGAAATTGCTTTCGAATGTACGAGAGGTTGTTAGCAAATTTATTAAGAATTATTATTAATATCTGCACACTTTTCATGTGTCCTGTACGGTTTTCTAAAAACTGCGCTTGGGGTCACTTTCGGGGGCGCAGAGGTGACAAAACTAAATTATTATCTATCTATATCATTATATTTTTCCAGCGGATTTTCTTCAAATCATGATATTTTTTTGTATTGAACAATTGAGAACTTTATACTTATTTATTTTAGAGTAATTCTGCAACTAAAGGGAAATTAGTATAAATATCCACAGTGCGGGAGGGTTGAATTATTGGTGACCCCATCATCGATGACTTGATTACTGAGGAAAAATGGAAGTTTACGATTGCTTTCTACAAATATTGTTACAATATTGAACAATCTTAAATTAATACACAGAACTACAGAAAACCACTGAAAGGCGCTAGACTTAAATGGACCAATATTGTTTTGATGCTAGTGTCGAAAGCTGTTGCTAACTCAGCCGTAGATTGAGTTTAATTAACTTCCAAAATCGCCTTTAATTCGTCATTGTCGACCATAGTTTTCAGACGACCGAGCGGACAAACCAATAACAGGTGGTGCGTTCGTTTGTAGCATTCGCTCCGCGTACGTCGTTGATGTTGTGTGCCGCTTTTACGCTACTCGAATTTTAATATAATATTGTTACAAATAGAAACACAGATTGACTTTTTAAAAATATTTTAATGGACTTTGGCCAAACAAATATTAACTAACTTAAAAGCTTAAAACAAGATTTAAAAGTAATGACGCTGGTATTCGAGCAAGGCTTCCGCACTCCTTGATGACCGATGCCAAATAGGGGCGAGTGACGCCAGCCGCCCTCCTATATAGCCCGGCGCGGCGTCTGCACTCTTAATTCAGGCCCTCTCTTCCAACACGGCCTCTCCTGACGGGGCTGCGTGCTCGAAGTCCTCAGCAGGAACTCGTGGATGGGTCAGCTATACTCCCCGCGTCCCACGGCTGTTCGACGTCACGATCGTCGATCTCTGAGAAGATACACACAATCTAAGAGACATTTATTTACATCACGTATTAACAATTGATCTAAATTCATATAGTTCATAAAGCGTCAGATTATGTACCCAATTAGCCAAACAAGTCAGTCAGTCAAAACAGTCAACATGAACAGTTATCAACGCTACACGAAAGCGTTTCAAGTCACATAGGTTTTACACAGGTCTGTTCCCACGCAACCGAATAGCCCGCAAATACTCGCGTGTGCAAACAGGATTTACATCAGTCTCTAGCAGGTCACCCCAGATACCTAATAATGGCTAGATTTACACAGGTCCGTTGTCGGCTGCGCCACCGACTCACCCCAGAAACCACCAGTGTCAGGATCAACCCAATACCATGCGCACAGGATTTACACGGGTCTCTTCCACTGAACACAACACGTAACGTAGTCAAAATCAATAAACAGGGGCTTGTTTGGTACATTATCTAGCTCAAGAATAGGGAAAGATTATCTTCTCGACTGTCACAGCACCAACACACGACCAAGCGCATTCGCCGCGGCACCTCTAAAGGAACTCGCGCGATCGCGGCACGTGTATTCAGATTTACGATTTCTGCAAAAGTCCCGTATGAGAGCTATAAACAAAGCTTACATCGTTTGAGTAATTATAAAATAAGCTAACAAATTACATACGAATCAGGACAGCTCCCTTCGTAACACATTATCAATTCTATTTTGAAATTAATGTAATCGACCTTCTCCTACTTATGATATACACATAATTCGTTACAATCACAAAATCAAATCTTTATTTGACAAACATTTTACTTTACCTACTTAAAAACATCATCATCATCATTAGAGCCCTTCACAAGTCCACTGCTGAACATAGACCTCCCCCAGGTAATTACACAAAGCACGGTCCTGAGCCACCTGCATCCTTCGATTTCCTGCATGTCTTACCAGGTCGTCACTCCATCTAGTGGGGGGTCGCCCTACACTACACCTACCGGTACGAGGCTGCCACTCGAGAACCTTTCTTCCCCATCGGTTATCGGTTCTTCGAGCTATATGGCCGGCCCATTGCCACTTCAGCTTACTAATCCGTTGGGCTATATCGGTCACTCTGGTTTTACTGCGGATATCCTCATTTCTGAGTCTATCACGCAGAGAAACTCCGAGCATAGCCCTCTCCATAGCTCGCTGAGCGACCTTGAGCGTCCTCATACGGCCAGCAGTGAAGGACCACGTCTCTGATCCGTAAGTCATCACTGGCAACACGCACTGGTTGTGCAATCTAGTTTTCATAGATTGAGATATACCTGACGAGAAGATGTGTCGTAATTTCCCGAACGCTGCCCAGCTGAGTTGAATCCGTCGATTGACCTCTCGGTCGAAGTTGGACTAACCTAGTCGGACTATTTGTCCCAGGTAAACGTACTCGTCAACAACTTCGAGCATAGTGCTCCCAACAACTACCGGCATAGGTGTGACATGGACATTAAACATGATCTTTATTTTGTCCATGTTCATCTTAAGACGTATCCGTTGACACCATTGAGGTCATTGAGCATAGTGCTAAGGTCCTCCAGGGATTCTGCCATAAGGACTATATCGTCGGCAAATCGAAGGTGAGTGATGTACTCGCCATTGATGTTAATACCGTATCCTTTCCAGTCCAGTAGCTTGAAAAAGTCTTCCAACGCAGCGGTGAAGAGTTTCGAGGATATAACGTCCCTCCGTCTTACACCTCTCTGCAGTTGGATAGGTTTTGAACTCTGGTTCTGTACTCAATAGCCGTCGTAGCCCTACTGTACAAACACTTCAGCACTTCGATATACCGACAGTCAACTTGGCACCGCTGAAGGGACTTTAGCACCGTCCTAATTTCGACGGAATCAAAGGCTTTCTCATAGTCCACATACGCCAGGCAAAGTGACAGATTGTACTCTTCGGTCTTCTGTACAATCTGCCGCAGGGTATGTATGTGGTCTATGGTACTGAAGCCTTTTCGGAAACCGGCTTGTTCGGGAGGCTGGAAGTCGTCGAGTCTGCGTGCGAGACGATTCGTAATGACTCTCAAAAACAGCACGGCTCAGAAGGGAAATCGGTCCGTAGTTCTTCAAGAGAGCGTTGTCGCCTTTCTTAAAGAACAGGACTGCCGCACTTCTGCTCCACGCCTCCGGAGTTGTGCCACCATGGAGGACGGAATTAAAGAGCCTTTGAAGGACTTCAAGTACAGGTTTTCCACCCGCTTTCAGAAGCTCCGCTGTAATTCCATCCTCGCCCGGGGACTTGCCGTTTTTAAGGTGCTGGAGTTTTTAAGTGCTCAGACTGACGTCCGGGATATCATCGGAATAGTGTCGGGTAAGACTTGCTCTTGGATCGTTACTCACACTTGCGTGTGGCTCCAACGATGATGTGTACAGCTGCACATAGAACCTCTCAATCTCACCCAAAATCTCAGGTGTCTCGGAAACGATGCTGCCACACTCAGTCTTCATCTTTGTCAGTTGGCTCTTTCTGGTAGACAGATCTCTGGCAAAGACTTTGGAGCCCTGGTTCCGCCCGATTGCTTCTTTAATACGAGCAGTATTAAAGTTGCGTAAGTCTCGCCGCATGCATTTGGAGATCTGTCTGTTCAGTTGCCTGTATGCTGTCAAATCTGTTGACGATTGCAGCCTTATCTCCCATCTAACAGCCATGAGATTAAGAGTGTGATCGGAGAGTTTTTGTGTTCTTCTGCGGCGGATCTTGCAGAACTTAGCTCCGACTGCATGGACAGTTTCCACGAGCTTGTCATTCATATCATCTACTGCATTACACTCTTCTAGGCACTGAAAGCGGCTACGTTACTCGAGCTGAAAAGTCTCGGGATTCTGGATTAGAGCACGAGGGGGACGGAGCGTTGACTTCATTAGACGAGACCTCTCCAACTTAATGTTTAGGTTCAGTGTGCCTCAAACCATTCAGTGATCGCTGCCGGTTTTCACCCTTGCGATCACTGAGCCATCACTGAACAGTTGGCGTCTGGTCGTCATAATGAAATCAATCTCATTTTTTGTTGAACCGTCGGAGCTCGACCAGGTCCACTTCCTGTGGGGCTGCTTCTGGAAGAAAGAGTTCATCATAAAGAGTCCCTCTTTCTCCATAAAGTCAGCTAGCTGCTAGCCCCTACGGTTCCGATGCCCTACCCCAAATTTCCCTAACAGCTCACCGCCTTCTCTTGTGTCTAGTTTTGCGTTGAAGTCTCCCAGCAACACCGTGTAGTGGGTTTTGGAGGAATGCATGGCTCTAGAAATATCCTCCACCTCCTTATCGGGATGTGCCGAGGTTAGTGCGTAGACCTGTATGACCTTCAGCGAATAGGTTTGGTGATTCTGAGTATCAGGTACGCGACCCTCATCGACACACTCCCAATCTTTACAACGTTGTTGACGAGAGACTTGTGGACGATAAATCCGACACCTCCTTGGGACAGATGGTCGCCCTCTCGGTGATAGAACAAGTTGCCGGACTCGAGGATTACCGTCTCCTCCCCCTCTCTTCGGACCTCAGATAATCCAATAATATGCCAGCGCAACTTGTCTACCTCTTCTTCCAGTTCCAGTATCTTCTCGTCAGTCCTCAGGGTGCGTGCGTTATACGTTGCCAGGTCAAGTCGTCGTAGGTGGCAACCGAACCTCCACCGGAGATCCTTAGCACCCCCTGCCCCGCCTTTACCATGGTCGCCGCCGTTAAAAACATATAAAAAATTTAATTCATAAAAATCTCGACACATTTCTTTCACTCCATTAGTTTTACGATAACATGCCTCACTTAAGTGACCCGATAAGGTAAATTTTTGCTTCAATTTCGAGAATTTAATGAAGTGGCAAATGAAGTGGCTTAAGCCACATTTTATGTTTTCAGTTGGTTTCACATTCTTATCACGAACAAAGTTTTAACTGTATGATAAGCAATATAACACGTTGAAATATGTGGGAGCTGATCGACCTCCAGAACTTGAACGCGGCACTTGACATAATATGCGCGTTTGTTTACTCCAACATTCCAGAGACCTGTTGACAGATGAGGGGTTAGTAGGTTTGTAAAATAACCAGGCAAATAAAACCGCTATCGTTCTATTAGTACCTTCAAAATGCAGTACATGTTTTGGGTGATAATTGCTCTGTGATATAGTGTTGTAGCCCACATGACATAGATATATATTAGACTTAATTTTGTAATAAACCAGCATTATAATTAAAGATTTAGTACCAACAACACGTCTCCTTTTTATTGACACCTTTCAAATATTACAGCTCGGTCTAACCTGACCATTTCTTACCTACCTAGGTATTCTATTCCGTTGGTAAGAAAAGTGCATTTCTTAAAATTAATTAAAAAACCTATTTTGGTTAGAGTTTTCATAACTTAATCTAATAAATAGAGGTGTTTGCCAATCTCATCCATCATTATTGATACGTTATCGACGTAGACTATAGTTTTCCCTTTTCCAGCATCGATGAAGGATTTTAAGCATTTTGGAGATAGTCTTTTGATAAAAAAAATCGGCGCTTTTGCTAAACCGTAGGTGTAACGAATGCGGTCTTATGAGTCAATTCTTCTGCAACTCTAAGTTGATGGAAACCATATCCAGAGAGCTTAGCCAGCGAGCATTACCTTACCTATCTATATAGTCGTAGATCAAGGGGAGAGGATATCTAGTGTTAACGGTTATTCGATTCAATGCACGATAATCAACGATCAATTATCATTCTTTCAAGATCAGAACCATCCTTCGTTTTAGGGTTCCGTAGTCAACTAGGAACCCTTATAGTTTCGCCATGTCTGTCTGTCCGTCTGTCCGTCCTCGCTTAATCTCTGTGACCGTTAGCAGTAGAAAGCTGAAATTTGGTACCAATATGTGTATTAATCACGTCGACAAAGTGGTAAAATAAAAATTGGAAAAAAATGTTTTATTAGGGTAGCCCCCCTATATGTAAAGTGGGAAGTGATTTTTTTTAATTTCAACCCTATCGTGTGATATATTGTTGGAAAGGTATTTAAAAATGAATAGGGGTTTACTACAAATATTTTTTGATAATGTCAATAATTTCGGAACTAATAGCTCCAAAAGTAAAAAACAATGTGTCCCCCCCCCTCTAACTTTTGAACCATAAGTTAGTACATTTTTGACATTAAGGAAACACTTGAACCACCATCGATTAGTAGATTTAACAGTATTCCCGATATGACCGCAGTTGTCACATCACGATTTTTATAACTGTCCGCAATTTGGCGACAAAAATTAACATCATTATTATTCCGTGAATTTGCTCGTTCCTTAGCAAAACAAGTTACTCCTGAATGACCTGCGTTTTTTGCAAAACGCAAACTTCGACGTATCGCAACGAGATGTCGTCGGTAACGCGATTACTTATTCGTTACTATTTCTCGGGAGTGTATTTGACCGTTTGTTACAATTAACACTCCTATGACCAAATTGATTACATTCGTAATACTTATTGATTTTAAGTCTTTGGGATCATATCCACGTTTTAACGGTTTGCGGTTCGAGTTACTATTATTAGAGGGTTGGTCAAATCGATTGAACCCATTAGAATACACTTTCTTATTACGGCTGTTTGAAGGTTTAACAAAGCTCGATAAAAACTCCACTATATAGTCAGGTGACAATTTGGCGTTAGCAGCCATAGCACGAATTTGTCTATCTGAAATTCCACGAATGATAATAGCCGTAAGCATCTCGCTCCTGAGACCTTTAACTATACGTAACCTTAAAAGTGATTTACGAGCTTTATTTTATTTACGATTTTACGAGATTACGAGCATACTCAGCATATGTGGAGTATTTATCTGACCCTGTCCGCATTACATCATAAAGCGTGTTCGCAGCATCGACAGAATGTAGGCATAGCGCTTTTAGTTCTAATTTGAAATTGGACCACGTGCGAATACTGCTTGTCCATTGGTTAAGCCAGGTGCGGGATTCTCCTTTAAAAAAAATGTCCGACACGAGCAAGGCATTCTCTGTCGTCCCAATGGTTCTAAATACGGGCTCTTTCTATCTAATCACACCACGTGTCGAAGTCATGAACATTCGGATCAAAATCCGAGACAAAATATCGGTTAGATCTGACATGAGTACTGCCGATAGCGGTCAAAAGACGCTCTACGGCGTTCGTCACCACGTCTTCAGACTGCGTTGATCCCACGTTGCTAGTGTGTGTGTCGGCGGGCTCTCCACTGGCAAGGGCACAGGCTCACGCGGCGGTGCAGGCGTCCGAACACCGATGCCGATGCCGATGCGATGATTGTTTTTTGGCAGCTCGACGGCGTGGCTAGGGCCGGCGCTGGTCGTTGCAATGGCTTGCGTCTCTACTGACGCACGGGGCTGGTCCTCCAGCACACGTAGCCTCCTCGGGATCTCCTCCAACGGATTGGGCGAGTTTGACCACGGCGTTTTTGTTTGTTGCGTTGATTGTTGGCAGGCATTGCGCAGACAAAAACTCGGCCTGAATATTAAATAAACAACTGAAGGAAACTAAGTTTTCCTTTATAAAACCAGAAATATAGGCGTACAGCGGCTTTTCAGTCTTCTGATCCCACTTCTGATGCTACAAATAAAAACACAGATTGACTTTTTAAAAAGGTTTTAATTGTCTTTGGCCAAACAAATATTGACTAACTTAAAAGATTAAAACAAGGTTTAAAAATAATGACGGTAGTATTCGAGCAAGGCTTCCGCACTCCTTGATGACCGATGCCAAAAAGGGGCGAGTGACGCCAGCCGCCCTCCTATATAGCCCGGCGCGGCGTCGGCACTCTTGATTCAGGCCCTCTCTTCCAACAATGTAATAATCGATTCAAATGTGATAAAAACATAACACTAATTAATAAATAAATTACTAATTTCGAAAAAATAATTCCATGTTTTTAAAATAAAAGCAATGTTAAATTAGAATTCTTGGCTAAAAAATTATTTTGATTTGAAATGGTCAGTGCTGCAGAACGGTTATTTCATAGGTAAAGACTTATTATTACACTCAAACAGACAGCAACAATTGTTTTTTTATTTCCAAAACTCGCAAGAACACAAAATTAGTAACAGGTACGACACAAATCTAAAACAGTTAATTTAATAACAAAGGTTTGAGACAACCTTACCCTTGTATATACGGGGACTCGTCGACAGGAACCTACCCCAACGCTCACAAAGTGGGTCGAGTTCACCGACGTCAAAATCGATCCGACCTACATTAATTTATTTAGGTCATTTGGGATGCATCTACCCGTAGCAAACTTTTGATTTTTAATTGTTTTGAATTGTTATCACGAATGCTGCTGCCCATCTCCTGTTTTACTTCGTTCTGTCGTTTGGTGCAGTGGATACTCTTACACCGCCACTACTCTGGTATTTTAATAATATTTTAAATTCAATATTACGACAGACTTTTTGTTTGGTCGTAAATACGCTTGCAATACCACAATATTATTAATATATTTAATAACTTAGTAGTTAGATGTTGTTACGATATCGCACCAGGCTTTTAGCCCATGGTAATGCTAGCACATGTGCAACGAAATTTAAAAACACGTGGGGGTCGTAAAAATTACATTTGATGGGTTTATTTAAATAAAACCAGTTTTTACGAATTTTATCGCGGACATTAAATTATTTTATATTCGCGATATTTTGAGCACTTTACAGCACCCATGGTCACGAGGGAAACTGAAGTGTTTGACGTCCTAATGTCATAGTTCACCACGGCCACCTTCAAATTATAATTTTAACTATTACACTGGGACGTCGAATAAGTTAATATACGCGATAAAGTCCGCAAAAGAGGGAAACTGAATAGGAAATGGGCAGCACCGTCTTCTTGATAGCAACTGAAAATAACAAAAATCTGGGATTGCCAGCCGCCTGTCGAGCTTCCACCTGCCTTACTACCATCGCAAAATATCCACTTTAGGTAATTCTATAGGAGGGGCCTTTGTTAAGACATGAAATTCTTATAGGCTGTAATGAATGAAAGTGTATTATAATTAGTATAATTTTTTTATAGTATTAGGGTGGCAAACGAGCACACTGTCCACCTTATGGTAAGTGGTTGCTGTGACCCATAAACATCTACATCTGTCCACGAAAACGATTCTAAATGCATATGCGTTGTCACCAGTGACGACTAAGATGAAATGCCTCATTTTCAGTTAACAGGGTATCCGGTTCTCTACACTCACAAAACGAAACATAGCAGCGTTAAGCTGCTATTTGACGCTGGTATTCTGTGAGAGAGTTCTCCTTCCCCGGTCGAGCCGACCCATTCGTGCTACAACTTTACTAGTATGTAGCTGCAGCATGGCTCTACCATATTCACTATTTACCTAATATATCATAAAAATGTATTATTTACTTAATATATCAACTCAAATATATCATTGAGTAACGCTGTTTTGGTAATCGTATTTTGATTTCACGTCGCTGCAAACTTCAGTAAAGGTATTACAGTGAAGCCCTTTATAACTCGTACGAATTAATGATTTCTTATATTTACGCGAACACTACACATTGAAATAATACTCGTTTTTACGGAATTTATCGCGTATATTTAACTTTTTAATACCCGACGTTTCGAGAGCTTTACAGCACCCATGGTCACGGGAAGGACTGAGATGTTTAACGTCCAGATGTCATAGTTAACCGCGGTTACCATAGATTAAAATTTAACTTTTGTTCCGATCTACACAGTATGAACTTATAGTATCATGAAGCCTTGCAGTTGTATGCTTGGGTTGGGATTTAATTTTATTTATTATAGGATCCCAAGCAGATGGTAGCACCCAGCCATCTTCTCTATTGAAATTAGGGTGTTTTTTGATTTCAATAGCCTCGCGAATCATCCTTGGAAGGAATCGGTGTTCTTTAGCGAGGATTTGTGGTCTATCAAATCTGATGTAGTGACGGGGGCGATCCTGTACATGTTCACAGACTGCAGACTTCCCGGAGCGTCGATTCTTCACATCAGCTATATGTTCTTTGACGCGGGTTTTAATTGATCTTTTAGTTTGTCCTATGTAGGAGAGACCACATTCACAATCAAGCTTGTACACTCCTGCATCTTGCAGAGGGACGTTACACTTGACTGATGGTAAAAACTGACCAATCTTCTTCGGCGGCTTGAAGTATGTTTTGATGGAAGCGCGCTTCAAGATGTAGCCAATCTTGTCAGTGACTCCTCTAACATATGGCAGTACAGCAGGTACACGCTCGACTGTGGCCGGCTTCACTTGTTCTCTGTGACGTAGGCGCGGGACCCGAAGCTTGTTGTCATGCAAAACTTGCTTGACGTGTTGGAGCTCGGCAGCCAGGTGTTTACTGTCACAGATCCCTCGTGCTCTCTGAAACAAAGATTTACCCACGGTAGCTAACTGTGAAGGATGGTGGTGAGAATCACCGTTTAAATATCTATCTGTATGGGTCTTTTTTCTATACAAGTATGGCTCAAGGTGTTATCAGGATTCCGAATTACTAACACATCTAGAAAAGCTAAGGAATTGTTTGCCTCTAACTCCATTGTGAACTGAATTTTAGAATTTATAGAGTTAAGATGGTCTAAAAATGCAGTTACTTTATCTAAAGGTAGAATTGTGAAAGTGTCGTCTACGTACCGCTTGTAGAATCTTGGATTTATGGGAGAAGTAAGCAGGGCTTTCTCCTCAAAGTCTTCCATGAATATGTCGGCGACAATGGGAGATACAGGTGAGCCCATCGCCACACCATCTACTTGCTTGTAGAACTCCTCCTTCCACAATAAGTAGCCAGATGTAAGACAGTGTCTGAGTAATACTGCATATTCTACGGGCATGTTGTTTTCCTCCAGCCTCCTAGTTACAATTGAGATGCAGTCTTCAACAGGTAAGCATGTAAACAATGACTGCACATCAAAACTGACCATAGTTTCATTGTCTGCCAGACGCAGGTCTTTAATCTCGCTGACAAAATGGTAGGAATCCTTTATGTGTGCTCTTGTGTGTCCCCTGAGCGGTGAGAGTATTTTCGCTAAGTGTTGAGCCAATCTGTAAGTTGGTGAATCGATTTGGCTCACTATGGGACGTAATGGAGCATTGGGCTTGTGTATTTTTGGTAACCCATACAACTTTGGTGATTTGGCGCACGTAGGTATTATCCATTTTACGTCCAGATTTAATTTTTCGGAGTGTTTCTTTATGAGGTCACTAGTTGTTTTTAGTGTGCTATTTGTTGGGTCGTTTTTAACCTTTTTATAAGTACTTACATCCGACAAAAGTTCTTGTATTTTTGAATTATAATCTGACGTATCCATGACTACCGTGGCGTTTCCCTTATCTGCGCGGAGAATCGTAAGTTCTGGTTTATTGCGTAGGTTCTTTAACGCTATAAATTCGTCTCTGGGAAGATTCGGTTTAGGCACTGAATATCGACGTAACATAGACGAAATGTCTTGACGTATCGCCTCCAAATCTTCTTTCCGCATATTGTTTTTAAATAAACAGTCCTCGACGCTACAGATAATTTCTTCGTACGGTAATTTGCGCGGACTTATAGCGTAATTTAGTCCTTTGGATAAAACCTTTATAGTTGCATCATCCAGTGTTTGTTTTGACAGATTATAGAACGCGATTAATCTATGATCTGTGTTTGTCAATGGTTGCTTTTGGTTCTGGCATTGATTCGGATGTTTGACATTTGATTTGGCCGTTAATTTTTGATATTTTTCTATATGTTTGTTTTTGCATTCGTTATATTTACTAATTTCGCGTTTATTTAATGTTTCCATGCAAAAATTATAATCAAACGTCGTTAAAACTTTCTTTAATTCACTGGATGATGTGTCTATGGATTTATTGATGTCATATAGATCGGAGCGTTTTTGTTGGATTACCGCCCGTAACAACTTTTTACTCGCCTGATTTAAGATCTTAGCGCTTCCTCGAATGTCTTTTTTGGTGGATATTTTGACACACGTAGGAATGAGATTATGGTCTCGGCATCTCTTCAAGAAATTTAAGGCTGTTAGATATCTTGCACGCTTAGTCTTTAGATCTTCTAATCGGCGTATTTTATTTGCAATTACCAGTCCGTACTGGTTTACATAATGATTTCTTATATTTACGCGAACACTACACATTGAAATAATACTCGTTTTTACGGAATTTATCGCGTATATTTAACTTTTTAATACCCGACGTTTCGAGAGCTTTACAGCACCCATGGTCACGGGAAGGACTGAGATGTTTAACGTCCAGATGTCATAGTTAACCGCGGTTACCATAGATTAAAATTTAACTTTTGTTCCGATCTACACAGTATGAACTTATAGTATCATGAAGCCTTGCAGTTGTATGCTTGGGTTGGGATTTAATTTTATTTATTATAGGATCCCAAGCAGATGGTAGCACCCAGCCATCTTCTCTATTGAAATTAGGGTGTTTTTTGATTTCAATAGCCTCGCGAATCATCCTTGGAAGGAATCGGTGTTCTTTAGCGAGGATTTGTGGTCTATCAAATCTGATGTAGTGACGGGGGCGATCCTGTACATGTTCACAGACTTCCCGGAGCGTCGATTCTTCACATCAGCTATATGTTCTTTGACGCGGGTTTTAATTGATCTTTTAGTTTGTCCTATGTAGGAGAGACCACATTCACAATCAAGCTTGTACACTCCTGCATCTTGCAGAGGGACGTTACACTTGACTGATGGTAAAAACTGACCAATCTTCTTCGGCGGCTTGAAGTATGTTTTGATGGAAGCGCGCTTCAAGATGTAGCCAATCTTGTCAGTGACTCCTCTAACATATGGCAGTACAGCAGGTACACGCTCGACTGTGGCCGGCTTCACTTGTTCTCTGTGACGTAGGCGCGGGACCCGAAGCTTGTTGTCATGCAAAACTTGCTTGACGTGTTGGAGCTCGGCAGCCAGGTGTTTACTGTCACAGATCCCTCGTGCTCTCTGAAACAAAGATTTACCCACGGTAGCTAACTGTGAAGGATGGTGGTGAGAATCACCGTTTAAATATCTATCTGTATGGGTCTTTTTTCTATACACAGTATGGCTCAAGGTGTTATCAGGATTCCGAATTACTAACACATCTAGAAAAGCTAAGGAATTGTTTGCCTCTAACTCCATTGTGAACTGAATTTTAGAATTTATAGAGTTAAGATGGTCTAAAAATGCAGTTACTTTATCTAAAGGTAGAATTGTGAAAGTGTCGTCTACGTACCGCTTGTAGAATCTTGGATTTATGGGAGAAGTAAGCAGGGCTTTCTCCTCAAAGTCTTCCATGAATATGTCGGCGACAATGGGAGATACAGGTGAGCCCATCGCCACACCATCTACTTGCTTGTAGAACTCCTCCTTCCACAATAAGTAGCCAGATGTAAGACAGTGTCTGAGTAATACTGCATATTCTACGGGCATGTTGTTTTCCTCCAGCCTCCTAGTAACAATTGAGATGCAGTCTTCAATAGGTAAGCATGTAAACAATGACTGCACATCAAAACTGACCATAGTTTCATTGTCTGCCAGACGCAGGTCTTTAATCTCGCTGACAAAATGGTAGGAATCCTTTATGTGTGCTCTTGTGTGTCCCCTGAGCGGTGAGAGTATTTTCGCTAAGTGTTGAGCCAATCTGTAAGTTGGTGAATCGATTTGGCTCACTATGGGACGTAATGGAGCATTGGGCTTGTGTATTTTTGGTAACCCATACAACTTTGGTGATTTGGCGCACGTAGGTATTATCCATTTTACGTCCAGATTTAATTTTTAACTAGGAGGCTGGAGGAAAACAACATGCCCGTAGAATATGCAGTATTACTCAGACACTGTCTTACATCTGGCTACTTATTGTGGAAGGAGGAGTTCTACAAGCAAGTAGATGGTGTGGCGATGGGCTCACCTGTATCTCCCATTGTCGCCGACATATTCATGGAAGACTTTGAGGAGAAAGCCCTGCTTACTTCTCCCATAAATCCAAGATTCTACAAGCGGTACGTAGACGACACTTTCACAATTCTACCTTTAGATAAAGTAACTGCATTTTTAGACCATCTTAACTCTATAAATTCTAAAATTCAGTTCACAATGGAGTTAGAGGCAAACAATTCCTTAGCTTTTCTAGATGTGTTAGTAATTCGGAATCCTGATAACACCTTGAGCCATACTTGTATAGAAAAAAGACCCATACAGATAGATATTTAAACGGTGATTCTCACCACCATCCTTCACAGTTAGCTACCGTGGGTAAATCTTTGTTTCAGAGAGCACGAGGGATCTGTGACAGTAAACACCTGGCTGCCGAGCTCCAACACGTCTAGCAAGTTTTGCATGACAACAAGCTTCGGGTCCCGCACCTACGTCACAGAGAACAAGCGAAGCCGGCCACAGTCGAGCGTGTACCTGCTGTACTGCCATATGTTAGAGGAGTCACTGACAAGATTGGCTACATCTTGAAGCGCGCTTCCATCAAAACATACTTCAAGCCGCCGAAGAAGATTGGTCAGTTTTTACCATCAGTCAAGTGTAACGTCCCTCTGCAAGATGCAGAAGTGTACAAGCTTGATTGTGAATGTGGTCTCTCCTACATAGGACAAACTAAAAGATCAATTAAAACCCGCGTCAAAGAACATATAGCTGATGTGAAGAATCGACGCTCCGGGAAGTCTGCAGTCTGTGAACAAGTACAGGATCGCCCCCGTCACTACATCAGATTTGATAGACCACAAATCCTCGCTAAAGAACACCGATTCCTTCCAAGGATGATTCGCGAGGCTATTGAAATCAAAAAACACCCTAATTTCAATAGAGAAGATGGCTGGGTGCTACCATCTGCTTGGGATCCTATAATAAATAAAATTAAATCCCAACCCAAGCATACAACTGCAAGGCTTCATGATACTATAAGTTCATACTGTGTAGATCGGAACAAAAGTTAAATTTTAATCTATGGTAACCGCGGTTAACTATGACATCTGGACGTTAAACATCTCAGTCCTTCCCGTGACCATGGGTGCTGTAAAGCTCTCGAAACGTCGGGTATTAAAAAGTTAAATATACGCGATAAATTCCGTAAAAACGAGTATTATTTCGTACGAATTAACTTGAGACCTGGGTCGATGACGTAATTGTCAATGTACGGTGTGCAAAATAATGCGTCGTAATATTTTTTTATTTGAAATTTTTGAGATTTGCATGAGATTATTAATAAAAACAAAATAAAATCTTCTGGCAAGGGGTGAAGTAATAAGTGATATACTGTTGCCATTTTTATATATTTTAAATATTTACTTTTTATAATATATATAATATTATTTTTAGTTAACGCGTCAAGGAAGGACAAAGAAATAAACATACACACTTTCTCATTTATAATATTATTAATTTATTTATTATACACTTTATTGCACTATAAAAAGTGTTACAGATTCGTATACAATAAAAATACAAAGCATAACAGGCGACCTTATTGCTAAAAGCAATCTCTCCCAGGCAACCTTAGGGTGAAAGTGAATCACCTCTTGTGTCTTTAATTAAATGTTACTTCTTGTTAGTTGTTATTCCCGTGTAGTGGCGGGCAAGAATACCTACGACCCCATATTTTCCCGCAGGTGTCGTAAGAAGCGGCAGAGAGAAACTGGGGAAGAAGATGGGCAGCAGCATCTCAAAATAACAATAAAAAACTGCGGTTGCAGACCCGCTTGTCAAGCGTGGCAATGGTAAATACCATGATAACGGCGGGCAGAGGGTGCTGTAAATCTACAGTAGTCCGTGCTTGGCTATGTATTGTCTTTCCTCCCATCTTTTTTTAAAAATAAAAAAGGCGGAGTAACTCCTAAGCGTCACAAAAAAACGGCACAACACAACGTCCAAACTTAACAATAAAACAACGCAATTAACAACGAACAGATAAAATAACGTTCAAGTATAACAAAAACAAACAAAAGTCCAAACCAAACAACAAACAATTATCGAGTCGGGAAGGGGGTCGCATTCCAGCGGAGTCTCAAGTTAATTCGTACGTGTTGTACCTGGGCATTTATATAAGTTACTCAATGCCCGAGCCTTTGCCGAGGTGATACGATGCGGTGCAGTTTATACGATCGTATGTCTGTGTAACTAGGTAGCTTATGAGCGCGCCTGTGTGTGTATCGCTTTATGTCGAAATATAATTTGCAGAAGCTGTATGATTGAAATACTAACTGCCTTTATAAATTTTACCACACAGGTAGCAGATAAAACGGATACTAAATTGAAATAATTATTTTGTTAATTAATTTTGTACGGACGCTACTACTATTAAAATACACAACTTTACTGAAATATATTAAGTGGTACTTTAAAATGTAAATAATTTTATGATCTATAGTCAGATATTAGTCAAAAAAACTAAAATGATAAAATAGCACAAATAGATAGCTGAAAAATAATTACGACATTATTATATTTTTAATTAAGGCGACATCGTGAAGAAATGCACCTCCTTTCATCGAATAGTATAGGACTATGACACCACTAATGAAAGTGTGATTTTGATATAGGTACATTCATGTCTTTATAATGAATTTGATTGCTCAAAAACACGATTGTATAATTTTGACTCGATCATAATTATTTGCGAAAACACCTCTAAAAATCACTATAGTTGAAATTATAACGAAATCATTTGTTCTATATGCTTGGAAATCACTCAAATATATTCATAACATCAATATTCATAATTTACTTGCTCATTATTTTGATAACTTAAATCAATAATTTTTTAAAAAATATTTTAAAATTCTGACAATTTCTAAGCGCTTTTAATCGTCGCGGGGGCTACGCAATTTTAGACCTTATGACGGCGTTTCTTCAAGTTTTTATAGAAATTATGTACTCGCTCGGATCAAAACGGCGATAGCGTTTTCGATGTGTTGTGTTAACGTCTAAATACGAGTAAATTTGATGAATTTTATACCAAGGTTTACTGTTTTTTGTCTTTCATTGAGTATTCTTTGAATTTTTAGATGTTTTAAACGTTTGATGAAAGCTAATGACTAAATAATTAATAATAAAATAAAAACATGCCAACATAACAGAAGAGTAAAAGTTTTTACAAGCATAAGTCTCAAGCTACAAAGTGCAAAAACAAATTATCCGACGCCAATGCCGACGGGGAGAATACAAATAAAATTAATACTCAAAATTATTCTGAGTTCACAAATAATAAAGACACTCGCTGCAAAACAAGGAAATTTTTTTTCTATTTCAGTGTTGTTAAAATAAAGAGTGTCAAATAATAGGAAGGAGATTAGGGTTGCAAGATCAAACTTCGTTTGGTTTTTCCCAAGATTTAATGTCAAGCGTCTTTACATCTCCCAAAAAAACGCCCACAACTTTTCACAACTATTGGGCGCTTTTACATTCGTCAGCACGGCACCGCACTGAGATGTCTGCCGGTGAAGCAAAATCTTATAAAATACAAGTATATATTGGAAGACGCGTGTGCGTGCGCGCAGGCCGAGATAGAAGGTACGCGTTGAGATTGAGACTCGAAATTAGCTTGTGAAATGATGAAATGTCTCCTCGTTCAAAGGTATTATAACAGTTCCTTAGTTATTCAGCATCTCAGTTTTCAGATTGGGTGAATTTAAAACTGCCCAAAACATGTTAATTTTTCCCAGTTGAAAAACAGAGCCCTGGTACCCGCGCCATGTGCCGTGCCGGTGCCGTGTCGACGAGTATAAAACCGCCCATTTTTCGCAGGGCCTGCTTTATATTCAATTCTCGTCCAATTTACTCCCTGTCGCTGGCTGAGTAACAGTTGAAACACAGATTAAATAATGTTCTTACAATTTTTTTTCTCCAGATTTATGGATTTCCGATCTGACAACAGAGTAGTTCATATGTGAACGCGCTTCGCTGGCATATAATTTTAGCACAGGTAATTTTATAAAATGGTAAAAGTAATACAATAAAATGATTTATGACCGCATTTCTAAACCGTTTACTTTTAAAAATCTCATTAAAATGTAATTTTTAATATTATTTAATATTATATAATAAATCAAGATTTTTTTACAATTTCCAATCAAACTTTCACCTTTTAATTATTGAAAAACCATCGAATGCACAGTCACCTCTCTGCAAATTTGAGCGCTTCGAGGGACGGCAAAATTGGAAAATAAAAGCGTCAATGTCAATTTCAATGTTCAATTTGTACCGCATACATGTAATGAAACCGTTTCTCCATAAAGCATTTGCTCAAACAAAATACACGCTTTATAAAGTATGCCTAAAACTGTTGCCCATGTTGAAAAGCCAGTCCAGATATTTACTTTTTATAGAATAAAAATGACAAACCAGCACACAGCAGCACCATCTGACGGTAAGTCGATACTGTGGCCCATAGGCATGCGTTTCTATCCCCAAGAACTACTATGGAATGCCTCGTTTCCAGTAAAAGGTGTCTCCAGATTTATAGACTCACCATTTGAAACAAAGCAGCATTGTACTGCTATTTTACGCTGATATTCTGTGCGTAACATCAAAGGTAATGCACACATGCAACGGACCATGGCTTTTTTATAGAATAAGAGTGACCATGGAGCACACGGTCCATCTTATGGTAAGTGGATGCTGTGATCCATAGACATCTACATATATACTCAATTACGATTAAAAATGCAGATGCGTTGTCACCCCTACTGCTGAACTAGGATGAAATGCCTGGTTTCAAGTAAAAAGGGTTTTCGGTTCACTACTCGTACCACACAAAACACAGCAGCATTTAGCTGGTATTTTATGATGGTAATATGTGAGAGCGTGGTCCTTTATCGTTCGGGCCAACCTATTCGTGCTACGGTCATAATATAGTTGCAGCGTGGGTCTACCATGTATAAATCACTTATAATATTGAAAAGAAATCCACGCGTCTAAAACACAGGGAAACTTTTAGTTCGTAAATTGAAAGTTGTTTACAGCAGATTAATTCATAAATACTTTGTATAGAGCTCCAAGTGCGCATACTAATCTGCTATGTTAACCTTTGTTTCTGCAAACAAAGTTATGCGTTACTTTTGTAAGCGTACATTGCAGCACATTTACAATCGATCATGTTCAACTCGAGAGAGCTTTTCCTTCAGTCGTTAACATACTACGTATTCCGTTGTGCTGTAGCTTTGGCATATTGTGCAGTCTGCTTCAAAAAAAAACAAATAGCAAAACCGCAGTATTCGGTGATGCCCGAACTGAAAACCACAGTACACTATTACTCCCGCCTGAAGACTATTATGCGTGAATAGAGTAACAGAAGGCGCATGCACTGATGCAACTACACCGCACCGCTTGTAAAAGCGCTTTCAACATTGCAACTACAGATGTGGTCGCTCCCCTGAGCGAAAGCTTAAGCTTAAGCGCTCGTTGTAAATTTCACATACCGCGATCAGCCCGGTTTGATCTCTGCCGGCGCTAATGACATTCTTTTTACTATTTTGGGCCAGAGCTTGGCTGCTATCCCACCTGTTAATAAGTGGTGATACAGCAAAAAAATGGTAAAGCGCACTGTCTTAACAAATCATTTTCACTCTAGCCTTAAGGAAACTCACATTGTAATCGGATAAAAAGACATGCTGGCAACTTATTACACTCTTTTATTGTACACGTGATGAATGGTGAAGCAAAGCGATGAAATTGTTAATTGCATTTTTAATTCGACTGTGAATGAAAACATCGTGAGGAAACGTGCATGTGTAAAATATTTAAAAAAAAACATTTCGACATATGAAGACATATGAAATCTGCCAACATCACTGACCTCTATATAAATAAGTACGCTGGACTGGTGGGCTATACCATAAAAAAAGTCTGTGCCAATTTGAAGCTCCCCTAACGGTCGTCTTGGAAACTAAAATATGCCGAAGTCTGTTGTTTTATTTAAATTGTCATATTTAAAAATCTGTATTTTTAACTTTTAAACCAAAAAAAAGAAAGTATTTTATGTTGTTTGATTGTGTATAATATTAGTGACATAATAAAAATTATTTTTAATAACAATGAGAGTATGCGTAATCTGTAAAACTCGTTACCAAAAGCGAAGTGGTATAACATTTCACAAGTAAGTGAATTGCAGCCAATATTAAACAAATTAAAACTATTTATAATATAAGTACTTAAAAATTTGTTACTTATCTTAATATCATATTATACCAACATGTTTGGCTGTATATTACTGTACTACTACTACTACTTACTTTTGATAAACAATAAAATTTAATAGGGTTGTCGTGTTCCCTGTCTATATAATACTTATCGATGTTCTTTACTACCCATATCTGTTAACAAAAAAAGTCGCCAACAACAGATGATTATCAAATGTTTATTAATCAACAGGTTTCCAACTGAACCTAGACTAAAATTATGGCTTAAAAGCATAAATATTGTAAATTGGCGTCTGTAACAAAATGATAATATTAGTTCTGAACATTTCACAAACGACTGTTTCATTAGACACGAGAACTGCACCACTTTGAAAAATTACCGTATTTCGACAATATTTTCTGGTAGTACCAGTACCAGTAAGTATAAAAGTATTAGATTATTATTTCGAATGTTTTTTTTTTATTTCTTCTTTCCTCATTTTCCCTCAAACTCGAGGGCCATAGCCAAGTGTCGAAAGGTCGCCTGATGATGTCGAGCCACGTTGGATGTGTGTTAGTGGGCTGCTTCTAGAGGAGATTCCTCTCCCTGTACCGCTGTATTCGAGGTGGATTCGTCAGGGAGGAGAAGTGTTGGTATGGTGATTGGCGATGCTCCATGCTATCCTCCGCGACTTTGGTGAGGCTGCACCACTTGATGCTTCCAAGTGCTCGTTTTTTCCTGGGAAGTGTCGGAAGTTCCCCCACTAGATGGAGTGAAAACCTGGTAAGACCTACAGGAAGTTGATGGATGCAGGTGGCTCAGGATTGTACTTTGTGGCGTTCCTTGGGGTAGGTCTATGTTCAGCAGTGGACTTGTAAAGGGCTTTAATGATGATGAATGATAGTGGCATTAATATTAATATGATACATGAATAGAATGGACGTAACGGGTAGAGTCCATATATCCATAGAGTCCATTCTATTTATTTAGGTACAGAATTTTTGTAGATATATTTTGTCACACTGTCGTATCCCTATTATTAGTTTTCTGGACGTGCACTTCTGCTGTCAGCGCCAAAATGGCGCAAATCAAATTGCCTTATCATGTCACGGAGTATAACCAGTCCAGCGTACATGCATTAGGGCTAGGGTTGCCAGGTATTAAAATCGAAAAGCCGGACAGACCAGCGAGCCTAGCCGGACATTTTGTTAATAAGGCCGGACACCCTGATTTTTTTTTTAATTTTAGTATAACATGACAATTTTTAAAGTGAAATAATGCATTTTTTATTTACCATAAAATCTTATTAAATTCTAATGAAATAACAATAAAATTGAATAAATCAATCTACTTTATTATTAATCTTTCAATATTCATCACAATATTAATTTTAATAATTAAAATATTATGTAACTATATAAGTACAAGAAAAAATTAAAAAAATTAAAAATTTAAAAAGCCTAACAAAAACCAGACAGGCCTGATGCCGTCTAACTTGGCCCGACACACAACCAAAAAGCCTGACTGTCTGGCTTTATCTGGACGCCTGGTAACGCTAATTGGGGAAGCGTGGCTGACACTTCCGTGTCTTTAAACTCTCTCAAAAATGAAAGGAGGCCTATGCCCAGGAGTAGGGCGTGTGTTGGCTATAACTTTACTTTTTTATTGAAACAAAGCTCGCGCACATTTTGTAAATGTTTACTTCAGTGAGTCAATATATGTGTATTGAATCCTGTTACATGAACAAAGTGGTAAATAGTTTGTTACCGTTGTACATTCCTTTCGAATCTTAGGTGTTTGTTTTATTGAATACTTTGTTAAGTTTCTTGTGGGTCCGGTTGTAGAATTAAGAAGACGTTAGTCTTACACAATTTACAATATTCATCAACTGTAAACAGTGTTGACGCTCCGCATTTTTGAGAGTTTCCTAATAACAAAATATAATACACTGGCCCGTTTCATGAGTGTCGTAACAGGCGACAGAGGTGAACAAACCAACATCCCCCCACTACCACTAGACAAAATAGGGAAATAAAATTAATGTTTGGTTTCACTACACCACATGACAACGGATGTTAAAGTAATTATTTATATGTCCAAAGTTAATTACAGCCAGAACTAATACTGTGCCATCACAGAAAGGATAATACTAATCCTGTCTAATCTGGTAACTAATCAATGTGAATGTTATTAGGACACAATAAAAAAGGTCCAATTCCTCATGTTATTATGATTCATAATATGAACATATGTAATTTTTATGCATTCTGTTCACAAACTTTAGTAAATGCAAATTTCAAAAAAATGTATATTGAAATTTTTTTCACATGTCACTTGTCTACAAATAATTATTGCGTAATATTGCGTTATTTCATACTATGTAACATTTTGCCAAATAGTGAATTTGAGTATCAATTTAGGTTTTGTTTAAGTGTTTGCCTTGACTGCCTTGTTTACCGTGTTAAGTATGAATTGTCACTACAATTTAATAAACTGTGAATTCCAGATCTAAAAGCACTTCAATTTGCTAGGGCTGTTACATGTTCATCATATAAGAACGAGGCATTTGTATCTCAACTACCCTATATCATGTCGTGGGGGTCGTGAGAGATAACAGAAAAATAAAAGGGAAGAATAGGCAGGAGCATCCTTCTGTTAAAAACTAAAAATACTAAAAAATAAATAAATGTGGTTGTCAACCTGCTTGCTAAGCATGGCAATTATGGCAATAGAGGACTTTTGACAGACTGTAATTATTACGAAGATGATGAAAATAATAAAAAGGTAATACAAAATTACAGAAAATATCATTTAAAGCAAACAAATAAGAATACAAACACTCAAAGGATGGAATGATAACGTAACAAAATACTCGCTATAAATTGACTCAAAGCTAAAACAGATTGTAATTGTTAGCTCTCCCTACTAAGTGATGTAAAATTAAAATACGTACGATATCACGTGGAAGTTTGAACGCATGTGCATTCGCCATTGCTTCAATATAGTCCAGAAAGTCATTTAATATTTTGTTTTCATTTTACAAGTACGTTGAAAACATTTAATGGAGTTTTCAAACTGTATAAAGCAGTGCGAATATTTGCTTGTCAAAGGGATATTTTAAAACTTTGAGAGTCTACTAGATAAGAGTTTCGCTTAATTTCTTGTCAAGTTTGGTTTTTGTAGTGTTGATTCTTGTTTGTTTTAAAATCAACTCTGCTTCGGATGGAAAAATGATCGACCTAGAAAAGCTTTTTTATATTGCGCGATCAATTTAAACGGTGTTGAAACCCTATCTATGCACTTGTTCCTAGACTAGTTTTGCCGTTGTTTACTTCTTGATAGTCGTGGAACTCAGATGAAAATTAATTTTCTTAATAAACTAGGTGGGTGATTTCAATTAAACAACCAACTGCGAAGATTTCCATTAGGGTCGACTAGGTACAAGATGTCAAGGTATATGTTTTTTTTCAAAAAAAAATCCTTACTACAATGAGAGAAGCCCATGTCCAGTGCACTTTAGCGGGATGATAAATACTTAAGAAATTTGAAAATTTTCAAATTAAGTGCGTGCGCGCGCGCGCTCGCGTGTTTGTGTGTGTGTGTGTGTGTGTGTGTGTGTGTGTGTGTGTGTGTATGTGTGTAGATTTTGAGAAATCTCAAATAAAAAAGGCTCGAAGGCTAGGATGCCCTCGAAGATAAATGTAGATGTCTATAGGCCATAGCGTCTACTCGTTTGTCACTCGCATTTTATAAAAAAAAAACGTAGGCAATATACGCGTTCAGTCATGGAGTTGCGGAAACTATGATGTCTACCATTAAGTTATAAAAATTCTACGTATTTAAATATGTAAAATTTATTTTTTGATATGGTGTTTGAATAAATAAATAAATACACTAAAATAAACACTTACTCGATTACAATCATATTTAATAAAGTTAATTGTTTTCATTTTACGAGATGTGCGGGATAATTTGTGAAATAGGTGTGCTCGGACGTGGACGCGCCGGTGGATTTAATACTTTACGAGGTGATGGCATAAGCCAAATAACTATTGAAGTTTGGACGCCCTACTATGTCGTCTGTGCTTAAAACATTTACATTGAGCTTTATTATTTTAAAAGAGGATTTTTAGTCGACTTCATAAAAGGAAGAGACATTTTTGAATTGGGGCTGCCCTGTATAAATTTGGAGAAAAATTCCACTCCTCAGGGTGGCAAAATAGTTGATGAAGTTTTTAATGCCTATTCAGACGATATTGGGATTGTCATACTCTTTATAAGTCCACTCAAAATAGTAAAAAATAACTTTTAATAAAGAGTAAAAATGGTTAAAAACAACTAAATAGAATAAAATAACTTCACGTTTGCATGTGGCTTTTTTATTTTACTGTTACAGTTACAGTGTATCAGAAGTCCACTGCTGGACAAAGGCCTTCCCATACATAAGTGGGATATGTGTCATAGTTGCCACACTTGGTTGATAATCTTAGTTTTTTATTTGTTATAAGGTAGTCGTTGCTTTCCCTCTGTCGACTCTCACGACAACCACGGGACGACATGGAATAGCAGATATTCTTACGCCAGTAGTACACGGTTGTTAGCATGAGGCGAATTAATATAGAGATCCTTTACTACTTCTTCATCAACCCGTACAACTCCACAGCTGGACATGAGTGAAATAGCAGAATAATGCAGCGTTTCGTATGGTGATTTTAGACAACTGGAGACCCTGGGTTCACACTGTATCTGTATATTGGCTGTAACAACTACTTTTCGTCAGGTGTACTTGCTTTGTTCTATAAAAGAGTAAATTAAAAAAAAAACAGTTTTATTTGGTTTAGGATTACGAAATAAATAGATTTCTAAAAATTGTTGGAATACAAAGGAAAGGGTTTTATAGGCATCCAATATATAAAACAACGCAAACGAAATAAAAGGAATAAAATAAATTTTACAAACACACTAAATATAAAATAAAAAAAATCTTTGAAAATAAAGAAATTTAAAGTTTTGTTTAATGGTTTATTAATGTTCACAGATATTTCAGTGAAGAGCAAGGATATCATATTATGGTAACGTCTTTTCTTTTGCTTTGAATTGAATTAAGCCTGTTTCCGCTCACAACATACAAATAAAAGAGTAAAGTCAAAGTAATATGATTTCTCGTTTCTCTTTTACCTGCATTTCCCGTTGCAAACCCAGCGCCTAGGACAAGCGCCCAATCTCTTCCTCTTAATTCACACAGCTTTCAGGGCAAACTTTGCAGCAATTAAATGATTTAAGCCTGCGTGCTTTGATACAGTTTATAGGGGTTCCTAGAATCTGTACCTTTATTATTATGTCCCTTAATAATTAAATTAAAAATAATAAAGGTACATATATTTATACCGTGCATTTATATGATTGATTGTAATATTTTTTTTATTTATTTGCTTATTAAGGGAAACATACAGTACAATAAAAAATACATTATAAAACATATAAAAGTAACCCTAAAACCAATGAAGTTTCCACAGATATCTAATACATATTAAAACCTTGGAACCACAATATGTTTAAAGAATAAAAAAATAACAAAATGGTATTTATAATTAAACATAAAGTACTAAGCAGTTCAAAGTAATATAATACACACAACCTATAGTGAAGCTACCAATTTTGCAAAGTACAATGTTTATTTTGCAATTATGATGAAGAAACCCTTATTCTATATATAAAAATTCTTAAATCATAAAATTAAGTCTAACAATAACCTTTGTTTTGTAATAAGAACAACGTATATTTCAAAATATATATAAACAGATTGACCGTGGACAAAAGACTCATTAAACTGATTTTTTTTTGTTTAACGAAATGAAAAACCGTATAATGTACGCATATTGATTTTAAAGTTAATATTGTACTTATTTTAGTTAAGCTCTTAGCAATACTAATTGTTGTAATGCATTAATATCTTAACCCCTCATAACTAATTACTAACTAACCTCAATAACTGTATTAACAAGTTCACGACGAAGCGGTACGCACACATACGCGCCTTTGTAAACCGTAACCTGTAACATACTCGAACAGCACACAGATACGAGTGAGCTGCACCGAACGCATCGCCCTAGCAACGATCCGGGCGAGGTGTTCTATTCTCATGACATGGGACAACTTCCAATAAAAGTGGAAACTTTTATTCGAAATTATCCCTGAATATGTTTTATGGGCAACAATACACGTACGGGACCTCCTGGGTGTGCGAATCAATTCACAGCGTTTTTGCCGACCGAGCGACCCTTACGAATGACTATCAGTTAAAATAATGAATTACAACGCATTCTAAATTATTTCAAAGATAAAAATGACATAATTGTAAGATTTTTTTAAATTAATTTTTCTTCACCATTCATCTGTACTACTTCTTCTGAACCTACTCTGCAAGTTTGGCCGTATATTGCAAAATAGTCTTGTATAGAAATTATTAAGGACTGTATATATAATTATACAACATTTTCATTCTGGTGCCATTATTGTGAAAAATTTACACTTCGAGATAGTCTCCTTTGGTCCAAAGAAAGTTACCAATACCAGAAAGGTACTCGTACCAAATCGTCAAAAAATATATTATTTGACGTCTGATTTGTTGGTAGACCCCCGATTCCCAGTACCGAGCTCGTCCGGGCTCAGTGACACTTGCATCCTTATATAATATATCAATAAGCTCTCATTCATAATTTACAGTATAATTTTAATGGATATATTTTGTCTATGTTGGGTTTGAGAGAAAAAAATATTCCTTTGATTGTTATAAGCTATTTGAAGGGCGAAACATCAAGTACTTTGTTTTCTCCATTGAGTGGAATGTTTTATCGAAAGCATTTTCAAATAGCGTTCTTTAAAATAACAAGGCAATTACCAGGGAGTATTTTTTTTGTAGGAAAATTATTGTGAACAGTTTTAATTGGTATATTGGACCTTGTCCATCCAGTATTATACTTAAAATAAAACTAAGTAACGCAGATATGCATTAATTAAATATGGAAAAGAAACTAAGGAATATGTTAATAATTATTAAAACCATAGAGATTCTTGCATTCGCAACTTCAAAGATTAGGAGTCTACTACAATTCGCTTGCTGTGTAGTGACGGCGTAAATGAATTCCATTTACTTTTCAGAGGTGTATGAAGTTATTATGAGAAAAGTCACGACAAATATAATGGCTTTCGAAATATGGCTGAATAACCATATCGGTTACGTCAGAGCCAGACAAAATACTAGATATTTTGTGACTTTAAATTACCGGACACGGGAAGCAACGCGTTTTGTATTGCGATCGTCAATCTGACTGCCAACCGTGTATCGCAAAGCACGCTCCTGAGCGTTACTTTGCTCTTCATGATAATTATTTTTGCATGATTACATATTGATTTTAACTTCCTCTCAAAATAAGTCGTCCTAATTAATTATATTTATACCGTGCTATGATAGCCCTTAAAGTAATTACATACATTCGTGTAGAAAGAACCTACAATTCTAAATAAATTAAATAAATATAATTGTCTCTCTTTTTCTAATTTAGTTTAAAAATAAGACGAAAAGATACAAATCTATTGAAAATGTTGCATGTAATTCATGCGTGAAAATAGAAATATCAAGTGATCTTATTTGGTCTTATACCTACTACGCCTCAGAGAAAGAAGAATAGATAATTCTTTTTGTATCATTCAGTAATGCGACAAGAGACATGACTCCCATTTACTTTATTTTAGCTCCTACAAGTCACGTTGTTTATTGTCACTGCAAAGTTCTAAGTATTTTGCCTGAAACGTATTCGTGTGATGAAGTGAGAGGGTGCTCACAAACATCTAGCCGGTGTCAATAGCTGTGTTTACCACGTCCTTTTGATTACCATAGTTAATATTTGGAGAATATTTACTAAAAGTGAATAGTGTTACCTGTTGGAAAATGTTAAAATAATAAAAAGAAATAAAAACAAACTAAATCTACAGCTAAAATTAAATTGAAAATAGCGACGAAACGATGTTTATGTTCGATATCAATGAATTTACTTATGAAATATTTAAAAAAAAAACATAAGAATTGAGTTTTGAAATATAGTTTTGTCAACTTTTAAAATATCCTTTAGCAAATAACAATTACATTAATAAAGTACAACGTCGTAACAATTCTATATAGGTCGCGTTCCGAAAGTAATACATGTAAAAAACTTTATTTGGTTATAGTCGTTACCTTTACAGTTTATTAAAGGTGTTAAAGTCACGGTGAATTTATATTATGGTCGTAACACGAAAGGGACGACTCGACCAGGGAAGGACCAAAATCTCTCAGAACACTAGCATAAAGTGGCACATTAAGCTGCTATATTTAGTAATGTGAGTGTACAGAATCGGAGACTGTTTTTACTGGGAATGGGGCAGCTCATCTTAGTGCTCAGGGGTGACAACGCATTCTGCATTTTAACTCTTAACCGAGGATATGTGTAGATGTCTATGGGTCACAGCAATCACTTACCATCAGATGGAGTATGACATCAGGTGCCCGTTTGTCAAACTTCTTTTATAAAAAATATGTCGAAAGGAGGTAGCATTGACCTTAATTCGTTTTTTTTAGGAGTCAGTGCTTGACTACAATCCCAATAAGGGTGATGAAGTCTTAAATGGCCGCACTGATTTACCATTAAATGAATAATAGGTAAATGTGGATGAAGCCCTCATCCACATTTACCTATTTACTCTTGGTTTGAAGACCCAGATTGTAATTGCAAATTATTATATTCTCTTACTGTAGGTATTCCAAAGGAGAAACAATCTTATTTTATTTCAACGCCGTGAAATTTCAGTATGATATTGTCATATTTCGAATATCTCAATATTTAAAACGTTATATAAAGAGATCTCGCTCCAGTTTTGCCTAGGTAAGATCTATTAATGTCAAATATTATGATCTAGTAATGGTAAGATGTATTAATGGCGTCATTTGGATTTGGGATAATTATCAACGCTATTTATTTCATCAATTTTTCGATTTCTCTCGGATAAAATATAAACTACATCACTCATCGCCTTGCTCTCTTTCAGTTCGCGAAGTTTCATCACAACCAGTTCACAGGTTCAGCCGTTCCGAAAATTATCCCAGACAGTTAGACACATTGACAGAAAAACAGATAAATAAACTATATTTTAGTTTTCTTCGTATTTAACACTAATTAACTCGCCATTTTCTCTCTTTCTCGACTCCTAGGAGTATTTTTTCTCGTACAACTTCTCTGTGGATTTGTTTAAAACAGGAGATTTTCCCAGAGCGATCCGACTTACCGACTTTCAAGAAAAGAGCTTACATCTTTTTAAAAGGCCGGCAACGCACCTGCAATTCCTCTGGTGTTGCGGTTGTTCATGGGTGGCGGCAGTAACCTACCATTATGTGAGCCTCTCTGCCTCGTTGATTCGTATGACTGCCTCGTAGGTCTAGTGGTTGTAGTAGTGCTGATCATGAGGTCCTGAGTTCGAATCCCGGGTCGTGCAAAAAATTTATTATTGAGTTTTTTCCGTCAAGAAATTCTCAGTAGTTGCCCGGAGTAAGGAAGTTGACGGTGTCTCATCCCCGTGCCTCGGAAAGCACGTAAAGCCGTTGATCCTGCGCCTGATCTCTCTCCGGTCGTGTCGGTTTACCGTCCCATCGGATTATGAGAGTGAGTGAATAGAGAGTGCACCTGTGCTTGCTCATACACTTGGGCGCTATAATCCTGTCCTGCGACGATGGCTAGCCTTCGTTGACGCGGGCCACCGTGGCCGGAATTCGGTCTGGAGGACATTATGTGAGCCGCATGCTCATTTGCCCCCACTTCTATAAAAAAAATAAAAAAGACTCATTACACTGGAAAAGAGGTATTCCATCTAAGTCGTCGGTGGTGACAACGGATCGTCATTTTTATTCTTAATCGAGAATAAATATAGATGTCTACGAGACTTACCATTTATTGATGGACTATGAGCTCATTTGACACTCTGCCATATGTCAGGTTTGGGCACTATGGATACTTAAGCACTCTTCATCTAATATTGGCATCAAGAAACAGCGTCTTAACACTACTAGACGTTATTTGCCAATCAGCCTAATAAACCGAGTCACCACTCTTTTCTTATACACATCATCACTAAGACAGGCCATCCATCTTTTCTAAGGCCTGCCTCTACTATCCACTTATTCTTCCAATGCCATATGCCAATATTCTTCTTGTGCAATACAAATAGTGGTTTAACATCGACTATAGAAATGGTCGAAGTTTAGTAGTACAAATTTTATGGGATTTAGAGGACTTTTTAAAAAATACCTATAACTTTTCAGAGTAATAATTTAACTTTTGATGAAAAGTAAAAACTAAAAGGTGTTGAGAAATAGTGTACGAAAAGTTTATTATAATTATTAATTTTTAGTTCTTTGAAGTCAGGTTTTACTTTTTTTTTTAAATGTTTAATTTATTGAACAACTAAAATGTCGTCTAAATAGTGACATTTCAATTATTTTTAAGGTTTAACAAGAATTGCTTACACTTACATCAAAAAGAATGCTTACACTTAAATCATATTAGTACAATTATTTAAAATATTAACGAAAGTACAACAATTACTTGAGGGTAATCTTCGCACGCATATAAATAGAATAAATGGGTTTTGGCGGGAACTTGGCCGTGAACGGATTGTCGCTCCTGTTTTGTCGCTTGAATAATGGTTTGAAGTGGATTTTGATTCGTAAAAGTGATGCGATTATGTGAATTAAGTGTCCACGCGTGTGAACTATTAGAGAAAACGACGAAACAAGTGCTTTGATGTCGATATAAACCTCAAGTTATTTTGATCGCTTAGGCGCCTTATGAACTTGAGTGGCTGTCGTCATCAACTGTCCGCTAGGTTGAGCTACCGTCAAAATCTCCCAAGGGCTTCGCAATGTGACGCATCAGTATATTGTGAAGTAAAAGAACATAAAATGAAGATTCACTGGACATTGGCAGAATTATTGTGACATTATCACAATACCAAGGGCCATATAGTTAAACAAAGAAGAAATAGAATAAATAAATTTAAAAAACGAAATACCTTCACTATGTAGTGGCGGTATAAGTATAACCATAACCACATATTGTCCGTGGATGTCATAAGAGGCGTCCTCCTAATAATAATTAAATAAGACTGGTTGCCAACCCGCCTGCCAAGCGTGGCAGCTATGGCAAATATCCTCCCTGTGAGGAAATCATGCGGGACGTCTATATACAGCTGTGGACTTTTGATAGATTGTAACGGTCACGATTAAATTTCGACCTCAGCCTTAGGGGTGAAACTTTGCTTAAAATTAATATGTGACCACTCGTGAAGTATAAGTTATTTAACTTAAAAGAATATTAAAATTAGTTAACAATTAACGATAATATCGCGTAATATACTTACAGAGCTATAACTAAATAGAACGTAGAGTCGAATCGAGAAATTGTTTATTTCAATGGCCTAAAAATATTACGTATGTTTGCCCATATAAACCATTTAATGCTTCACGTGCATATGTATTAAACAAAAATCTGTCAAAGCTCCAATTTGACTCAAACACTCGCTTTGGATCCAATTAAAAATATATGTAAGGGTAGCCGTTCAAATTCGTGAATCCATTAGATTGCACTGTCACGAACACAAATATAGCAATCCCAGATTACCTTTGTAGAAGCAATAATGTAGGCTATTGATATTCGATAGACGAATCATGTATAGTGTACGTATATTATATATAATTCGGTGTTTGAAGTTATGTGGTATAATTGTTATTACTATCTTTGTGAACATCATGTCATGCAAGAATTGCACAAGTTTTTCCAAGTTAAATATTGTTCCCAATGAATTATATTCAAAATTAACATTGGTTCTGTAAAAGGTTGAATGAATGAATGACATTTATTGTACACCACAAACAAATATATAGATAACAGAACAAAAACAGATTATAATATTATGTAAGTACAATTTGGCGGCCTTATCGCTACAGCGATTTCTTCCAGGCAACCAGAGGTGTAAGGATTAGAGCAGTGAAAACTAGGTAGGTGGTGCAATATAAATATACATAATATAATATTAATACACGCGATTTATAGACAATACATGCAATAAAATAACATACAAATAACTTATACATGATATGTTATTTTATTGCATGTATTGTCTAAAAATCGCGTGTATTAATATTATATTATGTGTATATATATATATATATATATATATATATATATATATATATATATATATATATATATATATATATATATATATAACAAAATTCCTCAACGACTGAGACAAGTAATGCTCTTTAAGTAGTCGCTTAAATATAACAATAGTTTGTGCTTCACGTATACGCAACGTTAGGGCATTCCAGAGTTTGATAGACTGGACAGTAAAAGATTTATTAAAAAGGAAGTATTGTGAGTTGGAACCCTTAAAATGAATTTTCTAGAAGAGCGTAGAGGTTCTCCTGGAAGCCCTACAAAATTAAACTTCTCCTTTAGATAGGGAGGTGTAGAACGGTGAAATAATACACAGTACAGAATAGAAAGAATATGCATATTCCGGCGAAGTCGGATAGGATAACCAATTGAGACGCGAGCGAAATTGGGAAATATGGTCAAATTTGCGCAATCCAAATATGAACCGAATACTAGTGTTTTGAAGTCTCTCAAGCTTATTTAGCTGGTCCTCGGTTATGTCTACATAGCTTGCGTCAGCATAGTCAAGAATCGGAACGAGAAGGGACTGTGTGTTCATAATTTTTGTAGGAATGGGAAGAAATGATCGAAGGCGACGCAGAGAACACAGAGGGATAAAGGTTTTCTTACTTACCTCATTTAGTTAGCGTATCCAATTTAAGGAGCTATCGAAATAAATACCGAGATTTTTGACATTTTCAAGGTAAGGGATTACAATTCCATCGAGTTCAATAGGTGGTATCAAGAACCAGTCAATTTTTGAGATAAAGCTCTGGCTACCAATAATAATGGCCTGTGATTTTTTGGGATTGACATTTAGGCCGTATGACTTACTCCCCTCATAAATAATATTTAAATCGTTATTCAATATAGGGATTGCATCCGCCAAATTCTCAAAAGTTGACTGGGTGTAAATCTGAACGTCATCCGCATACATATGGTAGAGAGAAGATATTTTATGAGTGATTGAATTAATGAAAATGGAAAAGAGTAAAGGTGACAACACGCCGCCCTGCGGCACACCTTCGGTAATATCACACCAAGATTAATGCGTTTCATCAACACGAATACACTGCCGACGGTCACAGAGATAACTTGAAACCAGTCAATTACTGATGGAGATATGTTAAGGGATAAGTTAACACAATAGACTCAACATTATATCGAAATCAACAGTATTAAACGCATTACTGAAATCCAGCAAGGTCATGACTGTGAGTTGTTTATTATCCGTACCCCACCGTATGTCATCAGTAACTTTAAAGGTTCAACGTTGTAGAGTCATGCCGCAGCTAAATTATGATTGTAGCACCAATGATACCACTAAGCCAGGTGAGGATCACGCTCTCACAAAATACCAACGTAAAATAGCAGGTCACAGCTGCTGTATTTTGTATGGCGAGTGTAGAGAACCGAAAATCCTTTTTACTGGGTTAAAGGACTAACATGGAATGACGAGGCATCAATGGCAACATTTAAGATCGTAATGGATAGATGTATATTTCTATGGGCTACAGTATCCAATTACTATAATATGGACTGAGAGCTCCTTTGTCACCGTTATTCTATAAAAAAATGTCAGTTCTCTCACCAAAAAATGGGATCAGTTTATAAAATAAATATATAATTGTAAAATAAAGGATTGCGGTACTCATAGCTTGATATACTATCAGCGGCTACAGTACTCGTATTGCCTATTCAATCGAGCTTCTCAACTCGCTTGACTTAACGGGACTGCATTCGTATTGGCTGGAGATAAAAATTGGAGTCTTAGTCCTGCTGCTGCATAACCTTGATTCACCGTGATAGTACAACGGCACGCGGCTGTGCATCACAGAGCTGAGGAGAAATATTATAAAGGGCACAGATTGTAACAGCTGAATTAGCTTCGATTCTCCGCATTCCGATCATTTCAAATATTCTATCATTTCAATTTGAAAGGCTGCAATTCCCGTTGAGGATAGCATCTTTAATAAATCCCAGAGTCAGAAAAAGTGGCGAGTATTCGTTTGTCCCCTTGCTTATTGCATGGTCAGGTGCATATTGCTTTTTCGAGAGTATCGAGCGCTCAAAAACTTACACGTACCGGAGAAAAATAAAAAAGAAATATACATTACAGTGTGCCTAGTGCGAGTTCCACAAAAATAATCGAATGACTTCACCATTTTAACGCTTGTCGCCTATCGATACCGACGACGTTAACTGAGTTAACGTCGTCGTCGGTATCGACAAGCAAAGACAAGCGAATGTGAGTTACAATCGAAGCTAACCTTTTGATTCGCGTTTGCTCAATGTGAATGGCGTTCGTTCCTTCCTTTATGTTGGTAGCACTTTCGAGTCGTGAGATAAACTGACCAAATTTAGGACAACATATTCACTTAGTGTTCTTAATATTAGTAGCTGTCTATCAAAGTTGTGGTTATTATAGCATCTTTGATGTTTATATTTAATAATACTTTGACAGTTTGTGTTTGTATAAATGAAGTTGCAATTGTTTCTTGAAAATAATAAATTATAAGTAAAAAACATGAAGACTAGTTCGTCTCAATTCAATTTGATGGTGACTTTCATGTAGCATTAAGTTGAATTTCATTTATTTAGTGCTTAGGAATCATATGTTGTGTATTTTTACCTAGGTTTCATTGACTGTAATTTATTGGTTCTAGGCACGGAGATCTCAGCAAACCATCATCTAATGCAAGAGGTAGGATGACTTGTATAAAAAATTGGGAGGAGGATATAGCTCAATTACTGAATAGGTAGCGGTGATATAAAAAATACTGAGAAGTCTTCTTTCAGAAGAGTTTTACTATAGAGTTATTTCTATAGTTAATTAAATTACATGCAGTAAATGGGAAGTATTTACTGCAACGTGGGCAACTTAATCAATCCATATCAATTTTACAGTCAGTTTGTATTTTAAAAATCTTTCAAAGTTAGAGTGTTTCGTTGATGAGTTATTGACAAAAAAGCAACCTAGCTTAGTTGTTAATGTAGTGGTATGTTAATGTATTATGTCATGTCATAAATCAGCTGGTTTTCAGCAAATGTTGGTTTATAGAAATAAAAATATTAATTTTTACTATTTTTTTGTTAACTATGCGCACGAAGTCGCGCGCAAATCTTAAAAGGTAGATAAACTGTAATGTTTTTAAATAATATCAGTGTCCGTCTAAATGATGTCAGATGACAGGTAAAGCCACGGGCCAAAGTTAGTAATAAATACACAAATAAATAAGGATTAAGAAAATAACAATTTTCATTCAAACTTAACACACAGTAGCTTAGGTTATACAATGAATTAATACTGGCATAGACATAATGGTAGTACTTAAAAACATTGTTTCCAAACTATCAAATAATCCAATTAATATGCTCCCGGACAAACTGAATGGCGGCGGCGCATACACAAAAACAGGCTTAAATAAATATTGCGGTGATCATTGGGGGTCAACCCGGCGAACCACAACTTCATGTATACGGTTTTTATTTATGTATTGCTATTTTAATAGTGGAAGGCACTTACTGGCTGGCTGTTTACTAGGTGTATACTTAGACTTTTTTGTCTGGGAATTCGTCTGCGTTCCATTCACTTATCTCTTACACTTCTGCCGCTATATAGTGCAGTGCGTGCTCTACTGTATTCCGGTCTGAAGCGGTTTAAGGGCCAGTGTAATTACAGACTTTTGAATAGAATATGATATAATCGTTTACATTCAATATTCATTACATGTACTCGTAATACTAATTGAAAGTCATTTTTACTTATACCACTGAATTGGAAAAAAACCTGTGTGCTGGGAAGAAGCAGCAAGAACCACAGCGGGACTTTGTTTTAAAGAACAATTTACAATATAATATCTTATACAAATGTTACGAAATCATTTAGAAATAGCATGGTAGCGATCACCTCATTCCCAGGGGTGATTATCAATCATGTGCTCTTTAGTAGTATAATAACCCTCACTAAGCTATTTTTGCTTATTAAATATTTTACACCCTTAAATATACAGATAGGGTCTGCATATATTCTGGGTCTTTGTTGTAAAAGCGTATACCTTGCCACATGTAGGACTCTTTTTACCGACTCTTTGGAGTCGAGTAACTGATTTTGACGTGGGTTTAAAGAAGAACACGTACGACATTGCAATGATAATAAAAAACACGACTTGTAAAAGCTGAAATAAAGTTTAAAGTGGGTCAAAGACTTAAGGCTCTTGTCGTATTGCTTAATGATAAATAACTATCCATTCCTCTTCCGCTTAAGCATAGTATAAAGAGACCAAAAATATGACCACTTGACATTTCTATTTTAACGAATGAACTACACGAAAAATTTTAAATAGATTGGCCACTTTTGCAATTTTTGAAAATTAAATTAGAAAAAGACAGCCAAATATATTTCATCAATTAATGTAGAATTGTAGGTTTTCTTTACACGTTTGTATGTAATTACTCTAAGGGTTATCATAGCCCGGTATAAAACCCATTAATTAGGACAACTTATTTTCTGTGTTATAAAGTTAAGTTATTAAATTAAAAAGGTCAGCAAAAGTATGAGGTATATTCTTCGAGAACGACATCATGAATGCAAAGTACCGCTCAGGAGCGTGCTTGGCGACACACGGTTGGCAAATATACGGTTATTTAGCCATATATCGAAAGCCATTATATTTTTCGTGACTTTTCTCTTGATAGTCTCATACACCTCTGAAACGTAACTGGAATTTATTAACGCCATTAAGTAGTGGCTACATGGCAAACGAATTATAGTAGACTCTCAATCTTTGAAGTTGCCGATGCAAGAAACTCTATGTTTTGAATTATTGTTCACCTCTTCCTTAGTTTCTTTCCATATTTTCTTAGTGCATATCTACGTTACTTAGTTTTATTTTAAATATAATACTGAATGGATAAGGCTAAATATACTGTTACGCGCTCCAATCGACGATATACTAGCGCCATCTAGTGTCGGGAACGAGAGCGAGTAGAGCGTGTAAAGAATGACATCACAGATCTCTCAACCGACAGCGCCACCCGAAGAACTAAGTTTCTAGAAAATCTATACTCGAGCTCTCAGTACCTTGCGCGTGTTTACTTGAACATTCCGGATATTTTGCTAATTTAAATAAATAGGTGGCGCAAGATGCGATCGAGAGAGAGTTGAACTCGGCGACAAAGCGAAGCTTCGGAGCGGAATTAAGTGAATTAGTGTGTTTAATTATTAGTGTTTTTAACTTTAATTTGTATAAAGTAAATTAAAGTGTTAATTTAGGTAATTCTATCTGCAATTTTTATTGTCACGAACCTCAAGCTCGTAGCAATTGGTGTCAGAAGTGGGATAAAATAATGCCGATTTTACCTAAGGAGGAAACGGAGGGTGTCCGTACCCGAAGTCAACGCCAGCAGGAGACGGACCAGAGGAGATTTGGTGGTGCAACGCCGCAGATGTCTGAGGGCCAGCCGCCGGCCACGGAAGCCGGTCCGTCAGCAGCTTCTACGTCTGTGGCAACTGACTTAGGTGCTCTGATGGTGATGCTGCAGGAGCAGGCTTGCCGACAGGAGGAGCAGGCTCGCCGACAGGAGGAGCAGGCTCGCCGACAGGAGGAACAGGTCCGTCGGTTGGAAGAACAGCTGCGGGGCGGACAGGACGAACAGAGCCGCCGACAAGAGGAACAGGCCCGTCAGCAGGCGGAACAGGCTCGTCGGTCGGAAGAGCAGATGCTCCTCATGAAGGACCTTCACGCTACCTTTGGGAAAGAGATAAGGCAGGTGAAGGATAGGGTTGCTCAACACGACAACCGCCTGTCGGAAGCTGAAACCCGAATCGAAGAACATGAAACCCGAATCAACCATGTGAACAATCGGGTTGACAACGTGATGGCTGACGTGAAGAAAACGCTAAACGACCTCAAACTTGGGGATGGAACTACAGCTCCCGTAGTAGCTGCAGCACCTTCGCTACGTGGATTCAAAGTGCCGCCGTTCGACGGGACCTCTTCCTGGTCGGCCTACAAAATCCAGTTCGAGGCCGTCATGGAGGCGAACGGCTGGAATAAAAGCCAAGCCATGACTGCACTCACCCTAGGCCTGCGCGACCAAGCCTTAACTGTGTTGGAAGCTCTCGGTAAGAAAGTGACCTATGAGCAGCTTCTTGAGGCCTTGGAGGCGAGATATGGTGACGCTCACCTGGAACACGTCTTTCGCGCGCAGCTTAAAGATCGCGTGCAACGCAGCAACGAAAACCTGCAGCAGTGGGCCCTTGAGGTGGAGAAGATGGTTCGTAAAGCATACCAGTCTGTACCTGCGCTCATTGGAGGGAACCTAGTGCAAACATTCATCGACGGCATCCGCGACCTGGAAGTCAGAGCTGCTGTGAGACTCGGGCACCACGAGACGCTTAAGGATGCCTTGGCCCATGCACTGGAGGTAGAAGCCGTGCGGCAGGATCATCGTTCCCATCGCGTCAGGGAGTTTACAGCAGTTACGGTTCGCGACCACAATAAAAAATACAGCCCGAGGTGCTATGGCTGTGGGGAAAGGGGTCATCTTCGGTCCAGCTGCCCTAAGCATACCCTAGGAAGGGAAGGCGAACGGTCTCAGGAAGGAAGTGCGGCTAACAGCACCGCCCAGCAGCAGCAGGAATACGACTTTACTATCAGACACTGCAGCGGGAAATCTCACGGCAACGCGGATACATTGTCAAGAAGACCTTGTCCGGAAGATTGCAACCATTATAGTAGGCAAGAGAGTAAGGAAGTGGTATCCGTGAGGATGCTCAGGACAGACCACCTCAGCAACGGGTGGAAGGACAGCCTACGACGTGCACAGCAGGAAGATCCAGACATCAAGCCGATTCTGGGATGGATGAAGGCCCGTGCTACCAAGCCTAAGTGGAGGGACGTCTCAGCGATGAGTTCAACCACGAAAAGCTATTGGGCCCAATGGGACAGCTTGCTGCTTCAGGATGGAGTCCTGTGCCGTAAATGGGACAATGGTCGAAGAGACAGCTGCCGTTTGCAATTGGTTGTCCCTAAAGCTAAAGTGCCGAATGTTCTACAGCTGTGCCATAATGGTCGTTCAAGAGTCCATCTGGGAGTTAAACGAACTCTGCTGAAGGTCCGAGAACAGTTTTACTGGGTCCATTATCGTGACGATGTCGAGGATTGGTGTCGTACATGTACAAGTTGTGCGGCTGTGCGGGGACCTCAGACACGTAGTAGAGGAGCACCGAAATTATACAATATTGGTGCACCACGGGATAGGACAGCCCTTGACATTGCGGAGCCGTTACAGAAAGGCGTAAGAGGGACTCCTAAGATCGTCCATGTGGATCGCTTGGCGCGTTATCATGGGACCGATAATGCTCGGGACGAGCATGTCTTAGGAGGGGGCAGTGTTACGCGCTCCAATCGACGATATACTAGCGCCATCTAGTGTCAGGAACGAGAGCGAGTAGAGCGTGTAAAGAATGACATCACAGATCTCTCAACCGACAGCGCCACCCGAAGAACTAAGTTTCTAGAAAATCTATACTCGAGCTCTCGGTACCTTGCGCGTGTTTACTTGAACATTCCGGATATTTTGCTAATTTAAATAAATAGGTGGCGCAAGATGCCATCGAGAGAGAGTTGAACTCGGCGACAAAGCGAAGCTTCGGAGCGGAATTAAGTGAATTAGTGTGTTTAATTATTAGTGTTTTTAACTTTAATTTGTATAAAGTAAATTAAAGTGTTAATTTAGGTAATTCTATCGGCAATTTTTATTGTCACGAACCTCAAGCTCGTAACAATACTAATTAAAATAGCTTACAAATATTCTCTCTACAAAAAACTTCCTCCCTGATAATCGTCTTATTATTTTAAAGAACGCTATTCGAAAATGCTTTCAATAAAACATTCCACTCAACGAAGAATACAAACTAATTTATGTTTGCCCTTCAAATAGCTCAATCTAACAAAAAGCTAACAATCAAAGGAGGATCATGTTCACTCAACCCCGACGCAGGCAATATATATCCAAAAAATATACTGTAACTTATGAATAAGAGTTTATTGATATATATATATATATATATATATATATATATATATATATATATATATATATATATATATATATATATATATAAATATATAGGAAACAGAGTAAATGGGGCCCTGCACTCTAGCAGAAGAAGCACGAGAGTAAAATAAATGCAGTAGAAATGCGGTCGTTAAGGAGTATGTTAGGGCTGAATCTGAATGACAGGGTGAAAAATTGTGTGATAAGAGAAGAGTGTGGTTTGCAAGATGATGTTGTGACCAGGATTAAGAAAGGAATGCTTCGGTGGTTTGGTCATGTGGAAAGAACGGATGAGGAAAGAGTGACAAAGAAAATTTATGTTGCAGAAGTGAATGGCAGTATCGGAAAGGGACGTCCTAGGCGAAAATTTATCGACCGAATTGGTGATTTATTGAAAACGGGACAAATTAGGAGTACCTTTAACCGACGAGCATGCATGCGTAGGTGTATGGATGTGAAGGAGGCGAGAGAGGTGTGTCAGGATCGTGCCAAATGGAAGTCTGTAGTCTCTGCCTACCCCTCTGGGTGACAGGCGTTAGTGTTTATGTATATATATATATATATATATATATATATATATATATATATATGGATGCAACTATAACTGAACCCAGACGAGCTACCTCGGTACTAGGAATCGAGGGTCTTCTACTAACAAATCAGACGTCAAATAACAATTTTTTCAGTCGAAGAAGACTATTTACATGATGGAAAATTGACTTGAATCAGGGTATCTCGAAGTGTAATTTTTTTCATGATTATAGCGATGGGATAAAACTATGGTGTATAGTGATTCCCAACGAATGGGTCTTAGAATAATAAATATGGTCAATACAAAGGTAACTTATGTAATGTCCATATTATATCAATATCGGTAGTTGTTGGGAGCACTACGCTAAAAGTTCTTACGAATATTTCTAACTAGGATAAATTGTCCATCTAGGTAAGTCCAACTTCGAACAAGTCTATAAATCAAATCAATCGACGGATCCAACTCGATTCGTTCGAGAAGTTACAAAATATCTTCTCGTCACGTATACCACAAAACTTGAACAGATGTTGTACATAACCCAACGGACCAGTAATCTGATGTAGTGATGGGCCGGTCATATAGCTCGAAGAACCGACAATAGGGAAGAAAGGTTCTGGAGTGGCCGCCCCGTAATGATAAGCGCAATGCAAAGCGCCCCTCTCACTAGATGGTGTAATGGCCTGTTAAGATATGAAAGAAGTCGATGGATGGAAGCTCAAAAAAGCAAGCTGAGCAATTATTCAGCAATTTACTTGTGATAGGCTGTAATGATAATGATGATGATGATGATGATGATGTATGGAATCGAGTCTAGAACCACAAGAAAAAGCGTTTGATATTTTGGCGTTTTTTATATAGGATAGGGTGACAAACAAGCACAAAGTCCACCTGATCGTAAGTGGTTGCTGCGGCCTCGATTACAAATCAAAATGCAGATGCGTTGTCACCCGGACTGCCTTGTTTCCCGTAAAAAGGGTCTCCGATTCTCTACACTCACCATACGAAACATAGCAGCATTAAGCTACTATTTTACGCTGGTAGAGCGTGGTCCTTCCCCGGTTGAGCCGACCCGTTCGTGCTACAACTATACTACTAATATAATTGCAGCATGGCTCTACCACGTATAAAATGTTATTCTGAGAATAGAACACTTCGCCCGGATCGTTGATACGGCGATGCGTTCGGTGCAGCTCACTCGTATCTGTGTGCTGTCTGCTACAAGTTACAGTTTACTTACAAATGCGCGTATGTGTGCATGCCGCTTCGTTGTGGACTTGTTGATTAAAGCTATGAAATATAAAGATATTAATGCGTTACAGCGATTAACATAGTTAGGAGCTTAATTGAAATAAGTACAATATCAATTTTAAAATCAATGTTCATACGAACGTACATATAAGTTTTTTTTTCTTCATTTCGTTAAACTAAGAGAATGTTCAGTTGAATCAAGCTTTTGTCCACGCTCGATCTGTTTATCTAATATGGTTAAATACGAGTATATTATATTACTAAACGTCATTCTCATTACAAAACATAGTTTATTGATAGTCTCGGTTTTATGGTTAAATAATATTTTATGTACCTATTACATTATAGAATAAGGCATGCAAACGAGCTCACAGTTCACCTGACGGTAAACAGATATTGTGGCCCATAAACATCTACATCTATCCTTAATTAATAATCAAAATGCAGATGTGTTGTCACCTCTAAGGATTGAGATGGAATGCCTCACAGCCACCACACAAAACGCAGCAGCATTAACCTGCTATTTTACGCTGGTATTCTGAGAGCGAGTTCCATCCCCGTTCGAGCCCACCGTGGCTCTGCCACGTATAAATATTAATAATCTGAAGCATTAAATCTGAAGCAATGTACCAATACACTTAATTTTATAAAAATTAAATGGAGAAGTTTTGAAATTATTAACGACGTTAGTTGCTGTTGATTCACCATGAAAGTTCATTTATGGAAAAGAACCCAATTCGAATATTTTTTTGCAAACGCGACATGTATATAGTATACATTTCGTAATTTTATTAGAAAATACGACTTCTTGACAAGAATTTCCAGTACATTACGTTAAGAATTTTTTTTCTAAAATAATGTCTACGTTGCCAGCTTCTATGAGTGCAACATCTGCCGTTTACATCTCCTATACATATAAGTAGAATAGAAGAGAAATGTTTTTATTCAACATAGATTATAAACAATTTTTTGAAGGTCATTTTTTCTTTCATCACTAGTTCGTAAAAAGTTCTCTGTCCTGAGAAGAACCAGCAGGAAACCCAGCGTTTCCATCCATCTGAAATACACGGTTGTTAAAAATATTTTTTATAGCACGGCATGGTTTTTAATACTACAATGTCTTAGTACTACAATCATTAATGTACAGTATAAATATCGGTAACTTTATTATTTTTAAATTTCTTATTAAAGCATAATGCTTACAATTTTCGAAACACTTATAAACAGTATCAAAACATGAAGCAGGCCTAAATCATCAAATTGCTGCAAAATCTGCCCTGAAAGCTGTGTGAATTAAGGGGAGGAGGGTGGGCGGCTGCAAGCCATAGGCGCTGGATTTACAAGGGGAAATGCAAGTAAAATAGAAACAAGGAAATAGCTCGTGTTCCATGTTGCTTTGGTATTACTCTTTTATTTTGACGTTGTAAGCGGAAACAGACTTAATTTAATTCAAAGCAAAAGCGAAGACGTTAACATAATATGATACGTTATTGTTGTTCGTCGCTGGAATATCAATCAACATTAAGCAACTATTCAACGCAGCTTTAAATTTCCTTATTTTCAGAGATTTCTTTTATTTTCTGTTTAACGTGGCTTAAAATTTTTTTATTCCTATTATTTCCTTTGCGTTGTTTTATATATTGGATGCCTATAACACTTTCCTTGGTATTTCAACAATTTTTATAAATATATTTATTTTATAATGCTAAACCAAATGAAATTGTTTTTTTTTTTTTAGAATAAATATGACATGTGAAAGGAAAGTAGTTATACATCTTCAGATGCGGTGTCTCTCTCTCTCTCCCAGGGTGTCAGAATGTCTACTCTCACGATACGAAACGCAGCATTACTTCCGCTATTTCATCCATGTCCAGCCGTTGGGGTTTTACGGGTTAATAAAGAAGAAAGGGATTTATGTATTACTTCGCCTCATGTTAACAACCGTGTAGTGTTAGTGTAAGAGTATCCACTGTCCCATTTCGTCCCGTGGCTGTCGTAGGAGGCGACATAGGGAAACAAACATGGAGCTGGACAGCAGCGTCTTACTAATAACTAATAAAATAAACTGAGGTTGCCAACCAAGAGTGGCAACTATGACAAATATCCCACTTATGAGACCATGTATGAGGGGGAGGCCTATGTCCAGCAGTGGACTGTAACTGTAACAGTAAAATAAAAAAGCGACCTTCAAACGTGAAGTTATTTTATTCTATTTAGTTTTTTAAACGACTTTCACTCTTTATTAAAAGTTATTTTTTATTCTTTTGAGGGCACTAAGGAGTATCACAATCTAAATCTCTCTGTCTGAATAGTTACATTAAAAACTTCATCCCCCACTTTGCCACCCTGAGGGGTGGAATTTTTCTTAATTTATATAGGGTAGGCTGTCAAGAATGAACCTTATTAATAAAACTATCATCAAAATCAATTAATACTTCATAAAGATATCGCGTAAAACATACATACAAAAAAGTATTTTCATTTTAAGAAGTCGGCAAAAAATCCTCTTTAAAAATAATAAAGCTCAATGTAAATGTTTTAAGCAGAGACTACGCAGTAGGGCGTCCAAACTTCAATAGTTATTTGGCTTATGCCATCACATCGTAAGGGATTAAATCCACTGGAGCGTCCACGTCCGAACACACCTATTTCACAAATTAACCTGCACGTCTATTCGTAGAATGAAAACAGTGGAAACATGATTGTAATACCGTGTCAAGTAAGAGTTTGTTTTAAGTATTTATTTTTTTATCAAACACAATATCAAAAAAGAAAATTAACATATTTAGTTAAGTAAACTTTTTATAACTTAATGGTACACGGCATACATTCCGCAACTCCACGAATGATCGCGTATTTTCCGTACTTTTTTATAGAATATGTCTGACAAATAAGTATACCTAATGATAAGTGGATGCTGAGGAATATAGACATTTATATTCCTCCCCTATTAAAATCTATAATGCAGATGCGTTGTCACCCCTGAGGACTAAGATGGAATGTCTCGTTTTCAGTAAAAAAGGCCTCCGATTCTCTACACTCACCATACGAAACATAGCAGCGTTGAGCTGCTATTTTACGCTGGTATTGTTAAAATAGATGGTATTGGTGCTACGATCAAAATAAAACCAGAGCTTGGCTCTATAACGCAAAAACTCCACCGAGTATAAGCAGAAATTAACGTTATTCGAGCCGTCCTAGTCTCACGAGAAATCATAAACACTTTTAGATATCGCCATTATCTCTGGGAACAAACCCAGTACTTCGAGGTTAGTAGCCCTGTTTTGTCTTGCTGATTTTGTCACATCAAGAACAGCAGAAAGTATTTCATGCAGTAAAATAAAATTAAAGAAAAACATAAAAATTATTAAATACGAGTATGTTAGGAAAGTGCAAAAGGTAATTAAAACTAAAATTAATATATATATATATATATATATATATATATATATATATATATATATATATATATATATATATATACGTAAGATAAAACATGAATTAATTAATAAACTTAAATTACATTCATTTGAAGAGGAAAATATGAAAAACTGTTATGAGACTGAAATAGAGTATTTCACAATTCGCGTTTGAATGGAACTAAAAGTGTGAAATTCGTAACTCCGAATGCCAAACATGTTAATAATAATGGAATTTTAAATGGGGAAGAGCTGAGTCCTGTTGATACCACCATTTTTCTTGGAATCACACATGACACAAAACTTGAATGGGGCCCCCTTGTATCAAAACTAGCTAGCAGACTCAGTTCTGCAGCATATGTTGTAAAAAAGATAAGAACTCTTACCAGTGTTGAAATAGCTAGAATAGTTTATTTTAGCCATAGCATAATGTCGTATAGTTTTTGCTATGGGGAACCGCGACTGACACTAAAATTATATTTGTTTTAAAGAAAAGGGCTATTAGAATAATATATGACTTAAAACCTAGAGAGTCGCTCAAACAAAGATTTAAAGAAATTAATATATAAACTCTGGCCTCTCAATACATTTATGAAAATGTAATGTTACGTACACAAATATAAAAGTAGTTTTTGCAAAAATAAGTGATATTCATTCTGTAAATACTGGGAACAGACACAGCTAGTAGTACCAGTTACTCGACTCCACAGAGTATATAGCTTATTCTTGGGTCCCCCCAATGTATTCGGTTTTACAACAAAATCCCATAAAATATAAAAAATTTGACATACACAAAGGTCAAAAACCTTATTGAACTAAGTTTGTATAAAAAGAGATATTGTATTATTAAGGAATTTATGGATAATATTAACAACCCCTGGGAAGGGTGATCGCTTGTAACACACATGATTGTAAGCTCTTGTTTAAAAAAAATATAGTCCCGCTGGGTTTTTTGCTGGTTCTTCCCAGGACAGAGATCTTTTTGCGAACCAGTAGTAATGAAAAAAGTGACTTTCAATATGTATTATTTATGATCCATATTGAATAAAAAAATCTGTTTCCGTTTCTTTAAAATCCTATGTGCTTTACAAATTCACAAAAAAAAATTGAAGGTCATTTATTGGTATAAAAACGATCCTATCTCTCAAGTTATATATTATGGTGGGTAGGTGTCAAATAAGTGACAGCTGGTTTGATTATCTCGTAAATATTTATTTAATATAATATAACTTACGCAGTGTTAATTTCAGTTATTAAAATATTACTTTACAATATCTTTTGGAAAACAAGTTTTTCATAAAATTATATATGTTCCTATAACCAACTTTCAAGCACTAACACGATTCACCAATACTTGAATAATACGAGTGTGATCACTTCAAGTAATTATTTGCTTTTGCTTTTCTGAAACTATAATAATGGCGAATGTATCTAACGTGGAAAATATACAAAGAGAACTTGAAGAGAGTTGGATCTTGAAGATGGCAGAGTTTGAGCAAAAACTGAAAGCTGCATCGACTCCAACCACAGATTACCCCTAATAGATACCGCATCATCGAATATTTGTTCTGTTTCGATTTCACAAAAATTTAGCGACATGCATGAGTTGCGGGGGATGTGTCAAATGCGCTGTGATTGGATATTTCACGGTTGAACTGAACAGTGGGCATGCACTAATAGGTCAGCATGCCTAAAAAGTATGACATTGACAGGTACTGTCTGTACTACTAAGAAATTTAGGACTTCATAGGCGTGATTTTACTGACAGCTGTCGCAGAGATCAAGCTATCTTTTATGAACTATAGTCCTTCGGTTCTCTCTTCGGATGGCGTACCTACGGTCGCATCGCATATAATGAATAGAGTGTAAGTCTTCACAATCCATTGTCAATCTGCAGAATGAGGCAGCCTCGAGGTAAACTAGTTCCTGCACCGATTCAAAGTAATGACACCAAGAGGTCTCGGCGACCTTCAATAAAGAAGTAACATTTGTAACAATAAAGAAGTAAGGTATGTGTTCCGCTTTCTTTTTAGATGTGTTTTGACTGTTTGTGCCATCTCATTGATTTCATGTCATTTGTTCATTTGTTTTCATTTGTTGAAACTGTTTTATTTTTGTGGTTATTGAATCGCATTTTTAATTTTGTATAATTTTCTTCGTACAATGAATGTTAAAATACACTGCGTAACACAAATAACCAAGTTGTTGTATAAGTTCGTTTGCTAAATATCACTTTTTTCGTTCTTATTCTGATTTGTTTCAAGCGTAGACAGAGGAACCTATAGACTAATGATTAGCATGGCCTCGAGTGAGAAAGGACGATAACGTGGTTTTAGGTTATAAAATAATCTTTATGGCTGTTAAACATATTTAGATAAAAAATTTAACTGTCCTAAGAACTGAACTGAACAAAATTCACCAATCTTAAGCTCACAGAACACTTTTTTCTCACTCAAACCGACTTGTAAACTCCTTAGATCGCTACGAACTGTCAAAGTTGTTTAGCAAAGTGTAGTTTGCTGAACACAAAAACCGGCACGGAGAAAGGGACAACCAATCACACCGCTCTGTCTCATTTCTATGCAAGACGTATGCATAAATCTATCTTTTTCATTTGCGAATGCGAAAGAAGGCATCAATTTGTCAATGAATTGAAATAAGTGTATTGTGTATGATTCAAGTAATTAGGTACTTAACAAAAACAAACTTGTGTCTTGTTTACATACGTAAGTTGTCAATGTTTGTCTAATTCCTGCAAAATCTATGGTCAAAGTAAGCCATTGAGAATTGTGTTTAAATAGTGGAGGTTAGAGAACAGGAGAAATAAATGAGGCGCTGCGATCACTAAGTTGCCTCAATAAAAGCGGGCTGTTGTGCGCTAGTTTGAAATAATTATAATATTATTCAAAGAAGAAAAGAAAATAACGAAACGATTATTATTTGTTACCACTTTTCATATATTTTATGTACTACATATTATTCAGAAAGTTATATGTTTTATTCTCTTCAGTCAACATAACGATACAATTTATTGTTATTAGAAATATTCCTTTGACAAGCAAATATTCGCATTGATTTATACAGTTTGAAAACTCCATTAAATGTTTTCAACGTAGATATAAAATGAAAACAAAATATTAAATGACTTTCTGGACTGTATTAAAGCAGTGTCGAATACACATGCGTTCAAACTTTCACGTAATATTGTATGTATTTTGATTTTACATCACTTTGTAGCGAGAGCAAACAATTACAAACTGTTTCAGCTTTGAGTCAATCTACAGCGAGCTTTTAGTTACGATATCCATTATCTTTGAGTGTTTATATCTTTATTTGCTTATTTTAAATGATATTTTCTGTAATATTACCTTTTTTACAATTTTTTTTCATCATTTTTATCATCATCTTAATCATTGCAGCCTATCAAAATTCTTCTGCTGATTATAGGCCTCCCCCATAGTATGCCTCTATTGCCATAATTACTAAGTTTAGCAGGCAGATTGGCAACCATATTTTTTCATTTTGAGTTATCAACAGAAGAATTCTGCTGCCTATCTTCCCTTTTATTTTTCTGTCGTCTCTCACGACACGCACGGGATGATATAAGGTAGTGGAAACACAAATTCTTCGTTTTTATATTATGAACATAATGTACACTTTGAGGTAATGATTGCTTATATTTACGTGGCATTAGACATTGTATAAATCAAATTTTATGGGTTTTGTCTTATTTAGTTTAACTCGTAACTTAATTTCACTTATTTAATAACTGACATGTCAGTGAGATAGAAAACCTACGTGTTACTGACAATAAAAACTGACCATGGTTTAATTGTCAGTAACACGTAGGTTTTATATCTCACTGACATGTCTATCTCTAGTCTCTATTTACATGCATACCTGTTGAAGATTGCATCTCAATTATTATAACTAGGAAACAAGATCAAATGTTCCGTTATTGATTAGAAGCGTCTTCGCTTTTTATTGCTTGTTATAAACATGAAACACGGCGATATAATGCTGCTTTTTTGTATGGAATGGGGGTGACAAATGAGCACAAAGTCTACCAGATTGTAGGTGGATGTTATGTCCCATAGACATCTACATTTATCTTCGATTATGAATCAAAACGCAGATGCGTTGTGCCTTGAAAGCCTTGTTTTCAATAAAAAGGGTCTCTCTAAAAAGGGTCTTTTCTCCCAAATACACGCGTGTAGTCTCTTTTATACATACTCAGAATACTCGGTGATCATCTGCAGCGTCTGTTTCTAGATCAGGCTTAACCCTTAGCGTTGGATCTATCTTCCCCGTCATGGATAACCATGACTGATGTATTCCTTCAAAAGAAGAATATACAAATAATTCTATATTCTTCTTTTGTGTACATTTATTTAAAATGGCTTATGTTGGCTGGTGGACTTAAAACCGCTATTATTAACGCTATATAGTAACCAGTAAAGTAACAATCTACAATATTCTCGCTGAAGAGAGCCTGTGTATTCTCGCTAGAATACACAGGCTTTCTCTAATATCCCGTATGATACAGTGTTTCCTATTACTTCGGTCTTCCGTTCGTGCGTTTTTATTTTACGTACCACTTCGAGAGTCAAGCAATAGTAAAGGAAAATTTTGCATCATAACTCGTCTTTTTACGCGAGAAAACGCATGCGCACACCCCGGGGCTAGGACAGGACTAGGACGGGACTCGAAATTAAATCCCATTGTATTCCACGTTCATCTATGCAGGCCTATGATAACGCTTTCATTCACATCCGCAGTCGCACCCCTGCCGACCGCACCTTGACGCCCGCTACTCGGGTAAAAACCATTCCTCCCTTTTTCCTTTTCAAGCAAAGCGTTGAAATTTTCTCGGCATAAATACCATAGAAATCTATAATTTCGTAACTTGGGAACTTCTTCTGAAGGAACTTTTACAACATACATAGAATTCTGAGTTTCAATTTCAGGTAGCTGTCGATCCATTAGTTTAGGTCCACCCTCTCATCTATTTCTACCATCAAATAGCAGTGTCTGTACTGCTGTGTTGTCGTCAAAAAGGTACAGAGAGCTGGTATAATTTAGGCATTAACTACAGCGCACAATTAAATACAGGCATTCCATCTCGTCCTCAGAGCCGACAATGCATCTGTAGCCTTCTCTATTTAAAGTTGGCTACATGATGTGTCTATTGACTATATGTCCTATGAAATAATCAATAGGACGTAAGGACTTTAGCTATATTTAGTATAATAAAAGATATTTTAATATTTTTTGTAATTACATGTAAAACTGAAAACCAGCCCCGGCTTCGTCTGGGTAGCATCTATTAAAGTGGCGTTAGTTAGATTTAGGTATCAAAAATATACCTTAAGTATCAAAAACCATTTGTTTAAATTATCAATTTTTAGATTTGTCAAAAAAATCACTTTAAATTGAAATATTTCAGGTGAGCGTCGCCGTATCTCGCCTTATGATTAGCAACCTTATTTTCAACTCCCTTATCTCTTTCCCGAAGGTAGGGTGAAGTTTCTTCATGAGAAGCATCTGCTCTTCCTTATCACATTTGAGCTGCTCTTCTAAGCGACGGGCCTGTTCCTCCTGCTGCTCTTTCAACTGACGGGCATGCTCCTCCTGCCCGCGCTGCAGCTGTTCTTCCTACCGACGGTCCTGTTCCCCCTGGCGGCGGGCCTGTTCCTCCTGTCTGCGGACCTGTTTCACCTGCTGCTCTTTCAACTGACGGGCCTGTTCCTCTCATCCACGCTGCAGCTGCTCTTTCAACCAACGGGCCTGCTCCTGCAACATCACCATCAAAGTACCTAAGTCAGGTGCTGCAGATGAAGTAGCCGGACGGGCCAGCCTCCGTGGCCGGCGGCTGGCCCTCTGACGTCTGCGGCATTGCACCCCCAAATCATCTCTGGTCCGTCTCCTGCTGGCGTTGACTTCGGGTACGGACACCCTCCGTTTCCTCTTTAGGTAAAATCGGCATGATTTGATCCCACTTCTGACACCAATTGTTACGAGCTTAGGGTTCGTGACAATAAAAACCGCCGATTGAATTACCAAAATTAACACTTTTATTACCGAACACAAATTAAAACTTAAAAGACACTAATAATGAATCACACTGATTCACTTTTAATCAGCGGAAATCAAATTTTTTGTTCGTAAAACCACACTTTCCCAATTTGCGGTAGTAACACTATCACAAGCTTCTTGCAACAATGACAGCATTTTGTTTGCAGTAAACGGTGGGCTGGTATTTTTACGAGCCGCATAACCTAAACTAAAGGTTTGCGTGTTAATATAGCAACAGATAAAATGTTAAAATAGGTTAAAATAAATTATAAAACAGATTTGTTTAAATTCTTGCCTTTAATTTGCGCCCAAATCAATTCTATGACATTGTATTGACAATGGTAGGGTGGAAGGCACATTACATTGTGTCCGGCTTCCTTAGCCATTTCGTCCAATACGTATTTTGGTCTAGCTGGCTTATTTAAAGCAACCAAATGCAGCACAGTTAAACTTTTAACATGGACATATCAGTGCCAGCAACAATATTATTGTCATTCAGCCATTTCATAATATCGGCTTTTTTGCTGCTAGAAGTTGGAGGCTTAATTATTTGTACTGAATGATACGGTGCATTATTCATAATGATCGTCAATGGCTCATTTAAGTTGGTCAATAAGGTACAAAACCATTCCTTAAATTAAAAAAAATCATCTCTTCGTTGTATTCCACATTTTTCTTAGATTTAAACGCCAAGAGGCAGTTCGGAACAAATCTCTTCATGGAACCCGCATGACAAATAATTAAGCGTTCACCTTTGCCACTAGGTACTTTTGTGGAGGAGTGAGGAGTGTCGTCTATCCATATCTTGCCAACTGTATGATTAGCGTTTAGCCACGTCTCGTCTAGCCCTTAAATGCATGATAAAATATTTTTACCCAAAAAAATTATTTTGTCTCATAAAGGCGTAACATTTACTGAAAAAAAAAATAAAATTAAATATATATATTAATGGGAACATTTATTTTTTATAAAAATATTTTTGTATCGTTTTCGATACAGTATGAATTAGCTTTACAAAATAATCAAGATTTTACAAAGTTGAAGAATTGTGAAAATGGGTGAAACAATCTTTGGATTTCTTACTACATAAGTGAACATTGCACTTAGAACATTTAATTATACTTAATAAATTACATGATGGCATCATACATCGACCACGTGTTTCTGTTCTCATGATGTTATGATCCATTTGGTCGAGTCTAACTTCAAGGGGTGGCAAAACTTGGCAAGGTATCCCTTTTCGCATTTTAAGTAGGGGTTGAGCTTCCCTAATTGCACTGGTGCTTGGGCGCCCTCTGTTGTTAGCGGGACTATATTTGCAAAGAATTTCTGCCAACTCTGATCGAAAGTCTGCAAGAGTCATGATTTTTTTGTGGTTACCTTTTTTTCTTCAACTTTTTTATATAACACCCACGAATTTATTACAATCAAATCAAGCAGGTGACAGAGGATTCTCATGCACCACTTTCAGCTCTTCATTCGAATCCTATTTCTTCCTAAAAAGGAATCCATGAGGTCTACACCACCCATGTGCATGTTATATTCCCTGATTAGCTTTGGGAACGTGATAAGAATCCTCTTTTTTCTTTTTTATCGAATCGTTCGATATTACCTAAGTGACATGCTCCAACGTACGCCGACGCTAACACAACTTGCTTGTTGTCCTCACACAGCCTCACACTCAGCAAATTCATAACTGTTAGTCCCACAACTCCCAGGTTTTGATTGTTTGAGGATCCTTCATTAGCTTCTTTTCCATAGTAGATTATGAACCTATAAGCAAAACCGCCCAAATTGCATAAAACGAACAATTTAAAACCCCATTTGTGGGGTTTGTTGGGGGAGATATTGTTTGAGAAAATGTCCAACTTAGGTGGCGCACATCTGTTCATTTATGGATAATCGCTGCTCGATGGTCACAATAGAGAACTTTTCATTTAAATGGGTGATTATAGGACGTAACTTATGAAGCCTGTCATGCTGCGCGTGGTCTACTGGCAGATTATCATCATTATTATTGAAGTGCAGCAACTTTCGCATTTTCTCAAATTTATTTACTTGCATTGCCTCTTTGATGGGACTGAAGCCAAATTTATTAGACAAATACGACCTTGTGCTCGGATAATGGTAAACAGACTAATAATTAAATAAATATTAAAATACCAAAATATTTGCGAAGTTCACCCACTGTGAATATTTCAGGTCTGTCAGGTTGTTTCTGAACAGCATAGCGTGTTGATTCAGTAACAATGTTTTCCATAAACGGATTCGTGAAAAAGTAGGTAAAAACTGATACGGACTTTACAGTTCCATTACAGATGAAAGTAACTCTTCAGACCCACCAAATTTGATGTTATTCTCATCAAATAGAAAAGACTGCTTTCTCCACAGTAAATTCCTCAAATTCATGAGAGATTCAGTCGGTTGTGCTCCACTCGCTCCAACGACTGCGCGCCTTGCACAAGCTGCTCATCCTGAATCAATGGTTGGTCCAGAAAATCTTCTGAATTGTCCTGTCTCGTAAGAACGTCTTCATCGTCCTCTAATTCAGCTGCTAAGGCTCCTGGATATGGGTAATAAGGAATATCTTCTCCATCTGACTCTAAATCATCTTCCGAAATGTCACCATTCTCCAACCTGCTAAGCATATCCTCTATTTGTTGCTCTGAAAAGCAAAAATATCCATTCAGCTACATCTTAACAACGTAAACGTATAGTTTAGTGTATCTAAAAGCAAGCAAAATCATTAGCAAAACCGTTATGCACAAACAATTGAATTGGGTTTAGGCGGGAATCAAATGCATGCTGTATCGTTTTCGATACAAACATAAAATGCGATATTTGCTCACGTAAACACATAAAAGTCGTGCAATTTCAAATGTTTTCAAGTAAATGAAGGTCTTACCATCCATTTTGTTGGTAAAAATTCGACTTATTTTCGTTTTCACCGCTAGATGAAAAACTCAGTTTTATGATTATGCGCACCTCTTTGATGTCCTTAGCACAGACAAGAAAACCATCCTTCAGAAATGACATTGACACATGACATTTTTTTCTTTTGTGGACAATAAGGCAAAGAAACGTGTAAACATTCAGCCAATGCTGTACTTCAAATAAAAAACCGGTAAAAAGGATTAGAATGCGATGTATCAAAATCGATACAAGATGCATTAAAGGGCTAGAAATATAATATTATTCCAAACGGCAACGGATTTTGCTGATCTTAGGAACTTAAACAGTTAGCAGATCCAGAATTCTACAAAAGTCGGCGGGTAGATATACTTCTGGGAGCAGAAGTATACTCAAACATCATCTTAGACGGAATTTGCAGAGAAAACGATAACTCGCCAATCGCCCAACAAACGCGATTTGGTTGGATATTAAGTAGATCGCTAATCAAGTTACTTTACAGTGCAATGTTTTGCTGAATAATATACAAAACATCCAACAGTTTTGGGAGATCGAGGATATTACTCAAGAGTCTACTCTCACGTCAGAAGATCAAGCATGCATCGATTTGTATAAATCAACAACCATAAGACGCGAGGATGAAAGTCACTTGGGATCTTGGGAACTTCCCCTTAAGTCTAACATTGAACAAGACTTGGGTACATCGAAACAAAAAGCAATTGCGCAATTCAAACAATTGGAACGACGATTCACAAAACAAAATAATACCGCAAAACATTATAAATTATTTATTCAAGAATACTTGGCATTGGGTCATATGAAACCGGCTACCGGTAACAAGAAACCGGACTTTTATATGCCGCACCATTATGTCGAGCGCCCGGAGTCAACAACTACAAAAATCAGGGTTGTATTCAATGCCTCGGCAAAAACTTCGACAGGGTTGAGCCTTAATGATCTTATGCACAAGGGCCCAAATCTACAACAAGATCTCCAAAAATTAATTTTGGAGTGGCGTCAATATCAGTTTGCATACACAGCTGATATAGAAAAAATGTTTTGCCAAATTTGGCTGAAAGAAGAACACCAACAATACCAAAAAATAATATGGCGAGATGATCCAAAAGAACCATTGCAGGAATACCAACTCACTACAGTCACATATGGCACCAAGGCCGCGCCATATTTGGCAATGATGACACTGAAGCAGTTGGCAGATGATGAAGAAAAATACTACACCAAGACGCAAGCAGCTTCAGTTTTACGGAATAGCCTGTATATGGATGATGTAATCAATGGCTGTCATTGCGCTGACCTTGAAAAAAGGTTGAAGGACGACCTCATCAATCTATTAAAAGCAGGCGGCTTTAATCTCAGGAAGTGGTCATCCAATATTCCAGAATTATGTGAAAATATCAGTCAAGAAGGGAGTTTTGAGTTTAGAGCTGCTGAATCTACAAAGACCTTAGGGTTGAGATGATACCCTCAAGAAGATTCCTTCACTTTCCAACCCAAAATTCAAGCTCGTCAGACAAGCGACACCAAGAGAAGCTTATTATCTGACATATCAACCTTTTGGGACCCTCTGGGCTGGATTTCACCATTGACTACCAAGTTGAAGCTACATTTCCAATCTACGTGGCTATCTAACATCGACTGGAATGATACACTTCCCGATAACATCAATTTGGAGTGGCAGAAAATCAGGGACGATATTCATAACATCGAAAAAATTCAAGTAAAAAGATGGCTCAATACAAACTAAACCGATGTTATTGAGTTGCATGGATTTTGCGACTCGTCAACAAAAGCGTACGCTTGCGTAATATACTGCAAAATAACTCGTGGAGACCAAAGTACAGTGGTTTTGGTCGCGGCAAAAACAAGGTTAGTGAAGGTCAGCAAAACTGTAAGTGTACCTAGACTTGAATTATACGGCGCAGTTTTGTTAGCAAAATTAATGTCCAAGGTAAAACAGAGTTTAGAAAATTACGAAATCAAGCAATACGGCTGGGTTGACTCCATGGCAGTGCTCGGGTGGCTGCAGGATGATCCAAGCAGGTCGAAAACCTTCATAGCGAACAGAGTCAAGCAAGTTACCGACGTCATTCCAGCACAAGACTGGCGATACGTAAAGTCCCAGGACAACCCAGCGGACTGCACAAGCAGAGGCCTAACTGCTACACAACTAGTGAGTCATTCTCTGTGGTGGCAGGGACCAAGCTGACTGCCTACTTATCAAGATAAACAAGAAGAAACAAGTTATGATACCAATGAAGAACAAAAGAAGGCAAAAGAAAGAAGAAGTCAAATTATCAAGAAATACAGTAAGTTCAATAAACTAATCCGCGTCGTAGCCTGGGTATACCGTTTCATAAACACTACAAGAACAAAAATTAAGATGCCATCATACTTAACATTAGTAGAAGTCAGAGCAGCAAAGCAAAGAATAATCAAGCATGTTCAGCAAGAAGAGTTTTCGCAAGAGATAGAAGATCTCAAGACAAAACAGAGCGTGAATACCAAGAGCAAGATAGTAAACTTACACCCTTATTTAGATGAAAAACGCGTTCTAAGAGTTGGTGGTAGACTGAGAAACGCGCAGATAAGCGTGGAAATGAAGCACCCAATCATCATTCCACACGCTAACCATCTTACGGAGTTGATCACAGATGAAGCCCACAGTCTTACATTTCACGGGGGACCAAGATTAACAGCACCATTTATTCGTCAGCAGTATTGGATAGTAGGGGGCAACAGGGCTACTAAGAAGCACTTACGATAGTGTGTGAGATGCCAACGGTTTGGAACAAGCAAGCAACATCAACTCATGGGTGACCTACCTAGTGCCAGAAGTAACCCATCTCGCCCGTTTTCTCACACAGGATTGGATTATACCGGCTTCATCATGATCAAAGGCAGTAAAGGACGAGGCACCAAGTGTACCAAGGAATATGTAGCGGTGTTCGTGTGCATGACAACCAAGGCCGTGCACTTAGAACAAGTATCGGACCTAACGATGTCATCATTCTTAGCGGCTTTGAAGAGAATGGCTGCCAGACGGGGAACGCCAAGTCACATTTATAGTGACAATGGCACCAACTTCATCGGAGCAAGCAGAGTCCTAACACAAGAATACCAAGAAATTATATCGACCATCAACCAAGATAATCCAGAGTTAATGCAAGAGATCACAGAAATGCACATACAATGGCATTTTAACGCTCCTTCCTGGCCCTCAGCAGGCGGGTTATGGGAAGCGGCCGTTAAAAGTCTAAAACATCACCTGAAACGCGTCATTAGTGAACAGAGACTGACTTACGAAGAGTTCACCACCATACTGTACCAACTAGAAGGCTGCTTAAATACAAGACCATTGTGCGCCATGAATGAAGACCCAGACAACCTGGACTATTTGACGCAAGCACACTTCCTAGCAAGTGGACCTGTGTTGACGATATTTGATACAGAGCAAGATCTACGAACAAGATGGTACCTTTGTCAAAAAATATATAACGACATATATAAATGATGGCGTTCAGAGTACTTGACCCAACTAAATGTACGCAGTAAGTGGCAAAGGGAACAAAAAAATATCAAGATCAACAACGTCGTGCTCGTCCACGAAGACAACTTACCTCCAGGACGGTGGGCTATGGGGCGCGTCGTCGAACTTCATCCTGGTTCTGATGAGCAAGTGAGAGTGGTCACACTGAAAACCAAGAATGGCTACCTCAAAAGGCCTGTCGTGAAATTATCGCTACTACCTGTAAATCAAGAGTCAGATGGCAGCGATAATAACACAAACAAACCATCATCAATCAAGAACGATCAACAAACAAGAGCGCCTCAATCTGTTAAGAAACCTCAAGTTCATTTATCGTCGCTTGCGTTGGTTGTTTTCATGAGCGTACTTACCACATCATCATGTTCTTTTCTTAACACACCTCTGAAGTCGAAACAAGGAATATATTTTGACAAAGTCTCTGACATGCAAGTAATTAGAGACGAATGGACCATGGTCGTCTATTATGACATGAGCCCCTACTAGCAAGGAATGAAGACCCTTGAACAATATTCCAATTACTTGCAAGAAACATGCGATAAATTACAAGAAGCCCAATGTAACATTATACTGTAGCAACTGCGTCATAGTTACTCCGAGTTCCAGCATTATAATACTATTTTGATGACACAACATTCCAGCACGCGCTCGCGCCGCCGCCGAGGACCGATCAACGGAGTCGGCAGTATCGCGAACTCATTATTTGGAATTTTAGACGAGAATTTTGCTCAAAAATACCAAAAAGACATAACGCTCATCCGTGATAATCAGCAGCATCTGGCAAACTTGTGGCGAAATCAAACCTCTATAGTCGAGGCGGAGTATAACTTACTTAAAAGGAGTGAAGAAGCTATGAACAGGCAGCACAAGTTAATAAACAAACGGATGCTAAATATAGAAAGGGCCGTGAACATATTAAACTCAGAGGTTGTCAACATGTCTCAAGTGAATCAATTAACTTTGGCAGCCGTAGCTGCAAGAAATATGATACAGGAACTACGAAGCGTGCAAGAATCATTGCTAGACACGATCACAGATATTTATCACGGGAGATTTAATTTCCGTCTATTATCTCCAGAACAGCTTAGAAATGAACTCGGTGTCATAGCAAGCCAAATATCGAAGGAGCTGGCCTTACCAATCGAAAACATACAAGCAAGCCTTCAAAGTATTTATAGAATATGTGAAGATTACCTGCTGTTCGAGATAAAGGTGCCGCTCATCAGTAGAGATTCCTTCGAAATATTTCATCTTATTCCAGTACCAACCAAGATTAATAACAGCAAGATGGTTACCACGATACCAATATCGGAATACGTGGCCATTAACCTAGCAAAGGATGCGTACATTGTGATGGATATAGATGAAATTTCATCATGCAGTCAGCAAGCTAACTCGTATTTATGTCACTAAAAGAAACCAGTTTACCATCACTCACAAGACGAGAAATTCTGTGACTTTGATAGTATTAAACAGCATTGTAAAACTGTTGTGGACTCCTGCAATTACAAATGGACTGAATTAAACAATATAAACAAGTACTTATACTTTTGTTGTGAGAGGTGTTTGTTACGAGTGATGTGCGCGGATCAGGTGACCGCGCCACAGTCAGCATTTCACACGGGTGCATTATCAAGTCCGACCTATTTACGGTGCACGCTCGTAACCTTGACCGCAGCATTATCAAGACGAACCCAGACATCAAGGTTGAAGACTTCAGTCCGATAAACAATATCATCAACGCATCGATCCCGATGTCGTCTATAGTAGATGAAACCATAAATGACCGCCAAAAACAATTTTCGGATTTAGAAAAACAGCTAAAAGATTTGAAAGAGCAGGCGGTGTTGACAAGTGATGTATCATACCTTGATGTGCATCATTATGCTCCCATCTACATTATGATCGGAGCAGCAATTATCGTGGGTGCAGGCCTGGCGTGGCGGCGAATGCGACAAACACGGTTAGCAAGAGCCAACTCTCCGGCAGTGCCCCCGGCGGAGGACCGCACCGCGGTTCACCTCTCCTCCGTCCGAAACAGCATTTGTGAAGAAGAAACGACCAATCGTAGTGATCCTGTTACCAATAAACTAGACAGTGTTCGAATTGTAAACAGGTCTACGTCGCCCATAGCAACTCATACATCCTTTTTCAAGCAATCATGATCAGCATCCCGCCCTCATCTGATGGCCCGGAGCATGTACGGTGCAACACCGTGCATTATCCCGCGTCAGCATTTTAGTAATTTGACACTATGCGCGACTGACCTCATTCATTAATATTTTATTTTTTAGTGTGTTCGGGTTTGCCTACCGATACGGTCGCGTGACTCAATCTTATATTTTTACCAAGTTTCGTGTATTGTGAAACCGCAATAAATCATTGTTTTTCTCAGATCGTTTTTAAATCATTCACCATCAGATCAAGTAAAAGGTGTGTGGTATACCAAGACCATACATCTTTATGCACGACTCACGACGACACGACGTGCGTCGTGCATAAAGATGTATGGTCTTGGTATATTACAGCACGACGGAAAATCACTCTATAACCGTCTCAGAAAAGAGAGGAACCTAATTAAATTAAATAATCGTGGTTTCTCAATTATTGTAATCAACGTGTTAATTATCGTGGTGTTGCAGTCATTTTAACTTTAAGTGATATAGACAGCACGAGACTTAGCGGTATCTTAAAAATGAGCGGTGTTTGACTAATTCAGCATGAAACCCTCTAACCTACCACCAACTCTTTAAGAGCTCAGAAGTAGGTATATCACAGGTACAGACTGTAACTGTGCTATGGCGGGATTATCTCTATTATATTCTGAAATGAGAGGAGGTCTGCGCTCAGCTGTGGAACTTATATAGGCTATGACTTTATTTCCTATTTTTTCTCCATCTCTATAACTTTTTTATGAAGTTGGTTGCCGTTGTCCGTGTGCTGCAGTGGTACTCACCATCAGGATGACAGTTGGCTTAGTTTTCACTATTATGTCATAAAAATGCAGGTGGACTTTGGACTAAAACATATGTAATTATGTGGCATTCAATAATATCTCTTGTCTACCCATCTCTGATAAATACCGCTTACCCGCATGTAGTTTCTGTTTCGTATATAAGTATCTCACGAGAGAGGCGTTCGCCTTAAATTTTATAGTCCGCGAAGCAGGTTTCTATCTTTGTTACCACTGTAATTGTAACTTGCAATTTCGGGTACTAATTTATTATATTCTTTACGGTGAAGAAAAACATTGTAAGGAAAAGAGCATTAAAGTCCGTCTTCACTCATTGAGGCAGTGTGGTGGATTCATTCCTAGACATAAAACCTCATAGCAGTGGAAATAATAGCGGTAGCGGTAAGGAGCGTCTATTAATTACACAATTATTGCAAATCTTCCTCAATCTCATTTTACGGATATTCTTTCAAAGAAAACCTCAGAGATTAGAGGTAGTTCATACTTTATTAAAAATTGCTAATACGGGATAATTGTGCGCCGTAAGAGAATCCATTAAACCATATAATCCAATAGATGTCGTAAGAGACGACAGAGTGATGCTGAAATAGGAACGACCAGTAGTATTTTCATGAAAACAATGAAAAAAACTAGTTCCAATCCCGCCCACAAAGCGCAGCAACCATGGAGTTACACTTTGTTATGCACTGGGAGTTTCTTGCCGCGCTGATGAGAATTGGGAATTACTGCGTGTCAGTCAATCGTGATATGTGTATCAGTATTATCGCTTCACTTATTAATTTAATGGAATATATTGAAGCAAAGCCTGTGCCTGTTTGTATATCAACTGGCCCACATCGTCCCGTGCATGTAGTGGCATGAACTGTTGGACCCTCCTGGTATTTAACTTGCTGCGTTTGTTAATTCTCGCAAATTTGTCACCAAAAATCCATCTTAGTCTTCTAGAGCACTGGGTTGCTAAACAACAAAGAAGATATTTAAGGCTACACTAAAGTAAACAAAGCATCCATTAAGATAAAAACCAAAACAAATCTAATTAAAATGAAAATCTAACTGTTATCTTCTTAAAAATTTAAGTAAAAACAAAACTCTTTACTTTCATTTATTAATTAGCATTTTTGTTTGTTTTGAAATCAAGCCCGCTTCGGATGTAAGAATGATTTAAACGTAGAAAAGCTCCACTTTTGCAAAGTATTTTTTATATTGCGGGTTCAATTTAAACGGTGTTGAAACCCTATCTATGCACTGTTCGTAGACTAGTTTTTCCATAGTTCACCTCTTGATAATGGTGGGACTCAGATGAAAACGACTTTTCTTAATAAACTCGATGGATGATTTCGTTTAAACAAATAACTTCCACGATTTCCATTAGGGTCGATAAGGTACAAGACGTCCAGGCATATGTTTTTTTTTATTATCTCTACACTAAGCCACTATGATGTTTCTGCAATCTTCAATCCGCACATCAAAGGCAAATCCTTACTACGATGGGAGATGCCAACGTTCAGTGCACTTTAGCGGGATGATAAAGTAATGGAAGAAAAAGAAAACCTGTTCTCTTTTTTTGTCAATATGCCTGGTTACCATTTTCAAACAACAGTTAATGTTATACAAGTGCTCTGCGTTCCATTTCGAGTAACGAGATGATATTGCAGCGTTGCACGATTGACGTCATCCACTAATCACGAATTAGTTAGTTGGTCAAAAAGAGTGTTAATCACTTGGTCAGTCGCGTTAATACGCTGTGATTATTATTTACTCTGGGTCGCAAGTCCGGTACGTCGGCGGCCCGTGTTGCTGTATGGGTCGCATAATGAAGCACTGCTGTAACGTTTTCGAGCTGAGATTTTGAACACGCGTTTTTGTAATTTCTTTCAATTTGGTCGCTCGTTTTGGCAGCGGATAATATGTCAAAATATCGTATTATAGTACACGATCTCGATACGCCTTCGCAGGAAAACTCACATTATTTCTACTTTGTACGGCGTACTACTGCGAAAGACTGTCAATACTTCCACTCCTTATTACTTAAGAGACCATTTTTAATATATTTCCTTACCCGTAATTGCTTCTTTATACTCCTGTGTACTCTTAATATTTTTTTAGAAATTCTTTTCAGTCACAGCTGAGAGTTTGTGAAACTCTTTACTTTGCCACATCCACCGTGTTAAATCTCTTTATAATTTCAGGTATTGTTAGAAAGTATGACTTAAAACGCTAAAAATTATTTTTCTTTACTTTCAATAATATCATATGTATATATTTATATGTTTTACATGTTTTTTCGTACATATTGAACACTTCCAACCTTTGCTTGCATCAGTTCTCCCCTTTGTATGATTTATTGTCCCCGAAACCCCCCGGACACCAAATTTTATGAAAATCGTTGGAGCCGTTTCAGAGATTTCGATTATATATATATAAAAGTAAGTAAAGTTACAGCCTATATACGTCCCACTGCTGGGCACAGGCCTCCCGTCATTTCTGAGAGGGTCTTAGGGCAAGGAAGTGACCGCCGCGCTGCCCCAATGCGTGTTGGCGAACTTCACATGTCTTCGAAATATTTTTTTTCTTATTCTTCAGACATGCAGGTTTCCTCACGATGTTTTTCTTCACGCCGAGAACCGTCGGGAACGTGCCGGCGGGGATCGAACCCAGACTACTCGCGTTCTGTTATATTTACAGCGAGCGTTAACCATCTGAGCTACCACGGCTCATATATAAAGATGTAGTGCATAGAACAACTAAAGAAGCCTTAGAAGTTTATTATAATCGGTTCACAAATGACCAAGATATTGCGTAGCTTACATACAAAAAACAGCTGTAATAGCTCAGATAGTTAGCGCTCGCTGTAAATTTTACAGTAGCGAGCAACCCATGTTCGATCCCCGCCGGTACCGATGAAATTGTTAACTGCAATTTGAAGTGCTGATTTATCACGTGCTTGACGGTAAATGAAAACATTGTGAGGAATCCTGCATGTCCGAAAAATAAGAAAAAAATATTTTGATCACATGTGGAGTTCGTCAACATGCAGTAGGGTAACGCGGCGGACATTTCTTTGCCCAAAAACCATTGCAGAAGTGAGAGGAGGCCTATTTGCTCAGCAGTGGGACGTAAAGAGGCTATAACTTTTACATTTTAAACATATAAAAAAAGAAAATACGGTCAAATTGAGAACTACTTCCATTTTTGAGTTGGCTAAATAAAAGAGTAATCATTAAACTCGGCAAGAAGATAAGCGAACACAATAACACTTGTATTTTTTTTATAGAATAGGCTGACAAACGAGCACACAGTCCACCTGATGGTAAGTGGTTGCTGCGGCCCATAGACATCTACATCTATCTTCCATTACAAATCAAAATGCAGATACGTTGTCACCCGTGAGGACTGAGATTGAATGCCTCATTTCCAGTAAAAAGGGTCTCCGGTTCTCTACACTCACCATACGAAATACAGCAGCATTAAGCTACGATTTCACGCTGGTATTCTGTGAGAGCGTGGTCCTTCCCCGGTCGAGCCGACCCATTCGTGCTACAACTATACTACTAATATAACTGCAGCATGGCTCTACCACGTAAAATTTAAATTCTAGAAAATTCTCAACGCTATGAGATATCCCTTTGTCGAGAAAATATTCGCATTGCTTTATACAGTTTGAAAATTCCATTAAATGTTTCTAAAGTGCATATAAAACAAAAATATTAAATAACTTTCTGGACTGTATTGAAACAGAGGAGTGTCGAATGCACGGAATGCATGGTATGTATTTTGATTTTGACATCACTTCGTAGCGAGGGCGAACAGTTACGAAATGTTTAAGCTTTAGCTCAGGGCAAACTGAGTCAATTTACAGCGAGTTTTTAATTACGATGTCCACCTTTGTATGGTTTGTATTTTAATTTGTTTACCTTAAATGCTTTTTTCAGTAGTATAACGAGAGCTAAATTACAGTCACATGCACACCTTTTTTTTGATATCTTCATCATCGTCATCATTATCATTACAGCCTATCAAAAGTCCTATGCTGATCATAGGCCTCCCCCATTGCTTGCTTCATTTGTTATAGTTGCCATATTTGGCAGGCAGCTTGGCAGCCACATTTTTTTTGTTTTGAGTTATTAAGAGAAGGATGCTGCTGCCTATCTCCTGTTTCATTCCCCTCCGTTGTCTCTAACGACACGCACGGGATGCTGTAGGGCAGTAGAATAATAATAATGTCCTCCAGACTGAATTGCGGCCACGGTGGCCTGCCTCAACGGAGGCTTGCCATCGGTGCAGGACAGGATTATAGTGCCCAAGTGTGTGCAATGCAATGTGCAAGCATAGGTGCACTCTCTTTTCCCTCACTCTCGTAATTCGATGGGACGGTCAACCAACACGACCAGAGATATCAGGCGCAGGACCAACGGCTTTACTTGCTTTCTGAGGCACGGAGTGAGACACCTCCAACTTCCTGACTCCGGGCAGCTACTGAGAATTTCTTGACGGAAAAATCAATAATTGATTTTTTGGTCCGACCCGCGAATCAAACCCAGGACCTCATGATCAGCAGTCGCAATACTACAACCACTAGACCAACGAGGCAGTCAGGGCAGTAGAAACACAAATACCGGCCCGTTCTTATATTATGAAAGTAATAAACAAGTTCATGTAAATATTTCTTAGATTATTTACGCGAACATTAGACAATTAATAAAATTTTGTGGTAACTATCAGAGGCAGAACCCAGCCATGGTTTGGTCACTTCTGCGAAATTGCATTACGTCATGACCAGGAGTGCTTTCATGCCTGGGCTCACGCATGGACGTTTCGGGATGCAATGAAATCATTGTGATTTTTTTACGATATAATTAATGATAATTGGCCGTGTAAGATTACCAAATACACTGTGTATATCGTAAGATGCGACATAGGTGAAATAAAATAGGAGAAGGGCATCAGTATCTTTCCGATATATACTCAGAATAATACAAAAACTGGGGTTGCAGAAATCTGTGGAGCATATATTCGTTTTTCAGCGAACTTTTATGACTTTAATGAAAATTAATGATAAAATTGGTATGAATTACTTCGCTCATATCCGATATTCTATTAAATAAATTCCAATACATCAAATCAACTTAAGAGTTATAAATCCAATTATTTGTGTCACCGTGATCAATGCTATTGCACCTTCATCTGTACTAGAATAAGAATCAAAATGCAGTGACGTTGAACACATCTGAGAACTAAGACGAAATGCTTCGGTACCAGTTAAAAGCGTCTCAGTTTCTTATTACTCATGATGCATACTCATACGAAACACGGCAGCATAATGCTGCTTTTCCACTGGTATTAAACTGGCTCTCTACCAAGTTATCTCTTCAAACTTTTTATATTCTAATGTATTGATAAATATTTACTGTATGTTAATAATATTTTGAGTGATACACAACGTCAGATTTTGCGATATTAGTTTCTTGAAACTTAAGCCCTCTAATAACTTCGCATTACAACGCTAATGTGCTGCCAGTGCTGCTCTCCGTTTCACACCATTGTGTAAAGGAGACAACCTGCGAATTTTTGCCCTACACACATGCGTAGTCTCTTTTCACATACTCAGAATGAAAACTCGGAGATAATCTGCACCGTTCGTTTACGGAGCAGGCTCACCCCTTAGCATTGGATCTATCTTCTCAGTTATGGTTCTAGCGTGCTATTTGGTCTATGTTCACAGGTTACAATAGAGTAATAGAGCTTAAGCATTTAACTGAAACACGTGTATCCTCGAAATATTTTTAATTTCTTCACAAATACTTATTAATATATAAAAACAGAAAGAACTTAAAACAAACATTGGGTCCCTGAGCAACGACATCTAAATACAGCATGAAGCAGTGTTAAATTAATAAAGAAAAATTATGCATCATAATTCGTCTTTTTTACGTGAGGAAACTCCTATGCACAACCCTGGGCTAGAACAGGTTATGTCGGAGTCATACGTAAATCCCATTGTGTTCCACGTTCACCTATGCAGGGCTATGAGAAAGCTTTCGTACACATCCACAGCCTCACCACTGCCAACCGCACCTTCGCACCTAGCGCGCTGACGGCTGCTACTCGGGGAACAACCACTCCTCCCTTATTCCTTTTTAGGCAAAGCTCTGAAATTATTTTGGCGTTAATATCACAGACATTTTTTTAATTTTTAAACTATGGAACTTCTTTTGAAGAAACTTTTACAACTGAAATAAAATTCTGAGTTTCAGTCTAAGGTAGCTGTCGATCCATTAGTGTAGGTCCACCCTCTCATCTATTATTACCGTCAAATAGCAGTGTTTGCACTGCTTTGTTGTGATCAAAAGGGTGTAGAGAGCCAGTATAATTAACTACAGCACACAATTAAAAACAGGTATTCCATCTCACCCTCAGAGGCTTTTCTGTTTAAATTTGGTTACATTTGTCCATTGATGACAATAGCTAGTGCGTGTGTGTTAAAAATAGGAAGGATGATTTACGTGCGAGGATCATGACCGTCCCCCTGAAATTGATGTATGTCGAGATAAAAGTTATCTGTCAAATCATTCATATTATTATCCCGCGCGCATAGTTCTATATATTTTTAACATTATTCCTTTACTTTGTTTAGCAGTGGTAGCGCTCCCCTTAAGTGAATTAGTTGCCATTGGGTAGATTTGAAGCCTCGGGAATGAATAAATTTTAAATAAAATTCAATGTTGATTTATTACGTACTTGAAAACATGCAATGCAGAAACATCATTTAAAAAAGGTCAGCGTATAAAGGCATACATTTGCATGTCTACGAAAATAAAACTATTTTGATCTTTTTCTTTACTTACCTGCCTGCGTGTCCATCTTACCTAATTATGCCAAAAAACAGTTAATGCAGTCATCGCTGTTTCAGTATAAAAATTAAGAAACCTAGTACCATTACAGGCCGGGTCCCCAGAGAGGAAAACACGTCTTTAGCATTCTTTAAGTTCAGTTTTTTACTGGTATAAGCAGCATACCATCATGTAGACTGTTATAAAAGAATTGAAGTTAACTATCATTTAAAGGTTAGGTGTGTGTTGACCAAAAGTAAAACAACAATTCGTACACATATTGAATTATTTTAATTGAGACTTATCAGCAAATTACAATAATACATCGAAAAATACATTCACCATTAATATATATTTTAAAAAGTAACAAGTACAACACAATTAACACAGTTTACCTTGACGGACGTTTTACAATATTATATTTGAATAAAATATTTCCTCGTATCAATACAAACATCAATGTTATACTTAAGGCTAATTATTGTAAGACTTCCTTACTCTTAGAGTAATTACGTACATATTACATATGTATGCATAGAGAAAACCTACAGTTCTACATAACTAGAGTCAATGTACTTGTCTCGCTTTTGCGAGCTGACGACATAAACTAATGTTACGGAGTGGCAATTAATAGATCCAGACGTGACTTTACGAAAATTCTGTAAATTAAATTTGTAAAAATAAATCGGCTATTATTCTCGTGAAGAATAATAATAATGTGTCTTCCCTATCTCGAACAGCAACTGCCACCTTCCTGAAATTATACGTGCACTATCACCGTCACCAATATACCCACTACTCTCAATACCAATAAAACCAAAACAAACCACTGTCGATAACACAAGTGTTTTCCTCTAAACGAGGCATCATCCAGAGAAATAGACTATCGCAGAGTCCACTTGCATCTAATAGTGAAGTGTACGCAATTGAAGGAGGGAAAGAGGTACTCCTAACTAGGTGAAACTCATTTTATTTCTCACGCATACCTAATTTATTTTAAGGCCTGTAATACTCACACGGTGATTTATTCTGAAACTTCGTGATACGATTCACAATTTTTTTCGTAAAGTAGGTTTTGAACGTTACACCCGATCACAACAACTCATTACATTTGTTACACGTCGATGTACCTAAAAATTCAAGAGAACGACTACGAATAGATCAACTATTCGTAGTCGTTTTCTTCATGTTTTTTAAGCTTTTAGATGGAATTAACTGTTACAAGAAATTCGGTCAAACATCAAAAAAATACTCATGTCTGTTGATTGAGCGAATGTCGTGGAATGGTACATATGTAATTAACCATAATCACCAATATCATTACAGCCATCCCCCAAAGAATCCCCCAAAGTATGGTCCTGAGCCACCCGCATCCATGGACTTCCTGCATGTCTTACCGGGTCGTCACTCCATACAGTGAGAGGACGCCCTGCTCTTCGCCTGTCGGTACGAGGCTGCCACTCGAAAACCTTTCTTCCCCATCTATTGTCGGTATTGCTTCGAGTTATATGGTTGGCTCATTTTCACTTTAGCTTACTAAAACTTTGGGCAATGTCAGCTAAGTAGTCATAATCATCATCATCATTACAGCCCTTCACAAGTCCACTGCTGAACATAGACCTCCCCCAAGTAATGACACAAAGCACGGTCCTGAGCCACCTGCATCCATCGACTTCCTGCATGTCTTACCAGGTCTTCACTCCATCTAGTGGGGGGTCGCCCTACACCTATCGGTACGAGGCCGCCACTCGAAAAACTTTCTTCCCAATCGGTCATCGGTTCTTCGAGCTATATGGCTGGCCCATTGCCACTTCAGCCTACTAATCCGTTGGTCTATGTCGGTCACTCTGGTTTTACTGCCGATATCCTCATTTCTGAGTCTATCACGCACAGAAACTCCGAGCATAGCCCTATCCATAGCTCGCTGAGCGACCTTGAGCGTCCTCATACGGCCAGCAATTAAGGACCACGTCTCAGATCCGTAAGTCATCACTGGCAACACGCACTGGTTATTCACTTATAATCAGTGGGTGTTGCGTGCGTGTATACTAAGAAGTACTTATATATTATTATAGTATTTGGTAAAACAAAGTTAGCCGGCAAAGTTAGGTACAATGTAAAATGATATAAACAACGTTCCGACACTCCGCCATAATAAATATTACAATTACTGTTACATACATTTTAATGTCTTCAATCCCACTAATATTATTTTAATTTTAGATCAGTAAGATTGAAAATGAAAGTATTTTATACATAAGAAAAAGAATACGATTGAGAAAAATTAGCATACTTTTACATATTTATCTTTTATTATCGTTACCTAATTTAAACAATTAAAACATTCATTAAGACAAACATCTTAAATTTTTAATCGCATTATAGACACGCCTTTCAAATAAAGCTTGATTACAATTCCGCTCTTAATTTATTAAATATATGTGTGACAGAATAACAAACAACATATTTTGTTATGATATATTTCGTAAAATGGTAACATAGATACATAATATACGTTTATTACCTAATAATGATAAAATATATAAATATAATATAAATATAACTAAAGTTAGCCGGACTAACTATGACATTAGGACGTCCATCATCTCAGTCCCCCCGTGAGCATGGATGCTGTAAAGCACCCGAAACGTCGGGAGTTAAAAATAAGTTATAATAGTTAATTAAACCCGATAAAATCCGTCAATATAGTTTAACTCAATGTATAGTGTTCGCGTAAATTCAAATTAGAAATTCAAAAATCATTGCAAAACATACTTAGCATGCTAAATAATATATCTAATACCTCCCAATTCCACGATTGTAGATACAAATTCTACTCTGATGTCGCACTTATTTTGAACATCTATGTTATCATTGCGCAAAAACAAAATAAATTTATAGAAACTGAATATACGGAAAAGGGGCTTGTGAAGACATACGCGAAGATACTCGAAAAAAAACTCCACAAAGATGACATTAATTCGCAATTTAAAAGTATCTGCCTTGCAGAGATTCTGTAAGGAAACCATGTAAAACTTGTATCAAATCAAAAAGCTTATTAATTTTAGGTCATGTTGAAAAAAATGTAAATCAAATCGAACAGTTAGGGTGCTCGCGGTCGCTTTCACGCCTGACGTACATTTTTTTTTCAAAATTTTTGCCGCTATAGTACTAATTCGCTTGAAATTTGCGGGGAATGAAGAAACGTTTCCACACCTACACACTGAACTTCAAGAGGGCCTGAACGCTTTTTGCGCATTTGATCTTTATATAGAAAATCAAAACCTTGCGTTATAATATGTCTTGTCTTTCAATTATTTGTACTATACAAAGGTAAACTTAATTTCTTTCCCTTTCTTTAAATATATTTATAAATTATTGTCCCACATATAAATCGATAATTATGAAAATACATATTAATGTTAAGTGATAATTCGAAACGACAACTTATTAAAACCTGAGTTTTGTTTATTTTTTCACGAGAAAGCCAATGCAATCCTATAATAATAATACTAAAAATACATTTAAATAAATATATTATTGATTATGCACACAATAAAGCATTACCGGTAATATTCATTAACATGGGCCAAACACCAGCTGCTACAAAAACTTATATATATTATTTAAGAGCTAATAATACACATTTACAGATGGTCGAACCACTCTTACCTAGGAGCCTGTCTGGAAAGGTTCTACACTCTTACATATTTCTGCCACCAACAGCGGTGTGTCCACTGCTGTGTTGCGATCTGAAGCGTATACAGAGCTAATATAGTCACAAGTTGTGAGGCGTTCCATTTTAATTGTCGGAGTGACAACGCATCTGCAGATTTTCTTGTTTAAGTTAAAGTGTTATTTACAAAAGAATTGTTAGATGTCGCCATATTTCCACCCAGACGGATTCCGAAACGTCACATATCGAAAATGACAGTAAAAATTACAATGTTTAAACATGTATTGTAATTTCTGACTTAAATACTACCTTTACAAGCTACAGAATTGACTAAGGCTAATATAAAGTGACTAACAGCGGAAAAATTAAATTCTTAGATAAACACACAATTTACTACATTATAAGCATTTACTAATTTATATTTTATCAATAAACACCTCCACAACACACACATCAAATTGTTTAGCTACTAAATATTTACATCTGCTACCTTGTACAACCGTGTTCTACGAGCATCATCTTATTTCTAGGCAAATATATATTCCTATTATCGTAATCCAAAATGAGTGAGAAAAAGAAGAACTAAAAATTTTTCAAAAAACTTTAAAATTATTTCAATTAATTACAACTGATAATTTTAATTCTTTATGGTTTAATTCTTTATGGTCCAATGAAGTTTTGCAACTTTTTGTGTATAACAATTTTATATATATAAATATAAAATTGAAACACTAAATATTATACATACATACATACATGAACACTCACGCCTGTCACCCAGAGGGGTAGGCAGAGACTACGGACTTCCACTTGGCACGATCCTGACATACCTCTTTCGCCTCCTTTACATCCATATATCTACGCATACATGCTCGTCGGTTAAGGATACTTCTAACGTGGCCCATTTTCAAAATATCGCCAATTTGGTCGATAAACTTTTTTCTAGGGCGTCCCTTCCCGACTCGGCCGTTCACATCTGCCATATAAATTTGCTTTGTCACTCTTTCCTCATTCATTCTTTCTACGTGACCAAACCACCGAAGCATTTCTTTCTTAATCCTGGTCACAATATCATCTTGCATACCACATTTATCTCTTATCACGCAATTTCTCACCCTGACATTCAGATTCAACCCTAGCATATTCCTTAAAGACCGCATTTCTACAGCATTTATTCTACTTTCGTGCTTCTTCTGCCACACCCAGTTTTCACTACCATACATTAAAGTAGGTACTAACACAGCATTATAAATTACCATACGTGCAGTGCCCCATTCACTCTATTCCCTGCATTTACTCGTCGTTCTATATCCCTATCATATCTACCATCCCTGCTAAATACACATCCCAAATACACAAACTCATCCACTTGCTCAATTAACTCTCCTTCTATTCTTATTTCACATACCGTTTTGCTTTCTTATCTTTCAAAAACCATCACTTTCGTTTTACTTGCGTTCACTTTCATTCCCCTTTCTTTTAATTTCCAGTTCATTAATGTAACCACCATTTGCAACTCAGCCGCCGATGACGCAAATATGACTTGATCATCGGGCTCCAAAATGCATTTGACGGTTAACTCGCCCATTCTTAACCCACATTCTTCATCTTTCAAAGTTTGCAAACACCGGTCCATAAATAGGTTGAACAGCCAAGGGGAGTGTAGCTTCCCCTGTCTGACACCTTTTTGGATGCCAAACCAGTCCGAGTAGACCCCATTGATCCTGACACAAGCACTAGAGTCCCTATAAAGAGACCTTAATGCCCGTATCAAACCAGCGCTCAACCCAAATGAGTTCAGTATTTGCCATAACACATTCCTCTTCACTTTGTCATAAGCCCTTTCCAAGTCCATGAACGCATAAAAAACTTTCTGGTTTTTGGCCAAAAACTTCTCCGCAATCATGCGCATGGAAAAGACTTGATCTGTGCACCCCATTCCCTTTCTAAAACCCGCTTGCACATCCCAAATTTTTCAGTTTTTTTTTAATAATATTTAGTGTGTGTTAAAGTGATAAACTATAATAATAGTTCAAATTCAAATTAAGACTAAATAATGATTCAAATTTGAGTTGAATAAAGAGAAAAAGTTCTAACCCAATTTATTTAACTTAGGCTATACAACAATATATACATTACTACGGTTTTAAATTCGATCTGGCTTGAGACTTTTCATTTACAACTTATTTGATACTAAAATATTTATGAGTTATAAATAATAAATATTACTTATTTATATATTACCTATCGTCTTGGCTATACATACCTGTGTATAACACCGACTTACTCACACTTCATTTTGATTACTAGATAAATATAATTAAGAAAAAACCCGCAACATTATTATACATAGATAATAATTAGTAATAACTAATTAATGTTTAAATTATTTATTTATAATATAATTTAACAATTAGTATAATTATTATAATTGCCATATATTTATTTATAATATATATTTTCCATTAATTGTTAATAAAGTATGTAAATAATTAGACGAGAACTTTTAAATTTTTAGAACCTCAGAAGATGAAAAATATTTAAATATGATAACTCTAAAATCTCGAACTGTTAGGTAATTATTCTCATTACAAATAAAATGACTTGGGCGGTAAAGAGCACATAGCCCACCTGATGATCTAGACAACATTTTTTCTATCCTACAAAATCAAAATAAATTTGCACGCTGTGAAATAAGATTCGGGAATGTTAAACGAATATACCCAATAGAGTATGAATCACAACCTTTTCTTGTTGCAGTATTGCAATACTACTTAAAAATTGATAAGCGATGTTTTACCCATCAACAACTTTTATCGCAATAATAGGTGTACTATCATTATAATCTTATATAATATTATTATTATTTCGTAAAATGGTTTTCAAAAAATCTACGCGAATGTTTTTAATCATCAATTCTTCAGAATAATTCAGAAATTAAAAATTAAAAATTCAGAAGAATTAGTAGAGCCATGTTGCAGTTATATTAGTAGTATAGTTGTAGCACGAATGGGTCGGCTCGACCGGGGAAGGACCATGCTCTCACAGAATACCAGCGTGAAATAGTAGCTTCACTTCTCTGCAAATTTAGCCGATTATTACGAAATAAACCTATATAGTGTTTCCCAATAATTAGGCGTAATCAAGGTCCTATTTAGTTATATATGTGTCGCATAAGTTGAGTTAAAATAAAATTTGAGTTCTTATCAAAGATTCTCAACAAAAAGAAACTGTTAAGTATTGAAAACATTTACTTTTAATTATCACTAATATATATATATATATATATATATATATATATATATATATATATATATATAACAGTGAAATTTACCGGTATTTTACAAAACCAATCAACTATAAACAGCAATATTAAAAAAAGTTGCTACTTCATCACTACTCACCAACAGGACAGGTTTTGGTCAAGCACTGGCTTATAAAAGATTTAAAAAAACTTGCGGATAAGGTTATAGTATCACACTCGTACATCCATTTCAAAAAAAAAAAATTTTACTTTTACTATAATTTTACCTCCCTTAAAAACAACACTCTCTGTGTGCCACGGGCAAAAATATAATTTTTACACTAGATAGGTTATTAAATTACACATATAATTATTTTCAATGTATTATGCTACAGTCCGAACTGTTTCCAGGCCAAAACTACTTTTGGCCAAAGCATGTACTCAGAATACTAAGTTACCAGCCAAACCCGGTTTTTGACCAACAATTTTTTCTAGTATCGTGGAGTTTTCTAAACCCGACAGAATTAACTAGATATCCGCTACTTTTTCCAGTGCATCTCCACCTCTTATGTCACCCACGAGATGATATCGTGATTGTCACTACACGATGGAATGGTAATTAAAATTATTATCTATTTTGAAAAAAACAATGGTAGTAGTTACGATACTATGATATGTTATAATATACATCTATCTTCTATGAAATTAACTTATAATTTATTTATATATCTTTGCCTGGCGTATGTGGACTATGAGAAAGCCTTTGATTCCGTCGAAATTTGGGCGGTGCTACAGTCCCTTCAGCGGTGCCAAGTTGACTGTCGGTATATCGAAGTGCTGAAGTGTTTGTACAGTAGGGCTACGATGGCTATCCGAGTACAGAACCAGAGCTCGAAACCTATCCAACTGCAGAGAGGTGTAAGACAGGGTGACGTTATATCCCCGAAACTCTTCACCGCTGCATTGGAAGACGTTTTCAAGCTACTGGACTGGAAAGGATACGGTATTGACATCAATGGCGAGTACATCACTCACCTTCGATTTGCCGACGATATAGTCCTTATGGCAGAATCGCTGGAGGACTTAAGCACTATGCTCAATGACCTCAATAGTGCCTCCCAACGGATAGGTCTTAAGATGAACATGGACAAAACAAAGATCATGTTCAATGTCCATGTCACACCTATGCCGGTAGTTGTTGGGAGCACTATGCTCGAAGTTGTTGACGAGTACGTTTACCTGGGACAAATAGTCCGACTAGGTAAGTCCAACTTCGACCGAGAGGTCAATCGACGGATTCAACTCGGCTGGGCAGCGTTCGGGAAATTACGACATATCTTTTCGTCAGGTATACCTCAATCTCTAAAAACTAGATTGTACAACCAGTGCGTGTTGCCAGTGATGACTTATGGATCTGAGACGTGGTCCTTCACTGCTGGCCGTATGAGGACGCTTAAGGTCGCTCAGCGAGCTATGGAGAGGGCTATGCTCGGAGTTTCTCTGCGTGATAGACTCAGAAATGAGGATATCCGCAGTAAAACCAGAGTGACCGACATAGCCCAACGGATTAGTAAGCTGAAGTGGCAATGGGCCGGCCATATAGCTCGAAGAACCGATAACCGATGGGGAAGAAAGGTTCTCGAGTGGCAGCCTCGTACCGGTAGGCGTAGTGTAGGGCGACCCCCCACTAGATGGAGTGACGACCTGGTAAGACATGCAGGAAGTCGATGGATGCAGGTGGCTCAGGACCGTGCTTTGTGGCATTACTTGGGGGAGGCCTATGTTCAGCAGTGGACTTGTGAAAGGCTGTAATGATGATGATGATGATGATGAAGTGCGCTTAACCTGCTACTACAATTTAATATTAACAAAATGAAATAATACCTATCTAAAGTTTAGAATTTCTGTATGATACAAAGAGTCATCAAGCGCTCGCAGAAAGCTTCCACAACTTTCGCCACCAGGTCAACGCCACTTTGGAATGAGTTGAAATATTTAGCCCAAGGTGAAGGAGTCAAATCGCTTAAAAGTGTGTAGATGGATATTTCTTTTTTATTTAATAATTGTATAAGAAATGGATAAACGAAACTACAGATATTCCAAACAGTAAAGAGTTAAAAAAGTTGCTAAATATGTTTAAACAATTAAAGAGCACACCATCGAGACCTTGTTTGGTATATGTAATACCCTAGTCTGAATTTTTTTTATTTAAAACGCAACTTTCAATGCCAATAACACTGGGTGCACATCTGTGACGAAAAAGTGCATTTCACTCCCAGCTGTCGACATCTGGCAGGCGGAAGATTACCCGTTAGCCCTCAGTACTTAGGTTGGATTTTCACCGGCACTAACTTTTTAATAGCACTGACATTTTAATAGCAGTTTCAAGTATATACTACTTGTTCGAGTTATTGGCGGAAGAAGAAATGAGGATACCTGTATGTATGAGGAATGTCCTATTTATCTTGACATACATAAACAATTATAAGTAGTGTTGCCAAGTATTTTATTTCAAACTAGTTGACCCGGTAGACGTTGTTTTGCGCTTTCTGGTTAGTGGCGTGACGGGCTTAAATTCTATACACACATATTTTTCTATAGATTATGATTTATTATACATATAGTTCAATATATAGAAATATATAAATAAGTATATTACTAATGTTGATAACTGAAAAAACAATGACTGCCAAATTAAGTTTTTAAAAGTTTTGTTGTGATGAATATGTGTTGCAGCCAGATGTTTAATTAGCTGGCTTGTTAGACGGCTAGCCCTTCAGTTACACTCTGACACATAATTGAATGTCTAATATATATATATATATAATATAGAAGCCCTCGAAACATCGAAATTTAATATTAGTTCAAAATGACGACTACAAAATTCGTAAATAAGCTTTATTTAGTTTTTACATAATAGAGTAACGGTAACAAACGAGCAAACAATCCATCAGATAGTAAGTGGATTCTATGAACCATAGAAATTCAATTCATCCTTGATTAAGAATACCAATGCAGATGCATTGTCACCCCTGAGGACTAAGATGGAATGCCTCACTTCCATTAAAAAGGGTCTCCGGTCCTCTTCAATTACCACACGAAAGATTCAGCTGTTGTGTTTTGTGTGGTGTAGACAGCTAGCCAGCATTGTGGTATTTATAACTTGCCAGCATTCAGCTGCTATTTCAAACTGGTATTCTGTGAGTGCATGGTCCTATGCCTGTAGAGCCGAAACCTTCGTACTACGGCCATAATATAGTTGCAACGTGACTTTACCACACATAAAGTATTTTATTCGCGTAAATAGAAGAAATCATTATCTTAAGAATATTTCAAAAATTAGCTTGCTTGTATAAAAAAATGATAGTTTACTGAATCTCGTATAACAACTGTTAGGTCACAATGGCAAAAAAATGGCCATTTTTGGTGTAAAAAATGTAACTATCGGTAAGCTCATGATAAATGTTGACGTGACAACGTCTTATAAATTGGTTTGCCGGGTGACACTTCAAGAAACTGCGTTACGCTCCGCTCACGTTATGCGCTCACAATAAGAGCGAGTGAGAGGCACGCGTCCCTTCCACTCGGGCATGGTTAGCCCGCCTAAGAGCGAGAGAGACAGACATAAAAAGTGTTATTTCATCCTTCTTCCTACTATACGAATGAATATTCACATTAAAATTATTTTACCACTCAAAGTCGTTGTCACGTAAAACTTTCGCCCGTATACCGACTTTACAGGCAACCAAATTTTTTTTTTAAGTTTCATTGTAATTTTCTAGACAAGGCATTTATTATATCACCGGTGTTTAACTTAAAGGCTAGCCATCTAATTAACCGGGTAATTAAGCTATCGGGAACACATATGAACTTCGCATCAAAATATAACGGATGTCTTTGAAGATTTGTGCCGAAAACATCGCATTTCTCTTGTGCGTATTGATATTAGTGATGGTGTAAAAGGATAAGTTTAAAATTTGCTTAAAATTATTAGGCTCTATCAAAGGAACCGTTTCATTAATACATAAATTATTTTTATATATATAGTATATATATATACATATATATATATATATATATATATATATATATATATATATATATATAAATTAAAAAAACGTGAGTTCCCTCATCAGAAAAGAACACTATTCTATATTTAATATGTATATAATAAATATATCATTTCTTAACGAATAATAATTTGATGTTGAATGTTGAAAATGATAATGATTTCTTATATTTACGCGAACACTACACATTTAGATCGGAACAAAAGTTAAATTTTAATCTATGGTAACCGCGGTTAACTATGACGTATGGACGTTGAACATCTCAGTCCCGCCCGTGACCATGAGTGCTGTAAAGCGTTCGAAACGTCAGGTATTTAAAAAGTTAAATATACGCGATAAATTCCGTAAAAAAAATTAGTATTATTTCAATGTTGAAAATGATGATGAAATTTCAAATATTTTGATGAAAGTATAAAAAGCGTAAAATACATACAATGCACAGCAAACATACATATGTACAAGCAAATTTTAGAATATCTTTAACGATAATTAAAGAACTACTCAGTATATCAAATCGGTTTGCTTGAATATATTTATTTTCATCTTACACGCTAAACTTTAGTCTACTGTCGTAACAAGTACCTATATCTACTTTATTTCTTAATAACTTACTGCTGAAATAACTATATATACTGCATATGCGGTTCTAACTTCTCTTATTACTATTGTTCACGATTCGCATGTAATCAGATATATAATATATAGTGTATATAAATATAAAGTGTTTTAATTTTACTTGTGAACAATAGATGTCGCTAGTAGTAGATTACCTCGCGGTATGGTTCGAGGTGTATTAATTTCATAAGGCGTTTGTGTGCTTTATAAAAAAGTGAACGATGAACGATATTGGAAGAAAGTAATACATATACCTAATCAAGATATCTGTTGGTTTTATTTAAAAGTACCAATAGATATTTAGCCCGCTACGTACGACCGTATTGATGGTCCATCGTAAGCCGGAAGGAACTGTCAAGGACAGATTTTTGTAATCGGTGATTCCGGATTGGAATTACAACCCCCGCACCCAGAAGTAGCGGATTGCTACTTATAAGGTGTGGCGGTTACTGGCTCATAGAAGTCAGTAAGAAGCAGTCGTCACGGTGGGCGGAAGTTGTCCACTGGCAGACGGCAGGCGGTGTTCCAGCGGAAATCGTCAGGAGAGGTGCGCGGGGAGGCGAAAAGGTGAAGTTGCAGTGAGTGAAGTGATTAAGTGTTTACTGCGGAAACAAGAGTGAGTGGGACAACCAATCGTGAGTACAATTTCGGTAATTTAAACTTTAAGTGCAATTGAAAAATAGTTCATTTAGTAGTTTAGACTTAGAGTAATTTTAAGAAATTTGGTTCATACGAGGAATCTATGCCCGATTTCATTTCAAGTCTAAAACACTTGTAAAATTTTATAAAGTTATTCATAGGACTTAGAAAATTTTTGTGATCTTATAAAGACACTTGTAAATTTTTCAAAGTTTATTATATGGACTTGTAATTTTTAAGAGTTTATTTTGATTTAAATATAACTTGATTTCATGTAGTTTTTCAACATTAAAATATTTATTTTATTTTTAAAACTTTATAACAATTTAAAAAATGCAGGCTTTATTTAAAGTACAACAAGATGTTGAAGTTAGAATAAGAAATGCTAAAATGAATTATAGTAAATCACCTAAAGATCGTATTAATCAACAGTATATTGAAGCTAGATTAGGAATATTAGAAGCATTATGGTCGAAGTTTTTAACAACTCATGATTGCTTAATAAAAGGTACAAAACAGGATGATTTAAAGGATATTGAATATGACGATTTATATGATAAAGTTGAAGAGTGTTATGTAGAATATAAATGTAAATTAACAACTGATTTAGCTAAATATAATGTTGAGAAAAATGATCAATATAGTTCTAAAAATAATGAAACTGAGTCAAAAAGCTCGTTGGTTAAGTTACCAAAAATTACTATTAACCCGTTTTCGGGAAAGTATACTGAGTGGCCCACTTTTAGGGATTTATTCACGTCTTTAGTACATAATAATACATCCTTTGATGATGTACATAAACTTAAGTATTTAAAGGGTTTTTTAACAGGTGAAGCCGAGCAATTAGTCAGGCATATACCTATTACCGAATTAAACTACAGCCAGTGTTGGGCATTATTACAAAAAAGGTATGATAACAAAAAATACCTAACAAATTGTACTTTAAAACGTTTATTTAACCAAAGGCGTATGAATGTAGAATCTGCCAATGGGTTAAAGGACCTGTTGGACACAACGTCTGATTGTTTAAATGCATTGAGAAATCTCAATATTAATGTGGCCACCTGGGATATTATTATTATATACATACTTACAGATAAATTAGACCTTGAAACCCGTAAGCAGTGGGAGTTAAATATATCGAGTGACAGTTGCACAGAATTACCTACCTATGAACAATTTTCGAATTTTATAGAGGGTCGATTTAGGGCTTTGGAATGTTTAGACAATAAAAAACCTACATTTCAACACAATCGACCATCACACGCTCAACATTTACACTCACACACTCATCATGCAAACATTCTGTCATCAAAAAATATTCAATGTGAATATTGTGCAGAAAACCATAAACTATGTTTTTGCAAGAAGTTCGCAAAGGAGGAATACAATAAAAGACATGAATTTGTTTTAAATAATAATTTATGTCTAAATTGTTTAGGAAGTAATCACTCTGCAAAATATTGTAGAATAGATGTTTCTTGTCGTATTTGTAAAAAGCGGCATCACTCACTTCTTCACCCTAAATTTACACCAGTCGTACACAGTGGGCAAACAGACAAGGCCGTTACTAAAAATGAAAAAAGTGTAACGGCTAGTAGTTCAACCGAAACAACGCCAATCGTATCCTGCCTTTCGACAGGAAAGATCATTAGACAGGTTTTGCTAGCAACAGCTCTAGTGAAAGCTAAGTCTAAATTTGGCGATTTCAAAATTATTAGAGCCTTGCTCGATCAGGGCTCACAAGCATCGTTCGTTACTGAAAACACAGTTCAATTATTAAAGTTAAAAAAGTTACCGGTGAAGGGAGTTATTACAGGACTAGGCGGTAATCGGTCTTCGGTGGTGTCGAAGTACATGGTTTCTATTAAAATTCCATCACTGTCTGATCCCAGTTTTCACCTTGAAGTGAAAGCTTATGTTTTAAATAATATTACTACTTACCTACCTGGTAAAAAGGTTGCCTGTTTACCTTGGGCTGAAATACAAAATGTTCAGTTGGCAGATCCAGAATATTATTTACCGAATAAAATTGACATTCTGCTTGGTGCAGACATTTACTGCCAGATTTTGAAGGAAGGAGTAACGAGAAGTCCTACTGGAACTCCTATTGCTCAATGCACTACCTTAGGGTGGATCATTTCTGGTCTTGTAATGTCTGAAGATTGCGACAACTCACCAGCAGTTACAATACTGCACTCTCAGATCAAAGAAGATGAAATTCTTAGAAAATTCTGGGAAATAGAATCAGATCAATCAGGTATATCTAAAAGGATACTTACCGAGGAAGAGCTGAAATGTGAGAAGATTTTCGCAGCAACGACGACAAGAACAGCAGAAGGTCGATATGTGGTGAAATTACCGTTTCGTGATGAAGGCCCATCCTGTAAACAAGGCGGTTCACGGGAGATAGCTGTGAAAAGATTGTTAGCCTTAGATAGGAAAATGAAGGATGAAGAATTTAGAAACAGATATACAAATGTAATTCAGGAATACTTGAATTTGAATCATATGAGGCCAGTAGATAGTAAAGAAGAAGGAGTGTACTTACCACATCACGCGGTTGTAAGAGAGGACAAGGCCACCACCAAACTTAGGGTAGTCTTTGATACATCTACTAAAAACAAAAATGGAGTTTCATTAAATGATGTTTTAATGGTCGGCCCTACTTTACAATCCGACTTGCGTCACCTTGTCTTACGCTGGAGATGTCACCCCATAGCAATGGTAGCCGATATCATAAAAATGTACCGACAAGTCCGTGTTACTGATGAAGATGCAGCATATCAGCGAATAGTCTGGAGAAATAATCAGGAAAGTAAAATCCAGGATTTAGAGCTGGTAACGGTAACTTTTGGTACGGCGTCTGCTCCATATTTAGCCGTTAAGGTTTTGCAACAGTTAGCGATTGATGACGGAGAGAAGTATGTTCATGCAAGGAATATAATATTAAAAGATTTCTATATGGATGATCTTATGACTGGCTGTGAAACTGGAAAAGAAGGAGTTGAAATATATAAGGAAATGAAGAAATTATTAAAGGGAGGAGGTTTTGAATTACAAAAGTGGAATAGCAATAAAAACGAACTACTTAAAGAGATAAGGAAGGATGAGGATAGAGAATGTATTGGTTGGAGTATGATAGATGAAAATAAAGAAAGGGAAGATCTAGAAATAAAATTAGATTCTACAATAAAAATATTGGGACTTACCTGGAGTCGCAGTAATGATGAATTCCATTTCTCAGTGCAGCTTCCGGTTCTGGTCAAACCTGCAACAAAAAGACGTATTATTTCAAACATAGCACGGTTATTCGACCCATTGGGCTGGATAGCACCTTGTATTGTAGTAGCGAAATCATTTATACAAAAGCTATGGTTAACGGGTCTAGAATGGGATGCAGAGGTTCCAATGAAATTATTAAAGGAATGGCTCACTTACCGTGAAGAGTTACCACTACTCACGAAAATCCATATTCCTCGATGGTGCGGAACAAAGACAACTGATTCAAGTGTCGAATTGCACGGGTTTTCCGACGCTTCTAATATAGCATATGCAGCAGTCGTGTACATTCGAATAATAGACAGTAAAGGCAACGTTTATGTGTCCCTCTTAGCTGCAAAAACGAGAGTCGCTCCCATAAAAAGATAAGTATTCCTCGTTTAGAATTATGTGGTGCGGTGCTGCTTACGCGCTTGCTCTTAGAAGTCGCAGAAGTTTTAAAAATTCCTCTGTATAATGTACGAGCGTGGACAGATTCAACCGTTGTGTTAGCGTGGTTAACGGGTCATCCTAGCCGTTGGAAGATTTTTGTTGCGAATCGCGTTTCGGAGATCCTAACATCACTAGATACAAGTCATTGGGCTCACATAAAATCGAGAGACAATCCGGCGGATTACGCATCACGAGGCCTTTTACCATCAGAGCTAATCAATTGTAAAACATGGATGTCTGGTCCAAAATTTCTCATAAATAAGACGGTAGTCTATGAGAAACTATTGGAATCAGATATTCATTTAGAAGAAGCCATAACATCTCATGTAACTTCAATTGATGTTTCCATATTAGACCGATATTCTAGTCTCAGTAAGCTACTTAGAGTTGTAGCTTATTGTAGGCGTTTTAAAAGGACTTTAAAAAGATACAAGAATACCGAAGAACATACAAAATATTTGAGAAAGAAAGAATTTGATAAAGCATTAATTTGTTGTATAAGACTGTGTCAAAAACAAGAATTTGCTGAAGAATATGCAGAGATTGAGAAAAGAGCTAATGTGCAGGCAAAGGGTAGTAAAATAAAATCTCTGTCGCCTTACTTAGATAAAAATAAAATTTTAAGAGTTGGTGGTCGTCTTCAAGCATCATCTATGCATGAAGATGCCAAACATCCTATAGTACTGCCACATAATTCTAATTTAACCAGATTAATTATTTCTGATGCACACCATAAGACTTTACACGGTGGTCCTCAATTAATGCTAAATTATTTGCGATCCACTTATTGGATAGTTGGTCTAAAGAGCCTAGTGAGGCAACATGTTCGCAGATGTGTGACATGTATAAGACAAAGGGCCAATACGAAAACCCAACTGTTGGGTCAATTACCACCAGTGCGTGCTACTCCATCTAGAGCATTTCTCTATAGTGGGGTTGATTATGCTGGTCCATAAGAGTTTCGAAAGGGCGTGGACACCCAAATCGGGGATATCGTCTTAATAAAGGAAGATGATTTGCCTCCTGCTCACTGGTTGCTAGGTCGAATATTACAAAAACATCCCGGCCCCAATAATATCACTCGAGTGGTCACATTAAAAACTAAAAAATCTGTAATTAAACGGCCAACATCCCGTTTATGTATACTACCTATATCAGATTAATAAGTAAAGACGTAAATGTATGAAATTGTATGTGTATTGTAGTTTCTGTTTGTAAAAAATTGAAGATTTTTTTTGCGTTATTTATTTTTTGTTTTTATTTAAAATTGTATTAAGCTTATGGTAGTATAGTAATGTGTTGCTTTAGTTATATTAAGACAATTATTAGTTCTCATCTCGCCTAATTTTGTGTATTTAGAATAATAATAGTTTTATGTTTTTCTTTTGTTATTGTTACTTTACTTTAAAATTAAAGGACATATCTTTGATAATGTCCTTGGTGGGCGGAATGTTCACGATTCGCATGTAATCAGATCAATATAAAGTGTTTTAATTTTACTTGTGAATAATAGATGTCGCTAGTAGTAGATTACCTCGCGGTATGGTTCGAGGTGTATTAATTGCATAAGGCGTTTGTGTGCTTTATAAAAAAGTGAACGATGAACGATATTGGAAGAAAGTAATACATATACCTAATCAAGATATCTGTTGGTTTTATTTAAAAGTACCAATAGATATTTAGCCCGCTACGTACGACCGTATTCACTATTAATATGTAAAATCCAAAAATTGTCGTACGTTTATTTAGTATTTTGAAAGGAGGGGAAATGAAACTTATTTATTCACTCAAAGGTACTGCGCCAAAGATATGCAGAAAAAAGGTTGTGTATGTATGTTACCGCTAAGGCAGGTTTAATAAATAAAAAAAACATTATATTTCGATATAAAATACTAAATTATTAAATTTGGACCAGACGGGTTGCTAATAAGGTCAGTCGGTGTCGGTGCGTCATAATAAGAATTTTCAAAGCTTTTTTTTTTATAGGATAGGATGACAAACGAGCACACAGTCCACCTGATGGTAAGTGGTTGCTGTGGCCCATAGACATCTACATCTATCCTCGATTACGAATCAAAATGCAGATGCGTTGTCACCCGTGAGGACTAAGATGGAATGCCTCGTTTTCAGTAAAAAGGGTCTCCGGTTCTCTACACTCACCATACGAATTACAGCAGCATTAAGCTACTATTTCACGCTGGTATTCTGTGAGAGCGTGGTCCTTCCCCGGTTGAGCCGACCCATTCGTGCTACAACTATACTACTAATATAATTGCAGCATGGCTCTACCACGTTGCACTTGAATAATGTTGATGATAGGTAGTTTAATGTTTAAATAACTTTGTTAAATGCTACATAGCTTTATTAATAATCTGCACAAACTAATAGTTTCGGTAATTTGATAAAGATTTTCTAGTATTTTGATATTTTTCGAAAGCTCAACTTAGGTTTAGATTGTTTATGAAGTACTCTGTGGGTAGGAGTACTAATTTTGCAAAAAAATAAATACATTATTTATCGATTGTCAACATTACGCCATAAGGCTATACTCAGTTAATTGTCATAGTTATAAAATACATTCAAGATTACATTTTTTATAGAATGAGGGTCACAAATGAGCTCACACTCCACTTGATGGTAAGTAGATTCTGTGGCCTAAAGATGAGACGTGTTGGAGACGTTTCAGATATTCGGCTGAAACATCTACAACACGTTGCCGTAAGAGATCAAAAATTTGCAGCACGGGAAAAACACTGCTAAAACTAAACATGACAACAATGACAATCCCGATACCAATAGATATATATTAAAGATCAGTACAGCAGTATGTGTATAGATAAACAACGACGCTGTATTAAATAGATCTATACTCGAAGATAATTCGGGCAGAGTGTGTAAATTTATCAAATTTATTATAGTTGGAAAAGCGCTTAAAAATAGTAGTTTCAAAAATACCCTCTCAACACATAATATCTGATCATATCATATAAACCAGCTTAATCAGCATTTGTCCTCTTCTTGTACCATTTATGATGTCATTAAATACAAACTAAAAATAAAATTTTAGCTTCACCTAATTATTTAAATACCAAATGCTATATTATTCAGATGGTGAATTTAAGACCACAGTACTGACTACACAAGTCGTAAAATGGTCATTATTACTATCCATATCCTGGCTCCTGTCCTAAAATCCTTTTTAAATAATTACACTATTTCGTCCGGTAATTTTTTTTGGAAAAAAGCACATTTCTACACTTACATTCCTATCGAAAATTTTCACATACCTTATAGGTTAAAAACCTTTAAAAGCATAATATGATACGGAGGACAAACAAGGAATAAATCATGGTTCAGAGACCAAAATAGCATGTGTATTTTTGATACCAAAGTTTGAAAGCATATCTGGATGATGCGCATGAATACTCTGGCCCTTAAATGTGGACAATGATGAATACAGAACGAAAACTGCGGAAACTTTTACAACTGTTCAATTCTCCATAGAATGAAATTGATAATCATGTCTCGTCTAGGCTTATACCCTGAAATGAGTTTATATATAAACAATATAAATGTTAAATACTTAAATAAAGTTAAAATAAATCTGCCCACCACCAATCGAAAGTAGTCTCCACTCACTTCATAATAACAAGACAACTGTCAAAAAAACATAAGACCACATAAGAAAAATTAGGGTACTACACAGCATTCTGCTACCAAAAACAAAAAATTATGGAAAAAAACTAGTCTAAAATAAAAAAATAACTCATAAAATATTCATCATTTAAAAATAAGGAATCTATAGCAAAAGTATAAAGTTAATATATGATTGTCTTTTCAACGACATTGATAATTATAATTGACAGAATTGATATTCCCAGAATTTATAATATACCCTTACCCAAGTTGATATTTGACAGTTTGACACGTTTAAATAGATTATTTAGGAATCTTAAGGTATCAGTTATCTATTTAACTACAGTACGTCCTTGTTAAATACTCCCTCAGTTAATGGTATCTATAATGTAAACAGTAGCAGAGAAATATGTTGTAAGAAAATTAAGTGACTGCAAATTAAAATATAACATAAATAATCAACTTTTTCTTTACAACTCGCTTAGGACGGGGGTGAGGTAATACAGTCCCCGGATTTTTACAAGCTTCTACAGGACTTTGATCACTGGATTTTGTTTAATGTGTTGACGTTGGGCCAGTGGAGATGCGCTCAAGCCAGCGGAAAAATTCCTCTTAATGACGAATTTCGATCAGATCCTATAAAGAATATGTACCAACATTTTGTAGTTTCCATCCGATCTTATAAGAATAAGCCGCTTTACTTGCCTTTCCATTGAGTCCAAAGCTGCTAGATGGCATTTAGAACCATCACTCCATATATGGCAGCAATATTCTATGCACGACCGGACTTGAGCTTTATATAAAATAATCAGCTGTCCCGTCGTGAAGTACCGCCACGCCTTGGCAAGGACTCCTAGTCACCTTGCAGCTGCCCTGCCCTTGAACTCTACGAACCACCCGATGACGTTCGGTGTATATCAATGATACATTTCGGGACGAAGGAGCCAAGGTGAGCTGGCTCCTTTTTTCAGTGAGGAGATAATGGTGTTTTGGAAGAGTTGAATTTCACAAGATTGGCATCCCCCCATTTGGAGACTGCCTGCAGTTTGAGATTCACACACTCAAACATAGCTTCTCTTTTGCACTGAATTTGATCCCGACAGGCTCGAGAACTCGATTGGTATCTACCCACGATTTGCAGTCATCTCCATATTCATATAAACCGGGCAGAAGCAGATCATTTATATGCAGGAGGAAGAGAGTTGCGTAGATAACCGTCCACTGAGGAACACTGGCGTTAGTTGCCACAGAATCGGATAAGCAGCTTTCGACGACGACCCGGAGAGACCATTCACATAGAAAGTCCCTTACTCTGTGCATCAGACTAGGGGATAAGCCATACGCTGGAAGCTTACCCAAAAGGCTAGAGTGCGGCACTCTGTCAGGCCTTCGAGACATCAAGGGAAACAGCAACTGCTTCTCCACTATTCTCAATTTCCTCGTTCGATAAGTGCGCAGTATACGCTAAAAGGTCCCCACCTGACCAATTTCGGTAAAAGCCATACTGGCGGTTACTGTGGAGGTCATTCTGTTCCATTAAGCGGGCCATTAAGCCAAGAGGTATGCCATTAAGCGGACGTTGCGTGGAGATAATTGAGATTGGTCGACAATTGGCAGGGCCGGCGCGGCTGCCTTTTTTGGAACAAGCTGCACGTTGACCAGCCTCCTGGATTTTGGCACTATTCCAGTCTTTAATAAAAGGCGGAATAAGCGTGTCAGCATATGAGATAACTCAGGTGCACAAGCCTTAAGAACTATAGCTAGTATACCATCTGGAGATTTTAAGAACTTCCTTATTTGTGATACCAACCTCCGACATAGAGGTCCGGAAATAAAGTAATTCACGTTGTTGCCACTGTCCTGACGCTTTTGCGCTTTTTCACATATAAGGCGCACTTTCCCAAACCATACGTATTTAATTGGGGTAAAGTTTTTCATGTTGGTAATATTTGCCTATTTTGCAAGGTGTAAACGTCATATCTAAAACACTTACCATACTCGTGTACTTCAAAGCGTACATATATGTATATAAATCTATATAAAAATTAAATGTGTTCTGTGTCCAGCCATGGCAAAACTTAACTCTATTTTAAATAAGAAAATTCATTATTAAAAAACCTATCGAAAATCCATTGCCGGACATAGATCACTCCATAAATTGGCTCATAAGGAGTACAATTGCCATATCTGCCACAAACAATATTTCAATATTTAACACAAATATCAATATTTTTATTATTTGACTTATACTGGGCGTATTTTGATAAGATTTTAACGATATACAATTATCGATAAATGTACTTTCATTTGTAACAGGAAAGTGCAACAACATTTATTATAAGAAGTATAATATTTAATTGCATGAGAATGATAATACGAGTAGCTAATACTATTCACAACATCAAGAGTTTTTTTTTTTATATTTTATTGTGTTTTTAGTTTTTTAACATTATTTTTAACGTCAACACGTACTTACTAAATACTTACGTAACATCAACACATCTATAAATTCTTGAAGGTAAATTATTACACAATTCGATATTTTGACAACAGAAGTAGACATCATTTTTTTTATAAATTAACATAATATTTGAAATTAAAACAAAATTGAGACAATCGACGACGTACAAATAAAGAAAACAAAAGAAAATATGTATTTAAAAATTAGTGATTGTATGTAATTAAAGCGCTTAAATACTATGTGGTATAATATTCTGCTCGTGGCCAGCGGCATCTTGTTGCTAGTTATTATTTTGTTGCATTAGAATAGCGTTCTGTTGTAATAGTTGTTGTTGATGATGTAATGTGTTAACATTGTTGTTGGAATCGTAATGACCCTGAGAGCGTGGAGGCCTAATTAGATCGTGGTTTTGATTGCGATACGTATGATGTCTTTGATTATTATAATTGTGGTAGTTATTCGTACCTGACAAGTCTCCAAGACCTCTTGGGCGGGGAACAGCTGTATGGTAACTCTGATTAGGTGTGATTTGTTGCAGTGTAGGTACTTGTACGTTTGCAACCACTGGACCCTACAAAATTAAAATAGATTTATGAAGAAACTTATACTCGTACATTATAATTAAGAAAGAAATACCTTTTCAATTAGAAATTTAATTTCTGATTAAAATTCACTATAAACTATAATCTAAAAAATAAAAAAAATATGTTAAATTTACCTAAATATTAAAATTCATAAATAGTTAGGTACATTTTTTATCGTAGGCAAAATGTAATTTAATGGTATTTGCATACCCTAGGCCAGTTGTTGGTGTTGTGCATTCCTACGTCTTGAACTTGCGCATATCTGTTATTAAATTGCTGCATTCTAAATTCAGGTTGTTTGTGTTGCTGTTGAGTGGAAAATTGGTACACAATTTGTTGGTTCTGTCGAAATGCCTGAAGCTGTTTAATATGTTGAGATAATAAAAGCCTCGTTTCATCATTCATATCAATTTTGATGTTAATGTTGTTGAAATCAGTAAAAGATCTCTCATCTGGTGAGTTAATTGTAAAATTTGGCATTTTATTATTCAAAATTTCACTAATAAACTCTGATACTAAAGTAAATGTTTTATTAAAAATGGTCTTCATATTTTCTTCATTTTCGATTGCAGGATGTAGCATTTCTTTAATAAAGGAATTATATACACCCGTGATTATTGATTTGTTTTTTTCTGATTGTTTGAGAACTGCTTCGCAACAAGATTCATTGTCAAAATTCAATATATTTTCATCCCTTGTGTTTTGCAAACGGTTATTATTCAAGCTATCATTGGAATTTTTCTGTGTTATGTGTGATAAAACTTTCATAATTTTATTTCTGATCATAATTTTAAAGACATTGTATTCCTCAAGAGAAATAACTGATATTTCATCAGTTTGTGTGTTTACTGATCTTTTTTCGTAATTTTTATTGTTGAGTGTTAGAATAATGCTGGAAACAGCCTTTTTTATAGCTTTTTGTTCTTCATAATTGAAGGGTCTATTTAAAAGTAGCTTACATGTGATAATTTTTAACTTATTCGAATTGTAAATTTCTCGATTATCATCAAAATTAAATATAATTTCTATATTTTTATTATTAAAATTATCGTAAGGATGGTTTTGGTCAGAAGTTCCGTAAAAATAATTGAACTTTTTTCTCGCCTCTATGCTTTCTGTATTACCAAATGAATTTGGTTCCAAATTCAGCTGTGATTGGTTTCTATATTTACTGTCTATATTATGTTTTGTTAAATCATACATTTTTTCAAATTTCGGAGTTGGATTAGTATTTGGAGTTGTTACTACTGAATCATTAATCTGTTTTCCGGTTTCTTGAAATGTAATTGTTTGAGGCAATACGTGTGAATGTACGTTGTAAGACTGAATGCGGTTCTTTATTTTGTGATATCTGCAACAATGAAATAAATGTGATTCATTGAAACAGAAACAGAAACTTTTTTATTCAATGTAGATTATAAGCAATACTTATTGAAAGTCATTTTTTCATTTACCTATTACCATTGTATTTCAAAATGGGGTGATGGACACTTATTACGTCACCACCATACGGCGGTTGTCGTAGGAGGTGACTATGAGCAATGCCATTAAATACTAATGGCTTCCGATAGGTGGCGGTATAACCATTTAGAGTATCCCTAACGTAAAATAATCAAGCCGGCGACGTACAGCAGTATCGAAAGTACGAGAGCACACGGTACTGTGATCATTATTCCGTCTGCCAAGCGTGGTGAGTCCCATATTCACCAGTGGGCTTTGGATCTTTTGATTTATAATGGGGTATTTAATAACAATGTTCGTAAGATGCTTTTATATTGTAATAAACAATCTTTTTTTATTCATTAATTACAGCCATTTACAAGTCCACTGTTGAACATAGACCTCTCCCAAGGAATGCCACAAAGCACGGTCCAGAGCCACCTGAATTCATTGACTTCCTGCATGTCTTACCAGGTCGTCACTCCATCTAGTGGGGAGCCGCCTACACTTTACTTACCGATACAAGGCATTATAGACATAACATAATAATAACAATAGTACTTAATTATTTAATCCATTTCGCAATCACAGTATATTAAATTATATTAATCCCTCAAAAAATAATCAATAGTCTTTAGCTTTTATTACACTAAGATCACCAGTGGGATTTTTGTTAAAAGCAAGCCTACATTAATTTAAAAATACACAACATTCCATATATAGTTCTATTTTATTAATTCTATTCTATTTTATTCTATTCTATAAGTAACTGGCTGATCCGGGCCCCAGATATGTTGTTCAGCTCTTTCCGATAGTTTAATGAATAATTTAATAATTTCCGACAACATAAGTAAAAACTTATCAATAACTCGATCAGAGCGTTACCTATTGGATTTAGATTTCGTGATAAACTTTTTTTAAATTATCCAATTTCTTTTGCAAATATAAGTCATTTTGGTCTAATAGCATAGAATTTGTTAAAAACTTGACTACAGCGCAATCTACGAGTATCGAGTCTTAGCATAACTATGAGGCATCGAATTAACAAAAAGACATGTTTAAAAATGACTTAAATTGGTTAAACCAATCAGAAGTTCGAAATAAATATTTTTCAATACAGAGCAAAACCTACTTTTAAATATGGTTAGGAAAAAAGAATATTAAACTCTCATAATTATAACATATTATTGATATCGCTATATATGAGACATATAATACGTGTTTTTTAAACATATACTCCTTAATTAGAATAAAAAATTACTATTTAAATAAAAAGAAAACGTGAATCGTCGTTGTAATATAAAGCGTAAGGTACATACATTTCCACCGGAAGTGAAACTTTTATAGATGGTCGCTTTGGTGCTCTTCTACTGTCTTTGCTTGTCATTTTATGTCCCTTCAGATGTCGGTGATTCTAATGTAATGTGAAAAAGTGATGTTTATAATCTTTAACGAAATAATTTATAACTACAATTTCAAATTATTTTCAATAAACATCGTAAATCCAAAAATCTGTTTTTTTAACGTACATAATTTTAAAAGTGCTTTTATACACATTAAACTATTTTTAATAGGAAAAAGATTATTTTTATTTTCTAAATCAAAGCAGTAACGATCTTAAAATTACCTTTTGCGATTGTAGTCTTGATTTTGAAACGTCAGGAACTAGCAATATTTACAATCTTTAAGTATTAGCACAGGATTTGCACTTCGATGTTGCCAGTTTGCGTTATTTCGCGCAACTGATGCGAGCTTCCGACTGATATCTCCCTTTTATTTGAGGCAGGGCGGTGAAGTAACAGACGCCCGCCCAACGCGAGGGCAGTGCTTAAGCTTAGTGAGACACCCACCTCTTAGTTTTGCGGTACCAATGTATATAGCAGTATAGCAGGTACCCGTATATTTTATTTTAATATAATTCTTTACATATTTACTTGTCTTTGTCTAGATAAAGTAAGGGTTTGTTATAAATACAAATTTGTTAATGACGTTTTTGTACGTGGCAGACTCACGCTGCAGGTATACGAGTACGTATTAGTTGTAGCACCAATGGGTCAGCTCAACCGAGGTCTCACAGAATACCGACTTAAAATAGCAGCTTAATGCTGGTGTGTTTCGTGTGATGAGTGTAGATAACCGGATAACCTTTTTACTGAAAACGGGACATTCCGTCACAGTCCTCAGGGGTGGCAGCGCATCTGCATTTTAATTCTTAATCGAGGATAGATGCAGATGTCTATGGCCCACCGCTTCCACTTACCATGAGGTGGACTGTGTGCTCGCTTGTAACCCTTATTCAATAAAAAAAATTAAAGCATTAAGTTAGTCAAAAGAAATAAAAATATTATATTGGTAGCCGTGGTGGCTCAAGGAATAATCATTAAACTTAAGATTTCATAGGTTACAAGGGAACCGTCTTCGATCCATTTCAGAACCAATACAGACTTACTGTTTAGTTGGTTCAAAAATATCGCGAGGAAACTGCATGTCCAAAGAAAGAAAAAAAGATTATCTTTCTTCGTAACTACGACAGAATACGGCACAAATAATCAAGACTAAGAAACAAACACAAAACTGTATAACTTATAAATGACTTAGTTTAATATACAGCAACATTGCCGCGGCACTGTTGAAAATATTATTTCGAAGGATGTTAATTAAGTAAACCGTGTAGTGGTGGTGTAAGAACATCCACTGCCGCATATCGTGCCGTGGGTGTCGCAAGAGGCGACAGAAGGGAACTGAAACAGGAACAGGAGATGGGCAGCAGCAGCTTCCTGATAACAACACAAAATAATAAAGTAAGTAAACCGTGTAGTGGTGGTGTAAGAACATCCACTACCGCATATCGTGCCGTGGGTGTCGCAAGAGGCGACAGAAGGGAACTGAAACAGGAACAGGAGATGGGCAGCAGCAGCTTCCTGATAACAACACAAAATAATAAAGTAAGTAAACCGTGTAGTGGTGGTGTAAGAACATCCACTACCGCATATCGTGCCGTGGGTGTCGCAAGAGGCGACAGAAGGGAACTGAAACAGGAACAGGAGATGGGCAGCAGCAGCTTCCTGATAACAACACAAAATAATAAAGTAAGTAAACCGTGTAGTGGTGGTGTAAGAACATCCACTACCGCATATCGTGCCGTGGGTGTCGCAAGAGGCGACAGAAGGGAACTGAAACAGGAACAGGAGATGGGCAGCAGCAGCTTCCTGATAACAACACAAAATAATAAAGTAAGTAAACCGTGTAGTGGTGGTGTAAGAACATCCACTACCGCATATCGTGCCGTGGGTGTCGCAAGAGGCGACAGAAGGGAACTGAAACAGGAACAGGAGATGGGCAGCAGCAGCTTCCTGATAACAACACAAAATAATAAAGTAAGTAAACCGTGTAGTGGTGGTGTAAGAACATCCACTACCGCATATCGTGCCGTGGGTGTCGCAAGAGGCGACAGAAGGGAACTGAAACAGGAACAGGAGATGGGCAGCAGCAGCTTCCTGATAACAACACAAAATAATAAAGTAAGTAAACCGTGTAGTGGTGGTGTAAGAACATCCACTACCGCATATCGTGCCGTGGGTGTCGCAAGAGGCGACAGAAGGGAACTGAAACAGGAACAGGAGATGGGCAGCAGCAGCTTCCTGATAACCACTCAAAATAATAATAATAAAAAACTACGGTTGACAATCCACCGCCAAGCGTGGCAACTATGGCAAAATCTCCTCTATGAGGCAATCTTTAGGGGAGGCCTATGTTTAGCAGTGGACTTTCATGGGCTGTGATAATTATGATTGATGAAAGTGAATCATTTTTTGTTAAAACAATGGAGTAGAATTTTCCATAATCCTCTTGAAAACGAGAGAAGGCTTATTTCTAACAGTATGTGGACTGTAACTTTTTTTATAGAAGAGCATGCGGCCCACCTGATGGTATAAGTGTCGACCACCGCTCGTCATTAACTGCAATACCAGTGGGATTGCAGATTTTTTAAATAGAATAATGGTGACAAACGATGTTGGATGTTGTGGCCCATAGATATCTACATTTATCCTCAATTAAGAACCTAAATGCAGATGCATTGTTACCCCGATGCGTTGCAGGCCGTTAATATTATTTGTGAGTAAAAATATATCCATACACTTTTCACGAGCAATTAATTGATATCATTAATTGCTCGTGAAAAGTGTATGGATATATTTTTACTCACATCGTAGCTTTACCTTTTTCATGTTTTTCTTTTATTAAATTTTCAAGTTTGTTAAATTTATTTTCTGCATGTCAAATAACGACGGTAAACCTAGGCAGTTTTCATTATTTTAGATGATTCCTTGTTTTTGTAACAACTAATATAAAAAAATAGGAGCATGGCATAGGTAGGTGTAGATTGTACAGTGTCAAAATATTTTCTCTATTATCATTATCAGGAGGGAAAACAAAGTAACATGATGTGATGGACTAAACGCCATCCGGATATTTGATATACTTACACCGCCACTGCACGGGGAGTACCCGTTTAATCTTAATTGTATCAAAAAAAAATCCCATAGTCTTCTTTGCTCCTTTGTTTAGAGTCTACAGTGTTTATCGGTTTCAGTAGTCGTTTACAAACTAATTTGCTACCCTAACGTCAAGTTTCCGGTTGTAATCATTCAGAATACAAAAAAAAACCTCATCAGATTCTAAAGTCACAATAAAAACAACGAGTGTATAAGTTCTCTTTGTCTTAGTTTCTATGTTCTTCCGAACATATACCCAGAAATATCTTTACGAAATTTACTTTTTATTAGATTTTATGAAATCGGCAAACAACAGGTAGTCTCCACGCGTTTGTAATTTCTCGAATTCTTCTTGAGACGTAATTACCTACTTGTTAAGCGTAGATCAATGATGTCGATACCTGAAAATGAGCCACGATTAAAATGTACGTTTTAATTTTTTTCGATATATTGGAATTGTATTTAAATCCACAATAACGATGGGTCTGACATAATAACAGCTCGTAGGCACTATGATGTTTGTAAGTTTTTTTTACGTTACCTATTTTAATTTGCTGTACCGTTTACATAAGCGTCTATACGCGACACATAAGATTTTGCGCAAGTTTAATGATGACAAGAAATTAATTTAAAGAGAAAACCCGTGGTTCAAAGCAAATATATTCGCTTTGACAGGCTTCTGGCGTGTCTTAGGGATCCCGAGTGTCGACTATGGAAAGAAAACAGAAAATCTGCATTTAATTACAGGTCGCTACTGTTGTAAGCTTTATCATCATTTGTTTTTAAATTAATAAAAGATTAATGAAAGAAATTAATTGATTTATTCATAGCTACAGCACTGTTCACTTATGAGAAAAATTCAAATATAAATAATATTTCTTTTAAATATTTTACTGTATTGCAGCAACGAAATTGTTACGTCACACTCACTGTGTAATCGCTTCGAAAATCACTGCTTAATTCTTTTTTTAATCTTTTTATTTAATTTCAATAGTTTTTTGTTATTTTCATCTTATCTGTCATCCTTTAAGGTTGATCTGTCATTTCCATTTAACCAGCTAAAACATGAATAAAACTCTTGACTCTTGGATCATTTTTAGGAGAGATTAAAATGTAATCACAGGTTTTAAATTTATCGTTGGTTGTTTTTTTTACGTTTTGAGTGGTCTAAAAAATATCATAAGCTCAAAAATATTGTATAAATAGCTTTACGTTAAAATAATCACATTTTAGCTTTCAAACCTAAGTAGTGGATTTTTTTCTATAAATTTATAAGGAAGTACTCACGCAGTATTGACGTATAAAAAGTAAAAATAAAGGTAGGTGTAAAAGTGTTACCTATTAAAAACTTAATATCGGTTCACAATTAAAAATTATGTCAAATGACATAATGATTATACAGTCTAAATCTCATTTAGACTGTATGATCATTATGTATGTACGTCCTTCTTTATTTGAAGTCGGATAAAGAAGGTACCAACTGTGTTACTTGCTCAGCATGTGCTACAAGACAAATAATGGGATTTTCGGTTTCTGATTGTGTAGGTGATGGACTAGCCACTTATCACTTCCACTCTTACTCATACTTAGGATAAACATTTTTAGATATCACATATATAATAATATCTTAATAGATGATTTTTGGGCTCGGGCCGTGCTTCGTGGCATTCTTTGTCATGGTCTGTAATCTTGACGGTGATGATTATTATAAAGTAATATAATTTTAATTTCGCTATTTGGAGGAAGTGTTGAACAACCCATTGACACATTTCGTCTCGTTAATGTGACAATTGGAAATCCCTGAAGGCCTGAAAGATGGCTGCACAAATTTTTCTTTTACACCAAACGTAAAATAACCCAACCAGAATTAAAAAATAGGTTCCAAAAGACATCTGAAGAGAAAAACCAGCAAGAAACACAGGGGTCATCATTCAAATTCAGATTAACGTTGCATTGCCTTCAAGGTGGGCAATGTACGTACCAGGCAAATATTCAGTGAGGCATATCGGAATTTTTGTTCATATATTTCATGGTAGTAGCACCTTCTCCACAATACATTTGATGCGTGCTTATCATATTATCATCGCCCTGGAAGCCATTGCAATATCACTTCTCCATTCGAAATATTTATATGGGTTTTAGACTACGCTACTCTACTCATACGTTTCTCCGGTTATCGACAAAAATCGACTTATATTGCTTCCCATGCTTAGACGACTTACTAGTTTCTTCTATGTATGAATATGAGCACCGGCGTCACTCACAAATTATGTAACATAAATACAGGACCGACACCTTTCACTTACTTTCGAAGTTTTTTAAGTCAGAACAAAATATAACTGTCTAGGGCTACTAGATCTCGGCAGACGTTTTGTTGGCATGCTTAATTTTGCCACCAATTTTTAACGCAAGCTCTTTATGTGCAAAGATTACTAAGTAATTTGCGAGCGGGACCAAAAGTAAATAACAAACCAAAAGGCTCCTGAACTTTCGAAAGCCTCTTAGCTCTATGTGCTCATCCACATCCGGAAGCCAACCATGCTCTTTTTAGGGATGCTTGCTACTTTTGACAAAAATTTATGATTAGCCGAGGCAAATGAAGTAATGAAAATGAAATAATGAAGTGAGAATTTCGTGATAGAGTGCAAGAAACTTATTTCTTACGAACTTGAATAACTATTAAATTATATGGTGGCTCAGTCATGTGAAGTTCACCAGCTCGCATCGAGGCAGTGCGGCGAACTCTGCTCTACCTTGTTGTGTAGTAAGTAAGCAAACTTTTAAAAGTCATAAGACTCAACCAGACTTCAGATATTAATTTAGATATCAAATCCAAAACTAAATCATTGTTTCGCAAACAGACGGTTATAAATCCAAGGGCATTGTATTCTTAAATTATTTATTTAAGCACATATCGGTTATAAACAAAAATTTCGGTTTCGGTTATAAAAAAAGCAAACAAGGTGCAAATACGCAACTCGTCATCATAGCGTTAGCGATTTGACACATTTTGCACAAACCAAGCAAGTAAATTTTTAGAGAATGTTGTGTTAGAAGTTCTTAAAAAAAGGCTAGGTACATTAATTCATATTACATGAGAATTTCATGTTTTTCCAAATAAATGTAGTTATTCAGTTTTCGTAATAAATTATTTCTTCAATAAAAAGAGAAATCTAAGTTATTTGTTCCCAATGCTTCCAAATTTAAAGCCTATGACGATTCTTATATATCTTTGTCGAGTTTACAATTTCGTTAATGCTCAATGTTTGATATAATTTTGTGAACAATAAAAATACAAATTCAAATTAAATTTATTCGCTAAAGATATGTAAATAAAAATATTAAAATTATTTATTTATACTATATTTTGCACCTTAATAAAAAGGATTACAAAGAGCGGATTTAATGCTTTTTGGCTTTTTTTCCCAGTTAACCCTGGACGTGTAGAAATAATGTGATAGATACCAAAAATAAAATCAATCATTTAGTATAATATATAAAGACATATTAAAGTATATACATATATTCACAAATATATAGATATATAAAATTTACACACATATACAAATCATTTATACATACGCATATAAATATTTACTTATTTGATATACAAATCTTTGGAAACGCCATAAAACTCTAGGATAAGTGTATTGTAAATTGTATTTATTTTTCAACATCGCCTTTCAAACTAATACACGTTAAACAGCGTTTTGTAAGTTAGTTAATTCCTTTGGAAAAAAGGATTAGTCCTGGGACTCGAAAAGGCCAATATATCACACATCACTTCATTGTCGCCGTCGAATTTCATACCACACAAGTCTTTCTCAGGTGTGTATAAAGGTTGAATCTCTTGGCTGGCGGAGAAGATGGTCTTCTCCACACGTTGCTTTGTTTTTTTGTCACCGCAAAAAGAATCTAGATCTTCTTCGATTATTGATAAATTTAGTTTTGAAATGTTAACACTTGCTTTCATTTGGGTTTTTATTAGCATTTGAGGAACTCAGCGTGCGGCAACCGTTTTGAATTTTAAGATCAGTTAAAATAAATTGAATTATCCCTAACGAAAGCTTTATAATCTCAAATAAATAACGGATAGTCACTCGTCATTTTCTTGCGTAGCAGCCGATGTTGGCCACTACGAGCGAGTGTCGTCATTGCAAGTGGTTTTGCCGCGTTTAAATTCAGCGCCACATATTCTATAATGGCTCTCCAGTATGCCACTATAAAATAAGACGGAACATTGTCAGTCAAAGAAGACTGCAGTTCTCCACAAACATTATTTATGAAAAAAATTCAGACAGAAAAAATTTAATAATCGCACGAAGTTTAAGTTTTGCACACAAATTGAATTCCCACCAAATGCGAATTTTGAAAAAAAATTAGTATAGTTTTTAATTTAGCTTTTTCTGGCCTTCGCCACTAACGAATTTAATATTCGACAAATGTAGAACGCATTTCTATAACTCTTTTATAAGTGTCCTTTTCCGAAAGTTATTGATCAAAAGGTAATTTTCTAACGGCTTCAGGCAAGGAGTTCCAGGAAAATCATTTCATTCACGCAATCATAAGTAACAGACGCACTATTATTTCGTCGACTGTAGTATTTGGATTTAGGGTACGGACTGTAAAACCCTTTTTGTCGTAGTGTTAAATTCGCTATTCGACAAATTTCCTAGACCATTCCTAGTACAAATATTTAAAGCTTAGAAAAGGTTTACGAGATATTAATATAAATAGCATTGGCTGTGTTCTTTTTTAAGGACAATATTGAAAAAATCCGAAAAAGGAGAATAAAGGAGGTATGATAATTATAGGAGTTATGAGAAACAGGAACATTTTTGTTCTAGTTAAACAATAGATTAATAACAATTTAATGATGTTTTACTTCTTTCTAGTGTGGTGGTAGCGTAAGTAGATCCATCGCCCGTTGTGTAAAATGCCGGAAAAACCTTATAGCCTTTTAGCTATAGGTTTAACCACTTTGTTTACGCCAGGCGTAAAATATGCTATACCAGACGTAACGGCAACGGGCAGCAGTGTCAAAGATGTGAAACAGTACTGCGTTCGACAGTCAACCTGTCAAGCGTGACGTTTCCACTCCGTAACACAAATCCGCTCTGCAACAGGAGTCGTAGATGTCCAGCAGTAAGTGTTTACGAGCTAATGATAATAATGAAGAAGAAGTTTAAAAAGTTTTGTTTTATAAGATACTGATGACAAACGAGCACACAGTCCACCTGATGGTATGTAGACGCTGTGTCCCATAGAAGTCTACCTTTATCCTCGATTAAAAATTAAAATGTAATTGCGTTGCCACTCCTGAGGACTGAAATGGAATAGCTCATTTTCAGTAAAAAGGGTCCCCAGTTCTCCACACTCACCATATGAAAAACACAGCAGCATTTAGCTGCTATTTTACGCTAGAATTCTCTGGGAGCGCGGCCCCACCCCGGTCGAGCCGACCCATTTGTGCTACAGCCATAATATAGCTGCAGCATGGCTCAACCACGTTGTGTTACTTCAACGTGTTATGTTTTTGTGACGATAACTGGTTCTCAAATAAAACAATTCCTATATTTTATTTATGTTAAATAGCTCAGTAGATGTACAGCAGCATCTTCCTAAAAGCAACTTTAAAATTAAAATAAAACTACGGTTACCAACGCACCTGCCTACTGAGTTTCCCTTCTATGAGAAAATCTATAGGGAAGGCTCTATAGGAAATAAAATATTCAGCAGTGCACCTTTGATAGGCTGTAAATGCTTTATCTCGGTCCGTATTTCAAAGTCCACTGCTGAACATAGGCCTCCCCCAAGTAATGCCACAAAGCACGGTCCTAAACCACCTGCATCCATCGACTTCCTACATGTCTTACCAGGTCGTCACTCCATCCAGTGGGGGGTCACCCTACACTACGCCTACTGGTACGAGGCTGCCACTCGAAAGCCTTTCTTCCCCATCGGTTATCGGTTCTTCGAGTTCACTCTGGTTTTACTGCGGATATCCTCATTTCTGAGTCTATCACGCAGAGACACTCCGAGCATAGCCCTCTCCATAGCTCGCTGAGCGACCTTGAGCGTCCTCATACGGCCAGCAGTGAAAGACTACGTCTCAGATCCGTAAGTCATCACTGGCAACACGCACTGGTTGTACAATTAGTTTTCAGAGATTGAGGTATCTCTAAGGTACCTGACGAGAAGATGTGTCGTAATTTCCAGAACGCTGCCCAGCCGAGTTGAATCCGTCGATTGACCTCTCGGTCGAAGTTGGACTTATCTAGTCGGACTATTTGTCCCAAGTAAACGTACTCGTCAACAACTTCGAGCATAGTGCTTCCAACAACTACCGGCATAGGTGTGACATAGACATTAAACATGATCTTTGTTTTGTCCATGTTCATCTTAAGACCTATCCGTTGGGAGACACCATTGAGGTCATTGAGCATAGTACTAAGGTCCTCCAGCGATTCTGCCATAAGGACTATATCGTCGGCAAATCGAAGGTAAGTGATGTACTCGCCATTGATATTAATACCGTATCCTTTCCAGTCCAGTAGCTTGAAAACGTCTTCCAACGCAGCGGTGAAGAGTTTCGGGGATATAACGTCACCCTGTCTTACACCTCTCTGCAGTTGGATAGGTTTCGAACTCTGGTTCTGTACTCGGATAGCCATCATGGCCCTACGGTACAAACACTTCAGCACTTCGATATACCGACAGTCAACTTAGCACCGCTGAAGGGAATGTAGTACCGCCGAAATTTCGACGGAATCAAAGGCTTTATCACAGTCCATATACGCCAGGCAAAGTGGCAGATTGTACTCTTCGGTCTCCTTTACAATCTGCCTAAGGCTATGTATGTGGTCTATGGTACTGAAGCTTTTTTGGAAACCGGCTTGTTCGGGAGGCTGTAAGTCGTCGAGTCTGCGTGCGAGACGATTCGTAAGTACTCTCGAAAACAGCACGTAGACCTCAAGCACCTCAAGCCAAACCTCAAGCAAGTTTAATTAATATAAGCAAGATGAGTAGCGTGTGGCACAATTATACTTTCTACCTTTGAGACTTTGAGAATGATACATTTTTTGGAGGCGATATTCAACTTAATGCCGAATATCTAGATATTTTAACTCAACCAAATGTCACCACAACACCTATATCTATATCACCCAACAAACCGTGTGCTGAAGAAACGTTATTATGATCATGTTAATATTAGGTATTTAAGTAAACGTATTTTTTTTAAATATATTTATATCTATTGAATGAGTATTGAATATTTTTCCCGCCAAAAAGTTATCCAAATTCTGGAAAAAGTTGAATTCTGTAGACGTACTTACCAGACTAAGTACGGCGCGTCACGGAGTGCTTCCAACGCCAAATCTTGTAATTTCGAGACTGTTTGTTGTGCAGTATGTGTTATGCGTTGTCGTGCAGGAGCACCGGGCACGAGCGATTGACCAAAGCCAGTTGGAGACGTGTGAGCTTCTCCATCATTGTGTTCAGTTCTTCACAGTAAACATCTGCTATATTGCTCATCCCGTTTGGTAAGCTGTGATGAACCACACAGGCACTAGACAACCAAACACCGTAACCATCACTTTTCTAGGGTTTATTTTTCGTTTAGGGCATTCTTTAGGTGCTGTACCAACTTGCCGAACACTTGCAATTGTCAAATAGAATCCATTTTCATTGCAGGTAACAATGCGGTTCAAAATTCCTTCTTTTGTGTGTCTGTCGAGCAGTGCAAGGCATATCTCGATGCAGACTTCATGCTGGCGATCAGTGAGTTCGTGGGGCACCCAATTGTCAAACTTTTTACTTCGCCAATTTGCCGCAAATGGACCAATATTGTTTTGATGCTAGCGTCGAAAGCTGTTGCTAATTCAGCCGTAGATTGAGTATCATTAACTGCCTAAATCGCCTTTAAGTCGTCATTAGACCATAGTTTTCGGACGACCACCGGGTTCATTTTTCAACTCGAAATTTCCAGAATGGAAGTGGACAAACCTAGAACAGGTGGTGCGTTCATTTGTAGTATTTGCTCCTTTAACGTCGTTGATGTTAAGTGCCGCTTGTGCCGCGTCGCTGCCGCGACGGTACTCATATTTTATAATTACTTGAATTTCTAACGTATCCATAATGACGAAAAAGATTCAAATGCGATGAAAACATAAAGCTAATTAATAAGCAAATAATTGATAGAATCAGGGTTTCTTTGCGGAAATTCATTGTAATAAAGATATTAATATTTGATTCGCAACCATCCGCTCAGTAATCATTGATACTATTGATACCTAGTACATACATACATACACACACATATATATATATATATATATATATATATATATATATATATATAAGGTCAGGTGTGGTAAGAGGGACATACTTTATTTTCAGTAAAATATTTTGACTGCTGGGAAGAACATCTAAAGTCTTTTAAGATCTTTGAACCAAACAAAACTTGCCTTTATGTATTAGCTTCACATGTGCAAAATGTCATTACGCTAGTATCTGTTTTTACTAAGATATTGACGTAAATGTCAAGATTAAGTAAACGTTCCTCTTCCCCCTCACATGGGGTAAGAGGGACAGTCATTGTATTTCTTAAGATTGGACTTTGAATTTAAATATTCTTTGCTAAATGTTCATTAATTTGTAGGTAGAACTGCTTCGGTCAAAATTAGATCTTACAATCGATGAAATAAGGTACCGTTTGAAATGAAAAAGAAGAAAAAATCAATTCGGGGTAAGAGGGACATACAGGTTCGATCAGGGGTGGCAAACTAAAAAGATGTTGACCAGTTATATTTCTATATTTATTTAATCATACAAATGGTAATCATATATCTCCCTAACTAGTTTGCCCTAGTTAGTCACTCTTTAAAAATAACAATGGCATTTTGGATTTTAAACCTTTGCGGTCGTATACACGGTTAACAAATGCCTTTTGCCGGCTAAAATATATATATATATATATATATATATATATATATATATATATATATATATATATATATATATATATATATATGTATATATATTAATATCTTTATAATAAGCAAATGACTAATTATGAAAAAAGTATTCCATTTTTTGAAATAAAATTAATGTGTCGTATACACGGTTAACAAATGCCTTTTGCCGGCTAAAATATATATATATATATATATATATATATATATATATATATATATATATATATATATATATATATATATATATTAATATCTTTATTATAAGCAAATGACTAATTATGAAAAAAGTATTCCATTTTTTGAAATAAAATTAATGTGTATAATTCTTAGCCAAACAAACATTATTTTGATTTGAAATTGTCGGTAATGCAGAACGGCAATTCCATAAGAAAAGACCTATTATTACACTCAAACATTTTTCACATTTATTTCCAAAACTCACAAGAACACAAAAGTAGTAACCGGTACGACACAAATGCACAACAGTCAATTTATTACAAAAGTTTAACCTTGACAACCTTGCCCTTGTATATACGGGGACTCTTCGACTGGAACCTACCCCAACACTCACAGAGTAGGTCGAGTTCACCGACGTCAAAATCGATCCGACCTACATTAATTTATTTAGGTCATTTGCGATGTATCAATCCTTAGAAAACTTTTGATGTTTATAATAAAAATACAAATGATGAAATATTATAACAATTATCATTATCACAGCCTGTAAAATGTCATGAACATAGCCCTCCGCCACAGATTGCTTCAGAGGGGGAATATTTGACAAAGTTATCACGCTTGACAGGTAGGAGGATATTAAACGCAGTTTTTAATTGTTTCGAATTGTTATCACGAATGCTGCTACCTATATATCTTCTGTTTTATTTTATTTTTTCGTTTAGTGTTTTGGATATTCATTGAACGCTAGTGGCATTCAACGAATATCCAAAACATATTTTAATCATATTTAAAATTAAATATTACCATAGACTTTTTTGTTCGGTCGTAAAGAAATTAGCAATGCCACAAAATTATTAATAATTTTAAGTTGGGAAATCGTCATGAATACCTCCTAAAATATATTGTGACGATGTTGCACAAGGCTTTCTAACCCATGGTATTCAGATCCACTCAACTTAAAGACGTCCTGAATCGGTACTACTAAAATGTTATTATAAAACAAATAAAGGCATGAGGGTTACCATTGACGAGATCGTTTAAATAAAACCAGTTTTTACGGATTTTATCGCGTATATTAACTTATTTTATATACCCGACGTTCAGTCAGTCAGAGATCAGTTTAAAAAAACTGATCTCTGACTATACATTACACCGATTATATTACCGAATTAAATAGCAAACAAACTATAATTCCGAGTTTTTTATATTTCTAATTAACATCAAAATACGAGTAAATTTATTCAATTTTATGAATTTTATACCAAAGTTTATTGGTCTTGTCTTTCATTGATAATTCTTTGATTCTTTGGATGTTTTAACCTTTCGGCAAAGCTAATTAATTAAAAATAAAATAAAAACATACCCACATAACAGAAGAGTAAAAGTTTTTACAAGCACAAGCCGACAATGATGGAGAGAATACAAGATAAAAAAGCGGTCTAAGTGCGACCGGAAAATTCCACACGACTAACTTCAGAATAAAAAAATATCATATTTTTAATATTTTATACAATTTTTTATTCGACACAAAAAACGACTTGACCGATTTTGTTCAAAATTTAATGAAGTCTAAGTTAAATAATTATGCGTTAAATAAAACTGGTCCTATGTCAATATCACTCATTGTTCTCGAGATACACGAGGTGAACATTGAATCTGAACATACATACATACATACGTACGTACATACACACGGCCATCCTCTTAAAAACCATACTATACAATTTACATAATCGTACCCATTACAATAACTTTCCACTGGGAAGTTAATTAATACTCAAAATTATTCTTAGTTCACAAATCATAAAGACACTCGCTGCAAAACATACGACAAGGAAAAATATGTTCTGTTTCAGTATTATTAAAAAAAAGAGTGTCAAATAAGGGGAAAGAGATTAGGTTTGCCAAATTAAAATTCGTTTGGTTTTTCCCAAAATTTAATGTTTCATCTTTAGACCTCCGAAATAATACCAACACCTCATCATAATCATAATTGACGACTCCGTGACGTCGTGACGTGAGCTTATCAATGAGTGGCTGCACTGGGGGTCGTGGGTTCGAATCCCGCACGGAACAAGTATTTGTATGGCCTATAAATAATTGTTCCGGGTCTGGATGTTTGTCCTTGTGCAATTTATGTTTGTAAATTGCCCCCACGATACAGGAGAAAATAGTTGAAATATTTTTGGGTCTATTCTCAACTTTTCAAAGGTATTATAATAGTTCCTTCTAAAAATCTTATTTTTAAGATTGGATGAATTCAAAATTTTACTTCTCTGTGTTGATTATATTTTCGTCTTAAATGTAAGAGATTTATCAAACAAATACGACGACTTATCGATATGATTTTTACGTGTTGTTGAATCGAAGTATATGTTAATACTACCCAAAAACCTGTTAATTTGTCCCAGTGGAAATACGGAGCCCTGGCACTCGCGGCGTGTGCTGTCCCGTTGCCGTGCCGATGCCGTGCCGACGAAAGGAAAATCGCCCATTTTTTGCGTTATAAATAAGCAAAATCTCATAGAATATGAAATTCAATTCATGTCCAATTTACTCCCTGTTGCTGGCTAAGCAACAGTTTAAGCACACATTTAATAATGTTCTTATGAATTTTTTTTCAGATATTATAAATTTCCGATCTGACAACAGAGTAGTACAAACAAGTAGCGCTTCGATGGCATATAATTTCAGCACAGGTTGGCAAAAATATTTCCGTACAATGATTTATGGGCGCATTTGATAAACCGTAAAATTTTTAGTTTTGGTACTTTCATCACGCATCTGGCATCTCTACGTCAATCCCCGTTTAAGGATCAAAATGCAGATGTGTTACCATCCCCTAAGGCTACTATGGAATGCCTTGTTTCCAGTAAAAATTGTCTCCGGCTCTTTAGACTCACAATACGGAACAAAGCAGCATTGAACTGCTATTTTACACTGCTATTCTGTGATAGTTAGCGTTTGATATATTATTATTATTATGTTTGATAGCGTTTCCTTGTCGAGAGTGTGTTGTCAGTGGTAATATATGAGTCTGAGCAGCGATGACTGTGCTTGTATTTACCCTGCGATATGGACTTCGAATTGGAAAAATCCGCATTAGAGCCCGAGTAACCGACATTAGCCAAAGAATTAGTAAGCTAGAGAGTCAATGGCTCGGCCAATAGCTCGAAGAAGAGTGACTGATTCATACTGGTAAACGAAGTGAAGCGCGAACTAGATGGAGTGACGACCTGTTAAGAGAGGAAGTCATAAGGTAAGTGCAGGAAGTTCATGAATGCAATTGCTTTAGGGCTTGTGTGACATTCCTTGAAAAAAGCTTATGTACAGCATGATGTCTCAAAACAATTTAACAGCACAAACATCTATGGAAATATATCAATACTGGCAAATTGTTTACGTCCAATACGTGACTATTCTCTAGTGGTGTTCATCTAACTACGGAGATGAAAAAAGCTTATGTACAGCATGATGTCTCAAAACAATTTAACAGCACAAACATCTATGGAAATATATCAATACTGGCAAATTGTTTACGTCCAATACGTAACTATTCTCTAGTGGTGTTCATCTAACTACGGAGATGAAAAAAGCTTATGTACAGCATGATGTCTCAAAACAATTTAACAGCACAAACATCTATGGAAATATATCATTACTGGCTAATTGTTTACGTCCAATACGTGACTATTCTCTAGTGGTGTTCATCTAACTACGGAGATGAAAAAAGCTTATGTACAGCATGATGTCTCAAAACAATTTAACAGCACAAACATCTATGGAAATATATCATTACTGGCTAATTGTTAACGTCCAATACGTGACTACTCTCTAGTGGTGTTCATCTAACTACGGAGATGAAAAAAGCTTATGTACAGCATGATGTCTCTAAACAATTTAACAGCACAAACATCTATGGAAATATATCATTACTGGCTAATTGTTAACGTCCAATACGTGACTACTCTCTAGTGGTGTTCATCTAACTACGGAGATGAAAAAAGCTTATGTACAGCATGATGTCTCAAAACAATTTAACAGCACAAACATCTATGGAAATATATCATTACTGGCTAATTGTTTACGTCCAATACGTGACTACTCTCTAGTGGTGTTCATCTAACTACGGAGATGAAAAAAGCTTATGTACAGCATGATGTCTCTAAACAATTTAACAGCACAAACATCTATGGAAATATATCAATACTGGCAAATTGTTTACGTCCAATACGTGACTATTCTCTAGTGGTGTTCATCTAACTACGGAGATGAAAAAAGCTTATGTACAGCATGATGTCTCAAAACAATTTAACAGCACAAACATCTATGGAAATATATCAATACTGGCAAATTGTTTACGTCCAATACGTAACTATTCTCTAGTGGTGTTCATCTAACTACGGAGATGAAAAAAGCTTATGTACAGCATGATGTCTCTAAACAATTTAACAGCACAAACATCTATGGAAATATATCAATACTGGCAAATTGTTTACGTCCAATACGTGACTATTCTCTAGTGGTGTTCATCTAACTACGGAGATGAAAAAAGCTTATGTACAGCATGATGTCTCAAAACAATTTAACAGCACAAACATCTATGGAAATATATCATTACTGGCTAATTGTTTACGTCCAATACGTGACTATTCTCTAGTGGTGTTCATCTAACTACGGAGATGAAAAAAGCTTATGTACAGCATGATGTCTCAAAACAATTTAACAGCACAAACATCTATGGAAATATATCATTACTGGCTAATTGTTAACGTCCAATACGTGACTACTCTCTAGTGGTGTTCATCTAACTACGGAGATGAAAAAAGCTTATGTACAGCATGATGTCTCTAAACAATTTAACAGCACAAACATCTATGGAAATATATCATTACTGGCTAATTGTTTACGTCCAATACGTGACTACTCTCTAGTGGTGTTCATCTAACTACGGAGATGAAAAAAGCTTATGTACAGCATGATGTCTCAAAACAATTTAACAGCACAAACATCTATGGAAATATATCATTACTGGCTAATTGTTTACGTCCAATACGTGACTACTCTCTAGTGGTGTTCATCTAACTACGGAGATGAAAAAAGCTTATGTACAGCATGATGTCTCTAAACAATTTAACAGCACAAACATCTATGGAAAAATATCATTACTGGCTAATTGTTTACGTCCAATACGTGACTATTCTCTAGTGGTGTTCATCTAACTACGGAGATGAAAAAAGCTTATGTACAGCATGATGTCTCAAAACAATTTAACAGCACAAACATCTATGGAAATATATCATTACTGTTTAATTGTTTATGTCCAATACGTGACTACTCTCTAGTGGTGTTCATCTAACTACGGAGATGAAAAAGCTTATGTACAGCATGATGTCTCAAAACAATTTAACAGCACAAACATCTATGGAAATATATCATTACTGGCTAATTGTTTACGTCCAATACGTGACTATTCTCTAGTGGTGTTCATCTAACTACGGGAAAAAAGCTTATGTACAGCATGATGTCTCTAAACAATTTAACAGCACAAACATCTATGGAAATATATCATTACTGGCAAATTGTTTACGTCGAATACGTGATATTTCTCTAGTGGTATTCAAGAAGTATGGAGAGGACAATGATCATAGTTTCTCTGCGTGATATAATCCTTAACGAAGATATACATCGTCAAGGTAGTAAGCTGAAATGGCAATATGCTGATGATCATACAGTTAGAGGAACCGACAGTCTATAAAGATTTAAGGTTCTCGTGTTGTGGACTCAACCCTGATAGATGGAGTGATGACAGGGATAACCCGGTAACTCAAGCCTTCACTTTATCAAGTGCATATGGTATTTTCATGAAAATTTCAAAACACCGTGTTTTAAAAGGCAGCGGTAGACCTAGTGACGGAGTGGAAAAGTTATTTAAAAGCGAAACACTACTGACTGACTGACTCATCATGGAATCTCTAAAACTATAGATCCAATTGACAGGAAATGTATAGTTACTCATTTCACAATATAGGAGCTTACTAAGAATGGATTTTACGATAGATCCATCCAAATTTTTTTTTCCAGGTTAGCTAATTAGGTTCCGCAGTAAAATATTATCGTGCGCCCAGGAGAGCGAGCGGTTATCAGCTAGTAATATTGATAAAGTTAAAAATCCATAATTTGTTTAAATAAATAGGATAGTAGAATATGAATTAAATATGAATAGAAAAATAAATATTAAACCTGCTAATTACTGTCAATATTAAAAACACAAACCCATCGGAAAAAATTTAATTATTTAATTTAATTTAAAATAATTTCGCTAGAAGTATTTTGCAGAAGGAAAATATTAAAAATATTAAGAGCTTATGACGGATAAGGAACGGATAAGGATAAGGGACGTAAAGGAAGTTCTTAGAAATTTCTGCATATTCATGAACTATGGTTGATATTTAATGTATATATATATATATATATATATATATATATATATATATATATATATATATATATATATATATATATATATATACACATATATACATATATATTAATATAAGTAATAAGCGCAGCAGCTCACGTATTTGCAATAATTCTATTTCAATATGTACCTATTATTTTTTAAATTAATATTGACTATTGGAGTATACGAGTACATTCTACCGCAAAATTTAACAAGCATCGGATAGATTTCAGGTATTCCACATCAAATGCGCTTGTACACAGAATATTCACGTAAATTCGAAATACATGAAGCGAGATATTCGAAAGTTATTAATTGCGCGTATAGATTGTGATATTTAATTTCACTGAAGCATATTTTACTGAACTGAACTTTTACGGAACTGTAGCTCCAGTGCGCAACCAAACTGTTACCATAGCAACGCCCGGAGTCGCTTGCAGCCCGGATGCATAGGGCGGACATGATATTGTCAGTTACCAAGATATACGTTAATTAAAATTTACGTAATATTTTAACTCGACAGAGGTTAACTTAGAAACTAAATTAAAGAATTTATGTAACCGTTATAAATACAGTAAATAGCAGTTTATAAACTCCTAAAAAACATAAGGTATTATGTCCTTACGAACAAAGATTACTGCACCTAATGGAATGCTGCATTAATTTTGTAATTATACACATCAATTTTGCAGAATGCTGTAGATGGTCCAGACATATTGTTAGGAATGGGATATTACTATTTTATTACATATTTTCCCATTTACCATAACATAAGCTTTAGTGGAAAATTAGCATGCTCTTGTGGCTTTCCCTTGCGATTGCGTATTGCATCGATCGTTTCTACAAATAATTTATCAATACCGAGAATAAAATAATTTATCAAGTCTCAAATACCGACATGAAACCGATGAAAGTTTTCGACACAAGTGCTTTCTCTTAATACCAGGGAATCAAGTTCTATCAGATCTTTGGCATTTCATCTAAAAATTCTGCAAATACCAAATGAACCCTACGAATGATGAAAGTTTTCACCGTATTCTTTTTTGAAAAATACTTGATGATTCTAAAACCTAAAATGATAAATAAACGAATAAACTCAATATAAAAAAACATTTTAAATATTTTAATAAGGTATTATAAAACATTTTATAAATGAAATCTTTAAACGCTTGCTGATATAAAATGGCATGTAAAGTATTCTAGCATTCTCGACTCGCCCTTTTTCCTTCTAGCTACGGCCATGAACATCTCAAAGAAAATTTTAAGGTAATTATCAAGACTAGGGGCATACAAAAGGGATATTTATAAAGCATAGAGCGCTTTAACAAAATATATTTTGCTTTTATGAAAATTACTGGCTTTATTTTAAAAATTATCCTATTTTATTAATAGGATAATTTTTAAAATAATTTAGTAGTAGGATAATCTTAATAGGATGTATTAATGTGGCGTTATTTAGATTTAAGATAATTTAAGACTATATAATATTATTTTATTTTCGTCCGTTTTTTAAATCAAGTTTTTCCGATAAAATATAGTTTAGATCCCTCCTAGCATTGCTATCTATAATGTTTCACTACAAATTTCGAAGATAAGCCCGGGAGTTTTTGATAACGAATATGTAAGGCTTAATAGCATGCAAATAACCCCCTGAACTCAATAGAACCTAGTATTTTAATATAACAAGCATACACTTTCCACGTCAAAGCGTTAAAAAAGACAAATTAAAAATTATGTCGGGAAAAACTGATCATTGCTTTTAGCGGGCGATGCACACAGGTGGGGTAGAAATATGTGGCAGGCATAGTTATATAATATTAGCATCTACGTAGTATTGAAGCCACGTGGCATCGTTTACGTTTTTTAAATTTTATATTAATTTTTAACCATCTTCAACAAAGGAAGAAATCATCAATTTAATTTTTAATATATGTATGTTACACGATATCTATGAACTAAGACAATCGCTTTAGCCGATTTTTATTTACTCATTGACTAAATATAGTGGAATAAAGACAAGCAAGCGTCTCTTTTAAATAACATAAAAATAATTTAGGGAAACTTATAGTTAAGCTTATGTTAAGGTAATACAATTTGAGGTACATTTATTTTGTTTAAAGCTGTTGGATTTTTGGATAAATAAAATTAAAAAGTAAATACTTTCACTGTTACCGGTATCATTATGTACCGTTATAGCCTATTAAAATCCACTGCTGTACACAGGCCTCCCCATAGATTACCCCGTAGAAAGAATATTTGCCATATTTGCCACGCTTGGCAAGCGGGTTGATATCCGCAGTTATTTAATTTTAGTCGTTATTAAGGAGACGTTACTACCACCTCCCAATTTACTTCCCTCTGTCGCCTCTCACGACACCCATGGGATGCAGTAGTGGATAAGGATATCCAGTAGTGGATATCCTTACACCGCCACTACCCGGTACTTCCACTGTATCCCATATTAATTTTCCAGATCTAATAATATTGAAGTCAGTATTTTTTAAATAATCCAATTATCATCGAGTCTTGGCAACAAGTTAAATATAAAGGACGAAATAACAAAGGAACGTGAACGTTATTAGTCTTCTTTTTTGACAGCGCCTAAAACTAATAAAAAGAGTCTCAGGATCTCTATACCCGTCTTACAAAACACCTCAGCTTTAAGTTGTTATTTTACGTTGGTACTCTGTAAGACGTTGGTCCTTCCCCGGTCGAGCCAACCCATTGCGCTGCAACATCAAAGGTAATGATAACATGAAACGGACCATGGCCTTTTTTATAGAATAAGGGTGACAAAGGAGCACACAGAACATCTTATGGTATGTGAACTCTGTGGCCCATAGACATCTACATTTATCCTCAATTACGAATCAAAATTCAGATGTGTTGTCAACCCTAAGAACTAAGAAGGAATTACTTGTTTCTAGTAAAAAGGGTTTCCGGTTAACTACACTTACCATACGAAACACAGCAGCTTGATGCTGCAATTTCACGCTGATATTGTGTGAGAGCATGATCCCTCCCCGATTGAGCCGATCCATTCGTGCTACAGCCATAATATAGTTGCGGCGTGGCTCAAGCACGTATGAATCACTTAAACAAAACTTTGCGTAACTATTGAAGGTGTACATTGCAGCACATTTGCAATTGAACATGTTCAGTGTTCACCTCGAGAGAGATTTGCTTGGGAGTTAATATAATACGTATTTTGTGCTGTAACTTTGGCATATTGTGGTCTAGTTGAAACAAACTAATAGCAAAACCGCAGTATTGGGTGATGTCGAAGCTAAAAACCACAGAACTTAAAAAGAACTTAGAAAGAAGAAGAAACATTGCTATGCAGATGACAGCACTGGTGATGCTCTTTACACCGGCCGAGCCAATATTTCTCGGGAAAACGTCTCCGAGTGCCGGGACAAACTTGTGTCTGAAGTCGAGTCTTTGCTGAACAGAGTCTCGGATTGGGGACGACTAAATCTAGTCCAGTTTAACCCCCAGAAGACACAAGTTTGCGCGTTAACCGCTAAAAAGAACCCCTTTGTCGTATCCCCTCAGTTTCAAGGCACTCCCCTTGTTGCCTCAGCCAGTATCGGAATCCTCGGCGTCGACATATCGAGTGACGTGCAGTTTCGTGGTCACTTGGAAGGGAAGGCCAAATTGGCCTCTAAAAAGCTTGGCGTGCTCAGCAGAGCGGGACAGTATTTCATGCCGGCACACCGCCTGCAACTTTACAAGGCGCAGGTTCGGCCGCACATGGAATACTGTTCCCATCTCTGGGCTGGGGCTCCCCAGTACCAGCTCCTTCCACTTGACCGCATCCAGCGCAGAGCGGCTCGAATCGTCGACGACCGAGTGCTTTCCGATCGGCTCGATTCACTGGCGTTGCGAAGAGATGTTGCATCTCTTTGCGTATTTTATCGCATCTATCACGGGGAGTGCTCTGAGGAATTATTCGGATTAATCCCAGCCGCCAAATTTCGTGAACGCACGACACGGCAAACGTCCCGATACCATCCACACCATCTGGATGCTTGGCGGTCCACCACTGTACGTTTCACAAGGAGTTTTCTTCCACGTACAACCTCTCTGTGGAATAGTTTATCATCGGCGATTTTTCCGGACCGATACGACCTGGGGACCTTCAAGAAAAGAGCTTACTCCTTTCTAAAGGGCCGGCAACGCACCCGCAATTCTCCTGGTGTTGCGGTTGATCATGGGCGGCGGTAGTCACTTAACATCAGGTGAGCCGCATGCTCGTTTGCCCCCTCTTCTATAAAAAAAAAAAAAAAAAAAAAAAAGAAATAAAAGGAATAAAAATAAATTTTGAGTACATATCAAACAGAAAATGAAAGAAATCTTTAAAATAAGGAAATTTAAAGCATTGTTTAATGGTTGATTAACGTTCATAGTTATTCCAGCAACGAGCAAGGATATCATATCATATTATGGTAACGTCTTCGCTTTGGCTTTGAATTGAATTAAGGCTGTTTCCGCTCACAACATCAAAATAAAAGAGTAAAGTCAAAGTAACATGGAACATGGGGTATTTTCTCGTTTCTATTTTACTTGCATTTCCCCATGCAAATCCAGCGCCTAGAGCTCGCGCCCGCCAAAACTCCTCCACTTAATTCACACAGCTTTCAGAGCAGGCTTTGAGGCAATTCAATGATTTAAGCCTGCTTCGTGTTTTGATACATTTTGTAATGGTTCCGAGAATGGTAAGCGTTATCCCTTAATAAGGAATTTTATAATAATAAAGGAACAGATATTTATGCGGTACATATATACATATGACTAATTGTTGTATTAAGACTGATTGTAGTATTAAAAAACATACTGCGTTTTAAAAAAATTATTTTTCCTACCGTGTATTTCAGATGAATGGAACCGCTGGATTTCTTGCTGGTTTTTCTCAGTATAGAGGATTCCTTGAGAATCAGTGATGAAAGTAAAAAATGATATTCAAAAAGTGTTATTTACAATCTCTTTTGAATAAAAATAATTCTATTCTATTGTATTTATAGGTAAAAGGAGATGTAAACGACAGATGTAGCGCTTATGAAACTGGTCATGTAAATATCATTTAAAAAAATAAAATATAAAGTTCTTAACTTAATATACTGAAAATTTTAGTCAAGAAATCGTATTTTATTACCAAATTACTAAATGCATACTATATTAGCTGTCGCGTTTGCGAAAAAACAAATATTCGACTTGAGAACTTCTCGATAAATAAATTTCCTTGGTGAATCAACACCAATGATCATCCTTCGTAATTTCAAAACTTATCCATCTAATTAAAAAAAATGTTGTATCAATAGCTTCAGGTTAAAGAAATTAATAAATATTTACACGTGGTAGAGCCACGTGTGTAGCACGAATAGGTTGGCTCGACCGGGGAAGGAACACGCTCTTCCAGAATATCAGCGTAATATATCAGCATAATGCTGCTGCGTTTTGTATGATGAGTGTGGGGCATTATTTCTACAGGCCACATCATTTACTTACCACCAGGTGGACTGTTTGCTCGTTTGTAACCCCTATTCTATAAAAAATGTAGGTGTAATGTTTATTGTGCAATTAGGATGAAAAAACCCTTATTATGTATATAATAATTCTTTAATCATAAAATAAAGTCTAACAATAACCTATATTTTGTAATAATAACAACGTGTAATATATTTCACAATATATATAAGCAGATCTACCGTGGACAACAGGCTCAGCCAACTGAACATGTTTTTTTTTTTGTAAAACGAAATGAAAAAACCGTATAATGTACGCATATCGACTTAAAAATTAATATTGTACTTATTTTAGTCAAGCTCTTAGCAATGCTAATTGTTGTAACGCATTAATATATTAACCTCTCATCACTTTATCAACAAGTTCACAACGAAGCGGCACGCACACATACGCGCCTTTGTAAACCGTAACCTGTAACATACAGCACACAGATACGAGTGAGCTGCACCGAACGCATCGCCCTAGCAACGATCCGGGCGAGGTGTTCTATTCTCATGACATGGGATAACTTCAAATAAAAGTAGAAACTTTCATTGGAAATCATCGCAAATTGAATGTGATTTATGAGGAACAACTACACGTACGGGCCCTCCTGGGTGTGCGAAGAAATTCACAAAATTTTTACCGACTGAGCGACCCTTACGAATGTGTGCATGCGTAGTAAAATAGTAGGCGTTAGCTATTTATGAATGAAAATCAGTTAAAATAATGAATTCTTATTATAAAATCTTATTATAATTCTTAATTATTTCAAAGATAAAAATGACATAATGGTCAGATGTTTTTAAATTAATTTTTCTTGTCCATTTACCTGTATTACTTATTCTGAACCAACTTTGCAAGTTTGGCCGTATGTTGCAAAGTAATCTTGAAAAGAAATTATAAGTTATTAAGGAATGTATATTTTTTATTCTGTCATTATTGTAAAAAAATTACACTTCTAGATAGTCTTCTTTGATCCAAACAAAATTACCATTGTACTCGTACCAAATCCTCAAAAATATATTATTTGACGTGTGATTTGTTAGTAGACCCTCGATTCCTAGTACCGAGCTTGTCCGGGCTTAGTGATACTTGCATCCTTATATAAATCAATAAACTCTTATTCATAATTTGCGGTATAATTTTAATGGATATATTTTGTCTGCGTCGGGTTTGAGAGAAAATAATATTCCTTTGCTTGTTAAAAGCTATTTGAAGGGCGAAACATCAAGTAGTTTGTTTTCTCCATTGAGTGAAATGTTTTATCGAAAGAATTTTCAAATAGCATTTTTTTTAAATAATAAGGCGATTACCAGGGAGGTATTTTTTGGAGGGAAATTATTGTGGACAATTTTAATTGGTATATTCGGCCTTGTCCATCCAGTATTATACTTAATATAAAACTAAGTAAAGCAGATATGCATTAAGAAAATATGGAAAAGAAACTAAGGAATAGGTTAATAATTGTTAAAACCATAGAGATTCTTGCATTCGCAACTTCAAAGATTAGGAGTCTACTACAATTCGCTTGCTGTGTAGTGACGGCGTAAATGAATTCCATTTACTTTTCAGAGGTGTATGAAGTTATTATGAGAAAAGTCACGACAAATATAATGGCTTTCAAAATATGGCTGAATAACCATATCGGTTACGTCAGAGGCTGACAAAGTATCCAGAACGGCTACGGAAATCAACGCGTTTTGTATTGTGATCGTCAATCTGTCTGCCAACCGTGTGTCGCAAAGCACGCTCCTGAGCGGTACTTTGCTTTCATGCTGATTATTTTTACTTATTTATGTCGTTCTCAATAAATATACCTCATACTTTTGCTCAACTGTCATTTAAAAAATAAGTTTTATAACAAAGAAATATTGATTTTAACTACCTCTCAAAATATGTTGTCCTAGTGATATTTATAACAGGCTATGATAACCCTCAGAGTAATTACATATATTTGTGTAGAAAGAACCTACAATTTTAAATAAATTGAATAAATATACTTGTCTCTCTTTCTTCTTTAATTTTAAAATAAGTCAAAAAAGATACATATCTATTGAAAATATTGTGTGTAATTCATGCGTGAAAATAGAAATGTCAAGTGGTCATATTTGGTATCTTTATACTACGCTTTAGAGAAAGAAAAATATAGATTATTATTTTTGTGTCATTCCGTAATGCGACAAGAGTGTTAAGCCCTGACTTCCTATAACTTTATTCTAGCACCTACAAGTCACGTTGTTTATTGTCACTGCAAAGTTGTAAGTATTTTTCCTGAAACGTATTCGTGACATGAAGTGAGAGGGTGCTCACAAACATCCAGCCGGTGTCAATAGCTGTGTTTACCACGTCTTTTTGATTACCATTGTTAATATTGGGAGAATATTTACTAAAAGTGAATAGTGTCACCTGTTGGTAAATGTAAAAATAATAATAAGAAATAAAAACAAATTAAATCTACTTACGGCTAAAATTAAATTGAATATAGCGATGAAGCAATGTTTACTATACAATAATCGATACTTTTAGATTTTCGGTATCAATGAAATTAATTAGGAAAGATTTAAAAAAAACATAAGAATTGAGTTTTGTAGGATAATTTTGTCAACTTTTAAGATATCCTTTAGTAAATAACAATTACATTAATAAAGTACAACGTCGCAACAATTTTCTATAAGTAAGTCACGTTCGGAAAGTAATACAAATAAAACAGTTTATTTGGTCGTTACCTCTACAGCCTATTAAAGTGAACTGCTGAACATAGGCCTCCCCCATAGATTGCCTCATGGGGGGCGTATTTGTCACAATCGCCACGCTTCACAAGCGAGCTGGCAGCCGCAGTATTTTATTTTTAGTCGTTATTACGAAGACACTACTGCCCCTCTCCTGATTTGTTTTCCTCTGTCGCCTCTTGCGACACCCGCCGGATGAAATGGGCTAGTAGATATTTTTAAACTACGTATAGATATTTTTAAAGAAATTTCAAAGCATTATATGCATATTGCAATATAAAAGTAATATTTAAAATGGAAATTCAGTTCAGTTCAGTCAGGTTTTTACATTCGCGAACTGGACGATTTATAACAAAATTCTGAAGACGTATTGGAAACAAGAGTATTAACAAAAAAACTTTTTTTTATTAAAATTATAACCAATTCTTTAAAATAAAAAGCAAACATTTCAGCGCAAGTGATATAATATAAATATAAAATAATCTTTAAATCAGGAGGTTAATGACTTGACAATTATCTAGAGCATGGGAATTATACTTAAAAAGTTAAAAAAATAAAATTTCTGCCTATATACATATACGTCCCAATCATGGGCACAAATCACTCATTTTTGAGAAAGTTTTAGGGCAAGAAAGTGTCTTCCACACTTTTCAATCTTCGAAATATTTTTGAGCCGTGACAGCTTAGGGTTTACGCGCTCACTGTCAATTTTACGGAACGCGAGCTACTCGGATTCGATTACTGCCGGCGCCAGTGAAATTGTCAATTGTAATTTCAATTGCTGATTTAACAACTGCAATTATAATTACCAATTTAAATGTAATGCATCGAGATCGTTATTGTAGTAGCTCACGCGTATAGAATTAAATGATAAAGCTTAGCTTTTGAGCTAAAGAAAGACCGTCGCATACGTTCCTAAGTGGACAAAGGCGTCCTCTTATTTCTGAGAGATTTTTGGAGCAGAAAAGAGTTTGACAAACTACGTTATGCGTGTGACCTGAATTGACGGATTTTTGAAAATGGCTGGTTTTCATCGAAATAATTTTTATTTCTTAGATGTGAGACAGATTGACAGATGTGAGAAGGAAAGAGACTCGCAAAATGTGCAGTCTTTCCTTCCTTAATCCTTGTTATAGTGACAAAAACAGCAAGACCTCTATATTTCTTACATCAAAAGTTTTGTGTTACATTAAAATAAACTGACGTAGGTGATGGGACTCCTCCTCACTCAGGAGTTCGCCAGGGCAGTAGCACTCTCTTACCTTCTTATGTCGCCAGGCATTGATGTACTCATGTAGCCAGGATAATTGCATACTTGCGAACCGAACTAAACCGTGCATATTTCCGGAATAAAAGTAGCCTATATCACTCTCTGGCCCATAAACTACGTAAAAAGTAATAAACACATATTACATATCAAATGATGTTATGGAGTAGACCCTGACTTCGTATTATTGCAGTAGTGATTTTCCAGATACCAAAGTTTATATTGCAAATGAAACTGCAAAGTTATGACGTAGTATATTTAGTCATGAAGATTTTCCAAGTTCAGGACGTCAATCGGATGTATCAAATCCAGAAAATATTAAACTAGTCAGAGAAGCTATTATAAAATACAAATGTATTTACAAATCAGAAGAATTTGTTTTCTTTTCATAAACCGACAAGCAAGCTGCAAACATAAAAAAATGTTAAACAGATTTACTGCTGACAAGATACATTGTATTTTCCCAGTTAACAGTTTCCCTGTTCGCGAAAAAGACACAATAGTTAAACAATTGAAATATTCATTTATAATTCATGCCGCAGGGAAAGTGTTTAAACGAGATATGGGTGTTCGAAAGTGACGCTTCGTTGACGCGCGCAATACAGTCACATTCCTTTGTATAAAGAACGCGTGGAGCGGCGTCTACGTTTCTATATAAAAATGAAAGCACAGATTTGATGAATGTTTCACTCGTATAGAAAAGTGTGTATGATGTGGTAGTCTACTTTGAAAGATGTAAACTACTATTTCACTACAGTAAAAGTAATGCTTTTAAATATACAATACAATTGTTTTAGGACCTATATGCTTAATAGCTGTTACCCGCGGCTTCGCCCGCATGGTCACTGGGAAATGAACTATCCATTGCTTTTTGAATTGAAAGAAAACTGAGTTTTATTGATTTGTCAGAGATGCATCCATTAAAAGGAAACTGAGCAAAATTGATTCGTCAGCCTATTTAAATGTTTTGAAACGCAGCGTATAGGAAAGCATGAAAATAGCATGTTTATTCCAAATGGAAATGAGATATTTTTTAATTATAGGAAACTGAGCATAATTATCCGTCAGGGATGCAGACTTTTGAAAAGAAACGGAGCTAAATTGATTCGTCAAAGATGCAGTTTTCTGAATTGAAAGGAAACTGAGCCAAATAAAAGATCGGTCACAGATGCATCCTTTCCAAAGGAAACTGAGCTTAATAGGTCCGTCAGAGGTTCAGCATTTGGAATTGAAAAGAAACTGAGCTAAATAGGAAATTTTGAATTGAAAGTGAAGATCTGTGGGAATTCTGATTAATTGGTTGTGGGAATCTTGAAAAAAAAAAACTAACTGAACACTATTTTAAGACGATACTGTACACAATGTTATATGTTTTTCCATTCGGGCAATGTGAAAAAATTCGGGGAAAAGAATGTGGAGATTCTGAGCATTTAACACACGCGAACATGCTACATACATCTGACCATGAGAGAAGCACGGTTTTTCTAAGTTGACCCCCGCTACCTGTAACGTTTGCCCTTGCGCTTTATTAATTGTCATTGCAAATCTGAGCTTAATAGGGAACTGCAACCTTTTGAATTGAAAAGGAAGATCTGTGGGAATTATAGGGATCCGTGGTATAATAACATTTTCACCTTTTCCTACGCCTGTCAAAATTGTAGCACCGATTATGTTCCGTCGAAGATGCGTCACACGCAGCCTTGTCCCGTTACATAACCGAGGAGCATCTAAATTTCGCATTAGCATGACTGGGACGCCTAATTTTAATTGAAGCTTATGTGTGGGCACACCTGACAACTCTAGAGAATTTAGAAACTCTACGGGATATGAAGTGCTCTGTTCTGTGTCCATAACTGTGTCTACTGACAAATACTCTGTTATTTCTCCTGCTACTTCGCTTAATATATCTGAATTTATTTTAACACTCTCATTTTTTGCAAGAATCGTCCTTTCACATAACCATTTGTCTTCATGCATGTTGTTCGTTAAATCTGAATAAACGCTCGCAATTAATTCGGAATGACTCTGTACTAAATTACAAAAATCTCTCGTCAATTTAACGCAGCGCTCAGCATCCGTTTCCGTATTGTAGACGTCCGTCTTGTAGAATCACGGTGGCGCCACCTAGCTGAATTTAACATCATATTCGATTTTACCACGGGAACGATATGTTAATGAAATGTATGATACGCTGCAAAATCAATACGCCTTGTCCATCAGTCCGATAACAACTAACCTGTGATTTTTATAATCAATCAACGGATCATAATTGAATGCTGCGTCATTAAAAACCGACCAATTGTTTCTTTGAAAATTTTGTCGACATTCAGCTTGGAGCTATGCATTTGCATCTCTTCGCGCCTGTGTCTGTTCTAGTGTTTTCAGATTCCCTTATAGTAGATTGACGTTCAGCTTGCTCAATGAGTCTGTGTTGAGTTTCATCAGGTGTTTCCGCGGCTCTTATAGCGGCATGACGTTCCGCTTGTTCGAATAGCCTTTGCTGACTTTGAGCAGGTGTTTCAGTAGCTCTTAAAGTAGATTGACGCTCTGCCTGTTCAAGAGGCCTTTGCTGACTTTGATCAGGTGTTTCAGTAGCTCTTAAAGTAGCTTGACGCTCTGCCTGTTCAAGACGCCTTTCCTGACTTTGAGAAGGTGTTTCGGAAGCTCTTAAAGCAGCCTGACGCTCTGTCTGTTCAAGATGCCTTTGCTGACGTTGAGAAGGTGTCTCAGATGCTCTAAAAGCAGCCTGACGCTCTGCTTGTTCTTGCCTTCTTAGTTCAGTATCTTCTAAAGATTCTAGCGATCGAGCTAATCTTTTCGCTTGTCTTTGAGAAGATACTCTTGAGAGGCTGGACTTACGTTTGCGAGGAGATTATATTATTAATATAATATCATATATTTATATTATTACTATAATATTATATATATATATATATATATATATATATATATATATATATATATATATATATATATATACTTTTTTTCGTCGTGGGTAGTTGGCTAAACAACACGCTTAAATCTTGCTCTTATTTAGATTTTAAAGTTTAATGGTTTTTGTGTAATTTGTCTCATTTTTATGTTTTTATATAATGAATAACTAGTACCACCCACCTCATGAGTGTTTTTTCAAGTTCATAACCTAGCACATAACAGCATATGTCACCACTGGCACAATCTTGTATTTTCTATCCAACATCAGTGTTTTACTACGTAAATGGAGTCTTCAATTAAGGATAGCATGACCGAACTTATGGAGGTTTTCCATAAGAGAATGACGAACTTCGAAGAAGAGTTACGTAAATCTCCTCATTCAACGTCCAACACTGCATCACTTGCTGCGGAGTTCACTTCATTCAAGGCTTTTGTGGTCCAAGCACTGAGCAGTCTACAACAGCAAATGGAGCTCCTGGCCCATACTGTCTATCAGTTAGAAGAAAGAAGTCGTAGAAAAATGCTTCTATTTCATGGTGTACCAGATAACTCAAAAGAAGATACTGCTTTGGTAGTTACAAGGGTTCACAATGAACAACTGAAGATAAGTGACTGCTCAACCAGTGATATACGAAGGTGCCATCGAATGGGCCGTCATGCTACCGCAAACAGACCACGACCTATTCTTGTAAAGTTCCAAAATCTCATATTACGGAATAAAGTCTGGTATTCCAAGACTCTGCTTAAGGGACCAGGTGTCACAGTTTCCGAATTTCTATATAAATCAAGACACGATGCTTTTATGGCTGCTCGAGATAAGCTCGGAATTTCTAGTTGCTGGACTAAGGATGGATCTGTTTATATTCTCAGGCCTAACGGCTCTCGTCTTCGAGTTCTTACAGTGAGCGAAGTTCATAAGTTAGATCAGTGCCCAGATGCTGCAGCTAAAGTGACTGAAAAGAAGCCAACAAGGACCAAGAGAGGGGCCGCAGTTAAGAAATGATTATGCATGCTTCATTTCTTTATCTCTACTTTAACGTAACTTACAATTTACAAATTACAATGATTCTTTTAAATTACAATTTAGATAAATTTGCGCTGCAATTAATTTACACTATTTGAAACTAGGTAAATTATTTTATTCTAAACCTTAAAACATCATGAATTGACTGTTACATTGACCCTATTACGTGTAGAAATTGATTTATATACATTTTTAATTAGTATTATAGTTTATTAATTAGTACTCTTTCAATCTTGTGCACGTAAAAATAAATTAATATGTTTACAATACGAATAGTCTTTGTGTATATACTTTTTCAACAACACCGTGGCAGTCACATAGATTAATAAATATGCAGACATATTATATACAGTAATCTATGGCGGACAGTGACAGCGGCTGCTTTCTTTTTCACAGATTATTAAATATTTATTTTAGTAAGTTATGGTCACATCGGCTACCAGTCTTTCAGCCAAAAGCTGTAATATGAACACTGACAACTTTATTAATTCTGCCACCTTAGATTTAATACTATAAAAGTTTGTAAATAGTGTATTTGTGTAGCGGTATTACCAATTTGTGTTTTTTTTTCTATATTATGTGATTTTGAAATGTGTTTTTTTTTTGTTTTTTGTTTTTAGTTATGTTATAATTTGTAATAACACTCGATTGGTGGGTGGACACTATTGCCTTGCTGTAAGAAGTACATTTAATTTTGTAGTTAATTTTATTTTAACAACTTAGACATTTAATTAATTTTTTTTTAATTTTTTAATATATATTAAGTATGATATGTATATATATATATATATATATATATATATATATATATATATATATATATTGTAATGGCTAGTAACGATATAATTGGCGTAAGTGAGATGTTTTTCAATGCCAATGATGACAGTTTTGGTTCTATGGTAAGTGATAGTGGCAGTTCTACTTTCATCCATCTCTCAGAGTTTCTTGTCTCGCAGTTTTCTGATGTCCCTAACAACTTCAACGTTGTTCATATAAATGCATAGAGCATTCCGGCCCACTTCCACGATATGCTGACGACTTTTAATTGTAATCATATACATGCTGTTCTTATTTCTGAATCGTGGCTGAAGCCATATCTTCCCTCCACCTGTTACAATCTTCCTGGCTTCCAATTAATTCGAAACGATCGCTTAGTAGGTGGCGGTGGAGGTGTTGCCATTTATCTACGTTCACACATTCCTTTCACTATTGTCGATATGTCTGCACAACCACCGCCGCTAAATGCCGGTGAGCATCTTTTCATTGAAGTCACACTATCACACTCAAAAGTCCTTGTTGGTGTTTATTACTGCCCTTCTATGCGTATTGACTTCTTTAACTCATTCCAAAACATCATTGATAATCTTACTCCCTCCTATTCACACACGATTATTATGGGTGATTTTAACACGTGCCTCCTTAAACAAGATACGAGGGCTTCTTCTCTTCAGTCAATCGTATATTCCTGTAATCTCTCTATTTTACCACTAAATGCCACGCATCATTTTCCAAACTCGAATCCCTCTCCCCTTGACCTTACTTTAGTTTCCTCTTGCAACTTTGTCACGAAGTACGGCCAATATGCGGCCGATGCTTTCTCCTATCTGACCTTTTCTTTCTATCCTATAATACCCGATCTCCCAAATTCAAACCAAAAATTCTACTGCAGCGTAATTTTGGTTGCATGGATATAGACAGTCTTCGAAAGGATGCGCTACTTTGGGACTGGTCAAATCTTTTTAACGCAGATAACCTAGATAGTAAAGTTTCAATCTTTGCTTCAGCCCTTATAAAAATCTATGATGTTCATGCACCTGTACGCGCAGTCAAAATTAAACATCGTCCATCACCTTGGCTTACCGATGATATTAAACATATTATTAATAAAAAAGCGATAGCTAAGGCTAAGTATAAACGTGACCCAAATGCGTTTAATAGGGAAAAGTATATTAACATTCGCAATCACTGCAATAAGGTGTGTAGGGATGCTCAACGCCTTCATATTCATAAGTCAGTTGGTATTCTAAGACAGTCAGATGGGGATACAGCAAAGGTCTGGAAATTTCTTAGATCATTGGGTGTTGGGAAATTTAAGAATAATTCCACGGGAAATCCAACGACAAATGATTTAAACGTTAATCTTTTAAATAAACATTTCTCTTCTTCATCCTGCTTAGATAGTACTGCTAAGGCTAATACACTAACATTTCTTTCAACTATTCCCACTCCCAATCACTCCTCTTTTATTTTTAAACAATTCACTGCTTGTGGCGTTGAGAAGAGCGTTTTATCTATTACTTCCGATGCAGTGGGAAGTGATTGTGTCAGTCGTAATATGATTCTTCCTATTCTTGATATTATTCTTCCTATTATTTGTCATATCCTTAACTTCTCCATTTCTACAAGTAGTTTTCCATCATCTTGGAAAAATGCTGAAGTTATTCCTATCCCAAAGAAAATTAATCCTGCGTCCTTTTCTGAATATCGTCCCATCTCTTTACTGCCCTTCTTATCAAAAGTCCTTGAACGCCTTGTTTACATCCAGTTCAATAGCTTTCTTTGTTCTAATTCTCTCCTTAATCCTTTACAGTCAGGATTTCGACCTGGACACAGTACTACCACAGCATTGGGGAACATTACCGATGACATCCGATTAGGAATGGAACGCGGCGAAGTAACTGTTCTTTGTTTATTAGATTTCAGTAATGCCTTTAATACCGTTGACCTTGATGTCCTACTTGGTATAATGCGCTCTCTTAACGTATCTTCAACAGTGATTGGTTGGTTTCGAAGTTACCTGTCTGGGCGCCAGCAACGTATACGCATCGATGATACATTATCATCATGGTGTAACGTATGTGTTGGTGTGCCGCAGGAAGGCGTTTTATCTCCTTTACTTTTTGCAGTTTTTATAAACTCAATATCTAATAATTTAACTTCTTCCTACCACCTTTATGCAGATGATCTGCAAATATATACTAAAGCTTGTCCCAACGATCTCCCCAATGCTATCAATGTCATTTATGCAGATCTCGAACGAATTCTCGAGTGGAGTAAAGCATACGGCTTTCACGTTAACCCAGTTAAATCACAAAGCATTATCATCGGTAGCGCGCAAATGCTGAATAAGTTATCAGTTGATCACCTACCCCAAATCGTATTTAATAAAACTAATATCCCTTACAGAGATTCAGTGAAGAACTTGGGGATTCACATGGATAAAAATCTGTCATGGGACCATCAAATCAAAGAGATCCACCGTAAAGTTTATGCCTCTGCAGCCTTCTTGCGTAGATTACGTAACTTTCTTCCAATATACACCAAAACTGCGCTTGCCAAGTCCCTTCTTTTCCCTATTTTCGACTATGCGGACATCAGCTATCTAGATCTCACCGAAGCTCAGCTTGATAAACTTGAGCGAATTCAGAATTTCTGTATAAGGTTTATATTTGGATTACGTAAATATGACCATGTCTCTCTTTTTCGTACTAAGCTCAAGTGGTTGTCGATACGTCTTCATCGGAATGCTCACATACTTCATCTTCTCTATAGTATTCTCTTTAATCCTTTTTACCTTTCTTACCTCAAAAATCGTTTTGTGTTTCTTCGTGATTCCCATTCGCGTAACCTAAGATCAGCAGAGAGCTTGAAATTGTATATGCCACTACATACTACTAAATTTATGAACGAGTCTTTTACTGTACAGGCCGTTCGTTTATGGAATGAACTCCCATTGGCAGTCAAACGCGCTCCATCCCTACCGGTTTTTGAAAAACTAGTAAAGAACCATTACCTTGCACTTCGCTCCCACACTAGTCGTTTAATATAATATATATGTAGTATATTGATTGCATTTAGTTAAATAATTAAATATATATTTTTTTGTATGTACATATGTTTGTAGTCCATGTATGTTTTGTTATATATATATATATATATATATATATATGAAATGTGTATTCTTTTTTTTATCACACCAATGTGCCCTACCCTTGTAATTTTTGTGTAATCCTGTCCATTCACTGGTTGTCTGGAAGAAATTGCTCTCAGCAATAAGACCGCCCATTGAATACTTCTTTTGTATATATAATTAGTAATTTTTTATATGGTGTGCAATAAAGAATATTAAATAAAAATAAATAAATTATAACATAATATTATACTGCAGATACTATAAAAAGGAAAAACAGTAACACGAAATAAACATGCATAGAACTAATAAATTAAAAAAAAACACTTTATTATAACATTAGAAGGTGAGCCTTTAGCTTACACATAATGTAATTTTTGTGACATTATCCACCAATTCTGACGGCAAGTTGTTGATAAGTCGAGGTATTAAATAGCTACATGTTCGCTTACCGTACGCATTGCTAGCACGTGGCTCGCTGAGACGGCTCTTAGAAATTTCTCAAGTGTATAATTTACAGGTTGCTCAATCGGGATTATTAGCGAGGGATCGTTATTCCAGATCACCGCCCATTGCCTCGTCTTCATCAGAATGTAAGCTAATCGTTTATCAATATGCAGTTAGAGACGCTCAGACTTTGTGCATTTCAGTCACAGATATTCCAGTAACTCTAATTGCATGTACATCCATGATATCTATTGTTGTATTTAAAAACCATCGAATGCACAGACATACCTTTCTATGTATTTGAGCACTTTGAGGGACGAAAAAATTGGAAAATCAAGGCTTCGATGTCAACTTTAATGTTGATTTTGTACGGCAGATATGTAATGCAACCGTTTCTTCATAAAAAATTGATAAAAAAAACAACTTTGTAGAGTATTTATAAAATTGTTGCCCATGTTAAAAAGCCAGTCTAGACATTTTCTTTTTATAGAATAAGAATGACAAACCAGCACACAGGACCACCACCTGACGGTTAATCGATACTGTGGCCCATAGGCATCTCTACATCAAAGCCCGATTTAGGATCAAAATTCCGATAAATCGCAATCCCCGAGGAATACTTTGTAATGCCTCGTTTTCGGTAAAAAGAGTATCCGGCTCTCTAGACTCACCATATGAAATATGGTAGCATTGAGAAACTATTCCACACTGGTATTCTTTGAGAGTGTGGTCCTACCCCGGTCGAGCCAAACCATTCATGCTACAACCAAAATATAGCAGTATGGCTCTACCACATTGTGGTACTTCGACGTTTTATGTTTATGTGACGGCAACTGGTTCTCAAATGAAATAATTTCTATAATATACTTTATACACACCGACGACCGACCGACGAGTTCACCGACGTCAAAATCGATCCGACCTACATTGATTTATTTAGCATCTATCCTTAGCAAACTTTTGAATTTTAAATTGTTATCAGGAACGCTGCTACCCATCTCCTGTTTTACTTCGTTCTGTCGTTTGGTGTAGTGGATATTCTTACACCGCCACTATCCTGGTATTTTAATAAATTGTTATCACGAATGCTACTCTCCATCTCCTGTTTTACTTCGTTCTGTCGTTTGGTGTAGTGGATATTCTTACACCGCCACTATCCTGGTATTTTAATAAATTGTTATCACGAATGCTGCTACCCATCTCCTGTTTTACTTCGTTCTGTTGTTTGGTGTAGTGGATATTCTTACACCGCCACTATCCCGGTATTTTAATAAATTGTTATCACGAATGCTGCTACCCATCTCCTGTTTTACTTCGTTCTGTCGTTTGGTGTAGTGGATATTCTTACACCGCCACTAACCTGGTATTTTAATAAATTGTTATCACGAATGCTGCTACCCATCTCCTGTTTTACTTCGTTCTGTCGTTTGGTGTAGTGGATATTCTTACACCGCCACTATCCTGGTATTTTAATAAATTGTTATCACGAATGCTGCTACCCATCTCCTTTTTTACTTCGTTCTGTTGTTTGGTGTAGTGGATATTCTTACACCGCCACTATCCCGGTATTTTAATAAATTGTTATCACGAATGCTGCTACCCATCTCCTGTTTTACTTCGTTCTGTCGTTTGGTGTAGTGGATATTCTTACACCGCCACTATCCTGGTATTTTAATAAATTGTTATCACGAATGCTGCTACCCATCTCCTGTTTTACTTCGTTCTGTCGTTTGGTGTAGTGGATATTCTTACACCGCCACTAACCTGGTATTTTAATAAATTGTTATCACGAATGCTGCTACCCATCTCCTGTTTTACTTCGTTCTGTCGTTTGGTGTAGTGAATATTCTTACACCGCCACTAACCTGGTATTTTAATAAATTGTTATCACGAATGCTGCTACCCATCTCCTGTTTTACTTCGTTCTGTCGTTTGGTGTAGTGGATATTCTTACACCGCCACTATCCTGGTATTTTAATAAATTGTTATCACGAATGCTGCTACCCATCTCCTGTTTTACTTCGTTCTGTCGTTTGGTGTAGTGGATATTCTTACACCGCCACTATCCTGGTATTTTAATAAATTGTTATCAGGAATGATGCTACCCATCTCCTGTTTTACTTCGTTCTGTCGTTTGGTGTAGTGGATATTCTTACACCGCCACTAACCTGGTATTTTAATAAATTGTTATCACGAATGCTGCTACCCATCTCCTGTTTTACTTCGTTCTGTCGTTTGGTGTAGTGGATATTCTTACACCGCCACTAACCTGGTATTTTAATAAATTGTTATCACGAATGCTGCTACCCATCTCCTGTTTTACTTCGTTCTGTCGTTTGGTGTAGTGGATATTCTTACACCGCCACTATCCCGGTATTTTAATAAATTGTTATCACGAATGCTGCTACCCATCTCCTGTTTTACTTCGTTCTGTCGTTTGGTGTAGTGGATATTCTTACACCGCCACTATCCTGGTATTTTAATAAATTGTTATCAGGAATGATGTTACCCATCTCCTGTTTTACTTCGTTCTGTCGTTTGGTGTAGTGGATATTCTTACACCGCCACTAACCTGGTATTTTAATAAATTGTTATCACGAATGCTGCTACCCATCTCCTGTTTTACTTCGTTCTGTCGTTTGGTGTAGTGGATATTCTTACACCGCCACTATCCTGGTATTTTAATAAATTGTTATCACGAATGCTGCTACCCATCTCCTGTTTTACTTCGTTCTGTCGTTTGGTGTAGTGGATATTCTTACACCGCCACTATCCTGGTATTTTAATAAATTGTTATCAGGAATGATGCTACCCATCTCCTGTTTTACTTCGTTCTGTCGTTTGGTGTAGTGGATATTCTTACACCGCCACTAACCTGGTATTTTAATAAATTGTTATCACGAATGCTGCTACCCATCTCCTGTTTTACTTCGTTCTGTCGTTTGGTGTAGTGGATATTCTTACACCGCCACTAACCTGGTATTTTAATAAATTGTTATCACGAATGATGCTACCCATCTCCTGTTTTACTTCGTTCTGTCGTTTGGTGTAGTGGATATTCTTACACCGCCACTATCCTGGTATTTTAATAATATTCAAAATTAAACATTACGGTAGACTTTTGTAATGGCAACTTCAAAGATTAGGTGTCTACTATAATTCGTTTGCCGTGTAGTGGCGGCGTAGATGAATTCCAGTTATGTTTCAGAGGTGTATGAGGCTGTTAGAAGAAAAGGAACGAAAAATCTAATGGCTTTCGATATATGGCTGAATAACCATATTGGTAACGTCAGAGCCTGACAAAATATCCAGAACGGCTACGAGAAGCAGCGCGTTTTGTATTGCGATCGTTAATGTGTCTGCCAACCGTGTGTCGCAAAGTACGCTCCTGAGCGATACTTTGCTTTGTATGATAAGTTGTCCTAATTAATGATTTATACTGGGCTATGATATCCCTTAGAGTAATTACATACATTCGTGTAGAGAAAAACTACAATTCTAAATAGATAAAGTAAATATGCTGGTCTCTCTTTTTATAATTTAATTTTAAAATAAGGCGATAAGATACAAATCTATTGAAAATTTTGCTTGTAATTCATGCGTGAAAATAGAAATGTCAAGTGGTGGGCTCTTTGTACTACGCTTTAGGGAAAGAAGAATAGATAATTATTTTTGTGTCATTCAGTAATGCGACAAAAGTGTTAAGTCATGACTTCCTTTAACTGTATTTTAGCTTCTACAAATCACGTTTTTTACTGTCACGGCAAAGTTGTAAGTGAGAGGGTACTCACGAACATGTAGCCAACTGAAGGTAAGTGGCTTCTGCAGCCCTCGGACACCTGGAACCAACTTAAAACAAAGAAGACTACTAATGCGTAGTCACTTCTGAGAGCTAAGATATCCTGCCTCACGTCCTTTACCGCATACCGTTCAACTGGCACACAGCAGTGCAAGCTCTACTATGTGACGTCAGATATAGTCAACAGAGTGGAACCTACCCAGCCGGACTCCTAGCCGGGAAGAGAGCCCTAGCATCTTTTAAATGGTGACAAGTTACTTAATTTAATGGCAACAAGAGCCGTGGTAGCTCAGTGGTTAACGCTCACTGTAAATATAACGGAACACGAGTAACCCGGGTTCGATCCCCGCCGGCACCAATGAAATTGTTAATTGCAATTTTAAGTGCTGATTTACCACGTGCTCGGCGGTGAAGGAAAACATCGTGAGGAAAGCTGCATGTCTGAGGAATAAGAAAAAAAATATTTCAAAGACATGTGAAGTTCGTCAACAGGCATTTGGGCAGCGCGGCGGACACTTCCTTGCCCTAAACCCTCTCAGAAATGAGGGAAGGCCTGAGCCCGGCAGTGGGACGTATATAGGCTGTAACTTTACTTTTTTTTAACTTTTTACTTACCAAATACGAAATAAAATAAATGAACCAAAAATTAAGAACAATTCGTTCAGATTAAGATAGATAATAGTTGCGCGGAACGGCGTCTACGGTTCTATATAAAAATGAAAACACAGATTTGATGAAAGTTTCGTTCGTATTGAAAAGTGTAAATCGTGTGGTACACTACATTGAAAGATATAAAATACAATTGCACTACTGCAAAAGTAATGTTCTGAAACATATAATAGAATTTTTTGGGACCTACTAGCTTATGTATATTCACCAGTTGTTTTTAGCTTAGAAGTAAGTACATAACCACGTCAGTTTTATCAGCGACCCTACAACAAGCTACACTTCCGTTCCGCTGATAACTTCGTTACTAACTCATCCGCTGATTTAACGACAAAGTTAAAAGTTACCTGCAAATAAAATCACCACTTTATTTCCCCGATATATTTTTAAACGTGCTAGATTCACGCTGCAGTTATATTATAGTTGTAACACGAATGGGTTGACTCGACCGGGGAAGGCTCAAAACCTCACAGAACACTAGCATAAAGTAGTACCTTAACCTGCTATATTTCGTAATGTGAGTTTATAGAGACCGTTTGTTTTACTGTGAACGAGGCGTTTAATCTTAGTGCTCAGACGTGATAACGCATTTTGATTATAAATCGAGAATAGAATAGAATAGAATAGTCTATGGGCCACAGCTTCGTCACTTACCATCATGTGGACATTAGGTGTACATTAAGTGCCCATTTGTTAACTTACTTTAAAACGTCGAACTTAAATACGTCGAAAGTGGGTGGCGTTGACTTTAATTTTATTTTTTACGAGTCACTGCTTGACTACGATCCCAATCGGTGAAAAATGGTGATGAAGCCGTAGGTGGTCGCACTGTTTTACCATTAAGTGCTTCATCCACATTTACCTATTTACTCTTGATTTGAAGACCAAGATGGCAAAACAGAAACGATCTTCGTTTTGTTTAACTGCGTGGAATTTCGCTATTAAGTTCGCATATTTCGAATGTCGCTTAAATATTCAAAACGTTATATAAGTAGATCTCGCTCCAGCTTTGCCTGCGTTAGATCTATTAATGTGGTGTCATTCATGTTTACCATAATTACCAGATTATTTAATTCACCAGTTTCTCGATTTTTTCGAATAAAATATAACCTACATCACTCCATGCGTTACTCTCTTTTTGTTCGCGAAGATTCAGCACAACCAGTTCACAGGTTCAGCCGTTCCGAAGATTATCCCAGACAGTCAGACATACTGACAGAACGACAGATAAACTTAAATACGGTTATTCATATCTTAAAGGCATGCAAATAACCCCTTTAGCTCAATAAAAGGCAGAAATTTCGATATACAGACAATTTTATTTGACAATTATATTTTTTTTAATTAATAAATCATGAGTTACTTAAATTATCTTTCAGCAGTAGAATGTAATCAGCAATCATGGATGTACATGTGATTGAAGTTGCTGAAATATCTGTGACGGAAAAGCACAACGCCTGTGAAATGATTAGCTACGCCTTTGAATAATAGAGAGCCATTTAAGCTTAGATCGGTACTGGGAAACATGGTCGTACTTACATATGCCGAAAATGAAAATGCATTTGTTGAGAAGGCGCTCCACCTTATCGAGAAGATATTGAAATAGATTTGGGTAACATACATCCGCATAAGCAATAATGGGTCTGGATGAGCAAAAGTTTAGTTTTAAAAGGCAGAAAGTTTTTGAGAAGACTAAGAGAACGTAAGGTCGCAGTAACGGGAGGATGGATATTGTTGTCTGTGGTCCGCATCGTCTATTTGTTATTGGGTGAACTGTGTGTTGGCACAGCGGTGACACTCCCTGTACGTGAGAGCTTAAGCGCCGGTGACCTTGAGTCGAAGCGTGTAACGCTAGGGTTGATATCGAACCGAAATGGAATATTATAGACTTGTACCAAAGAAGATACATAGTAGGTATGTGTTATATTTTATGTAAACTTATGTATTTGGGTAGTGAAAGATACGTTGAATTTTAAATCAACTTTTATTAAATGAGGAATATTAAAACTTCCGACAAAACCAAATATGCACGACAGTTAATGGTAATCTTAAATAATTAACCAACACTTATTTCAGTACGCAATAATCAGTATTACCTACTATCCTTTAAAAATAATTTACTTTTATATATTTTTGAATTTTACGATAAATTTTTTAATTTTCATTATTATTTCTAACAATTGCAAAAATTCGTAGCAAGTATATTTTTTTTACAAAATCCAGAGGTATGCAGGTTTCCTGGGACATGGCGGCCAACAAATTGTTCCCTATGTGTTGAGGAGATAAGTCATTTCTATTTCTAATGAAATAATCCATAAATACAACAATGAACAAATACAAAAACTCTTTATAGATGTCTAAAATTTCTTGACTCTAGTGGTATTTTTAATAGTGTATATTTCAGTTAATGTAATATAATAAAATTATTGGCGATATATTAGTTTTATTGTCGTGGTATTTCCCCATAATTCTTGTCAAGATCATATCGACTTTCATTAAAATGAGTTCACATATTTTTAGATATCATAAAACATTATTAAAAATTAAACTAACAAAACAAGGGCCCTTGTTTTGTGCAGTGGAATTTATTTTAATTCTAATCACTAAAATCAATTTCAGTAATACTTATACATATAATATAATATCATTTATTTAATAACAACATTAATATTTATCAAAGCATATAAACCTAGCATACACGGCTATAAAAAACTATTAATGTTACTTGGTAACATAAACTTAATACCTACATGAATAGAATAGTAATATGTACATTAAGATATCAGTAATATTCATATATTAATCGAAATATTATATCACTTGACGAATACATTCATATTAACTAATAATGACAAATATCGATATTACTACTAGCCCTCGGCCAGGGCAGTCGGCGACTGCCCGTTCCACGCCCCGCGCGCCTCTCAAGGCCCCCGCACACATCCAGACACCCACACATAGCCGCAAGCGATTTTACGTGCACACATGCTTAAGTGTCGTTTCTTTTCGCGTAGTGTATATATTCTTTGGTGTTGGTTCGTCATCACTGCTGAACTATACTGTCTATAACTCAGAGGGGGTATTGCCGTTGTTGCTACGCTGGCAAGCGAGTTAGCAGACACAGTTTTTATTTATCTGTTCGGGATCTGGATGCTGCCCATATTTTGGTCAGTCTCTCTTTGTCGCCACTTGCGACAACCACAGGATAAGATTTAGAGGTATTAGATATTCTTGCACCGCTTTTCGTCATCATCATCTTTACAGCCCTTCTAAAGTCCACTGCTGAACATAGGCCTCCCCCAAGGAATGCCACAAAGCACGATCCTGAGCCACCTGCATCTATCGACTTTCTGCATGTCTTACCAGATCGTCACTCCATCTAAGGGGGGTCGCCCTACACATTGCCTACCTGTACGAGGCTGCTACTAGAGAACCTTTTTTAACTATCGATTGTTGGTTCTTCGAGCTATATGGCCGGCCCACTGCCACATCCGCTTAGTAATCCGTTAAGCTATGTTGGTCACCCCGGTTCATCCGGTAAACCCCGAGAATAGCACTCTCAGTAGTTCCCTGAGCGACATTCAGCTACGACAGCAACTACTTGAAGGAAAACGTCTCAGATCCGTAAATCATCACTGGTAACACGCAATGTCAGTCTCGTTTTTAAGTTTTAAGGTATACCTGTCGTCGTTATTTCCCGAACGCTGCCCAGCCGAGTTCAATCCGACACCGCCATTATAGAGATAAATATAAATATTAAGAACTATTTTCGCAGTTACAGTTCGATAATAAGAAGATATCGTTAAGTATGCTACTGAAACGGGTCACCAGATGCGTGTGATGAAAACAAACAAACAGCAATCGATGGTTTTAGTCAATTTCAGCTAGGTAAGATTTAGATAATAAATGATGATATTCTGTTTTTTATAAAAAAAGCTCGTCTCGTTTAATTTCATGTTGTTACGCGTGTAAACGATTTTCAAGAGCTTCCTCGTATGTACAGTGAAGCTTATTACATTTTCGAGTGTAAATTTGAATTCTAAAAAGGTATATATTGTGGGCTTAACAGTACCTGAACATAATTAAAATGAAATAATCGGATTAGTCTACCGTTATATTTCTGATGGACTCTATGAGAGCCAGACAATAGCTTTTAAATACTGAGATTAATAGGTTGTATTTTGTTGCTCTCATTTAAAAGTAGCTTACGCTGCGTTGGTATAGGTCGTGCCACGTAAGATGAAATTAAATAGAGTCTGCTGCGCATGTACAATCAAGCAGAAAAATGAAAATTTTATTATGGCATTTTAATATGTAAAAAGTCAAAGTTCAACATTATAACTACACATCAAAGTCTCCACGAAAACTGAACGATATATTTATATATCATCGTTAGGTTTTAACTGCTTCTAAATAATATTCTGCATTTTATGTACACCTAGTTAAAGAAATAAAATGTTTTGTATTTGTATTTTTGTATTTGTAATTGCTGTTTAAACTATACTATGCGATAGCCTTTGATTATAAGGATATATATTATTTCACCTTGTAGAAAATAACAAAATATTTACAACTTTATTTAATATACTACGAACTACGCTATTTTAAATAATCCCAAAATACTTTATAAAATAATAAATATTTGCACACTATTTGAAAATATTATAGAACAATATTTTTTAAGTACAAATTACAATGTAAATTTAAAATTTTATAACAGGTAGTCGATAACACTTTCGATATCGATAGTACACAAGAGGACACAAGAAGGTGCGCAGGCGACGGGACGCAAGCCGAAACTATTTGCACGGTAATTTTATATTTGGGAGTAGCGCGTCGCCCATTGCTATGGTTTCGCTTCCCCGTACCTCACACCTCACCGTGCCGACACCTATTTTTTGGTTCTGCGCACTTCCATCACTCGTGGCGTTACCTGTAATTACATGTGGCAGAGACTTGTGTAAAATTAAACACTCTCGATTTTACAACGTCTATTCACAAGCTTTGTCTAACCATCTACAAACTTGTGACATATCTTATAAGTAAATGCCACCTACACTTTATACCATATATATATATATATATATATATATATATATATATATATATATATATATATATATATATATATATATATATATGTATTTATATATATATATATGTATATATATATATATATATATATATATATGTATTACAACTTGTTGTAACTATATATGTATGATTTTAGCAGGAGTAAGTCGGCTCGACCGGGGAAGGGCTACGCTCTCTCAGAATTCCAGCGTGAAATAGAAGCCAGTGTGAAATAGCTTAATGCTGCTCTGTATCTAGGGTTGCCAGATCGGAAGAGCAAAATATCTGGATAAAATTTGAATATGTCGGGATTTTTGGGTTGTTGTCTGGAGAAATAAATGTTAAAAATAAAAATGTAAAACAAAATTATTATTTTTTAAATTAATGGGCTACAAATATACTTAACATTGTTGACAGATAATAAAAATATTATTTTTTAAATTAATGGGCTACAAATATACTTAACATTGTTGACAGATAATAAAAATATTATTTTTTAAATTAATGGGCTACAAATATACTTAACATTGTTGACAGATAATAAAAATATTATTTCTTAAAATAAAAATACTATACGTGGTAGAGCCATGCTAAAGTTATATTAGTGTATAGTTGTAGCACGAATGGGTCGGCTCGACCGGGGAAGGACCACGCTCTCACAGAATACCAGCGTGAAATAGTAGCTTAATGCTGCTGTATTTCGTATGGTGAGTGTAGAGAACCGGAGACCCTTTTTACTGGAAACGAGGCATTCCATCTTAGTCCTCACGGGTGACAACGCATCTGCATTTTGATTCGTAATCGAGGATAGATGTAGATGTCTATGGGCCACAGTAACCACTTACCATCAGGTGGACTGTGTGCTCGTTTGTCACCCTATCCTATAAAAAAGAAAAAAAAATTAATGGGCTACAAATATACTTAAAATTGTTGACAGATAATAAAAATATTATTTTTTAAATTAAAGAGCTACAAATATACATAACATTGTTAACAGATAATGAAAAATATTATTTTTTTAAATTAATGGGCTACAAATATACTTAACATTGTTGACAGATAATTAAAGTAACTACACTTAATTTTGCGATTGCCACAGGTATTTGGCATTGGACTTCACTGAATGCACCAATTTGGATGCTTTAGTGGAATTCAGAAAAGATTTAAAATTTAAACAATTTTCGTCAAAGTTCAGTCTTATCAGTAGCTCTGCATTTATTAAGTCAATAGCCATACGATTTCTCTCTTTGGTATATAAATTATTTAGTAAGCTAAACATCCTTTCACAGTAAGCATTGCTTATAGGAATTGACAACACAAATGATATAATCTTTTTTAAATTTTTGATTTCGTTTTGTTTGCATTTTTTTTAAAATATGCCCAAATTTTGTCATTTGACATGTCTTTGTCTTTCGGAAGATGTTCAAATATTTCTCGAATACAACAGTAATCAGTATATAAAGAATCTTAGTCAATATCGTTTGAAATATTGAGTATGTCGGGCAACGCGGATAGTTCTTCCCATGTAAATAAATTTGCACTTTTTAGAGACAATATAGCGAGTTTTTTATATAAAGAGTTCTCAGAAAAATCATAGCGTCTTGTAAATATTTAATAGCTCGTTTTAAAAACTGTTCGGCTTCGGCGCAAAAAAGGTTTTTCTCACTATCAGAAACATTTCTTAATAAGTTTCTATTTTTACTGCCAAAGAATTTGTCGTCGAACATGTTTTTAAGACGACTCAAGAGTTTTTTCATTACACTTTCAGTTTCTAAGACAGTGCATGCATCACTTTCCAATGCTAAAATTGTTGTTTGAAACTCCAACATTACGTTGTGCACAAAGTATAAATACGCATCCGAAATTCCTTCCTGGTTGCATTCGTCGACTCCTTGACTATTATCAATATGGCTTAGGCTTCTGTTTACAAACTCCCATATCTCTTTTCGACATTCGTCTTTCCCTTTCAATAAAAACACTGCTTTACAGCTGGCCAGCTATACAGTAAACGATCTAAAGCAGGCAAAAGAGACAGCCATCTTGTTGGGACATGACGAAGAAGATTTTCGTACTCGACACTTGCAAATAAGAAACATTCTTTCAATTTCTCAGTCTTTGTAGAAGATGAACTGAACTCATTGAATGTTTTATCACGACGATCTCGATATCTACTGACAAAGCTTTAAGGGCGTATTTAACGCAATTATTAATAGCATGGCAGTTACAGTTGGCTTTAATCAAATGATCGTTTGTATCTTTTAATTTTTGGAACACCGAATTATTTACACCATAATTTACCGAAGCGTTATCCGCGCTGTACGCAGTCAACTGAGTCAATTGTAAATCGTTATCTGTTTTGATTTATATATATATATATATATATATATATATATATATATATATATATATCTTTTGACGATTCAAATGGATCCTCATAAAAATCTAGCAGCCTTTTAGATATCCCTGTCTCTGTATTAAAAAATTGCACAGCGTAAGGATAGGTTTTGATGTTTCCAACGTTAGAAGCATCGCTTCCTACCGAAAAATACTCAGCGTCCTTAAGTTCAGTAGCGACTTGTTCCTGTGCATATGGGGCGAGCACATTTCGTGCTATTGCTGCAGCTTTTGTACGTCCACAAGATATTTTAGCAGCAATTTTGATATAAGAATACACAGCAGAAGCTAGTTTCATCTGACAGTCGAGGCTGTTATAACTTATACCATGAGTTACGTTGTGAAATACAAGCATTAATTCAGCTTTTGAGATCTCATTTCCCTCATCGCTATCTTTTTTAACCAAGAAATTTTGAAGATTACCTGATACTTTCTGTGACGACTCTAGTTTACTGTGTTTTTTTGCCTTCTTATGTTTGTCTAAACCACGACTCCACTCATACTTGATTGAAATATCAGTTTGACACTATTTACATACAACAGTAAAATCATCTTTCTTTTTTTGTATCCATTTGCAGTAGTCTGGATGATTTTCCCAGTTATTAGAATAAACTGTATAAAACTTTTTTTTCTTAGATGGCCCAGGTCCGATCTCCCTGTCTATCTTTTCTGGTGATTTAGATGCCGACATTATCTAAAACAAAACAGCATTACTGCTACCGCCACCACCTTGACACCAACAAGTCACATTACATCTTGCCAAATACACTCAAGTGCCACCAAGCCATAAAAATAAAATGATATGAATTTAAATAAAATATTTAAATCTTCTAGAGGTAATACGTAGCGAAATTAATTAAAAAACTTAGACCACTATGATTTGACCGCGATAGTATCATAAATAATCTCGTTTATTCATTTAATAAACTTACTTATTTATTAAAATTTTTGAATTTTTCAAAAACTTAATATAATTAATAATATTTTCTATTAATGATTTTTGATGACAATTAAATTTTAATTATCAAAAATTTATTATGTAAAAACAGACGATAACGGACCAGTTTTCAACAAAGAATGAAATATAGGTAAGTAAATTCCACAATTAATACTTATCGATCAATTAAATTCTCTAAGTAGATATTATTTGTCAATCGCGCGTAAATACATGCGTAGGTACTAAAATTGAGCTACCATAAGATCGTTCGACAATATGACATGCTTTAAAATTGAAATCATAAATAACGAAAATAAAACACAAAAAAAACTTACCTATTCGAGTTTAGTGTCAATCATTTCCTTAAGCCAATATTTTTGCGTCCTGATATCTACCTTACGTTACTGTTAGAAGCTGTGAAATAGTGCGCATGCGACGAAGTAAACCTACGAATCGGGCGAACGCGGGGTTACAGCTTACGGCGTTCCACTGTTCCACGCCACGCCACCCACCCCTGCCCCCGTTTAACATTGACCGCATCGATCACTAATAAACAACTTTTCTTTGTTCTTCATAAGTGATCGATGATTGATCGGGACCGGCGTTCCATTCGAAAATTGAGTGGACGTGAAAGTGCGCGCCAATTTTAAATTATTATTTTGTACAGAACTTTACGAGGAGCTGATTATCGGGAGATTTTGAGTTTTGTCGGGAGTCGGGAGATCATTTAAAATGTCGGAAGAATCTAGACGAATTCCGACCATCTGGCAACCCTATGTGTATCGTATGCTGAGTGTAGAGAACCGGAGACCCTTTTTACTGGAAACGAGGCACTCCATCATAGTCCTCAAGGGTGACATCGCATCTTTTCTTATTGGAAGCTGATGTAGGTGTCAATGAGCCACAGCATTCATTTGCTATTAGGAAAACTGTGTGCTCATTTGTCACCCTTATTTCTAAAAAAATCGTTTAAAATTGGCTGAGACCAAATTTAGCTGACTTCAAAAAACAGAGAAGGTTCTCAATTCAACTGTTTGTTATTTTTTGTGTGTATGCTAAGTAATATTGTCGTCAATTGTAAATCAATTATAATTTAAATTATTTTTATTAAATATATTATACTTCACGAGTTTCCCATTTAATTTGGAGAAAAAAATTATTATTAAGAAAACATTCCAGCAGTTTCAACGTTGACCTTGAACTAGTGATATTCTTTAGTCCGCTATAAGATAAATACCATGTCAGTAAATGTAAGTTAGTTCTAAGGGTAAGGTAAGTTAGTTAATTGTAAGTTAACTTTTTTTTAATTCTTTGTTGTTGTGTCTAAGTTGGCTTTTACTTTTTATGAAAAGATTATTTGCATTTTTTATAGAACACAAGTGAGAGTACTAAACGAATGCACAGATGTGATGATAGCTGGCCTATAGATACTTTTTTTTATAGAAATGGGGTGATAAATAGTGGTCAATCACCGGCCGAGAAAAAAAATTAAAGTAAATTAAAATAGTGGAACGTATTTTTTATTCATACACAAAAAACGGGATTGCGATATTTTTGTATGTGATTTTTATATCGAAGTAATTAGGTGCATAATTTATAGAATTCAGTTAAAATCATTTGAAAACTTCATTTATTTTAAATTGAATAAATCAGTAACAACCATATCCTAACATTTATTCAATGTGGCCATTTAAAGAATTATAGTTCCGATGAAACAGTTTTGGGATAAAAAAGAAGCAATTCAGTTTTTGAAAAGCGTTCAGTGTTTTTTTTTTATTATGAGCCAGTGCGAGACCAAAATCAAACTTGGTGGTAAGGGGTGATGCAGCCCAGATGGTAAATTGCAATGCGTAACAAAAACCTATTCACTCTTCCCTTGCAGACGCCCAGATTGTATTCGAACGGAAAGATAGACGCCGGCAATTATTCTATTTCTTAGCTGTACCTATTTCGAAAGAAGCAAACCGTTTAGTTCTAATGTGAGGAATATCGACAACAAAGGGTTTTTCTTGTACCCACCAATGAGTCGAATCGACAGTCGATCGAATCGAATCGATCGGACGTATAATGTTACTTTATTTATTGAAACACAACGGTACCGACAAACGATTGAAGAAATTGTCTAGTGGAAGAACTTTTCTACAAGCCTTTTACATTTTCCTAAATGTACTTATCTAAACATCAGCATATCAGTTAGATACTATACTGATTATAAGCAGTATTAGAATGAAATGACGGTCAAATTAACGATATCGATGCAAAGCGCAAACCGGCGATAGGCATCAGGCAGTGAGAAAAAAAAACGAGTCAGCATGATTGAAAGACAAAGACGGCATACACATACAAAATTGCGTCCATAAGATTATCGTCGAAATAATTGAAATTTCCGATTTCTCTATTTTGTGGGTAAAAGACGGCAAAGAAAAATTTTAAGCGCATAACTTTAATATCGGCCATATTTTGACAGATGTTTTTTTTTCAGCTATCATATTATTATTAAGTTTTCTTGTAAGTGATATTAAATATTTATTCGTTTTAACCTAACTCGTGTACCCTATTGTGATCACATCAAAACATATATATTTACAAATGTGCAACATATAGATATTTTCGATTACTTGAATTTGTTCGTCGTTTTTATTGCACACGTAGTGTGAACGATTTTAGTTAAGAAAGCCCTGCCGAACAACGACTAATAACCGTTCGGGAGCTCTCCGCCCACATCTCGCCCCGCATGGCATCTTACGATTGCTCTATCTAGACGCCTTCGATGATTGACTTGTAGTAGTCAGACTGTGGACTAGGTATGTTTATAAAACAATACAAAATGTTGAGCAAAAATAAAATATCAATGTGTTATAAAAAGTCCAATAGGCAACTCATTGGACATCGCTAATTAATTAATACTCGAGCTGTAAAACAAATGGTAGAACGGAGTATAGGTCATAATAAATCTGTCAATGTCCGGTCTTTGGCCCGACAATAATTTATAATAACCATTTCTTTTACGACAGATGAAAAATACCCTGACTGGCAACTTGCAGCATCGACAAAGGTGGAACAGCAACGCTTTAACTACATACATTATGTTAGTAGAACGGATGGTCGACACGACTGGGGAGGGACCACGCACTCATAGAATACCAGCGTATAATAGCAGCTTAATGCTGTTGTGTTTTCTATGCAGAGTGTAGAGATGCGGAGACGCTTTTTACCCCATCGTTTCATCCATTTCCTCCCTATGAGTGAGGTGACTATGGGAAAACCTATAAAACAGATTTAAAATTTAGGTCTAAATCTCTAATTGTATCAGCCAAAACGTGCCATCCATAGCTCTCAATAATGTAACAGCGTATCTGGTCGTAAGACTATTAAAGCAGCCAAAATCAATATGTAAATGTAAATACAAAATGAAACAAAAATTATCCATAATTCAGTATAATATACGCTGCTACATTTTTGTGTTATTTGGTTGGAAGGTGGGAGTTGTTCCAAAACCGTGTTTCACTGTGCAGTTTGTGTTGTACTCCTTAATAAAGTCCTCTTATTCAGGATGACTTTATCAGTAATGTGATCGCAAGTCCGCCTACTGAGCGTGGTTTCTAAAGCTAATCCTCTCAGTAGCGGGAGATGATGGCTGGACATGTCTAACAGTAAACTTTTAATGGCTGATAAAGAAGATGATGAAAATTTTCGGGATAGCTTTAAACTGTGAATATAAAGTCTGTTTTGTTTCAATGTCAAAAGGAAAATATCTAACGACGCAAAATGTCTAAAGAGTGTGTCTAATTAACGAAACGTCTATATTTCGCTAATTAGATACATTGACGGGACATAACGTACTCGGACAGCCGTATAATTTGTATCTTCTTGTAACATAGGGACAATTATTTTCATAAATGTTATTCGATTAGCATCATAGAATGACTAATTCGTTTCCCGTACAAAAAAATATTCTTTTAATCTCGATACATACACTACGCCTTAGCGTCGACTTCTGAATACATTAAATGGAAACTATTATTTTCTTTATAGATTTTAAGAAAAATTTTAATTTTCAACAAAAGTATTTTTATTTCCTTAAGATCAATGTCTAGAATTTTTAAAAATGACGATGTGCTCGGGTAAGCAGAAATTCCTACTGCACTCATTGGTGGGTACAATAAAACTCTTCGATGTCGATATTCCTCGCATTAGAACCAAACGGTTTGAGTCTTTTGTAATGCGTACAGCAAAGAAGTGTAATCATTTGCAGGCGTCTATATTTCCGTCCGAATACAATTTTTGTTACGTATTGCGATTTACCATCTCGGGCTACATCAGCTTACCACCAGGTTAGATTGTGGTCTAGCATTGGCTCATTATAAGAAAAAAAATCAACACTAATCGTTTTTAAAAGATTGAATTGTCTCCTTTTTATCCCAAAACTGTCTGAACGATAATTCTAAATGCCTATATTGAAAAAGTGTTAGGATATCTTTCTTGGTTATTGATTTTTTAATTTAAAATTAACAAAGTTTACAAATGATTTTTATTGAATTCTTTAAATTAAACACCTAATTTATTTGAATCAAAAATCTTGATGATTAAAGTCAATTAAGTACAAAAAATACTTTTGCAATCGCATTTTTATACGCAAAAAAATAAGTTCCACTACACATACCTTTCGATAGTTAGACATTTTTAACTATTTTAAGCCGGTGCTTGACGAATATTTAACACCCTAATTATATAGAAAATGGTGTCTATAGGCCAGCTATCATCACATCTGTGCATTCGTTTGTCCACCTTCACTTGTGCCCTATAAAAAATAACAATTAAACTTTTTATACAAAGTAAAAACTACCTTAAATACAACAACAAAGAATTACAAAAAAATCCCAATTAACAACTTACAATGCTAACACATGGTGACCCCTGTTAGCGGACTAAAGAATATCACAAGTTCAAGGTCGACGTAGAAACAGCTGGAATGTTTTTTAAATATTTACATTTAATACTTCATTTTTTTTTCTCCAAGTCAATATGGGACAGCTCGTGAAGTATAACATATTTAATAAAGAATAATTAAAATTAAAATCGATTCACAATAATTGATAACAATATTGCTTAGCAAAATACAAAAAAGAACATAGAGTTGAATTGAAAACCTTCTTCGTTTTTTGAAGTCGGCTAAATTTGCTCTCACCCAATTTTAAAAGATTTTTTTGGAGTTCCCCTCATAGCAAGTGAATGCTGTGGCTCATAGACACCTACATCTATTTTCGAATAAGAAATGATGGGCTATCACACCTGAGGACTTTAATGGAGTACCTCGTTTCCAGTAAATAAGGTCTCCGGTTCTCTACACTTACCATACGATACACAGCAGCATCAAGCTTCGTCGAGCCGAACTACTCGTGCTACAACCATAATATAGTCACAGCAAGTTGTAATATATATATATATATATATATATATATATATATATATATATATATATATATATATATATATATATATATATATGGTATGTAGGGAAAGTGTTTTTTTTATCATTTACTTATAAGATTAAGAAGTTAGACAAGGCTTGTGAATAGACGTTGAACAATCGATAGTGTTTTATTTTACACAAGTCTCTACCACGTGTATTTACTTACGTACGTATTAATGTCAGTTTTTAAAAGCTATTGTCTGGTTCTCATAGAAATCATCAGAAACATAACGGTACACTAATCCGATTATTTTATCTCAATTATTTGAATTGAAATTTTCCTTTGAAAATTTAATAAGCTTCATTGTTCATACGAGGAAGTCCTTAAAGATTGTTTACACGCGTAACGGACATGAAGTTGAACGGGGCGAGCTTTTTTCTTAAAAAACAGAATATTATCGTTTATTGTCTAAAACTTACCTAACTAAAGTTGACAAAAACCATCGGGTGCTACAACCTGTTTGTTTTCGTCACATGCATCTAGTGACCCTCTTAAGTAGCACACTTAACGATATGTTCTTACTAAACTGTAACTGCGAAAATAGTTCCTAATATTTAGATATATCTGTGTAATGATGGTGGCGGATTCAACTCGGCTGGGCAGCGTTCAGAAAATTACGACACATCTTCTCGTCCGGTATACCTCAAAACCTCAGGTATACCTACATGAAAACAAGCCTGTACAACCAGTTGCGTGTAACCAGTTATTACATACGGATCTGAGACATGGTCCTTTTCTGCTGGCCGTATGAGAAAGCTCAAGGTCGCTCAGGTAACTATGGAGAAGGGCTCGGGGTTGCCGGGGGAAACAAAGCGACCGACATATTAGTAACGGATTAGTAAGTGGAAGTGGCAGTGGGCCGGCCATATAGCTCGAAAAACCGACAACCGATGGGGAAAAAAGGTTCTCGAGTGGCAGCCTCGTACCGGTAGGCAAAGTGTTAGGGGTCGACTTACCACTAGATGGAGTAACGACCTGGTAAGTCATGCAGGAAGTCGATTAATGCAGGTGGCTCAGGACCGTGCATTGTGGCGTTCCTTGTTCAGCAGCGTGCTTGTGAAGGGCTGTAATGATGAAGATGATGAATAGCGGTGCAAGAATATCTACTACCTCTAAATATTATCCCATGGTTGTCGTAAGAAGCGACAAAGAAAGATTGACCAGAAGATGGGCAGTAACCCCTATGATTCAATCTGTGGAGGAGGCCTTTAGTTCAGCAGTGATGACGAACCAGCACTCAGTTCACCCGATATCAATTAGACGAAGTCTTGCAGTGGTATGCCTGGGTTTGGATTTAATTTTGTTGATAATAAGATACCAAGGAGATGGCAGCACCAATCCATCTTCCCTATTGAAATTAGAATATTTTTTTTATTTCAATAGCCTCGCATATCATTCTTGGTAGGAATCAGTGTTCTTTTGCGAGGATTTATGGTTTATCAAATCTGATGTAATTGTGGATATTGAACCATTGCCTAGTCTTCATCAATGTGTAAGTTTAGTAGTAGAGCGTTACATGCCTACCGCTCTTCGTACCGCCCACGATACAACCGAGCCAGTGTTGCCAGATCTAGAGGTTTTTCCTCAATCTAGGGGTTTTTGGAGGACGTTGAGGTTTTTCTTAGGTTTTAATATCACGAAATTAATCTAGAGGTTTTTCTGAAGATTTTTCACTTGTGTTATCAACTTCCGAATTCTTTTTCAAAATGGACAACCGACAATTTATTATCGATATAAAATGTCGATATGGTGGTATCGCAATTAATTTGTTCGTCTTATTCCCATAATTTTTCTGTATTGATGTATTTAACCTACATGTGTGCATAAGATGTAATAGTGTCGGAGATTTAGATTTGTGTGTGCCTTAGTGACACAATGGCGCATAACTCGTCCATTGAGTTAAATGGTCTAATTACGTAGTTTGTATGTAGTAGAAACTTTTCATTTTTGATAAATTTGATTCACACGAAACTTGACCGAATAAAAATTCAGAGGTTTTTTATCCCCCTACATAGGAAAACTAGGGGTTTTTTGGAAAAATCTAGGGGGGAAGGAGAAAAAAATCTGGTAACACTGCAACCGACATTGGGCTGCCGCACGCCCGCCTGAGCGCTCGCATCACGCACGTTTCCCGCGCTTACTCGTCGAAATGCCGAAACCAAGTAATTATTGTGCAGTGGATGAGTGTCAAAGTAAAAAAGGGTATTTATTATATATGTGTAGCATAAAACATAACTGCACTAGCTTCAATGATTTGTTACATGAGAAACCTAACGTTGACGAATCAATACTGTATGCTCATTTCAAAGCTTATAATAAAGATTCATCTATTTATGGTGGGCTGAAAGTCCCACAAGAAACGTTTAATAATTATATTGAAGAATTGGAAAGAGCATTCTTAAATAATTTTGGCAACGTCATAATGAATCGGCCTGGCAGAACTTTGTTGCAAATTTTACAAAACATTGATTTTCCCCGGTAATTATTTACGCGATTTAGGATTTTTCTACGATAAAATTTAAATAACCGAGAATACAGAGAAGGAAAAAATGTATAAATCATTTTTAAAACTCGACCATATTTGATTATCAAATAAAAAAATATGTTTATTTCGCAACATTCGTTTTATTACAATAATCATCATAATATTATGTAACACAATCTCGACTATTTGTACGCGTATTTTTGGAAAACTCTTGTTTAAGAAAATAGTCCCGTTGGGTTTCTTACTAGTTCTTCCCACGACAGAGGTTTTTGCGAACCAGTGGAAATGAAAAAAGTGACTTTCAATATGTATTATTTATAATTTATATTGAGTAGAAAAATCTGTTTCTGTTTCTTTAAAATCCCATGTGCTTTACAAATTCACGGTAAAAAAATATTGAAGGTCACTTATTGGTATAAAAACGATCCTCCTCAAGTTTATATATTATGGTGGGTAGGCGCCAAATATGTGACAGCAAGTTTGAATATCTCGTAAATATTTATTTAACATAATAATATATTATATACAGTGCTAATTTCAGTCATTAAAATATTACTTTACAATATCTTTTGGAAAATAAGTTTTTCATAAAATTATGTATGTTCCTATAACCAACTTTCAAGCACTAACACGATTCCCCAATACATGAATAAAACTAGTGTGATCACCTCAAGCAATTATTCACTTTGGTCCCGCTGAAACTACAATTATGGCAAATACATCTAACGTGAAAAATATACAAAGAGAACTTGAAGAGAGTTGGATCTTGAAGATGGCAGAGATTGAGCAAAAACTGAAAGCTGCATCGACTCCAACTAACCCAACTTTTGTACAGATTAATGAAGAGTTTTATGCTTTAAGTGATTTAGTTTGTTCTATGTTTAATCTGCTAAAAATCAGATCAATAATTATCAGTAAGGTGTTGATGCAATCAGTATGCGGCAACGGCAAAATGCCCTTCTTTTAATGGCATCCATGAGGCCTCAGGATTGGACATACAGCATGAAGTACTGGAATTGTTGTACTGCAAAATGGGTCTCTCACACATTACTGGTACCTGCTTAGAACAATGCCACTGGCGCGGCATACAAAAATGATAGGATTGGGCCCGTTGTTGTATTTTTCACAATCGTCATACAAAAATTGAGGTGTAGAAAAATTAAATTAAGTGTTTCTGCTTCCACCGTATGTGAATTTCCGACAAGAATACGACAATCAATTCACACAAAGTCTCGAAAACATTTTGTCATGAGAAATGTATGGACATTTGATGGAGCTATCTACATCAAACATTCCAGTGGCCGTGAGAAGATTACAACTCAAGAGCAGCTCGACGTTTTAATAACAAGGTTTCCCACAGCCAGTCCTTCTAATCTCTCTTTGGATGGCGTACCTACGGTCGCATCGCATGTAAAGAATAGAGTGATAAGTCTTCACAATCAATTGTCAATCTGCAGAATGAGACAGCCAGAGGTAAACAAGTTCCTGCACCGATTCAAAGTGCAGAGAAAGTCAAGACACTAAGCGGTCTCGGCGTCCTGCAATAAAGAAGTAACATTTGTAACAATAAAGAAGTAAGGTGTGTGTTCTGCTTTCTTTTTAGATGTGTTTTGACTGTTTGTGCCACCTCATTGATTTCGTGTCATTCGTTCATTTGTTTTCATTTGTTAAAACTCTTTTAATTTTGTGATCATTGAATCGCATTTAAATTTTTTTTATTGTGTATAATTTTCTTTACAATGAATGTTAAAATATACTGTGTAACATAAATAACCAAATATTACTTTTTTCGTTCTTATCCTGATGTTCTGATTTGTTTCAAAGTTTTGTATTGTCAATAAATTGAAATAAGTGTATATTGTATGATTCAAGTAACGAAAAAAAGTATTGGCAGCAACTTCTTCCAAATAACAACTATAAATATAAAATAAAAACTATACTCGAGGCCTATGGTCAGCAGAGGACTTTCAATAGGCTGTAATGTGCTCGGCGATGGAGGAAAACATCGTGAGGAACCCCGCATGTCTGAGAAATAAAATATTGCGAGGACATGTGAAGTCTGCTAATACTATCAGCATACTGACTTAAATTACTCCTTTAAACCGAAATTCCACAGTGCGCAGAGTTGCCTGGCGGCTGAATTAGCTCGGACGGTATTTTTAACTTCGACGGACTCCTAGATAGAAAAGAAACCCTATCTAGATAGAACTATGTCTCTCTTTGCCGCCATTACATAATGGAAGATCACACCGTACGTAATGAAGGATAGTCGTCAATATAAATTATACAATATTTTATATGGTACTTTTTAAATTATACTTTTGATAATATTTAGAAGCAGACTTCAAAAAATCAAAAATAATTTTCCCATAATAGCTTCTAAAGTTGGTGCTGAGGTGTGGTGTAGAGAAGAGTTTAAGAAACCTTATGATCAATTGGTCAAATACTATTCAATTTGAAGATGTCTTTAAGCTCAGATCATAATATAAACAACAGGAGATATGCTCAGTAGTTGAAAATGTGTCGGAACCCGGTGTCTCCAGTTGGCCCCCACCACGCGCCAACTACTACATAATAAAAGAAATAGATACACAATCGCGCACACACTCGCATTTTATAAATCAGAACATACTACACAACCAATTATAAACCTTATCTCATCATACACAGCGTGAATTTACAATGCACCGTACAAAACTTATTCACACAAAAACATCTGTCGCTATCATTCACTCACAAAAGCCGGCAGCGGCTGCTTCACGAAACTATCGTGTGAGTGAGAGTATCAGTAAAACATTTATCCATTGCGCTATTAGACCAGCTGATTCACATGTCGATTTGTACTTAGCAAGCAATGGTTTTTGTTCCTAATGAAAACATTTGATTTGGTTTTTCATCGTGTTTCTAGTACCACGAAGTAATGTTTTAATAAATTGAATAAGAAAAACATTAATATTTTAGTACTTACGTGTGAAATGAGATGCCATCTTTCATGTAATTCACAATACAGCTGTTATTTTTGCAAACAATCACTGAACAACGCGGCATTTTGTCAAAAATCACGAGCAGTGAAGACGTCACAAGTTGACATTCGACTAATTACCGAAACTGGCATCAGGCCGCTTTGCGGCCAGATGCGTTCGCAAGTACCACGCCTCCTTGCCATATCTCCTGTTGTTTATATGATCTGAGTCTTTAAGTCTCGAAGTGTCACAGTCACTTTGACTTAAAACGATAGAGACAACACGAGACTTTACGGCGTCTGGAAATTGAGTAGCGTTTGAGTGTTTAGGCCTTAGAAGCTCATTATAATTGTTTCACAAATTACCACGATATTGTGTAACTTACATTGAAAAAAGAACACATACAGTTGAATTGAGAACTGTCCCTATGTTTAAAGTCGGCTAAAATAGAGTCATCAAACTTGACAAGAGGGTAAGCGATCCAAAAAACACTTACCTTGTTTCGCAAAGTTGTGAAATATTCCTTTGACAAGCAAATATTCGCTTTGCTTTAATACAGTTTGAAAACTCCATTAAATATTGTCAACGTAGATGTAAAATGAAAGTAAAATATTTAATGATTTTCTGGACTGTATTGAAGCAGTGGCGAATACACAAACGTTCAAACTTCCACGTAATACTGTATGGTATTTTGATTTTACATCACTTTGTAGCGAGAGCAAACAATTACAAACTGTTTCAGCTTTGAGTCAATTTACAGCGAGTTTTTAGTTATGATATCCATTACCTTTGAGTGTTTGTATCTTTATTTGCTTACTTTAAATGATAATTTCTGTAATATTACCTTTTTTATTATTATCATCATCATCATCTTAATCAATACACCCTATCAAAATTCCTCTGCTAATTATAGGCCTCCCCCATATTATGCCTCTATTGCTATAATTACTACGTTTGGCGGGCAGGTTGGCAACCCTATTTTTTATTTTGAGTTGTCAACGGAAGGATGCTGCTGCCTATCTCCTTTTCTATTTCCCTCCGTCGTCTCTCACGACACGCATGAGATGATATAGGGTAGTAGAAACATAAATGCCTCGTTCTTATATTATGAATGTAATATACAAATTGAGGTAATGATTGCTATTATTTACGTGGAATTAGAGATTGTATAAATCTAATTTTATGGGTTTTATCTCATTTAGTTTAACTTATAACTCAATTTTACTTAACTAATAACTGACATGTCAGTGAAATATAGAACCTACGTGTACTGACAGTAAAACCATGGTCAGTTTTGATGTCCAGTCTATATTTACATGCCTACCTGTTGAAGATTGCATCTCAATTATTGTAACTAGTAAACAAAATGCAATTAAAAACATAACTTGTAAAAAAAACCAAGTCTCGGAACTCAGTTCTTCTACCATAAAAAGTTGTGAGATCCATGTAATACCAAGTCGCTTAATTTATTCAGTTCCTACTTAAGGGTCCTTCTGTTTTAAGTTATTACGTAATTAGCTAACCTAACAACATTTTATAGTGACCATATGAATGTACATAAAAGACTTTTAGTCTTTTATGTTTTAAATATATAAATTGACTTGGCCATCGCATGAAATCACACTGTATCTCACAAGTAATAGGTATTATATTAAATTAGATTGCTTAATGCGATTGCCAAGTCAATCTATATATTTAAAACATAAAATACTTTTAAAAGTGATATGGTCACTATAAAAATTTTTTTACAAGTTATGTTTTTAATTGCATCTCATTTCTTTTTGTATATAAAATAGTCCTAATTTTTTTACCTTTCCAGTACCTTCTACTTCTTAAGTACCAACAACGTACCTATGTACACCTGTAATACATATACAAGTACACTGGTTCATTCACTGCAAATGTAACTTTGTAATTCTATATATTTATATGGGATTACAAAGTTATTTTTGCAGTTAATGTATCTAGAAAACTAGACAGAAATTAACAAATTTTTTAGTTTTTCCTTGATTTATACTCTAAACACTAATTGTATTCTAAATTTGAAGCTTCTATGTCTGTTAGAAGTGCCTTAGAGTGTTGATGATCGGTCAGTCAGTGAGTAACAAAATTAAGAAATTTTGACTGGTTACAATTCTTAAACTACTGGTTCAAATTCAATGAAATTTGAAATATACCATACCTATACAATGCTTACTCGACTACTGAAAATTCAGGCTTCTAGTTTTATTGACCACGAAGTTATAGGGGGTCGAAAATGACCTGAATTGCTTCGAGAAAAGATGGTACGGCCGTGCCGCTTTTTTGCTCGACTTGGCGGGGGCACTGCCGTGCCCCCAGATAAAATGTCCCGTTACTGGTTAGAAGCGTCTCCGCTTTTTATTGCTTATCATAAATACGAAACACAGCGATATAACTATGAGCATAAAGGCTACCAGATGCTGTGGCCCATAGACATCTACATTTATCTTCGATTAAGAATCAAAACGCAGATGCGTTGTCACTCCTGAGGACTACGACGGAATGCCTTCCTTCCAGTAAAAAGGGTATCTTGTATACATACTCAGAACACGCGGTGATCATCTGCAGCGTCTGTTTCTAGATCAGGCTTACTCCTTAGCATTGAATCTATCTTCCCAGTCATGGATAACCATGAGTGATTTATTCATTCAAAAGAAGAATATACAACTGATTGTATATTCTGCTTTTATGCTAGCTAGTATCACTACAGGCTGTTTTGCCAGAGATGAAAACATGTCTTTAGCATTCTTTAATTACATTTTGTTGCGGGTATAAGCTTATCACCATGTAGACTATTATAATGAAATTGAGGTTGATTAGCATTTGAGGTTAGGTCTGTGCTTGATGATCAAAAATAAAACAACAGTTCGTACACATATAATTTTAGTTAAGACTTATAATAAATAGGCACAGAATCTGTTACATTCATTAGATAAGGGTATGAGCAAATTACAACAACACATCGAAAAATACATTCACAATTAATAAATCTTTTAAAAAGTAACAAGTGGTTAGTCACAACACAATTAACACAGTTTACCTTGACGGACGTTTTACAATATTATATTTGAATAAAACATTTCCTCGTATCAATACAAACATCCATTTTATACCTAAGACTAATTATTGTAGGACTTCCTTACTCTTAGAGTAATTACATACAAATTACATCTTACGTATGTATGCGTAGAGAAAACCTATAATTCTACATAGATTCAATATACTTATCTTGCTTTTTCTATTTTAATTATAAAGGCAAAAGGAGAAACCTATTGAAAGACTTTGCGTGTAATTTATGTTGAGATCTAACTACTTCAGAAACGTGTGACAAACCTTGTAAAACTAAAAGTGTAGACGGTTGTTGTGGTTATTATCATCCGGGCTGATGACACCAACTACATTTATTTTTTCCAAATTTTTGGCGCTATAGTAATAATTCGCCCGAAAATTACGGGCAATGAAGAAAAGTTTTCATATCTACAAACCGAAATACAAGAGAGCCTTAACGTTTTTTGCGCACTTTTTCTTTTCTTTTTTTAATAATATTTTTATATATTATTGTCCCACACGCAAATTGATGATTATGCAAATACATATTAGTCTTAAACAATAACCTTATATGACAACATATTAAAACATGAGTTTTGTTTATTATTTCACCAGAAAGCATGCAATCCTTTAATATGCTAAAAATACATTTGAATATAAGTATATTATTAACTATCCACACAGTAAACCATTACGGGCAATATTCATTAATATGTGCCAAACACCAGCTGCTACAAAAACTTATATATCTTATTTAATAGCTAATAATACACATTTACACATGGTCGTACTACTTTTGCCTAGGAGCCTGTCTGGATAGATAATAACTCTCTTAACTGTTTCTGCCACCAACAGCGGTGGGTCCACTGCTGTGTTGCGATCTGAAGTGTGTACAGAGCTAATATATTTACAAGTTGTCAGGCATTCCATTTTAGTTGTCGGAGTGACGACGCATCTGTTTATTTCCTTGTTTAAATTGAAGTGTTATTTACAAAATAATTGTTAGATGTCGCCATATTTCCATCCAGACGGATTCCGAAATATATACAAGGGTGGATTGAAAAGTACTCGGCCTAACACAGATCCATTCAATTCTAAAAATTAAATCTACCCACATTATTTAGTTCAGTTCAGACTAGTTCATTGTGTGAAGTTCGAAACGTGTGCGATAATTAGTTGCGATTTTATAAATTTATTAACAAAGTAATCGGACATAATTTCCGCGAATGGAGCAAATCGAGCAGCGTGCCGTCATTAAGTACCTCCATAAGAAGGGGCTATCATCAAAAGCCATCCATGATGACATGGTCAGTACATTAGGCGATTGTGCTCTGTCATATTCATCCGTCAAAAAATGGATAGCAGAATTTAAGCGTGGTAGAGAGAGTGTGAAAGATGAACCCCGCTCTGGAAGGCCTTCGACGTCAACTACTGACGAAAATATTAAAAAAGTACTTGATTTAATAAAGGGAGACCGCAGATTAAAAATTAGAGAGATAGCCGAGATTATAGGCATCTCTTATGAACGAACTCAAAACATCATTGTCAACGAGTTGGGTTTCCACAAGGTGTCTGCGAGGTGGGTTCCGCGACTGCTTTCAGTTGAACAAAAAAGGACGCGATTGACTATTTCACGCGACTGTTTGGAGTTATTTGAAGCCGATGCAGATGATTTTTTGAATCGTTTTGTTACTATGGACGAAACATGGGTTCATTACTGTACACCGAAAACAAAACAACAATCAAAACAGTGGAGAAGACCTGGTTCACCACCCCCTAAAAAGGCTAAGTCGATTTTGTCGGCAAATAAGGTGATGGCTTCAGTATTCTGGGACTCGAAAGGTGTGATTATGATTGATTATCTTGAAAGGGGTCAGACTATAAACTCTGATTACTACTGCACCTTACTACGTCGTTTACGAGAGGAAATAAAAGAAAAACGTCGAGGAATGCTCAGAAGAAAAGTCCTGTTTCATCAAGATAACGCCCGTGTTCACACGTCAGTACAGTCAATGGCTGAAATTCACAACTGTGGCTTTGAACTGTTACCGCATCCGCCGTATTCACCTGATCTGGCACCATCAGACTTCTTTCTGTTCCCTAACCTAAAAAAGCACTTGGGAGGTCAAAGATTTTCGACAAACGACGAGGTCAATGCAGCTGTAGACGCATATTTTGACTCTAAGGAAGAATCATTTTTTTTCAACGGTCTAAATGCTTGGAAGGGGAGGTGGCAAAAGTGTATTGAACTTGATGGTGATTATGTAGAAAAATAAAAATATAACTGATTTAGTATGTGTTTATTTTCTTGGTTAGGCCGAGTACTTTTCAATCCACCCTCGTAATTTGGAGCCCTACAATCTTACCGGGTTTAAAGTTACAGCACAATTCTAAATCTACTAACAGATATTTTTAGGTAACATGATATTATAAAAATTGTTTGTATTTATGCACTGCTGCAATTATACACTTTTTGACTTAACTCTACCTAACCTTTTAGGGTTTTGGTACAGTCACATATGCATATATGAAAACATGTTTGACTTTAAAATACTTTAAATTAAATTACTTTAAAACCAACCTTTATATGATTGAATAATTATCCATAGGATGAAAACCATAGATATTCATAAAATTGCATGTGCTTGATGAAAACCCGAAACTAAATAATTATAATAATTTCGAAAATGTCAGTAAAACATTAGAATGTTTAAACATTTAGTTTAATTTCTGACTTAATTAATATCTTTACATCTTTACAAGCTACAGAGTTGACTAAAGATAATGTGAATTGACTAACAGTAGGAAAATTTAATCTTAAATTAAACACAGATTTACTAAATTATAAGTTTTACTAATTTATAGCGGATATTCCTAAATTTAATACATTATTATAAGTTTTATCAATAAAAACCTCCATAATACAAACATTAAATTGTTACGCTACTAAATATTTACATCTACTACCTGGTACAACCATGTTTGATGAGAATCATCTGATTTGTAAACAAAATATCTATTCCTATAATCGTAATCAAAAATGAGATTTAAAAAAAATTAAAATCGGTGGGAACTTTACCCTAATAAGCAAATTTTTACATAAAATGAGTTCCATTAATAACAACTTATAATTTTGATTCTTTATGGTTTACTAATGAGGTTTTGCAACCTTATATGTATAATATAATAATTATATAAAATATTTTAACTTATTTCTTATATATAACTTTCAGCGTGTGTAAACTGTAAAATTAAGGGTAAACAATGATGCAAAATTGACTGAATAAAATATTATATTAATAAAAGCTCGATAGATAATTTTTGTCAACTACAATAAGCTACTTCTACCTTAACATATTTTAAGTTACTTTTTAAGAGACAAAGTTTTAACGTAATTTATTTCAACTTAGGCTAAACAACGATATATACATCACTACGGTTTTAAATTCGATATGACTTGCGACTTTTCATTTACAACTTATTAGATACTTAACAAATCACGATATTCTCAAGTTATAAATAATAAATATTATTTATTTATATATTATAAATCGTATTGTCTATACATATATGTATACAATACCGACTTCATTTTGGTTAATAGATAAATAAAATTATGAAAAAACATGCAACATATAGACAATTTTTAATTACTTATTAATATTTATAGAGATTTTAATTAGGCGTTATTAACTATCTTGGATTAATTGCCGTTAATTGTTAATAAAGTAGGTATGTGAATAATTGATTGCGCTTTCAATTCTGAGAACGTATAAATTTTTAGAACCTCAGAAGACAAAAAAATACTTAAATATGATAACGTAAAATCTCGAACGGTTAGGTTATTATTATTATATGAAACAAAAAATTAAAGCACGAACACAATTAAAAATGATTGCGTAAAGTTTCTGATTTAAGATGGTGATCTAGACAACATTTTTGTCCTAAAGAAACAAAATAAATTTGCATCGTCTATAGACTAAAAATTCCTCTTTACAGCTAGTTATGCCCCCAGTTCTGGTCTATCATCATCATCCATAACAGGCATATACATATATTTGCCATGACACGCTGTGAAAGAAGATTTGGGGAAGTTAAACGAATTACAAATACACTCAATAGAGTACGAGTCAGAACCTTCTTGTTGCAGTATTGCACTAGTACCTAAAAATCGATAAGCGATAACTTCCCCATCAACAACTATTATTGCAATAATAGGTATAATATCATTTTTATGTTATAAAATATTATTTCGTTTAAGGGTTTTCAAAATATATTTTTTATCACCGATTTCTCTTAAACGGCTAAACATATATATATATATATATATATATATATATATATATATATATATATATATATATATATATATATATATATATATATATATATATATATGTATATATACTAAAATACATTGATTAAAAATATAAATTTGATTTTTTATTAACTGTATAACTTATTTGGTTAATTTTAGGTGTTACCCCACAATAATTTATTTAGACAACTCAAAAGGGTACGATAATTGAACTTTTAATGAAAGAAAAAATTATAGTTAACAAAATAATTTATTTGTGTAAGAAGAATGTAATACGACCATTTTAACGAAATACCAACCTCATCTGTATAATTTCCACATAATGACTTCCGTCGCTTATTTATATCTTCGAAATTATACTATATTTAAGCACCTACTTCAACAAATATGTACCTAATATTTTATGAAATAATTTTTTATTTTGAAATCAGCTTATCGTTTTAATTAAAAATTTTAGTTTACACATACGCAATTTAGCATTTTTAGAAATCTTGACATTAGAATTGAATAACTTTTAGTTACTACGAAGAAGTCAGTATAATTGAACCCTACAAAATATAATTATTAAACATACTTATACTTTTAATAACAAACCGGAAAATAAAAATATACACAGTTATTAAAATGTGTATTAATATATGTAAGATAACAAGTGAAACAACAAATTGATTTTTTTAAATATTTTGTAAAAGCGAAAAATATTTTTTTCTTTCTTACCTGACCGTTTATGACCATGATTCAAGTGTTGTACGCTATCACATGTATTTTAAAATCTATAAAAATTCAAATCATAGATATTTTCTGTCGTAAGCATTCTACATACTTTATTATTATATTAAATGCCCCGTTATTCTAGTGGTTGTAGTAGTTCGACTGCTGATCATAAGGACCTGGGTTCGAATCCCGGGTCGGACCAAAAAATCATTTATCGAGTTTTTCCGTCAAGTAATTTTCAATAGCTTTCCGGAGTGAGGGATTTGGCGGTATTTAACCCCTTTGCTTCAGAAAGAACGTAAAGACGTTGATCCTGCGCCTGATCTCTCTCCGGTTTTTAACCTGTGCTTGAGCGTTTGCACACTTGGGAACTATAACTCGGTCCTGCGCCGATGGGTAGTCTCCGTTGAGGCTGGCCGCCTTAACCGAAATTCGATCTGGAGGCCATAATCATACTTCATTATCATAATAACTATGTAATAAAATAACTTAATACTTACCATAAACCTATACCTGTCTACAATCCGACCTATGATGGTAAGTGGTAATGAGATCTCTGAATACTTATTTAAATTCGAAAGAAGGACATAAGTTAGCATTTTTTTTTAAATTTAATTGTGAATGACGAAGTTTAACGTTTAATTCGAATGCGTCTTGTCGACGACACCGGTGGTGGAGTCCTGCCGTGTGTAAGGTTGTCTGATTTTTGAGAGATTTGCAAGAGGGAAATATAAATTAAGGCATGGTGTTATAGCGCACCGCTAACTACTATATATATATATATATATATATATATATATATATATATATATACATATGATTTCTTATATTTACGCGAAGACTATACATTAATTAAAACTACTTTTAAGGATTTTATCGCGTTTTATTTATATTAATTTTTGGAATTAAATTTATGGAATTAAGATGTTCTAAAAATGCCAAATCCCATTGTCGCCGATATATTCATGAAAGACTTTGAGGAGAAAGCCCTCCTTACTGCACCTGTTATCCCAAAGTTCTACAATCGGTATTTAGACGATACTTTCACAATTTTACCATCAGACAAAGTAACTGCATTTTAGAACTTCTTAATTCCATAAACTCTAAAATTCAATTTACTGGGGAATTAGAGGCAAAAAATTCCTTAGCTTCCCTATATGTGTTAGTCATCCGAAATCCTAACAACACCATAGGTCATACTGCGTATAGAAAAAAGACCCATACAAGCCGATACTTAAATGGTGAATCTCACCACCATCCTTCCCAGTTAGCTACTGTTAGCAAATCTTTATTACAGAGAGCACGAGGGATCTGTGACAGCAAACATCTGGCCGCCGAGCTTCAGCACGTCAAGCAGGTTCTGCACGACAACAAGCTTTGGGTCCCGTGCCTCCGTCACAGTAACCGAGTGAAGCCGGCCACAGTCGAGCGTGTGCCTGCTGTACTATCATATGTCAGAGGTGTCACAGACAAGATTGGCTACATCTTGAAGCGAGCTTCTATTAGAACATTCTACAAGCCGCCGAAGAAGATTAGTCAGTTCTTACCATCCGTCAAGTGTCATATTCCTCAACAAGATGCAGGAGTGTACAAGCTTGATTGTGATTGTGGTCTCTCATATATAGGGCAAACAAAGAGATCAATTAAAACTCATGTAAAAGAACACATAGCTGACGTGAAGCATCAACGTTCCGGGAAGTCTGCAGTTTGCGATCATATCCTAGATGGCCCCAACCATTACATCAGATTTGATAGACCACAAAACCTCGCGAAAGAACATCGATTCCTACCAAGGATGATACGTGAGGCTATTGAAATTAAAAAACATCCTAATTTCAATAGAGAAGGAGGCTGGGTACTACCACTTGCTTGGGATCCTATAATTAATAAAATTAAAACTAAACCCAAGCATACCACTGCAAGACTTCAAAACTTAGTTCCTTCTGCGTAGATCGGACCAAAGACAATAATTAAAAAGCTGAAGGTACTCCGGGTTAACTTTGACATCAGGACATCAGTCACCTCAGTCCCCCGTGACCATGGGTGTTAAAATTAATATAAATAAAACGCGATAAAATCTGTAAAAGTAGTTGTCTACCGATAAACACTTACGAATATGTGCATGCGCAATAAAATCAGTTAAATAATGCATTACCATGTATTGTGCATTTAAAAGAGAAAAAGGACAGAGTGTTTTTTTTTTCATAATTTGCTTATATTACTTGTTCTGAATCTTCTCTGCAAATTTGCCCGATTATATCGAAATAAATCTGTATAGAGTTTCCTAATGATTAGGCGTATTTAAAATCCTATTCAGTTCAATGGGTGCGTATAGGTTGAATTGAAATATTTAAGTTCTCATCAAAGATTCTCAATAAAAGAACTGTTATTGAAAACATTAATTTTTTGTTTCCACTAACAGTACTACAACATTTCGCTCTGTTAATTTATAGAGGGAGAGCGAAATTTACTGGTGTTTCCAAAATCGAACAACTATAAACACCTATATTAAAAATATCAAGACTTCAGGCAAAAGGAGTTAAAAGACTTTTGTTGCTACTTCATCACTACTCACCAACAGGACAGGTTTTGGTCAAGCGCTGACTTATAATAGACCAAAGAAACTTGCGACAGTAGTTTTAGTATCAAATACTCGTACATACATTCAATGAAAAAAATTTCTTTTCAGTATTATTTTACTTCCCTTAAAAACTACACTGTCAGTGTGCAACAGGCCAAAATATAACTAGTATGCTTATTAAATTACTTGTATATATACAATTATGTTCAATATTTATATCTTATTATGTGTATGATTATGTACATATATTATTTTACAGTCAGAACTGTTTCTTGGAAAAAATTACTTTTGACCGAAGCATGCAGTCAAAACACTCAGTACCTCCCAAACCAGATTTTTGACCAACAATTGTTTCCAAGTACACTGGATGTTTCTAAGCCTGACAGGATTAACTAGATGTCCGCTGCTTTGTCCGCTGCTGTCTCAACCTGCTATCACCGATATTTCGAAATTTAATTACAGTGAGTTAAATATAATATATACAATGAACCTACATAGATACTCTGTAGCGACCCCTTATATCATTCAAAATATGTTATAAATTTACTTTATTTAATATTAATTGATTAAGTTTCAATTTAATAAGCTAGTATAGTTAAACCTTTATTATATTTCCAAATCATTGGAGAATTTATTAAAGTAATTTATCCGTTTTTATATTTTGACTTACTTTTGTGAAAAAAAATCTTTCAAGTAGTTTTAATTAATAGAAAAAAGTAGTCTTTTGTGACAATGATTTCCGTTCAATAAATTTCGTCATTTATACAAAACAAAGTACCTACGATTTACCAGAGTTAAATGTTCAAAAATTTTAATCGACCAAGATATTACATGTATAATTATTATAAATCGAAAAATTTAAAATAAACAATAAATTTCATTGAATATGAATAATTATTCTAAAAAATGAAATATAACTTACAAAGCATAAACGTATTGTGTGATATTTGAAACATTTCATTTATAACGAATTATCTCATTTAACACGTTTTAAATATGAAATTTCAATTTTAGTAGTATACAAAACCATCATCAAATAAGTAAAACTTCCTTGCTTTTTGTTTTCAATAATTTACATTTAATTTTTGTACTCTGTTAAGTTGATGAAAGACCAAGTTCAAACTATGAATATTTTTCTGTGTATATGTATAATTAAAATAAAGATATTTTGTACGAAATATTATTTCAATAATATATAATATGTAAATAAGCTACAGAAGACCATATCTTGCAGTAGCTAGCATAAGCTTATTTAATATTATTAAAAAATATTTTTCAAACTCAAAACCGTATTAGCTTTAGTTTATTTATTAACTACTTACCATAATTCGCGTTCATAACCGCTGCATCTTACCAGCAATCCCAACTATAACCTAAGTTTCACTTATTAATTATAATTATAAAATTTAAGATTATGAATTGTAATTATTTATTATAAGATTGAATAGAAGCTACTGACAGTTGAAAAACTCTCGAGAGCTTTATTCTAACTACTCTTACTAACGCACCATTAGGCTCGTCTTCCATTTACAATTAGTATTTACATTTACAATTTTTAACTACAATTACCAATGGGTGCGTTTGGCAGAAAAAAGCGCTAGCAAGCGCTTGTAAGCAAAATGGCGATCGTAAGCGGTAAGCGCTGTCAAATCGTAAGTAGCTATTTTCCTCCAGGACACGATGTTAGTTTTAACAGGAGAACCTAACCTAATTTAAATATATGTTTGTAAGGTATTCATATTAAAAACTTACCAATCATGAATTTTTAATAACATGTATATGTCTATTCATAACATTATATTTCTTAAAACTAATATTGCACAAAACAAATTATAAACTCTACTTCAAAACAAATAAATTAAATAAGCAAAATGGCGGATTGTGTCAGCGCTACTGAAGTAGCAATCGTGTCCTGGCCGAAAACTATTTTAGCGCTTATAAGCGCTTGCTAGCGCTTTTTTCTGCCAAACGCACCCATTAATTACACAAGAAGCCAAGCAAAATAAAGAGAGCGAGCGCAGTATTTAACCGCGAAATAAACTTTTGTAGAAAAGACACTAAAGAGGAGATGGGCAACAGTGACTTCCTAATAACACCTAAAAATTATTAAAAGATCTGCAGTTGCCAACCCGCATATCAAGCGAGGCTACTATGGCAAATTTCCTCTTATAAGCCAATCTACGAGGGTGGCTTATGTTCTTCAGTGGACTGTTATAAGCTGTAATGGATGGGTAATGGATGGATTTGTATTTAGGTAAGCGTAATAATAACTATTACTTATTGATTAAAACTACTTTTACGGATATTATTGCGTTTATTTTACTTTTATTTTTAATTCCCGACCTTTCGGGCGTTTTCCAGCACCCATGGTCACGGGGGACTGAGATGATTGACGTCCCGATGTCATTGTTAAACCCGGAGTACCTTCAGCTTTTTTAATTTTTGTTTATGGTCTTATCTATGCAAAATGAACTGACTATGTCCTGAGGTCTTGCAGTGGTATGCTTGGGTTTTATTTTTAATTTTATTGATTATAGGATCCCAAGCAGGTAGTAGTACCTAGCCTCCTTCTCTATTGAAATTAGGATGCTTTTTAATTTCAATAGCCTCACGTTTCATCCTTGGTAGGAATCGGTGTTCTTTCGCTAGGATTTGTGGTCTATCAAATCAGATGTAATGGTTGGGGCCGTCTAGGATATGATCGCAAACTGCAGACTTCCCGGAACGTTGATGCTTCACATCAGCTAAATGTTCTTTTACGCGGGTTCTAATTGATCATTTTGTTTGTCCTATATAAGAGAGACCACATTCACAATCAAGCTTGTACACTCCTGCATCTTGTAGAGTAATATGACACTTGACGGGTGGTAGGAACTGACTAATCTTCTTCGGCGGCTTGTAGAATATTCTAATAGAAGCTGGCTTCAAGATGTGGCCAATCGTATCTGTGACACCTCTGACATATGGTAGTACAGGAGGCACACGCTCGACTGTGGCCGGCTTCACTCGGTCACTGTGACGTAGGCGCGGGACCCGAAGCTTGTTGTCGTGCAGAACTTGCTTGACGTGCTGAAGCTCGGCGGCCAGGTGTTTGCTGTCACAGATGCCTCGTGCTCTCTGTAACAAAGATTTGCCCACGGTAGCTAACTGTGAAGGATGGTGGTGAGATTAACCGTTTAAATATCGGTATGTATGGGTCTTTTTCCTATACTCAGTGTGACCAATGGCGTTGTTAGGATATCGGATGACTAACACATCTAGGAAAGGTAAGGAATTATTTGCCTCTAACTCCATAGTAAATTGAATTTTAGAGTTTATGGAATTAAGATGTTCTAAAAATGCAGTTAGTTTGTCTGATGGTAAAATTGTGAAAGATATCGTCCACGTACCGCTTGTAGATCCTTGGTGTAACAGGTGCAGTAAGGAAGGCTTTCTCCTTAAAGTCTTCCATGAATATATCGGTGACAACTGGAGATACAGGTGAGCCCATCGCAAGACCATCTACTTGCTTGTAAAACTCTTCCTTCCACAATAGATAGCCAGATGTAAGGCAATGTCTGAGTAATACTGCATATTCTGCTTTCATGTTATTTTCCTCTAGTTTCCTAGTTATAATTGAGATGCAGTCTTCAACAGGTAGGCATGTAAATAGAGACTGATCATCAAAACTGACCATGGTTTCATTGTCAGTAAGACTTAGGTCTTTTATCTCACTGACAAAATGGTATGAATCCCTAGTGTATGCTCCTGCTGTACTACCATATGTCAGAGGTGTCACAGATACGATTGGCTACATCTTGAAGCCAGCTTCTATTAGAATATTCTACAAGCCGCCGAAGAAGATTAGTCAGTTCCTACCACCCGTCAAGTGTCATATTACTCTACAAGATGCAGGAGTGTACAAGCTTGTGCAATGTGGTGCAATGTGGTCTCTCTTATATAGGACAAACAAAAAGATCAATTAGAACACGCGTAAAATAACATATAGCTGATGTGAAGCATCAACGTTCCGGGAAGTCTGCAGTTTGCGATCATATCCTAGACAGCCCCAACCATTACATCAGATTTGATAGACCACAAATCCTCGCGAAAGAACACCGATTCCTACCAAGGATGATAAGTGAGACTATTGAAATTAAAAAACATCCTAATTTCAATAGAGAAGGAGGCTGGGTACTACCCCCTGCTTGGGATCCTATAATCAATAAAATTAAAACTAAACCCAATCATACCACTGCAAGACCTCAGGACATAGTTCATTTTGCATAGATCGGACTATAAACAATAATTGAAAAAGCTGAAGGTACTCCGGGTTTAACAATGACATCGGGACGTCAGTCATCTCAGTCCCCCGTGATCATGGGTGCTGGAAAGCGCCCGAAACGTTGGCAATTTAAAATAAAAGTAATTAAAAGTAAAATAAACGCGATAATACTCGCAAAAGTAGTTTTAATCAATGTGTAGTATTCGCGTAAATATAAGAAATCGTAACTATTACTTAATTTCAAACATTTACTTGAAATATTCTCAGAGAAAAATCTCTGTGATTGACATACAGACACCGATTTAATTACAAGTGTTTTGTTTTGTTGAATTTAGGAAGAAATATTTAAGTAATAATTTAAGTTTTAAGCTTTTGGTTTCCTTTATATTAATAATAAATATTCTATATTTTAATGTTTGTCATTAGTAACAGCCTATCAAAGTCCGTTGCTGAGCATAGACCTCCCAATACATTGCCACATAAAGGGAACATTTTTCATAGTGGCCGCGCTTGGCACGCGGGTTGGCAATCGCAGTTTTTCATTGTCCAGTTGTTATTACAAAGCCGCTGCTGCTGATCTTCTGGTTTGCTTCCCTATATCATAGTGGCCGCGCTTGGCACGCGGGTTGGCAATCGCAGTTTTTCATTGTCCAGTTGTTATTACAAAGCCGCTGCTGCTGATCTTCTGGTTTGCTTCCCTATATCATAGTGGCCGCGCTTGGCACGCGGGTTGGCAATCGCAGTTTTTCATTGTCCAGTTGTTATTACAAAGCCGCTGCTGCTGATCTTCTGGTTTGCTTCCCTATATCATAGTGGCCGCGCTTGGCACGCGGGTTGGCAATCGCAGTTTTTCATTGTCCAGTTGTTATTACAAAGCCGCTGCTGCTGATCTTCTGGTTTGCTTCCCTATATCATAGTGGCCGCGCTTGGCACGCGGGTTGGCAATCGCAGTTTTTCATTGTCCAGTTGTTATTACAAAGCCGCTGCTGCTGATCTTCTGGTTTGTTTCCCTATATCATAGTGGCCGCGCTCGGCACGCGGGTTGGCAATCGCAGTTTTTCATTGTCCAGTTGTTATTACAAAGCCGCTGCTGCTGATCTTCTGGTTTGCTTCCCTATATCATAGTGGCCGCGCTCGGCACGCGGGTTGGCAATCGCAGTTTTTCATTGTCCAGTTGTTATTACAAAGCCGCTGCTGCTGATCTTCTGGTTTGCTTCCCTATATCATAGTGGCCGCGCTTGGCACGCGGGTTGGCAATCGCAGTTTTTCATTGTCCAGTTGTTATTACAAAGCCGCTGCTGCTGATCTTCTGGTTTGCTTCCCTATATCATAGTGGCCGCGCTCGGCACGCGGGTTGGCAATCGCAGTTTTTCATTGTCCAGTTGTTATTACAAAGCCGCTGCTGCTGATCTTCTGGTTTGCTTCCCTATATCATAGTGGCCGCGCTCGGCACGCGGGTTGGCAATCGCAGTTTTTCATTGTCCAGTTGTTATTACAAAGCCGCTGCTGCTGATCTTCTGGTTTGCTTCCCTATATCATAGTGGCCGCGCTCGGCACGCGGGTTGGCAATCGCAGTTTTTCATTGTCCAGTTGTTATTACAAAGCCGCTGCTGCTGATCTTCTGGTTTGCTTCCCTATATCATAGTGGCCGCGCTCGGCACGCGGGTTGGCAATCGCAGTTTTTCATTGTCCAGTTGTTATTACAAAGCCGCTGCTGCTGATCTTCTGGTTTGCTTCCCTATATCATAGTGGCCGCGCTTGGCACGCGGGTTGGCAATCGCAGTTTTTCATTGTCCAGTTGTTATTACAAAGCCGCTGCTGCTGATCTTCTGGTTTGCTTCCCTATATCATAGTGGCCGCGCTCGGCACGCGGGTTGGCAATCGCAGTTTTTCATTGTCCAGTTGTTATTACAAAGCCGCTGCTGCTGATCTTCTGGTTTGCTTCCCTTTATCATAGTGGCCGCGCTCGGCACGCGGGTTGGCAATCGCAGTTTTTCATTGTCCAGTTGTTATTACAAAGCCGCTGCTGCTGATCTTCTGGTTTGCTTCCCTATATCATAGTGGCCGCGCTCGGCACGCGGGTTGGCAATCGCAGTTTTTCATTGTCCAGTTGTTATTACAAAGCCGCTGCTGCTGATCTTCTGGTTTGCTTCCCTATATCATAGTGGCCGCGCTTGGCACGCGGGTTGGCAATCGCAGTTTTTCATTGTCCAGTTGTTATTACAAAGCCGCTGCTGCTGATCTTCTGGTTTGCTTCCCTATATCATAGTGGCCGCGCTCGGCACGCGGGTTGGCAATCGCAGTTTTTCATTGTCCAGTTGTTATTACAAAGCCGCTGCTGCTGATCTTCTGGTTTGCTTCCCTATATCATAGTGGCCGCGCTCGGCACGCGGGTTGGCAATCGCAGTTTTTCATTGTCCAGTTGTTATTACAAAGCCGCTGCTGCTGATCTTCTGGTTTGTTTCCCTATATCATAGTGGCCGCGCTCGGCACGCGGGTTGGCAATCGCAGTTTTTCATTGTCCAGTTGTTATTACAAAGCCGCTGCTGCTGATCTTCTGGTTTGCTTCCCTATATCATAGTGGCCGCGCTCGGCACGCGGGTTGGCAATCGCAGTTTTTCATTGTCCAGTTGTTATTACAAAGCCGCTGCTGCTGATCTTCTGGTTTGCTTCCCTATATCATAGTGGCCGCGCTTGGCACGCGGGTTGGCAATCGCAGTTTTTCATTGTCCAGTTGTTATTACAAAGCCGCTGCTGCTGATCTTCTGGTTTGCTTCCCTATATCATAGTGGCCGCGCTCGGCACGCGGGTTGGCAATCGCAGTTTTTCATTGTCCAGTTGTTATTACAAAGCCGCTGCTGCTGATCTTCTGGTTTGCTTCCCTATATCATAGTGGCCGCGCTCGGCACGCGGGTTGGCAATCGCAGTTTTTCATTGTCCAGTTGTTATTACAAAGCCGCTGCTGCTGATCTTCTGGTTTGTTTCCCTATATCATAGTGGCCGCGCTCGGCACGCGGGTTGGCAATCGCAGTTTTTCATTGTCCAGTTGTTATTACAAAGCCGCTGCTGCTGATCTTCTGGTTTGCTTCCCTATATCATAGTGGCCGCGCTCGGCACGCGGGTTGGCAATCGCAGTTTTTCATTGTCCAGTTGTTATTACAAAGCCGCTGCTGCTGATCTTCTGGTTTGCTTCCCTATATCATAGTGGCCGCGCTCGGCACGCGGGTTGGCAATCGCAGTTTTTCATTGTCCAGTTGTTATTACAAAGCCGCTGCTGCTGATCTTCTGGTTTGTTTCCCTATATCATAGTGGCCGCGCTCGGCACGCGGGTTGGCAATCGCAGTTTTTCATTGTCCAGTTGTTATTACAAAGCCGCTGCTGCTGATCTTCTGGTTTGCTTCCCTATATCATAGTGGCCGCGCTCGGCACGCGGGTTGGCAATCGCAGTTTTTCATTGTCCAGTTGTTATTACAAAGCCGCTGCTGCTGATCTTCTGGTTTGCTTCCCTATATCATAGTGGCCGCGCTCGGCACGCGGGTTGGCAATCGCAGTTTTTCATTGTCCAGTTGTTATTACAAAGCCGCTGCTGCTGATCTTCTGGTTTGTTTCCCTATATCATAGTGGCCGCGCTCGACACGCGGGTTGGCAATCGCAGTTTTTCATTGTCCAGTTGTTATTACAAAGCCGCTGCTGCTGATCTTCTGGTTTGCTTCCCTATATCATAGTGGCCGCGCTCGGCACGCGGGTTGGCAATCGCAGTTTTTCATTGTCCAGTTGTTATTACAAAGCCGCTGCTGCTGATCTTCTGGTTTGCTTCCCTATATCATAGTGGCCGCGCTCGGCACGCGGGTTGGCAATCGCAGTTTTTCATTGTCCAGTTGTTATTACAAAGCCGCTGCTGCTGATCTTCTGGTTTGCTTCCCTATATCATAGTGGCCGCGCTTGGCACGCGGGTTGGCAATCGCAGTTTTTCATTGTCCAGTTGTTATTACAAAGCCGCTGCTGCTGATCTTCTGGTTTGCTTCCCTATATCATAGTGGCCGCGCTTGGCACGCGGGTTGGCAATCGCAGTTTTTCATTGTCTAGTTGTTATTACAAAGCCGCTGCTGCTGATCTTCTGGTTTGCTTCCCTATATCATAGTGGCCGCGCTTGGCACGCGGGTTGGCAATCGCAGTTTTTCATTGTCCAGTTGTTATTACAAAGCCGCTGCTGCTGATCTTCTGGTTTGCTTCCCTATATCATAGTGGCCGCGCTTGGCACGCGGGTTGGCAATCGCAGTTTTTCATTGTCCAGTTGTTATTACAAAGCCGCTGCTGCTGATCTTCTGGTTTGCTTCCCTATATCATAGTGGCCGCGCTTGGCACGCGGGTTGGCAATCGCAGTTTTTCATTGTCCAGTTGTTATTACAAAGCCGCTGCTGCTGATCTTCTGGTTTGCTTCCCTATATCATAGTGGCCGCGCTTGGCACGCGGGTTGGCAATCGCAGTTTTTCATTGTCCAGTTGTTATTACAAAGCCGCTGCTGCTGATCTTCTGGTTTGCTTCCCTATATCATAGTGGCCGCGCTTGGCACGCGGGTTGGCAATCGCAGTTTTTCATTGTCCAGTTGTTATTACAAAGCCGCTGCTGCTGATCTTCTGGTTTGCTTCCCTATATCATAGTGGCCGCGCTTGGCACGCGGGTTGGCAATCGCAGTTTTTCATTGTCCAGTTGTTATTACAAAGCCGCTGCTGCTGATCTTCTGGTTTGCTTCCCTATATCATAGTGGCCGCGCTTGGCACGCGGGTTGGCAATCGCAGTTTTTCATTGTCCAGTTGTTATTACAAAGCCGCTGCTGCTGATCTTCTGGTTTGCTTCCCTATATCATAGTGGCCGCGCTTGGCACGCGGGTTGGCAATCGCAGTTTTTCATTGTCCAGTTGTTATTACAAAGCCGCTGCTGCTGATCTTCTGGTTTGCTTCCCTATATCATAGTGGCCGCGCTTGGCACGCGGGTTGGCAATCGCAGTTTTTCATTGTCCAGTTGTTATTACAAAGCCGCTGCTGCTGATCTTCTGGTTTGTTTCCCAATATCGCCTCTTACGTCACCCACGAGACGATATCGGGATTGTCACTACACGATAGAGAGGGTAATTAAAATTTATACCTGTATTTTTCCCAAAAAATGCTATTATTAAAAACGGAGGCCCGTGGTATGTTATAAAAATACATTTATCTTCTGTGAGATCAATTTACAGTTTATTTAATGATAATAACAGGTACGTAAGTGCGCTTAACCTGCTACTGAATATTTACAAAATTAAATAGTATCTATCTAAAGTTTAAAAATTCTGTATGTAACAAAAATCATCATACTTAATAATAATTATTTAAATATGGATAACAAAACAAAAACCTTAGCTCAGGCTAAAGTAAGCACTGGCAGAAAGCCTCCACAACTTTTCGCCAACTTGTCAACGCCACTTTGAAATGAGGTGAAATGTTTAAATGCTTAAGGGAAGGAGTTAAATTGCTTAAAAGGTGTGGAGATGGATGTTTCTTTGTAATTTAATAATTATATAAGAAATGGATAAACGAAAATACAGATATTCCTAACAGTGAAGGAGTTAAAAAAGATACTAAATATGTATAAAGACTTAAAGAGCACACCATTGAGATATTGTTTTGTGTATATGTATAATACGCTAGACCGAAAAACTTTTATTTAAAACGTTACTTTCAATAACAATAACACTGTGTGCCAATCTGTGACGAGTAAGTTCAACACACTACCAACTAGCGACCTCTGGCGGGCGGAAGATTACTTTAAGCCCGGTATACACGGCAACGATAAAACTACGCAAACGAACTGCACAGTTCATTTGCGCAGTTTATCGAACGTCGGTAGTGCGTCCACACGTCTAATATAACTGCGTCGATCGACAGTTCTCGGCAGAAACGCCGAAGAAAAACACGTCATTCGTGATGGATCGAATGGCTTGTTTTTTTGCAAAAAGAAAAGAAAATCACATAAATTTATTAAAAGAGTTGAAATTCCCCATTAGACTGGTACAATTATTTGACGATGAATGAAGAGACTTACTTATACCTCCTGTTTTTAGTTACACCGCTAATACAAAAAAGCAATACCGTGGTGAGAGAAGCATTAAGTTCTCATGAAATGTTGTTTGCAACTTCGAGGTTTTAGCTACAGGTCGTTCGTACAAATGTATGAAGTTTTCTACGTTGATATCAAAAGAGGCTCTCAGTCAAATCGTTCCTGAAACGAAAGAACTTGCAAACGAACTGAATGATTGGTCCGACTTCCGTACACACACTACGATAAAACTGTGCAAACGCGATCTCTGATGGCTTGCACCAACCAAAATATCTGTGCCGATTTTTGTACACACGTTCGATAAAACTGCACAAGTGATCTGCGCAGTCAGTTTGCAACGATAAATCGTTGTCGTATGTACCGACCATTAGGTTAGCCCTCAGTACTTAGGTTCGATTTTCACCGGCACTACTGACATTTTTAAAAGCAGTTTTAGGTATATACAACACGTACGAATTAACTTGAGACTCCGCTGGAATGCGACCCCCTTCCCGACTCCCCGCACCGCGTCCCGCGCTGGCCGTGCGCGCTCAGTACCGATAGCATTTTTGTTACGGATACGCGTCTCGACTCTAGTTCGATATTTTTGATAATTGTTTGTTGTTTGGTTTGGACTTTTGTTTCTTTTTATTATACTTCAACGTTATTTTATCTGTTTGTTGTTAATTGCGTTGTTTTATTGTTAAGTTGCCTGCTATGCTTTGTATTTTTATTGTGTACGAATCTGTAACACTTTTTATAGTGCAATAAAGTGTATAATAAATAAATTAATAATATTATAAATGAGAAAGTGTGTATGTTTATTTCTTTGTCCTTCCTTGACGCGTTAACTAAAAATAATATTATATATATATATATATATATATATATATATATATATATATATATATATATATATATATATATATATATATATATATATTAAAACATAAATATTTAAAATATATAAAAATGGCAACAGTATATCACTTATTACTTCACCCCTTGCCAGAACATTTTATTTTGTTTTTATTAATAATCTCAGGCAAATCTCAAAAATTTCAAATAAAAAAATATTACGACGCATTATTTTGCACACCGTACATTGACAATTACGTCTTCGGCCCAGGTCTCATGTTAATTCGTACGAGTTATAATAATAATAATAACCTTTATTGACATAAAGTTTGTTACAATATTTTTAAGCCTCTTACTCCCGAGCTAGGTTAGAAAACTTGTTTTACGAGAGTCAGTGATCTCCCTAATATAATGACAGCTAATTATTTTATGTAAATAAAGCAATCTAAAAATCTGTGTGTACGTGTGTGTGTGTGTGTGTGTGTGTGTGTGTGTGTGTGTGTGTGTGTGTGTGTGTGTGTGTGTGTGTGTGTGTGTGTGTGTGTGTGTGTGTGTGTGTGTGTGTGTGTGTGTGTGTGTGTGTGTGCGTGTATTCGTGTGTGTGGTTGAAATTTAAAGTTTAAACATTTTTATTTTTATTTTTGCATGTTTGTTAATTTGTTTTATGTTAAAATCGATTCAGTTTGTTCATAATCGAACCCTAATAGCCAATTCTTAATTTTAATTTTCACTTTTCTTCTACTCGTACCTACAAAATTTCCAGTGCCGCCCTCGTAGTTAAGGGATTTATATTTGTTAACTTATTAATTTTGTTGTATAAATATATAGCCTTTATAAGCATGTTGCCGTCTAGCAGAGGATGTTCGACATGTTGTTGGTAAACATACATTTTTTATAACCCGGTGTTTGTCATAATCAGTGGCATTATAAATGGTAACTATGTGCTGTTTTGTAAAGTAAAAAAAGTAAAGTTACAGCCTATATACGTCCCACTGCTGGGCACAGGCCTTCCCTCATTTCTGAGAGGGTTTTAGGGCAAGGAAGTGTCCACCGCGCTGCCCCAATGCGTGTTGGCGAACTTCACATGCCTTCGAAATATTTATTTTTTTCTTATTCCTTAGACATGCAGGTTTCCTCACGACGATTTTCCTTCACCGCCGAGCACGTGGTAAATCTGCACTTAAAATTGCAATTAACAATGTCATTGGTGCCGGCAGGGATCGAACCCGGGTTACTCGCTTTCTGTTATATTTACAGAGAGCGTTAACCATCTGAGCTACCGCGGCTCTGTTTTGTAATTAATTCCAAATGTACAGTTTGCCTTATAGTTAATACTCGACATTTTTCATACAATTCTTTAGTGGGAAATCTGTATAGCCTAAAGGTCATGCCTTTTAAGACGGATCTTTGTGCCCTTTCCAGGCGGATTAGAAAGGTTTTACAGGCTCTTCCCCAGACGTTTATACAGTACCCTATTACAGACTGAACTAAAGCATAGTATATTGAACGCAACAGAGGTAAATCAGCAGCATATCTTATGGTCAAGTGGGCGCCAAAAGCAGATTTTTCACGCTTTATAGGTGCGCAGAAAATCAATTATTTGTCATTAAAAACTACTAGTTCATTGTGAAATTTAAAGATATTTCTTAGTGAATTATGGTGACACATTTTGACACACTCATCTGAGTTTTTGTGTATGCTGCGAATATATTGACAGAATATTTTCAGGGAAGTGGACTTATTTTTAACGAGCGAGTTATACGTTTTAGTGTCGCACTCATAAGCCAATGCTACTTCTATGTTGTCTAACTTGGTAGAGATATTTTCATTTACATCAATTACTGCGACAAAAGAATAATATTGAATATTTAATACACTATTATATATATATATATATGTATATATATATATATATATATATATATATATATATATATATATATATATATATATATATATATATATTTACTTCATGAATAATATTTTGCTTGAATGCACGCTAAACTTTAATCTACTGTCGTTACAAGTACCTATATCTACTATATTTCTTAATATTTTATTGTTAAATACCTATATATATACTGCATATGTGATTTTGAAATGTATATAATATCTAAATACATACATTATTATTACTATGAATACGTCAAATCCAAAAATTGTCGTAAGTTTAGTAAGTATTCTTACGACAATTTTTGGATTTGACGTATTCATAGTATTCACTCAGAAGGTACTAGGTAGGTAGGTATAGATATGCAGAAAAAAGTTTGTGTATGTAAGTTGCTGCTAAGGTAGGTAAAATAAAATAAATTTTATTTTTCATATAAAACACTAAATTATTGAATTTGGACCAGACGGGATGCTAACAAGGTCAGTCGGAGTCGGTGCGTCATAATATGTTTTTTCAAAGTTTACTTTGCATTTGAATCATGTTGATGATAGCTTAATTTTTAAATAACTTTGTTAAATGGCACATGGCTTTATTAATAATCTGCAGAAACTAATAAATTTGGTAATTTGATAAATTTTTACTACGTTTTATTACTTACCAGTATTTTAATATTGAGACTCTCGGCTCGGCTCGACTAAGGTTTAGATTGTTTATTAACTTTGTGAGTAGAATTACCAATTTTGCAGAAATGTGAATATATTATTAGTTGAATATCGACATTACACCATAAGACTTTACTCAGTTATTTGTCACAGTTATAACGTACATTCAAGATATTTTTTATAGAGTGAAGGTGACAGACAAGCGCACACTCCACTTGATGGTTTTAAACAGATTCTGTGGCCCATAGATGCCTACATTTATCCTGAATTAAGAATCAAAATACAGATGCGTTGCCCTGCCCTGATGACTAAGGTGTAATCATAGTAAAACAGAAGAGTGAAAATTTAGGTTAATATCATTGTCATTTCAATGACGTTGATAATCATAATTGATTACAGAAATTCACTAGAATTTATAACATACCCTTACTTAAGTTGATATTTGACAGTTTGACACATTTCAAAAGATTATTTACGTATCTACGTATTTTAGTTTAGTAAGTCCTTGTTAAATGGTCGGTCAGAGGTATCTATAATGTAAACAATAACGGAGTAACGGAGTTGTAAGGATATTAAGTGACTGCAAAATAAAATGTAATCTAAATAATCAACTATTTCTTTACCACTCGCTTAAAACGGGTAGTAGGTATATATATATATATATATATATATATAATACCATACAGTCCCCGGGCTTTTAGAAGCTTCTACAGGATTTTTGTTATTCGATTTTGGTGTACGTGTTGACTTTGGGTCAGTGGAGATGAGCTCTAGATAGCGCAAACATTCCTGTTTATGACGAATTACCATCCGATTCTAAAATATATAATATACCAATTGCGTGTTCAATATTTTGTAATTTCTATTCGATCCTATAATGAATATGCGCGGTCACTGAGGAGGTCATTCTGTTCATACGCTCCATAATCTTGCAGAGTATGTAGGTAATTGATATTGGCTGATAATTGACAGTTTCGGCATGATTGCTTGTTTTTTAACAGGCTGCACGTTGGTCAGCTTCTAGAATTTTGGCACTATTCCAGTCCTAAATGAAAGGCGGAACAAGCCTATTAGCACAGGAGACAACTTTTTTACGTGGTAGAGCCATGCTGCAGTTATATTAGTAGTATAGTTGTAGCACGAATGGGTCGGCTCGACCGGGGAAGGACCACGCTCTCACAGAATACCAGCGTGAAATAGTAGCTTAATGCTGCTGTATTTCGTATGGTGAGTGTAGAGAACCGGAGACCCTTTTTACTCGAAATGAGGCATTCCATCTCAGTCCTCACGGGTGACAACGCATCTGCATTTTGATTTGTAATGGAAGATAGATGTAGATGTCTATGGGCCGCAGCAACCACTTACCATCAGGTGGACTGTGTGCTCGTTTGTCAGCCTATTCTATAAAAAAAAAAAAAAAAAAAAAAAACTCATCCTTAAGAACTGTAGGGGGTATACCATCTGGTTCACTAGCTTAATTCAAATCTAGACACCGCAAGATTTCAAGAACTTATGGCACGAACTTATTTGTGATACGAACCTCGGACATGAAGGTCCTGAAGTTAGATATTTCAGATGAGACGTTGTTGGCACTGTCCAGACGCTTTCGCACTTCTTCATACATAAGACTCACTTTCCCAATCCATATTGATTATAATATTTTATATTGATTTCAAGTTAAGTTTTTCATATTGATAATCTTAGCGTATTTTGCAAGTTCTAAACGTTATATCCAAAAGACATATCACACTCGTCAACTTCAAATCATAGATATATGTTTATGTTATTCTATGTTAATCTATATAAAAATTAAATGTGGTCTATGTCCAGCTATGGAAAAACTTATATACCCTATCATAAAAAAGAAAATTCATTTATTCATTTACCACAACCTATCAAAAGTCCATCGCTGATCATAGACGTCCATAGATTGACACTTGAGGAGTATAACTGCTATATCTGCCACAATTGGCAGGCAGGTTGGCAATCGCAGTACCTTCACTATTTTGATTTGTTACCAGAAAAAGCCTGCCGCCCATCTCGTGTTCAATTTTTTTGCGTCGTCTTTTACGATATGGCATAATGGATTAATATACGCCGCCCTATACAGCATAAATAAAAAATAGAGTGTATGAATTATTTCATCACTAGTCTTAAATTTAGAACCGTCTTTTAACTAAGTATAAATTTTTTTGAAGTCTTAAATATCTATCCACCCTAGCAATTTAAAAGAGAGAGTTGCACACAAATCTCAATATTTTTGTTATTTGACTTATACTGGACGTAATTTGATAAGATTTTGACGCTATGCGAATGTCGATAAACGTAATTAAAATTTCATATGTAACAGGAAAGTGCGACAACATTTAATTTAAAAAGTATAAGTATAATATTTAATTGCATGAGAACAATAAAAGCTAATACTGTTCATAACATCAAACGTTTTTTTTTAAATTTTATTGTTTTTAGTTCTTTAACATTATTTTTAACATCAACACGTACATACTCACGTATGTAAGTAACACGTCAGTAATTTGGTAAAGGTAAATTGTACAAAATTCGATATATTGACAACAGAGGTAGACATAAATCGAATATAAATTTTATAAACTAACATAGTAGGTATTTGAAGTTGAAATAAAATAGGCACAATTGACTACGTAAAGAAATTTATGTAATTAAAGTGCTTAAAAACTATGTGGTATAATATGCTGCTTGTGGCCAGCGGCTTCTTGTTGCCAGTTAATATTTTGTTGAACCAGCATAGCATTCTGTTGAAGGTGTTGTTGTTGTTGATGTAACACCATCACATTGCTGTTGAAATCATATTGACCCTGAGCGCCTCGAGGCCTATTTATATCGTGGTTTTGATTGCGATACGGATGTTGTCGTTGATTATTATAATTTTTATAGTTACCTGAATCTCCAAGAGAATACGTGCGCCTGGTTTGAAATTTTGGGCGGGGATCAGCTTCCAAAACTCCAATGTGGTGACTCTGAATAGGTGTAATTTGTTGCAGTGTGGGGTCTTGTACGTTTGAAGCCTCTAGGTTTTGACCCTACAAAAAGAAAATAGATTTGTAATTATATTATACTTAAAAAAGAAATTCCTACTATTAACTATTATATTACAATTAAAAAAGAAATTCCTTTTAAATTTGGTATTTAATTTCTGATTGAGATTTACAATAATCTATAAAATAAGAGATATATTAAATGTACCTAAATATTTCAATTTATAAAGATGCATGTATTTACGTGTAATTAATACATTTTGTAAAGCTTTAATTACGAAGGAGTCAAAATAAAATTGTATAGTATTTGCATACCCTAAGCCAGTTGTTCGTGTTGTACATTTCTACGCTCTGAACTTGCGCATATCTGTTGTTAGATTGCCGCATTCTAAATTGTGGTTCTTTGTGTTGCTGTTGAGTGGAAAATTGATGCCCAATTTGTTGGTTCTGCTGAAATTCCTGAAGCTGTTTTATATGCTGAGATAATAAAAGCCTCGTTTCAACATTCATATCAATTTTGATATTAATTTTGTTAACATCAGTAAAAGATATCTTATCTGGTAAGTTTATTGTAAAATTTGGCATTTCATTATTCAAAATTTCACTAATAAACTCTGATACCAAAGTAAATGTTTTATTAAAAATGATCTTCATATTTTCTTCATTTTCGATTGCAGGATGTAGCATTTCTTTAATAACGGAGTTATACACATCCATGTATATTGATTTATTTTTTTCTGATTGTTTGAATACTGCTTCGCAACGAGATTCATTGCCAAAATTCAATATATTTTCATTCCTTGTAGTTGGTGGATGGTTATTAACCAAGCTGTCATATGAATTTTTTTGTGTTGTGTGTGACAAAACTTTCATAATTTTATTTCTGATCATAATTTTAATGACGTTGTATTCCTCAATAGAAATAACTGAGACTTCATCAGTTTGTGTGTTTACTGATCTTTTTTCGTCATTTTTATTGTTAAGTGTATCAATAATGCTGGAAATAGCCTTTTTTATAGCTTTATGTTCTTCATTATCGACGGGTCTATTTAAAAGTACCTTACATGTGATACATTTTAACTTATTCAAATTGGAAATTTCTTGATCATCAAAATTAAATGTAATTTCTGTCTTTTTACTATCCAAATTATCGTAAGGACGGTTTTGGTCAAAAGTTTCGTCAGAATATTCGACCTTTATTTTCCTTACTACACTTTCTGTATTGCCAAATGAATTTGGTTCTAAATTTGGCTGTGATTGGTTTCTATATTTATTGTCTATATTGGTTTTTGTTAAGTTATACATATTTTCAAATTTTGGAGTTGGATTAGTTTTGAAAAAATCAGAAAATGTATTTGGAGTTGTTACCACTGAATCATTGATCTGTTTTCCGGTTTCTTAAAATGTAGATGTTTGGGGCAATACTTGCGAATGTATGCTGTAAGACTGTACTGGACTGACGGACGGACTGACTGGTTGTTTATTTTATGATATCTGCAACAACGAAATAAATATATTTTAATGTGTTTTAAAATAGAGTGATAGACACACATACGTCACCAACAAACCGAGGATGTCGTAGGAGGTGACTATCGGCAATGCAATTAAATACTAGTGGCTTCCAATAGGTGGCGGTATAACCACTTCGAGTACTCCAAACATAAAATCCTCACGCTAGCGACGGACAACAGCATTGAAAGTAAGAGAGCACATGATACTTTGACCGTCATTCTGTCTGCCAAGCGTGGCGAGTCCCATATTCACCAGTGGGCTTTGGATCTTTTGATTTATGATGAGTTATTGAATAACAATGTACATAAGCTGCTTTTATATTGAAATAAACAATTATTTTATTCATACATTCATTACAGCCCTTCACAAGGCTACTGCTGAATACAAGCATTCCCCAAGAAACGCCACAAAGGACCGTGTCCTGAGCAACCTGCATCCATTGTCTTCCTGCATGTCTTACCAAGTCGTCACTCCAACTAGTGGGATGCCCCCCACACTTAACTTACTGGTGCGAGGCATTATAAATAGAACATAATGTTACGCGCTCCAATCGACGATATACTAGCGCCATCTAGTGTCAGGAACGAGAGCGAGTAGAGCGTGTAAAGAATGACATCACAGATCTTTCGACCCACAGCGCCACGCGAAGAACTAAGTTTCTAGAAAATCTATACTCGCAAACTCGTCCCTTTGCGCGCATTTACCTGAAGATTCGGGATGTTTCTTTGCTAATTTAAATAAATAGGCGCTGCAATATGCGATCGGGGCACAGAGTTGAACTCGGCGACACAAGCGAGGCTTCGGAGCGGAATTAAGTGAATTAGTGTGTTTAATTATTAGTGTTTTTAACTTTAATTTGTGTAAAGTAAATTAAAGTGTTAATTTAGGTAATTCTATCGGCAATTTTTATTGTCACGAACCTCAAGCTCGTAACAATTGGTGTCAGAAGTGGGATAAAATAATGCCGATTTTACCTAAGGAGGAAACGGAGGGTGTCCGTACCCAAAGTCAACGCCAGCAGGAGACGGACCAGAGGAGATTTGGTGGTGCAACGCCGCAGATGTCTGAGGGCCAGCCGCCGGCCACGGAAGCCGGTCCGTCAGCAGCTTCTACGTCTGTGGCACCTGACTTAGGTGCTCTGATGGTGATGCTGCAGGAGCAGGCTCGCCGACAGGAGGAACAGGTCCGTCAGTTGAAAGAGCAGCTGCAGAGCGGACAGCAGGAACAGGCCCGCCGATTGGAAGAACAGCTGCGGGGCGGACAGGAGGAACAGGCCCGCCGATTGGAAGATCAGCTGCGGGGCGGACAGGAGGAACAGGCCCGTCAGCAGGCGGAACAGGCTCGTCGGTCGGAAGAGCAGATGCTCCTCATGAAGGACCTTCACGCTACCTTTGGGAAAGAGATAAGGCAGGTGAAGGATAGGATTGCTCAACACGACAACCGCCTGTCGGAAGCTGAAACCCGAATCGAAGAACATGAAACCCGAATCAACCATGTGAACAATCGGGTTGATTACGTGGTGGCTGATGTGAAGAAAACACTGGACGACCTCAAACTGGGTGATGGAACAACAGCTCCCGTAGTAGTTACAACACCTTCGCTACGTGGATTCAAAGTGCCGCCGTTCGACGGTACCTCTTCCTGGTCAGCCTACAAGATCCAGTTCGAGGCTGTTATGAAGGCGAACGGCTGGAATAAAAGCCAAGCCATGACTGCACTCACCCTAGGCCTGCGCGACCAAGCCTTAACTGTGTTGGAAGCTCTCGGTAAGAAAGTGACCTATGAGCAGCTTCTTGAGGCCTTGGAGGCGAGATATGGTGACGCTCACCTGGGACACGTCTTTCGCGTGCAGCTTAAAGATCGCGTGCAACGCAGCAACGAAAACCTGCAGCAGTGGGCCCTTGAGGTGGAGAAGATGGTTCGTAAAGCATACCAGTCTGTACCTGCGCTCATTGGAGGGAACCTGGTGCAAACATTCATCGACGGCATCCGCGACCTGGAAGTCAGAGCTGCTGTGAGGCTCGGGCACCACGAGACGCTTAAGGACGCCTTGGCCCATGCACTGGAGGTAGAAGCCGTGCGGCAGGATCATCGTTCCCATCGCGTCAGGGAGGTTGCAGCAGCTACAGTTCGCGACCGCAACAAAGGATACAGCCCTAGGTGCTATGGCTGTGGGGAAAAGGGCCACCTTCGATCCAGCTGCCCTAAGCGAACCGCAGAAAGGGAAAGTGAACGATATCAGGAGGGTAGTGCAGCTAACGGCACTGCCTGGCGGCGACAGGATCATCGTTCACCTCACGCTAGGGAGGTTTCAGCAGTTACGGTTCGCGACCACAATAAAGGATACAGCCCTAGGTGCTATGGCTGTGGGGAAAGGGGCCATCTTCGGTCCAGCTGCCCTAAGCACACCCTAGGAAGGGAAGGTGAACGGTCTCAGAAAGGAAGTGCGGCTAACAGCACCGCCCAGCAGCAGCAGGAATACGACTTTGAGATCGAACATCGCAGCGAGAAATCTCATGGCAACGCAGATGCATTGTCAAGAAGACCTTGTCCTGAAGATGGCAACCATTGTAGTAGGCAAGGTAAGGAAGTGGTATCCGTGAGGATGCTCAGGACAGACCACCTCAGTAACGGGTGGAAGGACAGCCTACGACGTGCACAGCAGGAAGATCCAGACATCAAGCCGATTCTGGGATGGATGAAGGCCCGTGCTACCAAGCCTAAGTGGAGGGACGTCTCAGCGATGAGTTCAACCACGAAAAGCTATTGGGCCCAATGGGACAGCTTGCTGCTTCAGGATGGAGTCCTGTGCCGTAAATGGGACAATGGTCGAGGAGACAGCTGTCGTTTGCAAATGGTTGTCCCTAAAGCTAAAGTGCCGAATGTTCTACAGCTGTGCCATAATGGTCGTTCAAGAGTCCACCTGGGAGTTAAACGAACTCTGCTGAAGGTCCGAGAACGGTTTTACTGGGTCCATTATCGTGACGATGTCGAGGATTGGCGTCGTACATGTACAAGTTGTGCGGCTGTGCGGGGACCTCAGACACGTAGTAGAGGAGCACCGAAATTGTACAATATTGGTGCACCACGGGATAGGACAGCCCTTGACATTGCGGAGCCGTTACAGAAAGGCGTAAGAGGGACTCCTAAGATCGTCCATGTGGATCGCTTGGCACGTTATCATGGGACCGATAATGCTCGGGACGAGCATGTCTTAGGAGGGGGCAGTGTTACGCGCTCCAATCGACGATATACTAGCGCCATCTAGTGTCAGGAACGAGAGCGAGTAGAGCGTGTAAAGAATGACATCACAGATCTTTCGACCCTCAGCGCCACCCGAAGAACTAAGTTTCTAGAAAATCTATACTCGCAAACTCGTCCCTTTGCGCGCATTTACCTGAAGATTCGGGATGTTTCTTTGCTAATTTAAATAAATAGGCGCTGCAATATGCGATCGGGGCACAGAGTTGAACTCGGCGACACAAGCGAAGCTTCGGAGCGGAATTAAGTGAATTAGTGTGTTTAATTATTAGTGTTTTTAACTTTAATTTGTGTAAAGTAAATTAAAGTGTTAATTTAGGTAATTCTATCGGCAATTTTTATTGTCACGAACCTCAAGCTCGTAACAATAATAACAACAATACATAATTTTTCATTCAATTTTTTAATTATAGTAGTTATATTTAGTTATATAAAACCCACAAATTGTATTTAGAACACATTAGGGCTCTTGTTACACTAAGAAAGTGCAATTTACTGTCTCGGATTTTATCATGGATTGTAGTCAAGATCTAACATATATACCTATAGAAATACATAGCATTCCATATATTCTTCTATTTTATTCTACTCTATTACCATTATTAATAGATTAACTATTCTCTACATTACTAGCAGACACAGACCCAGATATGTTGTTCAGCTCTTTCCGATATGTGTAAATAATAATTTTATAATTGCTGATAAGATAAGTAGAAGCTTATCAAGCACAATCACAGCGCCACCTATCAGGTTTAGATTTCGTGATTAACTTTTTTAGCATTACCCAATTTATTTTGCCAAGTCATTTAGGTCTATTAACAGAATTTGTTAAAAACTTGACTACAGTGCAATAAATCGTATCTTAGGGTAACAATGGAGCAACGAATTAACGAAAAGAAATTTTCAAAAATGAATTCAATCAGTCAATCGTTCTTCAAAAGTTCGAAGTAAAGATTTTAAAATACAAAGCAAAACTAAATACCAAATTTTTAAATACTCGTATGGTTAGAAAAAAAGAATATTGAACACTCGTAATGATAAGATATTATTGATAACGCTATATATGAGATATATAATACATATTTTTTATTATACACTCCATAATTAGAATAAACATTTTTCTATTGAAAGAAATAGAAAACGTGGATCGTCGTTATATTATAAAGCTTAAAATACATACATTTACACCGGAAGAGAAACTTTTATAGATGGTCCCTTTGGCGCTCTATTGTCTTTGCTCGTATTTTGTGTCATTTTATTCCTATTCAGATTTCGATGATTCCAACAAATTCACGTTTATAATCTTTAACGATATAATTTACAACTATAATGTCAAATTATTTTCAATAAACCTCGTAATTCTAAAAGTATGATTTTAACGTATAAAATTTTAATAAAACACTAAAATATTTTCAACAGAAAAAAGATTTGAATTCAAAGAAGTATCGAATGCAACTATAATTTATCTAAAAATTACCTTTTGCGATTGTAGACTTGATTTTGAAACGTCAGGAACCACCAATATTTAAAATATGCTTCTCAAAGTTTTAGCACTGTATTTGCACTTCGATGTTGCCAGTTTGCGTTATTTTGCGCAACTGATGTGAGCTCCCGACTGCGATCTCCCTTTCATTTGAGGCAGGGCGGTGTAGTAACAGACGCCCGCCCAATGCGAGGGCAGTGCTTAAGCTTAGTGCGACACCCACCTCTTAGTTTCCTAGTACCGATGCATATAGCAATATAGCAGGTACCTGTTTATTTAATTTTTATATAGTTCTCTACATATTTACTTGTCTTTGTCTAGATAAAGGGAGAACTTGGTTAATAACAATGTTTTCAATTACATTTTTATACGTGGTAGACCCACGCTGCAGGTATATTAGTTGTAGCACGAATGAGTCGGTTCAACCAGGGTAGGATCACGCTCTCACAGCATAACGGCTTGAAATAGCACCTTAATGCTGGTGTGTTTCGTATGATGATCAAAAGAGATAAAAATATTGTATTGGTAGCCGTGATGGCTCAGGAAATAATCACTAACCTTAAAATTTCATAGGTTGCAAGGAAACCGTTTTCGATCTCTTTCAGAACTAATACAGACTTATTATTTAGTTAGTATAAAAATATCGCGAGGAAACTGCATGTCTAAAGAAAGAAAGAAAAATGTATATTTGTAAATACGACAGAATACAGCACATTAAATTCTAGACTAAAATGAAAACAAGGGAATAAATGAAATTGGGCTGCAGCTATCACGAATGACTTTACACTACAGCAACATTGCCGCACACAAAGCGTGGCAACTGTGGCAAAATCCACTCTATGAGGCAATCCATGAGGGAGGTCTATGTTCAGCAGTGGACTTTTATAGGTTGTGATGATGATGACGATGAAATTAAGTAAGTTTTCGTTAAAGCAACGGAGCCTAATTTTCCATAATTCAGTTCATTTTTTTATAGAACAGCATGCGGCCCACCTGGTGGTATAAGTGTCAAACATCGCTCGTCGTTAACTGCAAGACCTGGGGAATTGCAGATTTTTTTAATAGAATAAGGGTGACAAACGAGCACACAGTCCACCTGATGGTACGTGAATGTTGTGGCCCATTGACGTCTATATATTTACCTTCAATTAAGAATCAAATTCAGATGCGTTCTCACTCCTATGAACTGAGATGGAATGCCTTTCCAGTAAATAGTGTATCCAGTTCTCTACACTCACAAAATGAAGCTCAGCAACATTAAGTTGCTACCCCGGACGAGTCGACTCATTTGTGCTACAACCATAATTTTCGAGTAGCTAGGGCGTGGCTCTATTACGTACAAATCGTGTGTTCGTTGCAGGCTGTTAATATTACACTTTTCACGAGCAGTCTATTGATATCACTCCTATGAAATAAATTATTTTACGAATTGAATAAAACTATTATTTACGGATTTTATCGCGTTTAATTACATTAATTTATTTTTATTATTATCCCGACGTTTCGGGTGCTTTACAGCGCCCATGGTCACGGGGGGGACTGAGATGTTTGACGTCCCAATGTCATAGTTAGTCCGGCTACCTTCAGTTTTTTAATATTAATTTTTGGTCCGAAATCGGACGATCGTAAAGCACCCGAAACGTCGGAATAATAATAAAAATAAATTAATGTAATTAAACGCGATAAAATCCGTAAATAATAATTTTATTCAATGTGTAGTGTTCGCGTAAATTTAAGAAATCATTATTTTACGAATTTTGTAGCGTTTTGCTTTAAACTTTGTCATTTATCACGTTTCGGGAGCTTTACAGCACCCATAGTCATGCCTTTTTATGCTACAAACATAATATAGCTGCACCGAGGCTTTACCATGTACATATTTTTCTTTCGTTATTTTTTGTGTTTGTTAAATGTATTTTCTAAATGCCTAATAAGAGCGGTAAATCTGGTTTTAATTATTTTAGAAGATTCTTCGTTTTGTTAATATCTAATATAAAAAATAGGAACATGGCAGAAGTAAATGTAGACTGTACAGTGTCAAAATACTTCCTCTATTATAATCATGCAGTGGGAAACAAAGGAACACGCTGTTATAGACGCCATTCGGATATTTGATATTATTACACCACTACTACACGATGAGTACCCATCTAAACTTATTTGTATAAAAAAGTTTTTTTAAAGGATATGGTGGCAAACGAGCATACAGTCCACCTGATGGTAAGTGGTTGCTGTGGCCCATAGACATCTACATCTAACTTCGATTACGAATCAAAATGCAGCTGCGTTGTCACCCTTAAGGACTAAGATGGAATGCCTCATTTCCAGTAAAAAGGGTCTCCGGTTCTCTACACTCAACATACGAAACACAGCAGCATCAAGCTACCATTTCACGCTGGTATCTGTGAGAGCGTGGTCCTTCCCCGGTCGAGCCGACCCATTCGTGCTACAACTATACTACTAATATAACTGCAGCATGGCTCTACCGGGTAGATATAAAGAAAATTAAGTTCCGTAAAGTAGTTTTCTTTGCTCCTATGCTTAGATTGTACTATGTCTATCGCTTGCAGTAGTCATTTACCATCAGTTGGCTAACTCATTTGCTGCCCTAACGTTATAAAAAATGATAATCATCACCAGGGATGATGCTTCATCTGAAATATTTAAGTAATATAAGGTTGACACACGAGCATAGACAGATAGATTGTCAGTCTTGAGGACTAATAAATTGAATGCTTTGTTTCTAGTTAAAAGGGTCTTGTGTTCTGTTTACTCGCCTTACCGTCCGAATATTTCATATCTGGCATAAATGAGATGGTATACCGCCGTCTATAGGACGCCACATATATAGGAACTTTATGGTATTTCCCATAGACGGTTTTTACGAGACCCGCGGAACGAAAAGAGGGGACGGATTTTCTTACACCGCTACCCCACAGCAAAAAATTGTTTTGTGTATATCCCATCTTATCCCGTGGGTGTTAAGTCCCGTGGGTGGGTAAGAGACGACAAAGAAAAACAAATAAGGACCGGGATAGGCGGCAGCATCTTCCTAATAACAATAAAAGAAAAATGTGGCTGTGAACTCGCCTGCCAAGCGTGGCAACCGTGCTGAATGTCCCCCCTACAAGACAATCTATGGGGGAGGCTTATATAAGGCACCGAATTTTCATAGACTGTACCCGCAACAGTAAGGGTAGATGAGTAGTATTCCTTGATTAAAAACAGAAATATAGATGCTTTGTACATCTCAAGGCTTAAATTGGATGCATCGTTGTCAGTAAGAAGTGAATTTAAATAAAAATATGTGTATTTTTTAAATATACCACGTTTTTCATATTCTTACATTGTCATCCGATGATGAGCAATGTTCAAAATTTCAAGTGTTAAGCTCATCGGGAAGTTAGTTTAAAATTAATTACCAAAATTCAGCTCGAACAGACATATACGACAGCGAGTTTGTAAAAACATGGTAAACAGATTGATGTCAAGTCTCCGGTAGTAATCATTCAGAATATAAAACAAAGCCTTATCAAATTCTGCAGCCACAATAAAAATAATGAGTACGTAGGAGACGCCGACCGCAAATAAAACAAATTTTTAAGAAAGCTACATGCACATTAGACATAGACCCAGATATTTTTTAACGAAATTTCCTTTTTGTTAGACTTTATGATATTGGCAATCAACAAGTGCCCTCCACGCGTTTGAAATTTCTCGAATTCTTCTTGAGACCTAATTACCTGCTAGTTAAGCGTAGATCAATAATATCAATACCCGAAATGAGCCACGTTTAAAATGTACGTTGTATATTTTTTCATTACATTGGAATTATATTTAAGTCCATCATAATGATGGGTCTGACACAATAACGCGTCTTGTTTGTAAATTTTATGTTTGTAAATATTTCATGTTGTATATTTTACTTTGCTGTACACTTTACATCAGCTTCAATACGCGTCAAGTAAGATTGTGCGCAATTTTAATGATGACAAGAAATTAAAAGGAAAATCAAAAGTTTAAGCAACCCGTGGTTCAAATCGGAGATTTTCACTTTGACAGGCTTCTGGCGTGTCTTAGGGATCCTGAGCGTCGGCTACAGAAAGAAAACCGCTATTGCACAGAAAATCTGCATCTAATTACTCTCCCGGTCAACCTGGGACGTGTAGAAATAATGTGATAAGTGCCAAAAACAAAAAGAACGTAGAATAATATATAAAGACACATTATATATATTTGCACATAAATGCATATTTAAAATGTTCACACATCTACAAATCATATATAAATGTACCTATAAATAAGTACATATTTAAATAAAAAAATTTTTGGAAACTCAATAGAACTCTAGGATAAGTACTCGTATATGTAAATTCTATTTATTTTTCAACATCGCCTTTCAAAGTAATACATCTTGAACAGCGTTTTGTAAGTTTGTTAATTCCTTTGGTAAAAGGCTTGATACAGGGACTCGTAAAAGGCCTGTACATCATACATCACCTCATCGTCGCGTGTTTAAAGTGGTGAAAATAACTTGGAATTGGGTCCGAAGAATATAGAAACTCAGCAGTTCGTATTGCAGCGCCTGCAACATTAGATCGATTATCATGATGTAAAAGCACTCCAGCATGCAATTTTCGTCGATGTTTATTATTTAGTACTTCGCATATTTTTTATTAGATGTGTAAGGACCTACATACTTAATAGTTGATCATTATTATACATTCCGCATCCCAAAATACATAGGCCATTATTTTTCTAGCGGACGCAGACAACCTTGAATCCTTGGCTGGTGGAGAAGATGTTCTCCACACGTTGCTCTGGTTTTTCGTCTCCGGGTCAAAATTGTGTACCCACGTTTATTTACGGTTACGAAACGAGCGCAAAAAGTATCTGGATCTTCTTCGAATATTGATAAATATAGCTTTAAAATGTCAACTCTTGCTTTATTTTGGGTGTCTGTTAACATGCGCGGATGCAGCGCGCGGCCACCTTTTTGAATTTTAAGATGAATTAAAATAAACTGAATTGTCCGTAACAAAAGCTTTAGAAAGTCAGATAAATAACGTATAGTCACACGTCGATCTACTTTCATTTTCTTGCGTAGGGGCCGTTGTTGGCCACTAGGAGCGAGAGCCGTCATTGCAGGTGGTTTTCCCGCTTTAAATTTAGCTCTCATTCTATAGTGGCACGGCTGTATGCCACTATAAAATAAGACGGAGCATTGTCTGCAGTAACCAAGTGATAACCGTGTTGTGTAAGTAAGTAAGCAGTAAGCAAGTGTTGACCGTACTAAGTAACGTCTGATGCCATAATAAGTATTCACTTATCAATCTTTTAAAGGCAGTTTTACTAAGTGTTTTCTTAACGACTCCAGACAAGAAATTCCATCAGAATGATAAGAAGAAAGCCAACCAAACCAAAGCGAAGCACTACATACCTTTTCTCGAAGCGTTTAGTCATATTTTTGAGCCCTCATAACTTGGGTTTAGATAAGACTACGTTAACAAAATTCTTGGGATACGATGTCAATAGTAGACATATAAAGTTTCAATAGCATAGCTCTTATACTTTAGATTTTATTGATATCTAAAAAAAAAACAGATTTCGTCACTGACTCATTCACTGATGATCATCAAAATTCTTAGGGTACTTTATGAGTTACTAGAAATCTTTGAACAAAACTATTAATTACGGATTTTATCGCGTTTAATTACCACTTTAACTTTTTTATTATATAGGGATAATAAAAATAAGTTAAAGTGGTAATTAAACGCGATAAAATACGTAAATAATAGTTTTATTCAATGTGCAGTGTTCGCGTAAATATAAGAAATCATTACTTGAAATCTGAAAGCTGGTGTGTAAGCAAATATTAGTATACAACAAAACAGTTCTAAAACTTGTAAAATAATAATAAAATATATATTTCAGGGTTTTTATTAAATCTCCCCACCCTTTAAATTAGGGGATGGAAGTTTGCATATGACGCTTACCATAAAATTTATTTCATTCCAGAGATCTGAAAATCATACAAGTACACTGATTTTTATAACAAATAAAATACATATTTCACACTAGAAAACAAACATCCCTCAACCCCTTAAATGAGGGGATAAAAATGAGGCTTTCATCAGGTGTTAGAATAATACTTTATTACTCTAAAGTGACTAATTTACAAGATGTTCACCTTATAAATATTGACTTTGTTAGTATTAAAGGACACAACAGTCAGCTTTAGTCGAATATAATCGCCTAAGAGCCAAGTATCGCCCTGAGCTTGTTTGCTTATTATAAAGAGTAAACCAACAAGAAACAAAAATAAAGATAGGGATTGGGCTATGAAAAAGGCACCTCTGATGTGCAAGAAATACATCCAAAATGAATATCGTCACAAAAAATATCGTCATAAGCAACTTACAAAAATAAGTGAAATCCCACCAAAAAACATTTTTGTGTAAAATTAATATTGCCAAGACGAGACCATATGACTCGCACTGTCAAAAATTTATCAGATTTCATGTAGAGCTAAGCTTCTAACTCTACACGCCCTAACTCTACAGGCCCTAACTTCACAAACTCTACATCTCAGTCAAATATGTGGCTTGGCCGTTTCGGTCTACCGTCTGCCGATGCTATAGATAACAACTGCTGGTGAGGTGGACTACTGCTGCTGGCGATGCTGCCCCCTACCTCATCATTACAGCCACGTTGTAGGTTATCATTTACGTTCTACGTGATTAATTCTCGTCTTGGTAATATTTTACACAAAATGATTTTGGTGGGATGTCATTTACGTAAAGTCATAAGTAATAGACGCACTATTATTTCGTCGACTGTAGTATTTACTATTTAGGGTACGGACTGTAAAACCCTAAGTGTCGTTGTGTTGAATGCGCCATCGTGGACCATTCCTAATGCAAATATTTTAAGCTTAGAAAAGGTGAACGGGATATTAATATTAAGAGCATTCATCATTCATCATCATCATCATCATTACAGCCTTTCACAAGTCCACTGCTGAACATAGGCCTCCCCCAAGTAATGCCACAAAGCACGGTCCTGAGCCACCTGCATCCATCGACTTCCTGCATGTCTTACCAGGTCGTCACTCCATCTAGTGGGGGGTCGCCCTACACTACGCCTACCGGTACGAGGCTGCCACTCGAGAACCTTTCTTCCCCATCGGTTATCGGTTCTTCGAGCTATATGGCCGGCCCATTGCCACTTCAGCTTACTAATCCGTTGGGCTATGTCGGTCACTCTGGTTTTACTGCGGATATCCTCATTTCTGAGTCTATCACGCAGAGAAACTCCGAGCATAGCCCTCTCCATAGCTCGCTGAGCGACCTTAAGCGTCCTCATACGGCCAGCAGTGAAGGACCACGTCTCAGATCCATAAGTCATCACTGGCAACACGCACTGGTTGTACAATCTAGTTTTTAGAGATTGAGGTATACCTGACGAAAAGATATGTCGTAATTTCCCGAACGCTGCCCAGCCGAGTTGAATCCGTCGATTGACCTCTCGGTCGAAGTTGGACTTACCTAGTCGGACTATTTGTCCCAGGTAAACGTACTCGTCAACAACTTCGAGCATAGTGCTCCCAACAACTACCGGCATAGGTGTGACATGGACATTGAACATGATCTTTGTTTTGTCCATGTTCATTTTAAGACCTATCCGTTGGGAGGCACTATTGAGGTCATTGAGCATAGTGCTTAAGTCCTCCAGCGATTCTGCCATAAGGACTATATCGTCGGCAAATCGAAGGTGAGTGATGTACTCGCCATTGATGTCAATACCGTATCCTTTCCAGTCCAGTAGCTTGAAAACGTCTTCCAATGCAGCGGTGAAGAGTTTCGGGGATATAACGTCACCCTGTCTTACACCTCTCTGCAGTTGGATAGGTTTCGAGCTCTGGTTCTGTACTCGGATAGCCATCGTAGCCCTACTGTACAAACACTTCAGCACTTCGATATACCGACAGTCAACTTGGCACCGCTGAAGGGACTGTAGCACCGCCCAAATTTCGACGGAATCAAAGGCTTTCTCATAGTCCACATACGCCAGGCAAAGTGGCAGATTGTACTCTTCAGTCTTCTGTACAATCTGCCGCAGGGTATGTATGTGGTCTATGGTACTGAAGCCTTTTCGGAAACCGGCTTGTTCGGGAGGCTGGAAGTCGTCAAGTCTGCGTGCGAGACGATTCGTAATGACTCTCAAAAACAGCACGTAGACGCAGCTCAGAAGGGAAATCGGTCTGTAGTTCTTCAAGAGAGCGTTGTCGCCTTTCTTACGGAACAGGACTGCCGCACTTCTGCTTCACGCCCCCGGAGTAGTGCCACCATGCAGGACGGAATTGAAGATCTTCTGAAGGACTTCAATTACCGGTGTTCCATCCGCTTTCAGAAGCTCCGCTGTAATTTAATCCTCGCCCGGGGCTTGCCGTTTTTAAAGTGCTGGAGGCCTCGTTTCGTCGTCGAAGAGCATTGCCAGTATCCTTTTTTAAGGACAATATTTAAAAAATTGGAAGAAGAAGAATATAGGAACTATGATAGTTATCGGAATTATGAGAAACAGGAACATTGTTTGTCTGGTGAAACAATAGATTAATGATGTTCTACTTCTTTCTAGTGTAGTTTTATCGTAATATATGATATGTAATATTACTGACTGCAGCTTTCTACTAATAAAATAATATCGAAATCCTCTGCATAGTTTAAGAGCGGAATATTTCAGAGTCGAGATTCATAAACTTTATACTTGGTTTGGTTTTTCAGCAGACTCGTATTATGTCTGCAGTACGAAACAGTTGGTCCGGCCGGGAAAAAAAACAAATATTGACGGTGTAACAAAAATCGGAGACCGTTTTTACTCGTAAGTTGGCATTCCATATTATCCCCAAACTAGCTTTGCCCCGCGGTTTCATCACATGACACCTAGTTCAAGCACTTTAGATGGCAATGTATCGAAAATGGCAAATTTAATAGAATAATTTTATCTATCGGCGTATTTACGTTAAGAGCGAAAGTTTTAAATTTTATCCAATCTACCTGCCCCTCCCGGGTGTAAATCACTCCTTCCCCTCACCCTTTAAAATGTACCGAAGCACCAGCCAGTTTTAAAGGAAACAGTATACGATATATGAAAAGTGTTTAGGTTACAAAATGATGCTTGATGAATTTGCTATCAACTCGGAAGAGATGGTAAAATTTAACTTCTAATATACTTCGAAATAACTAAAATAGTGTTAGTTTTTCAAAATGTCCAAACGATCTATCTTTAAGGCAAAAAAAATCTGTTACATATATATCTTTATATCTTTTCTAGCGATTTTTTTAAATAAATAAATTATAATATATTAAAATTATAATATATTACAACAATTGAAATCTTTTATTAACAATTTAAAATTTTATACTTATTTATTCTGGAGTGTTTTGCAACTAAAGGAAAATTAATATCAAGTGTCCACAGCGCGGAAGAATTTAAATGTTAGTGACCGCATCATGGGTGGATTGATTACTGAGGAAAATAGAAGTTTACTATTGCTTTCTACAAATATTGTTTCAATATTGAACAATCTTAAATTCAGGGACAGAACTACAAAAAAACCACTGAAAGACGGTCGCTTTTCCTCTTTCTTGTTGCCTATGTAATATTGCCGTATTACATAGGCAACAACAAAGAGGAAAAGCGACGGCACTACATCAAGTTCAGTCTAGTAGGAATACTAGTAAGAACACTTAAGAACTGATTTTTACTAACCGAACCCTAATACCCAATTATTCTATCAAACAATATTAATTCCCATGGTACGGAAGATTGGTCATATTCACCTCGCTTGACGGATAAATTGACGATCGTCGTACTAGACATCTCTTTGCCGCTCCAATGGCTACCGCTAATTAGATATTTCACATCTGTCTTACATAAATAATGATTAGAAATATATTGCAGAAATCAAAAGATCTATCTATCATTTGTTATTTTTTGTATTCGTTGCCTCGTAAGATTACTGTGAGTACACTTATCTTACCTATTTCTGCTAGAAAGCATCAACCACTGAGTTATACAACACTAGAGAAGCAAACCACATTACCGCGCGTCGAAAAAAGTGCAACCACTATCCAAACGCGATGACGTGAGTGAGTGCAGGTGGCCGGAGGCCCAAATCCCCCCCCCCCCCCCCATCAACATGGTAGCGGAATTAAATAATGATAGACTACCCCAGGAGGGTACCAGCAGCCCTGGAGAATCCCTCGCTGAGCATCCACGACCATGTTTCTCCACTTCTGAGCGTGGGTGCTCAGGCTGCCCCGCGTATTCTGGGGGGGGGGGCAAAATTCCGCTCAAGATTACAACTGCTCGGGGCAAACGGAGCAACAAGACCAAGGCGACCCCTGCCACGCTGTCCGTGAATTTCTGCAATATCAGGGGACTTCACTCTAACCTAAACGCCGTCCACTACCATCTCGAGACGGCGAGGCCGGCTCTGCTCTTTCTGACCGAGACGCAGGTGTCCTCTCCGGCTGATGTCTCGTATCTCTCCTACCCGGGGTACAAACTGGAACACTCCTTTGTGCCTCGGGCTGGAGTTTGCGTTTACGTCAGAGAGGACATCTGTTCTCGACGCCTCGGCAGACTTGAAGGTTCGGACCTGTCCATCCTTTGGCTACGCGTAGACAGCGACGACCATCCGCGCGTCTACGGGTGCCTCTATAGGTCCCATAGCGGTAATGCCGAAACAGACCGACTCTTCGACCACGTCCAAATGGCTGCAGATTCGTTGCTACAGCAGATCCCCTCCGCAGAGATCGTGATCCTCGGCGACTTTAACGCCCATCACGCCGAATGGCTTGGTTCACGTTTAACCGATCATGCGGGGAGATCTGTTCATGATTTTGCCTTGGCATATGGTCTGACACAACTGGTTACTTCGCCTACGCGGATTCCAGATGTGGAGGATCATGCACCTTCCCTGTTGGACCTTCTGCTGACCTCTCACCCGGACGGATATCAGATTTCCGTCGACGCCCCTTTAGGCTCCTCGGACCATTGTCTGATCCGGAGTGTTGTGCCACTCACGCTGAAATCGCGGTTGCATTCTGCAGGCTGCCGCCGTGTTTGGCACTATAGGTCAGCCGATTGGGATGGGATGCGGTCTTTCTTTGCATCCTACCCTTGGGGGCGGGTTTGCTTCTCGCCGGATGATCCCAACGTTGTTGCGGATTCTGTTACTGATGTGGTACTTCAGGGTATGGAACTTTTTATTCCTTCCTCTGTGGTGCCCATTGGAGGCAAATCTCAGCCATGGTTTGGTCGCTCCTGTAAAATAGCATCGTGCTGTAAGCAGGAGTGCTACCAAGCCTGGGTTGATGCATCAGCGTCCCGGGATGTAAACACCAGCGCTCTAAAAAAGAAGTATAATTCCGCCTCTAGGTCCTTCAAAAGAGTCATTGCCAAGGCAAAGTCAGAGCACATAGGCAGAATTGGCGAGAAACTAGTTCGCCTTTCTTCTGGAACCCGTGCATTCTGGTCTCTCGCCAAGGCTGTCCAGGGGAATTTCTGTCAGCCATCTCTTCCATCTCTGCACAGGGAGGACGACTCACTGGCCCATACTGCAAAGGAGAAAGCCGATCTTCTAGGCTCTTTCTTTGCGTCTAACTCGACTCTCGATGACGGGGGGAGTACGCCGCCGACCATCCCGCGGTGTGAGTGCTCCATGCCGGAAGTGCAGTTCACACAGCGCTCGGTTCGCAAAGCACTCCTCTCCCTGGACATCCACAAGTCGAGTGGGCCTGACGGAATCCCCCCAATTGTGCTGAGGACGTGTGCTCCAGAGTTGGCACCGGTTTTAACGCGTCTTTTCCGGTACTCCTACTCCCTAGGCGTAGTCCCAAAATCATGGAAGACGGCTTTCGTCCACCCGATCCCTAAAAAAGGCGACCGCTCAGACCCGTCCAACTACCGGCCAATCGCCATCACCTCCTTGTTCTCCAAAACAATGGAGTCCATTGTAAACTGCCAGCTCATGAGGTACCTTGAGCATCACCAGCTGATTAGTGACCACCAATACGGTTTTCGCCGTGGTCGGTCAGCTGGTGATCTTCTGGTCTACCTCACTCACAGATGGGCGGAGGCAGTAGAGTTCAAGGGGGAGGCATTGGCCGTTAGTTTGGACATTGCGAAGGCCTTCGATCGGGTTTGGCACAAAGCGCTTCTTTCGAAGCTCCCTTCCTATGGGCTTCCCGAGAAATTGTGCGATTGGATCACCAGCTTTCTTGCAGATCGGAGCATCAAGGTCGTTGTAGACGGTGCAAGCTCCGATTGCAAGCCTATTAATGCTGGTGTTCCACAGGGCTGCGTGCTATCGCCAACGCTGTTTCTTCTGCATATCAATGATATGTTGCATACCCGTAACATTCATTGCTATGCAGATGACAGCACTGGTGATGCTCTTTACACCGGCCGAGCCAATATTTCTCGGGAAAACGTCTCCGAGTGCCGGGACAAACTTGTGTCTGAAGTCGAGTCTTTGCTGAACAGAGTCTCGGATTGGGGACGACTAAATCTAGTCCAGTTTAACCCCCAGAAGACACAAGTTTGCGCGTTAACCGCTAAAAAGAACCCCTTTGTCGTATCCCCTCAGTTTCAAGGCACTCCCCTTGTTGCCTCAGCCAGTATCGGAATCCTAGGCGTCGACATATCGAGTGACGTGCAGTTTCGTGGTCACTTGGAAGGGAAGGCCAAATTGGCCTCTAAAAAGCTTGGCGTGCTCAGCAGAGCGGGACAGTATTTCATGCCGGCACACCGCCTGCAACTTTACAAGGCGCAGGTTCGGCCGCACATGGAATACTGTTCCCATCTCTGGGCTGGGGCTCCCCAGTACCAGCTCCTTCCACTTGACCGCATCCAGCGCAGAGCGGCTCGAATCGTCGACGACCGAGTGCTTTCCGATCGGCTCGATTCACTGGCGCTGCGAAGAGATGTTGCATCTCTTTGCGTATTTTATCGCATCTATCACGGGGAGTGCTCTGAGGAATTGTTCGGATTAATCCCAGCCGCCAAATTTCGTGAACGCACTACACGGCAAACGTCCCGATACCATCCACACCATCTGGATGCTTGGCGGTCCACCACTGTACGTTTCACAAGGAGTTTTCTTCCACGTACAACCTCTCTGTGGAATAGTTTACCACCGGCGATTTTTCCGGACCGATACGACCTGGGGACCTTCAAGAAAAGAGCTTACTCCTTTCTAAAGGGCCGGCAACGCACCCGCAATTTTCCTGGTGTTGCGGTTGATCATGGGCGGCGGTAGTCACTTAACATCAGGTGAGCCGCATGCTCGTTTGTCCCCTCTTCTATAAAAAAAAAAAAAAAACGTAGCTTTTTCTGTATAATTTAAACTACTGAAAATACCGCTTAGTGTAAAAACAACATAATTCACTGACATTTCTCTTGAGTCATTGTTAAAACAACACAAGTGCATACAATTGTGTTGTTTTTTCACTCAACCCTGGCGACACAGCCGAATGGCGCCGAAAGAAGCGTCAGCTGTCAGCTGAAATATACATAATGCATATATATATATATATATATATACACGTTGTTTGTCCGCGATGGACTCTTACATAAACTACTTAACCAAAGTGAAAGTGAACTTAACTAACGTTCAAATTTGCACACCTTGTGCAGTTTGGTCCTACTTGAGAGATGGGATAGATTTTTGCCCACCCACACTCACAATTTTTTTGCGAATTTAAGGATATTTAATATCTATAACAATCAACCTGAGTAGGTAAAGTGTGTAAATACGATTCTTAAATTGTAAAAATATTAATTGGAGTTGATCATCTTAGGTACGTATTTACTTTTATTTATTTAAAAAATATTAATCACGCAAATAATTATTATTATAAGAATATAATTTAATCACACAACTTACGCCCTCATACCACAGCTAGTGAGTTTATTGATAACCAGATCAATAACTTTTCTTTCACATTGCGTTTTTCTAGAAAAGCTGCATTTTTTCACAATTTTTTGGCTTCAAAATTTGCATATTATAGCGAAAAAATAGATAAATATCAAATCGTATGAGTGGTGGTGTAGTTATCTCTTATCTGAATTAAATTGGGACTATCTGCGCTTAATTTCCTCTTGCGATAGCTGTACTTGCGACTCACACAAAGGTTTTCTCGTTAGAATTTATAAAAAATTTATTGAAAGTCTTCATACATCCGCTATTAAAAGCCTCGTAAGTCAAGTAGGGTATGGACTGACATCGCGTAAACGTAAACGTAAAGGCACGCCGGGCTGGAATGATGTAGTAAAATCAGCGTATGTGGATGCTAAAGTAAACTTATCGAGGTGGATCGGGGCGGGGGCTCCCAGCTCTGGTTCTCTCTATGATATGATGAAGCAAAGTAGGTCTATATTTAAAGGTCGCTTAAAGTGGTGCCAGAAAAACGAAAATAAAATTTTATTGGATCGGATAAGTAACGCATGTATAGACAAAAACTTTTTAAAATTTTGGCAACATACATCAAAACTATGCAACATAAGGGTTGGAGTTCCGGTCTGCGTGGATGGTGTTAGCGATAAAAAACAGATAGCTAATAATTTTAAGCAGAACTTTTTGTTGAATGACTGCTATTCCAGTGGTGGCCCTTCTGCGGTAGATACACTTGATATGTCGGTTTTATCATATACTCACATTGATGAGAGTATGTTGTATAATGCCCTTAAAAAGATGCACCTTGGTAAAGCGTGTGGTCATGACCACATTTCGGTAGAACATTTACGTTGCGGTGGACCCTGGGTTGTGGTGTTTCTCTCAGTTTTTATTAACGCGTGTTTAAAACACTCATTTTTGCCTCCTAATGAAATGCGTGAGTAGCCCTATTGTTAAAAGTAAAACCGTAAGCGATACGATCATTTCCAATTATAGGCCTATCTCAATCGCTACAACCTGTGCAAAACTATTTGAGTCTATTATTCTGGATATTTTATCGAAATTTATTTTTATAATTGACAATCAGTTTGGATTTAAAAAAGGTAGCTCTACTGAGTTGCCAATTTTTTCCTTCAAATAAATAGTAACGTATTACGTGTCGCGAAGAACAAAAGTATACGCTTGTTTTTGGACTTGAGTCGCGCCTTCGATAGGGTAAACTATAGCATCCTGTGGGATAAGTTAAAACTGGTGGGTGTTTCTTCAGACATAATTAGAATCCTTATTAATTGGTATAATACGCAGGTTAATGAAGTGAACTGGGACGGTTCACTTTCGGACGAGTTTGTACTGACTAATGGGGTTAGGCAGGGTGGGCTGACTTCTCCTCTGCTGTTTAACCTTTACGTTAACGCTCTAATTGAGGAGCTCAATGAAACGGGTATTGGCTGTCATGTAGGTGGAAAATGTGTAAGCAACCTTAGTTACGTAAAGCAGACGATATGGTTTTATTGAGCCCCTCAATCGGAGCTTTAAGGCAGTTAATTTCTATTTGTGAGAAATATGCAGCAAGCCACAACTTAGTTTATAATGCAGACAAGTCTGTGGCAATGGTCTTTGGAGCGCATAGTAATGATGTTTGTTTACTGTTATACTTAAACGGCAAAAAATTGAAGTTTGTGACGGGCTTTCGATACTTAGGACATATCATATCGAGTGACCTGAGGGATGATCAGGACATGGACAGAGAAAGGCGGTCCCTTGCTGTACGTGCTAATATGATTGGCAGGAAATTTAATAAATGCAAGCGAGATGCTAAAATATTACTATTTAAAACCTATTGCCAATTGCTTTACACGCCGCATCTCTGGACTAAATTTAAAAAGGAAAACTATCGAATTTTTAAGGTTCAGTATAACGATTCGTTCCGAATATTATTTCGTTTCCCGAGGTACTGTAGTGCATCTACAATGTTCGCTGAGGCACGCGTACCGACGCTCAATGCTTTGATAAGACATCGTGTGGCCAGATTTAGAAGTAATCTTCTTAAATCTGGAAACGCGATTATACAAATTTTAACGCAAAGTTATAGTGAAATGTTTAAATATTGGTCTAGTATGTTAAGATGTAAGTTCTAATTTGTTTGATGGCATTTATTTAATTTATATTTATTTTTGTATTTCATTATTACTTTATTATTGTTGATTATGAGCAATTATGTTTCTTTATTACGGGCCTTTGTTGTCTGTCAATAAATGATTATTATTATTATTATTATTATTATTATTATTATTATTATTATATAGTCTCCCATTAATGTAGGATAATCACAAATGCGAAAAAGTGGCAACATTGAACCTAAATGGAAATATTCGATAATTTTATGTAATTATTTGAGGTTTTTTTGACGTTTATGTGAAAACAAGAACTAAAAATTATGTGTTGGAAGTAATTCCGCTTGATTTATAACGTTTTTGTGACCTAGAATAGCATTCTTTCACTACACATGTGGCAACCATTAGTTAAATTTTTTTACCTTGCCAATTGGACGCAAATGGACCAATATTATTTTGAGGCTAGCGTCGAAAGTTGTTGCTAATTCAGCCGTAGATTAAGTTTAATTAACTTCCAAAATCACATTCAATTCGTCATTGTCGACCATAGTTTTCAGACCAGACCAGAATTTCCAGAACAAAAGTGGACAAACTAATAACAGTCGGTGCGTCCGTTTGTAGTATTCACTCCGAAAACGTCGTTGATGTTGCATGGCGCTTGTGCCGCGTTGCTACCACGGCGGTACTCATATTCCATAATTACTACATTTTTAACGTATCCATGATGACGAAAAAAATTTAAATTCGATGAAAACATTACGCTTATTGATAAACAAATGACTAATTTAAAAAAGAATTCCAAGTTTTAAAAATAAAATTAATGAGAAATTAGAATTCCTAACTAGGCAATTTCATAGGTAAAGACCTATTATTACACTCAAAAACAGCAACAATTGTTGTTTTTCTTTTCAAAACTCGGAATAACACAAAAATAGAAACCAGTACGGCACAAATGCACAACAGTTAATTTAATCCTAAAAATAATAAATAAATGTATGAGATAACTTTGCCCTTGTATATACGGGGACTCGTCCACTGAAACCTACCCCACGCTCACAAAGTAGGTCGAGTTCACCGAGGTCAAAATCGATGCAACGTTCATTGATTTATTTAGGTCATTTGAGATGCATTTTTGGCACTTTTTTATGCACCCTTGGCAAACTTTTGATGTTTTGATGTTTATAATACAGATGATAAAATATTATAATAATTATCATCATCACAGCCTATAAAATATCATGAACATAGCCCTCCCCCACAGATTACTTCATAGAAGGGATATTTGCCAAAGTTGTCACGCTTGACAGGTAGGATGTTATCCGCAGTTTTTAATTGGTTTGAACTGTTATCACGAACGCTGCTGCCCATCTCTCATTTTACTTTCTTCTGTCGTTTAGTGTAGTGGATATTCACACGAAGCCACTATTCTGGTAAAATTATTAAAAATATTTAAAATCAAATATTACGATAGACTTTTTGTTCGGTCATATATAAATTTGCAATACCACAAAATTATTAATATTTTCGTAACTTAGTAAAAGTACAAGCAATGCAAATTTTTTTAAGTTGGGATATCCTCATGAATACTCCCTAACAAGATGTTGTGACGATGTCGTACCAGGCTTTTAGCATATGGTATTCATCTTCACTCATCTCAAAAATTCTTGTGTCAGAGCTACGAAATCATATTTTAAAACACAGAAGGATATCATTGATATTTTCTTTTAAATAAAACTAGTTTCTACGGATTTTATTGCATATATTAACTTATTTTGTATTCTTGATGTTTCGAGCACTTTACAGCACCCACAAGATGGTAACGGTCCAGATTATAACTTTAACTACTACATTGGGACGTTTAGTAAGTTAATATGCACGATAAAGTCTGCAACAGAGTGAAACTGAATAGGAGATGTGCAGCAGCTTCTTCCTGATAACTACAGAAAATAACAAAAATCTGGGGTTTCCCGCCCGCCTTTCAAGCTTTACTGCTGACGCAAATCTCCACTTGAGGTAATTCTATGAGAGAGGCTTTTGTTCAGAGATGAATATTTTATAGGCTGTAATAAATGAAACTGTATTATATTTAGTATTTTTATAGTATAAGTTTGGCAAACGAGCACACAGTAGACCTGATGGTAAATGGTTGCGCTGACCCATGGACATCTACATCTATTCTCGATAACGAATCAATACGCAGATGAGTTGTCACCCGTGAGGACTAAGATGGAATGCCTCGTTTCCAGTAAAAAGGGTCTCCGGTTATCTACACTCACCAAACGAAACACAGAAGCATTACGCTACTATTTAACGCTGGAATTCTGTGAGTGCGTGGTCCTTCCCCGGTCGAGCCGACCTATTCGTGCTACAACTATGAAACAAAAACAGATACTTTTTTATTCAATGTAGATTATAAACAGTACTTATTGAAAGTCACTTTTCATATACCACTGGTTCTTAAAAAAATCTCTGTCATGAGAAGAACCAGCAAGAAACCCAGCGGGACAAATTTTTTTTTTTTTCAAATAATAGCTTACAGTGATGTTTACAATTAACAACACAATACAAATTGGAAATAGCTTGGTAGCGATCACCCTTCCCAGGGGTTATTATCATCCATAAATTTCTTAATATTATAATAGCCCTTTTCATACAAACTTAGTGTAATAGAATTTTTGAACTTTGTGTATGACAAATTTTGTATATTTTATGGGATTTTGTTGTAAAAGCTTATAAATCGCCCCATGTATGAATTACTGACTCCGTGGAGTCGAGTATCTGGTACTACTAGCTTGTGTCTGTTCCTAGTATTTACAGAATGAATATCACTTATTTTTGCAAAACTATTTTTATTTTTGTGTACTTACATTACATTTTCATAAATGTATTGAGAGGCCAGAGTTAATATATGAATTTTCTTAAATTTTTGTCTCAATGACTCTTTTGGTTTTTAAAATATGTATTGCTTTAATGGCCTTCTGTAAAATAAATATAATTTCAGTGTCAGTCGCGTGTCCCGATAGCAAAATACCATACGACATACTGCTATGGAAATATCTAAAGTAAACTATTCTAGCTGTTACAACTTTGGTAAGAGTTTTAATCTTTTTTATAGCATGTGTTACAGAACTAAGTCTGCTAAAAATATTTAGTCTATACCAATAATTATAGCTGCAACATGGCTCTACCATGTAAATAATTTACCCAATATTTAATAAAACAATATTATTTATCTAATATATCAACTCGAATAAATCATTGAATAACGCTCTTATTAATCGTAATTTGATTTCATGCCGCTGCAAACTTCATTGAAGGCAATTACAGTGGAGCCTTTTAGCCTAGCGTTTATATAAGTTACTCAATGCCCGGGCCGTTGCCGAGGTGATACGATTCTGTGCAGTTTATACGATCCCATGTCCGTGTAGAGCGCGCCTGTGTGTGTATCGCTGTTTGTTTAAATGAAATTCCCAAAATTTTCATGATAGAAATCCTAACTGCTTTATAAATTTTACCATATAAGTAACACATAAAACGAATACTAAATTGAAACAATTATTTTGTAAATTGATTTTATACGGACGCTACTACTATTAAAATATTTCATCATCATCATCATCATTACTATACTACTGTATGTAATCCACGAAACGAATTTAAAATAATAATTCACACGCATCCGTGTAATAGAAACTTTAACACTCATTCGGCATGTGAGTGTCCCACTCTAAGTAAAGCTGACACAATTCGATATCTCGGTATAATTGTTGATGATAAGCTTAATTGGGCTCCACATATTTTATTTATATCTAACAAAATCAGAAAGTTTATCTATGTCTTTAAGAATTTAAAAACAGTTGCAAACAGAAATCTACTACTACAAACGTACAAAGCGTTGTGCCAGAGCGTTATCAGTTATTGCATATGTTCTTGGGGATGCGCTGCTAAAACACATCTTATAGAATTAGAGCGAGCTCAAAGGGCTGTACTAAAAGTAATACTTTCACTTCCTTATAGATATTCGACAGAAATGGTATATAAGTTAACTGATGTACTAAGTGTTCGCAAATTATTTATATATCAATGTCTTAGACGATTTCATAGATGTAGTGTTCCGCAAATACTAAATTCAAAAAGAACTGTACGTATAAATATCCCCAAAGTTAAATCCATATTCGGCAAAACGAATTATAATTACGTAGCTCCCAAGTTATATAATATTCTAAATAAAACAGTGTGCACAAGAAAGGCTTCAAATCATGCATTTAAAAGTATGTTATATAATTGGCTTAAAGAATGTGACTATGATAAATGCGAAAATTTAACAGCTCCATATGAATAACTTTATGTGCAGTGCAACAAATACGCTACTTACTCACACACATACACTCACACTCTCTCTCTCTCACACACACACACACACACACACATACACACACACACACACACACACACACACACACACACACACACACACACACACACACACACACACGTACAGAGTGTTAACTGTGTATTAAATATATATCAACATTTCTCTAATGTATTTTGACACAAAGAGTTACTGAATGGGAAGGAACTGACTCCTGAAATACAGGGTATCCTAGTTTGGGAGTCAGGGCTCAATGATGTTGTATGAAATTATAAGTGTCAAATAAAGAAATTATTATTATTATTATTATTATTATTATTATTATTATTATTATTATTATGACAGCCTTTCACAAGTCCACTGCTGAACATAGGCCTCCCCCAAGGTATGCCACAAAGCACGGTCTTGAGCCACCTGCATCCATCGACTCCCTGCATGTCTTACCAGGTCGTCACTCCATCTAGTGGGGGGTCGCCCTACACTTTGTCTACGGGTACGAGGCTGCCACTCGAGAACGAAATACGACGACTTATCGAGATGATTTTTACGTGTTGTTGAATTGAAGTATATGTCAATACTGCCCAAAACCCGTTAATTTTTCCCAGTGGAAATACGGAGCCCGGCACCCGCACCGTGTACTGTCCCGTTGCCGTACCCGTGTCGTGCCGATGCCGTGCTGATGAGTGGAAAACCGCCCATTTTTTGCTTTATTAATAAGCAAGATCTCACGCCCGGGCAGCCAGGACGTGACACGTGAGAATATAAAATTCAATTCACGTCCAATTTACTCCCTGTTGCTGGCTGAGTAACAGTTTAAGCACACATTGAATAATGTTCTTATGAATTTTTTCCGGGTATTTTGGATTTCCGATCTGACAATAGAGTAGTACGAACGCGCTTCGTTGGCATATAATTTGAGCACAGGTAGTTTAATAAAATAGAAAAATATTTCAATACAATGATTTATGGTCGCATTTCCAAACCGTTAAGTTTTTACCTTTTAATTATTGAAAAATGATCGAATGCACAGTTATCCCTCTCTGCGAATTAGAGCGCTTCGAGGGACGGCAAAATTGGAAAATTAAAGCGTCGATGTCAATTTCAATGTTTAATTTGTAATGTGTGTGTTGTAAAAATCAATACCGCAGACATGTAATGCAACCGTTTCTCCATAAAGCATTTGATCAAACAAAATACAGCCTTTATATGGTATGTATAAAACTATTGAAAATCCAGTCCAGATATTTTCTTTTATGCAATAAGAATGATAAACCAGTACGCAGGGCCACCACCTTACGATAAGACGATACTGTGGTCCAGTGGCGTCTCTACGTCAATTCCCGTTCAAGGATCAAAATGCAGATGTGTTACCATCCCCTAAGGCTACTATGGAATGCCTTGTTTACAGTAAAAATAGTCTCCGACTCTTTAGACTCACCATACGTAACAAAGCAGCATTGCGCTGCTATTTTACACTGGTATTCTGTGAGTGCGTGGTCCTTTCCCTGTCTAGAGTGTGTTGTCAGTGGTATTATATGGGTCTGAGCAGCGATCCTTCATGACTCTGCTTGTAGTTTCTCTGCGAGATAGACTTCGAATTGGGAATATCCGCATTAGAGCTGGAGTAACTGACATAAACGAGAGAACAACTAAACTAGAGAGTCGATGGGCCGGCCAATAGCTCGAAGAAGAGTGGCTGATTCGTACTGTTAAATGATGTGAAGCGCGAATTAGATGATTGACCAGGTCGTCAACCTGCTAAGAGAGGAAGTCTTGGTAAGTGCAGGAAGTTCATGAATGCAAGTGCTTTAGGGCTTGTGTAACATTCCTTAAAAAAGGCTTATGTACAGCATGATGTCTCTAAACAATTTAACAGCACAAACATCTATGGAAATATATCATTACTGGCAACTAATTTACGTCGAATACGTGATATTTCAGCGAACTATAGAGAGGCCTATGGTCACACTTTCTCTGCGTGATATAATCCATAATGAAGATATCCATCATCAAGCCAAAACAACTGACATAGTGCAACAGATGAGTAAGCTGAAGTGGCCGCGAGCTGATGATCATATAGTTAGAAGAACCGACAGACCCAAAAGATAGGCTCCCGTGTAGTGGACTCGATCCTGCTAGATGGCGTGACGACCATGATAACCTGGTAACTCTACCAAGCCTTCACTTTATCTAGTTCATATAGTCTTTTCATGAATATGGCAAAAGACCGTGTTTTAAAAGACAGCATTAGAACTGGTGACGTAGTGTAAAAATTACCTATATGTAATTACTCATTTCGCATTATTTGTTACTCATTTGGCAAACATTTTCTCGATAGGTTAGGTAGGTAGGTTTCGCAGTAAAATATTATCTTGCAACCAGTGGGGCGAGCGGGTGTCAGATAGTAACATTGAATAAAGTTAAAAATCCATGTTTTGTCTAAAACGTTAGGATAGTATAATATAAATTTCTATGAAAAAGGTATTAATCAGCTAATTACTGTCAATATAAAAAACACAAATCCGTCAGAATATTTTGAAGAAGTATTTTGCAGTAGGAATATATCAAAAAAATTACATGCTTAAGACGGATAACGACGTGTTCTTAGAAATATCTGCATATTTATCAACCATGGTTGATATGTATTATATATAACTAGCAGCTCACGAATGTATTTACAATAGTTCAATTTTAATAGGTGCCTATTATTTTTTTAAATTAATACTGACTGTTGGAATACCGGAGTTGATGACGACCTATTATAGAAAATTTTATTACCATTATCTCTATTATCTTTGTATCCTTTGTGTTTTGTTTTCTTCTTCATTTTCTATTTTAGTATCGTTCATTATTAATAAGTTGGACGTAATGTAATCGTGAATTTTATGACGTTTAATACAGTACTGAAACTAACAAGTATGCAAATATGCAACAAAGAGAATGTAAATTCCACATATATGAGTATATTTTGTAGCAAAACATGAGATCGATTTCAGGTATTCCACATCAAATGCGCATGTACACAAAATATTCACGGAAATTCAAAATATATGAAACGAGATATTCGAAAGTTGTTAAAAGCGCGCATAGTTTGTAATATTTATTTTCGCTGAAGCGTATTTATTACGTACCTTGATATCGAGATTGAAATGGAGCTCCGGGGCGCATCCAAACTGTTACCATAGTAACGCCCGGGGGTCGCTTGCAGCCCGGATGCGTAGGGTTGACATGATATTGTTGGTCACCGAGATATACATATATTAAAATGTACATATGAAAACATTACAACGGTTAAATTAGAAGTAAAATATAGACTTTATATAACCGTTATAAATACAGTAAACAGCAGATTATAAATGATAATAAGTACCCGGTTGACCGAGCTTTGCTCGGTATTTTTCGCTCGGTTTTTTTAATTCGTGTGTTTTGGAAATTATATTTAGATACAAATTACATACTGATGAAATACGAATAATATTTTTTGATCTTAGCGACATAATAGAAAAAACTAAACTGGTTATTTGAATAAAAAATCATGAGTGCAATTAGTTTAATTTAAATTTTCGTGTTTTTAAAAAATACTAAAGAAAGGGCTAGAAAAAATAGATTTTCTCAAAAAAGAAAGGAACATGAAAAAAAAATTAAAAAAGTCGGTCGGTCGGTCTGGGCACGAACCATGGTATTACGATTTGTGGCCGCCCAATATACCAATTAAGCTATTTGTAATCATTAACAAACTGTCAAAATTTACCTTCTTATTGTAGCAGGTTTTCATTGCCTAAAAACACGGACAAAAAGACATTTTCTAAAAATAAATCCTAGCTAGATCGATTTATTGCCCCCGAAACTCCCTGCACACAAAATTTTATGGAAATCGTTGGAGCCGTTTCCGAGATTCCGATTATACTCGTATATATATATATATATATATATATATATATATATCGTTTATTATAACAACTTACGTTCGAATATTGTGTACTAGATACATAATATAATAAAATGCAGCTAATTTCCTAAATTATATTTGTAATTATACTCTTGGCTATTAAATGTTTCTTTTCTTAACATAATTATATAATTATAAATATTAGATTGTTGCACCTAAGCATTAATTTTGTGATTACACACATACATTTTCACAATGCTGTAGATAGTACAATCATATTATTAGAAGTAGACTTTTACTAAATGATTAAATGTAGTGTTTCTTCCCTTTAACATAACGTAAGCTTTAGTGGAAAATTAACAAGCTCTTCCCCTTGCGAATGCGTGCTGTCAAAATCGATCGCTACAAAAAAATTATTTATCAACACCGAAAATACAATAGTTTATCAAGTCTCAAATACCGACACGGAACTAATGAAAGCTTCGACACACGTGCTTTCTCTTTTCCAAGGAATCAAGTTCTAGCAGATCTTTGGCATTTTTGGCACAAATGACTTTTTATGAATTTTGTTTTCTGCAAAATACTTGATGATTTAAAACCTAAAATGGTAACTAGGCAACAAACACAGTTTAAAAAAATATTTTAAATATTTTGATAAGGTACTATAAATTATTTTTACAAATAAAATCTTTAAACGCTCGTTGATAAGAAAAGGCATGTGAAGTGTTTTAGCGTTCTCGACTCACCCTTCTCCCTTCCAGCTACAGCCTAGCACATCTCACAGAAGATTATAAGCTAATTAACAAGACTAGGGATACGCATACGAAAGGGATTTATAAAGGATAAAGCGCTTTAACACAACATCTTTTTCTTTTATGAAACTTAACGGGCTTTATTTTAAAAATTATCCTCTTCATCTTTTTCTTTTATGAAACTTAACGGGCTTTATTTTAAAAATTATCCTTTTTTATTAAAAGGACAATCTAAAGAGTCCATCTATTAATGTGGCGTTATTTAGATTTAAGAAAATGTAAGACCATATTATACCATTTTCTTTTCGTTTTTTTTATTTTAAAACAACTTTTTCCTATAAAATATAGTTTAGATCCCTCCTAGCATTCATCACTATACTGTTCGTCATATGTTTCATTACAAATTTCGAAGATTATCCCGGGAGTTTTTGATAATGAGTATTTAAGGCTTATTAGCATGCAAATAACTCCCTGAACTTAGTAGAAGCTAGTATTTTAATATAACAAGCATACACTTTTATTTTATTTATAGGTATATAAATTTACTTTCCATGCCAAAGCGTCAAAAAAGAACAAAACTTAATTACTTTACAAGTCGGGAAAAATCGATCATTGCTTTTAGGGGGCGATGCCCACATGCGGGGTTTTAAAAAGTTACGGTAGATAGCCATATATGTTCTAAGCCTCTATGTAGTATAGAAACCATGACCATAACCGCCGCCATTTAGGTTTTTTTTATAGAGTAAGGGTGAGGGAGAAAAACGAGCTTACAGTCGACCTGATGTTAAGTGGATGCTATGGCCTATAGAAATCTACTTTTACCCTCAATTAGGAATCAAAATGCTGATGCTTTACCAACTTTGAGGACTAAGATGAAATGCCACATCATCATCATCATTACAGGCCTTCAAAAGTCCACTGCTGAACATAGGCCTCCCCCAAGTAATACCACAAAGCACGGTCCTGAGCCACCTGCATCCACCAACTTCCTGCATATCTTACTAGGTCGTCACTCCATCTAGTGGGGGGTCACCCTGCACTACCCCTACCGGTACGAGGCTGTCACTCGAGAACATTTCTTCCCCATCGGTTATCGGTTCCTCGGGCTATATGGCCGGCCCATTACCACTTCAGCTTACTTATCCGTTGGGCTATGCCGGTCACTCTTTTACTGCGACTATCCTTATTTCTGAGTCTATCACGCAGAGAAACTCCGAGCATAGCCCTCTCTATAGCTCCCTGAATGACCTTGAGCGTCCTCATACGGCCAGCAGTGAAGGACCACGTCTCAGACTCGTAAGTCATTACTGGCAACACGCACTGGTTGTACAATCTAGTTTTCAGAGATTAAGATATACCTGACGAGAATATGTGTCGTAATTTACCGAACGCTGCCCAGACGAGTTGAATCCGTCGATTGACCTCTCGGTCGAAGTTGGACTTACCTATTTGAACTATTTGTCCCAGGTAAACGTACTCGTCAACAACTTCGAGCATAGTGCTCCCAACAACTACCAGCATAGGTATGACATAGACATTAAACATGATCTTTGTTTTGCCTATGTTCATCTTAAGACCTATCTGTTGAGAGACACCATTGACGTCATTAATCATAGTGCTTAGGTCCCCCAGCGATTCTGCCATAAGGACTATATCATCGGCAAATCGAAGGTGAGTGATGTACTCGCCATTTATGTTAATACCGTATCCTTTCCAGACCAGTAGCTTGAAAACGTCTTCCAATGCAGCGGTGAAGAGTTTAGGGGATATAACGTCACCCTGTCTTACACCTCTCTGTAGTTGGATAGATTTCGAACTCTGGTTCTGTACTCGGATAGCCATCGTAGCCCTACTGTACAAATACTTCAGCACTTTGATATACCGACATTCAACTTGGCACCGCTGAAGGGACTATAGCACTGCCCAAATTTCGACGGAATTAAAGGCTTTCTAATAGTCCACGTACGGCAGGCAAAATAGCAGATTGTATTCTTCGGTCTTCTGTACAATCTGCCGCAGGGAATGTATGTGGTCTATGGTACTGAAGCCTTTTCGGATACCAGCTTGTTCGTGAGGCTGGAAGTCGTCTAGTATGCGTGCGAGACGATTCGTAATGACCCTCGGAAACAGCACGTAGACGCGGCTCAGAAGAGAAATCGGTCTGTAGTTCTTCAAGAAAGCGTTGTCGCCTTTCTTGAAGAACAAGACGACCGCACTTCTGCTCCACGCCTCCGGAGTAGTGCCACCGTGGAGGATGGAATTGAAGAGCTTCTGACGGACTTCAAGTACCGGTGTTCTACCCGCTTTCAGAAGCTCCACTGTGAATTCATCCTCACCTAGGGCCCTGTCGTTTTTAAGATGCTGGAGAGCGATTCTAATCTCGCTCAGACTGACCTCCGGGATATCAAAGGAATAGTATCGGGTAAGACTTGCTCTTGGATCGCTACTCACACTTGCGTGTGGCCCCAACGATGATGTGTACAGCTGCCCATAGAGCATCTCAATTTCACTCCAAAATCTCAGGTGTCCCGGAAACGATACTGCCACACTCAGTCTTCAGCTTTGACAGTTGGGTCATTCTGGCAGACAGATCTCTGGCAAAGACTTAAGATTGCTTCTTTAATACGAGCAGTATTAAAGTTGCATAAGTCCCGCCACATTCATTTGGAGATCTGTCTGTTCAGTTGCCTGTATACTGTCAAATATGTTGACGATTGCAGCCTCATCTCCCGTCTAACGGCCATGAGATTAAGAGGGTGATCGGAGAGGTTTTGTATTCTGCTGCGGCGGGTCTTGCAGAACTTAGCTCCGACCACATGGACAGTTTCCACGAGCTTGTCATTCATATCGTCCACTGCATTGCAATCTTCTAGGCACTGAAAGCGGTAACAGTTACGAGGGAGACTGAGCGTTGACTTCATTAGACGAGATCTCTCCAACATAACGTTTAGGTTCAGTGTGCCTCTAAGCATTCGGTGATCGCTGCCAGTTTTCACCCTTGTGATCACTGAGACATCACTGAACAGTTGGTCTTTTCGTCATAATGAAGTCAATCTCATTTTTTGTCGAACCATAGGAGCTCGACCAGGTCCACTTTCTGTGGAGCCGCTTCTGGCAGAAAGAGTTTATCATAAAAAGTCCCTCTTTCTCCATGAAGTCAGCCAGCTGCTGGACCCTTGGGTTCCGTTGCCCTATCCCAAATTTCTCTACCTTCAGCTCACCGTTCTTTCTTGTGCCCAGTCTTGCGTTGAAGTCTCCCATTAACACTGTATAGTGAGTTCTGGAGGAATGCATGGCTCTAGAAATATCCTCATACATTTCCTCCACCTTCTCATCGGGGTGTTCCGACGTTGACGCTTAAACCTATATGATCTTCAGCGAATACCATTTGGTGATTCTGAGTATAAGGTACGTAACCCTCGTTGATACACTCCCAATCTTTAAAACGTTGTTTACGAGAGACTTTTTTACGATAAATCCAACACCTCCTTGGGACCGAGAATCACTGTGTCTTCCCCCTCTCTTCGGAACTCGGATAAACCTATAATATTCCAGCGCAACTTGTCTATCTCTTCTTCCAGCTCCAGTAACTTCTCGTCAGTCCTCAGTGTGCGTGCGTTAAATGTTGCCAGGTCGAGTCGTCGTAGGTGGCAACCGAACCTCCACTGGAGATTCTTAGCACCCCCTGCCCCGCCGTTACCATGGTCGCCAACGTAGCCAGGAATAGCGGGGCCGCCGGGAACTGGGGGCCGTTTATTTGTGTAATTCTTCATGGGGGGTATATTGCCATAGTTGCCACGCTTGGCGAGCAGGTTTGGCAACCGCAGTTTTTTTTGATGTAGAGTTGGTGTTATCAGGAAGATGCTTCTGCCCATCTCCTGCCTGTTTCCGTCTGTCGGCTTTTACGACACCCACGGGAAGATATGGGGTAGTGGATATCCTTAACCGACACTATACGAAAGAGGTATGCTTAGTGCAATATCAACAGAAAAGAGGCATACGTTGGAGGGTCAGTTATGGTATTTGCTGGTATTTGTATCGGGGCACGTACGGAATTCCGAGCCATTGAAAATGGCTTACTAAAAGGTGCGTAATATGTAACAGAGATTTTGTAAGAAATTTCATTGTCATTTGCATTTTTTATAGGAGATAAATTTGTTTTTATCCATTATAATGCACGCCATCATACTGCGGCGGTAGGTGGTTATAGAGTGGCCAGCGCGCTCGCTCAACTTAATCCCCATAGAACATTTATTATATATACTTTTAAGACAAATTAAGAGAAGAAATCCTGCTCCCGCTAATTTGAGAGACCTTGAAAACGCATTACAGGAAGAATATAACGTAGTCACAAGATTTCACTGATAACCTGATTAGGATGATGCCAAGTGGATTGGATGCAGTTCAAAGAACTAGAGCGGCGACACTAGGTACCGATTATAGCCCACATTATAGCCGTTCCTAAGCATTCATAAGAAAATTAATAAAATATTAAGTAAAAATATGTTTATTTTCTGTAAATTTTTATATTTTTTTCTTAATTTGGTTATTTTTTGTCATTTGATTTGTTTTTTTTTTGACGTTTTGAATTATAAATAAATGAATTTTAAGCAAAACCCAAATTAATAGACTTAATTATCACAAATATCCATGATATTTTGTTTTATACATACTTTTTGCGTTCCTGTAAATTTCTTCATCAGTACAAATTTACGGGAATGTTATACATATAATATATTATAAAACGTTACATCCACACTTTGATTTTCTCTAGTATCGTGAGGGCTGTTTACATACATTTTCACAAGCACAAACATCCGAACCCGGAAGAATTATTTGTAGACCATATAAATATTTGTTGCGTATGGTACAATATGACTGGTTGTACAAACTTTATACAAAATTTATTTTAGGAACAACTTGGAAGCGACCACCTCATTCCCAGGGGTTATTATCAACCATGTATTAATTTATATTAAAATAACCCTTTTATACAGTTATTGTTTGATAATAAATTAAAACTTGGTAATAGAGGGACCTTGTGTACTTTCTGGGACTTTGAAAAATATTTTGTTTTCAATTTCTTTGTGTCAATAATAGATCAAGTTTTATTCAGTAGTCAAAGCAAATATTTGCAATTACCGTTTTCAACGAGCATCATCGACTATCTTGTACTGTGTGTGAGGCAACTGAGAGATCTACTTCGAAATGTGATGCTAATGTTCTCCAGACCGAATTTCGGTCATGGCAGTCAGTTTCAATGAAGGCAAGCCCATCTGCACAGGACAGGATTTTAATACCCAAGTGTATGCGCAAGTACATGTGCACTCTCTAATCCCTCACTCTCATAGTCCGATGGGACGGTAATCCAACACGACCGGAGAGAGATCAGGAGCAGGACCAACGGCTTATATACTTTCGAAAGCAAGGGGCTAAAACATCGCCAACTTCCTGACTCCGGGTTTCTACTATAAATTCCTTGACTGAAAAACTGATCTTAGCTCGACCCAGGATTTGAACCCGAGACCTCATGATTAGCAATCGCGTTTACGACCACTAAAGCAACTAGGCGGTCAGGTAATGTTATGTCCATCTCAAATGATGCGCTAGATGTAAGAAGATACCACAATACTACAAGAAGCGTCAAAACGGAGAGATGTGCCAAAAGTTAGTTTACAGGAAAATCCATGTTCCTGGTGATGGCTATTTGAAACACAGGACTATTTTTGTGATAAATAAAATGTTTTCATCTTTTAAATTCTCTAGAGAGTTAATTTTTAAAACTAGACGAAGGGAGTAATATATTCACCATTTCGTACTGTTTTGGCATCTTGACAATAAGACAATTGACTGATATTTCCATATACGAGGGTATCTAATAACATTATTTGGTGCGTTCGAAACGGATATTTATGTTTCGCATATTTACTCATAAGAAATAAAGAAATATTTTTTTATTTTTATTTTATTTTTTTTTTATTTTTATTTTTTCAAGGGAAACATACATAATTTTAGTCTAATACATAACACATATTAATCTTACAATTAACAATAAAGTTTCCACAGATAAGTAACTCATCGACAACAAGCAAACATCATAACATACTTAGGTGTGTAGAACTAAAATTAAGTTATGGCAAAATATAATATTAATGTGAAATATCAATTTTACCCATTACAGTTTCAATTTCTTTTTTAAACTGTCTATATGACAGAGAAAATACATCAACACCTGAAAAAATTTTATTATAAGAATTACATGCACGAGTTGTAAAATTGTTCCTGCCATATTTAGTGCGCATTGTAGAGGTACAAAATAAAAGTTTCTTTCTAGCACTTATCCTTTGGCATCTAAAATTTATTTCACTTAGAAGTGGTATGGAGTCGACCCTATTATGAATGATTTTATATAAAAACATCTGATCCCTGACAGTACGACGAGATTTTAGGTTAGAGGCTAATCTACACAAAACAGAGGCATCACCGGCTGATCTAAATTGTATATGCTTCAGAAATTTATTGTGAATTTTTTCAATTGACTCTATATAAATATTATATTGAGGATTCCAAACTGTTGAGCAGTATTCTAATATTGAGCGGACCAATGAGTTATACAAAATAATTAGAGTTGAGGGTTTTTTAAATTCTTTAGTAATTCGTAAGACAAATCCAAGCATCTTATAGGACTTGTTAACGATTTTATCAATATGAGATTTAAATATTAATTTTTGATCCAAATATACGCCCAGGTCCCGCAACTCAGTTACTCGATCTATCGATTCATTATTTATTTTATAATCAAATTTTATAGTTTTGTTTTTCCTGCTGAATGTAATAACATTACATTTTTTTATATTTAAGAATAATAGATTATTTGAACAATATGAGTATAATCTATTAATATCTTCTTGTAGTAGCTCACAGTCATGTTCATTTTTAATAACTTTAAAAATTTTTTTATCATCAGCAAATAGAAGTATGTTAGAATGTTGGAATTGCAAAAGAACGTCATTTATATAAATATTGAACAAAAGAGGACCGAGATGCGAGCCCTGGGGAACACCCGAAGATATTGGTAAAAACGAAGAGCAGTACCCCTTAACTGCTACCGCTTGAGTACGATTACGCAAGTAAGATGCTAGCCAGCGCAGGAGGTCACCGTGCACACCGATTTGGTCTAGTTTTTTGATAAGGATTTCATGACATATTTTATCAAAGGCTTTGGAATAATCGGTGTACACGGCATCCACCTGTAGCCCTGCATCCATTGCTTTGTGAACAATATTAAGATATTCGCATAAATTACTCTCTGTAGATTTTCTAGTCATGAAACCATGCTGCTGGGTCAACAAGGCGGGTCTGATGGTAGGGTATATAGCATCATACACTATTTTCTCAAAAAGCTTGGGGATAGTACTAAGTTTGGATATCGGACGATAATTTTCTATATCTTGTTTATTACCAGACTTAAATACAGGTGTAACAAAGGACTGTTTCCAGGCATATGGCATCACTCCCGTTTTCAATGAATGATTAAACAATCTAAAAAGCGGCTCGGATAATTGCTTGTAGCAGTTCTTCAATAAAATTGGAGGAAGCCCGTCAGGACCAGCGCCTTTATTAGTATTAATGTTTTTGAGGTATGATTCAATTTTTGCTTTATCTATAAAAATGTGGTTGAGATTAATCAGGTTATTTCCTTGGTTGACATCGATATGATCATGATCAGATTGACTATGAGATTCAAATACCAAGTTAAAATACTGATTAAACAAACCACATATGTTCTCGCCGCTAGATGACCTAACATCTCCAATAAACATTGAGTCGGGTAAATCATTCATATTTATCCTTTTTGATTTAACATATGCCCAAAAGTGTTTACTATTGTGAGAGATCTTAGATTCAGCATCAGATATAAAATTATTAAAACACTCATCCTGCAACACTTTCTGCCTTTCTCTAAGTAGTCTAAATGTATTATAATCAGTTACACGGCCATATATTTTCCACTTCCGATGATATTTTAATTTTTCCTTAATTGTTTTTATTAGTACTCGATTAAACCATATAGGGTATTTATTTTTAGTGTGAATGACTTTGACTGGAACAAACTTAATTATAATATCATTAATTATATTATAAAAAGTTTTAATATTATCATTAATATCATTCGAAGTGAAACATTCATTCCAATCTATGTTAGAAAGAGCATGATTTATGCTATCATAATTGGCTGACTTAAACAACGTAAGGGACTTGGTGTTTTGGCTGAGTGACTTCTGCTTACAAATCCAGACATCACAACAAAAAGCTGGGTGATGTTTATCCTCAGGTACAAGAGGCTCAGAAGCTGATACACTACAATCCACGTTAGCAATAACTAAATCAAGCACTCGGTTATTACCATTATAAATTAAATTAAATTGTTTAAAGTCATTCATGGAAATAAAATTAGATAAATCATTTACGTAGTCGACATTAAAATTTCCAGAAAGGATGGAAAATGAAACATTTTTAACAGGCAACCACTCAGCACAAGGGATATTAAAGTCACCAAAAATAACATAATATTCGCCCTGATATTGGATTGCCTTTTTAGTTATATATTCATAAAAGTTACTTAAAACTTCTTTTTGAACATTGCAATGCGGAAAATAGCACGAGTATAAGTTATAAACGTTTTTTGAGGTTCCATTGAGCGATATGGCGACTGATATAATTTCAGCTGCCGAATTTACAACAGGAACAGTTATACAATTACGTACATTAAATTTTCGATGTACAGCTATTAAAACCCCACCCCCCATCTTATCGCCCCTGATTGCATGGTTTCGATCGCATCTATATACATTATATCGAGAGTAAAACAATTCCAAATCATATATACTAGGTAGTAGCCATGTTTCTGTAATACAAATTACGTCATATTCATTTAAAACAATATTCTTATAGAACATGCTAGTTTTAGTACGCAACCCTCTGACGTTTTGGTAATAAATTCGCAATTTATTATCTATCTTTAAACACTATAATATGATAATTCAGATACATAACTCCGATAATAATATAATAATGCCGTATACTATCATTATATAACTTTAAATTGTTAAGGTTACAAAAGGAATCAATAGAAGCGATACCACTACTGTAAAGAACAACAAAGCCCGCCAATACGCAAAAACGAAAACAAAGTATCAATGTACGTTGACTCCATCCCAAACAAGGATAAGAATATGCAAGTCTTTGTATTTTTTTATTATACTGAGAATAAAAATAAATAATAGTTCTTATTTTATTTTGAATAAATCATTTGTCGAGTTAATATGTAACACAGGACTACTGTTACTTTGACGCACCATAATAGTACAGTTTTTTACCCACACAAATTTGTAATTACAGTCTTTAGCTTTAGCTTTTGCCTTTTGAAGCAGTAGTTTATTTGATGTAGTTAAATGATCGTTGAAGAAGACATAAGAGTTGTTACCTGAAAACCCGATGTCGCTAGCTTTCAAATTTTTCAGCTGACGCACCTTGCACAGAAACTCATCCTTATAGTAACGAGACATGAAACGCACAATTATACGTTTGGGCTTTTTAATATCTTTCGATAAGGATGCAACACGGGTTACGAAATCCATATCAGTGGGGGCGTTAAATGATATATCAGCTTTTTTTGCCAAGTTTTCTATAATTGTAATCAAGTTCTCATTTTTCTTTTCAGGAACTCCACAAATTTCAATATTTGAACGTCTGGCCCACTGATCTCTTGTATTATTCTCACTCTCCAGTTTATTAAATGTAGTCTTCAATTGGGTCACATCAGCCGATATAACATCCATGGATTTTAAAGATTTTTCTTGGTTGACCAACTGAGTCTTGATTTCATCATATTTATTGTTTATAAACGAGACTGATTTCTTGACTTCCTCCATTTCATCTTCTATTTTCTTAAATTTCGCATTTAATAGGTGCTCAAAGCTGGCTTCCAAACCTTTCTGTAATTCTATAATTTCCCGTCTAATTTCCTGCCTAATTATTTCACGCAATTCAAGCGAAGAAACTGTAATTTGACTAACTGTATCACTGGTTTGAGCCTTTGATGAAGGTTCTGAAACCGTTTTTATCTTTTTGAGGCGTTGGGTAACGTTATTATTTGCCACTGCCTGCGATGCTCCCAATCGTATGGGAGTATTGTCACCTTTAATCGCCTTTGGCTTCTTGGCTGTACAAGTGGGACAGGTCCAGTTGTTTGTATCGATAGTTGAAAAATCGTAGCTGTTTGCCGGGTCCATACAACTGTGATGAAACGCTCCACCACAATGGGTGCATACTATAGTTGATTCATCGTCCGTCGATCCCTCGCAGCAGGAGTACATTGTTATACAAAATCAATACTAAAATCTTGCAAAAAGCTCAAACTTTCAGTGAATAAACCTTTACTAAATAACTTTCATACGTCGTAGTCTCTCAGCGACAACTCGTATATATGCGCATATCCGATTAATAATCTTTAATAATCTTTGACGGGTAGCACTGCGCATGCGCGATGACGTACGGTCGGCGTGCGGTCAATGGGCGCACGAGAATATGATCACTGTGCGTTGCGCTTAGCACTGTTTATTACCTGATGCACTGCTTTGCCCGACGAACCAACCGTTATGGCGGCCGACTGATTTTTGCATAGTAATTGAACTGTTCGGGTCGTTAAATCACTGTATTTTCTTTGGTTATGTTTGATTTCACAACATAGGTAAACCGAACTGACAATCGTTTTTATCGTAATACGGGTTTTATCTAGAATTGTACGATAAGTATACACTTTTCAATAATAAACCGGGAGCTCGCTTGTTAACATTGTTTGCCCTTTGACGAGGCGGCAAAGACTGATGATTAAGTACACAGTATTTTGTATTATTTCATAACAATAAAGTAATTTGAATATTGTTAAACAAATATAATATTAAGCTTATAAATATCAAATTCTTTGTATATGTTTACATACAACTTATAGGCAAGACCACCGCAGCAGCCACGCAGCACTTCTAACATCATCATCGTCATCATTTAGGTACTAAATGGCAGGACTCCTCCCCTGCTTAGAGGACTACCTGGGCAGGTGCCACCCTCTCAGCTACTTCTGTCATCAAACGATGCTTACACTGCCGTGTCTAGTCCAAAAGTTACAAGAGCCAATTTAATTACACACCTACTGTTAGGCATTTCATCATAGTCCACAATGATGACAATGCATCTGTAGCCTTCTATGTATGCAGTTAGTTGCAGATGTCCATGGACCGCAGCAGCCACTTACCATCAGATGGACTTTGAGTTCTTTTGTTACTTCAGTTTTATAAGAAATATGTCTAAACTACGTCTAAAATACATATGTCGCAGGTTTTTAATAAAGTCAGATTTTTGATCAAGAACCGGAGGAAGAAAACATTACTACTTTATGTTACCATAAACCTGACAAAATCACAGTTTTTTTATCAAAAAACCTAGATTGATTTAGTTTACGATAAAATAAAACTAAAGTAACATATCGTAACCTAACCTAAACTAAGCTTAAATTTTATCATTAACCTAAACAAGTTTTTGATGAGTTATTTTATCGTAAACCTGCGACATATATTCGAAATACGTTCCACCGTCTATAGCTATATTTTCACTACTTCGAGGCCGCATCAGTAACGAAGCCACATTACCAATTATTATTATATGTGTACTATAAGGTAAGGTGGCTAAGAGCGGCGAAATCATTGTGCTCATCGTGTTGCAGAAACGGGTCGTTATCGCAAAACATCGTCTGGCTTCTCACTTAATCATTTAAAGTTGTAAAGATAATTAAACGAATGTATCTGTGGATAAAAATATTTTTGCTTATTTACTAACTATATTGTTATACTTACTTAACTTTATAATATGTATACGACTAATAGTTGTAACCATGCTGGATACAATTATTGAAATCATTTGGCACCTGTTCACTCTAAAGCTGTCCTAGCGTTGCAATATGTTGTTGTTGCGTTTGTTGTTGTTGTTGTGTTTATGAGATCACCAAATCAACTTGTACAAAATCATCACGATGCTAATAATAGAATAGTATCGTGATAATTTTGTACAAGTTGAGGTCTCATTGTCATTGTCATTGTATCCTGATTGTCAGAGTGGTATGGATTTTGCCGCTGCCCGTGCGAAGAGATCTCATTACTAGGGAAATCGTTGTGAGAGCTAAAGACTAAGAGTTGTGATAGCTGAACCGATCCTGTAGATACTTGCTAATAAGGCCCATGCCCACGTATCTAATGGATCGGTCAGCCAGTCCATGTTGTGTTGCAGGAGCTGTTTCTATTACCTGTATAAATATCATTATATATTAAATTGGTATATTTTATAGGCTGCAAAAAATGATAAGTTCTCAATTCGTATATAAATATTTTTAAACCTTTAAGGGACGTAAGGACTTTAGCTATAGACAGATATTATAATATTTTATGTTATTACCTACATGTAAAACTGGCAACCAGTCCCGGTTTCGTCTGGGTAGTTTCTTTTAACGTGGCGTTAGTTAAATTTAAGTTATCAAAAACCATTTAATTTGTCAATTTTTTGATTTATCAAAAAGGAATCACTTTAATTTGAAATAAAAACTAAAACTTACTACTAATTCCTACGTAATAACTAAATACTAACGGAAAATTTTGCCTTTAATTATAATAATTGTGTAATATATTTACAACAGTTGTGGCAGAATATGTTGAAATATATAAAATTAAGAGAACGTGTTTAGTACCATATCCTTAGAAATAAATATATATTATAAGCATATTTCTATTGTTTTTTCGTCTCGTTGGGATGCGTAAATAATTATTAAAGTATATAAACATAATATACAATAGACATAAAAACAATAGAATAAAATATAATGTAATGAAATGAATACAATAAAATTGATATAAAACCCATCCAGACGGAAACACTCGGCAGGAGAGACTAAACGGTGTAAGGGGGGAAATATTATAATAATACGGAGGAAATAGAAAGAAACCGGCAAACGATGCGGGCGGTATCGGGAAACATTTGAAATAAATATTATTAAATATACTCGATTGTATGTTTATTTGTGTTTATTCTTTATGATATCTATGTCAGTTATAAACCGATTTAGTAATTCTTTTATTTATTTACCATATCGACCACATTATGGGTGAAATGAATAAAGCTATAATTAAAAATAGGCGATTAAGGTTTTTCTCTTTAGGTTGGTCTACTATAGGTACAAGAAGTATGAAGTTATTTAAGAGAAAACTTAAGAATTTAGGCAAAACTAAAACTCTACTTTTTTTACTAAACTTTTTCTGCCTTAAATAAAGCCAGTGCATTCAATCAGTGCAAAAAATAGCGCACCTTTTGAATTAAGTAACATGATAGCCCTTCAAACCCCTTAAATCCCGAGCGGTCGCATGCGATCGCACTCACCCACAGCACTATAAACCATAAAAACGTATATTTAGAGACTACTTTCTATAAAGAAATTTAGCATTACAGAATCTATACCAAAATTCTCTATTTTACAGTTTAAGCAAAAGTCAGTTACTCAATGGGTTTTCATTTTTTAAACGTCCCATGCGACCGCACCCACAGAGCTTTTTTAACCATAAAAATTTATATTTAGAGACTATTTTTCTGTGAAAAAGTTTGACATTATAGATATATCTATACGAAATTCTCTATCCTGTGGTCTAAACAAATCAGTTACTCTATTGATTTTTATTTTTAATCTACCGTGAAATTGCGCCACTTTCGTATGGTCGGCAAATGTCGCATTTTGAGAGTAGAATAAAAATCAAAATCCATAGAGTAACTGACTTTTCTTTTGACTCTAAAATAGAAAATTTTAATTCGATTCAATTATGGCAAACTTCTTCATAGAAAAGTTGTCTCTAAATATAAGTTTTATGGTTTAAAGTGCTGTGGGTGGGTGCGGTCGGATCCGACCGCTTTGGATTTGACGGAATTTCACCGTGGTCGGATCCGACCAGTGGTTTTTGAGAGAGTAGTGTCTTTAAGTTGAAATTTACAACAGCATTGATGTAATCAGCATGTATTTAGTGGCGTAAGTATTTAAAATATTTATTGCTGTTTGCCGTTATGAATTTTTGGAATTTTTTAAAAGTTATGAATTTGCCGTTACGAAGAGAAAAAAACGTTCATATGAATTAAACGCCCAACATATTGTTGCGCGCCTAAGTTGACGTCATTTACCCGGCACTAGCGCCATCTAGTGTCGGTGACGAGAGCGAGGAGGGCTTCCTAGAATTAATAAATAATAATAAATGTCAATCTTGACTTTCGACCAACAGCGCCATCTAGTATCGAAAAGAAGAATTAAGCTTTCTGGAATATTCTGGACGTTTCGATGAAAAATGTGGTCGGGGCAGTATTGGATTTGGCGAGACAAGCGAAGCTTCGGAGCGAAATGAAGTGAATCAGTGTGATTAATTATAAGTGTCTTTTAAGTTTTAATTAGTGTAAAGTGAATTAAAATGTTAATTTTGGTAATTCAATCGGCAGTTTTTATTGTCACAAACCCTAAGCTCGTAACAATACGAACGATTTTTAAAAGGTTACTACGTGTGTCTTGATAATGGGTACACAAGTGTGTGTATACTATGGACAGAGCACGGGTATTTCCTATAAAATGTGCGGATGTAAATCTATGTTTGAAACCTAATTATGTCCTCTAATTCCTCATAAGTGAGTGGCTTAAGTTAATTTAATTCCATATCATTGCATTCATAAGTTGTTTTGGTGCAAATATTTAGCATTTTGTTGACCTGATTGTATAATAGGCATGACAGGTAATTGCACCACTCGATAGGATTCGTGTATTATACATATTAAATTAGTATTGCTCAACATACATTACACGTAATACTTACTGAAAGTCATTTTGTACTTTTACCACGTGATTGGAAAAATCTCTGTCCTGGGAAGAACCAGCAAAAAACCTAGCGAAACTTTTTTAAAGCACAATTTACAATATAATATTTTATACAATTGTTATGAATTACATTTAGAAATATCGTGGTAGAGATCACCTAATTCTCAGGGTTTTATCAATCAGGGTTATATAAATCAAAGGTTATTATCAGTCATGTGCTCTTTAGTAGTATAATTACCCTTACTAAACAAGTTTTGCTTATTAAATATTTTAAACCTTTAGATGTACAGATAAGGTCTGCATATTTTCTGGGTCTTTGTTGTAAAAACAAATGGATACTTTGCCCCATGAAGAAATTACCGACTCTTTGGATCGAGTAACTGACTTTGACGTGTTAGAGCCACACTGCAGCCATATCATGGTTGTAGCACGAATGAGGAATGACCACGGTCTCACAGAGTACCAGCGTAAAATAGTACCTTAAAGCTGCTGTGTTTTGTAAGGTGAATGTAGAGAATCAGATCCCTTTTATAGGAAACAAGGCCATTCCATCTTAGCCCTCAGAGGTGACAACGCATCTGCATTTTGATTCTTCTTGAGGATAGATGTAGATGTCTATGGGCAAGACATGAACTTACCATCAGATCGACGTTTGTCACTTAAGTTTGTAAATAAAATTTAGATCTTAGAGATATTTATGAAATATCTTTGTATCATTAAGTAATATTATAAGTGTATCGGTATACTATGTAATATTGTAAGTACCTAGAGGCAGCAGTGTGAGAAAATCTACCAACCATAAGGCATTTCATTTTATTCACTAGGGGTGACAACGCATTTGCATTTTAATTCTTAATTGATGACTGATGTATGTGTATGTATGTATGTGATGAAAGTTGGGTATGGCAGAAGAAGCACGAGAGTAGAATAAATGCAGTAGAAATGCGGTTGTTAAGGAGTATGTTAGGGCTGAATCTGAATGACAGGGTGAAAAATTGTGTGATAAGAGAAGAGTGTGGTTTGCAAGATGATGTTGTGACCAGGATTAAGAAAGGAATGCTTCGGTGGTTTGGTCATGTGGAAAGAATGGATGAGGAAAGAGTGACAAAGAAAATTTATGTTGCAGAAGTGAATGGCAGAGTCGGAAAGGGACGTCCTAGGCGAAAATTTATCGACCAAATTGGCGATTTATTGAAAACGGGCCAAATTAGGAGTACCCTTAACCGACGAGCAAGCATGCGTAGGTGTATGGATGTGAAAGAGGCGAGAGAGGTGTGTCAGGATCGTGCCAAATGGAAGTCTGTAGTCTCTGCCTACCCCTCTGGGTGACAGGCGTGAGTGTTTATGTATGTATGTATGTATGTATGTGTCTATAGGCCATAGCATTCATTTAGCATCGGTTGGCCGCTGAGTTCGTTTATGACTATTACACAAAAAATAAAATATCGTGTTACGTTTGTTACTATTTCCACGCTATTATAGGTACCTACGTTAAACTTTTAAAACTAGATGCCTGTTTCCGGTAAAAGGAAACCCATTCGATAATAAATAAATAAATTACATAATTAGTACAATGAATAAAAATAATACACGAAGCTGCAATCAAGATATACATTCATGTAAAAAAGTTAAATCTATTTTCATTCTATCAAGTTTTGCATAACTATTTTTAAAAATTTGTTTCTCTGTGTGTCCGGACTAATAATCGGAATGTCTGAACCGATCGTGATGCTACTTTACGAACTCAGGATTGATCTAGGCTATATTTAAGAAACTGTCTCTGTGTGTCCAGGCTAATCCTCGAAATGTCTGAACCGGTTGTAATGATACTTTACGAACTCAGGAGTGATCTAGGCTATATTTAAGAAACTGTCTCTGTATATCCGGGCTAATCCTCGGAATGTCTGAACTGGTTGTGATGATACTTTACGAACTCAGGAGTGATCTAGGCTATATTTAAGAAACTGTCTCTGTATGTCCGGGCTAATCCTTGGAATGTCTGAACCGGTTGTAATGCTACTTTACGAACTCGGGATTGATCTAGGCTACATTTAAGAAACTGTCTCTGTGTGTCCGGGCTAATCCTCGGAATGTCTGAACCGGTTGTAATGCTACTTTACGAACTCAGGAGTGATCTAGGTTATATATTATCCGAAAAATATATTTATCAAACAGATTTTTTTTTGTAAAATAGAAAAACTGATAAAATAAATGGATTTTGATGATAATGTCATAAACTTTTGGAATCATAAAAAGGTTTCGAAAAAAACTTGTCCTGTTTAAGATTTTACACAAAATAGACAACACTATCGTCTATTTCTTAATTTTGATGAAAAATCTTATACGTCAAAATTTTATACATGGTAAAGCCCCGCTGCAGCTATATTATGGTTGTAGCACGAATGGGTCGGCTCGACCGGGGAAGGACCATGCTCTCACAGAATACTAACGTAAAACAGCAGCTTAGTACTGCTGTATTTTGTACGGTGATTGTAGAGATTCGGAGACCATTTTTTACTAGACGAGGCATTCCATCTTAGTCCTCAGGAGTGACAACGCATCAGCATTTACATAGATTCTTAATCGAAAATAAATGTAAATGTATATGAGCTACAGCATACACTTACCATCAGGTGGACTGTGTGCCCGTTTCACACCCTTATTCTATAAAAAGTAGTTTTTAACATGTTTTACTTTAATATAATTTTACATCAAAACTATGAATGCTATAAGATAAACTATTATAATTTGTTTTACGAGAAATCATACCTTTACATTTTTTTTTTCAAACATTTTCGTATATCTCAAATTAATTTTTAAATAATAAATATATCTACAATTTTTTATAGTCTAAGTTCTACATGGATGAAGATGTAGGTAAAAACTAAAAGCGGTCTTAACATTTCCTTCTCAACCGTAGATTTTATCAATAAGTGCTCGTCAACTGCAGATACTGTCTCTGAGCTGCTATAAAACAGCTTTATCGATATTATATTAAAACCTGTCAAAAGTATTTCAAAGTTCAAACCACAGAGTAATTACTAGCATAGTAAGCAGGAATCAGCGCAAGATCCGGATGTCGTAGACAGCGCCCTCTGGTGATTTACAGCGGAAAGTAATATCCGGTGTTACCAGGTATGTCTTAAAGATTTCTATCATAAAATAAGAGAAAATCCTAAAATAAGTACAAAGTTTTTGTGGGTTGAACTTTTTGTACATATGACGTTATACAGTACTTTTTGCTGTCAGTTTACAATAATCACGGTTGTGATTGACGGTTAACCTACCATGTAATGCGGTGATTGACGGTTGCATGAAATTGATTGACAAACATCTTGATATTTTAATTTCAATATCAATCAACTATCAGTCACGAATTTTGATTGAACGTGTAATGGTATTTCATCAATCACGCGTCGGTCAAAGCTTAGATAGCAACCGGGGCGGACGCAAAATATATTGCTAATATATTGCTAAAGGCGGCTTCCACACACTCGCGCAGTCCGTCGCCACACCCGACAAACGTGCTTCAGCCAGAAAAAGATTTCATTTTAAATTTTGAGGTCTCCCAGAGTTGTGGGACACGAAAAACCTAGGGTATTCGAATAAATACAAAAGGTAAGCTTCGTTTACGTCCTAAAGCTATTTAAATAAATAAATGCATTTCAATTATAAAGCATATCGCGTTGATACTTAAAATTATCAAGGTTCATTTTTTTTTTCCGAAAATTAAAATAGGTAAAATGATATTAAATATTACAATTTTTTCTATTGCTCTTTTTCTTTTTCTTTTCAAGTTATTAAAGTACAGTTAAATGGTGAATAAAAGTTCATTTTCAAACTTAGTTTATATATATATATATATAGTGTTTTATTTATCAAACATCGCTATAACAATAACGCTATATACACAGAATACCGTAATACACATAATTATGCACGTATATATTGTAGTATGTATGTATTATTGCATTCTACGGTTATATAAAATAGCGATGTAACGATTATTTGAAATGCATAATAGGTATGTTGTTGTTTATTTGATTGCAAAAATGAAAACTAGGCCAAGTTGCTAAATATTTTGAGAAAATATAAAAAAACCCTACCATAGGTGATGTGAAGAAAAAAATTAATTTAATGAGATCCAACTATACCGCCAAAAATTAAAAAATATATAAAACATCCAAAAGGTCCGGTGCAGGGCAGACAAAATATATTACCACCCCAAAATTTTCCATGCCTACGTTTTTTACACAAAATTGCAGCACAGACCTTTTTTTACGAATCCTTTCCCTCTGAAATTTTGGGTTTGAATGACCATTAGCCATAATAAGCGTGTAGTGTCGATTTGTTTCTATCAGTCACCATCGTTTTTTGTCAATATTATTTATGAATGAAACCTGCATGAGCGTGTAATGTACGCCGTAGAGTTTTAAGTAATTATATATTCTTTGGTAGAAAGGAGCAGATTCTTTTAGGCCACCGTTACACAGCATTATCAAGATCCTGCCTTCACTTTCTGGTTTTAAAATATTTTCATTCAAGCAGATACAGCTCTTTTTCAATGGTTTTTTCCCTAAAGCAAGAGGTAAATCAGCGTACAAAATTTGTATGGCAAATGGGATCCAACTCGCCCAAGCACCTTGTGATTCTCAAGAATTAGTATTCATTCATCACTAACTATTCATTTTCAAAGACTTCGACACGATAATATAATGATGATACTATTTAATTGATCGCTAGTCCTCTATTCTTTATATTTTTAGACATATAATAAATGAATAAACAAAAACGAGTATAATGATTTCTTATATTTACGCGAATACTACACATTTAAATAATACTAATTTTTACGCATTTTATCGCGTATATTAACTTTTTTATACCCGATGTTTCGAGCAGTTTACAGTTCCCCATGGTCACGGGGGAGACTGAGATGTTCAACGTCTAGATGTCATAGTTAACCGCGGTTTACATAGATTAAAATAATTAATTTTTGTTCCGATCTATACAGTATGAACTTATAGTATGTTGAAGCCTTGCAGTTGTATGCTTGGGTTGGGATTTAATTTTATTATTTATAGGATCCCAAGCAGATGGTAGCACCTAGCCATCTTCTCTATTGAAATTAGGATGTTTTTGATTTCATCGATCATCCTTGGAAGAAATCGGTGTTCTTTAGCGAGGATTTGTGGTCTATAAAATCTGATATAGTGACGGGGACGATCCTGTACGTGTTCATATACTGCGGACTTCCCGGAGCGTCGATTCATTCATCGTCGATCACATCACCTATATGTTCTTTAACGCGGGTTTTAATTGATCTTTTAGTTTATCCTATGTAAGAGAGACCACATTCACAATCAAGCTTGTACACTCCTGCATCTTACAGAGGGACGTTACACTTGATTAATGGTCAAAACTGACGAATCTTCTTTGGCGCCTTGAAGTATGTTTTGATGGAGGTGCATTTCAAGATGTAGCCAATCTTGTCAGTGACTCCTCTAACATATGGCAGTACGGCAGGAACACGCTCGACTGTGGCTGGCTTCAATGTGACGTAGGCACTGGACCCGTAGCTTGTTGTTATGCAAAACTTGCTTGACCTGTGCTCGGCAGACTTGAGCTCGGCAGCCAGGTGTTTACTGTCACAGATCCCTCGTGCCCTCTGAAACAAAGATTTACCCACGATAGCTAATTGTGAAGGGTGGTGGTGAGAATCACCGTTTAAAATCTATATGTATGGGTCTTTTTTCTATAGTACACAGTATGGCTCAAGGTGTTATCAGGATTCCGAATTACTAACATATCTATAAAAGCTAAAGAATTGTTGCCTCTAACTCCAATGTGAACTGAATTTTTGAATTTATAGAGTTAAGATGGTCTAAAAATGTAGTTCATTTATCTAAAGTTAGAATTGTGAAAGTGTCGTCTACGTACCGCTTGTAGAATCTTGGATTTACGGGAGAAGTAAGCAGGGCTTTCTCCTCAAAGTCTTCAAGGAATATGTCGGCGACAATGGGGGATACAGGTGAGCCCATTGCCACACCTACTTGCTTGTATAATTCCTCCTTCCACAATAGGTAGCCAGACGAAAGTTAGTGTCTGAGTAATACTGCATATTCTACGGGCTTGTTGTTTTCTTCCAGCCTTCTAGTTGGAATTGAGATGCAGTCTTCAACGGGTAAGTATGTAAACAATGACTGCACATCAAAACTGACCATAGTTTCATTGTCTGCCATATGTATGTCTAATCTCACCGACAAAATGGTAGGAATCCTTAATGTGTGCTCTTGTATGTCCCCTGAGCGATGAGAGTATTTTCACTAAGTGTTGAGCCAATCTGTAAGTTGGTGAATCGATTTGGCTCACTATGAAACGTAATAGAGTATTGGGCTTATATATTTTTGGTAACCCATACAGCTTGGATGATTCGGCGCACGTAGGTATTATCCATTTTACGTCCAAATTTAATATTTCGGCAAAGACATATAAGTAGTAATAGTAATAGACCGGACATCAGCAACAAAATTGTCGTCTGTAACTTTTGTCCTATAGGATATATCTCCGATTTTTGTCATTTAGTCTAAATGACATCGTCAAAAGGTCAAGACGCAATCGTTTCGTAAATTTAAAAATTATTTTTAAAGTAAATATGCCCTGTTGTGCATTAAGATATTGTAAGTCATAACATGGAGAAAAAATGAACGTGATTTCGGTTTATTATCGTAATTATAATGTATTCTTACAAAATAATCTTTTAATTTTAATATATTATCTAGTTGATTTTTCTAGAACATTTATTATTTTGTCATAAGTGCCCTCTGTTATCCAGTAGTGACACTATTTATTTACAAATGTGTTAGTGACTGACGATTGGCGTTATCGATAAAAAAATATAGAATACCGATTTAATCATGTTCAATATTTAAGGAGGCGAAACGTCAACGATACTGTACCCATACTAACAAAAATGAGTAAAATATACCAACTATGCTAAGTAGCTTACTTTATGTGGAGAAAGGGTGGGAAAATGATTTTTACGCATGCTGATGAGATTTTCGTTGTTGCTAGCTGTGTTCTTACACACCGGGCTTCATGGTCTAGTGGTTTTCAAAGACGAAGCCCTATAGATCCTGGCTAACACTGATAGGGGAAGGCTATAGCTTTATTACATTAAAAACAATTTACACTGTTAAATATATAAGATGCAAGAAGTTGTAGGTTAAGCGTGAGTTAGAAAATAAGGTAAAAACCTAAAGAAACGGTTTTTTTTATTGATGTGGGTCTATAAGTATTGTATCTGATTAAATTGACATAATAACATAAAATTTACAAACTGCTTACAAACATATGTTATTAAAACCTTTTGCTTACAGATTTCTATGAACCGGCATTATAATTATGGTTTTTGTATAAGCGCGAATCTGGTAATTTTAGATTCCCGTCAGTTAATACCGTCATCCAAGATGCCACCAATGTAACTGCTGTTTGAATTGATTCTTAGTACCTAATTGGAAATTAAGTATTTTATTTCATGACACTAAAGTGGCGTAAAAGTTAATACGATTTTTATGTGTGATAGAAGCCATAACATTTTTTTCACTTCGCGCAATTCACTTTTAATAAATATTCTCCAAATATTTACAAATGGATATCGGCTAAAATTAGTGGTTTCTTAAAAGTACGTGGTAAACACAGCTATTGACACAGGCTAGATGTTCGTGAGCATCCTCACACTTCATCCCACGAATTCGTTTATAGCAGAACACAAATTTGAAATGACAATAAAAACGCGACTTGCAGGAGCTGAAATAAAGTTTAAAGTGGGTCAAAGACTTATGACTCTTGTCGCATTACTGAATGAAACAAAAATAACTATCTATTCCTCTTCCGCTAAAGCATAGTATAAAGAGATCAAAAATATGACCACTTGATGATTTCTATTTTCTATATGAATTACACGCAACATTTTCTATAGATTTGTATATTTTTGCTTACTAGAAAATTAAATTAGAAAAATAGTAACAAGTATATTTAATCTGTTTATGTAGAATAGTAGGTTCTCTCTACACGTATGTATGTAATTACTGTAAGTGTTGTCATAACCCGGTATGGATACCATTAATTAGGACAACTTATTTTGAGAAGAAGTTAAAATTAATTCGGTTGTGTTATATAATTGAGTTTTAAAATTGAAATTTTAGCAAAAGTGTGAGGTATATTTTTGAGAACGACAAATAAGCAAAAATAATCATCATGAAAGTAAAGTACCGCTCAGGAGCGTGCTTTGCAACACACGGTTGGTCTCAATAGTCTCAAAAGTTGGTTGAATCGCAATACAAGACGCGTTGCTTCCCGTAGCCGTTCTGGATATTTTGTCTGACTCTGACGTAACCGATATGGTTACTCAGCTATATATCGAAAGCCGTTATAGTTTTCGTGACTTTTCTCCTAAAAGCCTCATAAACGTAACTGGAATTCATTTACGCTGCCACTACACGGCAAACAAATTATAGACTCCTAATCTTTGAAGTTCCTAATGTAAGAAACTCTATGTTTTGAATTACTGTTAACCACTTCCTTAGTTTCTTTTCCATATTTTGTTAGTGCATATCTACGTTACTTAGTTTTATTTGAAATATAATACTATACGGATGAGGCCAAATATACCAATTAAATTGTTTACAAAGATTTCCCTACAAAAATTCCTCCCTTATAATCACCTTATTATTTTAAAAATGCTATTTGAAAACGCTTTTGATAAAACGTTCCACTCAACGAATAAAACAAACTACTTGACGTTTCGTCCTTTAAGTCCTTCCTTTCATTTAACCCCGACGCAGACAATAAATATATATATATATATATATATATATATATATATATATATATATATATATATATATATATATATATATATATAAAAGGATGCAAGTATCATTAAGCCCGGGCGAGCTACCTCGATACTGGGAATTGAGGGTCTATTAACAAGTCAGACGTCAAATAATAATTTTTATCACCAAAGTGGTACATTGGTAATTTCGTTTGCACCAAAGAAGACTATTTACATGATGGAAAATTGACTTGAATCAGGGTGTCTCGAAGTGCAAATTTTCTCTTGATAATGGCGACAGGATAAAAATTTTGTATAGGTTCAGAATAAATAATATAAGTGAAAGGTGAACTAAATTAATTTAAAAATATCTCAACAATCTGTCAATTTTATATTTTAAATTCAGAATGCTTGGTAATGCGTTGTTTTAACCGATTGAATTCATAAATATCTAACGCCTACTATTGCACTACGCATGCACACATTCGTAAAGGTCGCTCGGTCGGAAAAAACGTTGTAAGTTGATTTGCTCACAGAAGAGGGTACGCGTACGCGTGCGTAGGGCGTACGCGTAGTTGTTGCCCATATATCACATTCAATTTCGGATTATTTTAAATAAAAGTAGAAGACTTATATACTTTTTTTAAACTGCAATAACGGTGTGTCGGTTTGTATAATATATAATCATGAATATGAATTTTGCTTACAAAACTTTGAGAAAAAAACAAATATATAAAACAACAAATAAATTTTCGAAGTTTCGCATCTTGTGACGTTCGTTTTTTAAAATATACTTATGTAGCGACGCCCCTATATTAATACATTTCTACATAATTTCTACATAGCTCTCTGCAAGCCACTTGCTCTTTTAACTTACTTTTGGCTTACTCTTTTAACAGGCATTAAATTAAAAACACACCCTTTAACATTTGCGTATGTTATTAATCACTTGAGGAACTCAGCTCTATGCACAGTGCCTCCATAGTGATTCCCAACGAATGGGTCTTAAAATGAATATGCTCAAAACAAAGTTAACTTAAGTAACGTCCATATTATACCTATGCTGGTAGTTGTTGGGAGCACTACGCTCAAGGTTGTTGACGAAAATTTTTAACTAGCATAAATTGTCCATCTAGGTAGGTCCAACTTCGAACAAGCCTATCGATCAAATCAATGGATCCGTCGATCCAAGTCGTTTCGTCACGTTCGAGAACATCGTCACTCACTCACTCGTCACGTATATCTCAAAACTTGAAAACAGATGTTATACAAAATCCAACTGATCGGTAAGCTGATGTTGTGATGAGTCGGCTATATAGTTCGGAGAACCGACATTGGGGAAGAAAGTTTCTGTAGTGGCTGCCCCGTAATAGTAAGCGAAATGTAGTGGGCCTTCTCACTAAATGGAGTAATGACCTGATAAGAGATGTGGGAAGTCGATGGATGGAAGCTCAAAAAAGCAAGCTGAGCCATTGTTGAGCAATTTACTTTTTTTGGCTGTAATGATGATGTGGGTAATAGAGTCTATAACCACAAGAAAAAGCATTCGATATTTTGGCGAATGTTATTCTGTTTTAGATGTTGTCATGAGAATAGAACACCTCGCCCGGATCGTTGCTAGGGCGATGCGTTCGATGCAGCTCACTCGTATCTGTGTGCTGTCTATTACAGGTTACAGTTTAGAAAGGCGCGCATGTGTGCGTGACGCGTCATTGTGGACTTGTTGATCAAGCTATGAAGGGTTAAGATATTAATGCATTACAACGATTAACATTGCTAGGAGCTTCATTGAAATAGGTACAATATTAATTTTAAAGTCGATGTACATACGAACGTACATATAAGTTTTTTTTTTTTCACTTCGTTAAACTAAGAAAATGTTCGGTTGGATCAATCTTTCGTGCACGGTCGATCTGTTTATTTAATACTGTTAAATACGAGTATATTATATTTTTGAACGTCATTCTCACTACAAGACATAGTTTATTGATAGTCTTGGTTTTATGGTAAAATAATATTTTTATGTATTATATTATAGAATAAGGCATGTAAACGAGCTCACAGTTCACCTGATGGTAAACAGATGCTGTGGCCAATAGACATCTATATCTAACCTCAATTAAGAATCGAAATGCAGATGTGTTGTCACCACTGAGAATTAAGATGGAATGCCTCACAGTCACCATACAAAATGCAGCAGCATTAACCTGCTATTTTACGCTGGTATTCTGAGCGCGTACTCCATCCCCGTTCGAGCCCACCGCCCATTCGTGCAACAAACCATAATAGAGCTGCAGCATGGCTCCACCACGTATAAATATTAATAATTTCTTAAATATGAAGCAATGTATCAATTTTTTTAAATATTAGACGGAGAAGTTTTGAAATTACGAACGATGTTCGTTGGTGTTGATTCACCATGAAAGTTTATTTATCGAGAAGATCTCAATTCGCATATTTTTTGCAAACGCGACAACCAATATAATATGCATTTCGTAATTTTGTAAGAAAGTACGACTTCTTGATAAGAATTTTCAGTACATTAAGTTAAGAACTTTATTTTTTTTTCTAAAATGATGTCTACTTGGCCAGTTTCAATGAGTGCAACATCTGCCGTTTACATCTACTTTACCTATAAATGGAATAGAAAAGAATAATTTTTATTCATCATAGATTATAAGTAATTCATTTTGAAGGTCGTTTTTTTCTTTCACCACTGGTTCGTAAAAAGTCCTGAGAAGAACCAGCAAGAAACCCAGCGGTTCCATCCATCTGAAATACACGGACGTTAAATAAATAAAATAAAATATGTGGTATTAAAAACCATACCGTGCTATAAAAATTAAATATTTTTATAGCACGCTATGGTTTTTAATACTACAATGTCTTAGTACTACAATCATTAATGTACATTATAAATATCGGTACCCTTATTATTTTTAAATTCATTATTAAGGGATAATGCTTACAATTCTCGAAACCGTTGTAAACTGTGTCAAAACACGAAGCAGGCTTAAATCCTTTAATTGCTGCAAAGTCTGCCTGAAAGCTGTGTTAATTAAGGGGAGGCGAGTGAGTGGGCGCGAGCCCTAGGCGCTGGATTTACAAGGGGAAATGCAAGTTAAATTGAAACGAGGAAATAGCTCGTGTACTCTTTTATTTTGATGTTGTAAGCGGAAAAAGCCTTAATTTAAGTTAAAGCAAAAGCGAAGACCTTATCATGATATGATATGATATCCTTGCTCGTCGCTGGAATGTCTACAAACATTAAAAAACCATTCAACGCAGTTTTAAATTTCCTTATTTTTAGAGATATCTTTTACTTTGCTTTTGAAGTTAAATGCTTTATTTAACCATTCATCTAGTGTTTCGGTAAATTTGCCACAAATTCTGTTTACAATTCGCCAAGTAGGTATATCTTGGATTAAACATGTATACATTCTGTTTAACGTGACTCAAAATTTATTTTTATTCCTTTTATTTCCTTTGCGTTTTTTTATATATTGGATGCCTATAAACCATTTTCCTTGGTATTCCAACAATTTTTATGAATATATTTATTTCATAATGCTGAACCAAACGAAACTGGTTTTTTATTTACTTTTTTGTAGAATAAAGATGACAAGCGAAAGAAAAGTAGTTGCTGCAGCGAATAAACATCATCAGATGAGGAGCAGCAACACAGGCTCTCCGGTTGTCTAATCTTACCATACGAAACGCAGCATTATTCTGCTATTTTCCCCATCTTCAGCTGTGCAGTTATACGGGTTAATGAGAAGAAGTAAAGGATTTGTATATTAATTCGCCTAATGTTAACCACCATGTAGTGCCGGTGTAAGAGTATCCACTGTCCCATGTCGTCCCGTGGCTGTCTTAGGAGACGACATAGGAAAACAAACCAGGAGCTGGGCAGCAGCGACTTCCTAATAGATAAAAATAAAAAACTAAGTTTGTCAACCAAGAGTGGCAACGGTGACAAATATCCAACTATTGAGACCACGTAGACCTATATCCAACAGTGGACTTCTAATACACTGTAACGGTAACACTAAAATGTAAAAGCAGGCCTCATTTTTGCTACCTGCGTGAAATAATTACCTAAAACCACGATGCGCCCGGGTGAAATAACGCAGTCAGGGCTAGCGCGTTGGAGGCGATTGAATGTTAAAGTTTTTTAACGCTGTTTACGTAAATAGTTTTATGTAAATAGTTGTTGAAATATTTTTTGTTTAGTGTTTAGTATATTTAATTGTAGGTAAAAATAGTTGTAAAAGTTTTAATGTATTTTAAAAATTATATAATATGTATATTACCTATTTGATAAATTATAATACCAAAACGTCGTTCCTACTATAACTGTTGCTTAAATGGATACTAAATGAAATGACCAACAAAAGGCTTCATATTATCATTCTTTAAGTTACCGAAGAATTTTAGAAGGAAGTTATGAAAGTTGAATTTTTTTTTGTTAGATAGGGACTCACAGCAAAAAAGAATTAAGTAATAGGTAATTTGGTCTGCAGAAGAAATACCTAAGTTTTTCATTACAAAAATTAGTTAAAATTTACTTCACTATCCAAGTATTTACTTACATACCTATACTTGTCCTTTGTAATTAAAATATTTTGAGTTATAATAACACAAAATTATGAAATTAAAACTTTGTATACTAACGAGATTTTTAACTAAGTAGAATAGATCACATTTCGGTTAGAAATCGTATTTCAGGTTTATTTGTTGTTTACACTATCTACCTATTTCTCCCAAGCGTTACGATTCCCGACGAATGACCTTCAATTTCGAAAGTATGGTTAGTCAATCATAGTCAGAATATTAGTTAGTACTTCACCTAAGTAACATAATTAACATTTCTCAATGTATTTTTTTACTTTCTATTGACATCCTTAATAACTACGGAAAGTCCGCCGTGATAAAAAAGATGAAAAGTAATATGGCCACTAGCGCGCTGCGATAAAGTTTTATTTAGCTTGCGTGCGTTATTAAACGTCGGTAAGCAGTCTACATCAAAGAAGTGCAACTTATGTACGTAGTATTATTATTGATTCTGTGGTGAAAGACACTTTAGAACGTAAAGTTATTTTATTCTATTTAGTTAGTATAAACAACTTTTCCTATTTATTAAAAGTAATTTTTTAACCTTTTGAGTCAACTAAGGAGTATTACAATCTCAATGCCGTCTGAATAATTATATTAAAAACTTCATCCCCTATTTTGCCACCCTGAGGGATGGGATTTTCTCCAAATTTATAAAAGACTAGCCCCTCAAGAATAAACCATTTAAATAAAAATGAATCATCAAAATCATTAAACAATTGATAAAGATATCGCGTAAAGTACATACAAAAAAGTCTCTTCTTTTTATGAAGTCGGATAAAATCCTCTTTAAAAATAGTAAAGCTTGAAGTAAATGTTTTAAGCAGAGACTACATAGTAGTACGTCCAATCTTCAATAGTTATTTGGCTTATGCCATTACCTCGTAAAGGATTAAATTCACCGGAGCGTCCACGTCCTAACACACCCATTTCACAAATAAACCTCCACTTCTACACGTAGAATGAAAACAATGGACTTTACAAAACATGATTGTAACATCGTGTCGAGTATGGGTTTATATTAAGTATTTAGTTATTTTATCAAACACAATACAAAAAAAATTCAAATAGAAGTAAATATAAATATAATATAAATATTTATATTATTTTTATAAAATATTTGTGACAAAACGAGTGGATGTTGAGGCCTATGGGCATCTAAATTTATCTTCGATTAAGATTCAACCAAGATGGAATGCCTCGTTTTCCGTAAAATAGGGTCTCCGAAACTCTACACACACCATACGAAACACGGCAGCAACAACGCTGGTATTCTGTGAGAGCGTGGTCCTTCTCCGGTCGAGCCGATCCATTCGTGCTACAACCATTATATAGATGCAGCGTGAATCTACCACATGAAAACTCTACCGCGTGTAAGCAGGAATTAATATTATTCAATCCATCTTAACCTAACAAGGGAAATCCTAACAACTTTCTGATATCGCCAATATCTCCGGGGAGCGACCCCGGTACTTCGAGGTACGTAACCCTGTAGTTAGTAATCGCAGACCACATGATGGTAAGTGGCTACTGCTGTCCGTGGACACCTGCAGCCCCGTTCAAACAAAGCTGACTACAGGTGCGATGTCACCTCTAAGGACTAACACGAACACAGCTTATTTGTTTAAATAAAATCTCCCGCCGAGTTTATTAAGAAAGTTCACTTTCATTTGAGTTCCACGATTATCAAGTAAACAACGGCAAAACTAGTCCACGAACAATTGCATAGATAGGGTTTCAACACCGTTTAAATTGAACGCGCAATATACTTCACAAACACTTTTCTAGTTCTAGATCATTTTTCCATCCGATGCGGGGTTGATTTAAAAACAAAAAAGAAAGCCACGCTAATTACTAATACAAATTAAAGAGTTTTGTCTTACTTTTATTTATAAGAAGATAACAGTTAGATTTTAAATTTAATTCGATTTGTTTTTATCTTAATGGATGCTTTCTTTAATTTATTGCAGCCTTAAATATCTTTTTTGTTTAGCAACCCAGTGCTGTAGACTACTAAGATGGATTTTTCGTGACCAATTTGTGAGAATTAACACACACAGCAAGTGACATGTTCATCTTACTTTACCCACGAGACGATATGGGGCAGTGGATATTCTTACATCGCCACCTTTGTTACAATATATTCCATTTAATTACTAAGAACTACGAAGCGATAATACTTATACATAATATATCACGATTATATATTATATAGACACGCAGTAATTCCTAATTCTCACCAGCGCGGCAGGAAACTCCCAGTCCATAACAAAAGCAACTGTAGTTTTTTTTTTTTAAATTAATATTGAGCTGTTTTCAGGGAAATGCTACTGCCCATTTCCTGTTTCAGCATCCCTCTGTCGCCTCTTACGACACCCACGGGGTTATATGGTTTATTTGATTCTCTTACGGCGCACTTCAGGAAAATTATCCCGTATCGGAAAATTGTAATAAAGTATCACCTCTAATCTTTGAGATTAGAGATGAGATTTAGGAAGATTTGCAATAATTGCGTAATTAATAGACGCTCCTTACATAATCTTATTTCAATTCCATTGCTATGAGGGTTTATGTCCAGGAATGAATCCACCACGCTACCTCATTGAGGGAAGACGGAGTTCAATGCAAGTTTCCTTACAATGTTTTTCATCTCCGTCAAGAATATAATAAATTAGTACCCAAAATTGCAAGTAAAAATTTCAATGTTATTTGGGATAGAACCCTGCTTCACGGAACATAAAATTGAAGGCGAACGCCTCCCTCCAGAGATACTTATTTTATACGAGACCGATTGAGCCCAGATGATTAGCGCTCGCTGTAATTTTCACAGTGTGCGAGCAACTCGGGTTCGATCCCCACCGGCACCAATGAAATTGTTAATTGCAATTTTAAGTGCTGATTTACCAAGTGCTTGGCGGTGAAGAAACACATCGTGAGGAAACCTGTATGTCTGGAAAATAAGAAAAAAAATATTTCGATGACAGGTGAAGTTCGCCAACACGCAAAACCTTTGCGGAAATGAGAGGAGGCATGTGCCCAGCAGTGGGACCTATATAAGCTGTAACTTTATCTTTTTTTAAATAAAAGAATCATACAGTCGAATTGAGAACTGCCCCAATTTTTGAGTCGGCTATATAGAAGAGTCGTTTAACTTGGCAAGAAGATAAGCGAATCCAATAACACTTGTCTAGAATAATCTCAACGCTATGAGATATCCCTTTGTCAAACAAATATTCGCATTGCTTTATACAGTTTGAAAATTCCATTTAATGTTTTCAACTTGTTTATAAAACGAAAATATTAAATGACTTTCTGTACTGTATTGAAACAGTGCAGTGTCGAATGAACGGAATGCACGGTATGTATTTTGATTTTCACATCACTTTGTAGCGAGGGCAAACAGTTACAAACAGTTAAGCTTTGAGTCAATTTACAGCGAGTTTTTAATTACGATGTCTACTACCTTTGTTATTTGATTACTTTAAATGCTGTTTATTAGGTAGGTAGGTGTATATAATTTTTTCCGTAATATTAAGAGAACTATATAACGTCATATTATGTACACCTTTTTTATTATCTTCATTATCATCGTCTTAATATTTAGAACCTATCAAAAGACTTCTGATGATCATACATCTTTATGTACCGGACCAAAATGTGCGAGGTGCTGGTAGACGAAAGCGTAGACTCCTCTCCTGTCCGCGAACGTGGCGCTCCCCACACGCAGATAACAGTCCCACTTCTAGAGCCGTTAGACTAATAAACTGTTTTCTCAGGGCCAATCCAGACGCAGATATATTTTTTGACAAACCCAGCGCAATGTATAAAAATGTATTAATATTCTTAAACAACTTTGTAAGGTAGAAGAATAGTATATGTTTTGGTTATTAAGTTTAATTTATGATGAAGTAAATAGATCTCATTATACTGTTGTGGCTGTAATTTATATTCAATAATTGGTGTTTTTTTCTTGTGTATTTTATCTTATTTTGTAAATTTAGTACAGATATAAGCGATTTGGTTGTATATACTCTAAGCTTATATTTTATCAATAAATGAATATGAATATGAATCATTGGTCTCTCTCATAGATTGCTTCATTTGCCATAGTCGCCACGCTTGGCAGGCAGCTTGGCAGCCACATTTTTTTAATTATTTTTAAGTTGTTAACAAAAGGATGCTCCTGCTTATCACCTGTTTCATTTCCCTCCGTCGTCTCTCACGACACTCACGGGATGCTATAGGGCGGTAGAAACACAAACGCCTCGTTCTTATATTGTGAACGTAATATACAAATTCAGGTAATGATTTTGCGTTATTAAGAGAAGGATGCTTCTGCCCATCTCCTGTTTCATTTCCCTCCGTCGTCTCTCACGACACCCACGGGATGCTGTAGGGCGGTAGAAACACAAACGCCTCGTTCTTATATTATGAACGTAATATACAAATTCAGGTAATGGTTTCATATATTTACGCGAATATTAGACATTGAATAAAACTATTTTTCTTACAGATTTCATCTCGTTTAATTTTACTTATTTTTAATACCAGACTCGTCTTACATCTAGCTATCTATTGTGGAAGGAAGAGTATCTCTGTATCTCTCACCTGTATTTCCCACTCTCGCCAATATATTCATGGACGACTTTGAGGTGAAAGACCTTTTCGTCTCACCTGTAAATCCAAGGTTCTACAAGCGGTACGTAGACGATACTTTCACAACTTTATCTTAAACTCAATTAACTATAATATAATTTCTTTATATTATTAATATAATAAATTCAATTTAAAATAATATAAATATAATATATCGCTCATTTGGAGCGCCAGTGACATAACTGCAAAAAAGGCGAATCTGACATAATTACACCAAAATTATCTCCATAACTATCTACGTTATGGAGTTAAAACACCGCATTTGTTATTTAAAAAAACTCCCGCTAGAGGGCAAAAGACGTTGTTGAAATATTACATTTTGGCGCGAGAATACCGGGCGATAACGACCGAACAGTCAGTTGTGCGGGGCGCCCCGCTAATCCTGCATGTGTTAGGGAGTTACATCGGCACTAAGGTAAATATGACAAATTTTGCTAAACATCGGTGTTACAACGACGCAATTGTATTTTGTGACAATATCAACTAGAAATGAAAACAGTTTTGTGGATACAATGTTGTATTACGCAATTGCGCCGTTGTATCACCAAACATTTCGTATTTTTAAGACGTATATATTAATACGCAATTATTGTACTGTAATGCCTTTTTACCAATAACAATTATGATTAATTGTAATAATTTTAGACCAAATTTAATTATGTTAATTTGTTATACATTTTAAGCTATCAAAATGGGAAATCGAGCACGAATGTTGGTTTAATAATAATGTTTGTCAAGTCCTAACGTTTCTTTGCTAAATTACAGAGATGTTTTAAGATAATTTAAAGGTAAATGAAATTGTATACTTGGGGAGTGCTTTCAGCCGGGATGGAAGATGTGATTTGGATGTGGATAGGCGTGTCGCTGCCGGAAACAAAGTCAATGGTGCCCTGAATGCATTAGTAAAAAGGCAAGGCGTGGTGATGAGTGCACGCCTTGCAATACATAACGCAGTGTTGGTACCGACTTTGTTATATGGCAGCGAAACCTGGGTATGCCAGAAGAAGCATAAAAGCAAGTTGAATGCAGTGGAGATGCGATCTCTTCGTAAAATGTGTGGTGTTACCATAGCCGACCGAAAGCGAAACGAAGAGATTCGCAATAAGGCAGGATTGAAAGATGACCTTATCACAAAAATTGATAGGGGCGTACTCCAATGGTTTGGGCACGTTGAACGAATGAGTGACGACCGAATGGTGAAGAAAATATATAGAGCGAAAGTAAATATTAAAAGGTGTGGAGGTAGACCGAGACTAACTTTCGAAGACCATGTGAGCAAATTGCTCGAAGAGGGGAGGGTCAAGAGTACTCGGATACCTAGACGTGCATGTATGAAGAAGTTAATGAACCTGAAGGAAGCGAAAGAGGTATGTAAGGATCGTGACACTTGGCGATATGTTCTCTCTGGCTACCCCGTTAGGGATTGTGCGGGACGATAAGTAAGTAAGTAAGTAAGTACAGAGATATTTTCTGCAGAACAAAACCAAGACGTCAGCAACATTATTTAAAACATTGATATTGCTTGCTCTAGTCAACGTAAGTCAGTTTTTCTACATTACTTACGTTTATTTGCAAAGTTATATTCTTGTGATTGTAAAGTTTTGTAGTTTTATTCGGATTAACTATTTTATTTAAATTATTGTTTGTTTATTTTAGCATCGATTGTGACAGAAAATTTTATTTCTTCTCTAAATAAGGCGGATCCGTCACCAATCCTCCTAGAAAATCATGAAAACGACAGTGAAGACGAAACTAAAGACTTTTCTCCAGACGATAGTGGTGATGAATATAAGCCAGAGAAATCTGTACAACGCAACCGTATTAATTCACCGTCATCTAGCTCATCTTCGAGCTCTTCATCCTCAACTTCATCATCTAGTTCATCCGGTACTACTTCTAGCTTATCATCAACATCGATTACTCATGATTCTCTCAGAAATTCCAATTTTATTGATACCAGTCAAGATTCAGCGCTACCTTCCGAGACTAGAGTTGCCAAGAGGGCACGTGAAACCAAGCGGACGTGCAAATTTTTTTTAAATACATTGGGTGTATCAGAGAGAACATTGCGAATGGTTATTGAAGGTAAAAACAATTCTAATACGGATGTGATCTCTGAGGACAAGCGTGGCAAGCATGCTCATCATAATCAAGTAAACCCACAAATCATGCAATTCGTTCGCAATCACATTAATTCCGTCCCTAGAATTAAGAGCCACTATACTCGGGCTAACACAACTCGTGAATTTATTGATGGTGGTCTTACGTTACGTTTCTAGCAGAGGAACGATGCCATCGGCAACTTTTGACACGTATTACCGAATTTTCAATACTGAATTTAACTTATCATTTTTTGTACCCAATAAAGATCAGTGTGATCTCTGCGAGTCTTACAAAAATGCTGTTGGGGAAGACCAACTCAAATCAGAAGAAGCTTATGAAGAGCATTTAAAACAAAAAGATTTAAGTAGGAAAGAGAAAACTAAGGATATTGAGTTAGTAAAAGAAGATTGTAACAATATCGTTGCAATATACGATTTACAGGCAGTTATGCCTGTACGTATCGGTAATAGTTCAGCGTTTTTTTACAAATCAAAGTTGAATTGCCTAAACTTTACTTGCTTCCTTTGGATTCATGCGTATGTAACTTAAAAAAACTAATATAAATTTTTTTACAGGTTACAAATTTAAAAGATAGCGTAACAAATTGCTATTTCTGGCAATAGAGGATCTATAGAAATTGGTTCTTGTGTGTTCAAATTTCTGAAAGAGACTGCATAACGTCATGCCAATAGCAATATAATGTTTTATTCTGACAACTGCTGTGGTGAGCAAAAATATAGGTACATTTATAGTCATTATTTTCACACAAAAACAGAATTAAAATTAACCATTTTTTCTATATTTAAGTTATATTTTACTATGCGGTTGAATCTCTTCCAATAAATTCAATCACACATAACACCAAGAAAACTGGAAATGCTTTTGTAGTAAACGAGCTTAACTATGACGATTGTTATGATTTAAAAACGCTATTTGAAAATATTACACTAAATGTTAACAAAGATCTGCAAGGTAATCAGATCAAATTATCTGAAATAAAATCTATACGATTTGTTAAAAATAGTGAGACCTACGATTTAAAATATTCTTACGAGAGTGAGCGGATAACTATCAAATCAAAAACATCTACTAATACTCGAAAAACTCGATCTGATAATAATTTAAATATTACTGAAATACGTTTGAGAGCAGCTTACAATTCAAAACTTACGATTTCTGATCAAAAAAAGCAGGATTTGGGTACTTTATTAGAAAAAAACGTACCTCGTACCGGTAGGCGTAGTGTAGGGCGATCCCCCACTAGATGGAGTGACGACCTGGTAAGACATGCAGGAAGTCGATGGATGCAGGTGGCTCAGGATCGTGCTTTGTGGCGTTACTTGGGGGAGGCCTATGTTCAGCAGTGGACTTGTGAAGGGCTGTAATGATGATGATGATGAGATGCTATTCTGGATTTTACGAGAGTTTGTTTTAAGTTACCTGAGTAGGTACAATTTTTTTATTGTTTTTATGTTAAGTTTTAGTTTTTTATGTAAGTAGCATGACTAATGAAACGAACGTGATACTGAAATGTTTAAAAATAGTTCTAACATTCTATTGATCTTTTAAGACTGACTTTTAAGAATAACTTTTAAAAGTGCAGGGTTTTAGATTTTAAGAATATTGTTATAAACAGCAGATTTTTCTGTGCCATATTAGATAGCAGTTATTAAGAGGGTTAAAAACTAATTTTTGTGTACCTACTATATTATTTAATTTCGTTATGAATAGTTCCTATTAAAGTGTAATTAAGATGAAGGTAATCTACAAATGATTCATACTATGAGGCATAACTATGTCACCACTGACTGTCGTTGTTAATTTTTATTGAAATAATACAAAATGTGTTGATTGAACGATATTGGTTTTATTTTATAAAAGACAACAAAGGTCATAACTACCCGAGCTTTCTTTGCCTAGGGTAACGACGTCGCAACTGCAAGTGTTAAAATGTTTTTTTATTTATTTCTCATTATTTTGGATAAGAATATAAAAAATAAATGTGTCTGTTTTCAAGCCCAGAGTTCAAACTACAGTAATAAAATAGATAAAATTTCAGTAACTGTAAGAAAAGTAAAGAATCTTTAATGGTGTTACGAAAATATCTTTAAACTTGCGTAGTTTAAATTTTACAAATTTGCAGTTATTTCACTATCGCTCTAAATGAGCGATATAGCAAATAATTCCTTAGATGTGTTAGTCATCCGAAATCCTAACAGCACCATAGGACACACCATGTATAAAAAAATTATGGTCATGTATGCCGTTGCTATGGGTACAGAGAGCCAGTATAATTACTGCACACAACGAAACATAGGCATTCCATCTCGCGCTCAGAGCCGACAGTGCACCTGTTGCCTTCTCTGTATAAAGTTCGCTACATGTGTCCACTGATGACAGTAGCCTGTGCGTGTGTGTTGAGAATTGGAGGGATGATTTACGTGTCATGATCATGACCGTCCCCTGGAAATTGATCTATGTCGAGATTAAAGTTATCTGTGAAATCATTCATATTATTATCACGCGCGCATAGTTTGTTATAATCGTCTGAATATTTTTTGACATTGTTGCTCTATTTTGTTTAGCTGTAGTAGCGCTCGCCACAAGTGAATTAGTTGCCTTTGGGTGCAACCCGATTTGAAGCCCCGGAATTACTTGCTTAGTGCCGTCACCGCTGTTTACGTATAAAATTTAAGAAAGCTAGTATAATTACAGGCTGTTCCCAGAGACAAAAACAAGGCTTTAGCATTCCTTAACTGCTGTTGGTTGCAGGTATAAGCAGCCTACTATCACGTAGACTATTATAATAAAATTGAGGTTGATTATCATTTGAGGTTAGGTGTGTGCTTGATGATTAAAAATAAAACAACAGTTCGTACACATATATAATTATTTTACTTAAGACTTATACATTTAGTATATATAGGCAGAGAATATGTTACATTCATTAGATAAGGGTATGAGCAAATCACAATAACACATCGAAAAATACATTCACTATTAATATATCCTTTAAAAAGTAACAAGGGGTTAGTCACAACACAATTAGCACAATCTACCTTGACGGACATTTTACAATACTACATTTGAATAAAACATTTCTTCGTATCAATACAAACATCAATTTTATACTTAAGACTAATTATTGTAGGACTTCCTAACTCTTACATTAACAACATACATATTACATATGTATGCATAGAGAAAACCTACAATTCTACATAATTAGCGTCAATTTGTCTTGCTTTTTTTATTTAATATTCATATGAGGCAAAAATAGAAACCTATTGAAAGATGTTGCGTGTAGTTTATGTTGATCTCTAACTCCGTCAGAAACGTGTGACAATGATTGTAAAAACTAAAGTGTGGACGGTTATTGTGGTTATTATCATTCGTGCTGATGACACCAACTAATGTTACGCTGTGGAAATTAATAGAATCAGACGTTATTTTGCAAAAGTTCTATAAATTAAACCAGATTAAATAAATCAGCTGCGATTCGCATGAACAATAATAGGGGAAGGGAGGGCAAGAAGGTTACGGCAGGCAAAACGGATACTTTCTCTTTACGAATAATAATGCTAAACACAGAGAGAAATAGTGAATCATAAGGAAGTCTCGCTTGTTGTGCGCCGATTTAGTCACTCGCCCTGTGCCGCGTGGTATGTATGTGGAAGTAGTGCTGTGTTATTGTTTTTGTTACGCGAAATTAAAAAAATAAGGTAAGTCGTGGTCATCATCGTCATCATTTTATCACATTCTGTTAAGCTTTTATTACAAATTAATCTGTCGATGCTGTAAGGTATTCATCTTGTGATAATATAATGATAATTTTAATAAGAAGTAATAACTGTTAGCGGAACAAAGTTTAGGTTATAATAATAAAAGAGTATAGGGCAAGACGGAACGGGCAAAAGGGATCGAGATCCGTTTTGCCCTACCTTAAATACGAATGAGTTGAGTTTATTTTTATATAATATTACATGTAATTTGTGTTATTGTTACTTGCAGATGGTTAACAACTACATACGGAAGACTACTAGGGCCTCTTGGTCGGAAGAAACAATGAAAAAAGCAATTGCAGAGGCAACGAAATCTTCAATAAAAAGTGCATCTCAAAAATATGGAATACCGTATACTACGTTGCAACGTCATGTAAAATCGAATAGTAGTAAAAACGTCTCGGCAGGTTTAAGCCTGTATTTAATGAAGAACAGGAAAAAAATTAAGAAAACCATTTAAAGGATTTAGATGCACTGTTTTACGGTCTGTCTAGAAATGAATTTATGGAATTAACTGGTGAGTACGCTAAGCGACAAAACATACAAACGCCATTCAAGAATAATATTGCCGGTAAACAGTGGTTTAAAAATTTTCTGAAACGTCATTTCGATATTGTTTTAAGAAGCCCAGAGCCAACGTCGATAGCTAGATTATCAGCTTTTAACAAACCAGCTGTGACACGTTTTTATGATTTGTTGGAGACCATTGTTGAAGAGAATCATATCACTCCTAATATGATATTTAACATGGATGAGACAGGTGTGAGAACCTCGTCTACAAAACCACCAAAAGTACTTTCAGTACTTGGTAAGAAGCAGATCGGCATGGTGAGCAGCTTAGAGAGAGGTACTTTGACGACAGTCATCTGCTGCTGTAGCGCAACAGGGTGTTTCGCACCTCCCCCATTCTTTATTTTTAAAAGAAAAAGGTTTCAGCCACGTCTACTAGATGGGGCATGTCCTGGTAGTGAAGGCACCATATCAGATAGTGGATGGGTAAGCGGAGCAATTTTCTTACAATGACTAATAGCTTTTGTGACTTATGTGCGCCCTACGAGTGAATGTAAGGCTTTGTTAATTCTGGATAATCATGAATCTCATAAATATTACCCTGCTTTAGGATATGCCAGAGATCATAATGTAATATTTTTGTCCATTCCTCCACACACATCTCATAAGTTACAGCCACTTGATGTTACTGTCTATGCACCATTTGAGGTGGCCTTTGAAATTGAGTTGAATAAGTTCCAAAAGCATTATCCAGGGCGAGTTATTTCACAGTACGAAGTTGTACGTCTGGTTAAACCTGCTTACTTAAAAGTAGCAACACCACAAAACGCCATGAGCGGATTTAGAGCAGCTGGCATTTTTCCGTACGATAGAAATGTGATAAATGAAACGCTATTTGCACCTTCTACAGTCTACGAGCCATTAACATCACACTCTGCAGGCGAAGACCACGGGGTTCCAACACCTTTTCAATTAGAAGCTACTGTTTCACCTATGATAACAGATACGTTCGCCATACCACATGGTTCAGAAACATCACCCATTCTGTCCACTATACCACGAGATGAAATTACTCCACCAGCTTTGACGACACCACCCATTTTGGCACACGTACACACTCACGAGATCATTCCTCCGGACCCAACAACATTTGTTTCGAAGACTCCAGAAAAGACACAATCTACGTTGACAGCACCACACACATCCGTTTGTACATTAGCTGTACCACAAGCCATTCACTGTTTTACTGCATCCAGTGTTGAAATACTCAAAGAAATTCATCCATTGCCCCAGCAACAATTTAAAAAACTAAGTAGAGGTAGAAAACTACAAAAATCAGAAATATTAACCAGCACTCCTATAAAAACCATACAAGAAGATAAATTTAAAAAAAAACAGTTTTAAAATAAACCTTGGAGCTTCTGTATCTGGACTAAAGAAGTCAACTATCCGCAAGAAAAAAGACTGTTCAAAATTAAAGAAAAAAAGTGCAGAAAAGATAAAAAGAGGTAAAGGAAATGAAGAGAAACAATATTATTGTACGGTATGTAACGAGTTGTATACGAGCCCCCCCATAGAAGACTGGATTGAATGTTCTCAATGTCGCGAATGGACGCATGAGAGTTGTTCATCATATTCGGGACATGGTTCCTATTTTTGTGATCCTTGTAGCGATTAGTTTCCGAATGCTAAGGGATATATCCGTTTTGCCCTCGAAGTATATCCGTTTTGCCTACCCTAATAGGGCAAAACAGATACTTCAGAGACTTTTTAAAAAAAATTAAAGGAAACTGAAGATGTTGAATTTCATGTTACGTTTAATTTTATTTTCAAGTATTATTTACCAGAGCTTGCTTTTTTTTAATTTTCATTACATGTTGTCTGATTATAGAACGTATTTTATTATTCAACCTTAATGGATCCTTCTTGCCCTCCCTTCCCCTAATAATGTGTCCTCCCTATCTCGAACAGCGACCGCCTCCCTCCTGCAATGTTTACGTAATATAAGTGCACTATCACTGTCACCAGTAACCCCTACACTGCTACTCAAAATACCAAGAAAACAAAATCAAACCACCGTAGATAACACACGTGTTTCCCTCTAAGCAAGGCACGATCCGGAGAAATAGACCACCGCAGAGTCCACTTGCACCTGACGGTGAAGTGTACGCAATTGAGGGAGAGAAACAGATGCTTTAAACTAGAAAAAAAATCATTTTATTGCTCACGCAGTATAGTTTATACAAAAGCCTGTAATAGTCACAGTGATTTATTCGGAAACTTCGTGAGAAGATACAAAAAATTTTCAGTAAAGTAAATTTTTGGGCGCGACACCCGTTCACAACAACACGTTACACGTCGATGTCACATATAGGGACCGTTCATAGCCGTTTTCTTCATCAGTAAACTTTCAAAAGAAAACAACTATTACAATAGATTCGCTCAAACAACAAACAAATAATCTTGTTTTTTGATTGAGCGAATCACGTGACATTACATTACAGTCATTCACTATTCCGCTGCTGAACATATGCCTCCCCGAAAGCACAAACAAAGCACGGTTCTGAGCGACCTGCATTCATCGACTTACTGCATGTCTTACCAGGTCGACACTCCATCTAGTGAGGGGACGCCCTCGTGTACGAAGCTGTCACTCGAGAAACTTTCTTCCCCATACTTTGCCAGCGCTTCGAGCTGTATGGTCGGCCCATTTCCACCTTTGATTACTTATACTTGGGGCTATGTCGGCTAAGAAATATTATTATATTAGTGGGTAAAACAAAGTGAGGTACAATATTGGTAATAATACAAATCTGTTCACAGTGACGGTATAATCAAATCATCTATTTCGTTAAAACATGGGTACAGACGGATGGATACAGAGTCAATATTTGTTTCTGCGGTCTGAAGCGTATACAGAGCTAATATAGTCACAGGTTGTGAGGCATTCCATTTTATTTGTCGGAGTGACAACGCATCTGCAGATTTCCGTGTTTAAGTTGAAGTGCTATTTACAAAAGAATTGTTAGATGTCGTCATATTTCTACCCAGACGGATTTCGAAATGTCACATATCCGAAATGACTGTCAGAACGGTTGTCATAAATCTCTATTCATGAATAATGTTGTCATAGCTGTCACAAGTGTTTGATAAATTTTTTCCAAAAAATGTAATTTTTCAGCGTTTTATTCGTGTGAATCACTGTTTTTTTATTCTTCTTTTAAACTAATTTCTGTACCATGGAAGAGGGTAATGAGGAAGACAATGGTAACTTTGGGAATAGTGACCAAAGTGATTGTAAAGGTGTAAGCGATTGTGAACATGAATGTGAAAATTCCAAATTTCTAGAGAAAAATAAGTTGGTAACCCAACATAAAATTATGTCAGCGGAAAAAAGAAAAAAAATTGGAGAACAGTGGAAAAGATAACAGTGAAGAGAGTTTTACAACAGTTACAAGGAGAAAACCAAAATGTCGTATTAGGAGTGGTTTAACAAAAAGTGCTAACAATAATCAACTCATTGACGCATTGTCAACGCCGTTAGAAATGCAACGCTTAGAAGAATATTATGAAGTTTATATTACATCTTTACAATGCCTTCCTAAACAAATAGGTTTGGCCAAACTACTTAAGTCAGAAAATATTATTAACATTATGAAAATTAGGTATAAAAGCCCGTATAAGGTTTTGGTTCAATTCCAAAAGTTAGAAGATGCTTATCAGCTAATAAAGTGTAAAAATATTTTAGATTTGGGTTATCATTGTCGTATTGTGAATGAGACACACTTATCTCATTCACAATACGACACAGGAATCGAAGAACAAGAAATTTTAGAAAATTTGTCCTCATCATGTGAAATTTCGTCCGTGAAAAGACTCAAACGCTTAGATATAAATGGTAAGTGGACAGACAGCGAAACATTTCGTTTGACATTCAAAAGTGAACAACCGCCTTCATATGTGTATGGATATGGATGCAGATTCAAGGTCGAAATCTATCACTTTCCAGCATAGAGAATATAACCACTAGAGAGCGTATAGGCAGATTTCTTCTAAACACACGACTCACTACTACCAGTAAAGAACAAGCAACTTACAAAAACATTAAAAATAAAAATATTAAAATAGTTCCTAATTATAACGTTAAACATTCAAAGCAAAAAAAGTCCATTGTTGCAACCGAGTCAGCTACATTAAATAATGAAGAAGTGACAAGAATAGAAACTGACGCATGTACAGAAAAACAAGAGGAGAAACAAAAGATATTGTTGTGTGAATAAGTCAACTAGCGCCATCTAGTGTCAGGAACGAGAGCGAGGGGAGCTCTGCAGAGAATGACATCACACTCTCAACCGACAGCGCCATCCGAAGAACTAAGTTTCTAGAAAATCTATACTCGCAAACTCGTCCCTTTGCGCGCATTTACCTGAAGATTCGGGATGTTTCTTTGCTAATTTAAATAAATAGGTGCTGCAAGATGCGATCGGGGCACAGAGTTGAACTCAGCGACATAAGCGAAGCTTCGGAGCGGAATTAAGTGAATTAGTGTGTTTAATTATTAGTGTTTTTAGTTTTAATTTGTGTAAAGTAAATTAAAGTGTTAATTTAGGTAATTTTATCGGCAATTTTTATTGTCACGAACCTCAAGCTCGTAACAATTGGTGTCAGAAGTGGGATAAAATAATGCCGATTTTACCCAAGGAGGAAACGGAGGGTGTCCGTACCCGAAGTCAACGCCAGCAGGTGACGGACCAGAGGAGATTTGGTGGTGCAACGCCGCAGATGTCTGAGGGCTAGCCGCCGGCCACGGAAGCCGGTCCGTCAGCAGCTTCTACGTCTGTGGCACCTGACTTAGGTACTCTGATGGCCATGCTACAGGAGCAGCTGCAGCGCGGACGAGAGGAACAGGCCCGCCTGTTGAAAGAGCAGCAGGAGGAACAAACTCGCCGACACGAGGAACAGGCCCGCCGACAGGAGGAACAGATGCACCTCATGAAGGACCTTCACGCTACCTTCGGGAAGGAGATAAAGGAGGTGAAGGATAGGGTTGCTCACCATGACAACCGCCTGTCGGAAGCTGAAAACCGAATCGAGAAAACTGAAACCCGAATCGACCAAGTAAACAATCGGGTTGACATCGTAATGGCTGACATGAAGAAGTCACTGGACGAACTCAAACTTGGAGATGGAGCTACAGCTCCCGTAGTAGCCACAACACCTTCGCCACGCGGGTTCAAGGTGCCACCGTTCGACGGTACCTCTTCCTGGTCAGCCTACAAAATCCAGTTCGAGGCTGTTATGAAGGCGAACGGCTGGAATAAAAGTCAGGCCATGACTGCTCTCACACTAGGCCTGCGCGACCAGGCCTTAACAGTTCTGGAAGCTCTCGGTGAGGAAGTGACTTATGAGCAACTCCTTGAGGCATTGGAGGCGAGATATGGCGACGCTCACCTGGAACACGTCTTTCGTGCGCAGCTTAAAGATCGTGTGCAGCGCATCCACGAAAACCTGCAGCAGTGGGCTCTAGAAGTGGAGAAGCTGGTGCGAAAAGCATACCGGTCTGTACCTGCGCTCATTGAAGGGAACCTGGTGCAGACATTCATAGACGGCATCCGCGACCTGGAATTCAGAGCTGCTGTGAGGCTCGGACACCACGAGACGCTTAAGGACGCCTTGGCCCATGCACTGGAAGTGGAAGCCGTGCGGCAGGATCACCGTTCCCATCGCGTCAGGGAGGTTGCAGCAGCTATAGTTCGCGACCGCAACAAGGGATACAGCCCTAGGTGCTATGGCTGTGGGGAAAAGGGCCATCTTCGATCCAGCTGCCCTAAGCGTACCCTAGAAAGGGAAGGTGAACGATCCCAGGAGGGTAGTGCGGCCAACAGCACCACCCAGCAGCAGCAGGGAAACGAGTAAAAGCCAGAACTGCGGGGCGGGTGCTGGCTGATGTTAAAAGAGCCCCAAGGATCTCGATCTCACAAACCCACGATGGGAACAGTCTAATCATCAAGGGCGAGGTCAACGGAATGCCGTGTAAACTGACCATAGACACTGGAGCCTCTCGTACGGTTGTTAGTTCCCAACTTATAAGTCAGTTCCTTGGGGACTCCGCATACAACCGAGAACGCATTAATTTGGTAACAGCCACCGGTCAGCGTATACCCGTCCGTGGAGAGAAGGAGATGGAGTTGAAGCTAGGCAATCTACCTGCATAATGTCATCGTGGCTGATATAATGGACGACTGCATCCTAGGCCTAGACTTTATGAGGAATAATTGTTGTGAGGTCGACGTTAAGCAAGGTGTTTTGAAATGTGGACAGGAAGAACTTTTTATGGAAGGTGACGTTACCAGGGAACGTGTACAGCATTAAGAAGATTATTCTTCCGCCAAGATCGGAAACGATTGTTCCGGTCAGTCTTCCCCGAAACGCTGGGCAAGCTCACCGTTGCGCACTTGTGGAAAGGGTAAACAATGACCTTCCATGGAAAGTAGCTCGAACCTTGGTCAGGACCACTGACATCTCAGGAGTACGTGTGCTGAACCCTTGCGACCGGGACCAGATTATAGAAAAAGGCACACTAATTGGTACTTGTGAGGAAGTGGATTGGTTACGTCGGTGCCAATATATATCGAGTGGGACCCCCAGCAAGGATGCAGAAACGAGAGTGACCACACTTTTGGAAGACTGTCGCAGTGTTCTCTCCCCAAACGAATTGTTCAAGGCGAAGAAGTTGTTATTCAAGTACGCCGATGTATTCTCATCAAACGATGCTGACATAGGAAAGACTGGTTTAGTTCAACACAAAATAAACACAGGTGAGGAATTGCCTATCCGTCAGCGGCCAAGAAGATTGCCGGTAGCACGTGAAAAGGAAGTGGAAACCATGATTGAAGGAATGGTGAAGGATGGTGTTATTGAACCTTCCTCTAGTCCATGGTGTTCACCAGTGGTGCTGGTGAAAAAGAAGGATGGCAGCATGCGGTTCTGTGTTGATTACCGCCGTCTGAACGACGTTACAAAGAAGGACAGCTATCCCTTGCCAAGAATTGATGACACGCTGGACATGCTTACAGGAGTAAAATGGTTTAGCACGCTGGATCTAAAAAGTGGCTACTGGCAAGTTGAAATTGACCCTAAGGACAAGGATAAAACTGCGTTCTCGACGGGAAAGGGTCTGTGGCAATTCAAAGTAATGCCGTTTGGGTTGTGCAATGCTCCAGCAACGTTTGAAAGGCTGATGGAACTTGTACTTACCGGACTAATTGGCGATGCTTGTCTGGTCTACTTGGATGACATCATCATCATGGGCCGTACGTTTGAGGAACACCTTCAAAACCCGGAACGCGTGCTTATGAAGATTCAGAGTGCCAACCTTAAGTTGAGCCCGAAGAAATGTTCACTATTCCAACGGCAAGTTAACTTTTTAAGGTTTGTAGTATCGGAAGAAGGTATCCGCACAGATCCAGAGAAAATCGCCGCTGTCAAGGATTGGCCGGTTCCAAAAGACAAGACGCAGGTTAGAGCATTTTTGGGTTTGTGCTCCTATTACCGGCGATTCGTGAAGAACTTTGCAGATATAGCCAAACCTCTGCACAAACTAACCTAAGATGAAAGTTGCAATATCGCATTCCAGGAGCTCAAGGACCGTCTGTGCAAAACACCTATTTTGGGATACCCTGATGCAAGCAAAGAATTTATAGTTGACACAGACGCAAGTGATATAGGACTTGGCGGTGTGCTGTCTCAACGGAATGGTGACCAAGAGGTCGTGATAGCGTACTTCAGCAAGTCGTTGTCAAAACCGGAAAGGAACTATTGTGTCACAAGACGCGAATTGCTCGCTGTGGTAAAGTCGTTGCAGCATTTTAGCAAATATCTTCTGGGGCGAAAGTTTCACTTACGAACTGACCATGCTGCACTAAAATGGCTATTGCAGTTTAAAAACCCAGAAGGACAAGTTGCGAGGTGGATCGAACTACTGCAGGAATACGACTTTGAGATCGAACATCGCAGCGGGAAATCTCATGGCAACGCAGATGCATTGTCAAGAAAACCTTGTCCTGAGGATTGCAAACATTGTACTAGGCAAGATAGTAAGGAAGTGGTATCCGTGAGGATGCTCAGGGCAGACCACCTCAGCAACGAGTGGAAGGACAGCTTACTACATGCACAGCAGGAAGATCCGGACATCAAGCCGATTCTGGAATGGATAAAGGCCAGTGCTCCCAAGCCCAATTGGAGTGACGTCTCAGCGATGAGTTCGACCACTAAAAGCTATTGGGCCCAGTGGGACAGCTTGCTGCTTCATGATGGAGTTCTGTGTCGTAAATGGGAAAACGTTCGGGGAGACAGCTGTCATTTGCAAATGGTTGTCCCTAAAGCTAAAGTACCGGATGTTCTACAGATGTACCATAATGATTGTTCAGGAGGCCATCTGGGAGTTAAACAAACTCTACTGAAGATCCGAGAACGGTTTTACTGGGTCCACTGTCGAAACTATGTCGAGGACTGGTGTCGCAAATGTACAAGTTGTGCGGCTGTAAAGGGACCTCAGACTCGTAGTAGAGGTGCATTGAAGTTGTACAATGTTGGTGCACCATGGGAGAGAATAGCCATTGACGTGGCGGGGCCGTTTCCGGAGAGTGAAAGCGGTAACAAGTATTTCATGGTTGTGATGGATTACTTCACTAAGTGGCCAGAAGTCTTCGCCATTCCAAATCAAGAAGCTTCAACAGTTGCAGATAAACTAGTTCATGAAGTCTTCTGTCGTTTTGGAGTACCTTTAGAGATTCACAGCGATCAAGGAAGGAATTTTGAGTCTCAAATATTCCAGGAAACTTGCCGAGTTATGGGTACTCATAAAACAAGAACGACTTCTTATCACCCGCAATCTGATGGAATGGTGGAACGATTTAATCAGACATTGGAGAGGTACCTAGCAAAAGTTGTAGACAATCGGCAACGAGATTGGGACAAGCACATACAACCGTTTTTGTTGTCATATCGAAGTTCTGTTCACGAAAGTACAGCAGTGACACCAGCTTTCGCAAACTTTGGAAGAGAATTACGGCTGCCTGCAGACCTGATCACCGGGATACCACCTGATGCCCCACGCAGTATAACCGATTATGCAAATGACTTGCGGAACAAAATAAATGACATTTATGAGCACGTCAGACAATCGGGCCAGCAAATGTCTGAGAAAATGAAAACCCTTTATGACCGCAAAATGAACAATAAAGGGTTCAACGAAGGTTCATTAGTGTGGTTGCACAATCCAGTCCGCAGCAAAGGGAAATCTCCTAAGCTTCAAGCTAAATGGGACGGCCCTTACCGGATTGTAACCAGGATCAACGATGTGACCTACCGGATACAGAAAGGCGCAAGAGGGACTCCTAAGATCGTCCATGTGGATCGCTTGGCGCGTTATTATGGGACCGATAATGCTCGGGACGAGCATGTCTTAGGAGGGGGCAGTGTTGTGTGAATAAGTCAACTAGCGCCATCTAGTGTCAGGAACGAGAGCGAGGGGAGCTCTGCAGAGAATGACATCACACTCTCAACCGACAGCGCCATCCGAAGAACTAAGTTTCTAGAAAATCTATACTCGCAAACTCGTCCCTTTGCGCGCATTTACCTGAAGATTCGGGATGTTTCTTTGCTAATTTAAATAAATAGGCGCTGCAAGATGCGATCGGGGCACAGAGTTGAACTCAGCGACACAAGCGAAGCTTCGGAGCGGAATTAAGTGAATTAGTGTGTTTAATTATTAGTGTTTTTAGTTTTAATTTGTGTAAAGTAAATTAAAGTGTTAATTTAGGTAATTTTATCGGCAATTTTTATTGTCACGAACCTCAAGCTCGTAACAATGTCTAAGATATAGGTGATTATTAAAAGGGTAAAAGAAATTCTGTTCTCTGAAAGCAAAGTAGAAGAAAAGATTATCGATATTGTTAAGTTAGTAACTGGAGAGTTAAAAATAATGATTATGGATCTTATAATGGAAAAAGAAATATTAAATAAACTTTTAAATGTAGTTAATGGATAATATATCAAAGGATTTTACGCTGTCTATACTCCAGTGGAATGCACAAAGTAATAAGCCCAAAATAGTTAATTTTGAATCCCTGTTGATACAAGAAAAAATACATATAGCAATCGTGAGTGAAACGTGGTTGGCTGAAAGCTCGCCTCTAGTAATAAGTGAATATAATATTTTTAGGAAAGATAGATGCGACTCATACGGTGGTGTGGCTATAATGACACATAAATCAATTAAGGCGCATCAATATTCAATAAGTACAAGCAATACTGGTTTAGAAGTAGTTTATGTCAAAATCTTCAATTGTAAGTATCTTGAAAATGTTTTATCTATTTACTGCCCATCTTCTGTTAGAACATCTTCAACTGACTGGAATAACATATTCGCCCTTTGCTCACGCAAATGTGTCATTGGAGGAGATTTTAATGCGCATCACACCAACTGGTCTAATAAAATTAACACCAGAGGGGCACAATTATTAGACAGTTCCTTGGATTTCGGTTTCATATCAACAAATAACGGAGAAGCTACCAGAATTAAACTTGTAAATGGTTGTCTTCAAAAATCTTCACCTGATATAACATTTGTGTCTTCCGATATTGCTATATACTTTAATTGGCATATAACTAACGAAAATCTTGGTAGTGATCATTTGATTATTAAATATTACATTAAATTCAAAGACGTCCTACGTTATGTTCGAAAAAGAAAATTCTCATCAGCTGATTGGTCTTCTTATAAAAGAGATCTTGAAGCTTCATTTCAAAACCCCGTATGGACAGGTTATGATGTACAAAGTATGTATAACCACTTTGAAAAAGAGATTAATAAAGCAGCAAATGAACATATTCCTATAACTAAAATCAGTATTGACCCAGACAAACATTTTAAACCAAAAGTGTATTGGAACCCATCTTTATCAAAAATAATTGCGCAACGCAGGCTAGCCTTAAAATTTTTAGAAGAAATCCAACACCTTTAAACCTTACTAAGTTACAAGAAAAAGTGGTAGAAAGCCGAAAAATGAATAGAGAAGCTTAATTTAATAATTGGAAAATATTCTGCAATAGTTTTGATGAAACTACAAATACATCTGTTTTATGGAATAAAATGCGTTGGGTAAAGGGACTTAATTCTAACAAATGCTATCCTACAGAAGAAAAGCTGAAAGATCTATTAAATAATCTTACTCCGGTTTCGGTACTGCCTAGAATGCCTGAACTTTCATCAGTAAATGAACAATTGGAAGTTAAATTCACTATTCAGGAGTTTGAAAATTGCTTAAAGAAGAAAGATACATCCCCCGGATTCGATGACATTTATTATTCTATGATTTACAATTTACCTGATGCTACCAAACAGTATTTATTATATTTATTTAACATAATCTTATCAACGGGATACATACCCATGCAATAGCGAAATATTAAAATTATTCCTATACCTAAGCTAGGCAATAAGGATAAATTAAGGCCTATATCGCTAATGTCCTGTATTTGTAAGATATTTCATGCTCTTATAACGAAAAGATTAGAATGGTACATAGAGCACAACAAGATATTATTCCTTTTCACCAGTGGGTTTCGCAGATCTCAATCGTGCTTGGATTGTTTAGTATGCTTAGTAACACATATTCAGCTACGTTTTTCAAAAAATATTCCTACTGTCGCCTGCTTTGTTGACATAGAGAATGCTTATAATAATGTCCCAATTGATAAATTAGTTAATGTTCTTGACAGACTTCGGGTTGGTTCAAAATTTTGTAAATATATTTGGTCTTTTTTAGCCGAAAGATATCTTGTTATAGAAAGGGATTCACATGAAGGGGAATTGAAAAGATGGGTCAGTAAGGGTTTGGCGCAGGGCATCCTCTATCTCCCTTGTTATTTAACATTATTACACATGATATATGTAGACAAATACAAAATGTATCTATCACTCAATATGCAGATGATTTTGTAATCTATTCGAGTTCAAAAAATCTTAAGGACTGTGAGTTTTTGAGAGAGTTGAGAGAATTACTTCGCTTAATAAAATTGGCTTAGATATTTCTATCGCCAAGACTAAGCTTATGATTTTTAGTAGAGGTTTTAGACGTGAGAAAATTAAATTAGAACTATATGGAAAGAGAATTGTTGAGACAGACAACATACGATATTTAGGTATTTGGTTGGACCGGTCATTAAGATGGTCTAAACACATTAACGAAATTAGCCAAAAGATATTAAAATTTGTAAATATATTAAAAGTATTAACAGGGCATGGTTGGGGTATCCATCCGCAGAATTTACGTAGGTTATACTTATCACTTATAAGAAGCAGAATTGATTTCGGCTGTTTTTATATGATATGAGTGCTAATAGAAACATTTGTAAATTAGATAAAATCCAAAATCAAGCACTGCGTATTATAGGAGGTTTTATCAAAAGTACACCAATACACGTTATGGAAAGTGAATTAAATATTACGCCTCTATATATTAGAAGAAAAATTTTAGCATATAAATATTGTCTGAAAGGTAAATCTAGAACTAATAATGCTACTATTAAACTATTAACAGAACTCAGCTTATTCTGTCAAGACAGGCACTGGCAAAATAAAAAGAAACCACTTCTAGCAATTACATTAGAACATGTTAATAATAATAATGTGTATTTTTCAGATCCACTAGATATGTTCTCTTTAAATACTTGGGTATCAAGTATAAATGTTAAAAACGTAATTAAACAGGACTTAAATTGTATCAAGGGTGCTAAAAGATGTCAGGAGATAAATATTTTAAAGTCGAATGTAATAAATGAATTAAATTTTAATTATTTCGGATGGCATAAAATTTTCTGTGATGGATCCAAAGACAAATATGGTGTAGGTGCCGCTTATTTTGACTCATTGCTGGGTAATGAAAGTAAAATTAAAATTCCTAATAATTTTACGATAATGTCAGGTGAATTAATTGCTATTAATGATGCCCTATTACATGCTGGTACAACAAATTTTCAAAAACAGTCATTCTAACTGATAGCAAGAGTGCTCTTGAACATATTACTCGATAAGTCTCTGGTCTCAGAGGTGTATCGATAGCACATTCGATATTAAATGAAATATTGAAACTTCAATCTAAAAACCGTGAGTTAGTATTGCAGTGGGTACCGTCTCACATCGGTTTACAGGGCAATGAGGAGGCTGATAAGCTGGCGAAATTGGCGATCACCCAAGGAAGAGAATATAGTATTTATCCTGATTATTCAGAAATTTTAATTAAATATAAAGAGAAATGTTATACAATTTGGAAAGAATATTTTGATAAAAGATTGCAAGAAAAAGGGATTTGGTACAAAACCATCCAGAGTCAGCCTCCGAAAGTGCCTTGGTTTAATCAATGTCTGTTGAATATAAAATATATTGTATTAGCAATGCGGCTTCGTTCCGGACACAGTCCGTGTAACAAGTTTGCTTTCATGATGAAAAACAAACAATCTCCAAATTGCGATACATGCAAAACAATAGAAGATGTACAACACTTGCTCGCCGAATGTTCCAAAAATCATCATGAAAGGCAACCATTAGTTGTCAAAACTGGTATTAAAATTTGTAACCTATGGGAATATCAAAGCATTTTGTCTGAACCATTATCTGATGCTGCTCAAATTGTATATAACTTAGTTAATTTTTTGTTTAAATAATTTAAGAAATTGTAGTTTGTTACTTAGTTATTAGGTACAATGGGACTGACATGTTTAAAATAACCTAAGTCCCTAAATTTAAAAAAAGAATTTAAAAAAAGGAAAATGACTGTAAAAATTACAACGTCTGAACGTGTATTGTAATTTCGGACTTATTTACTGCGTTTACAAGCTACAGAATTGACTAAGGCTAGTATAAATTGACTAACAGCGGGAAAATTAAATTCTTAGATAAACACACAATTTACTACATTATAAGCATTTCATAAGTTTTATCAATAAACATCTCCATAACACACACATCAAATTGTTAAGCTACCAAATATTTACATCTGCTACCTCAAACACGGTTGTACAAACCGTGTTTGATGAGAATCATCTTATTTCCAAGCAAATATCTATTCCTGTTATTGTAATTCAAAATGAGTAAGAAAAAAAACTAAATAAAACTTTTTCAAAAACCTTTACCCTAATAAGCAAAATTTTACATAAAATAATTTCAATTAATTACAACTTATAAGTTTAATTCTTTATGTTTTAATTCTTTTATTTCTTTATGGTCTAATGAAGTATTGCAACTTTTTGGGTAAGTATAACAATTTTATAAAAATATTTTTACTTGTTTTTATTATATATATATATATATATATATATATATATATATATATATATATATATATATATATATATATATATATATATATATATATATATATATATATATAACATTTAGTAGAATAAAACAATATGCTACTTTTACCTAAACATATTTTAAGTTACTTATAAAGAGAAAAAGTTTTAATCTAATTTACTTAACTTAGGCTGTACTACAATATATACATTACTACGGCTTTAAATTCGATCTGGCTTGAGACTTTTCATTTACAACTTATTTGATACTTAACAACTTACGAGTTATAAATAATAAATATTTCTTATATATATATATTACTTATCGTCTTGGCTATAAACATTTGTGTATAACATCGACTAACCCAAACTTCATTTTGATTACTGGATAAATAAAATTCAGAAAAAACCCGCAACATATTGATAATAATTAGTAATTACTAATAAATATTTTAAGTATTTATTTATAATATAATTTAACAATTAGTGGCATTTACATATTTATTTATAATATATAATTGCCATTATTTCTTAATAAAGTATGTAAATAATTGGACTACGCTTTAAAATACGAGAACTTTTAAATTTTTAAAACTTCTTTCCGTCAAGAAATTCTCAGTAGCTGCCCGGAGTCTGGAATACGTTGTAACATCGTACACGTAAATACTTTGATCCTGTGCTTAATCTATCTGTCCTGTCAGTTCACCGTCGCATCGGATTATGAGAGTGAGGGAATAGAGAGTGCACCTGAGCTTGCGCATACACTTGAGCACTATAATCCTCTCCTGCACCAATGATTAGTCTCTATTGACGCTGGCCTCCGTGACCGAAATTCGGCCTGGGGAACATTATTATACTTCATTATGATAATAACATACATAACATACATACATAAACACTCACGCTTGTCACCCAGAGGGGTAGGCAGAGACTACAGACTTCCATTTGCCACGATCCTGACACACCTCTCTCACCTCCTTCACATTCATACACCTCCGCATACATGCTAGTCGGTTAAGGGTACTCCTAATTTGGCCCGTTTTCAATAAATCGCTAATTTGGTCAATAAATTTTCGCCTAGGACGTCTCTTTCCGACTCTGCCATTCACTTCTGCAACATAAATTTTCTTTGTCATTCTTTTCTCATTAATTCTGACCAAACCACCGAACCATTCCTTTCTTAATCCTGGTCACAACATCATCTTGCAAACCACACTCTTCTCTTATTACCCAATTTCTTACCCTGTCACTAAGATTCAGCCCTAACATACTCCTTAACGACCGCATTTCTACTGCGTTCATTCTACTCTCGTGCTTCTTCTGCCACACCCAACTTTCACTACCATACGTTAAAGTAGGGACCAACACAGCATTGTGAATTGCCATACGTGCCTTTTTCGACACATTTTGACTCTTCACAATAGAGTGCAGGGCCCCATTTACTCTATTTCCCGCATTTACTCGTCGTTCTATATCCTTATCATATCTCCCATCCCTGCTAAATACGCAGCCCAAATATACAAACTCATCTACTTGCTCGATCTACTCCCCTTCTATTCTTATTTCACAAATGGTTTTACTTTCTTCTCTTTCAAAAACCATAACCTTCGTCTTACTTGCGTTCACTTTCATACCCCTTTCTTTTAATGATCTGTTCATTAATGTAACCATCATTTGCAACTCGGCCGACGATGACGCAAGGATAACTTGATCATTGGCGTACAAAAGGCATTTGACGGTTAACTCACCCATTCTTAATCCGCATTCTTCAACTTTCAAATTTTGCAAACAACTGTCCATAAATAGGTTGAACAGCCACGGGGAAGCCACACAGCCCTGTCTGACACCTTTATGTATGTCGAACCAGTCCGAGTAGACCCCTTTGATCCTAACACAAGCACTAGAGTCCCTATAAAGGGACTCCAATGCCTGTATCAAGCCAGCGCTCAACCCAAATGAGTTCAGTGTTTGCCATAACACATCCCTATTCACTCTGTCATAGGCCTTTTCCAAGTCCATGAACGCACAAAGAAACCTTTTGGTTTTTGGCCAAAAACTTCTCCGCGATCATGCGCATGGAAAAGACTTGTGAAATCTCTTTGTTGAATCTGTACATCCCATTCCCTTTCTAAATCCCGCTTGCATATGATAATAACTATGAAGTAATATAAATGAATACTTACCATAAGCCTGTACCTGTCTACAATCCTACCTGTGATGGTAAGTGGTGATGTAGCTCTGGAAATTAGGGCTTACCTTAACAAAAGACTATTAAGTATCTCATCATACTTATTTTAATTGGATAGAAAGACATAAGTTGGCAATTTTTTATTTAATTATGAAAGACGAATTTAAACGTTTAATTGAAATGCGTCGTGTTGACGGCATCGGTGGTGAAATCCTGCCTCGTGTGTCAGGTTGCCTGAATATGGAAGTGGGAAATAGAAATTAAGCGGAAATATAACCTCAAATGGCTTAGCAAGATCCTCCGTTATGCCGAAAATGTTGCAGCATTAATTTTGAAATAAATATATGGTAAAGTTGAGGATTAATATTAAGTAAAATTTTCTCGATAGAAAAAAATCCAAAGTTTGCTTCCAAACTTTGCATAACTATGCTAACTAAACTAACCATAAAGCAGGGCTTATGTTTTTTATTTTTTTTATTACCGATATTTTCACTGTAAAAAGAAATTACCTAAACTATCGGCGTCCTGAAGTTTGTTTCCTGCCGCCCGGTTCCAAGCTTCAGAACGTTATTGAAGTTTGTGAAAATAAGAGTAGATAAGGCTTCTGCTTTTGTTTCAATTATCCTACATTGAATGTGATTTATTGACAACAACTTTATGTCTACCGATCGACCATTATGAAAAATTTGTTAAAATAATAAGACGAAATAATTACGACGCATTTTGAATTTAAAAAAGAAAAAGGACAGAATGTTTGAGTTTTTTAAAATTAATTTTTTTTCATAATTTGCTTATCTTACTTATTCTAAACCTTCAATTTAGCCGATTATTACGAAATAAACCTATATAGTGTTTCCTAATAATTAAGCGTGATCAAGGTCCTATTTAGTTTTATATGTGCCGTATAAGATGAGTTAAAATATTGAATATTGAGTTAATATATAGAATCTTTGAGTTCTTATCAAAGATTCTCAACAAAAAGAAACTGCTAAGTATTGAAAACTTTTACTTTTCATTAACACTAACAGTACTACTATATTTCCCTCTGGTAAATTATAGATAGACAGCGAAATTTACTTGTGTTTCCAAAACCAATAACCAACTATAAACAGCAATATTACAAAAAAATAAAGGGATGGAATAATTTGCCCGTGTCAGGAGTTAAAATACTTTTGTCTCTACTTCATCACTACTTACCAACAAGACTGGTTTTAGTCAAGCACTGGCTTATAATAAATTAAAAAAAACTTGCGGGTATGGTTATAGTATCCACATAATCATACATCCATTTCAAAGAAAGAAATTTTACTTTCAGTATAATTTTACCTCCCTTAAAAACAACACTCACTATGTGCCACGGGCACAAATATAACTTTTTACACTGGATAGGTTATTAACTTACTTACATATATAATTATTTTCAATATATTATGCTACAGTCCGAACTGTTTCCCAACCAAAACTACTTTTGGCCAAAGCATGCACTCAGAACACTAAGTTACCAGCCAAACCCGGTTTTTGACCAACAATTTTTTCTAGTACCCTGGAGTTTTCTTAACCCGACAGAATTAACTATAAATAAATAAATAAATTTATTCACAAGAAATATGGTACAATGATGTTCTTATAAAATATTAATGTATCACATATTTCACCAATTTTGGTATATGAAAACGTATTTACTAATTAACTTATTGTTAGAATATACAAAATTTACACGTATCTCACTTTACAATATTTAATATTAATCCTTTAAAACACAATCAAAAAAGAAACAGCGTTTAACAATCAATATAAACGTTCTTTTATTTTAGCAGTTCATTCACCGAATAAAATTGTTTTTCTAGAAGCCACTTTAATAAATTACGTCTAAATCAATTATAATCTAGTTGCCTTATTTCATTTGGAATTTCATTAAATACTTGAATAGCCATCACATAGCATTTTTTTGAGTACAGGCTTGTTTTTAATGAATGTAAAATAATTTTATCTGGGTATCTGTTACTATTTATTTATTTATTTATTTATTTATTTATTTGCAAGAAACTAGTGGCCCGACACCACAAATTGCTCGTATTCAGTACATCGATGTCATTACATGTGTTTAGTTTTGTTGAATTTGGGACGAAATATTAAAGTGATAAATTAAGTTTTAAGCTTTTTGTTTGTTTTATCTTAATAATAAATGTTCTATGTTTTAATGTTTGTTATTAGTAATAGTCTATTGTATTACAGCAGAGTCCATTGCTGAACAAAGGACTCCTAATAGATTGCCACATAAAGGGACATTTTCCACAGTGGCCGCGCTTGGCACGCGGGTTGGCAATCGCAGTTTTTCATTGTCTAGTTGTTATTACAAAGCCGCTGCTGCTGATCTTCTGGTTTGCTTCCCTATATCATAGTGGCCGCGCTTGGCACGCGGGTTGGCAATCGCAGTTTTTCATTGTCTAGTTGTTATTACAAAGCCGCTGCTGCTGATCTTCTGGTTTGCTTCCCTATATCATAGTGGCCGCGCTCGGCACGCGGGTTGGCAATCGCAGTTTTTCATTGTCTAGTTGTTATTACAAAGCCGCTGCTGCTGATCTTCTGGTTTGCTTCCCTATATCATAGTGGCCGCGCTTGGCACGCGGGTTGGCAATCGCAGTTTTTCATTGTCTAGTTGTTATTACAAAGCCGCTGCTGCTGATCTTCTGGTTTGCTTCCCTATATCATAGTGGCCGCGCTCGGCACGCGGGTTGGCAATCGCAGTTTTTCATTGTCTAGTTGTTATTACAAAGCCGCTGCTGCTGATCTTCTGGTTTGCTTCCCTATATCATAGTGGCCGCGCTTGGCACGCGGGTTGGCAATCGCAGTTTTTCATTGTCCAGTTGTTATTACAAAGCCGCTGCTGCTGATCTTCTGGTTTGCTTCCCTATATCATAGTAGCCGCGCTTGGCACGCGGGTTGGCAATCGCAGTTTTTCATTGTCCAGTTGTTATTACAAAGCCGCTGCTGCTGATCTTCTGGTTTGCTTCCCTATATCATAGTGGCCGCGCTTGGCACGCGGGTTGGCAATCGCAGTTTTTCATTGTCCAGTTGTTATTACAAAGCCGCTGCTGCTGATCTTCTGGTTTGCTTCCCTATATCATAGTGGCCGCGCTTGGCACGCGGGTTGGCAATCGCAGTTTTTCATTGTCCAGTTGTTATTACAAAGCCGCTGCTGCTGATCTTCTGGTTTGCTTCCCTATATCATAGTGGCCGCGCTTGGCACGCGGGTTGGCAATCGCAGTTTTTCATTGTCCAGTTGTTATTACAAAGCCGCTGCTGCTGATCTTCTGGTTTGCTTCCCTATATCATAGTGGCCGCGCTTGGCACGCGGGTTGGCAATCGCAGTTTTTCATTGTCCAGTTGTTATTACAAAGCCGCTGCTGCTGATCTTCTGGTTTGCTTCCCTATATCATAGTGGCCGCGCTTGGCACGCGGGTTGGCAATCGCAGTTTTTCATTGTCCAGTTGTTATTACAAAGCCGCTGCTGCTGATCTTCTGGTTTGCTTCCCTATATCATAGTGGCCGCGCTTGGCACGCGGGTTGGCAATCGCAGTTTTTCATTGTCCAGTTGTTATTACAAAGCCGCTGCTGCTGATCTTCTGGTTTGCTTCCCTATATCATAGTGGCTGCGCTGGGCACGCGGGTTGGCAATCGCAGTTTTTCATTGTCCAGTTGTTATTACAAAGCCGCTGCTGCTGATCTTCTGGTTTGCTTCCCTATATCATAGTGGCCGCGCTTGGCACGCGGGTTGGCAATCGCAGTTTTTCATTGTCCAGTTGTTATTACAAAGCCGCTGCTGCTGATCTTCTGGTTTGCTTCCCTATATCATAGTGGCCGCGCTTGGCACGCGGGTTGGCAATCGCAGTTTTTCATTGTCCAGTTGTTATTACAAAGCCGCTGCTGCTGATCTTCTGGTTTGCTTCCCTATATCATAGTGGCCGCGCTTGGCACGCGGGTTGGCAATCGCAGTTTTTCATTGTCCAGTTGTTATTACAAAGCCGCTGCTGCTGATCTTCTGGTTTGCTTCCCTATATCATAGTGGCCGCGCTTGGCACGCGGGTTGGCAATCGCAGTTTTTCATTGTCCAGTTGTTATTACAAAGCCGCTGCTGCTGATCTTCTGGTTTGCTTCCCTATATCATAGTGGCCGCGCTTGGCACGCGGGTTGGCAATCGCAGTTTTTCATTGTCCAGTTGTTATTACAAAGCCGCTGCTGCTGATCTTCTGGTTTGCTTCCCTATATCATAGTGGCTGCGCTGGGCACGCGGGTTGGCAATCGCAGTTTTTCATTGTCCAGTTGTTATTACAAAGCCGCTGCTGCTGATCTTCTGGTTTGCTTCCCTATATCATAGTGGCCGCGCTTGGCACGCGGGTTGGCAATCGCAGTTTTTCATTGTCCAGTTGTTATTACAAAGCCGCTGCTGCTGATCTTCTGGTTTGCTTCCCTATATCATAGTGGCCGCGCTTGGCACGCGGGTTGGCAATCGCAGTTTTTCATTGTCCAGTTGTTATTACAAAGCCGCTGCTGCTGATCTTCTGGTTTGCTTCCCTATATCATAGTGGCCGCGCTTGGCACGCGGGTTGGCAATCGCAGTTTTTCATTGTCCAGTTGTTATTACAAAGCCGCTGCTGCTGATCTTCTGGTTTGCTTCCCTATATCATAGTGGCCGCGCTTGGCACGCGGGTTGGCAATCGCAGTTTTTCATTGTCCAGTTGTTATTACAAAGCCGCTGCTGCTGATCTTCTGGTTTGCTTCCCTATATCATAGTGGCCGCGCTTGGCACGCGGGTTGGCAATCGCAGTTTTTCATTGTCCAGTTGTTATTACAAAGCCGCTGCTGCTGATCTTCTGGTTTGCTTCCCTATATCATAGTGGCCGCGCTTGGCACGCGGGTTGGCAATCGCAGTTTTTCATTGTCCAGTTGTTATTACAAAGCCGCTGCTGCTGATCTTCTGGTTTGCTTCCCTATATCATAGTGGCCGCGCTTGGCACGCGGGTTGGCAATCGCAGTTTTTCATTGTCCAGTTGTTATTACAAAGCCGCTGCTGCTGATCTTCTGGTTTGCTTCCCTATATCATAGTGGCCGCGCTTGGCACGCGGGTTGGCAATCGCAGTTTTTCATTGTCCAGTTGTTATTACAAAGCCGCTGCTGCTGATCTTCTGGTTTGCTTCCCTATATCATAGTGGCCGCGCTTGGCACGCGGGTTGGCAATCGCAGTTTTTCATTGTCCAGTTGTTATTACAAAGCCGCTGCTGCTGATCTTCTGGTTTGCTTCCCTATATCATAGTGGCCGCGCTTGGCACGCGGGTTGGCAATCGCAGTTTTTCATTGTCCAGTTGTTATTACAAAGCCGCTGCTGCTGATCTTCTGGTTTGCTTCCCTATATCATAGTAGCCGCGCTTGGCACGCGGGTTGGCAATCGCAGTTTTTCATTGTCCAGTTGTTATTACAAAGCCGCTGCTGCTGATCTTCTGGTTTGCTTCCCTATATCATAGTGGCTGCGCTGGGCACGCGGGTTGGCAATCGCAGTTTTTCATTGTCCAGTTGTTATTACAAAGCCGCTGCTGCTGATCTTCTGGTTTGCTTCCCTATATCATAGTGGCCGCGCTTGGCACGCGGGTTGGCAATCGCAGTTTTTCATTGTCCAGTTGTTATTACAAAGCCGCTGCTGCTGATCTTCTGGTTTGCTTCCCTATATCATAGTGGCCGCGCTTGGCACGCGGGTTGGCAATCGCAGTTTTTCATTGTCCAGTTGTTATTACAAAGCCGCTGCTGCTGATCTTCTGGTTTGCTTCCCTATATCATAGTGGCCGCGCTTGGCACGCGGGTTGGCAATCGCAGTTTTTCATTGTCCAGTTGTTATTACAAAGCCGCTGCTGCTGATCTTCTGGTTTGCTTCCCTATATCATAGTGGCCGCGCTTGGCACGCGGGTTGGCAATCGCAGTTTTTCATTGTCCAGTTGTTATTACAAAGCCGCTGCTGCTGATCTTCTGGTTTGCTTCCCTATATCATAGTGGCCGCGCTTGGCACGCGGGTTGGCAATCGCAGTTTTTCATTGTCCAGTTGTTATTACAAAGCCGCTGCTGCTGATCTTCTGGTTTGCTTCCCTATATCATAGTGGCCGCGCTTGGCACGCGGGTTGGCAATCGCAGTTTTTCATTGTCCAGTTGTTATTACAAAGCCGCTGCTGCTGATCTTCTGGTTTGCTTCCCTATATCATAGTGGCCGCGCTTGGCACGCGGGTTGGCAATCGCAGTTTTTCATTGTCCAGTTGTTATTACAAAGCCGCTGCTGCTGATCTTCTGGTTTGCTTCCCTATATCATAGTGGCCGCGCTTGGCACGCGGGTTGGCAATCGCAGTTTTTCATTGTCCAGTTGTTATTACAAAGCCGCTGCTGCTGATCTTCTGGTTTGCTTCCCTATATCATAGTGGCCGCGCTTGGCACGCGGGTTGGCAATCGCAGTTTTTCATTGTCCAGTTGTTATTACAAAGCCGCTGCTGCTGATCTTCTGGTTTGCTTCCCTATATCATAGTGGCCGCGCTTGGCACGCGGGTTGGCAATCGCAGTTTTTCATTGTCCAGTTGTTATTACAAAGCCGCTGCTGCTGATCTTCTGGTTTGCTTCCCTATATCATAGTGGCCGCGCTTGGCACGCGGGTTGGCAATCGCAGTTTTTCATTGTCCAGTTGTTATTACAAAGCCGCTGCTGCTGATCTTCTGGTTTGCTTCCCTATATCATAGTGGCCGCGCTTGGCACGCGGGTTGGCAATCGCAGTTTTTCATTGTCCAGTTGTTATTACAAAGCCGCTGCTGCTGATCTTCTGGTTTGCTTCCCTATATCATAGTGGCCGCGCTTGGCACGCGGGTTGGCAATCGCAGTTTTTCATTGTCCAGTTGTTATTACAAAGCCGCTGCTGCTGATCTTCTGGTTTGCTTCCCTATATCATAGTGGCCGCGCTTGGCACGCGGGTTGGCAATCGCAGTTTTTCATTGTCCAGTTGTTATTACAAAGCCGCTGCTGCTGATCTTCTGGTTTGCTTCCCTATATCATAGTGGCCGCGCTTGGCACGCGGGTTGGCAATCGCAGTTTTTCATTGTCCAGTTGTTATTACAAAGCCGCTGCTGCTGATCTTCTGGTTTGCTTCCCTATATCATAGTGGCCGCGCTTGGCACGCGGGTTGGCAATCGCAGTTTTTCATTGTCCAGTTGTTATTACAAAGCCGCTGCTACTGATCTTCTGGTTTGCTTCCCTATATCATAGTGGCCGCGCTTGGCACGCGGGTTGGCAATCGCAGTTTTTCATAGTCTAGTTGTTATTACAAAGCCGCTGCTGCTGATCTTCTGGTTTGCTTCCCTATATCATAGTGGCCGCGCTTGGCACGCGGGTTGGCAATCGCAGTTTTTCATTGTCCAGTTGTTATTACAAAGCCGCTGCTGCTGATCTTCTGGTTTGTTTCCCAATATCGCCTCTTACGTCACCCACGAGACGATATCGGGATTGTCACTACACGATAGAGAGGGTAATTAAAAATACCTATTTTGCAAAAAAAATATGGTAGTAGTAAGGATAGAGTCCAATGATATGTTATAAAAGTACATCTATCTTCTATGAGATTAACTTTTAATTAATTCATATATAATACAGGTACGTAAGTGCACTTGAACGGATACTACAATTGAATATTAACAAAATTAAATAATACCTACCTAAAGTTTATAAATTCTGTATGATACAAAGAGTCATCAAGAGCTCGCAGAAAGCTTCCACAACTTTCGCCACCAGGTCAACGTCACTTTGGAGTGAGGTGAAATATTTAGCTCAAGGCGAAGGAGTTAGTATTTAGCTCAAGGATAAGGAGGAGGGAAGGAGAAGCAAATGTGGAGATGGATATTTCTTTGTTATTTAATAATTAGATAAGAAATGGATAAACGAAACTACAGATATTCCAAACAGTAACAATTAAGAGTCGAGAATTTTATTCATGTTTTAGCTGGTTCAATGGAATTTACAGATCAACGTTAAGGAATGAGAGAAACGATGAAAATAAAACTATAAAACGATAAAACGATTGAATATTTTATGAAAGATTAAGCAGTGATCTTCGTAGCGATTTCAAAGTGAGAGTGACGTGACAATTTCGTAGCTTCAATGCAGTAAAATGTTTAAAAGGAATATTTATACTTGAATTTTTCTCATAAGTAAACAGTACTGTTGCTTTGAATAAATCATTTAATTTCTTTCATTAAACTTTTATTAATTTAAAAATAAACCATGATAAAACTCACAACAATAGCGATCTGTAATCAGATGCAGATTTTCTGTTCAATAGCGGTCTTTCTTCTATAGTCGACACTCAGGACCCCTAAGACACGCCAGAAGCCTGTCAAAGCGAAAATCTTCGCTTTGAACCAGGGGTTTCTCCCTTTAAATTAATTTCTTGTCATCATTGAACTTGTGCAACGTCTTATGTGACACGTATAGAAGCTTATGTAAACGGTATAGAAAATTAAAATAGGTAACGTAAAAATACTTACAAACATCATTTTCCCTACGAGCTATTATAGTGTCAGATTATTGTGGATCCCATCATTATTGTGGATTTAAATATAATTCCAATATAATGAAAGAAATTTACAACGTACATTTAAACGTGGCTCAATTTCAGGTATCGACATGATTGATCTACGCTTAACAAGTAGATAATTACGTCTCAAGAATAATTGAAATTACAAACGCGTGGGGACTACTTGCTGTTTGCCAATTTTATAAAATGTAACAAAAACGAAATTTTGTAAAGATATTTCTGGGTCTACATATATTCTTGCGGTCTCTTATGCACAATTTTGTTTTTATTGTGCCTACAGAAGCTGATGAGACATTTTTTTGTATTCTGAATGATTGTAACTGGAGACTTGACATCAATCTGTTTACCATGTTTTCATTAACTCGCTTTCGTGTAATATGTCTGTTTGGGTGGAGTTTAGTTATTGATTTTGAACTAACTTCCCGATGAGCTAGACACTTGAAATCTTGAACATTATTCAGAATCAGATGACAATGTAAGAATATAAAAAATAGAGAATAGATAGATATAGAGATAGACACAAGAAGTTTTTTGTCGTGTGTAAGCGGTATAAGAAAATCTGTCCCCTCTTTTTCTCTCTCGCCAAATCTCGCCAAAAATCTCGTCTATGTGAAATATAATAAAAATCCTATATATGTTGAGTCCTAAAGACAGCGGTATATCATCTCATTTACGTCAGATTACGTCATACGCAACCTGAAGTGGGCAAGGTAAGGTGACCTTAGATAACAGAAGACCCTTTGAGCTAGAACCGAATCATTCAATTTATTAGTCCTCAGGAGTGACAACATATCTATTTTTTGATTCTTAATCCAGTGTAAATAAAGATGTCTACTTGCTGTATCATCCACTTACCATCAGGTGGGTGGTGTGCTCGTATAACCCCCTAATACTACTTTAATATTTCAGATGTATCCATGATGCATCACCACTGATGATGCATCAGAAATGCATGATACGAGGTGATGAATATAATTTTATAATATTAGGGTAGCAAGTGTGTTGGCCAACTGATGGTAAACGACTACTGAAATATATCGATAGACTCACACTCACAGTAGACTCTACGCAAAGGAGCAAAGAAGAGTACGGAAACTTTTTTTCAATACAATTGAGATTAGACGGGTACCCACCATGCAGTAGCGGTGTAAGAATATCAAATATCCGGATGGCGTTTAGTCCATCACAGTGTATTCCTTTGTTTTCCCTCTTGATAACGATAATATAGTAAATATTTTGACACTGTACAATCTACACCTACCACTGCCATGTTCCTATTTTTTATATTAGTTGTTACAAAAACAAAGAATCATCTAAAATAATTAAAACTGGCCAGGTTTACCGTCGTTATTTGACATCCAGAAAATAAATTTAACAAAAATTAAAATTTAACAAAAGAAAAACATAAAAGTGGTAAAGCCACGATGCAGACACGTTTGTAGCATAAAAAGCTATGATCATGGGTGCTATAAAGCGCCCGAAACGTGAATGATAAATTTTGACACTAAACGCTATAAAATTTGGAAACTTACTTATTTATAGGAGTGACATCAATAAACTGCTCGTGAAGTGTGTGGAAAATTTTTACTTACAAATAATACTAACGACATGCAACGCCACGTAGAGCTACGTCATAGCTACTTGTATATTAAAGTTGTAGTACGAATGGTTCGGCTCGCTTGGGTAGCAATTTAATGTTGCTGTGTTACGCATGGTGAATGTAGAGAACCGGGTACCCTTTTTACTGGAAACGAGGCATCCATCTCAATTCACAGGGGTAACAACGTATTTGCATTTAGATTCTTAATTGAGGATAAATGTAGATATCTATGGGCCACAACATCCACCTACTATCAGGTGTACATTGTGCTCGTTTGTCACCCTTTTCTATAAAATAATCTGCAATTCTACTGGTGTTGCGGTTAATGACGAGTAGTCGACACCATCAGTAACAGTCCATATTCCGTTAGAAATAAGCCTTCTCTCGTTTTCAAGAGGATTATGGAAAATTCTGCTCCATTAATGAAAATTGACTTACTTTCTTCAATCATCATCATCATCATCACTACCACAGCCTATAAACAGTCCAATGCTAAGCATAGGCCTCCCCTAAATATTGCCTCATAGGGGAGATTTTGCCATAGTCGCCACGCTTGGCGAGCGGGTTGTCAGTCGCAGTATTTTATTAGTTTGAGTGGTTATCAGGAAGCTGCTGCTGCCCATCTCTTGTTCCTGTTTCAGTTCCCTTCTGTCGCCTCTTGCGACACCCACGGCACGATATGCGGTAGTGGATGTTCTTACACCACCACTACACGGTTTACTTACTTTATTATTTTGTGTTGTTATCAGGAAGCTGCTGCTGCCCATCTCCTGTTCCTGTTTCAGTTCCCTTCTGTCGCCTCTTGCGACACCCACGGCACGATATGCGGCAGTGGATGTTCTTACACCACCACTACACGGTTTACTTACTTTATTATTTTGTGTTGTTATCAGGAAGCTGCTGCTGCCCATCTCCTGTTCCTGTTTCAGTTCCCTTCTGTCGCCTCTTGCGACACCCGCGGCACGATATGCGGTAGTGGATGTTCTTACACCACCACTACACGGTTTACTTACTTTATTATTTTGTGTTGTTATCAGGAAGCTGCTGCTGTCCATCTCCTGGTCCTGTTTCAGTTCCCTTCTGTCGCCTCTTGCGACACCCACGGCACGATATGCGGTAGTGGATGTTCTTACACCACCACTACACGGTTTACTTACTTTATTATTTTGTGTTGTTATCAGGAAGCTGCTGCTGTCCATCTCCTGTTCCTGTTTCAGTTCCCTTCTGTCGCCTCTTGCGACACCCACGGCACGATATGCGGTAGTGGATGTTCTTACACCACCACTACACGGTTTACTTACTTTATTATTTTGTGTTGTTATCAGGAAGCTGCTGCTGCCCATCTCCTGTTCCTGTTTCAGTTCCCTTCTGTCGCCTCTTGCGACACCCGCGGCACGATATGCGGTAGTGGATGTTCTTACACCACCACTACACGGTTTACTTACTTTATTATTTTGTGTTGTTATCAGGAAGCTGCTGCTGTCCATCTCCTGTTCCTGTTTCAGTTCCCTTCTGTCGCCTCTTGCGACACCCACGGCACGATATGCGGTAGTGGATGTTCTTACACCACCACTACACGGTTTACTTACTTTATTATTTTGTGTTGTTATCAGGAAGCTGCTGCTGTCCATCTCCTGTTCCTGTTTCAGTTCCCTTCTGTCGCCTCTTGCGACACCCACGGCACGATATGCGGTAGTGGATGTTCTTACACCACCACTACACGGTTTACTTACTTTATTATTTTGTGTTGTTATCAGGAAGCTGCTGCTGCCCATCTCCTGGTCCTGTTTCAGTTCCCTTCTGTCGCCTCTTGCGACACCCACGGCACGATATGCGGTAGTGGATGTTCTTACACCACCACTACACGGTTTACTTACTTTATTATTTTGTGTTGTTATCAGGAAGCTGCTGCTGTCCATCTCCTGTTCCTGTTTCAGTTCCCTTCTGTCGCCTCTTGCGACACCCACGGCACGATATGCGGCAGTGGATGTTCTTACACCACCACTACACGGTTTACTTACTTTATTATTTTGTGTTGTTATCAGGAAGCTGCTGCTGTCCATCTCCTGGTCCTGTTTCAGTTCCCTTCTGTCGCCTCTTGCGACACCCACGGCACGATATGCGGTAGTGGATGTTCTTACACCACCACTACACGGTTTACTTACTTTACATCCTTCGATATAATAAAACTTACTTAGATCCAACAGTGCTGCCGCAATGTTGCTGTAGTTTAAACTAAGTCATTCATGATAGCTGCAGCCCAATTTAATATATTTTTCTAATTTTCTTTTTAGTCATGAATTTATTGTGCGGTTTCTGTCGTAGGTACGAATAAATATATATATTTTTGCGATATTTTTAAACCATAAGTCTGTATTGGTTCTGAAAGGGATCGAAGACGGTTTCCTTGTAAACTATGAAATCTTGAGGTTAACGATTATTCCCTTAGCCACCACGACTACCAATATAATATTTTCATTACTTTTGACTGACTTTGTACTTTAAAGTTTTTTATTGATTAAGGGTAAAAAACAAGAACACAGTCCACCTGATGGTAAATGGAAGCGGTGGACCATAGAAATCTTCATTTATCCTCGATTAAGAATTAAAATGCAGATGCGCTACTACTCCTGAGGACTATGACGGAGTGCCACGTTTCCAGTAAAAAGGGTATCCGGTTCTCTACACTCATGATACGAAACACACCAGTATTAAGTTGATATTTTAAGCCAGTATTCTATGATATCGTGGTCCTACCCCGGTTGAGCCGAACCAATCGTACTACAACTAATATACCTGCAGCGCGAGGCCGCCACCTATAAAAACGTCATTAACAAAGTTGTATTTATAACAAACCCTCACTTTGTCTAGACAAAGACAAGTAAATATGTAAAGAATTATATTAAAATAAAATAAACGGGTACCTGCTATACTGCTATCTATGATATATATGGTGGGTGTCTCACTAAGCTTAAGCACTGCCCTCGCGTTGGGCGGGCGCCTGTTACTTCACCGCCCTGCCTCAAATAAAAGGGAGATATCAGTCTGAAGCCCGCATCAGATGCGCGAAATAACGCAAACTGGCAACATCGAAGAGCAAATCCTGTGCTAATACTTAGAGAAAAATATTTTAAATGTTGCTGGTTTCAAAATCTACAATCGCAAAAGAAGATCTAAGAATTTAAGATCGTTACTGATTTGATTTAAAAATTAAAATATAATCTTTTTCCTGTTAAAATAGTCTAGTATTTATAAAAAGTACTTTTAAAATTAGATACGTCAAAAGAACAGATTTTTGGAATTACGAGGTTTATTGAAAATAATTTGAAATTGTAGTTATAAATTATTTCGTTAAAGATTATAAACGTCACTTTTTTACATTACATTACAATCACCGAAATTTGAAGGGACATAAAAGGACAAGCAAAGACAGTAGAAGAGCACCAAAGCGGCCATCTATAAAAGTTTCACTTCCGGTGGAAATGTATGTACCTTAAGCTTTATATTACAACGACGATTCATGTTTTCTTTTTATTTAAATAGAATTTTTTTATTCTAATTAAGGAATATATGTTTAAAAAAAACATGTATTATATGTCTCATATATAGCGTTATCAATAATATTTTATAATTATGAGAGTTTAATATTGTTTTTTCCTAACCATATTTAAAAGTAGGTATATTAGTATTGCTCTGTATTGAAAAATATTTATTTCGAACTTCTGATTGGTTTGACCAATTTAATTCATTTTTAAACATGTCTTTTTGTTTAGTCGATGCTTCATAGTTATGCTAAGACTCGATAGAGTGCGCTGTAATCAAGTTTTTAACAAATTCTATGTTATTAGACCAAAACGACTTGTATTTGCAAAAGAAGTTGGGTAATTTTAAAAAAGTTAATCATGAAATCTAAATCCAATAAGTGGTGCTGTGATCGAGTTATTGATAAGTTTTTACTTATGTTATCGGAAATTATTAAATTATTTATTAAACTTATCGGAAAGAGCCGAACAACATATTTGGGGCCCGGATCAGCCAGTTACTTATAGAATAGAATAAAATAGAATAAAATTAATAAAATAGAAGAATATATGGAATGTTATGTATTTTTAAATTAATATGTGATAATAGGTAAAAGTGTTATAAAAGCTTAAGAATATTGATTATTTTTTGAGGGATTTATATAATTTAACATACCGTGATTGCAAAACGGATTAAATAATTAAGTATTATTGTTATTATTATTTTATATCTATAATGCCTCGTATCGGTAAGTGAAGTATTGGCGGTGTCCCACTAGATGGAGTGAAGACCTGGTAAGACATGCAGGAAGTCAATGAATTCAGGTGGCTCTGGACCGTGCTTTGTGGCATTCCTTGGGAAAGGTCTATGTTCAGCAGTGGACTTGTAAATGGCTGTAATTTATGTATAAAAAAGATTGTTTATTACAATCCAAAGCCCACTGGTGAATATGGGACTCACTACGCTTGGCAGACGAAATGATGATGGCAGTACCGTGTTCCCTCGTAATTTCGATGCTGCTGTCCGTCGCCGGCGTGAGTATTTTACGTTAGGGGTACTCGAAATGGTAATACCACCACCTACCGGAAGCCATAAAAGTATTTAATGGCATTACCCATAGTCATCTCCCACGACAATCGCCGTTTGGTGGTGATGTAATAAGTGTCCATCACCCTATTTTGAAATACAATGGTTAATGGTAAATGAAAAAATTGACTTTCAATAAGTATTGTTTATAATCTACATTGAATAAAAAAGTTTCTGTTTCTGTTTCAGTGAATCACATTTCTTCCATTGTTGCAGATATCACAAAATAAATAACCGCTTACAGTCTTACAAAGTACATTCACACGTATTGCCTCAAACAAGAAACCGGAAAACAGATTAATGATTCAGTAGTAACAATTCCAAATACTAATCCAACTCTGAAATTTGGAAAAACGTATGATTTAACAAAAAATAATATAGACAGTTAATATAGATACCGATCATAGCCGAATTTGGAACCAAATTCATTTGGTATATGGAAAGCATAGAGGCGAGAAAAAAGGTCAATTATTTTTACGGAACTTTTGACCAAAACCATCCTTACGATAATTTTAATAATAAAAATATAGAAATAATATTTAATTTTGATGATAATCGAGAAATTTGCAATTCTAATAAGTTAAAAATAATTACATGTAAGCTACTTTTAAAAAGACCCGTCAATTATGAAGAACAAAGAGCTATAAACAAGACTGTTTCCAGCATTGTTCTAACACTCAACAATAAAAATGACGAAAAAATATCAGTAAATACACAAACTGATGAAATATCAGTTATTTCCTTTGAGGAATACAATTTCATTAAAATTATGATCACAAATAAAATTATGAAAGTTTTATCACACATAACACAGAAAAATTCCGATGATAACTTGAATAATAACCATTCGCAAAACACAAGGGATGAAAATATATTGAATATTGACAATGAATCTGGTTGCGAAGCAGTTTTCAAACAATCAGAAAAAAAAACAAATCAATAATCACGGGTGTATATAATTCCTTTATTAAAGAAATGCTACATCCTGCAATCAAAAATGAAGAAAATATGAAGACCATTTTTAATAAAACATTTACTTTGATATCAGAGTTTATTAGTGAAATTTTGAATAATAAAATGCCAAATTTTACAATTAACTCACCCGATGAGAGATCTTTTACTGATTTTAACAACATTAATATCAAAATTGATATGAATGATGAAACGAGGCTTTTATTATCTCAACATATTAAACAGCTTCAGGAATTTCGACAGAACGAACAAATTGTATACCAATTTTGCACTCAACAGCAACATAAACAATCTCCATTTAGAATGCAGCAATTTAATAACAGATATAAGCAAGTTCAAGACGTAAGAATGTACAAAACCAACAACTGGCCCAGGGTATGCAAATACCATTAAATTACATTTTTCCTACGATGTAAAAAATGAACCTAAATATTGTTGTGTGAATAAGTCAACTAGCGCCATCTAGTGTCAGGAGCGAGAGCGGGGGGGGGGGCTTTGCAGAGAATGACATCGCGGATCTCTCGACCGACAGCGCCGCCCGAAGAACTAAGTTTCTAGAAAATCTATACTCGATTTCTCGGTACCTTGCGCGTGTTTACTTGAACATTCCGGATGTTTTGCTGATTTGAATAAATAGGTGGCGCAAGATGCGATCGAGACAGAGTTTAACTCGGCGACACAAGCGAAGCTTCGGAGCGAAATTAAGTGAATTAGTGTGTTTAATTATTAGTGTTTTTAACTTTAATTCGTATAAAGTAAATTAAAGTGTTAATTTAGGTAATTTTATCGGCAATTTTTATTGTCACGAACCTCAAGCTCGTAACAATTGGTGTCAGAAGTGGGGTAAAATAATGCCGATTTTACCTAAGGAGGAAACGGAGGGTGTCCGTACCCGAAGTCAACGCCAGCAGGAGACGGACCAGAGGAGATTTGGTGGTGCAACGCCGCAGATGTCTGAGGGCCAGCCGCCGGCCACGGAAGCCGGTCCGTCAGCAGCTTCTACGTCTGTGGCACCTGACTTAGGTGCTCTGATGGTGATGCTGCAGGAGCAGGCTCGCCGACAGGAGGAGCAGGCTCGCCGACAGGAGGAACAGGTCCGTCGGTTGGAAGAGCAGCTGCGGGGTGGACAGGATGAACAGGCCCGCCGACAGGAAGATCAGGTTCGTCGTTTGGAGGAGCAGCTGCGGGGCGAACAAGAGGAACCGGCCCGTCGGTTGGAAGAGCAGATGCTCCTCATGAAGGACCTTCACGCTACCTTCGGGAAGGAGATAAAGGAGGTGAAGGATAGGGTTGCTCAGCATGACAACCGCCTGTTGGAAGCTGAAACCCAAATCGCGAAAGCTGAAAACCGAATCGAGAAAGCTGAAACCCGAATCGACCAAGTAAACAATCGGTTTGACAACGTAATGGCTGACATGAAGAAATCACTGGACGAACTCAAACTTGGGGATGGAACCACAGCTCCCGTAGTAGCTGCAGCACCTTCGCTACGTGGATTCAAAGTGCCGCCGTTCGACGGGACCTCTTCCTGGTCGGCCTACAAAATCCAGTTCGAGGCCGTCATGGAGGCGAACGGCTGGAATAAAAGCCAAGCCATGACTGCACTCACCCTAGGCCTGCGCGACCAAGCCTTAACTGTGTTGGAAGCTCTCGGTAAGAAAGTGACCTATGAGCAGCTTCTTGAGGCCTTGGAGGCGAGATATGGTGACGCTCACCTGGAACACGTCTTTCGCGCGCAGCTTAAAGATCGCGTGCAACGCAGCAACGAAAACCTGCAGCAGTGGGCTCTTGAGGTGGAGAAGATGGTTCGTAAAGCATACCAGTCTGTACCTGTGCTCATTGGAGGGAACCTGGTGCAAACATTCATCGACGGCATCCGCGACCTGGAAGTCAGAGCTGCTGTGAGGCTCGGGCACCACGAGACGCTTAAGGACGCCTTGGCCCATGCACTGGAAGTGGAAGCCGTGCGGCAGGATCACCGTTCCCATCGCGTCAGAGAGGTTGCAGCAGCTATAGTTCGCGACCGCAACAAGGGATACAGCCCTAGGTGCTATGGCTGTGGGGAAAAGGGCCATCTTCGATCCAGCTGCCCTAAGCGTACCCTAGAAAGGGAAGGTGAACGATCCCAGGAGGGTAGTGCGGCCAACAGCACCACCCAGCAGCAGCAGGGAAACGAGTAAAAGCCAGAACTGCGGGGCGGGTGCTGGCTGATGTTAAAAGAGCCCCAAGGATCTCGATCTCACAAACCCACGATGGGAACAGTCTAATCATCAAGGGCGAGGTCAACGGAATGCCGTGTAAACTGACCATAGACACTGGAGCCTCTCGTACGGTTGTTAGTTCCCAACTTATAAGTCAGTTCCTTGGGGACTCCGCATACAACCGAGAACGCATTAATTTGGTAACAGCCACCGGTCAGCGTATACCCGTCCGTGGAGAGAAGGAGATGGAGTTGAAGCTAGGCAATCTACCTGCATAATGTCATCGTGGCTGATATAATGGACGACTGCATCCTAGGCCTAGACTTTATGAGGAATAATTGTTGTGAGGTCGACGTTAAGCAAGGTGTTTTGAAATGTGGACAGGAAGAACTTTTTATGGAAGGTGACGTTACCAGGGAACGTGTACAGCATTAAGAAGATTATTCTTCCGCCAAGATCGGAAACGATTGTTCCGGTCAGTCTTCCCCGAAACGCTGGGCAAGCTCACCGTTGCGTACTTGTGGAAAGGGTAAACAATGACCTTCCATGGAAAGTAGCTCGAACCTTGGTCAGGACCACTGACATCTCAGGAGTACGTGTGCTGAACCCTTGCGACCGGGACCAGATTATAGAAAAAGGCACACTAATTGGTACTTGTGAGGAAGTGGATTGGTTACGTCGGTGCCAATATATATCGAGTGGGACCCCCAGCAAGGATGCAGAAACGAGAGTGACCACACTTTTGGAAGACTGTCGCAGTGTTCTCTCCCCAAACGAATTGGTCAAGGCGAAGAAGTTGTTATTCAAGTACGCCGAAGTATTCTCATCAAACGATGCTGACATAGGAAAGACTGGTTTAGTTCAACACAAAATAAACACAGGTGAGGAATTGCCTATCCGTCAGCGGCCAAGAAGATTGCCGGTAGCACGTGAAAAGGAAGTGGAAACCATGATTGAAGGAATGGTGAAGGATGGTGTTATTGAACCTTCCTCTAGTCCATGGTGTTCGCCAGTGGTGCTGGTGAAAAAGAAGGATGGCAGCATGCGGTTCTGTGTTGATTACCGCCGTCTGAACGACGTTACAAAGAAGGACAGCTATCCCTTGCCAAGAATTGATGACACGCTGGACATGCTCACAGGAGTAAAATGGTTTAGCACGCTGGATCTAAAAAGTGGCTACTGGCAAGTTGAAATTGACCCTAAGGACAAGGAGAAAACTGCGTTCTCGACGGGAAAGGGTCTGTGGCAATTCAAAGTAATGCCGTTTGGGTTGTGCAATGCTCCAGCAACCTTTGAAAGGCTGATGGAACTTGTACTTACCGGGCTAATTGGCGATGCCTGTCTGGTCTACTTGGATGACATCATCATCGTGGGCCGTACGTTTGAGGAACACCTTGAAAACCTGGGACGCGTGCTCATGAAGATTCAGAGTGCCAATCTCAAGCTGAGTCCGAAGAAATGTTCACTGTTCAAACGGCAAGTCAAGTTTTTGGGGTATGTAGTGTCGGAAGAAGGTATCCGCACGGATCCAGAGAAAATTGCAGCTGTAAAGGATTGGCCGGTTCCAAAAGACAAGACGCAGGTTAGAGCATTTTTGGGTTTGTGCTCCTATTACCGGCGATTTGTGAAGAACTTTGCAGATATAGCCAAACCTCTGCATAAGCTAACCGAGGAGAAGCGACATTTCTGCTGGGATGAAAGTTGTAATATCGCATTCCAGGAGCTCAAGGACCGTCTGTGCAAAACACCTATTTTGGGATACCCTGATGCAAGCAAAGAATTTGTAGTTGACACAGACGCAAGTGATATAGGACTTGGCGGTGTGTTGTCTCAACGGAATGGTGACCAAGAGGTCGTGATAGCGTACTTCAGCAAGTCGCTGTCAAAACCGGAAAGGAACTATTGTGTCACAAGACGCGAATTGCTAGCTGTGGTAAAGTCGTTGCAGCATTTTAGCAAATATCTTCTGGGGCGAAAATTTCACTTACGAACTGACCATGCTGCACTAAAATGGCTATTGCAGTTTAAAAATCCAGAAGGACAAGTTGCGAGGTGGATTGAACTACTGCAGGAATACGACTTTGAGATCGAACATCGCAGCGGGAAATCTCATGGCAACGCAGATGCATTATCACGAAGACCTTGTCCTGAAGATTGCAAACATTGTACTAGGCAAGAGAGTAAGGGAGTGGTATCCGTGAGGATGCTCAGGGCAGACCACCTCAGCAACGAGTGGAAGGACAGCTTACAACGTGCACAGCAGGAAGATCCGGACATCAAGCCGATCCTGGAATGGATGAAGGCCAGTGCTCCCAAGCCCAAGTGGAGCGACGTCTCAGCGATGAGTTCGATCACTAAAAGCTATTGGGCCCAGTGGGATAGCTTGCTGCTTCAGGATGGAGTTCTGTGCCGTAAATGGGAAAATGTTCGGGGAGACAGCTGTCATTTACAAATGGTTGTCCCTAAAGCTAAAGTACCGGATATTCTACAGCTGTACCATAATGATTATTCAGGAGGCCATCTGGGAGTTAAACGAACTCTACTGAAGATCCGAGAACGGTTTTACTGGGTCCACTGTCGAAACGATGTCGAGGACTGGTGTCGCAAATGTACAAGTTGTGCGGCTGTAAAGGGACCTCAGACTCGTAGTAGAGGTGCATTGAAGTTGTACAATGTTGGTGCACCATGGGAGAGAATAGCCATTGACGTGGCGGGGCCGTTTCCGGAGAGTGAAAGCGGTAACAAGTATTTCATGGTTGTGATGGATTACTTCACTAAGTGGCCAGAAGTTTTCGCCATTCCAAATCAAGAAGCTTCAACAGTTGCAGATAAACTAGTTCATGAAATCTTCTGTCGTTTTGGAGTACCTTTAGAGATTCACAGCGATCAAGGAAGGAATTTTGAGTCTCAAATATTCCAGGAAACTTGCCGAGTTATGGGTACTCATAAAACAAGAACGACTTCTTATCACCCGCAATCTGATGGAATGGTGGAACGATTTAATCAGACATTGGAGAGGTACCTAGCAAAAGTTGTAGACAATCGGCAACGAGATTGGGACAAGCACATACAACCGTTTTTGTTGTCATATCGAAGTTCTGTTCACGAAAGTACAGCAGTGACACCAGCTTTCGCAAACTTTGGAAGAGAATTACGGCTGCCTGCAGACCTGATCACTGGGATACCACCTGATGCCCCACGCAGTATAACCGATTATGCATATGACTTGCGGAACAAAATGAATGACATTTATGAGCACGTCAGACAATCGGGCCAGCAAATGTCTGAGAAAATGAAAACCCGGTATGACCGCAAAATGAACAATAAAGGGTTCAACGAAGGTTCATTAGTGTGGTTGCACAATCCAGTCCGCAGCAAAGGGAAATCTCCTAAGCTTCAAGCTAAATGGGACGGCCCGTACCGGATTGTAACCAGGATCAATGATGTGACCTACCGGATACAGAAATACGCAAGAGGGACTCCTAAGATCGTCCATGTGGATCGCTTGGCGCGTTATTATGGGACCGATAATGCTCGGGACGAGCATGTCTTAGGAGGGGGCAGTGTTATGTGAATAAGTCAACTAGCGCCATCTAGTGTCAGGAGCGAGAGCGGGGGGGGCTTTGCAGAGAATGACATCGCGGATCTCTCGACCGACAGCGCCGCCCGAAGAACTAAGTTTCTAGAAAATCTATACTCGATTTCTCGGTACCTTGCGCGTGTTTACTTGAACATTCCGGATGTTTTGCTGATTTGAATAAATAGGTGGCGCAAGATGCGATCGAGACAGAGTTTAACTCGGCGACACAAGCGAAGCTTCGGAGCGAAATTAAGTGAATTAGTGTGTTTAATTATTAGTGTTTTTTAACTTTAATTCGTATAAAGTAAATTAAAGTGTTAATTTAGGTAATTTTATCGGCAATTTTTATTGTCACGAACCTCAAGCTCGTAACAATATTTATGAATTGAAATATTTAGGTACATTTAACATATTTTTTAATTTGTAGATTATAATTTATAGCAAATTTAAAACAGAAATTAAATTTCTAATTGAAAAGGTATCTGTTTCTTAATTATAATTTACGTATATAAGTTTCTTTATAAATTTATATTATTTTTGTAGGATCCAGTGGCTGCACATGTACAAGTCCCTACACTGCAACAAATCACACCTTATCAGAGATACCACACTGCTGTTCTCCGCCCAAAAGCTCTTGAAGACTTGTCAGGCACGCGTAACTACCACAATTATAATAATCAACGACACCATCCGTATCGCAATCAAAACCACGATCTAACTACGCCTCCACGCGCTCAGGGTCATTACGATTCCAACAACAATGTTAACACATTACATCATCAACAACAACTATTACAACAGAACGCTATGCTGGTGCAACAAAATAATAACTGGCAACCAGATGCCGCTGGCCACAAGCAGTGTATTATACCACATAATTTTTATGCGCTTTAATTACAGTATCCGGTTGACCGAGCTTTGCTCGGTATTTTTCTCTCGGTTTTTTTTAATTCGTGTGTTTTGGAAATTATATTTAGATACAAATTACATACTGATGAAATATGAATAATATTTTTTGATCTTAGCGACATAATAGAATAACTGAACTGGTTATTTGAATAAAAAATCATGAGTGCAATTAGTTTAATTTAAATTTTCGTGTTTTTAAAAAATACTAAAAAAAGGGCTCGATAAAATAGATTTTCTCAAAAAAGAAAAGAACTTGAAAAAAAATTAAAAAAGTTGGTCGGTCGGTCTGGGCTCGATCCGGGGTTTTACGATTCTGTGATCGCCCATTATACCAATTAAGCTTATTATAATCATTGACAATTTGTCAAAATTTACCTTCTTATTCTAACGATATTGTAGCAGTATTTCATTGCCTAAAAACACGGACAAAAAGACATTTTCTAAAAATAAATCCTAGCTAGATCGCTTATTTGGTATAATGGTCGATCACAGAATCTTAAAACCCTGGTTCGAGCCCAGACCGACCGACCGACTTTTTTTAATTTTTTTTCATGTTCCTTTCTTATTTGAGAAAATCTATTTTTTCGAGCCCTTTTTTTAGTATTTTTTAAAAACACGAAAATTTAAATTAAAATAATTGCACTCATGATTTTTTTATTCAAATAACCAGTTACGTTTTTTCTGTTATGTCGCTAAGATCAAAAAATATTATTTATATTTCATCAGTATGTAATTTGTATCTAAATATAATTTCCAAAACACACGAATTAAAAAAAAATCGAGCGAAAAATACCGAGCAAGGCTCGGTCAACCAGGTACTATACAAGAATTGCTCGTTTAATAGTATAGGGTACAATTATATATTTTTAAATATGTATTTTCTTTTGTTTTCTTTATTTGTACGTCGTGGATTGTCTCAATTTTGTTTTAATTTAAAATATTATGTTTATTCATGAAATTTATATTTAATATTTATGTCTATTTCTGTTGTGAAAATATTGAATTTTGTTATAATTTACCTTCAAGAAATTATAGATGTGTTGATGTTACGTAAATATGTAGTAAGTACGTGTTGATGTCAAAAATAATGTTAAGGAACTAAACACATTAAAAAAATCTTGATGTTGTGAATAGTATTAGCTTTTATTATTCTCATGCAATTAAATATTATACTTTTTAAAATAAATATTATTGAACTTTCCTGTTACATATGTAAGTACAATTACGTCTATCGACGTTTGTATATCGTTAAAATCTTATCGAAATATGTCCAGTATAAGTCAAATAATAAAAATTGATAGTTGTGTTGTAAAAATATTGAAATATTGTTTATGGCAGACATGGCAATTATACTCCTTATGAGCCAATCTATGGAGGGACCTATGTTCGGCAATGGATTTTTGATAGGTTTTTGTAATAAATGAATTTTCTTATTTCAGATAGAGTTAAGTTTTGCCATGGCTACGCATACCACATTTAATTTTTATATAGATTTATATACACATATGTAAGCTTTGAAGTACACGAGTGTAGTAAGTGTTTTAGATATGAAGTTTAGAACTTGCAAAATAGGCAAATATTGCCAACATGAAAAACTTAACCCCCAAATCTATATTTATGGTTTGGGAAATTGCGCCTTATATGTGAAAAAGCGCAAAAGCGCCTGGACAGTGGCAACAACGTGAATTACTTTATTTCCGGACCTCTATGTCGGAGGTTGGTATCGTAAATAAGGATGTTCTTAAAATATCCAGATGGTATACTAGCTATAGTTCTTTAGGATTGTGCACCTGAGTCGTCTCCTATGCTGACACGCTTGTTCCGCCTTTTATTTAGGACTGGAATAGTACCAAAATCCTGGAGGCTGGCCAATGTGCATCTTGTTCCAAAAAAGGCAGCCGCGACGGCCTTTCCAATTGTCGACCAATTTGAATTATCTCTACGCAATGCCCTCTTAATGGCAAACCTAGAACAGAATGACCTCCTCAATGACCGCCAGTATAGCTTTCACCGAAATTGGTAAGCTGGGGACCTTTTAGCGTATACTGCGCACTTATGAAACGAAGGAATTGAAAATAGTGGAGAAGTCTTTGCTGTTTCCCTTGAAGTCTTGAAGGCCTTTGACAGAGTGTGGCACTCTAGACTTTTGGGTAAATTTACAGCGTATGGCTTATCCTCTGGTCTGATTTACAGGGTAAAGGACTTTCTAAGTTAATGGTCTCTCCGGGTCGTCGTCGATGGCTGCTCATCCGATCCTATGGCAACTAACGCCGGTGTTCCTCAGTGGTTCGTTACCTCCGCAACTCTCTTCCTCCTGCATATAAATGATCTGCTTCTGCCCCGTATCTATAAGTATGCAGATGACAGGAAATCATGGAGAGATGCCAACCAAGTCCTCGAGCCTGTCGGGATCAAATTCAGTCCAAAAGAGAAGCTATGTTTGAGTATGTGAATCTTACACTGCAGGCAGTCTCCAAATGGGGCGATGACAATCATGTGAAATTCAATTCTTCCAAAACACAAGCGTATCTCCTCACCGAAAAAAGGAGCCAGCTCACTTTGTTTGCTTTTTTCCGAAATATATCATCGGAATACATCGAACGTCATCGGATGGTTCATTGAGTTCAAGGGTAAGGCAGCTGCAAGGTGACTAGGAGTCCTTGCCAAGGTGCGGCGGTACTTCACATCGGGACAGCTGATTATTTTAAATAAAGCACAAGTCCGGTCGTGCATAGAGTATTGCTGTCATATATAAAGTGGTGGTTCTAAATGCCGTCGAGTAGCTTTGGACTCAATGGAAAGGCAAGTAAAGCGGCTTATTCTTATAAGATCGGATGGGTATTACAAAATGTTGAACACCAATTTGTACATATTCTTTATAGGATCGGATGGGAATTCGTCATTAAGAGGAATGTTTGCGCTATCTTGAGCGCATCTCCGCTGACCCAAAGTTAACACATACAACAAAATCCCACGATCAAAGTCCTGTAGAAGCTTGTAAAAGTCCGAGGATTGTATTGCCTCACCCCCGTTCTAAGCGAGTGGTAAAGAAAAAGTTGAGTATTTATGTTATATTTTAATTAGCAGTCACTTAATTTTCTTACAACGTATTACTCTGTTATTGTTTACATTATAGATAATATTAGTTGAGTGAGTATTTAACAAAGACGTACTGTAGTTAAATAGATAAATGCTACTTTAAGATTCTTAAATAATCTTTTTAAATGTGTCAAACTGCCAAATATCAACTTGGGTACGAGTATATTATAAATTCTGTGAATATCAATTCTGTCAATTATAATTATCAACGTCGTTGAAAAGACAATCATATATTAACTTTAATTTTTAATTTTATACTTTTGTTATCGATTCCTTATTTTTAAGTGATGAATAAATATTTCATAAGTTATTTTTTATTTTAGACTAGTTTTTTTCATATTTTTTTTTTTTTATAGAAGAGGGGGCAAACGAGCATGCGGCTCACCTGATGTTAAGTGACTACCGCCGCCCATGATCAACCGCAACACCAGGAGAATTGCGGGTGCGTTGCCGGTCCTTTAGAAAGGAGTAAGCTCTTTTCTTGAAGGTCCCCAGGTCGTATCGGTCCGGAAAAATCGCCGGCGATAAACTATTCCACAGAGAGGTTGTACGTGGAAGAAAACTCCTTGTGAAACGTACAGTGGTGGACCGCCAAGCATCCAGATGGTGTGGATGGTATCGGGACGTTTGCCGTGTCGTGCGTTCACGAAATTTGGCGGCTGGGATTAATCCGAACAATTCCTCAGAGCACTCCCCGTGATAGATGCGATAAAATACGCAAAGAGATGCAACATCTCTTCGCAACGCCAGTGAATCGAGCCGATCGGAAAGCACTCGGTCGTCGACGATTCGAGCCGCTCTGCGCTGGATGCGGTCAAGTGGAAGGAGCTGGTACTGGGGAGCCCCAGCCCAGAGATGGGAACAGTATTCCATGTGCGGCCGAACCTGCGCCTTGTAAAGTTGCAGGCGGTGTGCCGGCATGAAATACTGTCCCGCTCTGCTGAGCACGCCAAGCTTTTTAGAGGCCAATTTGGCCTTCCCTTCCAAGTGATCACGAAACTGCACGTCACTCGATATGTCGACGCCGAGGATTCCGATACTGGCTGAGGCAACAAGGGGAGTGCCTTGAAACTGAGGGGATACGACAAAGGGGTTCTTTTTAGCGGTTAACGCGCAAACTTGTGTCTTCTGGGGGTTAAACTGGACTAGATTTAGTCGTCCCCAATCCGAGACTCTGTTCAGCAAAGACTCGACTTCAGACACAAGTTTGTCCCGGCACTCGGAGACGTTTTCCCGAGAAAATTTGGCTCGGCCGGTGTAAAGAGCATCACCAGTGCTGTCATCTGCATAGCAATGAATGTTACGGGTATGCAACATATCATTGATATGCAGAAGAAACAGCGTTGGCGATAGCACGCAGCCCTGTGGAACACCAGCATTAATAGGCTTGCAATCGGAACTTGCACCGTCTACAACGACCTTGATGCTCCGATCTGCAAGAAATCTGGTGATCCAATCGCACAATTTCTCGGGAAGCCCATAAGAAGGGAGCTTCGAAAGAAGCGCTTTGTGCCAAACCCGATCGAAGGCCTTCGCAATGTCCAAACTAACGGCCAATGCCTCCCCCTTGAACTCTACTGCCTCCGCCCATCTGTGAGTGAGGTAGACCAGAAGATCACCAGCAGACCGACCACGGCGAAAACCGTATTGGCGGTCACTAATCAGCTGGTGATCCTCAAGGTACCTCATGAGCTGGCAGTTTACAATGGACTCCATTGTTTTGGAGAACAAGGAGGTGATGGCGATTGGCCGGTAGTTGGACGGGTCTGAGCGGTCGCCTTTTTTAGGGATCGGGTGGACGAAAGCCGTCTTCCATGATTTTGGGACTACGCCTAGGGAGTAGGAGTACCGGAAAAGACGCGTTAAAACCGGTGCCAACTCTGGAGCACACGTCCTCAGCACAATTGGGGGGATTCCGTCAGGCCCACTCGACTTGTGGATGTCCAGGGAGAGGAGTGCTTTGCGAACCGAGCGCTGTGTGAACTGCACTTCCGGCATGGAGCACTCACACCGCGGGATGGTCGGCGGCGTACTCCCCCCGTCATCGAGAGTCGAGTTAGACGCAAAGAAGGAGCCTAGAAGATCGGCTTTCTCCTTTGCAGTATGGGCCAGTGAGTCGTCCTCCCTGTGCAGAGATGGAAGAGATGGCTGACAGAAATTCCCCTGGACAGCCTTGGCGAGAGACCAGAATGCACGGGTTCCAGAAGGAAGGCGAACTAGTTTCTCGCCAATTCTGCCTATGTGCTCTGACTTTGCCTTGGCAATGACTCTTTTGAAGGACCTAGAGGCGGAATTATACTTCTTTTTTAGAGCGCTGGTGTTTACATCCCGGGACGCTGATGCATCAACCCAGGCTTGGTAGCACTCCTGCTTATAGCATGATGCTATTTTACAGGAGCGACCAAACCATGGCTGAGATTTGCCTCCAATGGGCACCACAGAGGAAGGAATAAAAAGTTCCATACCCTGAAGTACCACATCAGTAACAGAATCCGCAACAACGTTGGGATCATCCGGCGAGAAGCAAACCCGCCCCCAAGGGTAGGATGCAAAGAAAGACCGCATCCCATCCCAGTGCTATTAATTTGCTGTTTTTGGTAGCAAAATGCTGTGTAGCAACATAATTTTTCTTATGTGGTCTCATGTTTTTGACAAAGTTTTCATTTTATTATGAAAAGAGTGGAGACTACTTTCGATTGGTGGTGGGTAGATTTATTTTAACTTTATTTAAGTATAATCGAAATAAGAGACATGCTTATCAATTTCATTCTATGGAGATTTGAACAGTTGTAAAAGTTTCCGCAGTTTTCGTTCTGTATTCATCATTGTCCACATTTAAGGGCCAGAGTATTCCTGCGCATTATCCAGATATGCTTTCAATTTTTGGTATCAATAATACACCTGCTATTTTGATCACTGAACCATGATTTATGCCCTGTTTTTCCTCCGTATCACATTACGATTTTAAAGGTTTTTAACCAATAAGGAATGTGAAAATTTTCTATAGGAATGTAAGTGAAGAAATGTGCTCTTTTCTAAAAAAGAGAAAATTACGAGACAAAATAGAGTAATTATTTAAAATAATTTTAGTACAAGAGCCAGGATATGTTTAGTAAGAATAAACATTTTACGACTTATGCAATCAGTACTGTGGTCTTAAATTCACCATCTGAATAATATTAACATTTGGTATTTAAATAATTGGGTGAAGCTAAAATTTTATTTTTAGTTTGTACGAGGGTGGATTGAAAAGTACTCGGCCTAACCAAGAAAATAAACACATACTAAATCAGTTATATTTTTATTTTTCTACATAATCACCATGCAGTTCAATACACTTTTGCCACCTCCCCTTCCAAGCATTTAGACCGTTGAAAAAAATGATTCTTCCTTAGAGTCAAAATATGCGTCTACAGCTGCTTTGACCTCGTCGTTTGTCGAAAATCTTTGACCTCCCAAGTGCTTTTTTAGGTTAGGGAACAGAAAGAAGTCTGATGGTGCCAGATCAGGTGAATACGGCGGATGCGGTAACAGTTCAAAGCCACAGTTGTAAATTTCAGCCATTGACTGTACTGACGTGTGAACACGGGCGTTATCTTGATGAAACAGGACTTTTCTTCTGAGCATTCCTCGACGTTTTTCTTTTATTTCCTCTCGTAAACGACGTAGTAAGGTGCAGTAGTAATCAGAGTTTATAGTCTGACCCCTTTCAAGATAATCAATCATACCTTTCGAGTCCCAGAATACTGAAGCCATCACCTTATTTGCCGACAAAATCGACTTAGCCTTTTTAGGGGGTGGTGAACCAGGTCTTCTCCACTGTTTTGATTGTTGTTTTGTTTCCGGTGTACAGTAATGAACCCATGTTTCGTCCATAGTAACGAAACGATTCAAAAAATCATCTGCATCGGCTTCAAATAACTCCAAACAGTCGCGTGAAATAGTCAATCGCGTCCTTTTTTGTTCAACTGAAAGCAGTCGCGGAACCCACCTCGCAGACACCTTGTGGAAACCCAACTCGTTGACAATGATGTTTTGAGTTCGTTCATAAGAGATGCCTATAATCTCGGCTATCTCTCTAATTTTTAATCTGCGGTCTCCCATTATTAAATCAAGCACTTTTTTAATATTTTCGTCAGTAGTTGACGTCGAAGGCCTTCCAGAGCGGGGTTCAACTTTCACACTCTCTCTACCACGCTTTAATTCTGCTATCCATTTTTTGACGGATGAATATGACAGAGCACAATCGCCTAATGTACTGACCATGTCATCATGGATGGCTTTTGATGATAGCCCCTTCTTATGGAGGTACTTAATGACGGCACGCTGCTCGATTTGCTCCATTCGCGGAAATTATGTCCGATTACTTTGTTAATAAATTTATAAAATCACAACTAATTATTGCACACGTTTCGAACTTCACACAATGAACTAGTCTGAACTGAACTAAATAATGTGGGTAGATTTGATTTTTAGAATTGAATGGATCAGTGTTAGGCCGAGTACTTTTCAATCCACCCTCGTATTTAGTGACATCATAAATTGTACAAGAAGAGGATAAATGCCGATTAAGCTGGTTTATATGATATATTCAGATATTATGTGTTCAGAAGGTATTTTTGGAACCACTATTTTGAAGCGCTTTTCCAACTATAATACAATTGATAAAACATACTCTGCCCGAATCATTTTCTTCGAGTATAGAGCTATTTAATACAGCGTCATTGTTTATCTATACACATCCTGCTGTACTGATCTTTAATATTTGTCTCTATTAGTATCGGAATTGTCATATTTGTATTTAGTTTTAGCAATATTTTCCCGTGCTGTAAATTTTTGATCTCTTACGGCAACGTGTTGTAGATGTTTAAGCCGAATGTAGATATCTTTAGGCCACAGAATCTACTTACCATCAAGTGGCGTGTGAGCTCGTTGTCACCTTCATTCTATAAAAAATGTAATCTTGATTGTATTTTATAAAAATGACAGATAACTTAGTATAGCCTTATGGCGTAATGTTGACAGTGGATAAATAATATTTTTTTTTGCAAAATTAATACTCCTACCCGCAGAGTACTACAAAAACAATCTAAACCTTAGTTGAGCTTTCGAAAAATATCAAAATACTAGAAAATCTTTATCAAATTACCAAAACTATTAGTTTCTGCAGATTATTAATAAAGCTATGTGGCATTTAATAAAGTTATTTAAAAATTAAATTATCATGAACATTATTCAAGTGCAAAGTATTAGTAAAATAATAATAATAGTAATTATCTTCACGCACAATCCCTAACGGGGTAGCCAGAGAGAACAGATCGCCAAGTGTCACGATCCTTACATATCTCATACATGCACGTCTAGGTATCCGAGTACCTACTCTTGTGTGTAGTTTAGTTAGTTGTGAGAAGTAAAGTGCAAATTAAGCTTTCTAAATACATATTATGACGCACTGACACCGACTGACTTTGTTAGCATCCCGTCTGGTCCAAATTAAATCATTTAGTATTTTATATCGAAATATAATGTTTTTTTTATAATTTTTTTATTTAACCTGCCTTAGCGGCAACATACATACACAATCTTTTTTTCTGCATATCTATGGCGCATAAGTGAATAAATAAGTTTCATTTCCCCTCCTTTTGAGATACTAAATAAACGTACGACAATTTTTGGATTTAACGTATTAATAATAATAATAATGTATGTAGATATATACATTTTAGAATCACATATGCAGTATATATAAGTATTTTAATAATAAAATATTAAGAAATAAAGTAGATATAGGTACTTGTTACGACAGTAGACCAAAGTTTAGCGTGTAAGATGAAAATAAATATATTCGAGCAAAACGATGTGATGTACTGAGTAGTTCTGTAATTATCGTAAAATATATTTTAAAATTTGCTTGTACATATGTATGTTTGCTGTGCATTGTATGTATTTGCTACACTTTTTAAACTTTCATCAAAATATTTGAAATTTTATCATCATTTTCAACATCAAACTTTTATTTTTCAACATCACATTATTATTCGTTAAGAAATTATATATTTATTATATATGTTACGGCTAATATCCGAAGTGCTGCTACACCTAGTTTTAGCCGGCTACAACTAGGTGCTATCCTATTTATCATCGGCTACAACTAGGTTTTCAGTTCAGTTAAGCATTTTAGTTTTGTTTTGAGATTCTTGTCTTGCGTTTCCCAATTGATTCGATTTCGTCCGAAACAAGATTTATAATTTTGTTGAATTATATTATGTACTGAAATGAAATTTTATACTTTATAAAATTGTGTACTTAACAAAATGTCTGTTAATGCGGAGTCCCTCTGCTCTGTGGTAAAAACTAAATCCACGCTGCAATAAGTATGTATACTAAAGAGTTCGTCAAGTTGGCAGCGGGGTATAGATGCGGGGGAGGGGTTGGCAAGGCAGCCGATTTGCTCGCGCGCAGTCCGCCGCCCGCCGCGCGCGCTTGTATCCCCGACCCGCCCGTTACTACTCTACCCAAAGTTAGTGTGAATCTCAGTTCTACGCTGGGAGGTTTGTGTCCGTTACAAAATGGCGGTAGACGAAGCATTAGAAACGATGAAAACAAGTTTCAACAAAGAGTTACACCGTGCTATAACTTCGAAACATGGCGATAACCAAAGTCACATGAGTAGTGAACAGTATTTGACTTTCATAGAAGAGGTTAAAGCTGCAAAAATAGCAACAAAACGTACAACATTACAATATCGTCGTTTGAAACGTTTTGATGTGTGTAATATTGGGGACACGGAAAAGTTAATTAGTGCTTTATCTACCAGTAGTTCCGAAAATCTTAAATATTACGTCAAGAACGAAGAATTGTTCGATATTCTTCATGAAATACATTTATCTATTGGACACGGTGGGAGAAACAGAATGGTTGCAGAAGCAAAAAAAGTTATGCAAATATAACTCAAGAGGCTATTCTTTTATACCTTCACTTATGCAAGCCATGTCAAATGAAGCAAAAATCTCTTAGAAAAGGTCTAGTCGTTAAACCTATTTTGTGTGATGAGATGAATAGTCGTTGTAAGGTAGACTTGATAGACATGCAAACAAGTCCTGATGGATTGATGGATGGATTTCAAGTTTATTTTAGTTTATCAGGATCATCTCACTAAATTTATACAACTACGTCCTTTACAAATTAAAACTGCTCAGGAAGTATCAAAGATACTCCTTGACATATTTTTTATATTTGGATCACCCTCAATACTCCAGTCTGATAACGGCAGGGAACTCGCTAATCAAGTTATAGAAAGTTTGACGCAAATGTGGGCAGGTCTGAAAATTGTGCACGGGAAACCTCGTCACAGCCAGTCACAGGGCAGTGTCGAACGTGCCAATCAAGACGTTCAAAGTATGCTCATGACTTGGATGAAAGACGAAAACTGCGAAAAGTGGTAAGAAGGGCTTAGATTTTTCCAACTTATGAAAAATGGAGCCTATCATCACGGAATTAAAAGGTCACCTTACCAAGCTATGTTCGGTTGTGACGTAAAAGTGGGCCTAAGATCTTCAGCACTTCCAACTGAGACAATCGAAAATATAGAGAACGAGGAAGACTTGGAACAAATTCTTAAGATGTTAGAAGGAGGCGGAAATAATGCTGAAAGTAAGACAATAACAGATGTAAATCACGAAGAAACTGTAGGAGAAGCAGCAAAAAACAGAACAGACTGCGAGCTTTGTAATCAAAACAAAAATAAAAAAATGTGACCTCTGTATTAAACCACAGATAATAGATACTAATAGAAAAGGCGCAAAAGATTCGTTGACAGTACAAGCAAATAAAATGACAGCATTATCTAACAGAAAGTTTCCTCCGTTCAAATTAGGTGACACAGTTCGGGTGAAAATTTCTGACGATAGAGGTAGAGGCGACTTTCCCAATGTTTTATTGGTTGTACTTGAATGTAATGATGATGGACTGTATAAATTGGGTAACCAGTTTGGCACTATTACTGAATTATTTTCTAGGAATCAATTCACTATATTCGAGGCGAAATTTTTAGACGTTGATATTGTTTCTCCCGAAAAAAAAATCATTATGCCAAATAGCTAATGTCATATATACACAACTGGAGGACAAGGATACAAAAGATGCCATTGCAAAACTAAATGTGGTAATAGAAAGTGCCTCTGTAAAGCAGCCGGCATTTTGTGTAATTCTAAATGTCATTCAAGTTTATCTTGTTTGAATAAGTGATAGATTCTTGCAACATACTATCACATGAAGAGTTTGTTGATTGCTTTTTTTTAATATTTAAAACTGAGTCTAAGAGATCTTATTTGTTTTAACATAAAAATGTGAGAGAGGAGTACAAATGCTTGGTTGATTATTCCATAGTAAAACTTAATTTTTTTATGTTTAACATTTTTATCTTTGTGCCTCAGACGTCTAGTTCTTTTACCTTTGCAGAGAAGTTTTAAATTGTGAGTTTTATTAATTACTTATAAGTATAATTATAAATGTCACTTCAACATCCCCGTCTTATATGCCAGAGTGTAACTGAAGGGCTAGCCGTCTAATAAGCCAGCCAATTAAATATCCGGCTACAACACATATTCATCACAACAAAACTTTTAAAAACTTAATTGGACAGTCATCGTTTTTCGGTTATCAACATTAGTAAAATACTTATCTATATATTTCTATATATTTAACTATACGTATAATAAATCAAAATCTATAGAAAAATGTGTGTATGAGGAATTTAAGTCCATCGCGCCACTAACCAGAAAGGGCAAAACAACGTCTATCGGGTCACTAGTTTGAAATAAAATACTTGGCAACACTACTTGTTTATGATACTAATTGTTTATGTATGTCAAGATAAATAGGTCATTCCTCATTCATACAGGTTTCCTCATTTCTTCAGATAACTTATTCAAGTAGTATATACTTGAAACTGCTATTAAAATGTCATTAGTGCCGGTGAAAATCGAACCTAAGTACTGAGAGCTAACAGGTTAAATCATTTTTAGGATAGTTTATAATATAATCACAGGTTTCAAATCTATCGTTGGTTGTTTTTTACCCTTTTGAGTCGTTTAAAGAATATCACAAGCTCAAAAATATTGTATAAATAGCTTTACATTAAAATAATCATTTCTTAGCTTTCCAACCTAAGGGGTGGATTTTTTTCCATAAATTTATAAGGTTTAAGGCAAATTAACGTATAATCTACTAAAAAGTAAAAATAACGGTAAGTGTAAAAGTATTACCCATGATTCCGCGTGACGTCCATAAAAAAATGATCATACAGTCTGAATGAGAACGTCCTCCTTTATTTGAAATCGGCTAAACAGAAGTTGCCACCTGTGTTACTTGATCAGCATGTCGTACAAGACAACTGATGGAATATTTGGTCGAGTTTGTGTAGGCGATGGAATAGCCACTTATAACTTCCACTCCAACTCATACTTTTCGGCTAAATGTTTTCTGTGTAGTTTACTGCTCTTTTGGACTATGTCTGACGGAAATATAGGAAGGTATATATGTACTATTTAGATATCACATATATCGCAATTTCTTAATAGATGATTTTTGGGCTCAGGGCCGTGCTTTGTGGCATTCTTAGTCATGGTCTGTAATTATAACGGTGATGATTATTATTAAGTAATATAATTTTAATTTCGCTATTTGGAGGAAGCGTTGAAGAATCCATTGACACATTTCGTCTCGTCATTGTCGGAAGGGGTGACAATTGGAAATTCCAGGAAGCCTGAGAGATGGCTGCACAAACAAACAAACGTAAAATAACCCAACCAGAATTAAAAAAATTGTTAAAATTATTTAAATCTCCTCAAATCACCTCAAAATGTACTACAGGTTCTAAAAGACATCTGAAGAGAAAAACCAGCAAGAAACACGGGGGTCATCAATTATTCAAATTGAGACTAACGTTGCATTACCTTAAAGGCAATGTGCAATCTAGGTATGAATATGAGCACCAGCGTCACTCACAAATTATATAATATGAATACGGGACCGACACCTTTCACTTAATTTCGAGGATTTTTAAGACAGAACAAAATATAACTGTCTAGAGCTACCGGATCTCGGCAGACGTTTTGTTGGCATGGTTAATTTTGCCACCAATTTTTAACGCAAGCTGTTTATGTGCAAAGCTTACTGAGTCATTTGATTGCTGGACCAAAAGTAAATAGCAAACCAAAAGGCTCCAGAACTTTCGAAAGCCTCGTAGCTCTACGTGCTTATCCGAAAGCTAACCGTACTCTTTTTACGGATGCTTGCTACTTTTCACAAAAATTTATGATTAGCCGAGGCAAATGAAGTAATGAAAATGAAAAAAATAAAGTTAAAATTTCGTAATGGAGTGAAAGAAACCTATTTTTCACGAACTTGAATGACTATTAAACTATATGGTAGCTCAGTCATGTGAGGTTCACCAGCTCGCATCGAGGCAGTGCGGCGAACTCTGCTCTACCTTGTTGTGTAGTAAGTAAGCAAACTTTAAAAAGTCATAAGACTCAACCAGACTTCAAAGATTAATTTAGGTATCTAATCTAAAAATAAATCATTGTTTCGCAAACTGAGGGTTATAAATCCAGGGGCATTGTATTCTTAAGTTAATTATTTAAGCACTTATCGGTTATGAATAAAAATTTCAAAGGCTCGTGCAAACAAGGTGCAAATAAGCAACTCGTCATCATAGCGTTAGTGGTTTGACACATTTTGCACGAACCAAATAAGTAAATTTTTAGAGAATGTTGTGTTAGAAGTTCTTAAAAAAAGGTTAGGTACATTATTTCATATTGTGGTCTGGACAAGAATTTCACGTTTTTCCAAATAGTTATTAGTTTTAGTTTTCGTAATAGATTATTACTTCAATAAAAAGAGAAATCTAAGTGACTTGTTCACAATGCTTCCAAATTAAAAGCCTGTAACGATTCTTTTACATCTTTATCGAGTTTACAATTTCGTTAATGCTCAATTTTTGATATAATTTTGTGAACAATACAAATATAAATTCAAATTTCAAAGTATAAAGGTGGAATGCTCTTGGCTGGCGGAGAAGACGGTCTTCTCAACACCTTGCTTTGTTTTATAGTCTTCGGGTCAAATTTGTGTACCCACGTTTATCTACGGTTACGAAACAAACGCAAAAAGAATCTGGATCTTCTTCGATTATTGCCAAATTTAGTTTTGAAATGTTAACTTTGTTTTAAATTTTAAAATGAGTTAAAATAAACAGAATTTCCCCCAACGAAAGCTTTAGAATCTCAGATAAATAACGGATAGTCGCTCGTCCTTACGTACCTTAACAATTTTTTTCGATTTTCCAACATTTTCTTGCGTAGCAGCCGTTGTTGGCCACTACGAGCGAGTGTCCTCATTGCAGGTGGTTTTGCCGCGTTTAAATTCAGCGCCACACATTCTATAGTGGCTCTCCAGTATGCCACTGTAAAAAAGACAGAACATTGTCAGCCAAAGTAAACCGCAGTTCTTCACCAACACTATTTATGAAAAAAAATTCAGACAGAAATATTTCATAACTGCAAGAAGTTCAAGTTTCTTCATTTGGCAAACGAATGAAATTCCCACCAAATGTGAAATTTGAAAAAAAAAAATTTGGTATAGTTTTTAATTTAGCTTTTTCTGGCCTTCACCACTAACGAATTTAAGATTCGATAAAAAAGTAGAACGCATTTCTATAACTCTTTTTTAAGTGTCCTATTCTGAAAAGTTATTGATCAACCTAGTATAACAAGAACTTATAAATAAACGTACAGAAGAGGTAACCAAATGATAATATTGACCATACTAACTAAAGTAATAAGTATAATAAGTATTCATATCATAATAAGTATTCACTTATCAATCTTTTAAAGGCAGTTTTATTAGGTAATTTTCTAACGTCCTCAGGCAAGGAGTTCCAGAAGAATCATTTCATTCACGCAGACATAAGTAACAGACGCACTATTATTTCGTCGATACTACAGTATTTTTATTTAGGGTACGGACTGTAAAACCTCGTAGTGTTAAATTCGCCATTCGACAAATTTCCTAGACCGTTCCTAGCACAAATATTTTAAGCTTACAAAAGGTTTACGGGGTATTAATATAAATAGCATGGGCTATGTTCTTTTTTAAGGACAATATTTTAAAAAAATCCGAAAAAGGAGAATAAAGGAAGTATGGTAATTATAGGAGTTATGAGAAGCAAGAAAATTGTTGTTCTAGTTAAAATAATAGATTAATAACAATTTAATGGTGTTCTACTTTTTTCTAGTGTCGTGGTATTGTAAGAAGATTAGTCACCCGCTGTAGAAAATGCCGGAAAACCTTACAGCTTCCGACAGATGGCGGGTGTAACCACTCTGTTTACGCCAGGCGTAAAATAAGCTATACTAGGCGTAATGGCAATGGGCCGCAGTGTCAAAGATGTGAAACAGTACTGCGTTCGACAATCTACTGGCCAAGCGATACGTTTAAGACAAACCCGCTCTACAGCGGGAGAAAAAGATGCCCAGTAGTAGGTTATTATCAAGGTAATGATGATAAGAAAGAAGAAGTTAAAAAAGTTTTGATTTTTATTGCATGGGCGACAAACGAGCACACAGTCCACCTGATGGTAAGTGGATGCTATGGCCAATGGACATCTATATTTATCCTCGAATAAGAATTAAAATGTATGCGTTGCCACTTCTGAGAACTAAGATGGAATTCCTCGTTCTCAGTAAAAAAGGGTCTCTGGTTTTCTATATTCACCATACGAAAGATTGCTATCTTACGCTGGTATTCTGAGCGTGGTCCTACCCCGGTGAAGCCGACCCATTCGTGCTACAATCACAATATAGATGCAAAATTATGTTTACGTGACGACAACTGGCTCTCAAATAAAATAATTTCCATAATATATTTATGGTAAATGGCTCAGTACGTGTACAGCAGCGTCTTTCTAGAAGCAATTTTAAAATTAAAATAACTACGGTTGCTTGCCAACTGTGTGTCACTTCTATGAGAAAATCTGTAAGGAAGGCTCTATAGGGAATTGAATATTCAGCAGTGCAATTTTGATAGGCTGTAACTGTAAATGGCCCAGTGCCGTGATTCCTTGGAAGATTCATGAGGAGTCAAAGTTAATTATTACCTGCAATTATACTGATGTGTATGCCTATAGTGACAAGTGTAGATGACAAGTTACGAAGTTCGTTTGATAGAAAGTGGATGGTATGTCCAATATTACGCTATATTACATCTATCCTTTTTTTATAGAGTAAGGGTGACAAAGGAGCACACATTTTACCTGACGGTAAGTGGGTTCTGTGGCCCATAGATATCTACATTCATCCTCGATTAATAATCAAAACGTAGATGCGATTTCACCCCCGAGGACTAAGATAGAATGCCTCGTTTCCAGTAAAAAAGGTCTCTGGATCTCTACACTCACCATTCGAAACACAACAGTAGCAGTATTAAGATGCTATTTTACGCTGTTATTCTGTGAGAGCGTGGTCCTTCCCCGGTCGAGCAGACCCATTCGTACTACAACCATAATATAGCTACAGCGTGACTCTAGCACGTATTAAATCTTCTAAAGAAGACACTTCAAGTATACTGAAAGCCTCGTTTATTCGACGTAACGACGTTCTTAGAGAGGTTTACACTGTTTGACCAAGTGAAGTGACCAAGTGAAACTGACTTAGCGCGCTTTTTTTGCGCCCGAAGCAAATATGGGCAACCCTCCGGAAAGCGGGGGAGGGAGGTGGGGAATAGAACATATAGCTGACGTGAAGCACCGACGCTCCGGAAAGTCTGCAGTCTGTGAACATGTTCAGGATCGTCCCCACCATTACATCAGATTTGATAAACCACAAGTCCTCGCAAAAGAACACCGATTCCTACCAAGGATGATACGTAAGGCTATTGAAATTAAAAAACATCCTAATTTCAATAGAGAAGATGGTTGGGTGCTGCCATCTGCTTGGGATCCTATAATTAACAAAATTAAACCCAAACCCAAGCATACCTCTGCAAGACTTGAAGATACTGTAAGTTCGTTTGGCGTAAATCGGACCAAAAATTAATATTCAAAAACTGAAGGTAGCCGGGCTAACAATGACATTGGGATGTCAAACATCTCAGTCCCCCCCCCCCCCCGTGACCATGGGCGCTGTAAAGCGCCCGAAACGTCGGGATAATAATAAAAATAAATTAAAGTAATTAAACGCGATAAAATCCGTAAATAATGCTTTTATTCAATGTGTAGTGTTCGCGTAAATTTAAGAAATCATTATATAAGAAATCATTATTCAAATGCGTTATTACCCTTGAGGACTAAGATGGAATGTTTCGTTACCAGTAAAAATTATATCCGAATGTAGTCATTATGCATATGAAACACAGCACCAATATATTAAATTTAGCCTTTTTTTTAAATTATTAAAATGCAATGCGTTGTTACTCTTTAGGACTAAGACGGAATGCTTCGTTACCAGTGAAGAGAGTTTCCGGTTGTAGTCATTAAGCATATGAATCATGGCACCAAAATTTATGCCTGGTTTCTTGGAAAGCCGCAACACAGCTACTGCGTGGCTACAGCCGAAACGTCATTCTTCAGACTTAGATATCCATTAAGTATGTTTTATTTGAGCTGAGAACAAAGTGTAGCAGCCAGACTAATCAGCCCTAAACGGGAATAAATAATATATACTCTGCTGCTACCATAACGCGGAAGGCGAAGATAAAAAACATTTATTTCCTAACTATCCCTGGCTACTGAGGTACTGCGGACTGCATATAGATAATTTGACGTTCTTATAAAGAAACAAGAAGCAGCCGCAAATATCATTCAGCGCCACATCGACTTCACACGCCGCTATCGTCACGTATTCGTCGACCAATGGGGAGCCGTTTCTTCAACGCTGCAGCTCACTTCTTCTTGCTGTTCCGGAGCTGTATTCCACGCCGCCGCCGCTCGCCGACTACGCGCGCGCACCGATCTGCATGTCTTTTATAGCCCGGTCCAGCGACGTAGCTTCGTGAACAACACACAAGTCTCACGCCGGGAAACGAAACGTACATAATAGTAATACATTTTGGTTAATTTTCATTGGTCATAATATAAACAGTATAATTGGCTATGTACAATAAAAATAATTACCATTGGCAAAGCAATTGTGAGCCAGCCATATAAATATAGGCAAGATGCAAATATATTTATTCCAGTCCACAGTCCAATCTATATTCGTACTCCAGTCGGACTTACATAAACAGTCGTTTCATTTCTCCACCTTGAAACCACTCGGAGTCTGTTAATAGTGGACCGTTCATCTCCACTATTACAGTGGTGACCCCGACGTGAGTAAATCAGTAAGTCAATAAAATGGAACTCCTGGTGACTTAGTTAGACTCATTTAATTAAACGTTTATGACAAAGGTTGCGTTCAAATCCAAATCAAACGCTATTGTAAAATCAGCTATAACCATGCACTGTGAATATCCACATTCACAAAGAGAGACGTATAAAGGGCGTTCACGCTCAATAAATACTTTATACAAAGGTGCATAGCTATCCAAATATTGGTTCCAGAATTATAAGTGACTGCAGCTTTCTGCTAATAAACTGATATCAAATTCCTCTGCATAGTTTCCGAGCGGAATATTTCAGCGACGTCAGTTATTTTATTGAATCAAAAGCGATATTCACGTAATTTGTTTAAAGCCTTTTGTTTAAATAGGGATGCCTGCAATTTCTAATGAAGTAAAAATAGTTATCGAAACTACTACTCAAAAATACATACTGGGACATACAAAATAAATTTTAAACTAACTTTGTACTTGGTTTGGCTTCATCAGGTAAATAGACAGTTTAGAAAAGTTAGTAGGTTAATTTAGCTGCCGCGTATTATGTCTGCAGTATGAATAGGTTGGTTCGGCCGGAAAAAATAACCAAATATTAACGGTGTAACAAAATCGGAGACTGTTTTTACTCGTAAGTTGGCATTCCATATTATTCCCAAACTAGCTGTGCCCCGCAGTTTCACCTGCGTATATCACGTAACTGAGCTGCGCGACATGACGTCATGTCATGTCGCGCAGCTCAGTTTAAGGAATTTAGATAGCAATGTATGAAAAAATGGCAAAATTTATGGAGTACTTTTTACTAACAGCATATTAACTTTAAGAGAAAAGTAAAATTTTATCAACTCTACATCCCTTTCCGGGTGTGAATCACCTCTCCCCCTGCCCTATAAAGTGCCCCGAGGCACCAGCCAGTTTTAAAGGAAGCGGTACACGATACAAGAAAAGTGTTTCGGTTACAAAATAATTCTTAATGAATTCGCTATCAACCTCTCATACATACAAAAGCAATATCATTCATTGTTTTTCTGGCCTTTATCACTAACAAATTTAAGATTCGAAAAAAAAATGAATGCATTTCTATAACTTATTGATAAGTGTCCTATTCCGAAAAGTTATTATTAACTTAGTATAACTTAAACACATAAATAAACGTACAACAGAGTAACCAAATGATAACATGGACCATACTAACTAATGTCTGATGTCAATAAGTATTCACTTATCAATACTTTAAAAGGAGTTTTAATAGGTGTTTTTCTAACATCTTCAGGCAAGGAGTCAGTTACATATGCCAACAAGACCATTCAAGCAAGCAGGAAGTCACCTACAATATAGCATCACAGGCTAATCAAATAACAGCGCGTGACCTAAGAATAATCAACACAGTGCCATCAGGAAGTTACCTGACGCCTGCTAAGCAAAATCTAGCACGTTTCAACATAGTATATAAACCTAGGTTTAATTATTGAGACAACCCAGCAGTAATCAAGCTAGTTTGTAAGTTAGGTAGTCTAGTATTCCTGTGTACTTACATCGTGACAGTATTTACGTTAACTTATAAATTAGAAAATAAAAGTAATACAGGAAAAAGTCTTCGTCTCCTTTTACTTACACCCTCCCAAGCTGCTGCAGACGTAAGGAGTTCTAGAAGAATATCCCTCCTATACGAGCCAAAAAAAACAAAAAGAAGCAATACCTACCTTTTCTCGAAGCGCTACGTCATTTTTGAACCCTCATAACTTGGGTTTTGATAACACCAGATAAACAAAATTCTTGAGATATGATGTCAATAGTAGTTTTCATAAACATATAAAGTTTCAATTACTTAGCTCTTATACTTTAGATTTTATTAATATCTAAATACCCAGATTTTGTCCTGGACTCACTCACTGATGATCATCAAAATTCTTAGGCTACTTCCTGAAGTTCTGAAATTAGGTGTGTAAGCTAGTATTAGTATACAACAACAAAAAATTTAAAAACTTGTAAATTCAACCCCTCAAGTCCTTAAACTAAGTGATGGAAATTTGTATGAGACTTTCGCAAATTTTGATGCTAGAGGTCCGAAAATTGATATAGGGACTCCATTTTATTTCTTGTTATAAATAATAATAATAAACTACATATCCCAAGATTGTTAGTAAATCAACCCCAACCTTTAAATTAGGAGATGGAATTGCACATGAATTTTCCCATTAAAAGTTAATTTCATGCTAGAGATCTGAAAATTGTACAAGTACACAGATTTCTTATTACAAATTATAAACACATGTTTCAAGTGTTTAAAAAATCATTAAATGAGGGGATAAAAATGTATATGGATGGTCAAGTTTCTGAATATTACTACATTACTGTAATGTGACTGATTTGCAAAGTAAATGGTACTTTTAAAGCACTACAGACAGCTGTAGTCAAATAAAATCGCCTAAGAGCCAAGTATCGCCCTGATCTTGTTCGCTTATTATAAACAGTAAACCAACAAAGAAAAACAGCAAAGATAGAGATTGCGCTATGAAATAATCACAATGTGCAGAAATACATCCAAAAAAAGGAAGCAAAAATGAACAAAATAAAAAAATATTGTCATAAGCAACTTACTCAAAGAAGTGAAATCCCACCAAAAATATTTTCATGTAAAATGTTGCCAAGACTTTTAATTTTATCTACTTTACACCCCTTTCCGAATGTGCATCATATTTAATATTCATATTTCATGGTAGATTTCCAAGGAGTTGATAGCAAAGGAGACGACATCTTAGGCCCAGGTCTATGTACACTATACCGTTAAAAGTCAAAAAAACTCAGGGATTTCATTAAAAAATAAAATAAGACAATAAATCAAACTAAATGACTTGCTAAAAATAAAAATGCAATCCCAATTTTTGATGATTTTACAGGATGGCGCCCTTCGAGACATAAAATTATATTTCAAATGTCATGTCTAAAAAGTGACTTGAGTCATGAAATAATGTAGGTAGTGTGATATTTCTTTTATTCCGAGCCTGTTCGTGCAGTTGTGAACCCCGTGAATGCGTTTGTTGCTTCTTTTGGATTTCTTTGGCGATTTGTTTTTTTTTTCCTGGACTTTGGATCTGTTATTACTTTTTTGACTCGGATTTTGTTTTATGGACTCCATGATTTACGCGAAATTTCGATTTTATTAATATCGGACATCTGTAGAACCATATTTGCAATCACTAGGCGCAATAAGCTTATGAAAGTTGATAGCTAACGTCAAAACGATATCAATTCGCCATTAGTGTTGCAGTGATTGGTAAGAATAACATATTAATACCACTGAAATGGAGGCAAATTCGTGAATTTGAATGACCAAAAGTGGTGTAATATATTATTTTAATTTATTTCCCTACTTGTACAAAACCAGGCCCACGCTTCATACAAATTTGGACCGTCTCCTTTATCATGGATTATTTTTATTGGACACTTTTCATGTATCCTGTACGGTTTTCTTTAAAACAGAAAAAACTGCACTTCCGGTTACATTCTGGGGCACGGGGCTGGCGCTCACCCGGGAGGGGAGGGAGAGCGGATAAAATTTAACTTCTAATATACTTCGAACTAATTAAAATAGTATTAGTTTTTCAAAATATCCAAATAATTGAAATCTTTACACTTATTTATTGTGGAATATTTTTGCAACTAAAGGGAAATGAGTATCAAGTATCCACAGCGCGGAATGGTTGAAAGGTGAGTGACCCAATCATGGATCACTTGATTACTGTGGCAAAATAGAAGTTTACGATTGCTTTCTACAAATATTGTTTCAATATTGGATGTTTGTCCTTGTGCATTTTATGTTTGTAAACTGCCCCCACGATACAGGAGAAAATCCTAGTGTAGGGTTTTAAAAAAAATTGAACAATCTTAAATTCAGACACAGGACTACAAAAAACCATAGAAAGACGGCAATATTACATAGTACTTATTTATTTATTAATATATTTATTTTCTTAAATAAATAAATAAATATTACATAGTACATAACAATAAAAAGGATAAATGACGACACTACCTACATTTTGATATCTACATTTAAAAAAAAACATAGAACAATGAAGAACTGACTTTTACTAATGTAATCCTAATACCCAATTTTTCTATTATACAAAATTAATTCCTATCGTAAGAATTACGGAAGATTGGTCACATTCGCCTTGCTTGGCGGACAAATTACGATCGCCGTACTAGACATCCCTTTGCCGCTCCAATCGCTGCCGGATATTAGATATTTCACACCTGTCTTACATTGATTACAATTTCATATATTGCAGAAACCAAAGGATCTTCAATTATCTTTTCTTATTTTTGGATAACTTGACTCGTACGATTACTGTGGGACATGGGTTATCTTTTTCTGCTATGAAGATCAAACACTAACCTTACATATTTCTACTACCAAGCATTAACACACTCACTGTAGTTTTTCTTTTACTAATCAAAAATTTTTTTAGGTTTGAAATGGCCGGAACTGCAGGACGGCAACATTGGAACAGACAGTACCAATTGATTTTTTTTTACCTCAAAAACTCGCAAAAACATAAAAGTCAACCGGTGTGACACAAATACACAACAGTTAATTTAATCCAAAAGTTTGAGACAAACTTGCCCTTGTATATACGGGGACTCGTCGACTGGAACCTACCCCAACGTTCACAAAGTAGGTCGAGTTCGCCGACGTCAATATCGATCCGACGTTCATTGATTTATTTAGGTCATTTGAGATGCATCTACCCGAAGCAAACTTTTGATTTTTTTAATGTTTATAATACAAATACATATGATAAAATATTATAATAATTATCATCATCACAGCCTATAAAATATTATGAACATATCCCTCCCCCACAGATTGCTTCACAGGGGGGATATTTGACAAAGTTGTCACGCTGGATAGGCGTGATGGTAACCGGGGGTTTTAATTGTTTTGAATTGTTATCACGAATGCTGCTGCCCATCTCCTGTTATACTTCCTTCTGCCGTTTGGTGCGGTGGATACTCTTACTCGCACTACCCTGGTATTTTAATAATATTTAAAATTAAATATTACGATAGACTTTTTATTCGGTCGTAAAGAAATTTACAATACCACAAAATTAATGATATTTTTTAACTTAGTAGAAGAACAAGCAATGTAAACTCTTTTGAGTTGGGAAATAATCATGAATATTGCCTAACGAGATGTTGTGAGGATGTCGCCCCAGGCTTTTAGCCCGTGGTATTCGGCTTCACTTAACTCAAATACGTCCTGTATCGGAGCTACGAAATCGTATATTAAAACACACAGTTCATAAGGGTTACCATTGCTGAGTTCGTTTAAATAAAACTATTTTATATTCCAGACGTTTCGAACACTTTACAGCACCCATAGTCACGAGGGAGACTGAGGTGTTCGACGTCCCAATGTCATAGTTCACCATGGCTACATCCAGATTATAAAATTAACTCTTACATTGGGACGTCGAATAAGTTAATATACGCGATAAAGTCCGCAACAGAGGGAAACTGAATAGGAATCGGGCAGCAGCATCTTCTTGACTTCAACTGAGAATAACAAAAATCTGGAGTTGCCAACTCGCCTCTAAAGCTTGACTACCGACGCTCTGATATCTCCACTAGAGGTAATTCTATGGTAGAGGCCTTTGTTCAGTATTTTATAGGCTGTAATGAATGAAAGTGTATTATAATTGGTTTTTTTTATAGTGTAAGGGTGGCGAACGAGCACACAGTCCACCTGATGGTAAGTGGTTGCTGTGACCCATAGACATCTACATATCTTCTCGACAACGAGTCAATATGCAGATGCGTTGTCAACAGTGAGGACTAAGATGAAATACCTCGTTTCCTGTTAAGAGGGTCTCAGGTTCTCTACACTCACCAAACGAAACACAACAGCGTTAAGCTGCTATTTGACGCTGGAATTCTGTGAGAGCGTGGTCCTTCCCCGGTCGAGCTGACCCATTCGTGCTACAACTACACCAGTAATATAGCTGCAGCATGGCTCTACCACGTAAATTATTTATTTTTGATTCGATATTTGATACAAATTGATATATTAGTATATCAGTATATTAGTATATTAACTGGAATAAATTATCGAGTAACGCTGTTTTATTAAGCGTAATTAGATTTCACGCCGCTTGAAACTTCATTGAAGGTATTACAGTGGAGCCTTTTACCCTGGCGTTTATATAAGTTACCCACACAAGTAGCAGATAAAACGGATACTTAATTGAAATAATTATTTTATACGGATGCTACTACTATTAAAATATTTAACTTTACTTAAATATATTATTGGTACTTTAAAACGTAAATAATTTTGTGATCTATAGTTAGAGATCAGTTTAAAAACTAATAAAATAGCAAACGAATAGATAGCTGAAAAATAATTTCGACATTACTATATTTTATTAAAAAATTAAAACTTAAAAAATTCACAGATATTGATTTATTTAATGCAACAGTATCATAGCTTAAATCTGCTCTCTTTCAAAATTTGGCTTGTGAATAATCTAGTTATCCATCACTGAAAATGTTGCAGAACTCAATTCGCTAATTGAACCTGAATTGAATTTGTGTTATAATAATCATATTTTAACATAGGTTTCTTTTCTCTCTTTTCCTTAATTGTACACCAAATGTTAACTAGTTACCTCATCTTGGAACTTAGTGTATTAATAAATAAATAAATTTATAATGTCCTTTAGTCCTAAAAGTGGCACAATAAGTTTAAAATATAGTAAAAGTTTAGTTAAAGGCACAATAGGCCTTTAGTTATATAAATATTTATTCATGTTACTATCTTTTTACATGACTGTTTGTTGCCTTAAATAAATTAAAAATAAATTTAATTTACATCTGAATACGAGTAACTTTATTCAATTTTATGAATTTTATACCAAAGTTTATTGTTTTCTGTCTTTCATTTACTATTCTTTGATTTTTTTAGATATTTTAAACTTTCAGCAAAGCTAATAACTAATTAATTAATAATAAAATAAAAACACACCTACGTAACAGGAGAGTAAAAGTTTTTACAAGCACAAGTCTTAAGCTACAAAGCGCAAAAACAAAGGATCCGACGCCTACGGCGAGAATGCAAATAAAATTAATACTTACTTACGCTGCAAAACATAGGACAAGGAAAAATATTTCCTATTTCAATGTTGTTAAAAAAGAGTGTCAAGTGTCAAAGTGAGTTTAGGTTTGCCAGAATGAAATTCGTTTGGTTTTTCCCGAAATTTAATGTCAAGTATTTTTAGAACTCCGAAAAAATACCAACAACTTATCATAATATTGCTTTTCTATTCATCGGCACGGCTCCGGACCGGTCCGGCTGCCGAAGAAGCAAAAATGTATAAAATATATGGCCGTGTTTCCTTAACCGCGCCGTTAAGTATCTTATTTTTCAGATTGGATGAATTCAAAATTTGACTTCTCTGTGTTGATTATATTTTTGTCTTAAGAGGGAAGAGTAAGTCAGCTCAAATTCTAATTTCGCCCCCACTTCCCCGCGCGTGTATGTACCGATATGTTTGTAATCACTAATACTGTAAGTAGAAAGGTCGTTATACACTTATTTCATTAGGTTTATCATATTTATGCCTGTTTCTTAACGCCAAGCCAGCCGCTTCTTATTTTTATCACGGTTATTTCCCATTTTAATTTTACGTCGTACTGTTGCGTAATGTATATTCTGATCGTAAGCGACACAACCTCCCCGTTCAAAAGCCTAAGCGATACTAACGGGGCGACAGAATTCAAGCTCAAGACGCCGATAGTTTAGGTAATTTCTTTTTACAGTGAAAATAATGGTATTTTAAAAAAAGTAAATAACATAAGCACTGCTTTATAGTTAGTTCAGTTAGTATGCAAAGTTTCATGATCTTATTTAAAGTATTTTATGAATAACAGCGGTTTATTGTTTATTTTGGAGGTAACTTTGTTTTTTTTTTCTATCGAGAAAATTTTACGAAATCGTGTTTTCGTTTAACATAATCACTAACATTAATCCTCAACTTTACCATATATTTATTTCAAAATTAATGCTGCAATATTTTCGGCATAACGAAGGATCTTGCTAAGCCATTTGATATTATATTTCCCCTTAAATGTAAGATATATAACAAGCAAATACGACGACTTAACGAGACCAATTTACCTTTTTTGGAATGAAGTATGTGTTAATGCTGCCCAAAACCTGTTAATTTTTCCCAGTCGGAAAACGGAGGCCCGGCACCCGCACTGAGTGCCGTGTCGGTACCGATACCGTGCCGATGCCGTGCTGACGAGTGGAAAAGCGCCCATTTTTCGCATTATTAATAAGCAAGATCGTCATATTGCCCATGCCCAATGCCCGTCCAATTTCTTGCTGTCGCTGGCTGAGTAACTGGTTAAGCACAGATTATAGTATAATTTTATATAATTTTATTTTTTCTGAAGATAGTATGGATTTTCGATTCGACAGCAGAGTAGGACATATGCGAACGTGCTTCGTTGGCATATAATTTTAGCACAGGTAATTACACAAAATAGCAAATATATTACAATACAATGACTTATGACCGCATTTATAAACCGTTTACATTTTATTATTGGTACTTTTGGTCGAACAAAAATATATAAAAAATGTTTAATTTTTAATATGATTTATTATATTGTAAATCAAGATTATTTTTAATTTATTTTTCCAATCAAATCGCAACTTTCACCTTTTAATTACTGAAAAGTCATCGAATGCACAGTCATGCCTCTCTGCAAATTAAAACGCTTCGAGGGACGGCAAAATTGGAAAATCAAAGCGTCGATGTCAATTTCAATGTTTAATTTGTACCGCAGACATGTAATGAAACCGTTTCTCCATAAAGCATTTGACCAAACAAAATACAGACTTAGTAGAGTATGTATAAAACTGTTGCCCAAGTTGAAAAGCCAGTCCAGATATTTTCTTTTTATAGAATAAGAATGACAAATCATCACACAGAACCACCACCTGACGGTTAGTCGATACTGTGGCCGATAGGCATCTCTGGATATTTATCAAGGTTGATTTGTGTTCTTTATTACCACCAGCTCACGAATTTATTTACAATAGTACAATTTAAAATATACCTATAAATTTTTTAATTAATACTGACTGTTGGATGACAATATATATAGAAAATATTATCATAATTTTCAATATTATCTTTGTATCTTTCGTGTAACGTTTTCTTCTTCATTTTCTATTTTGTAGGTCATTGTTAATAAGTTTAACGTAATGCAACCGTAAATTTAATGACGTTTAATACAGTACTTAAACTAACAAGTGAGCAAATATATAACAAAGAGAATTTAAATTTTACATTTAAAAGAGTATATAAGATTTTATAGATTTCAGGTATTCTCACAGAATACCAGCACTAGCAGCTTAGTACTGCTGTGTTTCGTATGGTTAGTGTAGAGATCCGGAGACCCTTTTTTACTGTAAACGAGGCATTCCATCTTAATCCTCAAGGGTGACAACACATCTGCGTTTTGATTCCTAATCGAGGATAAATGTAGATGTCTATGGGCCACAGCATCCACTTACCATCAGGTAGACTGTGTGCCCGTTTGCACCCTCATTCTATGAAAAAAATCCACATCAAATGCGCTTGTACACAAAATATTCACAAAAATTCAAAATATATGAAACGAGATATTCGAAAATTGTTAATAGCGCGCATAGTTTGTAATATTCAATTTCACTGAAGCGTATTTATTACGTACCTTGATATCGAGATGGAACGGGAGCACCGGCGCGCATCGAAACTGCTGCCATAGCAACGCCCGGGGGTCGCTTGCAGCCCGGAAGCATAGCGTGGACATGATATTGTCAGTTACCAAAATATACGTACATTAAGATGGGGTTGGATGACGGTTAAGTTAGAAATTAAATTATAGAATTTATGTAACCGTTATAAATTCAGTAAACAGCAGTTTATGAATGGAAATAATTATATGTTGCTCTCAAGATTGTGAAGTCATAAAAGGTTGTTAGTGTGATTTTTTAGTAGATTGCGACTATTATTACAACTTACGTTCGAAAATTGTGTACTAGATGCCTACTGTAATTAAATGCAGTTAATTTCCTAAATTACATTTATAATCATCCTCTTGGCTATTAAATAGTCTTTTTAACAAATGTATAAATATATAAATAGTCCCTGGTTGTCGTAAACAAGCTGTTTCTATAAAAAAATATGATTAATTATATAACATCATATAGTAAACTCTTAAAAAACATAAGGTTACGAACAAAGATTATTGCACCTAAGCATTAGTTTTGTAATTATACACATTAATTTTACACAATGCTGTTGATAGTCCAAACATATTAATATTAGTAGTATTTTACTAAATGATTAAATTAATTTTTTGCCCCTTTAACATAACATAAGTGTTAAACTAATTTTAAATTTGCCGCCTTTTCTTAGCCGATGTTTAACTGACCTATGACAATCAATGGTCAATGTAGTCTATGACAGCTCTATAAAATAATAAACTCTCTCTATTATTCTATGGTACAACGAGTGTGGTTTGATTTCTCTAAACTCCTATAAATAAAATCAAAGTCAACAGGTTATGGGCCCAGTAAAGCCAAAGTTATAAAGAAAAGCGATTGTGAAGTTCATTAGAATAACAAGTAAAAGTTAAAAATAACGTGTACGTGTGAAGCGACATTGTGTCGTCGACATAACCTCCAAGCCTCGCGGTTCAGTTTTCCAAATCGAAAAAAAAAATCCCAGTGATCATGGTTAGTAGCAATCCTCTGGCATTAATAGAAAAATTAACAGGCCGATAAAAATACAATACCTGGTGGTTTGCTGTGAAAACATACCTTCAACATGAAGAACTTTGGGAATGCATAGAAAATCCCAACAATGAACCATTCGATGCAAAGAAGGACCAGAAATTGCAGTGAATCTAATATCTTTTCATCAAATTACAGAAAAGGGTGGTCTAGTTAAATTTGACTCCAATGGCTGTACTATATTGAACAGACAAAATGTTATTGTAGCAACAGGAACAAAAGTTAACAACATGTACCGGCTTAACATGAATACTGACTATGCATACATGTCTGATATTAAACAAGATGATATATTTTTATGGCACCAACGAATGGGTCATCTGAACCTAGACACCTTGAAGAAATTGTAAGAGAGTTCTGAAGGATTCACATTGTCTGATAAACAAGTAAACAATGTAACTTGTATAACATGTAAAGAAGGCAAGCAAACAAGAATGCCCTTCAAGAGTCCAGGATCACATTCTTCAAAGCTATTGGAACTGGTGCATTCTGACCTATGTGGCCCCATGGAAACACAGTCATTAGGAGGGGGTAAATACTTTTTAACATTTTTGGACGATTATTCAAAAAAGGTGTTTGTGTACATTTTGAACAACAAAACTGAGGTATTGTCAAAATTCAAAGAGTTCAAAACAGAAGTTGAAAACCAAACTGAATGTAAACTCAAATGTATTCGGACTGACAATGGCCTGGAATATGTCAACAAACCATTCTCTGACTTCCTTAAAAGTGCGGGAATAAGACACCAAACATCAAATCCTTATACTCCTGAGCAAAATGGAGCTGCAGAGAGGTTAAACAGGACATTAGTCGAGAGAATAAAGTGTATGATTCTGAATGCTGGATTGGCAAAGTTTTTCTGGGCTGAAGCTATAAAAACTGCTGCATACATCATAAATAGATCTCCAACTAAATCCTTACTGTTTAAAACACCTGAAGAGGTTTGGACAGGACATAAGCTAAATATCAGTAATATGAAGGTGTTCGGGTGTGAGGCCATGGTCCACTTACCAAAAGAAAAACGCAAGAAGTGGGACCCAAAATCACAGAAAATTATCTTCATTGGCTATTGCGAGAACACAAAAGGGTACAGATTCATATTACCAAACACAAGAACTATTATCAAGAGCAGGGATGCTGTATTTCTTGAATCCACCGTTAAGAGGAACTATGCAGCTCTGGAATTATCTGAAACAGAAAACAAAACATTAGATACACATAGTAAAAGTAATAATGAAAGCTTAATGTCAAATGAGTCCAATGAAGAAAGCAAGGAAAAATCTTATAACTCAAATAGCTCATATGATACTGTTAAAAATAACTCGGATTTAGAAGAATACTTACCAGAAATGAAGATTGATACTCCTCCGCGAAGTAACATAACGTTGAGACCTAGAAATAAGAATAAAGAACAAACTTACCTTTGCTATGATGAATCCTTAAAGCCTGAGCAAGTCCCTGAATCGTACAAAAAAGCTATCAGTTGTATGAATGCTGAAAAATGGAAAAAGTCTATTGAAGAAGAACTTGAAGCCCATGAAAGAAATGGCACGTGGATATTGGTAAACAAGCCTGCAAATACAAACATAATCGGCTGTAAATGGGTTTTTAGAGTTAAAGACCAACCAACGGGTCCTCGCTTCAATTCCAGGCTGTGTGCAAAGGGTTGTGCACGGGCACAAGGTATTGACTATAAGGAAACATACTCACCGCCAGTAAGGTATGATTCAATACGTTTATTATTATCTCTAGCTGCTAAAAACGGCTATGAAATTCTTCAACTTGACATTAAGACAGCTTTCCTGTATGGAGAACTAGAAGAAAACATATACATGTATCCACCTGAAGGTCTAATACATGGACCCAATAAAGTATGTAAATTGATAAAGTCACTGTATGGTCTTAAACAAGCACCACGGTGCTGGAACACCAAATTCAACTCTGTACTTCAGAAATTTGACTTCATAAATAGCAAAGCAGACCAATGTGTTTATGTTGCAAAAGAAACTAAGTATTATCTTTGTATTTATGTGGACAACGGGCTCCTATTTTCTAAATCAAAATCTGCTCTGCAGTCTGTAACAAATGATTTGAAAACAATATTTGATATGACAATATGCCCACCTGGAAACTTTGTTAGAATGTATATCCAAGTTTCAGACAAATATATCTTTACACATCAATCCAAATATATCAAACAGTTGCTAAATAAATTTAATATGGATAATGCCAACCCCAACAGCGTTCCAGTTGACCCTCACTCAAAGCTGGAGAAGAGTGAGCACCAGCTTGACAAGAATCTTCCTTATAGAGAAGCTGTTGGTTCTCTAATGCATGTTGCCATAGTAAGCCGACCAGACATAATGTTCGCTGTGAGCTTTTTGAGTAGATTTTTGAATTGCTATGATGAGTCTCACTGGACAGCCGTCAAGAAGATTCTAAAGTATCTCAAAGACACTATTAACTTTGGCCTATGCTATCATTCAGCAAAATCTTCTGAATTAGTTGGCTATAGTGATGCTGACTATGCTAATGACCTCACTACTAGAAGGTCAACAACTGGATACATTTTCTTCAAATCTGGAGCTGCTGTAACATGGTGTAGTCAAAGGCAACACACTGTCGCTTTATCGACTACAGAAGCGGAATTTATGGCCGCATGTGGTGCCACCAAAGAGGCTATTTGAATCAAACAGTTATTATGTGATCTTGGTGAATTTGAGCAACAAAGAGTAGTGATAAATATAGACAATCAAAGTGCAATAAGTGTTATTAAAAATGTTAACTTTCACAAGAGGTGCAAACATATAGACACTAAGTATCATTTTATAAAGGAAAAGTATTATGCTAAAGTTATTGATTTAAAATATGTTTCAACATGCAATCAACTTGCTGACTTTCTAACTAAGGCTTTACCTAGAGATAAATTTCAATATATGAGAGACCAAATTGGAATGTTATCCAAATATATGTTATGTAATCTTTAATCTAAACAAGTATGTACCTATGTTTGTTTACTTTATTTCTGCTGTAATAATTTAGTACATAGAAGGCTTAAATTTGGCAGGAGTGTTAAACTAATTTTAAATTTGCCGCCTTTTCTTAGCCGATGTTTAACTGACCTATGACAATCAATGGTCAATGTAGTCTATGACAGCTCTATAAAATAATAAACTCTCTCTATTATTCTATGGTACAACGAGTGTGGTTTGATTTCTCTAAATTCCTATAAATAAAATCAAAGTCAAGACCCATATTATTTTTCCAGATCTAATAATATGGAAGTCAGTATTTTTAAATAATCCAATTATTATCGAGTCTTGGCTACAAATTAGTTATAAAGGACGAAATAACAAAGCAACGTGAACGTTATTAGTCTTCTTTTTTGACAGCACCTAAAACTAGTAAAGAGTCTCAGGTTCTCTACGCGCTTCATGCGAAACACAGCAGCTTTAAGCCGTTTTTTATGTTGGTACTCTGTATGTGGTCCTTCTACAATCGAGCCAACCCATTGTGCTGCAACATCAAGGGTAATGCAAACATGCACCGGACCGATGCCTTTTTTTATAGAATAAGGATGACAAAGAAGAACACAGTCCAACCTATGGCAAGCGGTGGCTGTGGCCCATAGACATCTACATATATCCTCAACTACGAATCAAATTGTAGATGCGTTGTCACCCCAAAGGAACAGGATTGAATGCCTCGTTTCCAGTAAAAAGGTTTTTCGGTTCACTACACTCACCATACGAAACACAGAAGCATTAAGCTGATATTATACGCTGGTATTTTTTGAGAGCGTGGTCCTTCCCCGGTCGAGCCGACCCATTCGTGCTACAACCATAATATAGCTGCAGCGAGGCTCTAGCACGTATAAATTACATATTAAAATGAAATGTAATCCACGTGTCTAAAACAAGCACGTTCTTCTCAGGGAAACTTTAGTTCGTAAGTTAAATAATGATTCCACCAAAATAGTTTACAGCAGATTATTTCGCAAATACTTTGTGCAGAGCTCCAAGTGCACATACTAATCTGCTGATGCGTTAACCTTTGTTTCCACAAACAAAGTTAAGCTTTTGTAAGCGTACATTACAGCACATTTACAATCGGACATGTTCACCTCGAGAGAACTTTGCCTTCAGTCGTTAACATACTAACGTATTCATTTGTGCTGTAGCTTTGGCATATTGTGCAGTCTGCTTAAAAAAACAAATAGCAAAACCGCATTATGGGGTGATGCCTAAACTGAAAACCACAGAATACTATTACTACTGCGACGGGGCGTTGTCGTGGTGAAGGAGGATTCTACTGCGAGGTCGTTTCTCCTGAACTTTTCCAAGACAAGTGGCAAACAATTTTATTATTAACAATAAAACAAAATAATTACTTTATTTTATATTGTAACTAGATGGCGCCATTATCACCAGTTCTTAAAAATAAAAAACAAATATTTCGGCGCGATTGACTGAAGATTTAGTAGTTGCGTAGAATGACGTCTACGGTTCTTTATAAAAATGAAAACACAGATTTGATGAATGTTTCGTTTGTACGGGGAAGTGCATATATCGTGTGGTACTCACTACCTTGAAAGATGTTAAATACTATTTAACTACAGCATAAATAATGCTTTTAAACATACAACAAAATTTTTAGGACCGAGTAACTTATTTATATTCACTAGTTTTTTTTCGCTCAGAAGTAAGTACATACCCACATTAGTTTTATTAGCGACCCTACAACATGCTGCACTTCCGTTCCGCTGATAATTTCGTTACTGACTCGTCCGCTGATTTAACGACATTAAGTACAGGAAGTTAAAAGCTACCTGCAAATAAAATCACCGCTATATTTCCCTGAAATATTCTTAAAGGTGTTAGAGTTACGCTGCAGTTTTATTACGTCTTTAACACGATTGGGTCGACTCGATCGGGGAAGGACCAAGATTGGACCATTGACCAAGAATGAAAATATTAGCATAAAATGGCACCTTTACGCTGCTATATTTCGTAATGTGAGTGTACAGAACCGGAGACCGTATTTACTGGGAAGGAGGCATTTCATCTTCTTGCTTAGGGGTGACAACGCATTTTGATTCTTAAACGAGGATAAATATAGACGTCTATGGGCCACAGCTGTCACTTACCATCCTGTGGACTATGCTAGGCTTCATCCATATTTACCTATTTACTCTTGGTTTGAATACCCAGATTGTAATTGCAAATTATTAAATTTTCTTACTGTTACAAAAGGAGAAACGTTCTTCGTTTTGTTCAACTGCGTGAAATTTCGCTATTAAATTCACATATTTCGAATGTCGGTAAAATATTCTAAACATTATATAAATAGATCTCGCTCCGGCTTTGCCTGCGTTGTATCTATTAGTGTGATGTCATTTAGATTTACGACAATTATCGAAGACTATAGCTATTTCATCAATTTCTCGATCTGTTTCGGATAAAATATGGCCCATATCATTCCTGCCGGGCTAACACGCGCAGGAGACAAAATTTTTATCCCCCGATTATATCCACTGACAAAAGATAAAATTGTCTTATCCCTTTGCCAGAGTTTTATCCACCCCGCGAGCATGGGTCTATGGTGGATATAGTATCCACAGTAGATAAAATAGGAGATACACTTATCCCCACGCGGACAAGGAAGCAAAGTGGAACGCCTCGAAACTGTGACGCTCCCACAGTTAATATTTCGAAAAGTAGTAAAAAGTTAACGGATTTCAGTGTTCTTAGTTGGCAAAATTTTTTTAGCCGAAAACAGTTTTTAGTGATTTTTCAAGTGAAAAATCGTGTTTTCTCATATTAGCTTAACAGTAAATCGCGTGCGGCGTTCGATTAGTCGCCACAACCTGCTATTTTTATTGACTTTTGTGCGCCACTGGTGACTGCACATGATCCTCTAAATAGTTGGAATTTTTGGATAAGGGACACCTGAGTTATTAGAGGAAAAACACGGGGTAGGTAATTTCGCAAACCAGGAGTCTGCGGCTAGAATTGAAAGTGTCGCTCGCGGCGTCTCAGAAAGTTCTTTCCGAAAATATATGCATCATCAGTTAGTTATGTGAAGGAAGGTAATCCTCGGAATGACGACACTTTTGCAGTTGGTGTCCCACATGTTGTAAGTATGGACTCTAATAACTTTTATTTTTGAGTGACGACCCTTCTTCATTTTTTTTGTATATAGAGGACAAACTCATGCCCTTACTGTGAGTGAAATATCAAATTTTTCAGATAAGCAGTTTTTTAATAATAAATTTTTTGTAAAACATATCCCAGATCCCTTTTCGCCGTTCCGTAAAAAGTTTATTTTGCGTGTAGTGGCTAGCTAGACCGTAAACGCTCAAAAAAAATGAAATTGTCGTTCACTTTAATACAGAATTACATATATCCATCCAGATAGATTTACATATATCCATTTAACATTTTTTTTCCTTCTCTTAACTTTATTTTATGCCCAACCTGTGTTATTCTATATTTGATAGAACATCTCTGAAGGTTGTTAATTTTACATATTGGATTTAGTATAGCTATAAGGTCCACTTTTTCATTATTCTATTATAATTGTTAAGTACTCTGATCACGTATCGAACGCCGATGTTTTTCTTTTCTTGTTCGTTTTATTTCGTGTAATTTCCTTTCTTGTTTTTCAATTTCTGATACGAAAATGTGTTTGCAATAGGCTGGATAAACTTAACCCCACGTCCATGAACGAGGATAAAATTGTCCCTTTCAAATCTCAAAAAAGATAATTTTTTCTCTTTCCTTTGGCCCCACGCTACGGCCGGGGAGATATATAATAATAATAATAATAATATTCCACAACTATCACACAACGCCATCTAGTCCCAAGCTAAGCAGAGCTTGTGTTATGGGTACTAGACAACTGATGAAACATACTTATATATTTCTAAATACATAAATATTATAGATAAATTACACCCAGACACAGAACAAATGATCGTATTCATTACACAAACATTTGCCCTGGGTGGGAATCGAACCCACGACCTCCGGCATAGCAGTCAGGGTCACTAACCACTAGACCAACAGGCCAGTCCTATATGACTACTCGTTATGTCAAACGGGAATATACTATAGGTACTTTTTTACCTTTTTACTTTTTTCATACTGACAGAAAGACAGATAAAAATTTCATCACAACCAGTTCCGGTTCGGTTTAGCCATTCCGAAGATTATCCCAGACAGTCGGGCATAATGACTGAAAGAGAGATAAAAATTTCATCACAACCAGTTTACAGGTTCAGCCGTTCCGAAGATTATCCCAGTCAATCAGGCATACTGACTGAAAGGCAGATAAAAATTTCATCACAACCAGTTCACAGGTTCAGCCGTTCCGATTATTATCGCAGACAGTCAAGCATACTGACTGAAAGACAGATAAAAATTTCATCACAACCAGTTTACAGGTTCAGCCGTTCTGAAGATTATCCCCGACAGTCAGACATACTGACAGAAGGACAAATAAAAATTTTAATATTGTTAATCACGCCATAACAGCATGTAAATAACCCCTTCATTTTAATAAAAGGCAGTAATTTTGATATACTGACAATATTATTTACTTGTAAAAAGTTTCTAATGAATCAATCATGAGTTACTTAAATTAACCTTAAGAAGAAAAATATAGGGTATTATCTCAACAATAATAGGTATCATGGATAACATGTAATTTGTGTTACTGAAATATCTGTGATTGAAAAGCACAAAGCCTGAGCGGCTGTAATTGAATATTGATAAACGATTAGCTTACACGTTAATGAAGACGGGGCAATGGGCGGTGATCTGTAATAACAATCTCTGATTTAATACCTACATACGTAATGTCGTCTTTATGTAACCGTATATTAGTAGTTTGCGTTACGTTTAGAAGCACGTTACTAAGGAGGAATATGTATTAAAAAATCTAAGATGCACACGAAATTACTTATTTTTTATTTAAAAATTAATATTTAAAAACTGTTTTGGCTAACTATGACGTTGGGACGTCAAACATCTCAGTACCACCCATGACCATGGGTGCTGTAAATCACCCGAAACATCGGACATTAAAAATAGTGTTGCGCGCCATAATTAATGCCCGGTACATGGCGGGTGATTATTAGCGCCATCTAGTATCGAGTAGCAGAAATAGGTGCGTCAAGATCTTTCTAGAGCTTTCCCACAAGCGCCATCTAGTGTCGAGTGGCGAGGGCTTTCTGGAGGATTCTTTGCTAGAGCTTTCGACGTTCTACTCGAACATTCTAGAGTTTTTGGTGGAAAGGTCTTATATAAAGTCGGTAAAGAGCGCGACCGGGGCAGTATTGAATTGGCAATACAAGTGAAGACTTAGGAGCGAAAGTGTCAATTTTGGTAATTCAATCGGCAGTTTTTTTGAAACGAACCCTAAGCTCGTAACAATTGGTGTCAGAGGTGAGTAAAATAATGCCAATTTTACCCAAGGACGACGCAGAGGGTGTCCGTACCCGAATTAAACGCCAGCAGGAGACGGACCAGAGACGATTTGGTGGTGTAACGCCACAGACGTCAGAGGTCCAGCTGCGGTCACGGAGGCCAGCCCGTCAGCAGCTACTACATCTGCAGCACCTGAATTTGGTGTTCTGATGATGATGCTGCAGGAACAAGCCGTGTGACAGGAGGAACAAGCCCGTCAGTTAAAAGAGCAGCAGGAGGAATAGGCCCGTCGTTTGGAAGAGCAGCTTAAACGTGATAAGCAAGGCCAGATTTTTCCCATAAAGGACCTTCACGCTACCTTTGGGAAAGAGATAAGGGAGGTGAAGGATAGGGTGGCTCAATATGACAACCACCTGTTGGAATCTGTAACCGGAATCGACAAGTGAATAATCGCATTGACAACGTGATGGCTGATATGAAGAAATCACTGGATGAACTCAAACAGGGGATGGAACTACAGTTCCTGTAGTAGCTACTACACCTTCGCTATGTGGGTTCAAAATGCCGCCGTTCGACGGGATTTCTTCCTGGTCGGCCTACAAAATCCAGTTCGAAGCTGTTCTAAATCCAGGCGAATGGCTGGAATAAATGTCAGGACATGACTGCTCTCACACTAGGCCTGCGCGACCAGACCATAACTATTCTGGAAGCTCTTAGTAAGGAAGTGACTTACGAGCAGCCCCTTGAGGCATTGGAGGCGAGATTTGGCGACGCTCACCTGGAACACGTTTTACGTGCACAGCTTAAAGCGTGCAACGCATCAACGAAAACCTGCAGCAGTGGCCCCTTGAGGTGGAGAAGCTGGTTCGAAAAGCATACCGGTGTGTACCTGCGCTCATTGCACTTAACCTGGTGCAGACATTCATCGACGGAATTTGCGACCTTGAAGTCAGAGCTGCTGTGAGGCTCGGGCACCTCGAGACGCTAAAGGATACCTTGGCCCGTGTACTGGAGTTGGAAGCCGTGCGACAGGATTATCGTTCCCATCGCGTCAGGGAGGTTGCAGCGGCTACAGTTCGCGACCGCAACAAAGGATACAGCCCTAAGTGTGGCTGTGGGGAAAGGGGCCATCTTCGATCCAGCTGCCCTAGGCGAACCCTAGAAAGGGAAGGTGAACGATCTCAGGAGGGTAGTGCGGCCAACAGCACCGCCCAGCAGCAGCAGGGAAACGAGTAAAAGCCAGAACTGCGGGGTGGGTGCTGGCTGATGTTAAAAGAGCCCAAGGATCTCGATCTCGCAAACCCATGATGGGAACAGTCTAATCATCAAGGGCGAGGTCAAGGGAATGCCGTGTAAAGTGACCATAGACACTGGAACCTCTCGTACGGTTTTTAGTTCCCAACTTATAAGTCAGTTCCTTGGGGACTCCGCATACAACCGAGAACGCATTAATTTGGTAACAGCCACTGGTCAGCGTATACCCGTCCATGGAGAGAAAGAGATGGAGTTGAAGCTAGGCAACGTGATCTACCTGCATAATGTCATCGTGGCTGATATAATGGATGACTGCATCCTGTGCCTAGACTTTATGAGGAATAACTATTGTGAGATGGACGTTAGGTGGTTTGAAATGTGGACAGGAAGAACTTTTTATGGAAGGTGCGTTACCAGGAAACGTGTACAGCATTAAGAAGATTGTTCTTCCGTCGAGATCGGAAACGATTCTTCCGGTTAGTCTTCCTCGAAACGCTGCGCAAGCTCACCGTTGTGTACTTGTGGAAAGGGTCAGAACCACTGACATCTCAGGAGTACGTGTGTTGAACCTTTGTGACCGGGAACAGATTATAGAAAAGTCACGCTGGTTGGTACTTGTGAGGAAGTGGATTGGTTACGTCGGTGCTAATATCTATCGAGTGAGACCCCCAGCAAGGATGCACAAACGAGAGTGACCACACTTTTGGAAGACTGTCGCAGCGTTCTCTCCCCGAACGAAATTGTCAAGGCGAAGAAGTTGTTACTCAAGTATGCCGATGTATTCTCATCAAACGATGCTGACATAGGAAAGACTGGCTTAGTTCAACACAAAATAAACACAGGAGAAGAATTGCCTATCCGTCAGCGGCCAAGAAGATTGCCGGTAGCACGTTAAAAGGAAGTGGAAACCATAATTGAAGGAATGGTGAAGGATGGTGTTATTGAACCTTCATCTAGTTCATGGTGTTCACCTGTGGTGTTGGTAAAGAAGAAAGACGGCAGCATGCGCTGTTGTGTTGACTACCGCTGTCTGAACGACGTCACGAAGAAGGGCAGCTATCCCTTGACAGGAATTGATGACACGCTGGACATGCTTACAGGAGTAAAGTGGTTTAGCACGCTGGACCTGAAAAGTAGCTACTGGCAAGATAAAATTGACCTTAAAGACAAGGATAAAACTATACTCTCGATAGGAAAGGTTGTGGGGCAATTTAATGTTATGCCGTTTGGATTATGCAATGCTGCGGCAACGTCTGGTTTACTTGGATGACATCATCATCGTAGGCCGTATTTTTGAGAAACACCTTCAAAACCTGAGGAATAGATTAGTTAGCTGAAATGGCAACGGGGAAATAGAGATCCAGAATAATTATAAGCTGTGAGGCATTCCATCTTAGTCCTTAGAGGTGACATCGCATCTGTAGCTCCTTTGTTTAACTTGGCGGCAGATGTCCACGGACAGCAGTAGCCACTTACCATCATGTGGGCTGCGATTGCTACAGGGCTACGTATCTCAAAGCACCGGGTTCACACCTCGGGATATTAGCGATATTAAAAAATGGTTGGGATTACTATATATATATATATATATATATATATATATATATATATATATATATATATATATATATATATATATATATATATATATATATATATATATATATATATATATAGGATAATAATAATTCCTGCTTACAGGCGGTAGAGTTTTCACGTAGTAGAGTCATGCTGCAGCTATATAATGGTTGCAGCACGAATGTGTCGACCCGACCGGGGAAGGATTACGCTCTCACGGAATAACTGTGTTGATGCTGCCATGTTTCGTATCGTGAGTATAGAGATCCAGAGACCCTTTTTTACAGAAAACGAGGCATTCCTTCTTAGTCCTCAGGTAACGCATCTGTATTTGGAATCCTTATCCTCAGGGGAGATCACGCATCTGTATTTTGAATCTCAATCTCGAAAATAAATGTAGATTTTTAAAACCTCAACATCCACTTACAATCAGGTGGACTGTATATACGTTTGTCACTCATATTTTATTAAAAAATTACGCAAAATACGCGTTCAATCGTGGAGTTGCTGAAACTATGCTGTGAACCATTTAGTTACAAAAAGTATTTAAATAGAAAAAAATCTTTTTTGATATTTCGTTCATTAAAATAATAAATACTTAAAATAAACCCTTACTCGACACTGTGTTACAATCATATTTTGTAAAGTCCATTGTTTTCATTCTACATAGAGACGTGCAGGTTAATTTGTGAAATGGGTGTGTTCGGACGTCGACGCTCCGGTGGATTTAATCCTTTACGAGGTGATGGCATAAGCCAAGTAACTATTGAAGTTTAGACGCACCACTATATTGTATCTGCTTAAAACATTTACTTCGAGCTTTATTATTTTTAAAGAGGCAATTTTTAGCCGACTTCATAAAAGGAAGGGACATTTTTGGTATGTATGTTACGCGATATCTTTATCAATCGTTAACTCCATAGGTCCATTCTTGGGGGGCTGCCCTATATAAATTTGGAGAAAAATTCAGGGTGGCGAAATATGGTATGAAGATTTTAATGTAACTATTCAGATGGCATTCAGATTGTGATACTTCTAAGTGCACTCAAAAGGGTAAAAATAACTTTTGATAAAGACTAAAAGTGGTTTATAAGAACTAAATAGAACAAAATAACTTCATGTTTGAAGGTGGCTTCTACATTTTACCGTTACCGTTATAGTGTATCAGAAGTCCACTGCTGGACATAGGCTTCCCCATACAAGGTCTCATAAGTGGGATATTTGTCATAGTTGCCAGTCTTGGTTAACAAACTTATTTTTTTTTAATTTGTTGTAAGGAAGTCGCTGCTGCCCAGCTCCAGGTTTGTTTCCATCTGTCGTCTCCTACGACACCCACGGGACGACATGGGATAGGGGATACTCTAACACCGGCACTACACGGCTGTTAACATGAGGCAGATTAATATAAAAATCCTTTACTTCTTCTTCATTAACCCGTACAACTGCACAGCTGGACATGGGTGAAATAACAGAATAATGCAGCGTTTCGTATGGTGAGAGTAGACAACCGGAGACCCTGGGTTACACCGCATCGAATATGTATATTGGCTGCAACAGCTACTTCCCTTTCGCTTGTCATCTTTATTCAATAAAAAGTAAATAAGAAAAACGGTTTCATTCGGTTTAGAATTATGAAATAAATAGATTTATAAAAATTGTTGGAATACCATGGAAAGTTTTTATAGACATCCAATATATAAAACCACGCAAAGGAAATAAAAAAAATAAAAGTAAGTTTTGAGTATACACTATACAGAAAATATATGAATGATTATTTTATATTCATAGATATTCCAGCAACGAGCAAGTATATAATATTATGGTAAACGTCTTCGCTTTTGCTTTGAATTTAATTAAAGCTGTTCCCGCTCACAACATCAAATTAATTAAACAAACAACATAAAATTAAAAAAAAATAACAAACCTGTATTTCAGATGGGTAGAACCATTGGTTATCTTGCTGGTTTTTCTCAGGACTGAGAAGTTTTTGCGAAACAGTGATGAAAGTTAGAAAATGACCTTCAAAAAGTATTATTTGTAACCTATGTTGAATAAAAATTATTCTATTCTATTCTTACAGGTAAAAGAAGATGTAAATGGCAGATATTTCACTCATTGAAACTGGCCACGTAGACATTATTTTAGAAAAAATGAAGTTCTTAATTTAAAGTAATGGAAGTTCTTGTCAAGAAATCGTATTTTCTTACAAAATTACGAAATGCATACAATGTTAGTTGTCGTGTTTGCAAAAAAATATTCAAATTTAGAACTTCTCGATACATAAACTTCCATTGTGAATCAACACCAACGAACATCCTCCGTAATTTCAAAACTTATTCGTCTAATTTAATCATAATATGGTGTGTTGCTTCAGGTTTAAGAAATTAATAAATATTTTTACGTGGTAGAGTCATGCTGCAGCTATATTATAGTTTGTCGCACGAGTGGGCGTTGGGCTCGAACGGGGATGGAGCACGCTTTCAGAATACCAGCATAAAATAGCGTAGGTTAATTCTGCTTCGTTTCGTATGGTGACAATAAGGCATTCTATCTTAATCCTCAGGAGTATAGGGGTAGGGGTAGGGGTATATTTGAGGATAGATGTAGATGTCTATGAGCCACAGCATCTACTTCTTATAATCAGGTGAACTGTGAGTTCGTTTGTACCCTTATTCTATAATATATTTAAAAATATTCTGTACACATAAAACCGAGATTGTCAATAAAATATGTCCTGTAATGAGAGTTACGTTCAGTAATATAATATACTCGTATATAACAATATTAGATAAACAGATCGACCGTGGACGAAAACTTGATCTAACTGAACTATGTTTAACGAAATGAGAAAAAAACGGTGTGGGTACTCGTATGTACATCGATTTTAAGATTAATATTGTACGTATTTCAATTAAGCTCTTAGTATACTTGATCAACAAGTTTATCAAGCGAAGCCTTTATAGCGAAGCGGAACGCACACACTCGCGCCTTTGTAAACTGTAACATGACACATGCAGCATACAGACGCGAGTAAGCTGCATCGAACGCATCGCCCTGGCAACGATCCGGGCAAGGTGTAGTATTCCCATGACAGCATATTAAACAGAATGACGTTCGCTAAAATATCGAACGCCTTTTCTTGTGGTAAAAGAATCGATTAGAAACATCATCATTACAGCCTACCACAAGTCAATTGCAAACAATGGCCAAGCTTGCTTTCTTAAGCTTGAACAAGTCAACTGCTGAATCAAGGCTAGGCTTGTTTTCCTGAGTAATGTGCATCCATTGACTTCCTGCATATCTTGCCAGATCGTCAATTCATCTAGTGGGAGGGGGGAGCGCTCTATCTTTACAAGGCAGTCACTCCAGATCCCCATCGATTATCGGTTCCTCGAGCTATGTGGTCGGCCTATCGCCACTTCAACTTACTGGTCCATTGAGTTATATCAGTCTACTTAGGTTTTACTGAGAATATTCTCATCTTTTTTTCCACACAAGGTCTCCAAATAAAGACTACTCTAAAACTCGTTGTGCGACTTTGAGTTTCCTCACACAAGCAGCAGTGGTTGACCATGTTTTAGATCCCTATGTACTAGCCACATGCGCTGGTTGTGTACAACGTTTGTTTTCGAGTTTCAATGTATAGAGAAAAGGTGTTGTAACTTTCCGAACACTGCCCAGTAGAGTTGGATCAGTCAATTCACTTGATTGATAAACTCGTTCGAAGTCGGACTTACCTAGATGGACAATTTATCCTAGATATACATTCTAGTCAATAACTTTGAGCGTAGTGCTCCCAACAACTACCGGCATGGGTGTAATATAGACGTTTCCTTACGTACATATCGAAGTTACCTTTGTCTTGACCATATTTATTTTAGGACCCATCCGTTGGGAAACACTATTGAGGAATAAAATATGCATATGGTAAAATTTGTGTATTTAATTCAAGTGAAAAAAGCCCCTATAAGCTACACGGTTGAACCGTGCGGCTTATAGGGGCCTCTTAACATTGGGATAATATGACAAACAACGCTTATTATTATTTGATTTTTATTAATAATTTTTTACGGTATTATAATTGGACTAGAATAGACTATGCGATCTTATTTAGCATCTCTAGAGTTGCATGGAAATTATTAAGGAATACACAACATTTTTATTCTGTCTGTGTATTTTTATTAAGTTTACACTTACCCACTTCCCTCAAATTGACACCCTATTGAGAACGGAACTAAAAACAGCCGAAGAACAGTAGTAAATTTGTGTTTTCTTTTTATATCGAGAATATATTTCCTTTCTGAATGTTCAGTTGTTCGTAATGATACGTTTTAATAAACACACTATATTAAAAACATTTTAAAGTTATCCTTTGTATCAACCCAGAGTCAAGAAGTTGACGGTGTTTCACCATCGCGCCTCGGAAAGCGCGTAAAGCAGTTGGTGCTACGCTTGATCTTTTTCCTTCGTCTAGTTTCTGTAATGATAGCGCCGTTTCTACAGCCTAATCAGATCATTTTCTCTCCGCTTGTGTCAAATTGCTGTCCCATCTGACTAAGACTGTGGCGGGAATATAGAGTTCATATGTGTTTGAAGTCCACGTGACAAAGTTGGAACATAGTTCACAGAGAATGGGCTTGTAGTGGTTTGCATGGGTTTGAATTCAATTTGATTGCGTATGGGACCCCAAGCAGATGGTGCAATAGCAATATTTGAAAACAAAAAAAGACCCACAAATCACTTAAAAGCCCTCATTTATGTGGCTCGTAACTTTCCATCATGTAAGTAGTCGAAGAAAATTTCTATCGGAATTATCTTTTCCTAGAACGGCTAATCTCAAGCAGTGGTCTTTTTCACCTGATGAAAAAGAAAAAATAGTTCCTTTCCATTGCTATAAGCTGTTTAATGGGCGAAATATCGAGTAGTTTGTTTTCGTCGTTGAGTAAAATATTTTATCGAAAACATTGTAAAATAGCGTTCTTCACAATAAAAAGGCGATTAGCAAGGCGATTAACGTATGCACATGGGGAGTTTTCAGTCGAATTGTTTGTAGGGAAATCTTTGAAAATGATGTTAATTGGTACCTAATTGATCTTAATTACGAGTAAAACATATGAAAGTACTTGTTCTTAACTGGAGAAGATGCTGAGATTTATTCATACAAGTAGCTGTGTCCGCGACTTTGTGGCATAAATCTTTGTTAGTAATTTAGATGTTTTAGGATGTTATTACTTTGAGGCTAGTTGACTGTATTTAATAAAGTACAACATTGTTCCAGCTCAAACAGTACTAGTAAGTTACGTGAGGGTACGCCCTATTCAACCAAAACTAGGAGGAGGACGGAGACAAAAACACAAAATCGTATGCTATACCTAATATATTAAGAAAAAATAGCAAATAAGCTCTGGCAATAATTAGAACACTCAGAAAAAGTAACTTAAATAAAACTAACTACATACACTACACCATACTAAAATCTACTAAAATATTTGCTATAATGTCAGCTGTCAAAAAGGCGTCGATAAAGTAGAGCCCTTTTCACATTTTATTATTTGATTGACTGATGAAGAGCTATCGTATTACAAAACCATTTTTGCAAACAAGGCTGTATTTTTTGAGTTATTAGAAAGTGGCCATATTAACGAGATGACCATATTACCCCCACGTACTATATAAATATTTTTATACTTGATGTGATTGATTTTATTATAAAACCGATCAAATGCATGAAAGTTTTTATCACCGAGTGTGCTTTATCCACTCGGTATTATACTTAAAATAAAATTAAGAAACGTAGATATGCACTAGGAAAATATGGAAAAGAAACTAAGGAAGATGTTAAAATTTACTCAAAACATAAAGTGTCTTACATTCCAAACTTCAAAGGTAAGGAGGTTAAGAAATGAATTATCGTTTACCGTGTAGTGACAGCTTAAACGATTTCCTATTACGTTCCGGGAGTAAAAGGCTATTAAGAGAAACATCACGAATAATCTAATGGCTTTTGGAACCATATCGGTTACGTCAGAGCTAGACAAAATATCCAGACCTGCTACGGGAAGCAACGTCAAAGGTGCGAAACTTCTTGTATTGCGATCTGACGATCTCCCTTTCAACCGTGACAAAAAATTCCCCTCTCAGTAGGAAAGGCTTATGTTTGACGAAAGACTTTATCGGACTGATGATACCTAGAATTTTATACATTTACAATAGGCGATCATACATTTCATAGAGTGCTGTGTTTTGTCGTAAGACATCTAAATATTTTAACAAATTAAATAGTTTAAAAATAACATTTTTCATAATTATAATAATTAAATAATATTCATAAAGTTTGATAAAACACATAACAAATTGCAAGCATAAGGTTCATAATATTATAATAATGTATCGTTTAAAAACTCGTCTATTGTATAATAAAAGTTGCCAAGGAGATGTTTTTGCAGTGCTATTTTAAATTTTAACACTGGCATTATTTGAATTGCGTCCGAAAAAGCTAAAGAGCAAGAATATTTTTTTGACATTTTTGTATCGTTCAGTTACAACAAAAGTATTCAGTTTCTGACACCCTGCAAACTTTATATCAGCTCCTGAAAATAGAAATGTCAAGTGGGCATATTTGGTGTCTTCACACTATGCTTTAGAGGAAGAAGAGTAGATAATTATTTTTGTGTCATTCAGTAATGCAACAAGAGTTCTAAGTATTTGTCCCCCTTTAAACTTTATTGCAGCTCCTGCAAATAGCGTTGTTTATTGTCATTGCAAAGTTGTAAGTGTTTTGCTTTAAACGTGTTCGTGGGATGAAGTGAGAAGAAGAGAAATGCTCACGAACATCTAGCCGGTGTCAATAGCTGTGTTTACCACGTCCTTTTAAGGAACCACTAATTTCAGCCGATAACCATTGTAAATATTAGAAGAACATTTATTGAAACTGAATAGTGACACCTGTTGGTAAATGTTAAAATTATAATAAGAAAAACAAAAACTAAATTGAATATAGTGATGAAGCAATCTTTACTAAACAATAATCGTTACTTTCACATATTTTAAATTATGTTTGATATATTTAAATGAAATTACTTAGTAGATATTTAAAAATAATATATAAGAATTGTGTTCTGAAATATTGTTTTTGTCAACTTATTAGATTTCTTTAAGCAAATGACAATTACATTTATAAAGTACAACATCGTAACAACTTTCTATAAGTAAGTCATGTACGAAAAGTAATACAAGTAAAACAGTTTATTTGGTTATAGTCGTTACCTTTACAGCCTATTAAAGTCCACTGCTGAACATAGGCCTCCCCCGTAGATATACCTCATGGGAGGGATATTTGTCATAGTTGCCACGCTTGACAAGCGAGCTGGCAGCCACAGTTTTTTATTTTTGGTCGTTATTAGTAAGACGCTGCTGCCCATCTCCTGATTTGCTTCCCTATGTCGCCTCTTACGACACCCACCGGATGATATGGGTAGTTGATATACTTAAACAGCCACTACACGGTCAATTTTGTAACGAATGCTAGAAATTTCAAAGTATTATAAGCGTAATGCAATATAAAAGTTTAATTTGAAATAGGAATTCAGTTCAGTCAAGTTTTTATATTAGGGAACAGGACGATTTATAAAAAATTCTGAAGATGTAGAAGAAATAAGATTATGATTACCAATAAAACAAAAAATTACTTTATTTTGTATTGAAACTAGCTGGCGCCATTACACCAGTTCTTAAAAATAAAAAACAAATATTTCGATGCGATTGATTGAAGATTTTGTAGTTGCGTAAAACGGCATCTACGGATCTATATACAAATGAAAACACAGATTTGATGAATGTTTCGTTCGTATAGAAAAGTATATATTGTGTAGTACTCACTACCTTGAAATATGTAAAATACTCTTACACTACAGCAAAAGTAATGCTTTTGACCATACGGTAGGATTTTTTGAGGATCTAGTAGCTAATTTACATTCACTAGTTGTTTTTAGCTTAGAAGTAAGTACATAACTATATTAGTTTTATTAGCGACCCTAAACACGTTACACTTCCGTCCCGCTGATAATTTCGTTACTTACTCGTCCGCTGATTTAACGACATTAAGTACAGAAAGTTAAAAGCTACCTGCATATAAATTCACCGCAATATTTCGCTCCTAAGTCTTCACTTGTATTGAATTGGCAATACGAGTGAAGAGTTAGGAGCGAAATAAATTTAACTAAAGTGTTAAGTGTGAATAATTATTAGTGAGTTTTAAGTTTTAATTGGTGTTCGGCAACGAAAGTGTCAATTTTGGTAATTCCCCCCAAAAAAAAACCCTAAGCGCGTAACAATAGGTTAATTAAACGCAATAAAATCTATATATCTTTGATACAATATGTAGTGTTCGCGTAAATTTAAGAAATCATTATGAATGGTTCAGCTCGATTGGGGAAAGATCTTGCACGGAATATCAGCACAGCATGATGATGTGTTTTGTATGAATAGTTGCGAGAACGAGGTAACTTTTTACTAATACGAGTTATGATGTGGCTTTCCATCTTAGCCCACTATAGCTTCATTTTAATACTTTATCGAGGTTGGATGTAGTCGTCTATGGACAGCGTCGTCTAATTGATATCGGGTGAACTGTGTGCTGGTTCGTCATCACTGCTGAACTATACTCTCTATAACTCAGAGGGGTTATTTCCGTAGTTGCTACGCTGGCAAGCGAGTTAGCAGACACAGTTTTTTGTTTTTATTTAGCTGTTCAGGAACTAGCTGCAGCCTATCTTCTGGTCAATCTCTTTTTGTCGCCTCTTACGACAACCACAGGATAATATTTACAGGTAGTAATAATTCTTGCAACGCATAACGCATATTTATCATCGTCATCATTACAGCCCTTCACAAGTCCCCTGCTGAACAGAAGCCATCCCCAAGGAATGTCACACAGCACGAACCTAAGCCACCTGTATCCATTGACTTCCTGCATGTCTTACCAGGTCGTTACTCTACCTAGTGGGAGGTTATCCTACACTTCGCCTATCGGTACGAAACGGCCACTCGAGAATATTTTTTCGAAAATATACAACTAACATTTTATAAGAATTCGTTTCGTTACTTAGTAACGCTTCTAAAACTGAATTATCCAACGCACTTACAGTCCACCTGAAGATAGCAGCAGCCATGTTGTAGGTTGTCACCTCTACGAACTGAGACGCCTTACAGCCTTCATTTAGTAGTAGGTAAGAGAGTGATTACCCAGATGATCTCGCAGACAGAAATGGGTCTTACCACTTAGTTCACACATAATCAAATTACGATGGGAAATGTGTACTAAAAAGGTAATTAACAAGACTATAATGTCAATTATATTATTTTTTTACAATAAATAAAAAATCAATTTATTGTAAAAATGTTGTGAGCTCTCCTTAAAGATATTTTGCAATTGTGCGACATACTTTATTTTAATAAATAAATTAATTTCAATATGTAATTTTATATATTTTAAATATACCTACAACTATTTTTATGAGAATTCCTTTCGTTACTAAATTACGTTTCTTTATATTAAGAGGATTTACTTCAAACGACGAGTTTCCGCCTTTACCTACCTACATATACTTCATTCTATTTTCTTCGCCGCGTGAGTGCAAGAGATCACTACATTAATAAAAAAATAGTAGGTACAAAAGTAAGTTTAATATTCGTTTTTTTATTGAAAAGGTAAATAAATCGTCTGTTTTAAAAGTTATTTGCTTATATTTAGTCTCGCAATGCGGAAGTAATTAAAATGAAATGTAAAGTGTTAGTTTTCACCACAAACTAGTAAGAAGTGCTAGCGCAGTTTTCACTGTAAATCATGTAAATGACATTGGGCCTACAGACTTCTACTTTTTCTAGAATTTAAATAATTTTTGACGGGAAAATAATTCATTACCCAAGAGGCTGTACAAAATGCTTTTGAATAATTTATTGCTTCCCGTCAAGCTGATTTCTTCAAGAAGGGGTTTATTGATACTGCTACTGTGTTGGCAAAGATGCATCGACTGCATTATTACTTCGATTAATAGAAATAAAAAATATAGAAAAGGAATTTAATTAAATTATTTCATAAAAAACGGCAATTTTATTGGTAAAATACTTAATATATTCTATATGCAATGTAACTTTTTTCCAATATTTAACCTTAGTTGGCAATTATTTAACCTTATTGATAATCAATACTTTATAATACATATATATATATATATATATATATATATATATATATATATATATATATATATATATATATATATATATATATATATATATATATATATATATTCTATATAACTTCCAGTAAGTATTACATGTAATGAACATTAAGTCCTACACCTAGTAAACATCCAGTGAGACCTCCGACTATTAAAATGGCAATACATGAATACACGCAGTATGTGTACAATTGTGGGTCGCAAAGTCGAACCCCTACGATGACCGCTATAATTATTTAAGCCTATCTCTTTGTGTCTGCGCCGCCACCATTTATTTTGCCCGAGAGCATATTAATTGGAATATTTGATAGTTTTGAAACGACATCGTTTTGAAGTACATTCACTATGTCTATGCCAGTATTAATTCATTGTATAATCTTAGCTACTCCCTGTGTAGTATTGATTGAAATTATTATTTTCTTTATCCTTATTTATTTATGTATTTATTACTTACTTTTTCCCGTGGTTTTGTCTGACATCTGAGATAATTTAGACTGACACTAACATCATTTAAAAAACAACACAACCCATTTACCTTTTAAGTTCTGCGCGCGAATTCGTCTGCATTCGTGTCGTCATTTCAAGTAGTTGCTCACTACGATTTCTTTCGCGTGAAAAGTGAAATTGCTTATGACATAATATATTAACAACTAAACTAGATTGTCAATAACCCATCAACGAAACGCTTTAACTTTAAAAGGTTTAAGAAATACTAATAAGTAATATTGATATGGCTTAATTAAGTTGCCCACGTTGCAGTAAATACTTTCCATTTATTGCATGTTATTTACTTTAATATAGAATTCACTCTATAGTAAAAATGATCTGTAAACCACTTAGTACTTCTTTTTATTTTCCGCCAGTACGTGTAATATTTGGGTGTTAGATACTCTCGAAAACGCAATATACACCTGATCATACAATAAGCATTGAGACGAACGAATACCCGCCACTTTGTCTGACTCTGGTATTTATCAACGGTGTTAACTTCGACGGGAATTACATCCTTTCAAATTGAAATGATTGGAATACAGGGAATCGAAATATACTCCCCTTTAACTGTTCCAATCTAAATAGTGTCCTTTATGATATTTCTCCTCAGCTCTGAGATGCACAACCTCGTGGCGTTATACTATCTCGGTGCATCAAGGTTACTCAGCAGCAGGACTGGGACTCCATTTTTACCTCCAGCTAATACGAATGCGCGCCCGTTAATCCAAAGGAGTTGAGAAGCTCGACTTAGCAGTACTGAAGTCACTAATAGTATATCAGTATCAAGCGATGAGTATCGCAATCCTTCATTTTACAAATATTTATTTATTTTATAAACTGATTTTTTTTTTGGTGAGAGTAATTTTTTTTGAATAAGGGTGACAAAGGAGCTCACAGTCGATCTTATAGTTTACGGTGGCCCATAGAAATCTACATTTATACTCCATTACAATTTTTAAATGCAGATGCTTTGTCACCCTTGCGGGCTAAGATGCAATGCCTCGTGCCCAGTAAAAAGGGCCTCCGGTTATCTACACTTCCCATACAAAACACAGCAGCTTTGACCTGCTATTTTACGCTGGTATTCTGTGAGAGCGTGATATAGTTGCAGCATGGCTCTACCACGTTAAACCTTTTACATAACAAACGTTCATTATGTATATTATTCATTAAACTTAGGAAAATTCGTGCAATTAGTTCTTCTGTCACCACCACACACAAAATATACTGAAAATTGGATATTGCAATTTGCATCAGTTTCCGGTGGACCTCCACCTTATGGGCACCGGATTTTTTGTCATTTTAAAGATGAAAACGGACACTGCACGTCAGATGTTGTTTTCTCCACCCTAGATCACTATCCTGGCACTACTACCACCTACCACCTTTGAGACATGCGTTAATTTCATTCAACGGTGTGCCATTGTTAATAACTGGCAGTGTCTTTTCATAGTAACCTGCGAACACAACAATATAACCGCCCATCAGAGCCTGGTTGCTGCGGATGTTCTGCCCGCTGCGATTTAAGCTTGGGCACTTGAGCGACATCGTGCTGTTAACCCATACGATTAATTTGTAGCGCTGTAAGCGAGCGGCGCGGTCTTTATTAAGATGTGTTATTTATTATTAAGTCGTAAATTGAACTTCGGACGTATGTATGCCTACAGTCGAGTAACGTCGCAATATGCGGAATGAAGCTACAGCTAAGGCTATAATATTATAGTTCTTGTGAAGTTGGGTCAACTTGGGGTCAACAGTAAGTTCAGCACGAATGTCTACCCGTACCCCCTTTTTATCTACATGGAGAAATGTCTACGCATACCCACCTCGCGAGGACAAGGACAGGTTATGTCGGACTCTATTGGCAGGGCCACGGAAACGTTTTCGCACACATCTGCGGCCACACCACCTCCGGCCGCACACGGCGGAGCCTCCTCGAAAGAGAACTACTCCTTCTCCTTCTCAGTTATGGCCCACCAGAATACATGGCACGCCTTACTCCACGGCCTCCAACTACAATTGTGTAACGGACGCCCCCGTGTCCGATGCGCGAAGGCCACGGAACCAGGAAAAACGTGCACTACGAAGCACTAGCCTTCTTGACCCCAGCGACGGCTCTGGTCGGTGGCTCCGCCGCCAACCAAGATTCGGCTGCGGAGGGTAGGGAGAGCGGAACCATGTTATACCGACACTCCTCTCGCCCCGCAGCACTGCATCAACGATGCGGCCCCTTTTGAATGGCGAGTGGCGTGTCGTCATACCAACACTCCTCTTCCTCCGCGATTCCACCTCGGCTGCAGCGGTAGGTGGAGAGGACACCCCTCTTTTCGCAGACCACCATTACATATCCGAAGTTGATTAGCCAAGCCCACTCAGAGTAGCCAGCTCGGGCCAACCATTGCCTGCACGCCCTGGTGTGTGAAGAGGTTAAAGCCCCTCGTCTTTTGTACTTATATGCTATATGAGAAAACGTGTGACCAATTTATTCACGTGGTTTTCTAAATCCTCGGTAAGGTGGCTTGAGCACCCTCACAACATCGCTTTATAACTGTTCCCTTCACTGCGGTATGGTAAAACCGAAGTTAACCAATTTCTTACCAAATGTTGATATCATCTTATCGTCAATTAATTTCAACACTTCATTGATAATTAAATCATTATCCGTGCTTCGTAGTTTTATGCGAGATCTTTTGTATTATAATGACACACATAAATATAATTAACAGCTCCGTGACGCAGTATCTTAGCAATGAACAAGTATTTTGTGTGGCCTACAGATAATTGTTCCGGGTCTTGATGTTAAACTATACAGAATACGATACCGAAAAATATATAAGCAATAAAATATTTAAAAAAAATCTTGTGTACATACTTTAACTTCGAGAAATATAGTCTCCAAACTTAAGAGGGAAGAGTAAGTCAGCTCAAATTCTAATTTCGCCCCCACTTCCCCGCGCGTCGTATGCTATGTACCGATATGTTTGTAATCACTAATACTGTAAGTAGAAAGGTCGTTATACACTTTATTAGGTTTATCATATTTATGCCTGTTTCTTAACGCCAAGCCAGCCGCTTCTTATTTTTATCACGGTTATTTCCCATTTTAATTTTACGTCGTACTGTTGCTTAATGTATATTCTGATCGTAAGCGACACAACCTCCCCGTTCAAAAGCCTAAGCGATACTAACGGGGCGACGGAATTCAAGCTCAAGACGCCGATAGTTTAGGTAATTTCTTTTTACAGTGAAAATAATGGTATTTTAAAAAAAGTAAATAACATAAGCACTGCTTTATAGTTAGTTCAGTTAGTATGCAAAGTTTCATGATCTTATTTAAAGTATTTTATGAATAACAGCGGTTTATTGTTTATTTTGGAGGTAACTTTGGTTTTTTTTTCTATCGAGAAAATTTTACGAAATCGTGTTTTCGTCTAACATAATCACTAACATTAATCCTCAACTTTACCATATATTTATTTCAAAATTAATGCTGCAATATTTTCGGCATAACGAAGGATCTTGCTAAGCCATTTGACATTATATTTCCCCTTAAGGAAAAATATTTTGAAGAATATTTTAATTTTATTAGCGCTCTTTCATTTTTGAAATACTGCACAAGGATCTTTTTGTCATGACATGTTCTTCACATAGATAGCAATAACAGTACACCACATAACTTCAAACAGAAATATATATAATATACCTACACTATGTATGATCCGTTTATCGAATGTTGATGGTCTACTATATTGCTTCTACAAAGGTACTCTGTGATTGCTCTATTTGTGTTCGTGACAGTGCAAACTAATGGATGCACGAATTTGAACGGCTTCCCTTACATATATCCTTTATTAGATTCAAAGCGAGTATTTGATCGAAATTGGAGCTTTGACAGATTTTTGTTTAATGCATATGCACGTGAAGCATTAAATGGTTCATATGGGCAAACAAACGTAATATTTTTAGCCCGCTGAAAAAAGGAGTTTTTCGATTCGACTCTATGTTCTATTATTTTATATTTTTTAAAGTTATAAAATAATATCTATGTTACGCGATATCTTCGTTAATTGTAAACTAATTTAAATGATTCTTTTAAATTAAATATGCTATACTTCACGAGTGGTCCCATATTAATTTTCAGCAAAGTTTCACCCCTAAGGGTGGGGTTGAAGTTTTACCGTTAACGTTACAGTCTATCAAAAGTCCCCAGCTAAACATAGACCTCCGCAATGATTGCCTCACAGGGAGGACATTTGCCATAGCTGCCACGGCTGGCAGGTGGGTTGGCAACCAGTCTTATTTAATTATTGTTAGGACGACGCCTCCTACGGCACCCACGGGACGATATGTGATTGTATTTAGGTACACTTATACCACGACACTACATACTGAAGTTTTTTAGGAAGTTTTTTTAACGTTAGTTGAGGGTCAATTTATTTAGTTTATGTATTATATTTATATGCATGCAAAGATTGTCTTTAAGTAATTGTTGTTTGAGGGTCAATTTATTTAATTTATGTATTATATTTATATGCATGCGAAGATTGTCTTTAAGTAATTGTTGTTTGAGGGTCATTTTATTTAGTTTATGTATTATATTTATATGCATGCGAAGATTGTCTTTAAGTAATTGTTGTTTGAGGGTCAATTTATTTAGTTTATGTATTATATTTATATGCATGCGAAGATTGTCTTTAAGTAATTGTTGCACCTCTGTTAATATTTTAAATAATTGTACTAATATGATTATGATCTTAGTGTTAGCAATTCTTGGTTAACCTATTGAAAAGAAAAAATAATTTAAATGTCACTATTTGGATGACATTTTAGTAGTTAAATAAATTAAACATTATTAAAGGGTGTATATTAATAAAAAAAAGGTAAATCCGACTTCAAAAAAAATAATTTTTAAGTCAGAACTTTTATTTTTCGTACCCTATTTCTCAACACCTTTTAGTTTTTACTTTTTATCAAAAGTTTTATTTTTACTGTGAAAAATTATAGGCATTTTTTTAAAAATCCTCTAAATCCCATAAAATATACAAAACTACTACGATAAACTTCGACCTCTTCTATAGTCTATGTTAGACCACAATTTCTGTTTCTCAAGAAGAATATAGGCTATGAAAGTAGATAGTAGAAGGAAAAGAGTAGATAGTAGAAGGTAGATAGTACTAAGAAAAGGCTTGTCTTAGGGCTGATTTAAGGATAAGCTCATAGTCCATCCACAGGATGGTAAGTCTCGTAGACATCTATATTTATTCTCGATTATGAATTAAAATGCCGATACGTTGTCACCACTGACAACTAAAATGGAAAGCTTTTTTCCAATGGAAAGAGTCACTTTTTTCTTTTTTTATAGAAGATGGGATAAACGAACATGCGGATCACATATTGTTAGGTGTTAGGTTGACTACCGCCGCCCATAAATACTAGGGGAACTGCAGGCGTTGACGACCTTGTAGAAAGAAGTAAGCTCTTTTTTTGCAGGTCACTAAGTCGAATCGGTCGTGAAAAATTTCCGTTATTAAACTATTCCAAAGAAAAGCTGTACAAGGAAGGAAATTCTTAATAAAAGGCACAGTGATGGACCACCAAGCATCCGGATGGTGTGAATGGTATCGTGAATTTTGACCCCTTGTCTGGAATTAACCCGAATAATTTATCAGAGCAGAGCCCTATGCAGCGCCAGTGAATCGAGCCGATCAGAAAGAACTTGGTCGTCGACGATTCGAACTGCTCTGCGCTGGATGCGGTCTAGTGGAAAGAGCTGGTGGCCGAACTTGCGCTTTGTAAGTTGCAAGCGATGTGCCGACATAAAATACTGTCGCGTTCTGCTGAGCCGGCCAAGTATTTTAGAGGTCAATTTGCTCTTCCCTTTCAAGTGACCACGAAACGTTATGTCATATATTCCATATCTCAACGCCGTGAGTTCTATAAATTCGGGAGTACGCCTTGGCAGTAAGAGTATCGGAAAAGATAATTGCAGAAGGAATACGTTTCTAGCACAATGGGAAGGACTCCATCAGACTGACTTTACTTGTTGATGTCCAGGGAGAGGAAAGTGCTTCGAGAACCGAGCGCTGTGATTATGCCGATTGTGCCATGGAGCACTCACACCGAAAACGAGGTGGTTAAATCGTCATCTATCGGTAACCTTCACACCTTTATGGAAGTTCCTATAGTCGCCATTTACGACGACCACGGGCAATTGATAGAATCAGGCGTTACTCTGCGAAAATCCATTATAATAATGATATTAATTAATTTGCAACCTTCCGCTAACTAAATACAATGATGTGTCTTACCTGAATTGAAGAGCACCTCCCGCCCTCCCTCAATTGCGTGCACCAATCCCGTCGCCACTAATCCCAGCAACACTACTCCCAGCACCACTACTCCCGGCACCACTACTCCCAACACAAATATTCCAATATTCCAGGAAAGACACACTGGTGTTGGGAGTAGTGGTGCTGGGATCAGTGGTGACGGGATTGATGCACGCAATTGAGGGAGGGCGGGAGGTGCTCTTCAATTCAGGTAAGACACATCATTGTATTTAGTTAGCGGAAGGTTACAAAATAATTAATATCTTTATGACAACCACGGAATCAAATGGTATGACAGATATATGATATAAAAGGAGACAAGGATAAATTAAACAATAAAGGTCTATTTTATATTTTTATTCAGATACTTATCAAAGGTAAATCTTAAAATTAAAACGTGAATTACTTTTATTACTTACGTTATTGTACTACAAACAATGACAAATAACTAAATAACAGACCAGACATTTAAATATGTCTCGTGAAAACCGAATTATGTATCCCGTGCCGTGTGGTTTTATTGTTCAGGTGTTTTGGGCTTAAATTGCGCGCAAATCGTCTAAGGTTTAGTTAAACAATATGCGAGCAAGTAATATCCATATTCTGACCATTTATTTATTTTATGATGTTACTAACTGTATTAATGTTAGGAAATATCTTGAAACTGATATATTGCTGTTTCGAAAAACTGTAATCTTTACCGGCGGGAATGAGTATAGATACTCGTAGCTATTTTATGAGATGTAAGAGATGTTTTTTATGTTACTCAACTAGGCTTCTCTCCTGTATCACAGAGGGAGTTTGCAAACATAAATTGCGCAAGGACAAATATTCAGACCCCAAAATTTTATTTGTAGGCCATACAAATATTTATTCCGTACGGGATCCGAATCCTCAGCCCCCAACACTGCAACTCAAGCTAAGCCACTGCGCCACGGAACCGTCAACGTGTACTTATCATGCCGTTATACTTTTCAGAAGACATTTTTAGCGCTGATCTATTGTCTAGTCGTATATTGTTTACTGAAGAGATTTCTATTATATTTTCTATTATGCCTATTTATTAGTAACACAGCGGCCGTAAGAAAGATTCTTAACTTATATTCACAACTGTTAACAGGTCCAGAAACTGTAAATGATTCGCTTTGATTTTTTCTCTTCCATGTTTCCTTTTTTCTTTTGATATCAGAAAAAAATAAATTTGGAACTCTGAAAAAAAAAAACATCCAATAAGTAGTGTTGAAGAATGCAATGTTATACTAAATTATGGTATGTTGCATTAATAGGTCTTGGTAGCTCAGGCGTCAAGGACTCGTCTTAAATTTTACTGTGAGCTACCTGTTTGCTGAGGTACTTGGCGGTGATAGTAAATATCGTGAGAAAACCTGCATGCCTGAGGAGTACAATATTTTGTGATTTGTGGATATGTTAAGTCGGCCTCGTTGGTCTAGTGGTTGTAGTAGTGCGACTGCTGATCATGAGGTCCTGGGTTCGAATCCCGGGTCGAGTCGAAAAATCAATTATTGAGTTTTCTGTCAAGAAATTCTCAGTAGCTGCTCGGAGTCAGGAAGTTGGCGGTGTCTCACCCCCGTGCCTGGGAAAGCACGTAAAACCGTTGGTCCTGCGCCTGATCTCTCTCCGGTCGTGTCGGTTTACCGTCCCATTAGATTATGAGGGTGAGGGAATAGAGAGTGCACCTTTGCTTTCGCATACACTTGGGCACTATAACCCTGTCCTGCGCCGATGGCTAGCCTACGTTGAGGCAAGCCGTCGTGGCCGAAATTCAGTCTGGAGGACATTATTATTATTAAGTCGACCAACGCAATGAATTAGAGCGATAAATTAATGGCTCCACAACCCTTTTAAAAATTAGGAGAGTCCCTAACAACCCCTAACTCACTAATAAGTAGCCATTAAACAAATAAACCTCGCACGAGCAAAACGTAGGTACATAGGGTGTACACTAAGCCTCTCAGAAATAGGACGTACATAGCGCTACTTTACTATGCTCGTGATCATCTTGCTTAGAAACTTGATTACGATGTTTGTTTAGTAATTGAGTTGCTTTAGAAATGTCTGTTAAAAAAATTAAAGTTCAAAAGAGCACAGTAAGTCGTTATAGTGCACACCTTTGTGTGAGTCACATGATATCGGAGGGCTGCAGTATGAGAACTTCTCGAACAGCTTTTTCTCCAGATTTATCCTGCTGGTTTCCGGCACCAGAAGTGTAGTTTGATTGTTGTAGTACATATATTGCGTCCATTGGTGTGACTTTTGCGTCGCTGCTTATGAAAACAGTAATTAAAGATCGATTAATCGTTAGGAGTTAAATATAAATCTGGTGAAGGTATGGAGGATACTCGTTTTACTGTAATTGAGACAGTCCATCTTAGTCCTAAGCTGATGATGCATCTGCTTGATTCTTAATGATGTTAGATGTAGATGTCTATGGGGCATGGCATTCACCTAACATCAGATGGACTATATTTGCACTCGTTTGTCACTCTTATTAACATAAACTATAAAAACTTTCTTTTAAATATTTTCAGAATAAGGTGATTGGTGAGGGAACATAGTTATAATTGTTAAGATAATATTATAGTTAATACAATCTCAATAGTTGAGGGGATTAGGTTTCAAGTACTTGTACAAATCAAATCATCTCAGATGGCACCAAATACATTATCGGTTTTAGGTGCTGAATTATTTCGTGATCGTTGGTAAAAGAACACATCGTGAAGAAAATCTGCTGCATATCAGAGGAATATGATATTTCTTGGGCACGTCAGTTCAACTAGAGAGGTTTACTAATTGTTCCATAACCTTCTAGGTTATGGAACAATTAGTAAACCTCTATATATTCCTCCTAGGAATATAACAATAATAATAATAATAATAATAATAATAATATTATATTATAATTCCTGTAGTCGTCTCTGCAAACGGGCTAATCCCAGTCAGCCTCTCGGGTCATCTGAGGCGACTGGGACTACGTGGCGGACCGCTCCGGGCTCAAATGCAGAAGGCGGTGCTCATCGATACCGCCCGCATCGTCCGCCGGTTTCTTTCCCTTTCCCCCTAACCCTCGGCCGTTTGGTCTCCCCTGCCGAGGGCCTCCATCTGGTTGGGCTTTTATTTATTTATGTATTTTTATATTTATTTTATGTTATTGATATTTATGTATATTTATCTTTTCACTTTCATTTATAATTATATATTTATAGAACCCAACCAGATGAGAAAGCTATATAGATACCCCATAATAATAATAATAATAATAATAATAATAATAATAATAATAATAATAATAATAATAATAATAATAATAATAATATAATCATCTGAGGCGGCTGGGTCTACGTGGCGGACCGCTCCAGGCTCAGATGCAGAAGGCGGTGCTCCTCGATACCGCCCGCATCGTCCGCCGGTTTCTTTCCTTTTCCCCCTAACCCTCGGCCGTTTGGTCTCCCCTGCCGAGGGCCTCCATCTGGTTGGGCTTTTACTTATATATGTATTTGTATATTTAGTTTATGTTATTGATATTTATGTATATTTATCTTTTCATTTCCATTTATAATTATATATTTATAGAACCCAACCAGATGAGAAAACTATATTGATAGCCCACATAATAATAATAATAATAATAATAATAATAATAATATGAAAGGAGGGACAAAAGTGACCCACCTTTTCTATATGGATGACCTCAAGTTATTCGCCTCCAGTCGCTCCCATCTTATGGAATTGCTAAACATCACTTGTGAATTTAGCAATTCCATTGGAATGGAGCTTGGGACGGATAAGTGTGCGGTCCTCCATGTTGAGAGGGGAAGGGTTGCTAACTCTGAGGGCGCAGACTTATCTGTGCCCGTCAACTTAAGGACCCTTTCCGAGGCTGAAACATACCGATACCTGGGTATGTCACAAAACATCGGTATCGATGAGACTGGTATGAAACAGTCAGTTTGCGACGTGTTTTATGCACGCTTGACCAAAGTGCTTAACAGCCTTTTGTCCGGTGTGAATAAGGCACACGCATATAACGGCTGGGTCATGCCTGTCCTCATGTATACCTTTGGCATACTCAGGTGGACTCAGACTGAACTTAACGCCCTGGATAGAAAAGTCCGCACTACCATGACGTCCCATAGGATGCATCATCCGAGATCGTCGGTAATGAGGCTGTACTTGCCGCGGAAGCATGGTGGTCGTGGCTTCTTGAGCGCGCTCACCATGCACAATCGCGAAGTGTGCAGCCTCCGTGATTACTTCCTGGCGAGATCGGATGATCCATTCTATAAGGACGTCATTTCTTGTGATAAAGGACTTACCCCTCTATCCTTAGCCAACGAGCAATGGCAAGACCCGGCAGTGCAGAGCATTTCCGACCGGGAGACCGTATGGAAGGAGAAGGAGCTCCACGGGAGGTTCTACAAGGCTCTACATGAGCCTTTCGTAGACACAGTAGCCTCCCTCCACTGGCTACGCTTTGGTGATCTCTTCGGGGAAACCGAGGGTTTTGTCTGTGCAATACAGGATCAGGTTATTAAGACCAACAACTATCGGAGATACATCCTAAAGGATGGCACCGTCGACATCTGTCGAGCTTGTCGCCATCCCGGTGAGTCACTTAGGCATGTTATCTCCGGTTGTTCGGCGCTTTCTAACTCTGAGTACTTGCACAGGCACAACCTAGTAGCCAGAATTCTACACCAGGAGCTCGCTCTGAAATACGGTCTCGTGGATCGGAAATTGCCGTATTACAAGTACTTGCCGGAAGCCGTGCTCGAAAATGATCGCGCCAGGCTCTATTGGGACCGGGCCATCATCACAGACAGGACTATTCTTGCGAATAAGCCTGATATTGTGCTGATGGACCGGGCACAGTCAAGGATATTTTTGGTCGACATTACCATTCCGTATGACGAGAACCTCGTGAAAGCCGAAACAGACAAGCAAACAAAATATCTGGACCTGGCTCACGAGGTGACCGACATGTGGGGTGGTCTGCCGACCGAAATTATTCCTGTAGTCGTCTCTGCAAACGGGCTAATCCCAGTCAGCCTCTCGGGTCATCTGAGGCGGCTGGGACTACGTGGCGGGCCGCTCCAGGTTCAAATGCAGAAGGCGGTGCTCCTCGATACCGCCCGCATCGTCCGCCGGTTTCTTTCCCTTTCCCCCTAACCCTCGGCCGTTTGGTCTCCCCTGCCGAGGGCCTCCATCTGGTTGGGCTTTTATTTATTTATGTACTTTTATATTTATTTTATGTTATTGATATTTATGTATATTTATCTTTTCATTTTCATTTATAATTATATATTTATAGCACCCAACCAGATGAGAAAACTATATAGATACCCCACAATAATAATAAAATTGGCGTAGGGAATTGACGACCCCATCGCCCGCTGACGTAACAGTTAAGTGACAAAACTGCTACGTCAACGCAGTCAGTCAGCGCCTTGCGAGAGGTGTGAGCGCCGTGCCTCGGCAGAATTTAGGGTGCAGAGGCCCGTTTGTGCTTATGGCCACACACATGATACGGTGCCGGGCCTGGGCGTCTCCCATTAATGGACGCCCAAATAATGGATGATGGATAAGAAGATAGTGCGCAAAGGGCCGCTGCCTGGGGGTCGCCGGGGCGCGTCTGGAGCTGGCGCTGGACGCGGCAGCATGCGGGCCGCCAGCCGAGCGCGAGGAGCTGCACGGTCATCTAGCAGCCCTCCGCATCCATCATCCCCACCAGAAGGCTTGGTGTCAGCTGGGTCTTCTCGGACTCAGCAAGCGGCACCCGCCGCTGGTGGAGCATGTCGCATGCGTTGGTCACAAGCAATGAATGCAAACGCATTGCGGGCGTACTTTAGAGCAAAAGGGGAAGAAACTGGATGTTTGACGTATCGGGCTAGGATGCATCGTCTTTTTGCTGAGCTGGAGCCATCTTTAACCGCCACAGAGCAAAACCTGGCAGACCGAGTTCGATATATCTTGCGCTCAAATATATTTGATGTCGCCGAACTCGAACGACTACGACGTGAGGCTGTTCCCTCTTCGGATGAAAATGCTACGGCTGAGGATGCGGCGCGACAAATGTTAGAGCAACCCGCAAACGTGGATGCCGCCGTGAATACCCCAGTTGTGGTTGATTCAAACGATGATGGAACAGTCGCCCAGGAACTGGAATTAGAGCATATGAGGAGTACATTGGAAGAGGCGATTGTGGAAACGCGCGGTACGCCTCTCGAAAATCGACCGCGACTTCCCCGCATAGCCCTAAGCAAGCGGAATCGGGCTGTCGTGAGGGCTCTGAACCCAATGCTGGTGACCTATTTGGAAGCCAGCCGGGACCTTTGCGAGACGGACTCAATTCTTTTTGGCGCTGCGCTGGCAGTCTGCCGTATCATAGGCGCCAAGGTTTCCACGGCTGGACGCGCTACTGGCCATAGTAGCGCTATCCCAGCATGGAGAAGAAGAATTGAGGAACGTATCGCAAAGGCTAGAGCTCTCATCGGCAGACTGATATGCTTCAGATCAGGCAATAACAGGCCAAGAATTGTGCGCACCGTCAGGATGGCGTTTGCTGGGACAAATGTCAGTTTGTCCCAGCTGGATATAACGCAAAAACTGACGGAGCGCATAGATGATCTGAAGCAGAGAATCGCTGCTTGGGGAAAGCGGATTCGGCGATATACCGAGAGGTCGACACGGTTCAACCAGAATCGTCTCTTCCAGAGTGATCAGAAGAGGCTCTATGAATCATTGGAGCGACCAATGGTAAGTGGAACGGGACCAGCACCGAATCAGGCCGACACTGTAGCATTCTGGCGCGGCCTGTGGGCAGAGCCCGTAAACCACAGCGAGGGCCCTTGGATGGAAGTTGTGGCGAGTCAGTATGCGGGTATTACGCCCATGGACCCCGTCATCATAACGCCCGATGACGTAGCTGAGGCGGTCCGTAGGGCCCCGAACTGGAAAAGTCCGGGGCTTGACGGGCTGCATCACTACTGGCTGAAGGGGTTCATGGTGTGTCACTCTGTGCTTGCCCGACAGTTTCAAGAGGCTCTCAACCAGAAGTCGCTCCCAAGCCACTTCACTACTGGGATCACTCATTTGGTTCCTAAAGATCAGGATACCACAGACCCGAGCAAATACCGCCCCATCACGTGTCTACCGACCATATACAAGACACGAACATCCAATTTGAGCGCGAGAATCGCTCGTCACCTGGACTTAAATCAGGTGATGTCGCGCGCTCAAAATGGATGTCGGGGCGGCGGTCGTGGAACAAAGGAACCACTCCTCATTGACGCGGTCATTGGCAAAGTGGTGAAACGCAACCGTCGGAAATTCTCCGCCGCCTGGATAGACTACAGAAAGGCATTCGACTCGGTGCCCCATACATGGCTAAAGAGAGTCCTCGAGCTGTACAAGATAGACTGTACAGTTAGAGACTTCCTGGAGCAGTGTATGGGGCAGTGGAGTACGATCCTTTGTCATCTGGGCGAGCGGATGATGGCTGCGGAGAACCACATAAGGATAAGAAGGGGTATCTTCCAGGGCGATTGTCTGAGTCCAATCTGGTTCTGCCTCTCTCTGAACCCTCTCAGTACCTTACTGGAGGGCTCCGGGAGGGGATTTCAGCTACGGAAAGGAGGGACAAAAGTGACCCACCTTTTCTATATGGATGACCTCAAGTTATTCGCCTCCAGTCGCTCCCATCTTATGAAATTGCTAAACATCACTTGTGAATTTAGCAATTCCATTGGAATGGAGCTGGGGACGGATAGGTGTGCGGTCCTCCATGTTGAGGGGGAAGGGTTGCTAACTCTGAGGGCATAGACTTATCTATGCCCGTCAACTTAAGAACCCTTTCCGAGTCTGAAACATACCGATACCTGGGTATGTCACAAAACATCGGTATCGATGAGACTGGTATGAAACAGTCAGTTTACGACGTGTTTTATGCACGCTTGACCAAAGTGCTTAACAGCCTTTTGTCCGGTGTGAATAAGGCACACGCATATAACGGTTGGGTCATGCCTGTCCTCATGTATACCTTTGGCATACTCAGGTGGACTCAGACTGAACTTAACGCCCTGGATAGAAAAGTCCGCACTACCATGACGTCCCATAGGATGCATCATCCGAGATCGTCGGTGATGAGGCTGTACTTGCCGCGGAAGCATGGTGGTCGTGGCTTCTTGAGCGCGCTCACCATGCATAATCGCGAAGTGTGCAGCCTCCGTGATTACTTCCTGGCGAGAGCGGATGATCCATTCTATAAGGACGTCATTTCTTGTGATAAAGGACTTACCCCTCTATCCTTAGCCAACGAGCAATGGCAAGACCCGGCAGTACAGAGCATTTCCGACCGGGAGACCGTATGGAAGGAGAAGGAGCTCCACGGGAGGTTCTAAAAGGCTCTACATGAGCCTTTCGTAGACACAGTAGCCTCCCTCTACTGGCTACGCTTTGGTGATCTCTTCGGGGAAACCGAGGGTTTTGTCTGTGCAGTACAGGATCAGGTTATTAAGACCAACAACCATCGGAGATACATCCTAAAGGATGGCACCGTCGACATCTGTCGAGCTTGTCGCTATCCCGGTGAGTTACTTAGGCATGTCATCTCCGGTTGTTCGGCGCTTTCTAACTCTGAGTACTTGCACAGGCACAACCTAGTAGCCAGAATTCTTCACCAGGAGCTCGCTCTGAAATACGGTCTCGTGTCTCTGAAATTGCCGTATTACAAGTACTTGCCGGAAGCCGTGCTCGAAAATGATCGCGCCAGGCTCTATTGGGACCAGGCCATCATCACAGACAGGACTATTCTTGCGAATAAGCCTGATATTGTGCTGATGGACCGGGCACAGTCAAGGATATTTTTGGTCGACATTACCATTCCGTATGACGAGAACCTCGTGAAAGCCGAAACAGATAAGCAAACAAAATATCTGGACCTGGCTCACGAGGTGACCGACATGTGGGGTGGTCTGCCGACCGAAATTATTCCTGTAGTCGTCTCTGCGAACGGGCTAATCCCAGTCAGCCTCTCGGGTCATCTGAGGCGGCTGGGACTACGTGGCGGACCGCTCCAGGCTCAAATGCAGAAGGCGGTGCTTCTTGATACCGCCCGCATCGTCCGCCGGTTTCTTTCCCTTTCCCCCTAACCCTCGGTCGTTTGGTCTCCCCTGCCGAGGGCTCCCATCTGGTTGGATCTTATTTATTTATGTAGTTTTTGTATGTATTTTATTTTATTGATATTTATGTATATTTATCTTATCATTTTAATTTATAATTATATATTTATAGCACCCAACCAGGTGAGAAAATTATATAGATACACCATAATAATATTCCACAACTATCACACAACGCCATCTAGTCCCAAGCTAAGCAGAGCTTGTGTTATATGTACTAGACAACTGCTAAACATACTTATATATTTCTAAATACATAAATATTATAGATAAATTACACCCAGACACAGAACAAATGATCGTGCTCATCACACAAACATTTGTCCTGGGTGGGAATCGAACCCACGACCTGCGGCATAGCAGTCAGGGTCACTAACCACTAGACCAAGAGGCCTGACAATATATAGTATGTATATAGTCTGTAATTTTATTTTATTTTGGAAAAGTGATACATCCTTACCCATTTAACTCATCTGTCTTTAACACGATGCCATCTGAAAATAAACACAACATTTTAAGGAACGTTACTATATTTAAATGTGGATGTTTTGCAATGGCGAAGCTAGGGCTACAAACTAGGGTAAGCCCAAGATATGTTTTTGTTGTTTTTAGCAGTTTTATAAAAATACATCAATCTTGATCTGTCTCCACTCTTCAGTTCGTATTTAGTTTTGTCGAGAACGTGTTTAACAAAGCACACAGAAGGCATAATACTGCTAGTTAGATTGTGTGACATATCAGCAATTGCATACCTTCGGTAGCTTTAAAAAAAGCTTTTTTGCTTGAGCGAAAGAAAAAGATATTTACATACAATACTATACATGAACAAAGTACAAAACACAAACAAACAAAACAAATTATTTACATTCTAAATAGAATGGTCTCTGTTTCTTAAGGAAATATTTGATTACGTCCGCGTAAAATGTTAGTGAACATTTTAATTGGACCAATAACTGTTTTTCAATTGATTTAATTGATAAGTCCGAAAGACGTTCTTGACCTTGTGTATTTTCTCAACAAAGTTTAAAGATTTTACCTTTTCCTAGCCGATTAGCACTTTCACACACTGATCCACACTATATACTCCAATATTATCCTCCATTTTCACTTAAAATATTTGAAAAACATAAATTTTCAACAGACACAACAAAAACAAACATAAACATTTAAATGTGAAGTGAACCTCAAATCAACTCCTTGCTTTCATTAATTTTAACATTCCATTGCGTTACCATAGACCACATACATACCCTGCGGCAGATTGTACAGAAGACCGAAGAGCCATCTGCCACTTTGCCTGGGTTATGTGGACTATGATAAAACCATTGATTCCGTCGAAATTTGGGCGGTGCTACAGTCCCTTCAGCGGTGCCAAGTTGACTGTCGGTATATCGAAGTGCTGAAGTGTTGAAACCTATCCAACTGCAGATAGGTGTAAGACAGAGTGACGTTATATCCTCGAAACTCTTCACCGCTGCATTGGAAGACATTTTCAAGCTACTGGTCTGGAAAGGATACGGTATTAACATCAATGGCGAGTACATAACTCACCTTCGATTTGCCGACGATATCGTCCTTATGGCAGAATCGCTGGAGGACCTAAGCACTATGCTCAATGACCTCAATGGTGTCTCCCAACGGATAGGTCTTAAGATGAACATGGACAAAACAAAGATCATGTTTAATGTCCATGTCACACCTATGCCGGTGGTTGTTGGGAGCACTATGCTCGAAGTTGTTGACGAGTACGTTTACCTGGGACAAATAGTCCGACTAGGTAAGTCCAACTTCGACCGAGAGGTCAATCGACAGATTCAACTCGGCTGGGTAGCGTTCGGGAAATTACGACACATCTTCTCGTCAGGTATACCTCAATCTCTGAAAACTAGATTGTGCAACCAGTGCGTGTTGCCAGTGATGACTTACGGATCTGAGACGTGGTCCTTCACTACTGGCCAAATGAGGACGCTCAAGGTCGCTCAGCGAGCTATTGAGAACGCTATGCTGTATAGGTGGAGTATAGGGTAACCCCCCACTAGATGGAGTGACGACCTGGTAAGATATGCAGGAAGTTGATGGATGCAGGTGGCTCGGGACCGTGCTTTGTGGCATTACTTGGGGGAGGCCTATGTTTAGCAGTGGACTTGTGAAGGGCTGTAATGATGATGATGATGATTGCGTGTTCGCTTTAAGATAGAGAGAACACGAATCAGTGTATTTCGAACTGAAAGTATTGTAATAATAAAAAACAAAATTCACTAATTGAAAGCAAACTGCCAAGTGTTGACGTTACATATATGCTACGAGGTCATGACCTGTGTAGAACAGAGGAGTGCGCGGGAAATTTGAAATAGTTTGAAACAGTTTACGAGTTATTTTATTAGTTGATATTATTGATTTTTTTATAGGATAGGGTGATAAACTAGCACACAGTCCACCTGATATTAAGTGGTTACTGCGGCCCATACATCTACATCTATCCTCGATTACAGATTAAAATGCAAATGAGTTATTAAAATGCAAGAGCACAATACGTGGTAGAGCCATGCTGCAGTTATATTACTAGTATAGTTGTAGCACGAATGGGTCGGCTCGACCGGGGAAGGACCACGCTCTCACAGAATACCAGCGTGAAATAGTAGCTTAATGCTGCTGTATTTCGTATGGTGAGTGTAGAGAACCGGAGACCCTTTTTACTGGAAACGAGGCATTCCACCTTAGTCCTCACGGGTGACAACGCATCTGCATTTAGATTCGTAATCGAGGATGGATGTAGATGTCTATGGGCCACAGCAACCACTTACCATCAGGTGGACTGTGTACTCGTTTGTCACCCTATCCTATAAAAAAAAAAAAAAAAAAAAAAGAGTTGTCACCCATGAGGACTGAGATCGAATGCCTCGTTTCTAGTAAAAAGTATCTTTAGTTCTCTACACTCACCATACGAAACACAGTAGCATTAAGCGACTATTTTATGCTGGTATTCTGTGAGAGCGTGGTCCTTTCCCAGTTGAGCCGACCCATTCTTGCTACAACTATACTACTTATATAACTGCAGCATGGCTCTACCACGTATGAAATTGATTGAGCAGATTGAAAAGGCAAGCCTGGCTTTTCGGCTTCTATGGAGGCTTCGCCACTGATGTTTTGTTTTATTATCCGTTGAGGTACGATGCATATGTTAAAAATAATTGTCATTCTATTAGCAACCTCATAAAGTGAAATAAATGTAGGTTGGACTGACATGTTAAAAATAACGTAAGCTCCGAAATTAAAAAAAAGAATTAAAAAAACTCCTCATTAGTAATTTTTTTGATAAACAGTGTTGCATTTTATACTTTATACCGAATGACCGTAAACAGAAAGTTACTTGGACATAGAAAAAGTGACTAATTCATCCCTCGGTGTGTCTGATAATCCATCTCCCCGTTTCATCCAGTGGTTGTCGTGAGACAACTATGTCAAATGCCAAAAAAAAATTGCGGTGTATATTATATACCACATCGTTTCCAACAGAGTAAAATAACACAGACCGGAAATACGTAGAGACACGCGGACACACATAGAGGCCTCTGATTGGGAAAAGCACATGTTCAGTAGTGAAATTTTACGAGCTGATGAAGACGATTTAATAAAGAAAGGGATGGAATCTTCTAAAGTGAGGTAACGTAATAAATCTTCTATATTCGTTGATATATGTGATTATTATATCAAAAGATTAAAGATTGTCCTGGCATTATTTATAGTGACTGCCGAAAAATGCAGCGACTTTCTGACGCCTTTAACATAAGGCAGAAAACGACGCTCAAGGGATATTCTATCCTATTTCGAAGAAAATACCCCACACTAGGTCTAGCGCCGTCGAAGTGTTTTAAAATTGCATAAGTACTAAACACCGGTATCGAACCAGCAATACGCAGAGACGCTGTTAAATAATAAACAACTACGATAGCGATACGGTGGTTTTTAGCGAGCCATTAATAAAATACTCTTATATTATATTATAATAGTTTGAGGGCAAAACAAATAGGCAAAGCGAGCTGGTTCTTTCCTCGATCAAGGGCTAAGCATAATCAGTAATATTCAGCGCGGAACGCAGACAGGGCTTGTGACACTAAGCCGCAAAGAGAAGGACTGTATGGTAATTTACGTTTTTCGTTATTTTAAGTTATTAATATTATAATATTATTTAATTAAACCTTTTATCTTTGAAAAGTATTGCAAGGGTTCATACCTGACACCCATAACAACAGAAAATTAACTCACCTTTTTATCGTCGACAGCGAACTACAAAGCAGAACAGAAGCACAAACAGCGCGGCGATTACAAGCGCGCAGGCGATCAGTGGCGCTACGTGTGCGGTCTCTGTTAGCAAACAAGTTTTTTTTTACAATATTCAAGTGATTAACGAACTTTTAGTCCAACTGCAGGTAAGTAAGTGGCTACTAAAGCCTATTGACACTTGCAACCAACTTTCAACAAAGAAGGCTACCGGTGCGATGTCACCTCTAAGGCATACAATGCTCTGTAATTATACTGACTCTCAACATCCTTCAGAACATAATATAGCAGTGCACTCACTACTGCTTGACGGGTGAAAGAAGACAGAAGGTGGCAGAAAGAAATCTTACTACTTAGTGCAAAAAAGGATTCCTACCATTCTTTATAGAAGAGGGGGCAAATGAGCATACGACTTACCTGATGTTAACTGGCTACCGCCGCCCATGAACAACTGCAACACCAGGGGAATTGCAGGTGCGCTACCGGCCTTTTAGAAAGTAGTAAGCTCTTTTCTTGAAGCTACCTATGTCGTATCGGTACGGAAACATCGCCGGTGGTAAACTATTCTACAGAGAGGTTGTACGCGGAAGGAAACTTCTAGTGAAACGTACAGTGGTGGACCGCTAAACTTCCAGATGGTGTGGATTGTATCGGGAGTTTTGCCGGGGTGTGCGTTCAATAAATTTGGCGGCTGAGATGAATCCGAACAATTCCTCAGAGCATTCCTCTCGGTAAATGTGATAGATGATGAAAAGAAATGCAACATCTCTTCGCAGCGCCAGTGAATCGAACCGTTCGGAAATTACCCGGTCGTCAACGACTCAAGCCACTCTGCTCTTGATGCGGTCAAGTGGAAGGATCTGGCACTGAGGATTCCCAGCCCAGAGATGGGAACAGTATTCCACGTGAGGCCAAACATGCGCCTTGTAAATTTCAGGTGGTGTGCCGGCACGAAATACTGTCACGCTCTGCTGAGCACGCCAAGCTTTTAAAATGCCTATTTGGCCTTCTCTTCCAAGTAACCACGAAACTGCACGTCACTCCATATGTCGACGCCGAGGATTCCGATACTGGCTTAGGCAACAAGAGCAGTGCCTTGATATTGAAGAGATACGACAAAGGGGTTCTTTTTAGCGGTAAACGCACAAACTTGTGTCTTCTTACGATTAAACTGAACTAAATTTAATTGCTCCCAATCCGAGACTTTATTCAGCAAAGACTCGACTTCAGACACAAGTTTGTCACGGTACTTGGCGACACTTTCCCGAAAAATACTGACACGGCCGGTATATAAAGCATCACCAGTGATGTCATCTGCAAGCAATGAATGCTACCGGTTTTCAACATATCATTGATATGTAGAATAAAAGCGTTGGTGATTACACGCAGCCTTGTGGAACGCCAGCATTAATAGGCTTGCAGTCGGAGCATGCATCGTCTACAATAACCTTGATGCTCCGATCTGCAAGAAAGCTGGTGATCCAGTTGCACAATTTCTCGGGAAGCCCATAGGAAGGGTGCTTCAAAAGAAGCGCTTTGTGTTAGATCCAATTGAAGGCCTTCGCAATGTCCAAACTAACGGCCAGTTCCTCCCTATTGGACTCTACTGCCACCGCCCATCTATGAGTCAGGTAGACCAGAAGATCACCAGCTGATCGACCACGACGAAAACCATATTGACAATCACTAATTGGCTTGTGATCTTCAAGGTACCGCATGAGCTAGCAGTTCATAATGGACTCCATATATTTTGGAGAACAAGGAGGTGATGGCGATAGGGCTGTAGTTAGACGGATCTGAGCGGTCGCCTTTTTTAGGGATCGGGTGGACGAAAGCAGTCTTTCATGGTTTCGGGACAACGCTTAGGGAGTAGGAGTACCGAAAAGACGCGTTAAAACCGATGCCAACTCTAGAGAACACGTTCTCAGCACAATCGGGAGGATTCCGTCAGGCCCACTCGACTTTTTCGATTTCTTTAAATTATCAACAATTTTTTATACAAATAGCATTGTGTTGTACTAAATAACTAATAAGCGAATAATGGAGCATTAGTATAAATTTAAGTTGGTGGTTGACTCATCCATCCAATACAGCTGTCCACTCCTGGACATAGGCCTCCTCATAGAGGAGATTCAACCGTGTAGTAGCAGTGTAAGTAACATGTTTCTGATAACAACTAGGAACTGTAAACCACTGCGGTTGCTAAACTGTCAATTATGGCAAAATAAGGGGGAAGTCAATTTTGATGATTTCAATTAATTTAACAATCGAAAACTAAAAACGTGATAGAAATAAAGTGTTACGAAAATATTTTGCAGTGCAACATTTATACTGAATAATTAAACTAAATGTATTTTTCCCGTAATATTAAAAAATGATCTTGTTCAATACGTTTTAACTAATAAGTGTGAAAATAATTTTAATAAATGATAATGAGTAATATAATATCCAAAATCATAATATTTCCATTTTCGTGACAATCCTTAGTATTAGATGCTGCCGCGTAAATACAAACGCGGGCGGCAGCATCGCCAGATATCAAAGGCGTTTAACGACTGTAAGGTCTTAAAACTGTGGTATTACATGAGTCCTTAAAGGTGAACACGAATAAAACAAACAAGGCCACAGGTTCATTGTTTGAAGTTGGTTGGAATCATGCGTCGGCGATAATTAATTACAATTGGGCCTCCTCCACCAACGGGAAAGCAAGAATACTGATCAAGAAGCTACTTCTGGAGAAGTGCACCTAGTTAAATATTATAAAGAGCTTATGTCATAAAATTGTTTAGTAAACTTTTTACGTGGTAGAGCCAGGCTGCAGTTATATTAGTAGTATAGTTTTAGCACGAATGGGTCGGCTCGACCGGGGAAGGATCACGCTCTCACAGAATACCAGCGTGAAATAGTAGCTTAATGCTGCTGTATTTCGTATGGTGAGTGTAGAGAACCGGAGACCTTTTTTACTGGAAACGAGGCATTCCATCTTAGTCCTCACGGGTGACAACGCATCTGCATTTTGATTCGTAATCGAGGATAGATGTAGATGTCTATGGGCCACAGCAACCACTTACCATCAGGTGGACTGTGTGCTCGTTTGTCACCCTATCCTATAAAAAAAAGTAAAGGACATACCATGTACGGTCAATGAGATAGTATGCGAAGAATATCCCATATCGTTGTCTACATGCAGTATGTAGTTCCCCGCATCATCAACTCCAACGTTGCTAATAAAAAGTGCGTAGAGATAACAACCGTCCACTCCCTCTCTTTCTAACGCTCTATACCGATCTGGAAAATAATTTACATAGTTTCCAATGAAATATAATGGAATAGAGTAGTATTCATCATAGATTGTTACGTAATCATTGAAAAGTTATTTATCACTGGAGGATTCATATGTCTTGGATGAACCAGAAAGAAACCCAGGGGTGCTATTTTTCAATTATTTTTTATATAAACTGTTTAGTACAATATACAAACAAAACAGTAGTCACAATTTTTTGAATGAATTATTATAGAAACTGCTTAGTAGCAATGGCGATCGTCTCATTCCCGGGGATATTTTAATTCTTGTAATCGTTTATACAATTACCCCTTTTGTACAGTTTTTGTTAAAGGATTTTTTTTAATTTGTTAATTGAAAAATATTCAGCAGTGTATTGTTCATTTTTGTTACAAAAGCAAATTTATACATTGACCTAAGAATGAATTACCAACTCCGTGGCGACTAATAACTGGTAGTGGTATTAGAAGCGTGTGTTTTTTTCTATTAAATACATTATGAATAACCTTTTATTATCAAAAATAACATGTTTTTGTACATACTCGTACAAACATTATTGATCATGAGCCATTGTTGATCATGAGGTCCAGGGTTCGAATCCCGGGTCGGGCCAAAATCAGTTATTGGTTCTGACAATGAATTCTCAATAGCAGCCCGAAGTTTAAAAGTCAGCGGTGTTTCATCACCGTGCCTCAAAAAGCACGTAAAGCCGTTGGTCCTAAGCCTGATCTATCTCCGGGCGTGTCGAGTTACTATACCGGACTATGAGAGTGAAGAAATAGAGAGTGCACCTGTGCTTGCGCATCCAAACATGCCAAGTTTTTTCGCTTGATCAAAAATACAACTAGACCCATATAGTCCTTTTTATTATTTTTCAAAGTATTCGCCAGGTATCTTAATACACTTTTTCCATTCGCTTGTTAGTTAATAAAACATTTATTCTACTACAAAGTCCTCCGACTGCTTCTTCACTGGTCTGGAACCTTTGACCACGAAGATTTTTCTTGATTTCAGGAAATGTAAAGAAATCGTTAGGGCTTAAGTCAGGACTGTATGAAGGACAGGAGGATGGTCAAGAGTTTCTACGTTTTCCTGCTTCAAATACTCAATCGTTTGACCAGCGCTGTGTGAGCTTGCACTGATATGGTGTAGCATTATACGTCGCTTTGGTTTAGATTTCCGAAGTTCGGCGATGACTTGTGGTAAGCAAACAGTGGTATACCACTCTGCATTAACCGTTCTACGATCTTCAAGTGCAATCGTCACAACATGGCTGGTTTTCGCAATGAACGTGCACACCATTTTCTTTGAGTGCTTCGAGAGCGAACAACTTTAGTCGGCTTGGGCTCGTCTTGGAAGACCAAGATTGTAGATTGTTGTTTAGAATCGGGATCGTCGGCATAGATCCAAGATTCGTCACTACTGATGATGTTGTAGACGTGATGTGACTCACCTCGGTTGAAACTTTGTAGAGTTTTTTACACCATCTAACGCGGGTCCCTTATGATTGTGGTGGCGCTGTCGTCGCGCCGCAAGCGAAACACACCGAAGCCTAAATCACGCTATCAAAGTTCCGAATCATAAACAGTATATATAGAACATCTCCAACTATTACACGGAGTGTTGGCCACTCCCCGGGCAGAACATCTTGCCCGGCGGGAGATCTCCCCTTTTCCTTCTTCGGTCACACACCTTCGGAAACTTCAAGCTTCATCGTCGTCATAGAATACCCCACCCATTCTCTCCCGAGCAGATATCAACTGCAGTCTTCATATCCTGCAAGCCAGCTAGCTTCACAAGATTCATCGCAGCACAGGAATAAGAATGCTTCCTGTTCCTTCAGGCTACACTCCGCGCTACAGTGTTCAGCACGGCTCTTAGTCTTACTGCTCGCCTCTGCTTCACGGCACTATTGCAGATTACTTGCCTTTTTCTCGACTTACCGTAGACTACACGGCAATCTACTGGCACTTGCACATTCGTCGGCAACGAGGCTGCATTATCAACCACCGGTCTGAGCAGGGGGGTGATGTGGCGGCGCTGTCGTCGCGCCGCAAGCAAAACACACCGAAGCCTAAATCACGCTATCAAAATTCCGAATCATAAACAGTATATATAGAACATCTCCGAATTATCACAGGGCAGAACACCTTGCCCAGCGGGATATCTCCCCTTTTCCTTCCATTGCCACATGATCGTCGGAAAGTAAATACGGGATCCAGCGGCAAATTAGCTTTCTCACACCCAGCGTTTAATGCAAGATCTCCTTCATGGTTGTCTCTGAGATGCCTAATAACGCTTCTATCTCTCGATATGTCATATTACGATCTTCAAGAATTAGTTGTCTTGCAGCAACGATGTTATCTTCAGTGAAGGCAGATTTTGGACGTTCTTCACGAGATTTGTCACTAAAATTGGTATGTCCACATTGGAAGTCTAAATACCAGTGTTCAACATTCCTGAAATATGAGGTTTTATCATGGAATACAGAAATTAGCTCTTCCTAACAATGAAGCCGTGTTAGACCTCTTCGAAAATTGTAGAAAATTATTGCACGGATATTTTCCTTAGTAAGATTCATTTTCATACGTGACTTGACAAATTCAAAATGACTCTGTGACTAAACAATAGCATTAAACCTCATACTTTCAATTGTTTTGAGATTCTGACTTTAAACAAGTTTGAATAACGAACAGTTCCAAATTCAAAATTGCCGGTAAATATGTAAACGACAGAACTTAATAGGCATATCTTGTTCTGCGCAGATGGCTAGCTTCCGTAGGGACTGGTCGCTGTGATCAAAATTCGGTCTGGGGGACATTATTATAATTATAATATTTTGAGACCAGGCAATATATTTTTATTTCTTTAAGCTCTTCTCTGAAAGAATCTTTACTAGAATTTACTAGTATGTAAATACTTCACTTAAATATAAGAAATCATTATATCATACCAAGTTCTGAAGGTACGTCGAATCTTAGTTTATCTCTTAACCAATACGCCATAGTTGGTGCTGGGCCGGCACAAACTGTAGCTTGAAGTGAAACTTCGGCCCCGCCCCAGCCATGAGCATTTACTAAGTGGGCGCCCACGGGTGGACCAAGAACATTCAGGGTGATTGCATCTGATTGATGAGATCTGTTGACAAATTAATAATAAATCGACTATTAGCAAACTAAGCTTAGCTTCTTGTACGCTATTTGTCTGTCCGGTACGAAATTAAGGTACAATCGATTTTAAATTAACTTCTCGAGAGGAAACTTTAAATATTGTTCAGCACTGCAAATGTGGTAGAAATAATCGTCACTTAGGATTGTTATTCTTTAAAATGAATTTTATAGTTTGGGCGATTTCCTGAATGGTTGGAACGACGGTAATGCAACATTTGCCTTCGCATAATTTATGTTTTAATCCCGCTAGTAATGATTTTGCCGTAACCAACTTTCATTATATTGTTACGAGCTTGAGGTTCGTGACAATAAAAATTGCCGATAGAATTACCTAAATTAACACTTTAATTTACTTTACACAAATTAAAGTTAAAAACACTAATAATTAAACACACTAATTCACTTAATTCCGCTCCGCAGCTTCGCTTGTGTCGCCGAGTTCGACTCTGCCCCGATCGCATCTTGCAGCGCCTATTTATTTAAATTAGCAAAGAAACATCCCGAATATTCAGGTAAATGCGCGCAAAGGGACGAGTGTGCGAGTATAGACTTTCCAGAAACTTGGCGCTGTCGGTTGAGAGATTTGTGATGTCATTCTCTGCAAAGCTCCCCTCGCTCTCGTTCCTGACACTAGATGGCGCTAGTTGATTTATTCACACAACACTGCCCCCTCCTAAGACATGCTCGTCCCGAGCATTATCGGTCCCATAATAACGCGCCAAGCGATCCACATGGACGATCTTAGGAGTCCCTCTTGCGCCTTTCTGTATCCGGTAGGTCACATCGTGATCCTGGTTACAATCCGGTACGGGCCGTCCCATTTAGCTTGAAGCTTAGGAGATTTCCCTTTGCTGCGGACTGGATTGTGCAACCACACTAATTGTTGGCGACGCGCCTATAAGAATGTTTCAGTTTATTAAGTCAACCGATGACGAATAACTTTTCAAAGACTTATTGTCCAATTAAAATGTTCTGATAAGAAAATGCTTAGTTAAATCTTAAAGAAATGTCGAATTAATGGTATGAAGGTCTTGGGTTCGACTCCCAGGCCGGACTAGTTTACTGTTTTCTAAGTAATATCTTTCAATAAATTCATATAGGGAATTTTATGTTATAAATTATGTTACCGGATTTGTTCCCCGGTTGAAATCGTCTTTCCAACGATGTAAATTCTAAGGAATATTAAAGTGAAGTTAGAGATCGGATTTGTTCCCCGGTCGAGATGATCACTCTGTGCATAAACAGAATTAACGGAAATTAATTGCATAAGTATTGTCTTGTATAAATTTGATATGTTTGTACGAAAACAAATGCCTATTTGTTATGATTGATTAATGAAAACATTCACTTGTATTGTTATCTGATAAGAAACATGATAACTGATAAGAATCTTATCAGAGATAGTTTCCTACTGTTTGAAAATTATGTAGAAGCACTTACTTATTTAATATTGTTAAAATTAAGTGTATTTCAGACTTTCATTTTTTTTGATAGCCGAGAGCCGTGCAAAGTTAGTTGTTCAAATAGTGTGAGTTCACGGAAGCACGCTGACCACGCCCTTAGGAGGCCGAATATGTAAAAATTTAAAATGTTTGTAATTTCAGCAATTTATGTAAAAATGACTTGTAAAACATTTCAGGTTGATTGTACGTGCTAAAAAGGTGAATTCTGTGTTATTTTTATGTGAAAATTCCTGTGTATAAGTGAAATAATGATAGTTTTGTATAAGAAATTTAAAAGTGTTTTAAATAGTGAAATAAATAGAGAAAATGTGAATTAAACTATTGTATTAGTAAACATATGTATAAATTCAAGTGGGAAACATTGTTTTAACTTTCTGTGTTAAATATTTAAGAAGTTCGGATTTTGAATTTGTGATTAAAATAGGCATGTTTTGTTTTATAAATTAAAGGATTTTTGTGATACGAAAAAATAATATATATCATGGTGTAGATATTGTTTTGTGCTATCTAAATAGATAACTTGTATTTGTGTATGATTTATGTGAATAAAGAAATTAAGTGAAACGTGAGAGAGTAATAGTACAAATTCATGTTGTTAAGTTGCGCAGGCACGCGAATGGCGCGGCTCACTTTCGCGTATAGTTCTGGGGGTAGCTTAGTGAACGGGTTTTATTGCAATTCGTTCGGGAAATTCGTTCGGGAAAATAGTTCGAGAATTAGTTCGGAAAAATAAGAAAATCCTTCGGGAAAAGTGAAAAACCAGCAGTCAAGAAGAAAAAGTGTAGGGAAGTGATAGGGAAAAGTGATTACTCTCTCACGGAACGGTTTGAAGATAATTGCTGTTTTATTCCCAAGTAATTCATCCCTAAAGTTATACAGTCCACATCGAAGAATTAAGGCGTCGGGACTGGGATGACTTCGGAAGACCCGTAATCCCCGTCTGAACCTACTTGCTGAAAAAGAAAGAGGTTATCGCCCTAGTGTGTTACTCCGTTGCGGAGATCACATACGTTGTTCCCGAACCCAACGTAGGCGTTATAGGAGGCCGGATCGAGAGAAGCCTCGATTCCTCCCTTCTGTTTCAGAGCCCGAAAGTTTCCGCCCGCTGTTTCCTTTTCAATTGGACCTTCGGAGCCGGATTAAAAGGACCACCCGAACCCCGCCAGCTGGATCAAGGAACCAGCTGTAGACTGCTGGTTGTGGAAAAAGAAGACCTTCGGAGCCGAGTGAAGATCAGCAACCGAAGGAAGCCGGAGGTTTGAGCTGAAGCAATAGGACCAAAGGCCAGAAGACCAGGACGTCAGCGCTGAAGGACTGGACCTGGAACTACCGGAAGAAAGAAAACCGGGATTGCGGCCTGGGGCGTGTGCTCGCATGGGGCACGTATCGCAGCCGGGCGCAGGTGTCCTGTGAAGGCACTCATCGTGGCCAAGCAGGGCTTGGCATTTTTCCTGTCGGGCAAGCGTGCTCGGCATTTCCTGTCGGACGACCGTGTCTGGCATTTTCCTGTCGGACGACCGTGTCCGGCAGTTCCTGTCAGGTCATCAGAGGGTGCAAGAAAAAGCATCCACCGCTGCTGCTGCCAGGCGAGGGTGCGCGTGAGCACCTGACTGCATCACGGCCGGAGGAGGGCGCTCGGACGAGGCGTCACCGGCAACTGGGCGGCGAGCACAGCATACATCCCGACCACCTAACGGTGCCAAACGGTTGGGCTCTGGCACAACACCTTCGGGTGGAGCAGTTCTCTCGAGCGAGACTGCGCTTGCACTACCGCTCGACTGTTTCGTCATATTCCTTGGCGGGACAGTTCCTAAACCTTTCCTCCATTCCATTCCTGCACGACTCCATCCCTGGACGGCTCACCTCGGTAGGCCCCGTCCAGGATTGATAGGGCTGATAGGGCTGTTAGGGTGGTAGTAGGGTTGTAGGATTGGGAGATAAGGGGGGGAGGGGTAGTGGTGTTAGGTTGGGGTGTAGAGGGGTTGTAGGAAAGGGGTTGTAGGGACCGTAGGGACAGTTAGGGACCGTAGGCCAACAATCACCTTCCTGCAAGATGAAGAAGGCACAAGACCAGACAGGGAGAAGCGAAGGGAGCAGGACAAGGACAGGGCTTTCAAGAAAAGCCAAAGAAGCGGAACCATCTGGAGCGACCACAGCTACTGCGTCAAATGGAGCAACTCCTTCAAGTGGAGCCACCACCGACACGTCCACATGCACGTGGGACACAGGGACGTCCGTGGCAACGACAAGCAACAGGACGGACACCAGTGGTACGCAGGCCAGCACCGCACAACAATCCGTTATATCCAGGAGTGAAACGGTGGTCGAAAAAGTAGGTCAAAGGACCGAAGAAGCGGCATCGTCAAGGACAGTAATCGGGCACACTAGTGATAAAGGGTCACAAAGAGGTAGTAGGTCATCGCGATCGGCGAGGCTGAAAGCCGAATTAGAGGCGCGGATTAAATTCGAACGCTCAGAGCTCGAACGAGCACAGGCAGCTGCTGCCTTAGCCAAGTCTCAATTGGAGTTGGCACGACTCAACCGAGAAGAGGAGATCGACTCGAGTGAGGATGATGAAGAGCGGAATACTCAGGTGGAACCTTTCGTAAGGAGTTGGGTTCAGCAGACCATAATGAGCGCGCCGGTTAGCGTAGCACAACCCGATATTACTGATAAGGAAGCGTGCAAAGGATCACGCCGCAAAGGGGCGGAGATCGAGCGCAACCAAGGAAATGCACAGAAAACACACGCGAGTGAGGTGTCAGAATTGACCGAAGCGATTGTGAGTGCAATAAAAATAGCTGGTAAAGATAAGTCTTCCCAGCTTCATTTCCTCCAGGAATTACCGGTGTTCGATGGAGACCCGGGTGAATGGATAATTTTCAAAACGGTGTTTGAAGAACGGTTTGAAACACGAGAAGCCAATTTTCAGGAGTGCAAAATGTTGCACGCCTTAGGAGGGCATTAAAGGGCACCGCTAAAGAGGCGGTAAAGTCGCTGTTATTTACTCTGTGTGAACCGGAAGAAATAATGAACGCTCTCGAAAGAAGATTCGGTAGGGTTGAGATGCTCATTCTAGCCGAAATCGAGAATGTAAAGCGTATGCCAAGATTGGCAGAAGATTGCCGGAATATAGGATCTTTTGCAAATCGTATTACGAAAGTGGTTGCCACGATACAAGCGTTGAATCAACCACAGTATTTGTACTCACCGGAGTTAGTGAGCCGCATAGTAGAGAAACTCGGAACTATGATTAAATTTAAATGGTTTGAATATCGAGCTCAGTATCCTTTGGAGCCAGAGTTACAGAAGATGGCCAAGTATTTTAAATTTATTAAGTGAACAATTTGGAGCGTCCTTAAACAATGAAAATGCGCCTGAAAAAAGGAAGCGTCCTGAATTCAGGAAGCAAACTGTACACACTTCAAAGGGAGGTGTACGCAGCTGTGCCGTGAGCGAGCGCTATATGCGCCGAAGTAATTCGAGCGAGCGTCTAGAACGCCGAAATAGTAAAGGGCACAACCGACAAGTGGTTATGACAACCCAGGATAAGCCTGTAAGTCGGGTAACACATAAGTGTGTTATATGCAACAAGGAGCACTCTATAGTGAGTTGTTACAAGTTTAAGGACATGAATATTCGCGAGAAATGGGAAGCAGTCAAAAAAGCAAAAGTATGTTTCCAATGTTTGTCACCTAACCATAGGAGGTTAGAGTGCAAAGCGAAAAAATGTGGTATAGAGGGATGTAGAATGTCACATCATCGAATGCTACACCGATACCCCAATGAAAAAACCTCGCCACAAGGGGACGAGGGGGGTAAAGATGCTCAGATCACAACTGTTAGTACAGTGAATGCACTGGCACGTGCATACTTAAAGATTATACCGGTCGAGTTGTATGGACCTAGAGGAAAGGTCAAGACAACAGCTCTTCTGGATGAGGGATCGACCATGACACTCATAGAGGAGTGGATGGCTCAGAAATTAGCGCCTCGCGGACGTAAAGAGGGATTACGTATCGAAGCCGTGGGAGGTAAGCGAATTAACGACGACAGTTTGTATCGCTTAAACGTTAAAATAAAAGGCATTTACTCGAGCGACTTAGAAGAGATAAGTGTACAAACAATTAAGTCACTTAACCTTTCTCCTCAGTCGGTAAGCCGAGAATTATTGCAACGGTGTTCTCATTTGACACCGATTAAGGATGAGTTGATGTATGAGAGGTCCAAACCTACCATATTAATTGGTCAGGACAATTGGCATCTCATAGTTACTCGTGAATTAATTTCAGGAGGTAAGAACCTACCTGTAGCATCGCTCACCAAACTTGGATGGGTTTTACATGGTCACATATCGGGTGGTATTAAACCGATCAAGATCGTTAACCACATTTCCGCCAAGAAGGAGGAAGATATGGATAAATTGATCAAGGATTATTTTAGTTTGGAATCTCTGGGAGTGTCGGCTAGAAAGCCCGCGAACGACCCAGAAGAACGAGCCTTAAGTATTTTGAACAAAGCGGTACGTCGTATACCTAATAATAGGTACGAGACTGCTTTGTTATGGCGCACAGACAATGAGTGCATGCCGTCGAATAGAGCGCAGGTTGAAAGTCGCCTGTTAAAATCGCCGAAGGGCGTAAATGCGTTAAGAAAGCAAGAACCGTTAAGTCTACCCGACTACGGACGATTTAGCAGCTTTAAGAAATTCCTTGGGGCAACTACATGCACCTTACAAGCGGTAGAAAAATTCAAGAGTTTAAGAAAGTCGGTTAAAGGACCCGACGACGCAGCCGAAAAGTCGGTTATGTGTTCCAACAAAGTTTTAGCAAAGTCGGTTAAAGGACCCGATGGCGCGTTGGACATAGCGCTCTTGAAACAAGCGGAATTATTAATTTGGAAGTTCGTTCAAGACGAGTGTTTTTATTCGGAAATAAAATGCTTGAAAGCAGGCAAAAGTGTTGAAAGGAGTTCACGCTTAAGTAAATTATCTATGGAAATAGGAGAAGATAACTTACTCCGTTTAAATGGACGTTTACCTTTCAAGTCTAATTTGACCGAGGAAAGTAGAAAACCCGTCATATTGGATGGTAAACATGAAATCGTTAAAATGATGATTAGAGAAGTTCATCATCATTTTGGACATGCCAATCACCAGACGGTGATGAATGAGGTGAACCAGAAATTTTATGTCTTGAACTTACGTAATGTAGTACGAAGTGTGTCACATCATTGTCAGTGGTGCAGGACATACAGATCAAAACCGCAGAAAGTGCCACAAGGAAATATTCCTCTGGAGAGAATAGCTCATCATGAACCACCTTTTACATGCTCAGCTGTGGATTATTTCGGTCCTATGAGTGTGACTATAGGAAGGCGACACGAAAAACGTTGGGGTGTTTTATTCACGTGTCTGACTACCAGAGCAGTACATCTGGAATTAGCAGCCTCGTTGACACCAGCGTCAATGATAATGGCGTTGAGGCGATTTATCGCCAGAAGAGGAAAACCAGCCGTTATATACAGCGATAACGGGACAAATTTCAAAGCTGCGAATAAAGAATTATTGAAAGCATGCGAAGAATGCCATGAGGGCATGAAAATTGAGTCATTTAAGAAATACATTAAATGGAAATTTATACCTCCGGGAGCACCGCACAGGGGTGGCGCCTGGGAGAGGTTAGTAAGATCGATTAAAATTGCGTTGACCGCTACGCTCAGAGAAAGGAGCCCACGAGAGGAAATTCTACATACGTTGCTTTTAGAAGCAGAGCACACAGTAAATTCCAGGCCTCTAGTAACATTCAGTATGGATAGTCCTGAAGAGGGTTTGACACCCAATCATTTTCTTCTGGGACGCTCATGTGGTGATCGACCACCTGGATTATTTCTAGAGCAGCATCTGACGGGTCAACTCAATTGGAAAGCTGCACAGAGGTTAGCCGACCATTTTTGGACAAGGTGGCTGAAGGAATACATGCCTACCTTAATACCGCGAACAGGTAATAACGGAAAGTTCATGGAACCTAAAGAAGGCGATATTGTTTTGATAATAGATCATTCGTTGCCACGAAATACGTGGCCGAAAGGCAAAATTAGTAGAACGTTACCGGGACCAGACGGTCACACCAGAGTGGTTGACGTCATTACTAGCACAGGTATCTTGAGGAGACCTACATCCAGAATAATAGTCCTGGTACCCGCGACGCCTCCCAAATGATGGTGCTAACGCACGGGGGGGAGATTGTTGGCGACGCGCCTATAAGAATGTTTCAGTTTATTAAGTCAACCGATGACGAATAACTTTTCAAAGACTTATTGTCCAATTAAAATGTTCTGATAAGAAAATGCTTAGTTAAATCTTAAAGAAATGTCGAATTAATGGTATGAAGGTCTTGGGTTCGACTCCCAGGCCGGACTAGTTTACTGTTTTCTAAGTAATATCTTTCAATAAATTCATATAGGGAATTTTATGTTATAAATTATGTTACCGGATTTGTTCCCCGGTTGAAATCGTCTTTCCAACGATGTAAATTCTAAGGAATATTAAAGTGAAGTTAGAGATCGGATTTGTTCCCCGGTCGAGATGATCACTCTGTGCATAAACAGAATTAACGGAAATTAATTGCATAAGTATTGTCTTGTATAAATTTGATATGTTTGTACGAAAACAAATGCCTATTTGTTATGATTGATTAATGAAAACATTCACTTGTATTGTTATCTGATAAGAAACATGATAACTGATAAGAATCTTATCAGAGATAGTTTCCTACTGTTTGAAAATTATGTAGAAGCACTTACTTATTTAATATTGTTAAAATTAAGTGTATTTCAGACTTTCATTTTTTTTTTTGATAGCCGAGAGCCGTGCAAAGTTAGTTGTTCAAATAGTGTGAGTTCACGGAAGCACGCTGACCACGCCCTTAGGAGGCCGAATATGTAAAAATTTAAAATGTTTGTAATTTCAGCAATTTATGTAAAAATGACTTGTAAAACATTTCAGGTTGATTGTACGTGCTAAAAAGGTGAATTCTGTGTTATTTTTATGTGAAAATTCCTGTGTATAAGTGAAATAATGATAGTTTTGTATAAGAAATTTAAAAGTGTTTTAAATAGTGAAATAAATAGAGAAAATGTGAATTAAACTATTGTATTAGTAAACATATGTACAAATTCAAATGGGAAACATTGTTTTAACTTTCTGTGTTAAATATTTAAGAAGTTCGGATTTTGAATTTGTGATTAAAATAGGCATGTTTTGTTTTATAAATTAAAGGATTTTTGTGATACGAAAAAATAATATATATCATGGTGTAGATATTGTTTTGTGCTATCTAAATAGATAACTTGTATTTGTGTATGATTTATGTGAATAAAGAAATTAAGTGAAACGTGAGAGAGTAATAGTACAAATTCATGTTGTTAAGTTGCGCAGGCACGCGAATGGCGCGGCTCACTTTCGCGTATAGTTCTGGGGGTAGCTTAGTGAACGGGTTTTATTGCAATTCGTTCGGGAAATTCGTTCGGGAAAATAGTTCGAGAATTAGTTCGGAAAAATAAGAAAATCCTTCGGGAAAAGTGAAAAACCAGCAGTCAAGAAGAAAAAGTGTAGGGAAGTGATAGGGAAAAGTGATTACTCTCTCACGGAACGGTTTGAAGATAATTGCTGTTTTATTCCCAAGTAATTCATCCCTAAAGTTATACAGTCCACATCGAAGAATTAAGGCGTCGGGACCGGGACGACTTCGGAAGACCCGTAATCCCCGTCTGAACCTACTTGCTGAAAAAGAAAGAGGTTATCGCCCTAGTGTGTTACTCCGTTGCGGAGATCACATACGTTGTTCCCGAACCCAACGTAGGCGTTATAGGAGGCCGGATCGAGAGAAGCCTCGATTCCTCCCTTCTGTTTCTTTATCGAACGTTCCAGCCCGTCTGGTTCGTTTTAAATTGGTCCTTCCGAACCTGTTTCCTTTTCACTAATGAACCTTCGTTGAACCCTTTATTGTTCATTTTGCGGTCATACCGGGTTTTCATTTTCTCAGACATTTGCTGGCCCGATTGTCTAACGTGCTTATAAATGTCATTCATTTTGTTCCGCAAGTCATTTGCATAATCGGTTATACTGCGTGGAGCATCAGGTGGTACCCCGGTGATCAGGTCTGCAGGCAGCCGTAATTCTCTTCCAAAGTTTGCGAAAGCTGGTGTCACTGCTGTACTTTCGTGAACAGAACTTCGATATGACAACAAAAACGGTTGTATGTGCTTGTCCCAATCTCGTTGCCGATTGTCTACAACTTTTGCTAGGTACCTCTCCAATGTCTGATTAAATCGTTCCACCATTCCATCAGATTGCGCGTGATAAGAAGTCGTTCTTGTTTTATGAGTACCCATAACTCGGCAAGTTTCCTGGAATATTTGACACTCAAAATTCCTCCCTTGATCGCTGTGAATCTCTAAAGGTACTCCAAAACGACAGAAGACTTCATGAACTAGTTTATCTGCAACTGTTGAAGCTTCTTGATTTGGAATGGCGAAGACTTCTAGCCACTTAGTGAAGTAATCCATCACAACCATGAAATACTTGTTACCGCTTTCACTCTCCGGAAACGGCCCCGCCACGTCAATGGCTATTCTCTCCCATGGTGCACCAACATTGTACAACTTCAATGCACCTCTACTACGAGTCTGAGGTCCCTTTACAGCCGCACAACTTGTACATTTGCGACACCAGTCCTCGACATCGTTTCGACAGTGGACCCAGTAAAACCGTTCTCGGATCTTCAGTAGAGTTCGTTTAACTCCCAGATGGCCTCCTGAATAATCATTATGGTACAGCTGTAGAACATCCGGTACTTTAGCTTTAGGGACAACCATTTGTAAATGACAGCTATCTCCCCGAACATTTTCCCATTTACGGCACAGAACTCCATCCTGAAGCAGTAAGCTGTCCCACTGGGCCCAATAGCTTTTAGTGGTCGAACTCATCGCTGAGACGTCGCTCCACTTGGGCTTGGGAGCACTGGCCTTCATCCATTCCAGGATCGGCTTGATGTCCGGATCTTCCTGCTGTGCACGTTGTAAGCTGTCCTTCCACTCGTTGCTGAGGTGGTCTGCCCTGAGCATCCTCACGGATACCACTTCCTTACTCTCTTGCCTACTACAATGGTTGCAATCTTCAGGACAAGGTCTTCTTGACAATACATCTGCGTTGCCGTGAGATTTCCCGCTGCAGTGTCTGATAGTAAAGTCGTATTCCTGCTGCTGCTGGGCGGTGCTGTTAGCCGCACTTCCTTTCTGAGACCGTTTACCTTCCCTTCCTGGGGTATGCTTAGGGCAGCTGGACCGAAGATGGCCCCTTTCCCCACAGCCATAGCACCGAGGGCTGTATCTTTTATTGTGGTCGCGAACCGTAACTGCTGCAACCTCCCTAGCGTGAGGTGAACGACGATCCTGTCACCGCCAGGCAGTGCCGTTAGCTGCACTACCCTCCTGATATCGTTCACTTTCCCTTTCTGCGCTTCGCTTAGGGCAGCTGGATCGAAGATGGCCCTTTTCCCCACAGCCATAGCACCTTGGGCTGTATCCTTTGCTGCGGTCGCGAACTGTAGCTGCTGCAACCTCCCTGACGCGATGGGAACGATGATCCTGCCGCACGGCTTCCACTTCCAGTGCATGGGCCAAGGCGTCCTTAAGCGTCACGTGGTGCCCGAGCCTCACAGCAGCTCTGACTTCCAGGTCGCGGATGCCGTCGATGAATGTCTGCACCAGGTTCCCTTCAATGAGCGCAGGTACAGACCGGTATGCTTTTCGCACCAGCTTCTCCACTTCTAGAGCCCACTGCTGCAGGTTTTCGTTGATGCGCTGCACACGATCTTTAAGCTGCGCGCGAAAGACGTGTTCCAGGTGAGCTTCGCCATATCTCGCCTCCAATGCCTCAAGAAGTTGCTCATAAGTCACTTCCTCACCGAGAGCTTCCAGAACTGTTAAGGCCTGGTCGCACAGGCCTAGTGTGAGAGCAGTCATGGCCTGGCTTTTATTCCAGCCGTTCGCTTTCATGACAGCCTCGAACTGGATCTTGTAGGCTGACCAGGAAGAGGTACCGTCAAACGGCGGCACTTTGAATCCACGTAGCGAAGGTGTTGTAGCTACTACGGGAGCTGTTGTTCCATCCCCAAGTTTGAGGTCGTCCAGCGTTTTCTTCACGTCAGCCATTACGTTGTCAACCCGATTGTTTACTTTGTCGATTCGGGTTTCGGCCTCCGACAGGCAGTTGTCATGTTGAGCAACCTTATCCTTCACCTCCCGTATCTCTTTTCCGAAGATAGCGTGAAGGTCCTTCATGAGGAGCATCTGCTCTTCCTTATCGCGTTGGAGTTGCTCTTCTAAACGACGAGCCTGTTCCTCCTGCCGGCGGGCCTGTTCCTCCTGTCCGCCCCGCAGCTGCTCTTCCAATCGGCGGGCCTGTTCCTCCTGTCTGCCCCGCAGCTGCTGCAGCATCACCATCAGAGCACCTAAGTCAGGTGCCACAGACGTAGAAGCTACTGACGGACCGGCTTCCGTGGCCGGCGGCTGGCCCTCAGACATCTGCGGCGTTGCACCACCAAATCTCCTCTGGTCCGTCTCCTGCTGGCGTTGACTTCGTGTACGGACACCCTCCGTTTCCTCCTTAGGTAAAATCGGCATTATTTTATCCCACTTCTGACACCAATTGTTACGAGCTTGAGGTTCGTGACAATAAAAATTGCCGATAGAATTACCTAAATTAACACTTTAATTTACTTTACACAAATTAAAGTTAAAAACACTAATAATTAAACACACTAACTCACTTAATTCCGCTCCGCAGCTTCGCTGTGTCACCGAGTTCGACTCTGCCCCGATCGCATCTTGCAGCGCCTATTTATTTAAATTAGCAAAGAAACATCCCGAATATTCAGGTAAATGCGCGCAAAGGGACGAGTGTGCGAGTATAGACTTTCCAGAAACTTGGCGCTGTCGGTTGAGAGATTTGTGATGTCATTCTCTGCAAAGCTCCCCTCGCTCTCGTTCCTGACACTAGATGGCGCTAGTTGACTTATTCACACAATACTCTTCCAATCGGCGGGCCTGTTCCTCCTGTCCACCCCGCAGCTGCTGCAGCATCACCATCAGAGCACCTAAGTCAGGTGCCACAGACGTAGAAGCTGCTGACGGACAGGCTTCCGTGGCCGGCGGCTGGCCCTCAGACATCTGCGGCGTTGCACCACCAAATCTCCTCTGGTCCGTCTCCTGCTGGCATTGACTTCGTGTACGGACACCCTCCGTTTCCTCCTTAGGTAAAATCGGCATTATTTTATCCCACTTCTGACACCAATTGTTACGAGCTTGAGGTTCGTGACAATAAAAATTGCCGATAGAATTACCTAAATTAACACTTTAATTTACTTTATACAAATTAAAGTTAAAAGCACTAATAATTAAACACACTAATTCACTTAATTCCGCTCCGAAGCTTCGCTTGTGTCGCCGAGTTCGACTCTGCCCCGATCGCATCTTGCAGCGCCTATTTATTTAAATTAGCAAAGAAACATCCCGAATCTTCAGGTAAATGCGCGCAAAGGGACGAGTTTGCGAGTATAGATTTTCTAGAAACTTAGTTCTTCGGATGGCGCTGTCGGTTGAGAGATCTGTGATGTCATTTTCTGCAACGCTCTACTCGCTCTCGTTCCTGACACTAGATGGCGCTAGTATATCGTCGACTGGAGCGCGTAACAGTATATTTTTTTATCCCGAACACAACTATCTTGCTAGCCATATATATATATATATATATATATATATATATATATATATATATATATATATATATATATATATATATATATGTGGCTAGCAAGATAGTTGTGTTCAGGATTAAGAAAGGAATGTTTTCATGATTGATGTGTTAGAGCCATGCTGCAATTGTATTTGTAGTAAGTTGTAGCACGAACGAGTCGGGGAAGGATCTCACGCTCTCACAGAATACCAGCGTAAAATAGTAGCTTAATGCTGCTGTCTTACGTATGGTGAGTGTAGAGAACCGGAGACCCTTTTTACTGGAAACGAGGCATTCCATCTTAGTTCTTACGGGTGACAACATATCTGTTTATCGATCAACTTGACGATATATTGAAGATAGGTAAAATTTACTACGATGGCTAAATGAGTATGTGTACATAATATATGGATATAACAGAAGCGAAAGAGGTACGTCAGCATATCCCTGAGTTTTATGTTTGTTTTAGTCTTAGATCTCAGCGAAGAGCAGTAGTTTTTATTTGTTTCAGTTTCCATTTGATTATAATCGTAACACATTCCAGACTTAAGCATTTTGATATTTACTTTAAGTAGCTTACGGGAATGTAAATAATATTATTAACGTTCTTTGTAGAGCCATGGTATCTAAGGTGCTAAGCGCTCGCTGCAAATTTCACAGTACGCGAGCACCCCGGTTCGAACCCCGCCGGCACCAATGAAATTGTCCAATGCAATTTGAAATACTGATTTACCACGCACTCTGAGGTAAAGGAAAACATCGTGAAGAAACCTGTATGACTGAGAAGTAAGAAAAAACACATTTCAAGGATATGTGACGTTCTCCAACACGTAATTTACATTTACTTGTCCTAAACTCCCTTAGAAATGAAAGGAGACCTGTGCCCAGCAGTGTAACTTCTGTTTATGGATATCACTAGACATTTTTTATAGCGCAAAACATTACTTATTTAACAATTATACTCACCTTTTCTCAAGTCCGATACAATTTTCAACAACACAAATATATCGACCTCGCTGTGTGTAGGAAATATTGAACAGCTGTAGTTGAGAAGTCGACGATATAGAATGGCCATTAGATAAAATGTCTTGGGTAGTGGTTGCTATTCCAGAACTAAAAACAAACGGAGGGAGTAGACATATAGATCTTTAATATAAATGGATCTACATTTTACATACATATATAAAATACATAAATATACAATACATATTTCTACAGTTAAAAATAAATTATTTCAAAGACAAATGAAGTCCGAGTTTTTTTTTCATTTTGTAGAATAAGGATGACAAACGAGCACACAGTGAACGCACTACCAGACGTCTCGCATCTTTTCCTAGAGTAATGGAATGCTGTGGTCCGTAGACACACACATTCATCCTCGATTAAGAATCAAATGCAGATGCGTTGTCACCCCTGAGAACTAATATGGAATGCTTCGTTTGAAGCAAAAAGCGTCGCCGGTTCTCTGCACTCATCATAAGAATTGCGGCAGCAGTAAGGTGCTATTTTACGCTGTTATTCTCTGGATAAACGTGCACAAGAGTAGTATTGTAGTCTAACTATTACATTACAATCAGAAATGAAAGGAGACTTCTCCAGCAGTGGACGGGTAAATTGACGATGTTAGCTCGAAGAACCGATAACCGATGGGGAAGAAAGGTTCTCGAATGGCAGCCTCGTACCGGTAGGGGTAGTGTAGACCCCCCACTAGATGGAATGACGACCTGGCAAGACACGCAGGAAGTCGATGGATGCAGGTGGCTCAGGACCGTGCTTTGTGGCATTACTTGGGGGAGGTCTATGATCAGCATGGATAGGGGGGGGGGATATTTGCCATACTGACCAGGCTTGACAAGTGGGTTAGCAAAAGCAGTTTTTTAAGTCGTTATTAGTAAGACGCTGCTGCCTGTCTCCTGATTTGCTTCCCTCTGTCGCCCCTTACGACACCCGCGGGATGATATGGGGTAGTAGATTTTCTAACAGCGCCACTACATGGTCAAGGAAAGTTTTATTGCGTTTAATTTTAATCTTCACACGGGGGTTAAAATTATATGCCGTGTATTCACAATTATATGCGGCTCTCATGCCTATCATCATGTATATCCGGGCTACCTTCGTCTATTAACTATGGTATGATATACGCAGAATGAGCTTACTGTATCTTGAAATACGTAACATAACATGTAATAAATAAAATGTTTGATTAAACAGCTTACATATGATACCAATGATAAGACGGAGGTGGATTTCCTTCAGCTTTACATTCCAGAGTCACTTGCGAGAAGAGATTCGCTTCGACGACAGTATCCGGACCTACCCACGTAACATGGGGTCCAACTGAAAAAGGTAATGAAATTTCGAAAGAAATAAGGGCCCGATTGTTCATTCGAGGACACAGTAATTATCTGATGGTAAATGGTTGTTTTAATAATTTAGAATCAATATGTAAAGTAGCGTTGCTACCCCTGAAAGAGCTGTGGTGGCTTAGCGCTCTCTATAAATTTCATAGTGCCCGAACAATCCGGGTTCGATTCCCGATGGCAACAATGAAATTGTTAATTGCAATTTTAAGTGCTGATGTACAACATGCTCAGTGGTAAAAGAAAACATCTTGAAGAAACCTGAATTTCTGAGAAGTAAGGAAAAAATATTTCGAAGACATATGAAGTTGGCCAACACGTATGGGAGCAGCGCGGCGGACATTTACTTTCCCTAAAACCTTCTCAGAAATGTGAGGAGGCCTGTGCTCAGCATTGGAACGTATATAGGCTGTAACTTTAATTTTAACTTTTTTTGTTACCCCTTAGTTATAAAATGAATGTTGACAGTAAAAACTATCTCTGGTTCTTGTCATTAACCATATGAAACACAACAGAATTATGCTGTGGTTCACTACCTCGTAGGTCTAGAGTTCGTGAGTGCGACTGTTGATCATGTGACCTAGGGTTCGAATCCCGCGACGAAACAAAAATTTGTCATTGGGTTTTTTAACATTTTATTTATTTATTTTACCACTAACAACTATCATCACAGGTGTATTACCTAATACAATAGTGCAGTTACAAACTAATAAACTGGAACAAACATAATATAGGTATATTATGCACAACTTAAAGATATTTTACAATAAGCGATATAATATATATATATATATATATATATATATATATAATATATATGATATAATAAGCTTTAACATGATATTCTCTGTCAGGAAGTTGGCAGTGTTCTACAGCTATGCCTTGAAAAGCGAGTTAAGCCGTTGGTTTTATGCCTGATCTCTCTCCGGTCGTATCGGATTCCCATCCCATCGGACTATTAGAGTGTAATAATAGCGGGTGCAGCTGTGTTTGCGCACAAACTCGTGCAATATAATCCTACCCTGCGCAGATAGCCAGTCTCCGGTGAGAATAGCTACCGTATGCCGGTATCGGTCTGCAAGACATTATTAGCACCGAAACAATCTTGAATTCGACCATTGTGCTGTCACTATGACTGTTGAAAGATTTGCCTAAACTTACTAGGTTTAGTACGTGGTTAGTAAGCCTTTGCAGTAGTAATAATTTTTACCATCGCTATCATCAATACAGCCCATGAAGAGTCCAATGCTGAACATAACCTTTCTCTATAGACTGACTCATAGGGGGGGGGGGGGATATTTGGCACGCAAGATTGGCTGACAAACGGTGTTTTTATTATTTTGGGTTGCTATCAGGAAGGTGCTACCACTCATCTCCTGTTTCCCCATTTCGCCTTTATGACACCCACGGGATTATATGGAGTTCTGGATACTATTAAATCGCCACTACACGGCCAATGTGTGTCTTTGGCAGCGCCACCAAAATGCTATAATGACGGCCTTAAGCCGAACTACAACAAGGCTAAATCACGATATCTAAGTTTCTGAAAAACTACAATTTAATAATTAGTATTTCTGTACTACAATATGAAGCATTGATCGCTCCCTCGATGAGAACCTTGTTCAGAAAGAAGTTTGCCCTTTTCTATCCGAACCCAATTAGCAGATAGCCCATCAGTTAACATAGTGAAAAGGTTACGATTTATTCACTTTTTGCCTTTATATTAAATCGTTACCTCGCTCTCTAAACGTCACGTAAAGTAGTATTAAGGTGAAGAGAATTTTAGAAAAAAATTTGTACGCATTCTAAATTTCTAATCTTACGTCTACACGTCTTATCAGGCAAAGGCCGGGTGGCTGAGAACACTCGAACAGTACGATTTAGCTAATAATTTTATTTAAAAAAAATATTGCCTATAAAATTCCACTGCTTAACAAAGGCCTCTCCCATAGATTATCTCATAAGGTCGATGTGGCCATACTTGCCGCGCTTTTCAGATTGGTAACCGCAGTTTTTTATAATTTTGGGTTATTATCGAGAAGTTTCTGCTACCTATCTCCTGTCTAAGGTTCCCTTAATCACCTCCTACGATAGCCACGGGGTGATATAAGATAGTGGATATTCTTGCACCGCCACTACACGCTTAACGGTGTCCTCAACATGTACCGAAATATAATAAGCCTTTTTGTTTGATATAGTATGTTTTACTGGGTTTATTGTTGAATATCTGTGAGATAAATTAATGTTTCATTAGCAATGTGGCGTCATTTTTATGATTTGTTTTTCTTTCCAACCAGATATTATGAGTCAGTCGCGTTTCTGTCTTTGTTTGTTCTTTAATTACGTTTAACTAGATTTTCAGAGGTTCAATTAAGTTAAAAAATACTGCAACATCGCCAATTACCACGCGCTCGATATTGTTTACGAAAAAAATGTTATTTATTAAAAATACTTACATTTAATGTCTATCTTAATTTTGTGTGAATCTGAGATTCCCAGATGGTTTTTTGCTTGACATCCATAAACACCTACAAATTATATTCTGAATGAACATAACATTATTAAAAAATAAGGCAAGCAATTATCAATGCAAATTAATATACAGTAGGCGCTCGATAATCCGGCGCTCGCCAATCCGGCACGCTCAGCTGTCCGGCACTTTGGGACTCAGGTAGCCAGCTCTATAATCCGGCATTTTACACAGGTTGTGTAAAATGCCGCAGTTGAACGCCGGACTACTGACTTCTCTCTTCTCTCGCTCGGCAGTTCGTACTTAATGTTATGTTATGTTAAGTACGTAATTTTATTTTTATAATAAATTCACCTAACCATATTAAAACAGTATTTTACTGTGGATCTATTTTAGTTCCTACACAAATTCGATAATCCGGCAGCTCCGACAATCCGGCATAAAGGGAAAAAATCGGGTGCCGGATTATCGAGCATCTACTATATTAAAATAAGAGTTTTGATACATTATACTGGTCGTTAATGTATAAACTTGAAACGGCATCGTTGCTCATGGGGGATATTTGCCATAGTTACCACGCTCGGCTCGCTGGGCGAGCGGGTTGGCAACCGCAGTTTTACCGGCATAAAGGTTCTCGACTGGCAGTCTCGTACCGGTTGGCGAAGTGTAGGGCGACCGCCCACTAGATGGAGTGACAACCTGGTAAGACATGCAGGACGTCGATGGATGCAGGTGGCTCAGGACCGTGCTTTGTGGTGTACCTTGGTGGAGGCCTATTTATTTATTTTTATTTTATTCTTTAACAAAAGAATACAAAGGGCGGACTATGTTCAGCAGTGGACTTGTGAAGGGCTGTAATGATGATGATGATGATGATTGAAACGGCATCTACATTTACATCTTTGCTCGATTAAAAATCAAATTGCAGATGGAGATAGCAGCATTATGCTACTATTTTGCGCTTGTTTTTTGTGGGAGCGAGCGTGGTCCCTCCTCGGTCGGACTGCGTGCAATGACAACTGTGCAATTTGTCACTCTTATTCTATAAAAAAGTCCAGGAAATTACACAGGTTCCAAAACAATGACTGTCTTGTGCCCTGAATTGAAAGGATTAAAATGCAGACGCGTTGCCAGCCCTGAGGACTAAGATGGAATGCCTCGTTACCAGTAAAAAGTGTCTCCGGTTCTCTACACTCACCATACGAAACATAGCAGCATTACGCCGCTATTTTACGCTGTTATTTAATAAGGTCTTACACTAAGGAAAGCTACACCATCACTTTAACAAGACCTAAAAACTCAACAAGTAGACGATTACTCTACCGATACTTACAGATTAACACATAATTATATACACCTAATTAAAAAACAAGAAATGTCGTGATGTCCACACATTATTGTAATCTAAAATCGAACTAATAAATATAAAATCGAAATAAATAATTTAAAATCGAACATACAATATCCTTTCTTTATAGAAATGCTTTTTAATAAACTTGGATTTATCCAAATAAATTGTAATACTACAAAGAAACTCGTTATAGTATATGTATATTAATAAATCAACAAAAGTGAGCTATCATGAGGCTTATACTCTGTCTGGTACAGGAAGTTTAGGTTCTATATTGCCAAATTTATAAAATTAATTTCTTACCATTATTATGATATTATTAAAACAAATATCCTTGTTAATCAATTGTGAATTGACTATTGAGATATTACAATCTTGACTTTATAAGTAATGATCGTCTTTGCTTCTTCCGAGCAATACAAGTCAACTGATGCATTTAAGAAGGAGCTTTGCCCGACAGTGGAACAAAACGACTATTATTATGATGATAGTATAGTGGCTCTCCTCCCTTCCTCCTCCCATAAATGCACAGTATCCAGTGGGGAGGTCACAGAAAATGGCATACGTTATTAAATATTACTTACCACTCTACAACCTATTTGTTTCATAATTTAATTTAAATGTACAAATCAATATAAATTAACACTACACGTGAGCAGAGGGCTACAGCTGCTGTCTCTTGGATTCTTCTATTTAATACCCACCTGAATGGTTTCTTGTTACTGGTGCCAATATTAGCTTTGAACCCTTTGTACCAACGGGTTTTCCATTATTCGTCCACCATACAAAAGGTTTCGGGTTCCCTACCGCTTTGCAGTCTAACGACAAAGTGCTCACACCTTCTTCTAGACTGGAGAGACTGTTAGCGTCCGCTCCGAGAATGGAAACTACTGGAACGACTGCAATTAATGAAAGTTCCGAATTACGTAATCAAAGATTTTTTTAATAATCTGTTTAGTTGTGGGAGACGAGCACATTCAGTGTCTAAGGTGCACACATTCCACCAGATGGTAAGTGGATGTTGTGGCCAACAAAAACCTATATTTATCATCAATTAAGCATTAAAATGCAGGTGATTGTCACCCCGAGGACTAAGATGGAATGCATAATTACCAGCAAAAATCTTTTCTCCGGTATCCTACACCATACTTTTAGCTTTAGCTTTTTAAGCGATTCGAAAAAAGGGCATAAGTTTTATTTACGGATCGCTAAGGTTTTATTTAAAGTTAAAGTTTTATTTAAGGACCTAATTCCGAGGGTTACTAAAATTGGCACCATATTTCGAGGTATTTAAAAAAACTTCATTTACAAGTGATTTACAAGCTCTTATTTACTGTAAGATCTCTTATTGAATAGATGTTGAGCCCGTTGAGTCCCGGACTTTTCAAGCTCGGTGCCCTACGGATCGCCCCAGCTACGTTTACTGGCGTTATGATGACGAGATTAATGGGCGTAATATTTGCACACTGACTCACCACAACTTCCTTTAAAGGGCCCTCGCTGTGGTTTATGAACTCTCACCATAGGCCGCGCCAGAATGCGAAAGTGTCGGCCTGATTCGGTGCTAGGTCCGTTTCACGGACCATTGGTCGCTCCAATGATTTATAGCCTCTTCTGATCACTGAAAGAGACGATTCTGGCCGAACCGCATCGACTTCTCGGTATATCACTGAATCCACTTCCCCCAAGCAGCGATTCTCTGCTTCAGATCGTCTATGCGCTTCGTCAGTTTTTGCGTTATATCCGGCTGGGACAAACTGACATTTATCCCAGCAAACGCCATCCTTACGGTGTGCGCACAATTTGACCGATTATTGCCCAACCTGAAGCTTATCAGTCTGCCGATGAGGCCCATAGCCTTTGCGATACGATCCTCAATTCCTATTCTCCAGGCTGAGATGAAGCTACTTTGTCTAGTAGCACGTCCAGCCGTGTGGAGCTTGGCGCCAATAATAGGGCATACTGCCAGTGCGGCGTCAAAAAGAATTGACTCTGTCTTGAAAAGGTCCCGGCTGGCTTCCAAATACGTATAATAACATTGGGTTTAGAACTCTCACGACATGGATACGGGGAAGTCGCGGTCGATTTTCGAGAGGCGTAGTGTGCTTTCCCATAATTACCTCTTTCAATATGCTCCTCATTTGCTCTGATTCCTGATTGACTATTCCATCCTCGTCCGAATCAACCACCACCGAGGGATCTACGGCAGCATCCACAGTAGTATTCGGAGCCGTAGTATCTCCAGTCATAGTCGGTACATTCGAAGAGGGAATCAGCTCACGTTGTAGTCGTTCGAGTTTGGCATCATCGAATATTTTTAAGTGCATGATTTACCAAACTCAGTCCGACAGGTTTTATTTCGTGACGGGAACAGATGGCTCCAGCTCAGCAAAGAAGCGGTGCATCCGAGCCCGATACGCAAGACCTCCAGCTTCTTCCATTTAGTGTTAAAGTACCTACTCCAGCAATATGGTTGTGTTTATATTCTTTGTCCAACGCATGTACACCACCAATGGCGGGTGCCGCTGGCCTATTCCGAGAGGACATTGCCGACACCAAACCATGTGGTGGGGATGATGAATGCGAAGAGTTGCTAGGTGGTCTTGCGCTCGGCTGGTGGCCCGCATGTTGTCGCGTATTATTAGTTTTTGGGGTATTTATATGGTATTCTCAACTGGTTGAGCTAAATAAATGTATAAAAGGAAAAAATAAATGTTTATATACAATAAATAATACATAAATAAATGAGAGCTCAACCAATATTATTATTATTATTATTATAGGGGTATTTAAATAGTTTTCTCATCTGATTGGGCTGTATAAATTCATAAATGAAAATGATAAATATACGTATATAAATATAGTGAAATAAATACATAAACGATTCTTAATTCCTTTAAATTTTTTACTTTTATTTAATAAATTAATTATTCGATAAAATTTTACACAATAGCAAAATCTTGCTTTAGAGAGAGCCACACATTATTTGTACGACTATCGTAACAATACAACAAGTATTAGTAAAATAAATAAAATTGATTTGCCAGGTATATTAGGTAATAATAGGATTTTATTTCATATCTTTAAACTGATACTTCTTGAAAATTTTCTGTGTAGGTTTTGAGAATGAAAATTTGGTCAAAAACACATAATAAAAAATAAAAATATAAATTTCTTCGCAACCTTCCGCTAAACAAATACAATGATGTGTCTTACCTGGATTGAAGAGCACCTCCCGCCCTCCCTCAATTGCATGCACTAACTCCGTCACCACTAGTCCCAGCACCACTACTCCCAACACCACTATTCCAGGCAAGACACCGCTAAAGACGTAGCGGTCAGCCGCCGTAGAGTCCATTACCTGAAGATGCCTCGTGTAGAGGCGAAACACGTGTCGTATTATTTATTGTGTCGTATTATGTATTATGGTGTGTCTTGCCTGGAATAGTGGTGTTGGGAGTAGTGGTGCTGGGACTAGTGGTGACGGAGATACTGCATGCAATTGAGGGAGGGCGGGGGGTGCTCTTCAATCCAGGTAAGACACATCATTGTATTTGTTTAACGGAAGGTTGCGAAGAAATTTATATTTTTATTTTTTATTTTAATGGATTTCCGCAAAGTAATGCCTGATTCTATCAATTATCAAAACACATAACATAACATAAACAGTCACGCCTGGTACCCAGAGGGGTAGGCAGAGACTACAGACTTCTATTTGGCACGATCCTGACACACCTCTCTCGCCTCCTTCACATCCATACACCTACGCATACATGCTCGTCGGTTAAGGGTACTCCTAATTGGGCCCGTTTTCAATAAATCGCCGGAGTTAAAAGAGCGACAAGCCGATAGCACAGACTCGGCTCCACGCCGTGGTAGCGGCGTAAAATATACTACCCCATATTTCGCACCATGAGGAACCAAAGAAAATAAATGGTCAAAAACACGTTGTTAATTAATTGCATTTTAAAAAATTTAATTAACATGTATAAATTTTAGTTGTAGAATGATGAGCACCATGTATTATTCTTCCTACCGTTTTCCTTTGCATTTTGTACACTCGGTATTAGGAACCAACCGATACGACTTAGGAATCTTCTAGAAAAGAGCTTACTCCTTTCTAAAAGGCCGGCAACGCAACTGCGATTCCTCTGGTATTATGGTTGTTGATTGGCAGCGGTAGTCACTTAGCATCAGGTGAGCCGAATGCTCGTTTGCCCCCTCTTCTATAAAAAAAAACAAATACATCCGAATGAGGATTTTTACATCGGAATAGGTATATAATAATATTTCTTTTCATATTTAATTAATTTAGAATAAAAATTAAGATTTTTATTCTATATTTTATTAATAGCTAAACATATTTTCTACTTTATGAGTAGAAATTATGGTTCTGAAAATATAGCCAAACCTTTAAAAGTGTATGCTTAATTTTCGATCTACTTTGGAGTCTTAGTAAAAGTACCGCGGAACTAAGTACCTTTACCTTATATATTTTATTATTTATTAAGTGAATTTCGATTAATACATATTCGGCTAAACGCGTTTACAAGTTCACATTAATATACGATTTTTTTACTTACATGAAACATCTAACTTTGTATAAGCGACTCGATAGTGCGGCGTTGGATAAGATGGATGGCGCGCTATACACGTCAGTTTTTTCCCAAGCGCTGATCTGCTTACTTCCATGTCTAGCACGGAGCGAGCCGCCCAAACGCGTGGTCTTTCTATTTCCGATACGTTTGTTTGACGCAACGCTATAAGGCGGTTTTTACCTGGAAACAATTGTATCAAAAATTAAAAATATTGTACCTTCATCGTTAAATTTGAGCTACACTATGTTGTGAATAAAACTATTATTTACGGATTTTATCGCGTTTAATTACTACTTTAACTTATTTTTGTCATCCCGACGTTTTGGGTGCTTTACAGCACCCACGTTCACGGTGAGAGTGAGATGTTTGACGTCCCAATGTCATAGTTACTCCGGCTACCTTCAGTTTTTGAATATTAACTTTTGGTCCGATTTACGCAAAACGAGCTTATAGTATCATGAAGTCTTGCAGTGGTATGCTTGGGCAAGACTTCATGATACTAAAAGCTCATATCAAATCGGATCAAAAATTAACCCGAAACGTCGTGATAATAAAAATAAGTAAAAGTAGTAGTTAAACGCGATAAAATCCGTAAATAATAGTTTCATTCAATGTGTAGTGTTCGCGTAAATTTAAGAAATCATTAAACTATGTTTTTTTTAAATAGGGTTTTTTTGAACAAATACAAGTAACAAACGTAAATATAGTTTACCTAATGATAAGTGGTTACTGTGGCCCTAATACACCTATATTTATCCTGACTGTCTCGTTGGTCGAGTAGCTGTAAATGCAATTGCTAATCATGAAGTCCCCGGTTCGAATCCCGTGTCGAGCTAAGATCAGCTATTGGGTTTTTCTATCAAGAAATTCTCAGTAGCAACCCAGAGTCAGAAAGTTGGCAGTGTTTCACCCCCGTGCCTTGGAAAGCAAGTAATTCTGTTGGACCTGCGCTTGATCTCTCCATGTTCATGTCGGATTACATCGAACTATGAGAGTGAAGGAATAGTTAAGACGTGGGTTAAACTTTCCAATATGGACCATCGATTTCAAAGCCCATATTTTTTTTGTAGATAACTCACTAAAAGAAAGCGTTTTGCAAAGTTTTAGGTTGCGGAAACTTACGGTTCATGAGATATATTTTTTTAAACTTTTCATACAAATTGGCAAATAACACGCAATTACACCAATTAAAAAATGAATTTGACAAATCATTGATGTCAAACGTCAATTAGTGTAGGGTTCCGAATATTTTGAAGGTATCGATACGTACTCGATACCAAGTATCGTATCAAAAGTATCACTACTACTTGGTATCGAGTACATTTCGTTAATTTTGGAGACGAAAAATTATGACAAACCAATTAGATGCATAGGAAGAGCTGATAAGTGCAATTATAGATGTATATAAAGTAGAATAAAGTTTACTCTATTTAAGTTCCACCTTAGTACTTGTATTTCATTGTTTGCAACTTGTTTGTATATCTTAAATAGTACAGCTTTTGTACTTTTATTTTATTGTTTGCAACTTTCTGTATTATCTAATTCTTACTACAATAAAGTGTTTACTGACTTATTGACTTACTTATTTAATATTCAAAAAGTACCCAAAACCGAATCAGAGCACCCCACTATCCACGTGGTCTTGTCTGCCCTACCCCTAGAGTGTATATAAGAGCCCGGAGGCGCGGAGGGAGAACAGTTCCGTTTGCGCGCCGCCCCCGAGCGGTCGTGCACACAGTTCTTTCGCGCCTCCGACCTTTCGGTAGCGCAACCGCTTGCCCTCGCGCCCCGCTCTCCCCGGCTAACACCGGCCGAGCAGACGCCGTTGGTGAGTCACTTTGTTTTCGCATCGTTCCTGCCCCCTTGCTCCGGCGGGGAGGCTTGAGCGCGCTTTGCTTGTTTTGTTTTATTTGTTAATTTTTCTGTTATTGTTATTGTTTTTGTTATACTGTTATTTGTTGTGTATACTATCCTTAGAAGATCGTCTCTTGCTCTTCTCAGAGCAAGCCCTTGTTCTTTTCAGAACATAGGGACCCCAGTTTCTGGAATAGATCGTCAGTCCTCCCCATCTGCCCCCAAGGCCCTGTTCTTCTCAGAACAGGGACCTCCAGTTTTCTTAGAATAAAACGTCACCCCCCGTCCCGATCAACATGTCGTCCATGGATGCTAGCCAAATTTTGGCTCTTTTCCACCAATTTTTAAAAACCCAAGGCGTAGACCTTGATAACTTTTCGATCAATCTCACCCCCGTGCCCCTAAGGCATGTGTACCCCCGCCCGCCGTCGCTGCTTTCCTCGCGACCCAAGCGGCTGCCCCGCAGTCCGACTCGCCCGCGTCCCCCGACTCCGAAATGGAGCACTCGGACACCACGTCCGTTACCTCATCCTCCCGGAAGAGGACCGCCCTCAGCTCCACCGGCTCCTCGGATTCTTCCGACTCTGAAGGAACCATAACCGACTCCCAAGCCGAATTCACGTTAGTGAAATCAAAGCGCGGCCCGAAACGCGCTGCCACTTCTCGCACTCCCCCCGCCTCAGCGGCCGCCGCCGCCCACACTCCCTCCGCCGCTGCCTCTACCTCCGCAGCTCCCATCGTTGCCCCTACTTCCGCAGCCCCAAACGCTGCCACCTCACAGTCGAAAGACAATACCGCCAAGCCAGCAACCCGCTGCGCTCCCGAACTGGCCAAAAACCAAGTCCCGCCCCCTGTCTTTCTCAGAGACAAGGCGAAATTTACTCAACTGTCCAAAACCCTCTACGATAAGGGTTTCAAATATGACCAAGCCACTAATGTCGGCGAGGCCATCAAAATTATTCCGGCGTCTATAGAAGACTTCCGTAACATAACCCGCCTATTCACGGCCGAGCGTGTGTCCTACCACACATACGCCCTCGCCGAAGAAAGGAAAGTAAAGGCAGTCCTCCGCGGAGTTCCCTATGAACTCGCAAACGAAGACATTCTGGAAGACCTTAAATCCCAAGGCTTCCCTATTGAAGGTGTGCATAAAATGCACAGCAGCAGGGGCGAAAGGTTTAACCTCGCCCTCCTCGTTCTCACCAATGTGCCGGAGGCGAAGGCCATTTTCCGCGAGGTACGCACTGTGTGCGGCCTGTCGCGTGTTAAGGTCGAAGCCCCTCACCGGCGCGGTTACCCAGCGCAGTGCCACCGCTGCCAACTTTATGGACACGCGGCAGCCAACTGCTCAGCTCCACCCAGGTGCATTAAGTGCCTAGAACCCCATCACTCGAAAGAGTGCCCACGGCCCAAAAACGCCGAATCCCCACCCTCATGTGTCCTCTGCGGACAAACAGGCCATCCGGCCAATTATAGAGGTTGCCCTCGCGCCCCTCGCCCACCTCCGAGCCGCAAAGCTCCACCACAGGTCAATGACCGAACCTTCCCGGCTCTTGTAAGCCGCAAGCCCAGCCAGGGCCAGCCCCTACCTCAGCCCCCTCAGGGCTCATCTCAGCCCACACAGGGCATCTATCGGCCCCCAAAGGGCCCCTATCGGCCACCTCAGGGCCCTCCTCGGCCCCTTATGAGCCTTCCGCTCTCTCAGCCAGCGCCACTTCCAATAAACCCCTGGTTCCAAAAGGAATCAAATATCCCGCGGCCCTCCGCCGACCCAAAAAAACAGACAGACTCTGTAGTAGAGTCCCTAAACCTAGTGTATAACACACTCAATAGGATCAATCTAGACGAAATTCTTATTCTTGCGGGTAAACTGAGCACAGCTCAGTCCCCTCAGGGCCGTCTCCTTGCTATTACTGAGCACATCAACCTTCTAAGGTCCTTGTAATTAAACTATGCCGGAGCCCTCTGCTCCTGCAATATCTCACGGTCGTATCAAACCGAAGGGTTTGTCGCTTGTTTCATTCAATATCCGCGGTCTGCGAAATAACCTCCCAGAGCTTAGGCTTTTTCTACGAGATCGCGAAGCCGATCTCCTACTCCTACAAGAGACCCATCTCAGCCCCAAGGTCTCTAAAGGCCTTACTATTAAAAATTATTCACTCATACGTAACGATAGAACCGACCGCAAAGGCGGCGGCACTGCCATCTATCACAAAAAGTCCCTTCATTACTCCCACATATCTACTCCTTCGCTTACCAGTATGGAAGCCACTATCACTAGACTAGCCATGACTGGACACCAGTTAATCATTATAGCCTCTTGCTATATCCCTAGCGGAACCCTCCCCGTCAAGAGTGACTTCGAAGCCATCCTTGCATTAGGCGACTCAGTCATTATGTTTGGAGACTTTAACTCCAAGCATACTGAATGGGCCTGCCGCACTACTACAAGTAGTGGCAGGGTGCTGCTCAATATCACTCAGTCTCTCGACCTGACTGTATATAGCCCCCTCACTGCCACCCACTATCCCGACATTGTTACCTACGCTCCTGATGTGCTAGACTTTGCTCTAGTTAAAGGAGTTTCCCTTAACCTTAGAGCAATCGAGCCTCTCGACGATCTAGGATCCGACCACCGTCCTGTATCCCTCCTTCTTGGCCATCAGCCATCTCCAACTCCCACTTCCAAAACCTACACCGACTGGAAGGGCTTCAAGAAGTCTCTAGCCTCGGCTATAGACTCTCCGGACCCTCCCATAACCCTTTCTTCCGACGCCCTCGACAGTGCGGGGAAAATAGACACCGCGGTCGAAAATCTCACCTCACTTATAACATCCTCTCTTAAAGAGAATGAAAAAGTTGTCCCGGTTGCTAAAACTAGTCTTCCCCTAGATATTAGCAACCTGTTAAAAGCCAAAAAAGCTGCCCTCCGTAGAGCTGCACGCTATCCCACTCCCGAATATAGACTCTCAGCCCACCGCCTTCAACGCAAACTGCGTTACCGCCTCCAAGACTACAGAGACCACGAAAAAGGCAATCTCATGGAGAAAATCTCTCCCTCTCACACAGCGTACTACCGGATGGCGAGAGCCCTCCGGATAGACGCTATAACCCATACTCCCCCTCTGTCTCGTCCCGACGGCTCCATTGCCTTCGAAGACGAAGAAAAGGCTGAGTGCTTCGCGGACAGCGTTGCCGCTCAATGCTCTCCTAGCTCACAACCCACTGACCCCCTACATATTCAACTAGTGGAGGACGAGGTCCGACGCAGGAACTCGCCCCCTACCGCCTCTGACCCTATCACTGTGTCCAAAGATGAGATTTCATCTACCATCAAAGGACTTAAGCCCAAAAAAGCACCGGGTGCGGATGGTATCTCCAACCAAGCCCTCAAACACTTCCCGGAGCAGGTAATCGCCTTACTGGCCATTATCTTTAACGCCTGCTTCGAATTCAGCTACTTTCCCACCTCTTGGAAAGAGGCAACTGTCATTGGCATTCCCAAGCCAGGCAAACCTCTCCACCTCCCCTCCAATCACCGTCCCATCAGCCTCCTCAAGGCCATGGGCAAACTTTTCGAACGAGTCATTCTCGTGCGCTTGAGGCGCCATTTGTTTCCCACAGACGGCGACCCTCTTGTCATCCCACAACAATTCGGGTTTCGAGCCAAACACTCGTGCCCCCAACAAGTTCACCGCATAGTAGAATACATCCTCAGCGGTTTTTACCCTCGCCGTCAAAAAACCATCGCGGTCTTCTTTGACATTGCCAAGGCATTCGACAGAGTCTGGCACGAGGGCCTCATCTACAAACTGTACGACTTAGGCCTCCCAGACCGTCTCGTTCGCCTTGTAGTATCCTATCTGAAGGTTCGTACCTTTCGTTTTAGACACGAAGGCACGCTATCCTCTACCCGTCAAATAAAAGCCGGTGTTCCTCAAGGCTCTGTGCTTGCTCCCCTCCTATACATACTATTCACCAACGACATCCCTATCCCGTCAAATGGTGTCAAACTAGCCCTCTTTGCAGATGACACAGCCCTTTACTCCAAAGGCAACTCACTACCACAGATTCGGAACAAGATTCAAAAGTCAGTAAGCGACTTAGGAGCTTGGTTCCAAAAATGGCGTATCGACGTAAACCCGGAGAAAAGCTCCGCCGTTTGCTTCGAATATAAACGACGCCGTCTCACCACCACTCCGCCAATCAGGATGTTAGGAACCCCTGTCCCATGGCAAACTAAAGCCATATACCTAGGCGTCACCCTTGATGCAAGGCTCACTTTCGAGCCCCATATCAAGAAAGTTACTCGCACCGCACGTTTTTACATGGGTAGGCTCAACAGCATGTTGGGCAGACACAGTAAAATGTCCCTCCGCAACAAGCGAACCCTATATAAGGTCTGCATACGACCTGTCATGACCTACGCGGCCCCCATTTTCGCACATGCTAAGCCCAAAGCTATAAATGAACTTCAAATAGTTCAAAATCTATTCTGTCGTAGGGCCACTAACTCGCCCTATTATGTACGTAATGCTGACCTACATCGAGACTTAGAGCTCCCAACAATCCAACAGTTTCAGTTAAATCACTCTCTGAGAGATTCTTCAAAGCCTCAGAGTCCCACCCAAATCATCTCATTCGTGAGACAGCTGCCTATGCAGCCCCTATTCACACTCGCTATAGTGTGCGCAGACCGAGAAACTCTCTCTCGGACCCCCCAACAAGCTTTCGGCTGACCTGAACTGCCTCCTGGCGGCTCAGGCCGAGCCTCCATAACACATCCATTAATCTGCCTTAGTTAGGCACTCTTCTAAGCGGCTTTTCGCTGCTTGCGCCCTCCTTTCTGCCAAGGAGGGTCGCGTTCGTATACGGCTTAGAGATCTTTAGTCAGATCGTTAAGCCATTTCCTAAAAGGCGGTGTTTAGTGGGTAAAAGTCTCCACATAACCACGCAGCCGGCTGCGTGGTATGCTATGAGCATTCACCGCCTCCCTCCCCCGCTTTCCGGAGGGTTGCCCATATTTGCTTCGGGCGCAAAAAAAAAAAAAAAAAAAAGGAGGGAGAACAGTGCCCGCCCGCCGTAGGAAAGCGCAGGCACAGGTTTTTTACGTGGTAGAGCCATGCTGCAGTTATATTAGTAGTATAGTTGTAGCACGAATGGGTCGGCTCGACCGGGGAAGGACCACGCTCTCACAGAATACCAGCGTGAAATAGCAGCTTAATGCTGCTGTATTTCGTATGGTGAGTGTAGAGAACCGGAGACCCTTCTTACTGGAAAAGAGGCATTCCATCTTAGTCCTCACGGGTGACAACGCATCTGCATTTTGATTTGTAATCGAGGATAAATGTATATGCCTATGGGCCACAGCAACCACTTACCATCAGGTGGACTGTGCGCTCGTTTGTCACCCTATCCTATAAAAAAAAAAAAAAAAAAAAACCGAGATCGCCGTAGCGGCTGAGGCTGGTCGCCGAAGGCGACCAAAAAGCCGAAGCTGCGAAGGCAGGAAGGAAGAACAGTTAAGACGTGGGTTAAACTTTCCAATATGGACCATCGATTTCAAAGCCCATATTTTTTTTGTAGATAACTCACTAAAAGAAAGCGTTTTGCAAAGTTTTAGGTTGCGGAAACTTACGGTTCATGAGATATATTTTTTTAAACTTTTCATACAAATTGGCAAATAACACGCAATTACACCAATTAAAAAATGAATTTGACAAATCATTGATGTCAAACGTCAATTAGTGTAGGGTTCCGAATATTTTGAAGGTATCGATACGTACTCGATACCAAGTATCGTATCAAAAGTATCACTACTACTTGGTATCGAGTACATTTCGTTAATTTTGGAGACTAGGGGGGGTAAGAAGCCGGGAAGTTGTGCTCCGGCGCTCCATGGCAGCTCCGGCGCTGCGGGATGAGCAGTGCCTCCGCCCTAGCGTAGGGAAGCACAGGCACCTGGGCTCGCCTTCGCTACGGCGATCTCGGTGCCTGCGCTTTCCTACGGCGGGCGGGCACTGCTCTCCCTCCGCGCCTCCGGGCTCTTATATACACTCTAGGGGTAGGGCAGACAAGACCACGTGGATAGTGGGGTGCTCTGATTCGGTTTTGGGTACTTTTTGAATATTAAATAAGTAAGTCAATAAGTCAGTAAACACTTTATTGTAGTAAGAATTAGATAATACAGAAAGTTGCAAACAATAAAATAAAAGTACAAAAGCTGTACTATTTAAGATATACAAACAAGTTGCAAACAATGAAATACAAGTACTAAGGTGGAACTTAAATAGAGTAAACTTTATTCTACTTTATATACATCTATAATTGCACTTATCAGCTCTTCCTATGCATCTAATTGGTTTGTCATAATTTTTCGTCTCCAAAATTAACGAAATGTACTCGATACCAAGTAGTAGTGATACTTTTGATACGATACTTGGTATCGAGTACGTATCGATACCTTCAAAATATTCGGAACCCTACACTAATTGACGTTTGACATCAATGATTTGTCAAATTCATTTTTTAATTGGTGTAATTGCGTGTTATTTGCCAATTTGTATGAAAAGTTTAAAAAAATATATCTCATGAACCTTAAGTTTCCGCAACCTAAAACTTTGCAGATCGCTTTCTTTTAGTGAGTACTATTTACAAAAAAAATATGGGCTTTGAAACCGATGGTCCATATTGGAAAGTTTAGCCAAGACGTGTGCTTGGGCATACAGTTGGAAACTATAATCCTGTACTGTCCAGACTAGTCCCCGTTGAGTTGGCCACCGTGAACGAATAATGTAGATGTGTTGTTATCACTGACGACTAAGATTATGTTACGAGCTTGGGGAAATGTCTAGAAAGATCTTGACTCTCCTAGTTCTGCTACTCGATACTAGAGAGCGCTAGTAGTAACTAGTGTCACCCTGTACGAGACATGGCGCGCAACCTGAAAGAAGCGAAAGAGGTATGTAAGGATCGTAACACTTGGCGATCTGTTCTCTCTGGCTACCCCGTTAGGGATTGTGCGTGAAGATAAGTAAGTAAGTAACAATAAAAAATCTCGTTTTAAGTAGTAATACAACTTAGGTACGTATTTTTTTAATAAAATTGAAGTGAAAAACGAACTAACAGTCCACTTGATGGTATGTGGCTAAGGTAGTCTGTGGACACCTGCAGTCAATTTCAAACAAAGAAGACTTAGATGCGTTTTCACCTCTTAAGACTAAGATAGAATGCCTCACAGAATGTAATTATACCAAAGAATATATACACTACGCGAAAAGAAACGACACTTAAGCATGTGTGCACGTAAAATCGCTTGCGGCTATGTGTGGGTGTCTGGATGTGTGCGGGGGCCTTGAGAGGCGCGCGGGGCATGGAACGGGCAGTCGCCGACTGCCCTGGCCGAGGGCTAGTAGTAATACCGATTTTTGTCAGTATTAGTTAATGTGAATATATTCGTCAAGTGATATAATATTTCAATAAATATATGAATATTACTGATATCTTAATGTACGTATTTATTCTATTCATGTAGGTATTAAGTTTATGTTACCAAGTAACGTTATTAGTTTTTATAGCCGGTTTATATGCTTTGATAAATATTAATGTTGTTATTAAATAAATGATATTATAGTATATGTATAAGTATTACCGAAAGTGATTTTAAGTGATTAGAATTAAAATAAATTCCACTGCACAAAACAAGGGCCCTTGTTTTGTTAGTTTAATTTTTAATAATGTTCTATGATACCTAAAAATATGTGAACTCATTTTAATGAAAGTCGATACGATCTTAACAAGAATTATGGGGAAATACCATGACAATAAAACTAATATATCGCGAATAATTTTATTATATTACATTAACTGAAATATACACTATTAAAAATAACACTAGTGAGTCAAGAAATTTTAGATATCTATAAAGAGTTTTTGTGTTTGTTCATTGTTGTATTTATGGATTATTTCATTAGAAATAAAAATGACTTATCTCCTCAACACATAGGGAACAATTTGTTGGCCGCCATGTCCCAGGCAACCTCTGGATTTCCTAAAAAAAATATACATGCTACGAATTTTTGCAATTGTTAGAAATAATAATGAAAAATAACAAAATAATCAAAAAAATAAAAAATAGATAAGAGTACACTGTCGTGTATATTTGGTTTTGTCGGAAGTTTTAATATACCTCATTTAATAAAAGGTGATTTAAAATTGAACGTATTATATACTATCCAAATACATAAGTTTACATAATATATAGCATAAACCTACTATGTATCTTCTTTGATACAAGTCTATAATATTCCATTTCGGTTCGATATCAACCCTAGCGTTACACGCTTCGACTCAAGGTCACCGGCGCTTAAGCTCTCACTTACAGGGAGTGTCACCGCTGTGATTATACCGACTTTCTATACCATTCAGACCAGAACACAGCAGCGCAAGTACTACTCGTATGTAATATTTGGCGGTACGAATAGGCGAAGTGCACACGGTGAAGGGCTCAAGTGACGGACTCCTAGGCAGCCTTACCTCCTAGATATATTTTACGGGTTTTATCCCATTTAATAGGGTATTTTACACCATGTAAAATATCAAAAAATATATATTTATGATAGATTTTGTAAAAATTAAACGAGAAATATTGATTACTATTTATAAAATTGCGTTATAAATTTTATATTTCAATTTTAAGAATATTTTTTCGTCTGTCTCAAATTATCAAAACGCTGTCGGCCATATTATAACTTTCGTGACGTCACTAATCCCGTCTAAGGGTATTAGTGTTCATTATTAAGAGAACTTGCTAATGTGCTGTGTTACTTCGAATTTTTACATGTTATCGTTATGATTATTAAGTTTCATTCCGAATTTTATTGAAAAGGTATCATGGAAGACGAATTCATAAAAGCAGAACTACTGGAGCTGGAACTGCAGAACATGGTGGACTAATCTACCAAAGATTAATAAATTAATGATAGCAATTTTTTTTGCATGCAATCCCAATTTATGTTCTGCTAAGTTGAGGAATACTAAAATATCAATTTAGGTACCTATTACCAACTTTTTTATACTAAAAACACAATATCAGATCAGAGAGTATTTTGATAAAACATAGTTTAGTAGCTATCATAGTTTAGTTCATCTATAATTACAATAATAATCAATCACTATTTGTAATATCTAAGTTAACGTAATTTATTATATAATTTGATTTGTGATACCCTTCACCTCATGATGTTTTGTTTTGTATACTTAAACGATAGTTTAATATAAGTCACACTTACATCGAAATGATTTTCACGGAAGAATAGTCTAGTATTCGTAGACAATGTAATCGGGTATCTTCTTGCCAGTTTTAACCAAGTATTTCTTAAATTTTAATCAGTTGGCACTTGAATCCATAGGTTTCCCGGCGTTCTTACGCTCATATTTTTGCATTGAGGCACAACACAACAATGCTTACTCCTTTACAAAATCGGCAAAATTCTAGGACAGTGACATCACGAGTAGAACAGCGTGGCGGCTAGCGTTTTCACGTGAAAATTTGAAACGATAGATTAAAAGTAATTTTATGGCACTATTCAGTTTTAAAAATATTTATATATAAAAATTATAGTGGTTCATTATCACTCTGGGATTCATTTAAAGCACTTTTTGAAAATGGCTGTAATACCCTATTACACATTATTTATATTCGAAACGTCCGGAATTAAAAATAAGTTAAAATAATACACCTTCAAATCCCTAAAGTTAGTTCTATTTCATGCCTTTTATATACAGTTAAATAGCTACAAATATACAAGATAATAAATAATGTTTTAAATATAATGTTTTAATGCCTACCTAAATACCACTCGATGTATGCGGGTGGGTTTCCATATCTAGCTTCACAAATAACAGTTAATTTGGACCCAGCTGGCACTGTGATTTTCTGCTCGGAGAATACACGCAAGCCATTGAAAAGGATTTTTGGTGATTGTGGTCGTGTTCGGACGGCGAGTGTTGCCGGAGGGCTTGAAAGGGCATCCTAGAACCAAGTTCAATCTTTTTGTCGAATCGGTTGGTTCATTTTATATCAATTATAAATATAAAGTCTTGGAATACCACTTTTTGTCTTCCACCAAAAGTATTATATAGAAAGTTCTTTCTAAAAATAAAGCAAAAATTTCCATAATTTGCATGTACTCGTATTTTTATATTAATAAAAATCTAAATCTCAAACCTAAAATGCCATTTAGCCCTACCTCTCGCCGTTCAGTGCCAATAACGCTGTGTGTGTACCCTCGCTTAATGGCTATACTAAGCCCTTGTACTTAGTTAACAGTAAGTTATTATTAATCGTTGCCACTTTGTAATGGTTAAAAAAATTCTAACGCAAATAATAATTTTATAGAATACCAGCTCCGAGGACAATTTGACGTGTTCTGTAAATTTAAGGCCAAACCTAAAATCATGTTTAGAGACTGAGCTTATACGGCTCTACCGGGCTAGAATTATAAATAACAAATTTACCTGTACATCATAGTTGCTAGAAGTGACCTGGCACTGCCACTGCCCGTCGTCGATCTGCAGCGAAGCCGCGCGCACCAACAACGAGCAGTCCCCGTGCACTTTATTCCGTACGTTTGCCCATTCGTATTTACCTCGGTACATGCCCACTGGCTGAAAAGGGGATATATTAGGGGATATATGATTTATTTGAGAAATCGTATTTTCAAGAATGGATGGGATGGATGTACTTCACTAGTTGAGGACGATGGCGAAAGCTTGAAAGTTGAGGTTTCCGAAGGTTGTGTTGCGCGTTAGCATCACGTCTGGTTTCACCACTGTGGCTGTGGAAGGAAAAGGGGAGATCTCCCACCGGGCAAGGTGTTCTGCCCTAAGAGAGGGTAATGCTCCTTTTGTTATTTCGGATCTGTTCTATATATAGCGCGGTAGCTTTGGAACTTCAGAAGAGACTTCGGTACGCTTCGCTTGTGCCGCGACAGCATCACCTGACTAAATTAAATTATCACGTGACGACGGCATCGCCACACACACACACACACACACACACACACACACACACACACGCGCGCACGCACGCACGCTCGCACGCACGCACGCACGCGCGCACGCGCGCACGCACGCACGCACGCACGCACACGCACGCACACGCACGCACGCACGCACACGCGCGCACACGCGCGCACACACGCGCACACACGCGCACACACGCGCACACACGCGCACACACGCGCACACACGCGCACACACGCGCACACACGCGCACACACGCGCACACACGCGCACACACGCGCACACACGCGCACACACGCGCACACACGCGCGCACGCACACGCGCGCACGCACACGCGCGCACGCACACGCGCACGCACACGAGCACGCACACGAGCACGCGCACGCATGCACGCGCACGCGCACACGCGCACACGCGCACACGCGCACACGCGCACACACACGCGCACACACGCGCACACACGCGCACACACGCGCACACACGCGCACACACGCGCACACACGCGCACACACGCGCACACACGCGCACACACGCGCACACACGCGCACACACGCGCACACGCGCGCACACGCGCGCACACGCGCGCACACGCGCGCACACGCGCGCACACACGCGCACACACGCGCACACACGCGCACACACGCGCACACACACACGCGCACACACGCGCACACACGCGCACACACACGCACACACACGCACACACACACACACTGATTCAGTTTGGTTGGTAAATGGAAAAGTTAATCTTTATACGTAGTGGAGTCACGCTGCAGCTATATTATGGTTGTAGCACGAATGGTTTGACTCGACCGAAGAAGAATCACGCTCTCACAGAATACCAGCGTGAAATAGCAGTTTTGCAGCTGTGGCTTCATATGGTGAGTATAGAGAACTGGATATCCTTCTTAATCGAAACAAGGCATTTCATATTAGTCGTCAGGGGTGACAATGAATATTGCATTATTATTCTAAAACGGGCGTAGAATGTCTGAAGGGTACATCGTCCACTTACAATCAGGTCGACTGTGTGCTTCTTTACAATCCTATAAACAAAGTCAAAAATATTTTGGATACTGAGATAAATAAAAGGAATATTATAACGTAATGATTTCTTATATTTACAGGAGTACTACCAAGGTACCAAGTATGCAAATAATATCTTAATTTCAATTTTAACTTATTTTTAATTTCCGATGTAATAAGTGTTTGCCCTTACAATTCCTACCCGTGCTCAAAGGGTGACTGAAGTGTTGGGCGTCCTGATTTCTCATTTAACTCAAACTACCTTCACTTTGTAATTATTAATGTTTGTACTGACGAATACGGAAAGTACTCGCACTTATTTGAAGTCTTGCAGTAGTACTGTTGGTTTTCTATTTATTTTATTTATTACTGATTTCCATGATAGAAGCATCCAGCAATGGATCTAATAAGCGTAGACGCTTTAAGGTCTTTTTTTAGCAGACGGTGGGTGCTTCAAAGTGTACTACATTCAATAGACCACTGTATGATAAATACTTAGTAATGTTTATGTTCGAAGCCCAACATATCAATCACACCTAAAAACCAACGATTGGTTTTTAGGTGTGATTATAATCATTCATCACTTTGTTACCACGGATGAACGCGAGTGTGCAGAAGTTGCCTATGTTGTTGTATTAACGGAAGTTTTAAACCAGTATAAAATATTTTAAAGCAATCCGAGATACGATCATTATCATCGTAATTACAATGATCCTATCTCGGTAGAGTAGTTCCCCAGTACTTGTATTTCTTTTAAAACGTTCTTTTCTTTTAGTTCTGTATGACTACTAGGTTAATTTAGAAGCTTTTTGTTCAGCTTTATACAATAGCATCTAAAAGACCAAAAAAATTGAAAGGAAAACATCCGTTGTATTCTTGCAACATCAATCTATTCGTATGTTCAATCAAACACACAGGATGGGTGGATGGATCATAAAACAAGTGGCTCATCGAACTTAAATATAGATATATAAATGTTTATAGATAACTTAGTTTACCAAATCTTTATAAATTATTCAGTATATTTTTTTAGGTTCGGTTAAAGTAAAAGTTATCTACTTTAACAACTGTTTATACTGCAAACATTTTGGATAAAAAAATATTTTAAAATCATTTTAAGTTCAGAACAATATACCGAAAACTTAATACTGTTATTTTGCTTTGAAATAAGTCTAAAACCTTTTTATTACATTATTACGTAACAAATGTCTATAAAATTATACTACTAAATATTTTTATTCATCATTATCATCATCGTCGTCAAATCGGCCCGTAAAAGTCCCCAATAAAGGAATTTGGGTTCCTCCCAGTAACGTTATTAAAAAGGTTTGCCTTAAGTGTCAGGCTTCAGTCGGAATGATGTTCACAGCATCCAGACACCTCGCACTTTCGACGCTGCTAGCCGTCGCTGGTCTATATGTTTCATATTCTGGTGTATACGAGATGATAAGAATTATCTTTCTTGCTTTTCCCATGGCCACGTCATGCGACACAGGATGAAATCTTTAAACTCTCAGGCCAGTTCATTTAAAGGATTCTTCTAACTAAAATTATATACGTAGGTCTTAAATACATACCCCAACCCATATCGTGCCGTGGGTGTCGTAAGAGGCGACAGGGAAAAAGACAGGGGAGCAGCACCTCTTACTTATGGTTTGAGCATAACTCTGATGATTAACGATTTTGATAATTTGAGATCGATTATTAAGATATGATATGAACATTTTGTATGCTTTGCTAGTGGTTACAATCTGTGAGAGTTAATTTAACAGGGGTAAAAAATATAACTTTAAATATATATATTGTTATTGTTAATATAATACTACTTACTTTATTACTAAAGACTACAATGGAGTGTACTATTTAATCCCCTGCACTCGGTTAAAAGCGCAATAAGCTCCGATTTAATCCGTTAGGTCGAAACGCAATTATTTAAATTTAATCCTGTCTGTCTCAATTATATACGCTTTTTATAGAATAAGAGTGGTAAAAAAGCACACAGTCCACCTAATGGTAAGTAGATGCTGTTTCCATAGACATCTACATTTATCCTTGATTAAAGCTCAAAATGCAGATGCGTTATCACCCCTGAGAACTAAGATAGAATGCCTCGTTTCCAGTTAAAAGAGTCTCCTGTTCTATACACTCACCATACGAAACACAGCAGCATTAAGCTGCAATTTTACGCTAGTATTATGTGAGAACATACATACATAAACACTCACGCCTGTCACCCAGAGGGGTAGGCAGAGACTACGGACTTCCATTTGGCACGATCCTGACATACCTCTTTCGCTTCCTTTACATCCATATATCTACGCATACATGCTCGTCGGTTAAGGGTACTTCTAACGTGGCCCATTTTCAAAATATCGCCAATTTGGTCGATAAACTTTTTTCTAGGGCGTCCCTTCCCGACTCGGCCGTTCACATCTGCCATATAAATTTGCTTTGTCACTCTTTCCTCATTCATTCTTTCTACGTGACCAAACCACCGAAGCATTCCTTTTTTAATCCTGGTCACAACATCATCTTGCATACCACATTTATCTCTTATCACGCAATTTCTCACCCTGTCATTCAGATTCAACCCTAGCATATTCCTTAAAGACCGCATTTCTACAGCATTTATTCTATATATACGTTAAAGTAGGGACTAACACAGCATTATAAATTACCATACGTGATTGTTTTGACACATTCTGGTTCTTCATAATAGAGTGCAGTGCCCCATTCACTCTATTCCCTGCATTTACTCGTCGTTCTATATCCCTATCATATCTACCATCCCTGCTAAATACACATCCCAAATACACAAACTCATCCACTTGCTCAATTAACTCTCCTTCTATTCTTATTTCACATACCGTTTTGCTTTCTTCTCTTTCAAAAACCATCACTTTCGTCTTACATGCGTTCACTTTCATTCCCCTTTCTTTTAATTCCCAGTTCATTAATGTAACCATCATTTGCAACTCAGCCGCCGATGACGCAAATATGACTTGATCATCGGCATACAAAAGGCATTTGACGGTTAACTCGCCCATTCTTAACCCACATTCTTCATCTTTCAAAGTTTGCAAACACCGGTCCATAAATAGGTTGAACAGCCAAGGGGAAGCTAAACAGCCCTGTCTGACACCTTTTTGGATGCCAAACCAGTTCGAGTAGACCCCATTGATCCTGACACAAGCACTAGAGTCCCTATAAAGAGACCTTAATGCCTGTATCAAACCAGCGCTCAACCCATATGAGTTCAGTGTTTGCCATAACACATTCCTGTCCACTCTGTCATAAGCCTTTTCCAAGTCCATGAACGCACAAAAAACTTTCTGTTTTTTGGCCAAAAACTTCTCCGCAATCATGCGCATGGAAAAGACTTGATCTGTATACCCCATTCCCTTTCTAAAACCCGCTTGCACATCCCAAATTTTTCCATCAGTTTCTTTCATAACTCTTTCAATTAACACCTTAGCATACAGTTTACCCACAATACTAAGCAAGCTGATACTGCGGTAGTTTTTGCAGTCCTGCTGTGACCCTTTTCCTTTATATATTGGTACTATAACTGCTTTACACCGGTCATCCGTTACCCGTTTTAATTCCCAACATAAATTAAACAAGGTGTACAGCAGGCCTGCCAACACTCCCTCTCCAGCCCTCAGCATCTCGAGTAATACTCTATCATATCCAGCTGCCTTACATGCTTTCATGCTTTTCATTGCTTTCATTATTTCATCAACACTTATCTCGACACCCCTTTCCACTTCTTTCGGAATTTCTAGTTCATTTAATTCAGACGACTCTTCACTCATAAACACGCTTTCAAAGTATTCCTTCCATCAGTTTAAATTCGAAACTTCATCATTTAGAATACATCCATTCTCGTCTCTTATAGCATTTATTATAGGCTGTTTTGTATTTCCCCTGGCAGTTCTTACGAGTTTCCAGAACATTTTTATGTTAGCCTGGAAATTATCAGATATCCTTCTATCATTCTTATCCGTTCTTTCTTTCTTTTTCCTTTCAACAACTTCTTTTACTCTCTTATTTAGACGTCTAAATTCTGCCTTTTTTCTTTCAATCTCATCATTCATATCAGAAGAATTACCAGCTTTGGTTGCTAGTAAATCTAATGTGAGAACATGTTTAGGATATTATATAATGTAGTTGCAGTATGGCTCTACAACGTTAAAATTTTTACAAAGAGAAGACAAACAATTAATAAAAAAAGTAACTAATATAGGAAATACACACACATACATATATATATATATATATATATATATATATATATATATATGATATGATATGATATTCCTTCATTTAATGATCTCTCACATTCAATATTCACCGTACCTTGTTATCTTTCTGCCAGGAGCAGATACCCCTCTTGATGGATATCCGGCACGTGAGCAAGGCGTCCGTACCTGGGTTCACCTCCGTGTACCTAGGCACCTCTGTGAACTGCTGCACGCCACCTTAAACGAAATTAAAGCTGTATATTATTCGTTTGATTGCTCGTGATGCATATGACTCGGAGTGGAATAATTTGCCAGCATCTTTGTATCTCCGTATTTGAATAGACTGGTGTTTATTTTGTTTATAAAGCCCTATCAATCTTTGTTTTCTCTTTTGGAGGGTCCTATGGGGAGTTAATAATTACATTTCTTATGAACCAAAACGATCTAGTAGTGAATATATTTTTTTAAATTGTTCAAAATTGATGTCGTTTGATAAAATGGAAACTACTTAACATGAGTAGATAATTTCAAAAGTTATAGTGGTTTTTCTAGAAAGTTATTAATTTCGATTCTAAATAATATTTAGGTCTCTTGTTAAATGACCACCTCTAAAGAAAAACGGTAAATGTGTTCGTGTTTTTTTTTATAGAAGTAAGTTTGGCAAACGAGTATACAGTTTTCCAAACTGTAAATGGATATTGTGGTCTGTAGACAGATGGACAGATGGACAGGCGATCTGTCCTCAGTTATCAATGAAGATGATCTGCCACCCTTGAGGTCTAACATAAATGTCTTGTTGTTAGTAAAAAGGGTCTTCAGCCCTCGTCACTCCATACATAATCACATCACATCCATTTTTCATTCCACGATGGTTTTCTAAGCTCGGTCCTTTCCCAATCCAGCCGGTCCTATCGTGCTGCAGCCGTAATAAAGCTGCATTGTGCCTCTATCACATATTAAAATAGTGTAGAGACATAGTGTAGAGAATAATGGAATAGGTGACCAAGTATTTCAAATCACTATGTTATGTATACAGACTGATAAATGACAAACACCCAGATCCGCAATAAGTATTTGAAGGCTAAACAAACACTTTTACTGTGATCGGATTCGAACCCGCGACCCGCAATGTTACCGTGCTACTTGAATTAAGTCACTGTGCTACTGATCCATCATTTGTCGGCATATTGTTAATATTTATGCAAATTGCTATGAGTTCACAAATTCGCAGTTCAAAAAAAGAGGATGACATAAGTCTTATTCTGAAAGTGCATATGGAATAAGTTTATGGAACTTTCAGTTCCATAAACTTATTTTACAAATTATCTCTCTCATCTCTCGAAGACTCTTTTCATCATTGGACAACCGAAGCCGATATTCCATGTATGCGAACTAAACCGAACGGTTTGCTTCATCTTTTGTAAAGCGCACTACGCTACGGAATGGGAGTGCAATAATTTGCCGACGTCTGCCTTTCCATTCCAATTCGATTACAATCAGCCTTCAAAGCAAGAGGGGATAGTCTTTTTTTAAGCTAAGACAGAACGGATTGCCACTTAGAGCATCGTCACCGCTAACCACCAGGTGGAATTATAAAACAAAGAAGTTTTAATATTTTTCTAGTAATAGCCTATTTTTTTACTAGGTACTAACTATTACCCATGGCTTTACTCGCATGTAGTAACATTATTTAATCTGTTGCATTCATCTGGGTTAACTAACATCAATATTATTGCATGCCAAAATTAGTGAAACAGAGCAATAATGGATTCACGTTGTTTATCCGTATGTGGCAAACGTTTTCTTCATAAACTATTTCTTATAGGTGATTGAAATTAGGCATAGTTATATTTTGTACCATATACAAATACTGTCGTAGGGCTTAAAAACGAAACGATGTAATATATATATATATATATATATATATATATATATATATATATATATATATATATATATATATATATATATATATATATAACGAATACGATCGCCAAGCAATCGTCAGTATGGTCAGGCCTCTATCACTCTTACTACCTGCGTGAATTAATTACCGAAAATCGCGACGCGCCCGGGCGAATTAACGCAGTCAGGGCTAGCGCGTTGAAGGCAATTGAATGTTACGAGTTTTTTAACGCTGTTTACTCGTACGTAAATAGTTTTATGTAAATACTTGTTGAAATAGTTTTTGTTTAGTGTTTAGTATATTTAATTGTAGGTAAAAATAGTTGTAAAAGTTTTAACGTATATTAAAAATTGTATAATATGTATATTACCTATTTAATAAATTATAATAGCAAAAAGTCGTTCCTACTATAACTGTTGCTTACATGGATACAAAATGAGATGACCAACAAAAGGTTTCACATCATTCTTTAAGTTACCGAAGAATTTTAGAAGGAAGTTATGAAAGGTCAATTTATTTAATTTGTTTGTTAGATAGGTACTCACAGCAAAAAAGAATTAAGTAATAATTTGGTCTACAGAAGAAATACCTAAGTACTTCATTACAAAAATTAGTTAAAATTTACTTCACTATCCAAGTATTTACTTACATACCTATACTTGTCTTTTGTAATTAAAATATTTTGAGTCATAATAACACAAAATACTGAAATTAAAACTTTGTATACTAACAAGATTTTTAACTAAATAGAATAGATCACATTTCTGTTAGAAATCGTATTTCAGGTTTATTTGTTGTTTACTCTATCTACCTATTTCTCACAAGCGTTACGATTCCCGACGAATGACCTTGCAATTTGCATGCGTTAGGCATCGCAGATATATATGGACGAAAGTATGGTTAGTCAATCATAGTCAGAATATTAGTTAGTACTTCACCTAAGTAACATAATTAACATTTCGCAACGTTTTTTTTTTTACTTTCTATTGACATCCCTTAATAACCACGGAAAGTCCGCCGTGACAAAAAAGATGGAAAGTAATATGGACACTAGCGCGCAGCGATAAAGTTTTATTTAGCTTGCGTGTGCGAGTTATCTGATTAATAATAATTATGTAGGCTATTAAACGTCGGTAAGCAGTCGACATCAAAGGAGTGCAACTTCTGTACGTAGTACTATTATTTATTCTGTGGTATGGTTAGCATCTCTGTTAGACTGTTGCAAATGACGTCATCAAAGCCATGCGTCAAGTTAATGTGACCGCGTTGTACTTCCTCTTTAAAATTTAAACTCGGTACTAAGACATAGTCTATCGCAGAAGTACAAATGCGGGTTAAGGAAGAAAAACTTTATTCCCTATTTATACGTGGTAGAGCCACGCTGCAGCCATATTACGGTTGTATCAGGAATCAGTCGGCTCGCCCGGAGAAGGACTAAGCTTTCACAGCCTTTCCCAACTCAGCGTAACACAGCACGGCCTCTCAACAACACCATCTTCCTTGCCTTCACCAGAAAAATCACCACAATGAGCAGAACAACGACTATCTTAGCACGCGTAGAATGACTTCACTCGTGAAACGACTCAAGCGGAATCTCGCGCTCTGCACCAACACTGAACTTTATACTGCACAAACGAGTGGGAGAGTTTCTCGATATACCCTCAATTCCTACTAGTCACGAGATTCAACCGGCATTTTATAGAACCGCCTACAGATATAATGAAAATAATAATAAACATTGTCATTAAAAACAAAGAGATATTTTTAACAATTATAAGAAGTTGGAATGCATTATGAAACAGGTAATTTAAAAAAAACGTTACCCCCACACTAGGATTTTCTTCTGCATCGTGGAGGCAGCTTACAAACATAAATTGCACAAGGACGGACATCCAGACCCGGAACAATTATTTGTGGGCCTTACAAATAGTTGTTTCGTGCGGAATTCGAACCCACGGCCTCCAGCATTGCAACACATTGCTATGCCCCTGCGCCAAGAAGCCGTCATTAAAATTTTACACGTTAGATCATTAAATGCGTGTTAATTGTGGTTGACTTACATGCTTATGTTATAGACCACTGCCCTAGTTTTGAGCTTCGGGCTTAATTGATAATAGCAATAAGATTTTAAAGCAAAAATACGTTGTAATAATAAATAGTATTATTTTAGGACTTTACCTATGAAATTGCCGTTCTGCAGAATTGGAAGTACTTTATTTATTCTGTGGTACTAACCATTTCCAATCAAAATAATTTTTGTTTGACTAAGAATTCTAATTTCAAATTTATTTTATTTTAATAAGATGTAATTCCTTTATTTAAATTAATCATTTGTTTTTTGATTAGCGTTATATTTTCATCTCATTTTAATCTTTTTCGTTATCACGGATGCGTTAAAAATTGCAGTATTTTTTTTAATAGAAGTGGTGGCAAGCGATCATGCGATTCACCTGATGGTAAGCGACTACCGCCGCGATGAACAACCTCAACAACAGGGCAATTGCAGATGCGATGCCAGCCTTTTAGGAAGGAGTAAGCTCTTCTCGTGAAGGTAAGTCGTATCGGTCCAGAAAAGTCGCCGGTGTTAAACAATTCACAGGGAAGTTGAGCGAGGAAGAAAACTCCAAGTAAAACGCACAGTGGTGGACCGCTAAGCATCCAGATGGTGTCGATGGTACCTAATTAGCTGGCAGTTTACGATAGACTCCATTATTTTGGAGAACAAGAAGGTGATGGCAATAGGCCTGTAGTTGGTCGCCTTTTTTAGCCTTTATCTGGTAGACCAAAACTGTCTTCCATGTATTCGGAATTACGCCTTGGGAGTAGAAATACCGGAATAGACGTGTTAAAACCGGTGCCAACTCCAGAGCACACGTCTTTAGCACAATGGGAGGTATCTCATCGGGCCCACTCGACTTGTTTACGTCCAGGGACAGGAGTGCTTTACGAACCGAGTGCTGTGTAAACCGCAACTCCAGCACGGAACACTCACACCGTGGGATGGTCGGCGATGTGCTCTCCCGTCATCGAGAGTCGAGTTGGACGCAAAGAGAGAGCCTAACAGATCGCCTTTCTCCTTTGTGGCATGAGCCAGTGAGTCATCCTCCCTGTGCCTTGACAGTCTTGGCGAGAGACGGGTGTATGCCGATGTATTATGGAATATGAGTACCGTCGTAGGAGCAACGTGGCCCAAGCGGCACTACAAAACATCTACGACATTTACGGAGAGGCGGTACAAAATGCCTTTGAAGAATTTGTTGCTTGTACAGCTGATTTCTTCAAGAAGGGTATCAGTTAACTGCCACTGGCAAAGATGCATCTATTGCATGGATAATTGCTTTAGTAATAGAAATAAAAATAATATCGAAAAAATGTTACGCTACTTATTTCATATAGCGGCAACTTCATAGGTAAAGACCTAATATCAGCTTGACCTGTACGTATATATTAATTCAATTTTCACCCGATTCCCGACGTCTGAATAATCCGAAACTTTGCAGTCGTATTATGACCATGATTTAAGTATTTTCAATAGAATCACATCTCATGATCAATTCCTGTTGTTTTAATATTTTTAGTCTAGTTTTATTTACGAGTATTACTAATATAATAATAATAATAGTACCGAGTTTTCACCAAAGTTTTTCAGTAAAGAAACCTAGTACTGTTGATAACATGGGTAGTATTTTTTTTCTCTTTTTAAAAAAAACGTTACCTCCACACTAGGATTTTCTCCTGTATCGTAAATGCAGTTTACATACATACATTTCACGAGGACAAACATCCAGACCCGGAACAATTACTCGTAGGCCATACAAATACTTGTTCCGTGCGGGATTCGAACCCGCGGCCCTTAGCGCTGTAACTCATTTCTAATCCACTGTGCCACGAAGCCGTCTGTATAATTCAAAGTCCTTCATATAATAATATTAACCAGTACAAAATTAAAATACCTGCTGAAATATAACAGAATTTGTTTAAAATACTCGTAGCAAGATCCGTAGGCTGTAGAGCCACAGACGTAGCAAAGATTACATTTTGTGATTGAGATATCCCCCGTCTTATCTTTTTGGCGGACTGCAAAACAAAGGATGAGAAAGTGGAAAGGAAGAGACTTACAAATTATCCATCCATTACAGTTTATAAAAGTTCACTGCTGGCCTCCGCCATAGATTGCCTCATAGGAGGGCTTTTGCTGTGTTTTGAAGCTTGGCAAGCAGGTTGGCAACCGCAGTTTTTTATAATTTATAGTTGTTTTCAAGAATATGCTGCTGCCGCCACTACACTGTCATAGTGTAAGTTTTTTTTAATATTACTATATTTTTCTTCATTATTTGTGAACCACTTTTTTTGATTTTGTAATTCCAACCCTTAGGGTTGGAACATAGACAAGACAACAATAGAGGTGACTAAATGGAGGTATTGAACAATATCATATTTTTATATCTAATAATACGACATTAACACTTAAGGAGTCGCCTCCTAATTTGTAGTACAAGTGCGCGCTACCGGTTCCACTGGACCCAGTATAATATCATAAGCTTATTCCAAAACTGCTTTATCAACGTAAATAGTTACTTTCTAATAAGAATTTAATATGTGTAAAGAAAAATGCGATTAAACCAATTACTAATATTTATTGTACTTACATAAACAATAGCTGTTACAAAAATATACCAAATTTCTTCATAGTATTATGACATGTTTTAGGCTAATCGTAATCGTAATTTATAGAATTACTTATTTTGAACAAAATCTTCTACATTTTCTTCCACAATAACCTGTCCACCCTGTATAAGGTACAGTACTTTTCGAAAGATGTTTTATTTCCTGATAACATATTTTACGTAGTAGAGCCATGCTGCATTTATATTAGTAGTATAGTTGTAGCACGAATGGGTCGACTCGACCGGGGAAGGACCACGCTCTCACAGAATCCCAGCGTCAAATAGTAGCTTAATGCTGTTGTGTTTCGTTTGGTGAGTGTAGAGAACCGGAAACCCTTTTTACTGGAAACGAGGCATTCCATCTAAGTCCTCACGTATGACAACAAATCTGCATTTTGATTCGTAATCAAGGATAGATGAAGATGTCTATGGGCCGCAGCAACCACTTACCATCAGGTGCTCGTTTCTCATCCTATCCTATAAAAAAACAACCTCAAAAATAATAAAAAACTGCGGTTGCCAACCCGCCTTCTAGGCGAGACGATTAAGCCAAAGTCCCCCCTATGAAGCAATCTATGGAGGAGGCCTATGTTCAGCAGTGGACTTTTATAAACTGTAATGCTTGAATAAAAAATAAAGACCAAAAAAAATGTACGACAATTTTCGACGATAGTAACATTTTTTAGATTCATTTGTATTATACAGTACCTAATATCTTTAGTATTTATAAATCGATTTTATGAAATGGATTGTAAACACCTGTCTTAGTTTTTCAAATCATCCAGTTGGTTGACTGGTAGAGAATAACTCATGGCATTAAGTCCAACGCTTTAAATAAGGAATGTAAAGCGTTGGACTTATATTTGTTGAACTCTTTATTATAGGTACACCTTATAAGTTTATTAGGTGTATAGGAAATTTAAATAAATAAAACAAAAATTATATTATAATAATTATTATTTGGAGTTGACAGGTCGGTAGAGCAGTGGTTAAGCAGTGGTTGCAGCGCTGCAGTTCGGGTCGTGGGTTCAAATCTCGCAGATAACGAGTATTTGTATGGGTAACCACGCAATATACATCCATTACTTACAAATATAAATCCCGTGTAAAATTAATCAACCAAACATATATAAAACAGAAAACGCGGAAAATACTTACCAACTGCAGCAATGTATAAGATGGTTAATTGTATAATATTTTTGTGTTTTTGCATAATTTTATTTATTAAAATATCTATCAACACAATATCTTGATTATAATATTGAAATTTATCGTATTAATCACTGGTGCCAAATTATAAGAAAAAAATTACGTTATTATCCCTGTTTTCGTGTTTTTGTAGAGTTTTGTCGCGTAAATAAAATTTATGTAGAAATCAAATTTATTGATTGTATCCTTAGCACTGCATTTTTAAAATGTACTACAAATAGACTTAAAGCTTCATTTTTCAAAAGATTTAACTTCGTTCCGGCTTGTTCAAAAGAACGTAGAAGCCGCGCTATAATAACCCTACCGGAACGGCAGACGATGGGCTACCGACTGACGTTTTCATGAGCATCACATAGAAAAACGAGCCTGGCATCGAGCTAAATATCATATAAACCCTATAGCTCACCGTATTAACTTCAATATAAAGCGTCAAATAAATCGGAAACGACTGAAGCATTGGACCTTAATAAATATTACGCTGCACTGATTCTGGCCTTTTTCATTTGGTAATATTCTTAACAACAAAATCTTCTTAACAAGTTGGAGCGCCTTCTCAGCAACTGTATAAGATTTATCTTCAACTTACGAAATTACGACCACATCACTCCTTTTAGTTCCAAGCTTAAATGGCTTTCTATTCATCAGAGGCGTTGCTCCAGAACCTTACCAACTCTTTTCTCTATATTATCCCGAGAACTTATATCGAGGACCTCGTTCCTCTAACGTCCTTAAGATTGATTTACCTCAGCATAGTACTGTTTTATTTCACAGTTCAGGCAATACTTCTCTGGAACGCTTTGCCCGTTAATATAAGAAAAGCATCGAATAAGTACACGTTTAAAAAACTAGTCAGGCAACACTATCTTGAGGAAAACTCCGTTTGACCATTCTATTTCCATCTTTATATTCATTTATTATGTATATATATTTATATATATATATATATATATATATATATATATATATATATATATATATATATATATATATATATATATATATATATATATATAGTCAAACCTGGGTAAGTGAGAACTGGATAAGGGGGACAACTCTATAAGTGGGAGTTATAGCCAGGACCCGCCATTTTAAGCTCCCAAAACCTCTATTAGCGAGAAACAGAAACCTCTGTAAGAGAGAGTCGTTTTTCCCTCATGAACCTCCGTAAGTGAGACAGCTAATTATCTATACCTCTATAAGCGACAGTCGAGCTTTATTTATTTGTATTATTTAGGAGGAACTATAGCTACAATAAAAATACATACATACGTAAAGGATACACACATACAGTAACAAATGACAAAACAAATTACAAATTTAACATTTGCTAATTTATGACTCATTCTTAACTTTCGTGGAACTTCCTACCATTGTTTTTGTATTGTTTTCTCGTCAATATTGTACCTATTCTATTTCGTGGAACTAAATAACGTTGTTATTTTATCGTATTCTTTTCGAACGGACACGTGTGCCTGTGTACCGTCCTGTTTGTCGGACTTACTCAGTTTATAGTTAATCAATTGCGAAGGAAAGTTCTGTTCTGCATAATGCAAAACGCAAAAGTAAAGTACTGCCATTAAGGCGGTACCCTGAACAAACCTTGCAAAAGTGCATTTTTCAGAGACTACTATCTCATTAGTTATGAGAAATAAGCTACATCCAAAAGCACATTTTTAATGTTCGATATCCTATCATCACATTCCACGTTTTAATCTGTTTTTATGAATACATTTAAAATCTACTTTTAAAAAATGATTAAAATTATTGATTACATGCATCTGTTGCTAAAGGAAAGGAAACGCTCTAATCGTTTGATGATTATACTAATGGTTTTATTAAATTTCTTAAGTTCGCTTATCTTTTTTAATTGAAATAAGTCCAAATATTCGGGCGTATTTTACGATATATAGTAGCGAGAGCACGTAGATTGTATAGGACCTAACGCTCAAGGTCTTTCGCTAGGGGAAACGTCTTAAGTGATAAACTTAAAATAGTGACATGAAACGTAACATATACACACTATTAAAAATATATATGTACATAATATATGTTGTGCATATTATTCACCTATTTTATCATATTACATATTTAATACATTCGTAGATACTTGCTGTGACTTGTTATTGCTACGTACCTCTATAAGAGAGAAACGCTACCCATGTACCTGCATTAGCGAGAAACTCGGTTTAGTGAGAAACCTCTATAAGCGAGAATGAGATTGTGCTCCCTTGAACTTTCGCTTATCCAGGTTTAACAGTATATATATATATACAGTTAAACTTATACATATATATATATATATATATATATATATATATATATATATATATATATAATATGTAACGTAATTAACGCACACCCTCAGACACCCCAATTAGTATACTATTGTTGCGCGCCTAATTTGACGTCAGGCGCTAGCGCCATCTAGTGTCGAGTAACAGAGCGAGGAGAGCTTTCCAGAAAATGACATGACTAATCTTTCAACCGACAGCGCCAACTAGTTGAAGAACTAAACTTTCTAGAAGCCCTACACTCGAACTTTCGGCGCCTGCTCTATTGGAGCGAATTAAGATAATGAACCAGGCTTCAATAAAAAATATATTTTATTTATTTGGACAGAGTTACAGTAAGAAGTTTATTACTACAATATTCGATATTAAATCATTACAATCGTTTATTTATACTTAAATTATATCCAACAAAACTATTTACTAAGCTTATTTACTGCATGCGCTTGACCCAGATGGGATTGCTGATGATGTGCGAACGAATGAGATTTGGCAGGAGTGCTCAGCCTTAACTCCTCCCACCTCAAGAGAGAAATTATCCGAAGGTGGCTCAAGCGACTTCGGAGAATTTCGATAAAATAATTTGAATTTAAAAATAGTAAATACTATACAGATCACTATAATGATATATAAATTTATGGTCCATACACTAATTTCACTTGTTACTAAGAATTTTGTATTTATTTCGTTATCACTGAATTTAGCACTATTTATTAGTTCTTTTATATCACTGAAGTCCACGTTTCTTAAATCTAACTGTTTTGCTTCCTTCTTGATGTCATCCTCTCGTACGGTTGGCATCTCGATTGTGGGAAGCTGAAGTTTGATATTCGCAAAGTACCTCGGAGCGTTGATGAATGTGTCTCCAACCTGTGTTCTGCATTCTTGATTAGGTATCATTATATATGTGCCTTGCACTTGGTTTTTTGTACATGTTCTGGACAGTGTTCAGTTATTATCAAGTCCTTAGTGGTATAGAGTAGCCAATAGTTCTTGAAGATCCTCTGAATTTTCAAATCCTCCAATCGTATATTATGTTGCTGGCAGCAGAACAGTGGTAGAGCCACGCGGCAGCTTTGCTGTTGCACGTATGGGCCGGCTCAAACCAGGGTGGTACCACGACCTCACAGAACACCGGCGTGAAGTGGAAGCTCTGCTTCCACGTTTCGTCTGGTGAGTGCAGGTGGCCGGAGGCTCAAATCTCCCCCCCCCCCCATCAACATGGTAGCGGAATTAAATAATGATAGACTACCCCAGGAGGGTACCAGCACCCCTGGAGAATCCCTCGCTGAGCATCCACGACCATGTTTCTCCACTTCTGAGCGTGGGTGCTCAGGCTGCCCCGCGTATTCTGGGGGGGGGGCAAAATTCCGCTCAAGACTACAACTGCTCGGGGCAAACGGAGCAACAAGACCAAGGCGACCCCTGCCACGCTGTCCGTGAATTTCTGCAATATCAGGGGACTTCACTCTAACCTAAACGCCGTCCACTACCATCTCGAGACGGCGAGGCCGGCTCTGCTCTTTCTGACCGAGACGCAGGTGTCCTCTCCGGCTGATGTCTCGTATCTCTCCTACCCGGGGTACAAACTGGAACACTCCTTTGTGCCTCGGGCTGGAGTTTGCGTTTACGTCAGAGAGGACATCTGTTCTCGACGCCTCGGCAGACTTGAAGGTTCGGAACTGTCCATCCTTTGGCTACGCGTAGACAGCGACGACCATCCGCGCGTCTACGGGTGCCTCTATAGGTCCCATAGCGGTAATTCCGAAACAGACCGACTCTTCGACCACGTCCAAATGGCTGCAGATTCGTTGCTACAGCAGATCCCCTCCGCAGAGATCGTGATCCTCGGCGACTTTAACGCCCATCACGCCGAACGGCTTGGTTCACGTTTAACCGATCATGCGGGGAGATCTGTTCATGATTTTGCCTTGGCATTGCGATCCCCGAATGCCAATAAGGCTGAAGGGGAAAATTTACAAATCGATCATCCGACCTGTCGTCATGTATGGAATTGAATGCTGGGCCGTCAAGAAGAAGGATGAAAATAGACTGCATGCGAATGAAATGAGAATGTTACGATGGATGTGTGGTGTGACAAGGATGGATAAGATAAGGAATGAGTATATAAGAGGAAGCCTGAAAGTAGCGCCAGTGGTAGAAAAGGTGAGAGGAAGCAGATTGGCATGGTTTGGGCATGTGATGCGGAGGGATGGAAGTCATGTCACAAAACGAGTGTTGAATATGAATGTGGAGGGACACACGGGCAGAGGAAGGCCGAATAAAAGATGGATCGACTGTGTGAAGAGTGATATGAGAATGAAAGGAGTAAGTATGGAAATGACGGCTGATAGAGAGAAATGGAACAAGAAGGTTTACTGCGCTGACCCCAGATAATGGGAAATGGTTTAGAGAATGATGATGATGATATGGTCTGACACAACTGGTTACTTCGCCTACGCGGATTCCAGATGTGTAGGATCATGCACCTTCCCTGTTGGACCTTCTGCTGACCTCTCACCCGGACGGATATCAGATTTCCGTCGACGCCCCTTTAGGCTCCTCGGACCATTGACTGGTCCGGAGTGTTGTGCCACTCACGCTGAAATCGCGGTTGCATTCTGCAGGCTGCCGCCGTGTTTGGCACTATAGGTCAGCCTATTGGGATGGGATGCGGTCTTTCTTTGCATCCTACCCTTGGGGGCGGGTTTGCTTCTCGCCGGATGATCCCAACCTTGTTGCGGATTCTGTTACTGATGTGGTACTTCAGGGTATGGAACTTTTTATTCCTTCCTCTGTGGTGCCCATTGGAGGCAAATCTCAGCCATGGTTTGGTCGCTCCTGCAAAATAGCATCATGCTATAAGCAGGAGTGTTACCAAGCCCGGGTTGATGCATCAGCGTCCCGGGATGTAAACACCAGCGCTCTAAAAAAGAAGTATAATTCCGCCTCTAGGTCCTTCAAAAGAGTCATTGCCAAGGCAAAGTCAGAGCACATAGGCAGAATTGGCGAGAAACTAGTTCGCCTTCCTTCTGGAACCCGTGCATTCTGGTCTCTCGCCAAGGCTATCCAGGGGAATTTCTGTCAGCCATCTCTTCCATCTCTGCACAGGGAGGACGACTCACTGGCCCATACTGCAAAGGAGAAAGCCGATCTTCTAGGCTCTTTCTTTGCATCTAACTCGACTCTCGATGACGGGGGGAGTACGCCGCCGACCATCCCGCGGTGTGAGTGCTCCATGCCGGAAGTGCAGTTCACACAGCGCTCGGTTCGCAAAGCACTCCTCTCCCTGGACATCCACAAGTCGAGTGGGCCTGACGGAATCCCCCCAATTGTGCTGAGGACGTGTGCTCCAGAGTTGGCACCGGTTTTAACGCGTCTTTTCCGGTACTCCTACTCCCTAGGCGTAGTCCCAAAATCATGGAAGACGGCTTTCGTCCACCCGATCCCTAAAAAAGGCGACCGCTCAGACCCGTCCAACTACCGGCCAATCGCCATCACCTCCTTGTTCTCCAAAACGATGGAGTCCATTGTAAACTGCCAGCTCATGAGGTACCTTGAGGATCACCAGCTGATTAGTGACCGCCAATACGGTTTTCACCGTGGTCGGTCAGCTGGTGATCTTCTGGTCTACCTCACTCACAGATGGGCGGAGGCAGTAGAGTTCAAGAAGGAGGCATTGGCCGTTAGTTTGGACATTGCGAAGGCCTTCGATCGGGTTTGGCACAAAGCGCTTCTTTCGAAGCTCCCTTCCTATGGGCTTCCCGAGAAATTGTGCGATTGGATCACCAGCTTTCTTGCATATCGGAGCATCAAGGTCGCTGTAGACGGTGCAAGTTTCGATTGCAAGCCTATTAATGCTGGTGTTCCACAGGGCTGCGTGCTATCGCCAACGCTGTTTCTTCTGCATATCAATGATATGTTGCATACCCGTAACATTCATTGCTATGCAGATGACAGCACTGGTGATGCTCTTTACACCGGCCGAGCCAATATTTCTCGGGAAAACGTCTCCGAGTGCCGGGACAAACTTGTGACTGAAGTCGAGTCTTTGCTGAACAGAGTCTCGGATTGGGGACGACTAAATCTAGTCCAGTTTAACCCCCAGAAGACACAAGTTTGCGCGTTAACCGCTAAAAAGAACCCCTTTGTCGTATCCCCTCAGTTTCAAGGCACTCCCCTTGTTGCCTCAGCCAGTATCGGAATCCTCGGCGTCGACATATCGAGTGACGTGCAGTTTCGTGGTCACTTGGAAGGGAAGGCCAAATTGGCCTCTAAAAAGTTTGGCGTGCTCAGCAGAGCGGGACAGTATTTCATGCCGGCACACCGCCTGCAACTTGACAAGGCGCAGGTTCGGCCGCACATGGAATACTGTTCCCATCTCTGGGCTGGGGCTCCCCAGTACCAGCACCTTCCACTTGACCGCATCCAGCGCAGAGCGGCTTCAATCGTCGACGACCGAGTGCTTTCCGATCGGCTCGATTCACTGGCGCTGCGCAGAGATGTTGCATCTCTTTGCGTATTCTATCGCATCTATCACGGGGAATGCTCTGAGGAATTGTTCGGATTAATCCCAGCCGCCAAATTTCGTGAACGCACTACACGGCAAACGTCCCGATACCATCCACACCATCTGGATGCTTGGCGGTCCACCACTGTATGTTTCACAAGGAGTTTTCTTCCACGTACAACCTCTCTGTGGAATAGTTTACCACCGGCGATTTTTCCGGACCGATACGACCTGGGGACCTTCAAGAAAAGAGCTTACTCCTTTCTAAAGGGCCGGCAACGCACCTGCAATTCCCCTGGTGTTGCGGTTGATCATGGGCGGCGGTAGTCACTTAACATCAGGTGAGCCGCATGCTCGTTTGCCCCCTCTTCCATAAAAAAAAAGCTACTGTGGTTGGTTTTCATCTGCATTATTTGCTCAATACATGTTTCAGCTGGATACTCTGCGAGACTTTCCTCTGGGCATAAGAACTTTTCATCGTCGATTTCTTCACAGGGACTCACCGCTGATCGGTATTTCAATCTTTTCACCAATAGGAAAGGATATGATGGGATTATGATATGGGTAACATCGGAATCAGATATTGGAATTGGTATTATTTTGTAGTATGTGTATATGTCTGGTTCAATTTGTGGGATATCTAATACAAAAACTAAGTTATTCCTAATGTTCATTGTATGTAAATTTCCGAAGTGGGGAGAAATATTATTTGAAATAAATGAATTGTTTTGGTTATTCGATGAATGGCCGTTCGTTTGATATTGAAAACTTGGGCCTTAATATTTGTTATTATGATTAAAATTGGGATGATTTTGGAAAAGGCTTTGTCTAAAATTTTGATTAGACCTTGGGTTCCTATTTTCGTAAAATGTTTGGAAGTTCTGTTCCTCTAAGACAATTTACTACATCTTCTAAGGTGCTAACATTACGTAGTTGTACTAATCTCACTAAGTAAGCAAGTACATTGTACAAAAAATGGTTAATGCTGTGTATGTAATGTGATTATTAATAGTTTCGTTAATTTTTGAAAACAAAATGCTTTTTAAATGATATGAATGATTGATAACTTTCATTTCTATGTATTTTTAGGCTCTCTAACTCCATCGCTAAGCATTCTTCAGACCTTGGGTCGCTAAAGTGTTGGTTTAACAGCGACTTGAGGTCTTCCCAAGAGTCTATCTGTTCCTTTTCTCCCACTAAACTAGCAGCTCCCCTGACAAGCGACTAGTAATGACGTGAAATAAATATTCATTTTGTAAGTCACCCCCTTGGAATGTTTGTAAAATATATTCGCATTTTTTTATGTATAAAGGGAATCTAGCATCTCCATCAAAAATCGGGATAATTTTTGTCATTTCCACGGGAATTCTTTCAATGTTTTACGTTTTAAAATAAAGTTCACCAAGAATAAAATTGAATTAACTATGATCTACTAACAAAATTTAGATTGTTAGTAGAAGAGTATTGTTATGCCGTTTTCTAATCTAAGACAATACCTACGTATAACTAATACAAGAGGAAACAAAAGGAAGTTTACGGGAAGTGAAAAGTTTTAAAGAAAGAAAGAAAGATTTATTGCAGCACGCCACAAACATCAGTAGGCACTTAAATTTTGACACATCAATTATAAACATTATAACAAACAAAAACAAAAATAGGAAACTAAACAACAATTTGACGGATAAAACAATTTAAAAGTATGTATACTTATAGATTATAAAAAATAGAAAGACAAAAAAAAATCGTTCCTCATATTGTACGAGTATGTTGTGGCACGACATACAAACGGACCTCACTCAGCTTATGCTGTCGCCGGAGCAACAGCGCTGGTTTTCAATGGGCCCGAACGGATAGTACCGTACGGACGTCCGCGAGTGATACATAATAATATTCTAAAACCAATCTGTCTAACTATGCTGAAATCATTGATTTCAAACCAAACAAAGGTATGTACATGTGCTTATTATACATGCACTTTATTTTTATTTTCAAAAATTTTGTTACCAGTGTGCTCCTAACTTTATTAATCAATATGTTACATTATTTCAAAAGTTATTATTACGTTGTATTTGTTTTCTTATATTAATATATGTTTTCTTATATTTTACTCACAGTCCGCAGATCTGCCCATGTCCCTCTGGGATATTGCTAGTTCTGGACTAATAAATGAACTAGTACTACCAGTGTCTATCATAAAGACAGGTTTTGGTTCGGGTATACGGATATGTGGTAAATTTAAAAGTTTCGTACAATAAATTTTTATTCTATTGATCTCGTCAGGGCTGTGAAAATTTTTAATTTCAGCCAAATCCGAATTATTATACTGATTTGATGCAATACACTGTTGTGAACTGCAAGGTTGATTTATTTCGCTATTGGTATAGTTTATTCTCCTTGAGTTATCAGTTCGCATTGTTACATCGGTGTTCGAACTCGACACCACAGGTGGCGATTGGTATTGCGTTAGACGCTGAGTATGCGCAGGGGCATTGTCCGGGAAATACTGACTACGCTGTATCGGGCCCGGCGCCGGTGGTACTGGTGACTTAGTTATCGGTTGCTGTTGATCATTATTGCGATGGTTATTGTTACGGTTGTTATTTTGCCTAAATTGGAATGAATTATTTGACGAGTTAAAAGAGCGATTATTATTAACGTGGTGTGACAAATTGTTCTGATTATTAAATGTATTTGCACTGGATTGCTCTGTATGGGGGACATTTCTAGGTGAATAAGTGTGATTATTGTTAGGACTCGGCCTACAATTTGTTCGATTTGACCGTGCATTTTTACTTTCATAAACTGACTGAAGGTTTTGTTCATCTAAGACAATTTTCAAGGCGTCCTCTAAGTAGTCACGTTCCGTAATCTCACAAATCTAACTAAATATACCGGTAGATTATAGAAAAACGCATTTAGTGAACTATGGTTATAAATAGATTGTTTCGCTAGACTTAAGTTTGGATCGTCAATCGTTTCGCTAACCTTAGAAAATAAGACACTTCTCAAATGTTGTATCCTGTGACAAAATTCCTGATAATTTTCATTACGGTTTAATTTTAAGGATTCAAGTTCCAAAGCCAGACATTCCTCGGATCTCGGGTCACCAAAATGTTGGCTTAGTAATGTTTTTAATTCGTCTCAATTATTAATGTGATCCCGTTCTCCAACTAGGTTCGCCGCTTCCCCGGATAACCTACTTGTGATAACATGGAATGAATATTCGTTTTGTAACTGGCTTCCTTGGAATGAATGGAGTATGTACTCGCATTTTTTTAAAAAAAAGAGTGGTAAAAGTCTAGTATCACCATCGAAATTAGGGATAATTTTAACCATTTCCACAGGAACTCTTTTTACTTTTCCATTTTTCTTTCTTTTTGTTACGGAATACACTACCAATAAAAAATACTCTTCGGTTATTAAGTGACTTTATAAGGAAATTAAATGAAATAATTTAAATTCCTCAATTACTTAACTAATTAGAATAATTAACAAGTGTGAATTTATCTAGTAATTAGGCGTAATTAATCCCCCCCCCCCCGAACGGGTTCCCGCCTTGTCGTGGCGGGGGGGCTTAGAAGCCGTGGCTTGATCACCCACGGCGAAACAAAGAGGAACCCATATGGCTGGTCCGAGGTGGAGGGCCGGCCCGAGGTGGCCACTCCGAGTGGGCTTGGGGAGCCCACTTCGGATGTGTGTTGGTGGACTGCGGTGAGAGGTGTGACCTCCCCACCTACCGCTGCAGCCGAGGTGGAGTCGCGGAGGAAGAGGAGTGTTAGTATGGCGATGCGCCACTCGCCCTATCCTCCGCGACTCAAACGGGGCCGCACCGTTGATGCGGTGGTGGTGGGGCTGCGGCGGGAGAGGATTGTCGGTATTGCGAGGCGCCGCTCTCCCTACCCTCCGCAGCCGAATCTTGGTTGGCGGCGGAGCCATAGACCAGATCCGCCGCTGGGGTCGGGAAGGCTAGTGCTTCTAAGTGCTTGTTTTTCCTGGCCCCATGGCCTTCTTGCATTGGACGCGGGGACGTCCGTTGCGCAGATGTGATTAGAGGCCGAGAAGGAAGGCGCGCCATGTGTTCTGGTGCGCCTTACCTGTGAAGGAGAACGGGAAGGAGTATTCCGCCCCCGAGGAGGTGCTGCCATTGGGCGGCAGGCGCTGGTGGGGCTGCGGATGTGTGCGAAAGCGTTCCCGTGGCCCTGCCAATAAGCGACAAAGGTGGAACACCATGGGGTTTTAGTCGGTGCGAGTCCGACATAACCCGTCCTTGCCCCCGCGAGGCGGGTATGCGTAGGCATTTCCCCATGTAAAAAAAAGGCGTAATTAATCCCACAAAAAACCAGAATATAAACACACAAAAAATAAGAAGGGTAGGAAAATACAGATTGGTGAAGAAGATCTACTCACAGTGCTGCAGTTTTCCCCATGTTCCTTCTGGAATACTGATGCTCCGTCCTTGAAGTTGGTCCGTTCCTTAATAAATTTGTTTGTTCCTTTTTTCCCGATTAAAACGTTGAGACGTACGACCGATTTTTCTGCGAAAACTTTTATTCGCCGCGGAATAATACTTGGTCTTACGGGTCCCTACCGACTCCGCCAATTAAGATAATGAACCAGGCTTCAATAAAAAATATATTTTATTTGTTTGGACAGAGTTACAGTAAGAAGTTTATTACTACAATATTCGATATTAAATGATTACAATCGTATATTTATACTTAAATTATATCCAACAAAACTATTTACTAAGCTTATTTACTGCATACGCTTGACCCAGATGGGATTGCTGATGATGTGCGAACGAATGAGATTTGGCAGAGGTGCTCAGCCTTAACTCGCGCGTATTTACTTGAATATTCTGGATGTTTCGGTGATAATGTGTATTTAAAGGCGCTGCAAGATGCGATCGGGGATGTATTGAATTTGGCGAGACAGGCGAAGCTTCGGAGCGAAATAAAGTGAATCAGTGTGATTAGTTATTAGTGTTTTTAGTTTTAATTGATTTTCGGTAATAAAAGTGTAAATTTTGGTAATTCAATCGGCAATTTTTATTGCACGAACCTCAAGCTCGTAACAATTGGTGTCAGAAGTGGGATTAAATCATGCCGATTTACCCGAAGTCAACGCCGGCAGGAGACGGACCAGAGACGATTTGGTGGTGCAACGCCGCAGACGTCAGAGGGCCAAATGTCATGTCAAATGCCAGCCATGGAGGCTGGACCGTCAGCAGCTCCTACACCTGCAGCACCTGACTTAGGTGCTCTGATAGTGATGCTGCAGGAGCAGGCTCGCCGACAGGGGGAACAGGTCCGTCGGTTGGAAGAGCAGCTGCGGAGCGGACAGGATTAACAGGTTCGTCGGTCGGAAGAGCAGATGCTCCTCATGAAAGATCTTCATGCTACCTTTGGGAAAGAGATAAGGGAGGTGAAGAGTAGGGTTGCTCAACATGACAACCGCCTGTCGAAAGCTGAAACCCAAATCAAGGAAGCTAAAACCCAAATCGACCAAGTGAACAATCGGGTTGATTAAGTGGTGGCTGACGTGAAGAAAACGCTGGACGACCTCAAACTGGGGGATGGAACTACAGCTCCCGTATTAGCTACTACGCCTTCACTGCGTAGGTTAAAAGTGCCACCGTTCGACAGGACTTCTTCCTGGTCTACACAGTCTACAATATCCAGTTCGAAGCTGTTATGAAGGCAAACGGCTGGAATAAAAGTCAGGCCATGACTGCTCTCACACTAGGCCTGCGTGACCAGGCCTTAACAGTCGTGGAAGCTCTCGGTGACGAAGTGACTTATAAGCAGCTCCTTGAGGCATTGGAGGCGAAATATGGCGATGCTCACGTGGAGCACGTCTTTCGTGCGCAGCTTAAAGATCACGTGCAGCGCATCAACGAAAACCTGCAGCAGTGGGCTCTAGAGGTGGAGAAGCTGGTGCGAAAAGCATACCGGTCTGTACCTGCGCTCATTGAAGGGAACCTGGTGCAGACATTCATCGACGGCATCCGCGACCTTGAAGTCAGAGCTGCTGTGAGGCTCGGGCACCACGAGACGCTTAAGGACGCCTTGGCCCATGCACTAGAGGTGGAAGCCGTGAGGCAGGATCATCATTCCTCCCACGCTAGGGAGGTTGCAGCAGTTACGCTTCGCAACCACAATAAAGGATACAGCCCTAGGTGCTATGGCTGTGGGGAAAGGGGCCATCTTCGATCCAGCTACCCTAAGCGAACCCTAGAAAAGGAAGGTGAACGATCTCAGAAGGGAAGTGTGGCTAACATCACCGTCCAGCATCAGCCGGGATACGACTTTACTATAAGACATCGCAGCGGGAAATCTCATGACAACGCAGATGCATTGTCAAGAAGACCTTGTCCTGAAAATTGCAAACATTGTACTAGGTAAGAGAGTAAGGAAGTGGTATCCGTGAGGATGCTCAGGACAGACCACCTCAGCAACGAGTGGAAGGACAGCCTACGACATGCACAGCAGGAAGATCCGGACATCAAGCCGATTCTGAAATGGATGAAGGCCCGTGCTACCAAGCCTAAGTGGAGAGACGTCTCAGCGATGAGTTCGACCACTGGAAGCTATTGGGCCCAATGGGACAGCTTGCTGATTTAGGATGGGGTCCTACGCCATAAATGGGACAATGGGCGAGGAGACAGCTGTCGTTTGCAAATTATTGTCCCTAAAGCTAAGGTGCCGAATGTTCTACAGCTGCACCCTAATGGTTGTTCAGGAGTCCAACTGGGAGTTAAACGAACTCTACTGAAGATCCGAGAACAGTTTTATTGGGTCCATTATCGTGACGATGTCGAGGATTGGTGTCGCACATGTACAAGTTGTGCGGCTGTGAGGGGACCTCGGACACGTAGTAGAGGAGCATCGAAAGTGTACAATGTTGTTGTTGGTGCACCATGGGATAGGACAGCCCTTGACATTGCGGCGCCGTTACAGAAAGGCGCAAGAGGGACTCCTAAGATCGTCCATGTGGATCGCCTGGTGCGTTATTATGGGGCCGATAATGCTCGGGACGAGCATTTCTTAGGAGGGGGCAGTGTTGCGCGCCTAAGTTGACCTCTGGCACTAGCGCCATCTAGTGTCGGGTAACGAGCGAGGAGAGCCTTCCAGAAAATGACATGACTGACCTTTCAACCGACAGCGCTATCTAGTTGAAGAACTAAACTTTCTAGAAGCCCTATACTCGAACTTTCGGCGCCTGGTCGATTGGAGCGCGTATTTACTTGAATATTCTGGATGTTTCAGTGATAATGTGTATTTAAAGGGGCTGCAAGATGCGATCGGGGAAGTACTAAATTTAGGGAGACAAGCGTTGCTTCGGAGCGAAATAAAGTGAATCAGTGTGATTAATTATTGGTGTTTTTAGTTTTAAAATGATTTTCGCTAATAAAAGTGTAAATGTTGGTAATTTAATCGGCAATTTTTATTGTCACGAACCTCAAGCTCGTAACATTATGTTATAATCATAATACATACGAGTACACTGAAATTTTAGTTAAACATTTTATGCACTGATTATTTATCAAATTAGTTATACTAATTCCGGAAGAATGTTGTGGTCACAGTACAAATCCATGAACGCAAAGACTTTAACGTGCTTGAGATAAAGTTCATTTTTCTTTATTTTTATTGAATGACAGGATTAGTAATAATACAAATAAAACTGCACTCTTAAAAGTCTTATGGCCTTAAGTTACGGTCCATTTCAGTTTGTTTTGACTGTACAGATTTAGTGTGACTGTAATTTACGTAGTTTAAATTATTTTTGGGATAAAAAATTACCTATATTAAAAATGATAGGAATCGATTCAGTAAACGATTCTGAACAAATTACTTTCTCAAAGTGCATTAATTATGTTACGTGTTGTGTATATATATATGTGTGTGTTTGTGTTTATATACCTATATTCATAATTTATTTATTATTTTATTTTCTATGTGTATATTAGTATGTATGCATGTAGGTATATTTATTTACAATATATGTCTATTCATTTTAATATTTAGCATCTACCAACTATTTTATGTCAAATTCTCCCAGGGTTGACTGGTAGAGAACGCCATAAGGCATTAAGTCCGCCCTTAGATTAAGGTGTAAAACAATAAAGATTAAATAAATAAATAAATAAATAAAATATTGGTGTAGGGTTAATCGAATCAATTATTAATATACGTAAATTATAGAACTGTTAAGACAACTTTATGAGCGAAAATTGGTTTAACAAGACATCATCATCGTAACACTCCTTCACAAGCCCAATGCTGAACAAAGGTCTAGCCCAGGGAATGTCACAAAACACCACCCTGAGTTACTTCCATCCATCGACTTCCTGCATATTTTACCTAGTTGTCATTCTACTAAGTGGGAGGGATACACATCGCTTACCGGTACTAGGCTAAAGGAGGAAAAATACATAAGTAGTTAGGTTGTACCAGTTCTGGCGCACTTGTAGTCAGGTTGTACCAGTTCTGGCGCACTGAGTCAGAAGGGGTACAAGTACGATGTTCGTCGACTCACGATCCTAAAAAAAAAAAAAAAAAAAAAGGTTTTGGCATGCTCTGATCACGAATCTGCGGTCCATTTTTGCGTAGGATGCACGGTTCCGGAGATGTGCAGATCAATTAACTCTTATCTAATTGATATCCGCTGCGAGCCTCCACCGTCATTACCGCTCCATTGTTCTTATCTACTTATCTATTGTTGATTGACTACCGTCATTATCTATTCTTCCTCAGCGTGTGGGTCGGCTTATGCTATTGTATTATACTCCTTTGTTCCTATCTACACTAATCTGACTCATTAATAAAACACATTACCCAATTTTGTTAAAATTTTTATTTATAAAATACAAAATCTTATTACTTATTATCTATAAAATAGGAGCGAAACATCTCATCCACTAAAATATCGTTGTACAATGTGTTCCCTGTAAATATACTCGTAAAACTATGCATTGAACATCCCTGAAACTTATATAGCACATACATTAAGCAATATTCGCCACAAACTGAAGTCCACTCATTCTGAATCCTATCAACATTCCAGTTCCATCTTTTACAATTTCTTTTAAAAAACTCTAGATGATATCGTACAGTTGCCCGTCCGAATGAATCAAAATATTGACCGACGTCATTCGTATCGATATATAAAGCTACCCAATGTGACCCTGGTTTATCATCTGTATCCAAATTGCATATTATATACGTTGGTACGTGGGTGTACATGGGTAGTTTATTGGCAGCATAAACATTATTTTCTAGAGTGGGGTGGATCTTTTTCAGATGTTGTTGTACATCTAGTGTATCCATAATATTACTGCTATTAGTAGATTATTACAGTACCAATCTACTCAATGACTAATATAGGAGTGATCAATTATAGTGATTTCTAAATATTAAATTGCATTCTTTGTGTTATACAAATCGTATTTGAGTCACCAATACACTGAACAAGACACGACAGGAAGGACGTAGGAATGTAGAGATAAGCAACAGAATGTAAGGTAAGCTTGTTGACGCATAAAGATACTATCAATTCTACTGCAGAAATTCTTTAGATTAGAATTATTACTCACTGGTACTATATAAGACCAAGCAACTGCAGTCATGGAGTTAGTGTATGGTCGTTTGACCGCAGTGGATCTATCAATACTACGTTTGTGTTACTTCAACGCATCAAAGGCCATGGATGTAAGTGTTTATTCTATTGACAAACTTACTTTTCTTTCTGTTATTTTCTTACGTGTGTATGATTTAGTGTTAACAAATTATATTGTTAACAAATTATATTTAAATATTGTGTATGTATATGATTAAGCCGTGGTAGCTCAGATGGTTAGCGCAAGCTGTAAATTTCACAGTACGCGACCCGGGTTCGACCCACGCCGGCACCACTTAAATTGTTAATTGCAATTTTAAGTGCTGATTTACCACGTGCTCGACGGTGAAGGAAAACATCGTGAGGAAACCTGCATGTCTGAGAAAATTTCGAAGGCATGTGAAGTTTGCCAACACGCATTGAGGTATCGCAGCGAACATTTCCTAGCCCTAAAACCCTCTCAGAAATGAGAGGAGGCCTATGTTCAGCAGTGGACTTTAATAGGTTGTAACTTTAGCTTTTTTAACTTTTATGATTAAGTGTTAACAAATTGATATTAACATGATAACTGTGTTGTTGCAGAAATCATTGAGCTTCGATGAAAATACCTATAAACAGTATTACTACTTGCCACTCTCCCCTCAAGAAGAGAGTGATGACATCGTCATTAATAATAACACATGCGATGGTGGAAAAAGAAAATCGCAATCGATTGATCATTTTTTTGAAGCTGAATCAAAAATAAAAAAGAGGAAGCTGTTATCATCAACCGTAGCACGAGCCGCTAGAGATGGTGTATCATACATTTCTACTAATTCTGACGACGGAGACCAAGCGACGCATCTCATCAAAATTGAAATGTACGATATGAAGAAGCTATCCAAGATTCCAACTACTGATCATTGGAAACATGCTTCCACGAGGATTAAATATTACGTAAAGACTAATAAAGATAGCATCTACGACAACACAAACGCCCTCGTATACAATATTACAAAGACAATAGCAGAAAGTGAAAAAGTTAAAAAATACTTTTTTAACAATGACTCTTTTTTATACGTGGTAGAGCCATGCTGCAGTTATATTAGTAGTATAGTTGTAGCACGAATGGGTCGGCTCGACCGGGGAAGGACCACGCTCTCACAGAATACCAGCGTGAAATAGTAGCTTAATGCTGCTGTATTTCGTATGGTGAGTGTAGAGAACCGGAGACCCTTTTTACTGGAAACGAAGCATTCCATCTTAGTCCTCACAGGTGACAGCGCATCTGCATTTTGATTCGTAATCGAGGATAGATGTAGATGTCTATGGGCCACAGCAACCACTTACCATCAGGTGGACTGTGTGCTCGTTTGTCACTCTATCCTATAAAAAAAAAAAAGTCATTAGCTGATCATTAGTGAATGTGATTCTGTTTACTTAAATTACAGGAAGACAAGAGCAGAAGAAAGAGATGAGTGTGGCATACGTGTACAGAACACATCATTGAAGAACAAAACTACAACACAGAGTGGAGATGAAAACGAGAAGAATATGCAGTACTCAAGAGCTGAATATCCATTCTTCAGTTCAAAATCTAGGCGGTTGCTCAGTTTCGAAAACTGGCCTCTCGTTATGCGACAGAAACCTGAAGATCTTGCAGAAGCCGGTTTCTTTTATACTGGCCATGCAGACAGGACCAAGTGTTTCCATTGTGGTGGTGGCTTAAAAGATTGGGAAGATGATGATGATCCTTGGCAGCAGCATGTTCAGTGGTTTAGTCAGTGTGCTTATGTAAAATTTAAACTCGAACGGAGTTTTGTATTAGATTAAATAGAATATTTATAAAGAAATAAAAAATAATATATTGCATACAATTTGTTTTATTTAATTTTATAATGTTTCACATAGTTACATACACACAAAATGCATTACACATAACTCATAAAATCTAACACACAACACATATTATAACCTTAACTACTATAGTCTACAGTAACATTTCTGTTTTTATCTATCTCAGTAATATTATCAAACTCAGCATAAACTATACAGTTAATTGTTTGTATTAGTGAGGATTCAAATCGTACTTCTAATCTTACACTACCATGCTTTATGAGATTCCAATGAGCTGATGAGTTGGCTGATAAATCAGGAGTTAAGTCAAATGCTAATAGACAGTAACCTTTGGCATACTGTTCACAAGAGATTCCATTTCCTTCATTAAGAAAGTGAATACCAGTTCCCGAGAATAGAGTATGATATGCTGATGTAAATATGCTATTATTAAAAGATGGTTGCAAAGCTTTTGAAGGTATTTGTTGACCATCAATATATAAGCTGAAAGAATTAATACCATAGTTTTCAAAGTTAAATGGATTTTTAGTAAGGGAACCATTAAATGCAGAATTGTTCACAAATCCAATTATACATCTTTTGGGCACCTGCCCTAAAAATATATTATCAAGAGTTTTTCCTTGAACACCCGATGGAATTGTTAAAACTTTTACTTCAGCTCGAGTAATAGGATATTTAGCAGTGGTAGAAGCTAAAACTTTTTGATGTGCGAGTAATACACTTGGATTAATTCGTGCTCGTCGAACAATAAGAGTTGCGTCCGTAATGCAAACTTTAAACTTTACGTCGTTTGACCCAGCAATTAAATTAAAGCTCTCTCTCGATCGAACCAATTTAACACTCATTTCAACACCATTAATTAAAAATTTATCTTGGTTGAAAATGTCACCGTGAAGATGACCAATCATTTCTATTTCCTTACTTTCACTAATCAATTCCTGTCTTTTAACAAATCCTATGTTTTTACCATCCGTAGAATCCATTTTTCCTGCTGTATCATCATACCAAAGACTACAAGTAAGATGAGATTGTTTAGCAGCAGGAGCATAGTTTAAAAGGGTTTCCATGTATGCTCGATATGCATAGGTATTATTAGGTGGTGATACAAGTTTTTGGTTTAAATAAACATCAAGTTGACTAAAAAGTGAATGCAGCCAATTATTTACAGGTGCTACTATTGTAGTAGATATCAAGTTAGTTGAATCTTGATTTAATACTTTTGCCTTTATGTGGAGTAATGTATGAGACAAATCTATGTAGTCATCGCCTGTCCCAGGAACTTGAAACTCGATAGGTCCATCATCACCAAGAGATGAAATTGGTTTATAATGAATCCACAATCCATTTTCAATGCTAGTTTGTATAGACGGTAGTGCAAACAAATCCAATTCTGACTTAACGCACTCGCAAGAATGATTATGAAGCAAAGACATATTTAATTTGAAAATATATCTTTGTTATTTTTTGGTTTTAGACCAAGTTTTTTAGCAGCTTTCACTTTAGCAGTTAACGGTGGAATGAACGAGGTCAATCGTTTTCTTTTAGTTTTATACCCAGATCCTGTCATGTTAAATTGATCAATTTTCTCATCAGCCTTTCGTTTTAAATTCGTACTAACTTGCTTTAGACGATCTTTTATTGAGGCTTCCATAGGACGCGCTTGAACCATATCCGATAAAAGTCCTACTCCAGCGCTTAATGCCTCCTTACCAATCACTTGAGCACCACTTGAAAGTAAAGCTCCCAATACCATGACCACGTTGGTATGGTGCACCCTTATAAATTACTCCAACTCCTGACCCAGCTTGATGTGTATAATAATTTTCATATGGACATTTATGATGATCACGAAGAGAATTCATTATTATAATTTTCGGAAATGTAGTTTAATACACACGGTTCCAAACTGGAATGGTATTTTTTGTCCTGTGCTCGATCTTATAACTATTTCCAGCGTATCGAACTCTCTTCGCATAACAGGTAAGTAGTGAAGTTGAGAGAAAACGTGCATTTTATTTGCACCATAAATGTATTTTGTAGGATCTAATGAAATGACTCTTAGTAAAGGAGTCATAACATCACCCACAATCTGAGGATCGATAATATCACAATATAGAAAGAGTTGAGATGGTAACCCTAAGTGTAAATTAGCAGGACACTTTCCAAAATTTCTCTCTAGGACATTTTTATTTGGTTCATAACCTAGTTGTAAACTTAATTTGGGTGATAATGTTACGGATGTTATATTTTTATCCAAAACAGAAATAGACACAAATTTTGTTATTTCATCATAGCGAAATTTCAAGTTCTCTCCGATACCATTTAACACTCTTAAAATATGCTCAACGTTATCATAGTTGGTAGCTGGAATATGTTTTTTGTAGTACACTGTGGATGGTTTATCTTCATTAGGCATTGACATAGATTTTGTAATGTATATAACATTTTCATGATCTTGAACAGTAAACATGGTACATGGATATTGAAACTCGACAACTCAAACCGACCATTCACCTTCTAATTTAATAGCTTTCGGTAATTTCGTTGAAAAATTTGTGGTCTTGTTATCAGGAAAGTATTCCATTGAACTATTGCTGAGCAAATTTAAATAAAAACTTTCTTTATTCATATTTCTTTTAAACTAGAAGCTAAAATCCAACTGTTAAATTTATCTGGATAACCTTTCCACTTCACTAATACTTCTTTTCTGTTACCTGAGTAACGAGTGTCAATTATTTTATCTATTTTATATTGTGAGGTGGGGTTGTAAGTGATTTTCTGTAATTCTCTTTCATAAAAAGTACCAACTATTGGTTCATTTTGTAAATCTGTTATTGTATAAACAACCCATGGAGATCTATCAATTATTGAAGATATAATAAATATTTCATCACTCCAATTTGATTCATATCCTTTTTGGAAAGCATGTTTATATTTAGTTATTCGAACATAATCACCCACATTGAAGTTTGGTTTAGGATTTTCTAAAGAAAGTTTGTTTGACCGTCTATCATAAAGATTAGTCCAAACTGTCATAGTATTGTTGGAATTTACATCATATGGGCACATCTTAATACTAGAGTGAAAGCTGTGATTGTAAGAGTATATTAAATCTTGTAAAACATCTATATATCTATAAGTATTATTATGAGTGAAATAACGCCACATTTTCATTTTTAGTGTTCTTTGAAATCGTTCAACAATACTGGCCTTAATGTCAGGATTGTTAGTGGTATAGTAATTAATCTTTTTGGATTTAAAGTATTTTTGTACATCTTTTGAAACAAATTCTGTACCTTTATCAGATTGTATGTGAGTAGGTGTTAAATTACTTTCAGTAAATATACTTTCAAAACATTCTTTAGTTGTTTCTGAGTTTTTCTTTTTCATTGGTCTTGCAAAAGAATATTTACTAAATACATCAATAACACAAAGTATATACTTGAAACCATCATTATATTGAGAATAAGTTCGCATATCACTTAAATCAACTTGCCACAGTTCATTAATATTTGATAGAATGTACCTATTACGCGGGAATTTTTTTCGAATGGGTTTATGTAATGTGTATGTTTCTTGTGATTTTAACCATTCCTTTACTTGCTTTTTATTCATTTTACCCTTCATGGCTTTTGATAATTTATCAATACTACCAAAACCAGCGGGATTAGATGGATCATAATAAATCCTGTTAATTTCTTCTAGTACGGGGTCCATTTTTCCCACTCAAGCCTTTTACGTATTTTAGTTGTAGACTTTTTATCTCTACTGCTCGGTGTAGAAAACTCTTGAAATTCAATCTCAGAGGGTTTGTTCCGATCTTTTGCTTGAAGTTGGTTAATAAACTCACATCTCTTTGGATTTCCGATATAAGTAAGTGGTACTTTAATATCTTATAATGCTTCAGCAAATCTATCCCACCCTACTGGATCACTTCTTTTTAAGGGTCTTAGTGAATCATTTATTAAATCAACAATATTACTTCCAGGAATTTTTTCATTATCAATTATGACTGTACCTTCATTATCCCAATGTATTTTACCTTTACTTGTTTCAACTAAGTTTAATAATAACTGTCCTTTTTTATTATAAGTTTTTGGTATTAAACTGAGTATTTGAGCTGGTGTGTAAAGTGAATTTTCAACATTTTCTTTACTTTTGATGGATCGATTCTCCTCCAACAAAGATTCAGCATCAACTGAAGTTTTTAGATCTCTATCTTTATTTTTAAAACCAATTTTAGACTCGTTTGAATCTTCATTAGATGTATCAGAATAAATTGGTAATCTGAGTGGTTGACGATCCTCTTCGGTAAAATGAAGGTATCTTTGCAGTGTTTGTAAATATAACATCCATTTCTTTCGGTCTTCCGTCTTACTATTCATAATATTTTGCATTTCAATATCTAATCGAGATAAATTACTACTCGTATTAACCTTATTTTCTTGTTTTAATTTTTCAATCAATCCAGGTTCGATAAGTATCATTTTCTTTGCATTTTCCATGTTAACTGGCTAGTCCACTCACTAATCCACTCAATATTGCACCTAATATTATTGGTAAGAAAGCCCCTCCTTTTTGTATAATTATATTTTTTCTTAGTTTATGTTTACACTTACGCACTAGTTGACGGAGTATATTTTTGTGTTTATTCAATTTTTGTTTATCTTGATCTTTAAGAGGTACTTTTCCTTGTAAAACGTTATGAATACACTCACAAATACAGTTAATTTCTTCTTCATCACACGTTTTAAGTAATGCTCTTTGATATTTTGGTTTAAGCGTATGAAAAGCGTTTAGCAAATGTTTATGCGTTGTGAGTCGACGATGCATCATTTAGCAATGATTTGAAATGTTTGATTCTTGGTGTATTTAAACTCTTTTGTGGGGACGTAGACTGTGCAGAAACCATTAAATGGGGAGACATTTGTCTTGATACGACAAAAATCATTGGTATTCTGTTTTAAATCTACCATTAAATATCCACGCGCCTCTAGAGTTGCATCCCTGTAGGCATCTTCAATAAATTTTGGGTTATCTGGTGACACTTGTCGTGCTAAATATCTTATTTGAGTTTTATCTCGAGGGTTTTTAAAATATATTATATAACTTGACTTTACCCTGATGAAATAAATTTTGTGTTAAATAAAATACACTAAGATTCCTGTGATGACTACCTTTTGTAAATATATACACAATTCTTCCATCGGACTCTCTCATTAGATCATCAATAATAACAAGATGTGGGTTTTCACCGTCAAACATATTAACATTTGGAATTCCTTGATGATAGTTAACATTTGGTAAATTATATAAAGGTTGCATTTCATCAAAGCACCATGTGATCTGATTAAAATCACAATTACATATTTCTGTAACTGATTTTATGAAATTTGTTACAAAATTTGACTTCCCACATCCACTTGGATTATAAACGGATGGATAAAGTGAAACATTACACACGTCTAAAGTTCTAAGGGGTGAAATAAAAAATGAAAGTGTTGGTGTTAACAATTAATATATATTGCAAACATTATATAAAACAGAATGATCTGTATACTATTTCTAACACAATTAGTACATCATAATTTTACAATCAACTCAACCTCAAATAAATGCACACACACACGCAAATATAAACAACAATTAACTTAAATTATTTACAATAAAACAACGATTAAATATGTAATAAACTCTACGTCATATTATACTATTATCATTATTTTACAATCAATACAAATTTTATTTACATGCAGACATAAAATTAAAAACTATCAACACTTAACGCAGTTTATAATGACCCCAAGCTAATGTTTCAATATTATTATCCCCGCCACAATAGCAGTAAACGGATGGATAAAGTGAAACATTACACACGTCTAAAGTTCTAAGGGGTGAAATAAAAAATGAAAGTGTTGGTGTTAACAATTAATATATATTGCAAACATTATATAAAACAGAATGATCTGTATACTATTTCTAACACAATTAGTACATCATAATTTTACAATCAACTCAACTTCAAATAAATGCACACACACACACACGCAAATATAAACAACAATTAACTTAAATTATTTACAATAAAACAACGATTAAATATGTAATAAACTCTACGTCATATTATACTATTATCATTATTTTACAATCAATACAAATTTTATTTACATGCAGACATAAAATTAAAAACTATCAACACTTAACGCAGTTTATAATGACCCCAAGCTAATGTTTCAATATTATTATCTAAAATATGCCTCTTTGTGTCATTATATGATAAACCAATCTTATTTAATTTTTGTGTAAAAATTGTGTGTTTAATTGATTTAAATCTAAGCATACTATAATATTGCACTTTTTTATTAAATAGAGAAGACTTATAATTATCCATGGTCATCTTTTTAGTGATACATTTATTTACCCCTTTTGCCTTGGCTATAGTCTTATTCTCTAAGTTAAAAGCGTACATTTTGGATCGTAAACCCACAAATTATTTCATGATTTTACCATTATTTTCATCTTTAAAAAAACCTAATTTCTTTTTATTTAATTTTGGATATTCAAAAATATTATTTGCATCATAAGCTGAGGTATCAAAGTATGATGAAAGGTCAGGTTTTATATCAGAGTAAAAATCATCTGTAAATATATGATATATTAAACTATCCGTATCTGTATACAATAATTTGATTTTACTAAACTTTTTAACCATATAGTTATAATGAAAATCATACATTAATGTTTTTGAAATATCTAAAATGCAAAACCCTAAATGAATTGGTTTGTTATATATTAACTTTGTTTTTCGCAACTGAACCGCAACTAGGTTTTCCGAAAATACTGAAAGACTATGAAATTGTGGTTTAGCGATTAGATCTTGAGCACCTAAAGCTTTGCCCTGGTTCTGCCAGTGTGTAACTAATTTTATGTTAACCCTTTTTTCAATATTCTCCATAGTCTTTCCGAAGACTGAATTATTCATTAATTTATAAAAATCTTTTTCGAAATCTGATTTTGCTAACGTTCTTAATTTTGTGTTTAGATCTATGTACATCTTCAACCAGCGAGACTGTTTAAATTTTAAAACTCTATGAATTTTAGTTAATTTAACCCCCATTTCTATGCACTGCTTTAAATTTCTGTAATGAATTACATATTTATCTTTATTATTTAAATTTGGGACTAGTTTATTTTCATTAATATTGCCTGCACAAATGTTTTCGGGGCATAAAGGAAAGTCCGAATGTAAATCATGAAGTTCATCTGGATATTCCAAATCAACTTCTAAAATAAAACCGAAGTTCGATGTCTCAGACACATTAAATTCTGTATTCGGATTTACCCATTCGAATCCACCAGTAGGAAGACATTGAGACATAGCCCAACCATATAAATTGTTGGCATCAAAATATGTGATATATGAATTTGGTTTCCCTGCATCATAATCCCCCATATATTTGTTATTAGCTCTATCGTAACGATTACTACATTGAGATACACCACCCCTGATACCTGATCTAATAAATGCAATTTTCTCATAATCTGTTAAAAGTTCTAATTCTATTTTTGTATATTTTAACATTGCATCCCAACTTAAACCGGGTGCTGTGTAATAATGGGCGGGGTCTAAATCATAAGTATTAATACATAACTTTCTAAAGTTTTCAAATACATCGGTTAAAAGTAAAACGTCTGTTTTTAAATACAGGTTTGAATAATCTAGCATATTACAACACCCAAAGTGTTCCCAAACATCTTTAGCATGATTGTAATCATCATTTGAAATATGGGAATCTGTGAGCGAGCTATAAAAAAATTTTTGTTCGGGGAGCGATGTTAGGCTTAAACTATCATAATTAGTCATAAGTTCATATGGATAAACGCCTTTCCGTTTTAAACGAAAGAAATCTTCATCATTAGGATAATTTCTACGTAATTCTTGAAATTGATCATTACTGAGATTTTTGGCCAATTCTTCTAATTTACATGATAAAAACTTAAATGAATCTATGAATCTTAATATAATTTCGTGGTTATTCATTTTAAATTTTTTGGAAAAGGATATATATTTTTCTTTATTTTGAGGGATAACTTCGACTTCACCATCACAAAAGTTTAACGCGTGAACAATAAAATGAGCATCATAGTGACTAAGGTTGTGTAAAAATATTGGTATATAACGAGGTTTTCTGAACTTCGAGCTACATGATTCGTGAGCAACACCTATAAAACTACCGGTGTACCAATCAAAATCATAAAAATGTTCTGCTAACTCTGTTTCACAAATATGACAAATGGTTGCATTTGAAATTTGGTTTTTGTCTTCATTTGTTAGCGGAAGTGGAGGATATTTTTGAAGTCTATTTATTTCTTTGAGATTGTTAGATAAACTTTCCATAAACACTTGTGCACAGTTGGGTCCGCAATACGTTACATATTTTGATAATTTATCATCATATGAACATTTTATATAATAACCAAAACTATGTACTTCATGTTTCTGAATATTGTGTGTGAAAGGTTTGGAAGGATCGTTAGAACATGATTCTATTGGTTTTAAAAATGCTTCAAAATCAGCATAAACTACGAATGGTATCTTCAACTTTTTTTCATAACTATCAAATTTAATTTTATCATTTGAAATAGGTTGACCAAACCAATTCTTTTTTTTAAAAGTTTCACTGTTTGGTAATTCTGTACAAATGTGGGCACAATCGTATTGTTCATGGTTATTTAAACTTTCCTTAGATGGAAAGTGAAGTAGACATGCTTCGCAAATGTACATGATGTGACCGTCTTTTGAAATTTGTTTACTAACTAACCGCGATAAATTTTTTATGTAACAATAATGATTTTTTGTATCCTTGGAAAAAAATAATAAATTGATATGTCTATCTTTACGACACTTTGTTAAAAATAATGGACCTACTATAGAATTACATCGTTTTTCTTTATTATATTCTAACCCAAAAACATTAATACTAATATCATTTAATTTCTCTACTTTTGCTATGTCAGAAATTTTAACTGGAAAGGAAATACCATCAAATTTAAGTTTATTTGCATGTTTAACGTACGATGATACACGATCCGCGTCTTTGTTTACGGGATATAACGCCGAGAGTAACGCCCATTTAAAACAAAAATAATCCTTGCTTTTTACATTTATAACAGCCTTTTTTAATTTTATGTCACGAGGAAGATCTATGTATGAAGTACCGCGTAGGGGATTAAATTTATTAACATTCATGTCTATAGATTTTATGTTTTTTAGACTCCATCCACTATCTTTTTTTTTTCAAATTCACTAATTTTAGTAGTAATTGTATCATTTAAAGATGAAAAAAAAATATTTAAGTCATCTCCTTGACAAATAATATAGTTAAGCGTTATGAGTTATGTGTAATGCATTTTGTGTGTATGTAACTATGTGAAACATTATAAAATTAAATAAAACAAATTGTATGCAATATATTATTTTTTATTTCTTTATAAATATTCTATTTAATCTAATACAAAACTCTGTTCGAGTTTAAATTTTACATAAGCACACTGACTAAACCACTGAACATGCTGCTGCCAAGGATCATCATCATCTTCCCAATCTTTTAAGCCACCACCACAATGGAAACACTTGGTCCTGTCTGCATGGCCAGTATAAAAGAAACCGGCTTCTGCAAGATCTTCAGGTTTCTGTCGCATAACGAGAGGCCAGTTTTCGAAACTGAGCAACCGGCTAGATTTTGAACTGAAGAATGGATATTCAGCTCTTGAGTACTGCATATTCTTCTCGTTTTCATCTCCACTCTGTGTTGTAGTTTTGTTCTTCAATGATGTGTTCTGTACACGTATGCCACACTCATCTCTTTCTTCTGCTCTTGTCTTCCTGTAATTTAAGTAAACAGAATCACATTCACTAATGATCAGCTAATGACTGTCATTGTTAAAAAAGTATTTTTTAACTTTTTCACTTTCTGCTATTGTCTTTGTAATATTGTATACGAGGGTGTTTGTGTTGTCGTAGATGCTATCCTTATTAGTCTTTACGTAATATTTAATCCTCGTGGAAGCATGTTTCCAATGATCAGTAGTTGGAATCTTGGATAGCTTCTTCATATCGTACATTTCAATTTTGATGAGATGCGTCGCTTGGTCTCCGTCGTCAGAATTAGTAGAAATGTATGATACACCATCTCTAGCGGCTCGTGCTACGGTTGATGATAACAGCTTCCTCTTTTTTATTTTTGATTCAGCTTCAAAAAAATGATCAATCGATTGCGATTTTCTTTTTCCACCATCGCATGTGTTATTATTAATGACGATGTCATCACTCTCTTCTTGAGGGGAGAGTGGCGAGTAGTAATACTGTTTATAGGTATTTTCATCGAAGCTCAATGATTTCTGCAACAACACAGTTATCATGTTAATATCAATTTGTTAACACTTAATCATAAAAGTTAAAAAAGCTAAAGTTACAACCTATTAAAGTCCACTGCTGAACATAGGCCTCCTCTCATTTCTGAGAGGGTTTTAGGGCTAGGAAATGTTCGCTGCGATACCTCAATGCATGTTGGCAAACTTCACATGCCTTCGAAATTTTCTCAGACATGCAGGTTTCCTCACGATGTTTTCCTTCACCGTCGAGCACGTGGTAAATCAGCACTTAAAATTGCAATTAACAATTTAAGTGGTGCCGGCGTGGGTCGAACCCGGGTCGCGTACTGTGAAATTTACAGCTTGCGCTAACCATCTGAGCTATCACGGCTTAATCATATACATACACAATATTTAAATATAATTTGTTAACAATCTAAATATATAAGATCTTAGCGGTCAACCGCCGTAGAGTCTATATTACCTGAGGATGCCTCGTGTAGAGGCGAAACACGTGTCGTATTATCGTCGATAGTGTGTCTTGCCTGGAATAGTGGTGTTGAGAGTAGTGGTGCTTGGTCTAGTGGTGACGGAGTTAGTGTATACAATTGAGGGAGGGCGGGAGGTGCGCTTCAATCCAGGACACATGACACATCATTTTATATGTTTAGCGGAAAGTTGCAAAGAAATTTATATTTTTATTTTTTATTATAATGGATTTCCGCAAAGTAACGCCTGATTCTATCAATCACATTGTACAACGATATTTTAGTGGATGAGATGTTTCGCTCCTATTTTATAGATAATAAGTAATAAGATTTTGTATTTTATAAATAAAAATTTTAACAAAATTGGGTAATGTGTTTTATTAATGAGTCAGATTAGTGTAGATAGGAACAAAGGAGTATAATACAATAGCATAAGCCGACCCACACGCTGAGGAAGAATAGATAATGACGGTAGTCAATCAACAATAGATAAGTAGATAAGAACAATGGAGCGGTAATGACGGTGGAGGCTCGCAGCGGATATCAATTAGATAAGAGTTAATTGATCTGCACATCTCCGGAACCGTGCATCCTACGCAAAAATGGACCGCAGATTCGTGATCAGAGCATGCCAAAACCTTTTTTTTTTTTCTCCCTTCTGACTCAGTGCGTCAGAACTGGTACAACCTAACTACAAGTGCGCCAGAACTGGTACAACCTAACTACTTACATATCTTGTGATTTTTATAACGTGCACATTTCTGCACGAATTTTTGATTAGAACAGTCAGGGCAGCCCTAACTGCTCAAAACCAGCGTCATTTAATACCGCTACGATTTAAAAAAATACTGCAATAAAAATGTTTTCTCACACACTTTACACGAAAGTACCTATTGATCATCATAATTGAAATACGCGCGATTTCCATAGTGATAATCTACAACTTCTACATAAATGTTATACGGAGGTGAAGTTTGTTTATTTGTGGGATGTAAAGTCAGGAACGTCCCGGGAAAATTATTTCATTGATGAACAACTTCACCACATCATGAGTAAAGAAATTGGCAACGATTGTAAGCTTTGTCTTTTTTAATACATCTAATTGTAATTAGGATTCCGTACGAAATTTCCATAATATTTAATCAAGTCATAGAAAAATGTATTTATATTTATATTTTTATGACCAAACTATTTCCTTTTCCATGTCTCCAGAAGAGACACTAAATTTCCACACGTAGGAAATCGCCAAAAGCCGCTAGTGAATAATAAAAACAACAGGAATTTTACAATTTAATGTTGCAATAAACATATCCGATATTGAAAGTTTAGATAAAATACAAAATACATACAGCAGCATTAAGCTGTTATTGTACGCTGGTGTTCAATGAGAGTGTGACAACGTGATCCTTTGAGGTTGAATGATAGTGCATTTTTAGAATAGCATTCCCACTGTTGAGATCAATAGGTATTCTTTTATTTGAAGCTTTTAAAACTAATCAATAAAATCAATCAACTATGGGGTGTAGTTCTCACACTTGATGATAGATGATATATATGGTAAAAAGTTTGTTATAATATGATAGTATATATTTGTATATGATACTAGAATGATAAAAAATGACCGTTTGATAGGAATGCTTAAATTAATAAAATCAAATACATACAGGCGATTGCGAATAGCGTACGTTTCATCGTGCATGTACTAAGAAAAATAAAAAATATATAATTCATGTTTAAATTTTGTCGGGCACAAATTGTCTTTATTTTCACGCAATAAATAAGTTTTTTAACTTTGAATAATAAATGTCTCGGCGGTATTATAATATCGACTATAATATCCTTATCTATCGGTCGAATTTTAGTCATGGTGCGGCGCACAGTCTCAACGTAAACTACTAGCCATCCCATCCTAGGGGTATGCGCAAACGCAGGTGCCCTCTCTATTCCTTTACTCTTATAGGTTCCACTCGGTTTACCCGATGGGATGATAATCCACGACCGGAGAAATAACCCGGGACCTCATGACAATCAATGCCTAGTAGTGCTGATGCGAAGGCTTGTTTTGGATCAGTGTCGGACCTATGGCGGTGCGAGCGGTGCGACGGCACCGGGCACGGTCATCTGGGGGGCGCCGAATCGACCGAAACGCTACCACCGAGCACCGGTCACCAGTTCACTCACTCTTATCACCAACTTAAAACTGCGGTTGCCAACCCGCTCGCCAAGTGTGGCAACTATGGCAATATGGGGTATATTGCCATAGTAACATGATAATTAGAAGAAATGTCCTCCAGTCCCCGGCGGTCCCGATATTACTGGCTACGATGACGACCATGGTAATGGTAGGACAGGGGGTGCTAAGAATTTCCTGTGGAGGTTCGGTTGCCACCTACAACGACTCGACCAAGCAACATATAACGCACACACCCTGATGACTGACGAGAAGATCCTGGAGCTGGAAGAAGAGGTAGACAAGTTGCGCTGGAATATTATAGGATTATCCGAGGTCCGAAGAGTGGGGAAGGACACGGTGATTCTCGAATCCGCCAACTTTTTCTATCACCGGGAGGGGGACCATCTGTCCCAAGGAGGTGTTAGATTATATCGTCCACAAGTCTCTAGTTAACAACGTTGTAAAGATTCGGAGTGTGTCGACGAGGATTGCGTACCTTATACTCAGAATCACCAAACGATATTTGCTGAAGATCATACAGGTTTACGCACCGACGTTGGAACATCTCGATGAGGAGGTGGAGGAAATGTATGAGGATATTTCTAGAGCCATGCATTCCTCCAAAACTCATACGGTGTTAATGGGAGACATCAACGCAAAACTGGGCACAAAAAAGAACGGTGAGCTGAAGGTAGGAATATTTGGTATAGGGCAACGGAACCCAAGGGGCCAGCAGCTGGCCGACTTCATGGAGGAGGGATTCTTTATGATGAACTCTTTCTACCAGAAGCGGCCCCACAGAAAGTAGACCTGGTCGAGCCCCGACGGTTCGACAGAAAACGAGATTGACTTCATCATAATCACTAGACGGCAACTCTTCAGTGATGTCTCAGTGATCGCAAGGGTGAAAACTGGCACCGATCACCGAATGGTTAGAGGCACACTGAACCTAAACGTTAAGTTGGAGAGGTCTCGTCTAATGAATTCAACACTCCGTCCGCGTCGTGCTCTGATCCAAGATCCCGAAACCTTTCAGTTGGAATTACAAAACCGCTTTCAGTGCTTAGAAGATTGCAATGCAGTCGACTACATGAATGACAAGCTCGTAGAAACTGTTCATGCGGTCGGAGCTAAGTTTTGCTAGACCCGTCGTAGAAAGAACACAAAAACTCTCCGATCTCCGAGATAAAGCTGCAATCGTCAGCATTTGACAGCATACTAGCAACTGAACAGACAGATCTCCAAATACATGTGGCGGGACTTACGCAATTTTAATACTCCTCGTATTGAAGAAGCGATCGAGCGGAACCAGGGCTCCAAAATCTTTGTCAAAGATCTGTCTGCCAGAAAGACACAACTGTCAAAGCTGAAGATTTAGTGTGGCAGCATCGTTTTCGGAACACCTGAGATTTTGAGTGAGATTGAGAGGTTCTATGGGCAGCTGTACACATCATCGTTGGAGCCACACGCAAGCGTGAGTAATGATCCAAGAGCAAGTCTTATCCGACATTATTCCGATGATATCCCTTTGATTGAGATTGAGCCTTTATCACAAGAAATCATTTAAGATCTGGTTTGTTACACCCGGCTTAAAACATTTTAAAACCTTAATCATCTATAAAATGAAAATAAAAACTGAAACACTTCCGCACATCCTGACTGATTGTGGACCCTTAATGCGCAAATGTATCACATCTGGGAAACTACGTACTTCGCCCAGGAGAAGTAAAATTGCTCACAGCTAAGCAACTCCTATTCATTGAAGACATAGGGCTTAGCAGTGAACTATAGTCATAGCAGCGATCACAATGGATGTTTTAAGTCGCAGTGATACTGTTTTTTCTAGTCCTGCACAGCAGCTTGCACAAAAAAAAGCTATACAGACTGAATCTATGAATCTACCAAAAGTGTCGTATTGTTTGAAAATTTTGTCAGAATTTTGAAACAGTACCGAGCCTTTTCATCTGCTCTAATAACAGATAGATCCAATTTTTAAGCCAGCCCGATCCCAAAGAAAGTAAATATTATTTGTGTACAAAGCCGTAGGTCGGTCACCAACTGATCCTAAAGAATTGTTTAAAATGAACTTTCTAAAATTTTTGTCCTGTGATTGATACATTAAGGTGTTATCTCGAAAATTTTGTGGTTTTTCTATTTAACATGTTTTTTTAAGTTTTATAGATATAGACAAACCAAAATTTTGGTATATGATTTTTGACTTCATGAACTTCGATTGCATAAAAGGAAAACACGATATCATGAAATTTTCTCGATAGAAAAAAATTGTAAAATAGGCTCTAAATATTTACATTTTTCCATGACACCACAATATTCTTACAAATAAGTTCATGGAATTATTTTTAAGGCATAGTAAATAATCATATCTAAGTTTTCATAAACCAGTCTTTTAATCCATAACGAAGTTTTGCTAAAATAAATAAAAATGTTGTTTGGCGCTTACGTAGTTATTTTCCGAGCGCTTGCTCGGTATGGCTATCTCATAATTTGCGTACTATGAAGTCATTGCATCACTTTCATTTTGACACTCCCTCAGTCGTCCGTTGGCTTCACCGACAAAGGAATAAGCCACGCCCCCAAAACTTCGATTCTTTTTCAAGGTATCCTCTTAAAAGTACATTGGTTACTTGACTTAAACTATTAAAATTTTATGATATTGTGTTCATTTTTATACAAAATGAAAATAATTTCTGAAAGGTCAAAAAGCCTGTGTTGATTCGCAAATCAGTTGAACAGATGGGCATAATGTTATTTGCCTAGTTGTAAATTGGTTCAGGAACTTATGAACTTAAACCCATTAATTAATTAACTACGCGCGACCATGAGTCACTCCAGAGAGCAAAGTGACATTTAACAGAAAAAGAAATAAAGCTATAATATAATATTTTATAAATCTCAAACACATTTGATTATTAAACAAATAAAATAATTATTTTATTGTATTATTTTATAATTTTTGTACAATTCTAGCAATCGTTTTGGCTTACATCAGTTCCCTTTTATGTAATATGGTCGTCTGTCGGTAGATGGCGCCGAAGTAACAACTATTAGTTGCGGGACCAAACCATCAAGTTTATCGAGCAATGTAATACCCTTAAATTGATCAGTTTAACTGACCGTGTCTGTCAAACTATATTTTGGCTTACATCCATTGGAACTGAACAGTTTAACTGACTGTGTGACTGTGTGTGGCGGTCATTATTGATCAGACGTATGGCTTAACAAGATGGTTATACCGCCATCTATCGGAGGTCAGGTGATCACAGTCCCCTCCTACAACACCCAAGAAGTGAATGTTTGAATTGGTGTTCTCTTACGCGGCTACCACTCGGCCTATGGTATGACTTCCAATTTCTACACTTCCATCAGAATTCCGATGATTTTTTTAAGCCTACTGATCGAAAAATGCCTCTAAATGTGCTGCTGCAAAGCTGCCCTGCAAAATTTCGAAGGCTTGCCTGTACTCACTATGCTGAGTTGGCGGGTTGTAAGGGTACCTCACCTAGGGTCTAGCGACTGATCAGTAGCAGTAGTTAAGCTATCATGAAGAAGTATGATTTTTTAAACTCCTTTTAATAGCCCCGTGAATATAAGCACACGCCTGGCAGATAATAATACTAAATACCTCGCAAGAACGGATCCAGAATTTCAATAGAAACAGAAACTTTTTTATTCAATGCAGATTATAAACAATACTTATTGAAAGTCATTTTTTTTTCATTTAGCACTGGTTCGCAAAAAAACATCTGTCCTGGGAAGAACCAGCAAGAAACCAGCTGGACTATTGGACAATTTGGGTGAGTTGGCTTAAAGTTGATAATATGTTAAACGCATTGGCAATACTTTTTATAGGATAAGGGTGACATACGAGTAGACTGTCCACCCGATGATAAGTGGTTGCTGTGGCCCATAGACATCTACAATCGTCGATCACGAATCAAAATGATCTACATTTATTTTTGCATTGTCAACTGTGAGGACTAAGATGGAATGCCTCTTTTCCAGTAAAAAGAGTGTCCGGTTCTCCACACTCACCATACGAAATACAGCAGCGTTAAGCTGCTAGTTTACGTTCGTGTTCTGTGAGAGCGTCGGCCTTCCCAGGTAGAGCCGACCCATTCGTACTACAACTATACTACAAATATAGCTGCAGCATGGCTCTACATTGTAACAACACAATTGTGTACACCTAAAACCTGCAACACAATTACAAAAAAAGAACTTAAAAATATTTATTTTAACAAATATGTAATTTACTTACATGACTACCTATACGATTACAGAATCAGAGTACGAAACCTATCAACTATATAGTATATACTACTACTATATAGTATATATCCAACTGCAACGAGGTGTAAGACGTTATATCCCCGAAGCTCTTCACAGCTGCATTGGAAGACAGTTTCCAGCGACTGGACTGAAAAGGATACGGTATAACTGATACCGCATCAATATTAGTGGTGAGTTCATCATTAAATTTTGATTGCCCGATGTAGTTAGTATGGCGAATTGCTAGAGGACCGTAGCTGCTCAATGATTTCAATAGTGTAATCTAACGCACAGGCAAAATAAATGCCACGTGTAACGTCTCTGTCACACCTGAGCTGGTAGTTGTTGGAAACACTACGCTTTAAGTTGTTGACAAGTATGTAGTGTACCTTTTTCTATTAACCTCAGCTTTTTCGGAACCAGTGGTAATAGTAAAAATGACCTTCAAAAAGAATGACCATTTATTTGTATTGAATAAAAAATATTCTACTCTAGAACTTCGACTGAGGGCTCAATCGACGGATACAACTCCGCTGAGAAACGTTTAGGAGATTACAGCACATTTTCTCGTCAAGTTTAGTTAAAAACATAAAAAAGAGTGTGTTAACAGTGCATGTTTTCGGTGATGACATATGGATCTAAGACGCGATCCTTCACTCCTGCTCGTATGTCGAAGATCTTGAAGAACGAGACCTTTTGAAAACAACCATGTTATCTCAGGGTTGCGGTGACAACTGAACTTTCTTGAGATCGAGATCGTCAGAGAAAAAAGAGAATACCTGTTTTTTTTATCGTTGAAAAAACGTAGTAGTTTGAAACGAATTCTTACGTTCCGACGTATAAAGGAGTTATCATTGCAATGTTTATTTTATGATGTTTATTTATATCTGTCTGTTAGTTGCTGGGCTGCGTATAAAAAAAACAATAGGGTATTTGTAACAAATGTATTATTTACAGTAACATTATTGAAGTTATATAACATTGCGAGTTAATTCTTCTACGCCACATCATATCACATTTTTGTTGCTCTCTATTTGCTCATTAAGTTTAAGCACAATCGGTTGCGCCATTCGAAACAATAGCCCGGACATACCGACATTATTCATGTTTTAATGACATGCAAATAACCCCAGGAGCTCAATAAAGGGCATTTGTTTCGGTAATACAGACATCGATCTATACGTTAATTTGTATAAAGGTTTAATAGTGTAGTGGAGCTGTAAGAATATCCACTATCCCATATCTTCCCGAAGGTGTCGTGAGACGGCAGAGAAAAAAATAAACAGAAGGGCAGCTGCATCTTCCTGATAAAAACAATAAAAATCGGCCAAGAGCGTGTCGGGCCACGCTCAGTTTAGGGTTCCGTAGTTTCCCGTCCGTCACAATAAGTGTTCCCACTTAAGAGTTTAAAGGTGGGTATCCATTATGTTCGCACTCCAGCAGCGCTCCGCGCTCCTGCAACTGCTCGCGGTAGTGGGTACTGTGTGTGATTTTCCTAGAAAGTCCTTATAAAGTTCTACTTTTCAGATTTTTTTCATATTTTCTAAACTTATGGTTCAAAAGTTAGAGGGGGGATACATTGTTTTTTACTTTTGGAGCGATTATTTCCGAAATTATTGACATTATCAAAAAATGATTTTAGTAAATCCCTATTCATTTTTAAATACCTTTCCAACAATATATCACACGTTAGGGTTGAAATTAAAAAAAAATCACTCCCCACTTTACATATAGGGGGGCTACCCTAATAAAACATTTTTTCCAATTTTTATTTTACCACTTTGTCGGCGTGATTGATACACATATTGGTACCAAATTTCAGCTTTATAGTGCTAACGGTCACAGAGATTAAGCGAGGACGGACAGACGGACAGACAGACATGGCGAAACTATAAGGGTTCCTAGATGACTACGGAACCCTAAAAATGATGCACCCAACACGCTTGCCAAACGTGCCAACTATGGCAAATTCTTCCCATGAGGCAATCTATGTGGGAGGCCTATGTTCAGCAGTGGACTTTATAGGTTGTAATAAATGGATGAATGGAAAGTAACAATACTTATATTATGTACTTACGACTTAATGGCCTTTTTCAAGCATTGCATATTTGATGACATTATACAAGTTAAATATAGCAGACACGTTATTGAAAGAGCAATTTTAATATACTATAATACGACAATAGCTTATTAATTGTTACGTTAAAATACTTAAGTAAGCCGACCTATAGCTTCTAGTTTTGTAAAAAAAAACTTAAAATAAGAAAAGCTTCTTAAAAATCCATGAATACCACACATAAAGTTCGATTTCATTTATGCAATATACGCAATTTATTTATATAATTCTTGAATAGTATTTGACTTCTTTATAGATTTACAATACATAATTATCTTTATAGTACATTGTGACTTAAAACTACGTGATATAACTAGGCAATTTTTGTACGGTATGTTTTACTTAAGGCACGCATAAAATTTATATTTTAAAAGATTTAAACATTTATTGAAGCAATAATAAATAAAGAACAATGGAAGTTTAATTATTAATATCTATTAGAATACTTTAAATTACAAACAAATTTGATCAAGAAATATAAAAAAAAACTTGACATAGTCATTAAATTTGTTTGTACATTTTAGCTTATATAATATAGCATATATATAATATTGTATACAAATATAGACTGGGATGTTAAAAGCACTTAAGTCAAATCTTTTTGCATACAAATATTTTACTGGAGAGGGTTATATGCATTATATGCATCTATCACGGGGAGTGCTCTGAGGAATTGTTCGGATTAATCCCAGCCGCCAAATTTCGTGAACGCACGACACGGCAAACGTCCCGATACCATCCACACCATCTGGATGCTTGGCGGTCTACCACTGTACGTTTCACAAGGAGTTTTCTTCCACGTACAACCTCTCTGTGGAATAGTTTATCACCGGCGATTTTTCCGGACCGATACGACCTGGGGACCTTCAAGAAAAGAGCTTACTCCTTTCTAAAGGGCCGGCAACGCACCCGCAATTCTCCTGGTGTTGCGGTTGATCATGGGCGGCGGTAGTCACTTAACATCAGGTGAGCCGCATGCTCGTTTGCCCCCTCTTCTATAAAAAAAAAAAAAAATATTCGATTAGTGTGAAAAAAGTAGTATGGTTTTTATTTTTATTGTTTTTTATTACATAATCATGATCTAGTTAAACATTAAATTTAGTATATCTCAAACTTATTTATTATTATCTGAAATATCTGACTTAATTCTACTTTGAGACAAAATAATATTTAATTTTTACGTAGTTAGTCGTATTAATTTGCGTAAAACAAAACGAATGATCGAATGCTGAACGAATGTATTGCAGTGTGACCTGGAGAATAAAGTTAAACGTTGTCTATAGAGGCACGCGTTAAACACGGTTTAGTGGTAGCGAAACTTAAACCATTGTTTAACATGTGTTTATCATTTAAGTCCGTGTCTAACTAAACATATGTTGGACCAGTGTTTAAATGTTTTTTTGTAGTAAGACTGTTGATGTTTAAGAATATAAAAATGAAGTATCAATAATATTTAAAAATTATAATAATGCTTATTAGTTAAGTTATAATAAACTAAAAGTTACTTTTCTCCGGAATTTTATAGCTCTGGATCAACGTTAGTTTCTTCTTAAATTCCGGTAAAAATTATGGAAACATTCCAGTATTAAAGATAAAAGAGATATTATGTACTTATTGGTACCTGCTTTGCAGTAATCTGCATCAAATTAAATTTCTTTTCTCGTCGCGTGTTCCGTTTGAAATTAATGGTTTTCAAACATTCACTCTTGACAGACATTTTTTGTATTTTGACGCCATACTCAGCTTCATAACTTCACATCATGCCATTTGAAAATATTTCCATCATCGTCTATTTTTCGGGTTACTAACCGCCCTTTAAATAATCCAAACAAGTAAAAAAATCTGCCTGCCGCATTTCTTTAACTGTAAATATTTTGCTGATCTGCATAATATATATATACCGTCACATAACAATTGCTAAAAGAATAAGACCGCTGTGATTTCATTTTTGATCGGTAATTCATTTACATATAAGGCAACATCTGGATCATACAAAACTTCTGTAAATGGAGTCTCGCCGCACCTTTGGTCCCGTTTAATTAAATATTTATATTGATGTTGTAATTCTTGTACTGAAACTTTTTGATTATCTGTATGTACCGACGAAACTTCAAATAGTCGTTTAAGTATTCAAAAATTTTAATTAAAAAAATGGATTTAAATCACTTGTACTATAAAATAATGTACGTTACACGGAACTTAAGTAACCGATTATTAAAACGCATAAATTTAGTGTACTCGCTTCGCTTGTGCGCTAACTTCACACGGTTCAATAATCGGTTACTTAAGTCCCTTGTATCGTAATGTACTATTAAATTAATAGCACCAGAGTTCATATTACGCTATACGCTCATGTGCAGAGGTCGAAGGTTCCTATGGTTTTGTAGGCATCGTATGCTGCAGAATTTGTACTTGTCGTATTCGAATGGCTGCTTTGGGAGAAGAGTGCCGCAGAGGAAACAGCGAGGTTCATCGCGTTTTACCTGAGAAATTAATTTTTTTATTGTCTTTACCTATATAAACTATATTTGGCTATATATTTGTAACTCTATGAAAGAGAAAGCAATACTAATAGGTTGAGTAATTGAATAATTTAGAATTAAACCTTTTCTGCGTCAGTCAACTGCAGGAACTTGTTCGTTTTAAATTTCTCAGCTTGTTTCTCTTTCTCCCGTTGCCGTTTCGCTCTCTTCTGTTGCGCCTTCTTCTCTTTCTCTTGCTCCAGCAGCTCGGGGGTTAGCGGTCCCGGTATTTGCGACTTAACATATAAAAGATTTCAATGACATTATTTAAAATAAGCCGGGGTTGATTGCTAGTTTTTTTACAAGTGATAAAATTAAAAATTCTGTATAACCGACTTCAATATAAATATAAAATCAGAACATCATCAATGTAATTGAAGTCAATTAAATACGCATTATTATGGATAACTCAAAAACTACTGGTCAGACCTTGATCATATGAGACCACGTGAGAAGCACCAGCTTTTAAATAAAAAAAGAATATCAAAATCGGTTCACCTTGAAAAAAGTTCCAAGTTAACCTTAACATAAAAAAGCGGTCTAGGTGCGACCCGAAAGGCCCACACGACTAACTTCCCAGTGGAAAGAATAAAAAAATATCATATGTTTTAATATTTTATACAATTTTTTATTCAAGAGGTTTTAGGGCAAGGAAGTCTCCGCCGCGCTGCCCCAATGCGTGTTGGCGGACTATTTACGTACGTTTTCGAAATATTTTTTTTTATTTCTCATACATGCAAGTTTACTCACGACGTTTCCTTCACCGCACAGTACGTGGGAAATGAGCACTTAAAATTGCAATTAACTATTTCATTGGTGCCGGCAGGGATCTAACCCGGGTTGCGTACTGTGAAATTTACAGCGAGCGCTAGCCCTCAGTGGGGTATTACCACGGCTCATTATATTACATAACATAACATAAACACTCACGCCTGTCACCCAGAGGATTAGGCAGAGACTACAGACTTTCATTTAGCACGATCCTGACATACCTCTCTCGCTTCCTCGACCCATATATCTACGCATACATGCTCTTCGATTAAGGGTACTCTTAATTTGGCCCATTTTTAATATATCGCCAATTTGGTCGACAAACTTTCGCCTATGACGTCCCTTTCCGACTCTTCCATTCACTTCTGCAACATATATTTGCTTTGTCAGTCTTTCCTCATTCATTCTTTCTACAAGACCAAACCACCCGAAGCATTCCTTTCTTAATCCTGGTTACAGCATCATCATGCAAACCACACTCTTCTTTTATCACACAGTTTCTCACCCTGTCACTCAGATTCAGCCCTAACATACTCCTTAGCGGCCGCATTTCTACTGCATTTATTCTACTCTCGTGCTTCTTCTGCCACATCCAACTTTCACTACCATACGTTAAAGTAGGGACTTATTGCATAGTAGGGATTTATTGCATAATATTTATACATTAATAACACATTCACCTTGTTATAATTGTATTTCTCTGGATATTGTGCCTGGAAAAGTCTAAACGCAACCCTGGTGTCGTGATGCGGGGATGCAGCGTATGGAGTCTGCAGGAGGTGGTTCTTAACGCAAGGATCGCCGCCCGCAGTTAAGATTTGTCTGCAATTTTCATTTAAAATTGGTTGATTTCGTAATTCCAATAAATCATTATAATACCTTGAAATTGGTTAGTCAGCACTATAAATTCGTCATAGAATTTTAATTTGCTACTTTGAGTAGATTAGTTTCCTGGTTTAAGTATTTTTTGAATTAAAAAAAAAACTATGAAGCTACTTCAATTCTCATACAAATTGTCATCAATCATGTACGATTTAATCCTTAAGGGAATGTAGTTTCCTGTTTTAAGTATTTTTTGAATTAAAAAAAAAAACTATGAAGCTACTTCAATTCTCATACAAATTGTCATCAATCATGTACGATTTAATCCTTAAGGGAATGTATAGTAAGTCAGCTCAAATTCTAATTTCACCCTCACTTCCCCATGTATGCTATGTACCGACATGTTTGTAATCACTAATACTGTAAGTAGATAGGTCGTTAGATACTAATTTCATTAGGTTTATCATATTTATGCCTGTTTCTTTACGCCAACCCAGTCGCTTCTTATTTTTATTACGGTTATTTCCGATTTTAATTTTACGTCGTCCTATTGCGTAATTCTGATTGTAAGCGACACAGCTTTCCCCTTTCAAAGCCGAAGCAAGACTGATGGAGACTGATCGTGATCGGGCGACAAGAAACAAGCTTCAAGACGACGATAGTTTAGGTAATTTCTTTTTACAGTGAAAATAATGGTAATCAAAAAAACATAAGCCCTGCTTTATATTTATTTCAGTTAGTATGCAGTTTCATGATCTAATTTAAAGTATTTTATGAATAACAGCGGTTTATTGTTTAGTTTACAGGTAACTTTGGATTTTTTTTCTATCGAGAAAATTTTACGGAATCGTGTTTTCGTCTAACATAGGTAGTAGTAGTAAGTAGGTAATAGTGGTAGTAGGTAAGGTACCTGCGGGTAATAAGACCTAGCTAAGGGACATTTGAATAAAACGTGAAAAATATCCCATTTAGTCTACATATTTTAATGAAAATCGTTTGATTAGTACACTTTCTAAAAAGCATGAACGAAAAATTGCAACATTTGTAATAAAGAAAAACAAAATTAAACATTTCTAAAAACTTTGCTAGTACGCCTTATTTTACTATGGTTGGATAATATGGCCTACTGCTTTAACGAACTCAAATCATCAAAGTATATGTAATATATTTACCATTTGTGATCAATAATTATAAAAATGCAGCAATTACGACTTAAAGTTCTAAAAAAATATAATCTTCTTCATCTAAAAGCACTTAGTCAAGTCATTATTATAATCATGAACAAACTGACAAACAACGCACTCCTCGGGATTATCATCAGTGCTTCGGTTGTGTCTCGAGTAACCGAGTTAGATGAGTGTTAGGTTGAGTTGAGAGTTGGATTGATTGTTGGGTTGAGTGTTCTCTCAACCAAATTTTCGTCCCAGTGGCCAGTCTCCACGGAGACCAACCTATCTGCACAGTACAGAATTATAGTGTCTGATTGTGCAAGCACAGGTGCACTCTCTATTCCCTCACAATCATCAAATTGCAATCCAATACGTTCCGAGAGAGCTTAGGCGCAGGACCAATAATTTACACATAATTTAATAGCTACTAGTGTCAAAGGCTTAATTCTTCGACACACTTTATCTTTGCATTGATTGTACAGCTGAAACTAGGTCGTTTTCTGACTACGATATTAGTTTAGTAATAAAATCGTACTATTTATTTGCATTTTACAATATTTTGTAATTAAAGTGATATAAAATATATTATAAAACAAAAAAAACTACATACGGAGAGGGAGTATAATAAGTAGGGATGGGCCGAATATGGGCTTTACCGAATACGAATATTCGGCCGAATGTTCGGTAAAGTTTTTACCGAACCGAATATTCGGCCGAACATTATTCGGCAGGACAACCTCTGGACCCAACCAATTTATATCGAAACTTGTTACCGTAAAGTGCGCGGGATTAGCGCCGGATCCTGCCTCTCGCTCCCCGCCACACCTGACAGTTATTGCATCATCTAGTACCGAGCAAATTGCCGGCAAATGCTTATGTATTGACTATTCCTGTGATAAAGAAGTATTTAGTTGTTTTATTCTTAGTGAAAATTGATAATTAAAAATGTGCAGCAGGAGATTTACTATTTGGACTTATTTTAGAGAAACTGACGACTAAAATAAAGTGAAATGTATTAATGTAATGTAATGTGTCTTTGTTTGATTCCAAAAACAATTTATCAAGTTTCTATTTGCTATAATCGGCAATAAATCTACAGTGCCTCAAAAACATAAATGTGTAGATTTATGCATTTGAGGCACTCTAGAGTAAGTAGATCTAACCCATAAATAAAATATACTTTCAACAGTAAAAGACACAACGAAATACATTGGACACTACGAAACCGAATATTCGGTGATTTTTACGAATATTCGGCTGAATACGAATATTCGGTAAAGCTGCCGAATATGCCGAATACCGAATATAAAACGAATATTCGGCCCATCTCTAATAATAAGGGCTATGGTGAAATTTAGTAGGCCTTAATAACCACCAACCACGTATTTAAGAAAAACCAAATTTTAAAAAACATTACGGCAATACGTTATTCAAATCTATTCAGACGGATAAAGATTGTGATTTTAGACAGTTAAGTGTAATATAACAAAAAATATCTAAAATTTAATTAGACTGATATTTATTATTGGTCCAGTGCGGACGTATCTTATGATAAATAATACAACTCTGGTGGCAGGACACGGGGTGGCACGTCTCTGCAAACTTGTAGAGTAATATCGAGTAATAAGAGTCTGTTGCTATCTCCTTGAGCGAGAGAGGTTATTATAAATACGATTTACTTAGGCCTAATTAGTCGACAGGCCTTATTACCCGCAGGTACCTTACTTAACATTAATCCTCAACTTTACCATGTATTTATTTCAAAATTAATGCTGCAATATTTTCGGCATAACGGAGGATCTTGCTAAGCCATTTGAGGAAGTATTTTTATTATTTCCCCTTAATCGATGGTAAGTGGCATTGGGTCACAAAGTCACAGGGACATAAATTAGGTAGACTTTGTCTGTGTCTGGTTCTCTTCTGCCTCGTTGGTCTAGTGGTCGTAAGTGCGTCCGTTGAACTTGCGGTCCTGGGTTCGAGTCCCGGGTCGACGAAAAATTAGTCATTGGGTTTTCCGTCAAGAAATCCTAAGGAACTTGGCGCCGTTTCACCACCGTGCCTCGGATAGCATGTAAAACCGGTAGGCCTGCGCCTGAACTTCTTGCGTTCGTGTCGGACTGCCGGACACTGATCGGACAATGAGTGATGTCCTACGTACTCACTCGTACACTATATTCCTATCCTGCGCAGATGGCTATTTCTGAAACTGGCCGCCGCGCCGACCCTCTGGAATACACTTTTTTAACGTTTCTAACGTAAAAAAGCTTTTATTGTGTTGTAAAGGTTTTTTATGAAAAATAAAATATATAAAGTAAAATACATAGAGGCCTAGAACCATCCATATATATGTACTGCGCACTAGATTTCGCGATTCGAACACTCACTGTTCGACTGAACTGTACTGAAATCTGTACATCTTACTTTAGTGTGGCTTCGACATTCAAGCAGTGTAGGAGCGTACGGAACGGTGCTAATAAAACGAGAATACGAATTGGTGTGAACCTGGACGTACATAACAATTCAGTAACAAAGCGAGCTTAAATAAACGCTGTGTTACTTCTGCGGTATAAAATCGCGATTGAACGGAACGCGTAAGCGCTATGAAATTTCTAGCGGTTGGAACAATTTGGTCGCGTGAATGCTATACTCTATAAAGCAATATATAGCTGCATGTTTTGATAGTTTGGTTAGACTACATATTAATTTTTAGCGCTGTAGCAAATAACTCTGTCAGTACAAGTTCGTCAAGTTGGGACACGTTTTTTGTTCGGATTAGTTTCTCTAGTAAGCAGTACCTACTTATAACGCAATAGCGCAGTTGCCTAGGTCTGGTGATATTAAACTTTAACCCTCTGCTGGTTATTAGATGAGGAAATTATCTCACTTACGTGACCATTTCGGGCTTAGCCGCGATGGCTGCTTTATGAAGGGCTGTGTTGCCATCAGCTGGGTCTTGAGTGTTGCAAGCAGCTTCCAAATCATCACCCTCCCAGCTCTCGATTATAGTTTCGAGGGAATTGAATTCATTGCTAGAAATTATCTTCCACATCTGAAAAAAATAGGGTAAATTAAGATTAACAAAATAAAATGTTACCATAATCTACTCTCAACCATCAGCTTCCTAATTGACTGATGAAGATTCATGTTTCGAGATTTTAAAGGAATTACAGATTCGGTTTTAATAAAATCAATCAAAAAAGAGGAAGCTCAAAGTCGTGATATTCCGGTCGGCCGGTCATTTACCTCGAAGGACTGTCTATACTCACTGTTTTCTTCTTAAGTTAAAAAAAACTTTGAATAAAAAGTACGTAGTTCGTACTAAAATCAATGATAGTCTAGATCTAGAGTTTAGACTGGTTTATGAAGAGTGAAAGACACCGTCTTTGCAAAATTAGACATTTGTTGTCAAATTTCATACTTCACAATTTTAGTTCGCACATATCTGCGGTACTTATTTATTGAAACACTCTAGTTTAGGCCTGAGATTAAGTATAAATTATTTTTTGTATTAAAATCTGTAAAATTAACGCCCCGACTTCTGGAGTCATTATGTGAAAATGATTCTTTTGCGGTTTTGAATTTATACTTTTTATTAGTGTAATTTTTTGAGCATTTTGACTGGACTAAGAATAAAATAGAATAGAATAATTTTTTATTCAATATAGATTACAAGTAATTCTTATAGAAAGATAATATTTTACTTTACCACTGGTTTGAAAAAACCTCTGTCCTGGGAAGAACCGGCAAGAAACCCAGCGGGACTTTTTTTAAATAAATTTTACAATGTCACAAAATATTTACAAAATTTATTTTAGAAACAGCTTGCAAACGACCACCTTATTCCCAAGGGTTATTATCAACCATGTATTTATTTATATCATAATAACCCTTTTTATACAGTTTTTGTTTAATTAAATATTTATACTCGGTAAGAGAGAGACCTTATATATTTTCTGGGACTTTATTGTAATAGCGTATATATTGTCCCAAGAATGAATACTGACTCTGTGGAGTCGAGAAACTGGTAGCACAAGCTTGTGTTTATTACTAGTGTTTACAGAGTGTATGTCACTTTTTTTTACTAAAACTACCTTTGTTTTCGTGAACGATTACGTATTACTGTTACGCAAGGACTATTACAAACTCGAATGTCGACTAAATAGCTAGATTAAAAACGTTATCTCCTATTGTTTCACTCTTAAGGCCACCCCTGAAGCATAACCTATTCAGTAAATTATATGAAAGTAGTTTAAACGGATTTTATCGCGTTTTAATACTTATTGAAGAGAAAACTTCTTTCGAACTATTGATTGGAAACTCGATGAAACAAAAAGGGACACTAAAAAGTGACAAACATATAAATCTATAAGATTCAGCCTGGGAATGAATGTGATAGAAGATACTCTACATTCTTCGCTCGAAGTTTAGTTTTTTGAAGGTTTCACTTCTGCATGTTTTTTCTATGTTCCAGAACTTTCGCGTAGTTTACAGCACCTACGGTCACGGGAGGGCTCTTCTAGGTGCTTTAATAAAATAAGTTAATAAAACGTGATAAAATCTGTATTAACTAGTTTTATTACATGAGTAGTGTCGGTTTATTAATAATAATCAATCGCAATCGCTTTGATAAAGAATCATGAGAATCGATTCACAATTGACGGAGATATCGAGGAACATAAAAGCAAAAAAGACCTTACAGCCGAATTTCAGAACATCATCCTTTTTGAAATCCGATAAAACTTGAATAATTAAATGCAAATCTAAAGCACCAAGACATAAAGCTCACCTTTTTAACATTTGCTGGAATCTTCGGCGGTGCCTTCTTCACTGGTTTGCTATCATCTTGCTTCTTTTTCTTCTTCTTCTTTGTAATCTGTTCTTTGTTCTCTTTGGCATCATTCTGTTCGCTGTCAGAGCTTCTTGCGCTTGCTATGGCGGTATCATTGAGAAGATCTTTTCTAGAATTTGTTATGATACCACGGGAACTCTGTTCGGAAAGCGTTTTGATCCAACCCACTGGTGTCTCCGAGTCTATGAAACAAGGGCCTTCATCTTCACTTGAAGTCACCTGAATAGGTAGCTCGCGTGGCGCCCGTTCTCTGGAACAAAACTACACATACAAATGTGTCATAACATTCTTTATTGAATTTCGGTTAGTGAGGTAAGTCCCCTCAATCGTATCTTTCTAAATGGCGTCATTTCTTATATGTTGCAACCATTGCGGCTTGTATTTACTGCCCTGGAGAAATAATTTACTTAATTTCGTGTTTCTTTAAATATATCGGTATAATGTTATGGTTTATACAATAAAATATAATAAACCGTTTTTTTTCTCATCGAAATTTATATATGTATTATTATAACATTAGTGCTAAATGGCGGAAAATGGCAGTAATTGAATCGCCGCAATGGATGACAGTTACTGACAATAGATATTTGACACATAGTCGGGATGGATGTTTTGACTCATTTTTTATAAGAAAAGGATGACAAACGAGCACACAGTCCACCTGATGGTAAGTAGTTGCTGTGGCCCATAGACATCTACATCTATCCTCGTTTGCGAATCAAAATGCAGATGCTTTGTCAGCCTTGAGGACTAAGATGGAATGCCTCTTTTCCAGTAAAAAGGGTCTTCGATTCTCTACACTCACCATATGAAACACAACAGCATTAAGCTGCTATTTGACGCTGGTATTCTGTGAGAGCGTGGTCCTTCCCCGGTCGAGCCGACCCATTCGTGCTACAACTATACAATTAATATAGCTGCAGCATGGCTCTACCACGTAAATATCTTTCACAAAGATCTTCAATTATAAATTAAAGTACATTTTGGGTGATGATTCCTTAACTGCCCTGAAGTTCGTATGATTAGGTGCCAAATAGCAGCACTCCCACTGCTGCGTACTGATAAAAAAGAGAAAGGGCGCCAGTATAGTTACAGGCTGTGAGGAATTCTGTCTTAGTCCTTAGGGGGGATCACGCACCTGTAGCGTCATTTGTTTAAAGTTGATTGCAAGTGTTCATGGACTGCGGTAATCACTTTATGTTTGTCACTTAAGTTTTATAAAAAAACATAGTCTCCCACTTTGTATCATCATTTGTATATGACGGCGCTTTCGCCGTTGTATGTGCAGCAGCGCCTCTGTAGCTATTTTTTTATAGGATAGGTGACAAACGAGCACACAGTCCACCTGATGGTAAGTGGTTGCTGTGGCCCATAGACATCTACATCTATCCTCGATTACGAATCAAAATGCAGATGCGTTGTCACCCGTGAGGACTAAGATGGAATGCCTCGTTTCCAGTAAAAAGGGTCTCCGGTTCTCTACACTCACCACACGAAATACAGCAGCACTAAGCTACTATTTCACGCTGGTATTCTGTGAGAGCGTGGTCCTTCCCCGGTCGAGCCGACCCATTCGTGCTACAACTATACTACTAATATAACTGCAGCATGGCTCTACCACGTATAAATAGTCAGAATTTAAACAACAAGTGCACCGCACACATGCGCATTCACTTGCAGTGTCGCCAGTGTGGCTACTTGTTTTGCTTGTATAAAGCGGACGGAGCTGCCGCCGTTAAGGCAACACCGTGAAAAAATGCACCTCCTTTCATCGAATAGTATAGGACTATGACACCACTAACGAAAGTGGGATTTTGATATAGGTAAATTCATGTCTTTATCTTGAATTTGCTTGTTCAAAAACACGACGGTATAATTTTGACTCGATCATAATTATTTGCGAAAACACCTCTAAAAAATCACTATAGTTGAAATTACAACGAAATCATTTGATCTATATGCTTAGGAATCACTCAAATATATTCATAATTTACTTGCTCATTATTTTGATAACTTAAATCAATAATTTTTTAAAAAATATTTTAAGATTCCGACAATTTCTAAGCGCTTTTAATCGTCGCGGGCGCTACGCAATTTTAGACCTTATGACGGCGCTTCTTCAAGTTTTTGTAGAAATTGTGTATTCACTCGGATCAGTACGGCGATAGCGTTTTCGATGTGTCGTCTTAAGGGAGTCTTGGCTCTGACGTGGCAGGATGCACTTTTTGTATTCCGATACTAGCTCATCCTTGACTCTTCGGATAATTAATTCGTGGAAACGAATTAATTATTAGTCTCAGCTATTAAATTGATCTCGTTGTAATCTGTGTATTGTAGAAAGTAATACATTTTAAATTAATTCTATTTAAAAGAGATGTTTTTGAGGAGATGAGCCGTGGTAGCTCAGATGGTTAACGATCGCTGTAAATATAATAGAACGCAAGTAACCCGGGTTCGATCCCCGCCGGCACCAATAAATTTTTTAATTGCAATTTGAAGTGCTGATTAACCACGTGCTCGGCGGTGAAGGAAAGTATCGTGAGGAAACCTGCATGTCTGAGGAATAAGAAAAAAAAATATTTCGAAGACATGTGAAGTTCACCAACACGCATTGGGGCAGCGCGGCGGACACTTCCTTGCCCTAAAACTCTCTTTTAGAAATGAGGGGAGGCCTGTGCCCAGCAGTGGAACGTATATAGACTGTAACTTTACTTTACTTTTAAAATAGATATCCCGCTGGGTTTCTTGCTGGTTCTTCCCAAGACCGAGGTTTTCTCTGAGCCAGTGCTTGTAGTAATATATTGAATAAAAATGATTATATGCTATTTTTAAAACCTTTTCATGTAACCCCATATTTAATAACTAGCTACATATTATACATTATGAGAAAAATAAAAAGGTTATAGCTACAGCTTCTGTTTCACAGCTGGGCACGTGCATCATCTCCTTTATGGAGCCAGTGCGCCGCGCCGCTCTAGTGCGTGTTGACTGACTTTAAATCTCATTGAAATATGTGTCTGCATAATATCTGAGAAATGTAGGTTTCCTCATGATGTTTGTCTTCACCGTCGGACACGTGGTAAATCAGCGCTTAATTTTTTAAACTTATTATAAGCCAGGCCTAGAAAACAATTCCATCTGATGGTAAGCCCTAGATGGTTAATCGTACTGTCTTAGCTAACAAAAGCACTCTCACCCAGATTGTAATCGGACGGAAAAACAGACGCAGGTAACTTATTCAATTCCTTCACTAAAAGTCGTAATACGTTCAATAAAGGTAGACGTAACAAACAGTTTTTATTTATTATCTGTGCTTATTGATTAAAACTATTTTTACGGATTTTAGCTCGTTTAATTAACTATTTTAACTTATTTTTAATTGCCAACGTTTCGAGTGCTTTACAGCACCCATGGTCACGGGGGAGGGGGGCTGAGATATTTGACGTCCCTTTGTCATAGTTAGCCCGGCTATTTTCAGTTTATGTATATTAATTTTTTGGTCCGATCTACGCAAAACGAGCTTACAGTATCTTGAAGTCTTGCAGTGGTATGCTTGGGTTTGGGTTTAATTTTGTTAATTATAGGATCCCAAGCAGATGGCAGCACCCATCCATATCCATCTCTATTGATATTAGGATGTTTTTTAATCTCAATAGCCTCGCGTATCCTGTTTCGTAGGAATCAGTGTTCTTTTGCGAGGATTTGTGGTTTAACAAATCTGTTGTAATGGTGGAGACGATCTTGAGCATGTTCACAGACTGCAGACTTCCCGGAGCCTCGGTGCTTCACGTCAGCTATATATTCTTTTACTCGGGTTTTTATACATCTTTTTGTTTAACCTGTGTGTGTAAGTGACCTTTGACTAATGAAACGTGAGGAATCAAATATAAGTTAAAATAGTTAATTAAACGCGATAAAATCCGTAAATATAGTATCATTCAATGTGTAGAGTTCGCGTAAATTTAAGAAACCATTATCTGTTTTTATTTATTAAGGAGCTCTAACAGACCTTCTGTTTACACACACAGTATTATATCAATAAAATCTAGTATAAAAATTAAAACTAGTATGCTCTCTCAATTATAGAAAACCACATCATTCATAATCTAAAGTTAAACAATAGAAACAATATTGTTACAATGTAAGTCATACAAACAGAAGTGATAAGTAAAATGAAAAATTTATAAAAACAAGATTTAAAAAAAATATAAATCATTTTAAAATCAAATAAATACCGTTAGCAGTACAGCTTACTAAAAGTCCGCAGTTGAACATGGTAGAGCCACGCTGCAGGTATGGTTGTAGCACGAATGGGTCGGCTCGACCGGGGAAGGACCACGCTCTCACAGAATACCAGCGTAAAATAACTAAATGGTGTGTGTGTGTAGACCCGGAGACCCTTTACTTACTGGAATCGAGACATTCCATCTTAGTCCTCAGGGGTGATAACACATCTGCGTTTTGATTCCTAATTGAAGATAAATGATAATGTCTATGGGCCACAGCATCCACTTACCGTCAAGGTGGACTGCATGCTCGATTGTCACCCTTATTCTATTGAAATAAAAAAATAAAAAGACTGCCTCATAGGGGGAATATTTGGGTAGTTTTTTTTTTCAAATTGTTATTAGCAAGACGCTGGTGCCTATCTTCTGGTTTGTTTTTCTTTATGGCCTCTTACTACACCCACCAGAAGATATGGGGTAGTGGATATTATTACACCGCCACTACACGGCCACTTATTATGTTAAAATTAAAATTAAAACAGATGAAAATAGTGACGATAATTTCTACTAAAAAAAAAACAGAAAATCTGATCGATTTTCATTAATACCTTTTAAACGGTGTTGAGTTCAATAACAAAAATCAATAGGGGTCGTCCTTAGAATACATGAAATCATATTTAATGCAATATAATATCTCAATCTATTGCTTACATTTCTGTTAAGCGAGAAAACTCACCGACGCACAAATCAACAGACGGCAGTCTATATATTTGTTCAATTACATTTCTTTTGTTATGTAACAAAGTGAATCAATTACAAAATAATCTAATCTTATAATTTAATGTTTGTAATTATTGTAACGTTTATAATAATAATGATTTAATGACTAGCTATAAGTATAAGAACGATTTTATGAAATTGATGTACGGCTACACATCGAGAGTAATGTGAAAACTTCATAACACCCGAGACATCCGAGGTTGCCATGTTTCGATTCAGCTTCCATTTTCACCGCCCTTAATCTAATAAGGAATTTCTATGGCCTCCTATGATTTTGTAAAGCCAAAAATCAGAATGACTAATAATGAATACAATAGGATAATACTCATTGAAAGTCTTTTTTTGTACCATTGGTCGGAAAGTACCTCCACCCTGGGAGAACCAGCAAGAAACCCGAACAGTATCTAAAGGTATCTAAGCACTCATTATCTTGACATCACTAGTTTCGTCGTTTCCACTTAAAGATTACATACGCAGACAATACAAAAAATCCTACCACTTTTACGTTTTAAAATCCACTTTAAAGCATTATTTAAACAATAATACAGGCGCAGTCATTCGCCAGCGGTCAAGTTCCTGATAAAAATTCTAAGCGGAGCTTATAGGCAAGAAAAGCACTTTTCCTTATGTAAATTTATTACCAGTAGACTTACTCTCGAAGTAGATTTCAAATTCAATTCGGTTTTCTATTCAAACTTGCGTTATTTCCTTAAAAAAAGCTTACCCCCGAAACAATTCGAATCGAGGATCTCTGACTAATATTGAGTTCGATCAAGCATTATCAGCCGGATATTTTTTTACAGGGAAATCATTTTTAATAAATTAAAAATTTACATCTTAAATATTTAAATTACATAAATAGGAACAACTTGCCCAAGAATAGGTATCCTCGTCGCTTACGACTAGGAATGCAATTGAGCGGCTGACAGATGATATCTTTCGTTCTGATAATTAAATTTTGCATTTAAATCACAATAGGATTGTGAGCTTGCTACAGTTTCGGAGAACGTAAACATCTTGAGTTCGAATAAATTATATTCGATTGATTAAGAACTCGATACTGTTGGGAGTCGGGCGGCTGATTTTCTAGTTTGCGAATAATCAAAGTTAATTTCGCTTAGCCAACAATAAAAATTTCACGATAACTTTGGACAATGTGTATTGCTAGCAACACATGTTATAATTAACTGACTGCCTCGTTGGTCTAGTGGTTGTAGTAGGGCGACTGCTGATCAATAGGTCCTGGGGTGAAATCCCAGGTCGGGCCAAAAAATCAATTATTGAGTATTTCCGTCAAGAAATTCTCAGTAGCTTCACGGAGTCAGGAAGTTGGCGGTGTCTCACCCCCGTGCCTCGGAAAGCACATAAAGTCGTTGGTCCGGCGCCTGATCTCTCTCCGATCGTGTCGGTCGGTTTACCGTCCCATCGGATTATGAGAGTAAGGGAATAGAGTACAGAGAGTGCACCTGTGCTTGCGCATACACTTGGGCACTATAATTTTGTCATGCGCCGACGGCTAGTCTCAGTTGGAGCTGGCCGCCGTGGCTGGAATTCGGGCTGGAGGACATTATTTATTAAAACTCGACTGTCTCGTTGGTCGTGTGGTCGCAACTGCTAATCATATGGTAGTGTGGCCATGGGTTTGAATCCTGGGTCGTGACAAAAATAAGGTTATTGAATTTTTCTGTCAATAAATTCTCAGTAGCAGTCCGGAGTCAGAAGTTGGCGGTGTTTCATCTCCGTGCCTCGGAAAGCACGTAAGAGTCCCATCGGATTATGCGAGTGCACACACTCGTGACCTCTAATCTTGTCTGACGCATTATGTCTAGACTCGACTGATGAAATTCGGTCGAGCGGACGTTACTGTTTATTCGAAACCACACGATTTTTTTCAACGTTCAGAGTCAGCAACGTGTAAGTTTATAGGTCTGGTCAACGTTTAGGCGTCAGAAAAAAGTGATTAAATTGAAATTTTAATAAGCGTGTTAAAAATAAGCGTTGTTTGTTTTAAGCAGTTATTAAAAACGTACTTGTAGTTACCAGAATTGCACCATGCCACAAACATACAAAAATAAGATGATTCTTTATTCCAGGACTAGGCCTCGCAAATTTGACGCTCCTTCCCGTCGCTGATCTGGATATTTGACGTCTGGCATATGCGAGCTGGTTTTAGCCCCATCTTTAGGAAAATACTGGAACTTTCTGTCATCTCTCATAGTCGCTCTCTTTCAATACTTACGAGACGAAACATGCGCCAGCCAATAAAGCGAGGATCGAAAATATGGAACCCAAATACCACATACCGATGGTTAGAAGTCTGCTTAACCAATTCGAGAGCACCTGCTCAGTGTTCGCGATCATAGAGGGGCCACTTGAGGCATTCGTTTCGTCTTTTTAAAAATCGCATTTTGATTGTTGATTACTTGATTATAAAAAATTACGTTTGGAATACAAAGTTTTTAATTTCGTACGTCAGAAAATAGGTGTTATTAAGCCCGTCTACTCACTTTGGTAAATATGGTCAAATCTTTAAGTAACGCATGCTAACATGCAAAATTATGTTTAGGCAGTTGGTGACTTACAGACCTTTTACCATTGCAAACCTGAGTAGACCATTCACCTCACTCACCTCATTTACTCACAAGTAACACCTATTCAAAAGTATGATGCTATGAGATATTAAGTTAAATTACCTGGATTTAGCCCTATCTATTGGCTTGTTTGGACTCTTCTGTGTCTTCTTGCTTCTCTCCACGTTGGAGTCTGATCCAGATTTTGTCAACGGTTTTGCAGTTGAAGCTATTAGAGCCTTTTGGAAAAGCTCCATGGTATCTATAAAAAGTATATATGATAAATATACATAGTCAGAAAAAACGTAAAAGAAATGTCTTAATAGTATTTTTATAGACATGCAGGTTTTCTAGATATAACTAAATGACTACCGATCTATGCAAATATCCTCATGATGTTTTTCTTCAAGCAGGTGGTAACTCAGCGTTTAAAATAGCAGATAATAATTTCAGTGGCGGCATTGGGAATCGAACAGTTTGCTGGCATATCCTGAATTTTAATCCGAGCTGAGCTACTCACGGTACGTCACAGTACGTCACGGTACAATACTAACTATTTAGGGTATATTTAGATTTTAGATTTCCTTTAATTTCTTTATTTAGTGTAATTATTGTTCTTCAATATAATGGACTTCCGCAAGAAAATGCATAGTATTCATACAATTTACTACGCATTTTTGAGGAATATATACTTATAATAATTATTATGGATACCATACACGATCCAGTTTACCGTACCGTAGATACCGAGATATAACTTATACAAAAAACAAATATAAATAATATAAATACATTAAATACCGAAATAAGTGGCATGCACAACTGAAGCTGCAGCAAGTAGTTACAGCGCAGTGGTGGTACCAAATGTTTCGTATAATGGATGCCATACACGATCCAGTTTACCGTCAAGTTTGCAGCGCGCTTGAAGCAGCGTCCGGTTAACTTGACGGTGTATGGTTATCAGAGTGCATGACAATTTAAAGCAAAAATTGAATTTCAATTCTGCCGACTTGATCAAGCTTGCAGCATCATGTAAACTTGAACGTTTGTATGCAATAAGTGACAGAGGCCATGGTTTCAATTGGTGAGGCATCATGCAAACTTGGCGGTGAAATTGAATGTGAGTAATATGGATGCACTGCAAACAGAACGCCGCCTCAAGCGCGCTACAAACTTGAAGGTAAACTGGATCGTGTATGGCATCCATTATACAAAACATTTGGTACCACTGCACTGTAACTACTTGCTGCAGCTTCAGTTGTGCTTGCCACTTATTTCGGTATTTAATGTATTTATATTATTTATATTGTTATCATTGCAATGATATAACTAATAAATACAATTAGCCTAATGGATAAACAATAATTCATAAACAAGTTCAAATTTTTTGCTTAGTTAGCGTAGTTTAACCCCCAGAAGACACAAGTTTGCGCGTTAACCACTAAAAAGAACCCCTTTGTCCTATCTCCTCAGTTTCAAGGCACTCCCCTTGTTGCCTCAGCCAGTATCGGAATCCTCGGCGTCGACATATCGAGTGACGTGCAGTTTCGTGGACACTTGGAAGAGAAGGCCAAATTGGCCTCTAAAAAGCTTGGCGTGCTCATGAGAGCGGGACAGTATTTCATCCGGCACACCGCCTGCAACTTTACAAGGCGCAGGTTCGGCCGAACATGGAATACTGTTCCCATCTTTGGGCTGGGGCTCCCCAGTACCAGCTCCTTCCACTTGACCACATCTAGCGCAGAGTGGTTCGAATCGTCGACGACCGAGTGCTTTCCGATCGGCTCGATTCACTGGCACTGCGAAGAGATGTTGCATCTCTTTGCATTTTCTTTCGCATTAACCATGGAGAGTGCTCTGAGGAATTGTTCGGATTAATCCCAGCCGCCAAATTTCGTGAACGCACTACGCGGCAAACGTCCCGATACCATCCACACCATCTGGATGCTTGGCGGTCCACCACTGTACGTTTCAAGAGGAGTTTTCTTCCGCGTACAACCTCTCTGTGGTATAGTTTACCACCGGCAATTTTTCCGGACCGATACGACCTGGGGTCCTTCAAGAAAAGAGCTTACTCCTTTCTAAAGGGCCGGCAACGCACCTGCAGTTCTCCTGGTGTTGCGGTTGATCATGGGCGGCGGTAGTCACTTAACATCAGGTGAGCCGCATGCTCGTTTGCCCCTTCTTCTATAAAAAAAAAGTTAACTTCTTTAATCCGCGCCGGCATCATATTGTAATTCAGTACTAAATAAATATATTTTTCCTTTTAATACAGCATACTTTTAATAGTAAATGGCCTCTGAAGCTTGTGGATTCAAAATAATTAATCAAATAATTACTACTCCAAATTAAAACACTTCAGTAAATGTACTTATTTTTCAGTTATTCACTACCTCATTGGTCTAGTGATTGTATTAGTGTGACTGGTGATCATGAGGTCCTGGGTTCGAATCCCGGGTCGGGGTAAAAATCAATTATTGAGACTTTCCGTCAGGAAATTCTCAGTAATTGCCCGGAGTCAGGAAGTTGGCGGTGTCTCACCCCCGTGCCTCGGAAAGCACGTAAAGCCGTTGGTCCTGCACCTGATCTCTCTCCGGTCGTGTCGGTTTACCGTCCCATCGGATTATGAGAGTGAGGGAATAGAGAGTGCACTTGGGCACTATAAAGATGTCCTGCGCTGATGGCTAGTCTCCGTTGAGGCAGGCTCCGCCGTGGCCGAAATTCGGTCTGGAGGACATTATTATTATTATTATTTTTCAGCAGCAGAAATGAGTAATTGAAGTTGTATCTACCCCGATAGGCATTTGGATACATAACACAAATGAGCTTCCATAGCTCCCCTACAGCTTATTAAGTCCATGCTGAGCATAGGTCTCCCCATATGTTGCCTCATTTTGACTTTTTTATAGAATAAGGGTGACAAATGAGAGCATACACTCAACCCGACGGTAAATCGATACTATGACATATAGACATCTACATCTATCCTCGCTCAAGTATCAAAATGCAGATGCATTGTCGGTTGTCTGTCACCCCTAAGTTCTAATATGGAATGCCTCATTTCCAGTAAAAAGTACCTTTTAAAGGATACTTACCGTAGTTGCCATGTTTGGCTGATCCACTGTTTTATTTCCTATTGACGCCTCTATAAAGGAACTTAAAGAATTTATATTTCCCAACTTACCATATACTTCTATACTTGCAACAGTCTCGTGCACTCTTTTCACCTCCTTATATGTGGGCTTTCTGGTGGGAAATGGCAGCGCCCTGACGCGGAGGTCGTCTCTGTTCAACGGCGAATTCTTCCCGAATAGGGCAGCTTGATTAGAAGCGCCAACTGCACGATATAGTACGAGTGAACATCCAATTAAATCCTCAGCCCAACTCGCGACTATTTCTTGTACGTGCTGAAATGCCATGGAGAAATGTTAATAACGACTTAAGATGCCGCTGCATAGATATATAGACCACGCCATCTCCTTCGTGGTTATTTTTTTATAAACTACTCGACTCGACTACGCTACGTTGAGTGGCGTGGTGCTTCCCTCCCTCAACTTTCGCCCGTCTCCGTCCCTTTTTTTTAATGTTCGTTTTTTGTGTAGATTATAAAAAAAATATAACAACTTCATTCGATTATTTGTAAAAAAGTTATCAACAATTATACGTGAATTAGTGCATTTTCATGAACATTTAAAGCCCTGACACCAAAATAAGTTTAATTTTTTTTATTCCTGTAATTTTTTTCGTAAATCCGCCGTGAAAACGAAGATTTTAAAAAAAGTTATCGAAATCGGATGATTTTTCGATTTTCTAGAGCCAAAAAGCGAGGGGACCGCGACATTATAAAATTACTGAGGATTTTTTTGATTCTATAAAAAACAACCCCGGTATATAGGATGACAAACGAGCACACAATCCACCAGATGGTAAGTGGTTGCTGTGGCCCATAGACATCTACATCTATCCTTGATTACGAATCAAAATGCAGATGCGTTGTCATCCGTGAGGACTTAGGTGGAATGCCTCGTTTCCAGTAAAAAGGGTCTCCAGTTCTCTACACTCACCATACGGAACACAACAGCATTAAGCTACTACTTGACGCTGGTATTCCGTGAGAGCGTGGTCCTTCCTCGGTGGAGCCGACCCATTCGTGCTACAACTATAGCTATAACATATTTAATATGTCAAATATATATAATATATATTTGACAGGCCTGTTGGTCTAGTGGTTAGTGACCCTGACTGCTATGCCGGAGGTCGTGAGTTCGATTCCCACCCAGGACAAATGTTTGTGTGATGAGCACGATCATTTGTTCTGTGTCTGGGTGTAATTTATCTATAATATTTATTTATTTAGAAATATATAAGTATGTTTATCAGTTGTCTAGTACCCGTAACACAAGCTCTGCTTAGCTTGGGACTAGATGGCGTTGTGTGATAGTTGGTGAATATTATTATTATTATTATTATTATACTACTAATATAACTGCAGCATGGCTCTACCACGTAAGAATTTTACCTGGTTTGCATGAATAATATGTATCTAATATGGAAAGGAATAATCTGCCAGCATCTCCTCATCTATTCATTCAATTATAATAACCTTCAAGAGTAAGTTGGCTTTTGTTAAACTAAGTCAGAGCCCTTTGCCATCTTTTGCAGCATCACTACCTCCCGTCAGGGGGATAGCAGTCAAGCACTGGCTTATAATAGAAACAAAAATATACTATCTTGTTTGAAGCTAACTGAACAAAAAGCTTTTTTAAAATATTTTTTGACGCTTATAAAAACACATACTTCCAAGAACTGCGCTTGATTGTATCTCCTCAAACTGGCTCCGGCTGACCTTGGAGCATTTCCATGTTGATCCCTTGTAGTCTGTGCTTGTCCCTGACCACGCCGGGTCACGTAAGAATGATGGGTTTTGTGAACGACAGCTGTACCTCCAGAAAATATTGCCCCGGCGAAGTGGCCCCCGGATATCATTAGGATAGCCCAGCGTTGGAATCCCGGGATAGAAAGACGTTGGCAACGTTCAACCCAAGCTTGACCATCACCATCTGTCGATAACTCTTCCTGTTTTAAGAAAATTTGCCTTTAGAATAATCTTTTTATTAAATAATAATAGCATTAAGTAGGGGAATAACTAACACTTTAAAGAACCATGTAGAAAAATAATTGAAAATCATCATGACTTTTCATCTTTCTTATTCTTGTTCATAAGTATTTATGTATGTATTGGATTAAGAATCAAAATACAGATGCGGTGTCACCCCTGAGGACTAAGATGGAATGCTTTGTTTCCAGTTAAAAGGGTTTCCGGTTATCTACTCTTACCATACGAAACAAAGCAGCATTAAGATTTTTTTATAAAATATGAGCCAAACGAGCATGCGGTTCACTTGATGGTAAGTGACTACAGCTGTCCATACACAACTGCAACACCAGGGGAGTTGCAAGTGCCTCGCCGGCCTTTTAGAAAGGAGTAAGTTCTTTTCTTCAAGGTCCCTAAGTTGTATCGGTCAGGAAAAATCGCTGGTGTTAAACGATTCCAAAGAGGGGTCGTAATAGGAAAAACTACTAGTGAAACGTACAGTGGTGACCGACAAGCATCGAGATCGTTTGGATGGGGTCGCAAATTTTGTCGCGACGTGCTTTCGTGGAATTCACGATAGAAGATGCAAAGAGATGCAACAACTCTTTGCAGCGCCAGTGAATCGGGCCGATCGGAAAGGACTCGGCCGTCGACGATTTGAGACGCTCTACGCTGAATGCGGTCAAGTGGAAGGAGCTAGCACTGGGGAGCCCCAGCCCAGATATGAGAATATTATTCTATGTGCGGTCTGATATACGCCTTGTAATGTTGCAGGCGGTGTGTCTGAGACTTTTTAGCGGTAAACGCGCAAACTTGTGTCCTCTGGGGATTGAACGGGACTAAATTTAGCCGCCCCTAAACCGAGACTTTGTTTAGCAAAGACTCGACTTCAGATTCAAGCTGGTTCCAATACTCGGCGACGTTTTCCTTAGAAATATTGGCACGGCCGGTGTATAGAGCATTACCTATGCTATCATAGCAATGAATGTTACCGGTTTGCAACATATCATTGATATGCAGAAGAAACATGCTTGTAATCGGAGCATGTACCATCTACTACGACCTTGATGTTCCCATCTGCAAGGAAGCCGCTTATCCAATTGCACAATTTCTCGAGGAGTCCATAAGATGGAAGCATCGAAAGAAGCGCTTTGTGTCAAATCCGATCGAAGGCTTTCGCAATGTCCAAATTAATCGCCAAGGCCTCCCCTTTAGACTCGACTGCCTGCGCCCATCCGGTGTGTTAGTTAAACAAGAAGATCATCAGCTGAACGACCCTGACGGAAACCGTACTGGCGATCACTAAACAGCTGGTGCTCCTCAAGATACCACATGAGCTGGCTGTTAATGATGGACCCCATTATTTTCGACAACAAGGAGGTAATAGCGATAGGCCTGTCATTAACGTATCAGATTGGTTACCTTTTTTAGGGATTGAGTGCACGAAAGCTGTCTTCCAGGAATTTGGGACTACGCCTATGTAGTAACAGTACCGGAAAAGACGCGTTAGAATCGTTGTCGACTCTGGAGCACATGTCTTCAGCACAATTGGAGGGATTCTGTCAGGCCCGCTTGACTTTTTGATGTCCAGGGAGAGGAGTGCTTTGCGAACCAAGCGCTACATAAACCGCACATTTGGCATGGAGCTCTCACACCGTGGGATGGTCGGCAGTGTGTTCCCCACATCATCGATAATCGAGTTGGACGCAAAAAGAGTGCCTAACAGATCGGCTTTCTCCTTTGTGGCATGGTTCAGTGAACCGTCCTCCCTGTGCAGAGATGGGAGGAGAGATGGCTGACAGTTCCCATGGATAGCCTAGGCGAGAGACCAGAATGCACAGGTCCCCGAAGGAATGCGAACTAGTTTCTCTACAATTCTGCCTATGTGCTCTGACTTTGCCTCTTTTGAAGGACCTGAAAGCAGAATTATACTTCTTTTTAAGTGCGCTGGCGTTTACATCTCGGGACGTTGATACGTCAGCCCAGGTTCAGTAGCACTCCTGCTATAGCGTGATGCTATTTTACAATAGCGACCAAACGTAAAAAGTTCCATACCCTGAAGTACCACATCAGTGACAGAATTAGCATTGGGATTGTCTGGCGAGAAGCAAACCCATCCCCAAGAGTAGGATATAAAGAACGACCGCATCCTATCCCAATCGGCCTACCTATAGTGCCAAACACGGCGGCAACTTGCAGAATGCTACCGCGATGTAAGCGTGAGTGCCACCACACTCCGAACTAGACAATAATCCGAGGAGCCAAGAGAGGCGTTGACGAAGACCTAATATCCGTCTGGATGAGATGTTAGCAAAAGGTCCAACAAGGAAGGTACATGATCCTCTACATCTGGAATCCGCTAAGGCAAAGTAACCAGTTGTGTCAGACCTTATGCTAAGGCAAAGATCATAAACAGATCTCTCAGTATGATCGGTTAAACGTGAACCGATCCATTCGGCGTGATGTGCGTTAAAATTGCCAAGGATCACGATCTCTGATCTCTGCTGTAGCAAGGAATCTGAAGCCATTTGGACGTGGTCGATGAGTCGGACTGTTTCGGCATTACCGCTATGGAACCTATAGAGGCACCCGTAGACGCGCGGATGGTCGTCGCTGTCTTCACGTAGCCAAAGGGTGGACAGATCTGAACCTTCAAGACTGCCAAGGCGTCGAAGACACATGTCCTCTCTGACGTATATGCAAACTCTAGCCCGAGGCACAACAGAGTGTTCCGATTTGTACCTGTTGACACCTGTGTCTCGCTTAGAAAAAGCAAGGCTAGCTTCGCCACCTCCAGATGGTAGTGGGCGGCGTTTAGGTTCGTGTAAAGTCTCCTGATGTTGTGGAAATCCACAAATAGCGTGACAGGGGTCACCTTGGTCTTATTTACTCAGCCTGCCTCTAGCAGTTTTTGTCTTGAGCGTTATTTTGCCACACCCTCCCCAGAATACGCAGGAGTGGAGTAACTTGATTGTGGATTCTCCATTACTAGGAGCGCCTGTACCCTCCTGGGGTAGTATCTCATTTGATTCCGCTACCATGTTGATGGGGTGGGGGGGATGGACCTCCGGCCACCTGCACGCTCCAGACAAAATGCAGAAGCAGAGTCTCTACTTCACATTGGTTTTCCATGAAGTGATATGATACCATCTTGGTTTGAGCTGGCTTATATGTGCAACAGCAAAAGCTGAAGCGTGGCTTTACCACTGTAAAGCTGCTACTTTATGCTGATGAGAGTGTGGTTCTACCCTGGTCGATCTGACCTATTTGTGCTACAATCATAATACAGCTGCAGCATAGCTCTGCCACCGCTAAAAATAATGCTAAAAATAATTGCCTAAATCTTCATAGATGGTTGGCATATTGAAAATTGCAGTAACCAACTCTTTTCACCATCTACCTAACCCATGGTGGTAGAAGTGTGTACATACTTAAATGGAGGGTTTCACTAATCTAACCTATATAATCTAACTTATATATGGACACAGACTGCAAGAGAAGTAGCCTGGGGTGCAGTGTCAGAATGAATGAGGAGTGCTTAAAAAACATGCACATAATTTTGTAAGGATATTGATTTCAACATTCAACCACAGGACCCTGACATAGTAGTTATATACTATGATTATGATATGAGCTGTACAATTTTCCTGTATATTATAATTTATATAGATTATAAACACATGTACCTTTCTATGATGTAGAATACATCTATATATACAAAACACTTGTCCGTGACAATTAGTAAAGAATGCCTTGCAATGTCTAGTAGCTGCTGCAAATAAATCATTTGTAGGTTTCATTCCACCATCATCTCCTTCAGAGTCACTGCCGGAAACACTAGAGTTATCATCTGAAAAACAGATGTGTAACGAATTCTTACAGTTTGTTTAACAGAAATGTTAGATAAAAGATATTTAAACTGACACAGATAAAGGCACATAAGCCGATAAAATGTGCAACTAATATAAATAATACTATAATAAATTAAGAAATAACATAATATATATACTTAATATGGTAATTACTGAGTAATGACAGTATAACAATATCCACTGAGCTGTTTCGTCCTATGTGTGTTATGGAAGGGGGATCTTCCCAATAACATCCAGAAAAAACTAAAAACTATGGTTTCATACCTACCTGCTAAGAGTGGCAATCTGTGGAATAATTTTGATAGGCTGTGATGAATGAATCAATGAATAACTATAACAATGTAATGGATTATTCCTCCCTCCAATAGTAGAACAACTATAATTGTTACTGGTTGGTAGAAAGAAGTTTTTCTTTTTCGTAACAGAACATTTTCCCGAGTCATTTTTAATCGATTTGTAGTAACAGCGAACAGAAAATAAAACAAATGTGTAACGGCAAATATCACCTATTTGTTACGGAGAAAGGCCTGATATTCCATATTTGCCCTTATTACAATTTACTAATTTAATCATCACACCATTTTATTATGCAACACGGCTAATTGTGATTTTTCAATATCTTACCTACTAATTGAATGTTGTAATTATAACAAATCCATCAGTCTGTTAATATCTACCGTTGACCATAGGACAGAAGCTTATGGCCAATAGAAGACATTAGTAGGCTGAGACTGACTATGTGGCTATAACTTACGAGGCTATAAACCACAAAAGTTCTATAACAACTATTATGCCACTATACTTTTTTACTACTGTTTTCTACCATGTACCAACTCTCTGTGGAATAGTTTACCACTAGCTATTTTTCTGGACCGATATGACTTATGGACCATGAAGAAAAGAACTTACTCCTTTCTAAAAGGCCTTCACCATACCTGCCATTCCCCTGGTGTCGCAATTGTTCATGGGCAGCTGTAATCACTTACCATCAGGTGAGCCATATGCTTGTTTGCCACCTCTTTTATAAAAATAATGTGGTGATGGCATTTTTTATATTTAAAAGTGAGTTCTATAGGATATTTGAAGTAAGTAATTAGTATACATACAATTTACTCACCTTGCCTAGAATTAAATTGACCTAATGTCAGAGGTGTTTTTCCAAACAGTTTTCTTTTTAAATTGTGTGTATGCCAGTGATGCTTGTAGTGGGCAGTTTGATGTGCTCGAGTCTCAAATGGGCCAACACCACAGCATGAACAACAGTTGCCGTCCGATGGACCACCAATTGTTAGGGCGTTTAGACGTTTAATAACACTTGCTTCATCCACTGTAAAATAATAGAAGATATCTTGATTTTGACAAATATGACTCTTTAGACTTCTTCATACTATCCATATAAAAATAGAATTATACAAAAACAAACATCAATGCCATATTAACCCTTTCCATGTCCCATGAATCGTGTATGAATATTTTGATTGTTTGACTATAGTTTCTATATTGCAGACAAGGAAACTGTTAACATATAGGGCAAAGTAGGCACCTGTATGTAGGATAGGGCCTACACGGCTTAAAGTGCTGAGGTCCCAAATAACAATTTTATGCATCTAAACATTCAGGAACCATAGTAGCTCAGGTGGTTAGCGCTCACAGTAAATTTCACAGTACGCTAGCAAACTGGGTTCGATCCCCGCCGGCATCAAAGGAATTGTTAATTGCAATTTTAAGTGCTGATTTACCACATGCTTGGCGGTGAAGGAAAACAACAGAAATAAGAAAAACACTATTTGGAAGACATGTGAAGTTCGCTAACACGCATTGGAGCAGCGCGGCGGACAATTCCTTGCCGTAAAACCCTCTCAGAAATGAGCGGAGGCATGTGCCCAGAAGTGGGACGTAAATTGGCTATAACTATAAACGTTCATGCCTAGTAAACTATTTAATCCATAAGCAAACCTCTACATATTTCAATCCCACCCTGAATAACACATTATAAACACACAGTTTTTTTAAATTTTATTAAACATGCACACACAAATCTTAAAAATAAAATTTATGTACGCACTAATATAATACATGATGTAACATACCAACTTGATGTGACTCGGTTAGCATACATACTGCTACCTTTAAACCTTGTAGTAATTTTTCAAAACCATCTAACTCGTAAACTCTTACAGTTTTAGGTTTAACAATATCTGTTTTTGCGGACATTATAAATAAGTAAAGGATAATTAAAACGGTCAAACGAAAATAAATATTTACAAGATATAAATGGCTTTAAAATTGTTCCAAAGCTTACAAAACTATAAGAAAAAAAATTATTATAAATTATTGTGCAATGTTTCTTAAGATCCTTTTTTTTTCAAAAATAACCTAAGCCTAACCTAAAAATGTTAATTGACTTTGACATTTGACAGCTATTAGAGCTGCCAACACTATAAAGAAAACGCGCTTAATTGACTTCAAAAAAGCGCTAGATTTGGATGTTTTTCCAAAAAAGGCGCCAAACTATAAAAGCAACAAAAATAGGTAATTATTATTTTCAATCAAAAATTACATATTAAGACAAAAATTATTTACAAATTTATTAGCCACTCTTCTTTATCGTCAGAATCTTGTTCTTTTTGAACAATTTCCATGACTCTCCTCCTTAATAGAAGTGGTAGGTCCTGCTTGTAGTGTAGTGGAATTTGGACACTTTTAATGTATTGGCATTCTTGCTACCTACTTTTTTTTTTGTCACCTCTTTTGGAAGGTCATAACTAAAGCAAGTCGAATTAAAACTTTTCAAGCCAATTAATATATATAATCGAATTGAGTGTATTAAGATTCATACGTTGTCGTTACCTTTGATTTAATTACGTTCATTGGACTGAAAATACCTTCGATGCCAGCGTTCGAGTGGGGTAAAATCAATACATGTAAAGCAAGTTCTGCCAATTATCGAAATGGATTAGGTATTACGACCAGCTTCTTTGTATTCTTTAACTTCTGTCCAAAATTGAATAGGTAGTGTGATTTGTGATTATCCATGTCTCAGACACTATATTGTACCACTGTACAACGGTTTTATTTATCTCATCTGCACCAAAACTTTTAGCTAATTGAATGTTTTTCAACCATTTGTTTACCTTTAATGTTTCAGTAACATTAATTATATTCATTTTTTTATTATGTGAAAATTCTTCGGCAATCTCCTTTGTAACTCTTTTATTAATGTTGCAGTAAAGTAACTCATCGTTTACGTGTACTCTTTTTCTAGTCAGAAAACGGTTCCAACTACTTTTCAAAATTGTAACTGAGATGTTGTGCTGGGTCTAAATAATGTTCAATATTATTTTTTGTTAAATGTCGATAGAATGTCGTCAAATAATCCTTACATATTTTTGTTTGTTTTTTATTTTATTTTGAATAATTATGTTCCGTTACATGATGATATTTGAAAGAAGAGGAATATTTAAAAAGCGCTAGATTGGCGCTAAGCGTGGTCCATGAAGTTGGCACCCGGAAATAATTATTAAAAATGCGACTAGTATAAATCAATTGCGCGTAAAAAATGATGTTAATTGGTACCAATTATTTGTTTGCGCACCAAATATTTGTTTAGATGTTTAAAAAAATAAGGTGGATGCTGTGAAATAATAAATTTTTATTTTTTTTTATAAATGATGGTAAAAGAATAATTAAACAATGTAAAATTGGAGTTTTTCATATGCGCAATCAGCACCCGATATCAGTTTATCCATAAGTTATTTATTTACATCATTTTATTTTTATTTACAGTTTATTTACATCATTTAGATCTAGCGCTGAAAGCGCTAAGTTGGCATCACTGCAGCTGATAGATTATGTTTGGATTATGTTTCTTTGGTAATGGACTGTAGTGGTATGATTGTCTTTTTGCCAGTGCTAAGTAACAGGAAATTAACTTATATAATAATTTATTTAAAAATTTTAATATGTTTTCGTGAAAAAATTGGGAGACTTTTGTAAAATGGAAATATTGATAAGATAAAATGAATGGTATTTAATGATTGTCATAATTCTAAATAATTCCACTTTTATAGATCCTACCTACACAAATTGAGAACGGGTCATTATTTATAAACGTTTTTTTTTTTAAATTAATATTCCTACTTAGAACACAAATCTTTCAAATGTTTTTTTAGACCATTCATTCCATTGAATTGAATGGTCTAAGATTTTCGATATTGGTTATCGGGGTATTATTACTGGTGGAGCCACGTGTCTAAGGCTGCCGAAGTCTAGTTCCCCGGTCGAACCTTAAACCTATTACGCGAGATATTAACTAAAGTGGACTGTATACGCGAATGCTTCTACGCTTACGTAAAAGCGACTACTATAGCATGCGGTACAATGCACTCGCTCTTCCCTAAAACTAAAACTATTATTGTGCCAAATCGATGAAAGGGAATCCTGCCTGATTAGGAGAAAAAAAAAATTGGAGCGGGTTAAAACAATTATATCAGGCAGTATTATTAGGAGTGTTGACTCACCGGGGTTTCTTCTATCCTGTTGAGCACTATAGCTGCGACTTCTGGAACTTCTTCTGGAACACTCCGGAGAGAGGCGGTGCGCAACTATATCTCACACGAGGTGAGGAGGCTCTCCTGGAGCTCGACTGCTTCCAGGCTAAAGCGGTTTCTACTAGCGGTGTGGTTTCAACGACGACTGCGACGGGAAAGAGAGCTGTTGTTCCAATGACTGGCGCGGCGGGAAGAGAGCTGTTGTTCCAATGACTGGCGCGGCGGGAAGAGTGCTGTTGTTCCAATGACTGGCGCGGCGGGAAGAGGTGTGGTTCCAATGACTAGCGCGGCGGGAAGAGGACGCGCAACGGTCGCGCGTGCCTTATATATCCTCGGCTCCGATGATTACGTGACATTCTAGAATCATCTTCTTGCCCCTCCCACCCCACCACCCCGATGTGTCGATAGGAGGGTATGAATGATATCGTTTTCGGAAAGGAACAAGCGACTTGGCACCTACCGTCAAATATAATAATACGAATGGTTTTCCGCGCAACCATCTCCCCCGCCCTTGAAGGGTTTCCTTCAAATTTAACTAAAACAACTAGAGCTAAGATCAACTAACAAATAACTTACTAACGCTAAGATTACCTAAATTCAACTACAATTTTAATCTAGAAAGCTAATTTAAATTATGGAAGAGGCAGGGGGCACAAACGGACAACAGGACGCAGGTAAGACCCAACCGTGGTCTTAACGCGAGCTATCCTAATTACTCCGTCGGAACCGGGAAAGACCTCTTCGACAATTCCTAACGGCCAGTGGAGAGGCGGCGTATTCTCTTTGGTGAGCACAACTACAGTTCCTACAGCTAAAGGCTCAGTTGCTGTGTTCCATTTTTGTCGAGACTGCAAAGTATGCAAGTATTCCATCCTCCATCGTTTCCAAAACGATTGCACTAACCGATCTAATAATTTGTGGCGTGCGGAAATGCTAAGTCTGTTCTCATCCATATCTGCGGCTGGCAAATACTTTAAAGGCGTTAAATTCAAAAAATGTGCTGGAGTTAGAGCCAGCGGTTCCGAGGGGTCACTAGACAACTTACGACAAAGTGGGCGACTATTCATTACGCATTCAATTTGAGCGAGCACCGTACTTAGCTCTTCGAAGGACAAAATTTGATCTCCTATTACTCGGTATAAATGACTCTTTAGACTCTTGATATTAGTCTCCCAATTGCCCCCAAAATGACTCGCGGCTGGGACGTTCAGAGACCACTCAATGCGGTTCTCGGCTAGAATGTGAGCGAACTCCGAATTATAATACTTGCTAGCTAAGAGCTCATGTAGTTCCGATAGAATACGTTTTGCACCGACGTAGTTCGTACCGTTATCCGAATACAATCTACTTACAGGGCCACGGCGGGAAAGAAATCTTTTAAATGCACCCATAAAGCCTGCTGTGCTTAGATCACCAACGAGTTCTATATGCACCGCTCGAGTAGTTAGACATACGAAAATGCAGACGTAAGCCTTTGTGGATCTTATACCACGCCCGCGAGTGAGCGTGACCTTAAACGGACCAGCGAAATCAGACCCGGTGTGCGTGAAGGGCTTTACTGATTGTATTACTCTACAAGATCTAAGTTCCGCCATTTCCGGAAATGACGGCTTGGGGCGTGCCCGAAAGCAAGCTATACATCTGTGCACCCGATTGCGTATTAAACTACGTGCAGAAAGAATCCAATAATTCTGACGCAAAATCGACATCAACAAGTCGGGGCCAGCGTGCGAGTTCAATTTATGATGGTAATCGACTAATAAGTTCATGATATGGTCTTTACGCGGTAAAACAATAGGGTGCCGTTGGTCGAAACTCAATTGCGAGTTGGACAAGCGTCCACCTACCCTTACAATCCCATCCTGTAAAAATGGCTTAAGGCGTTGAAAGGCGCGACTACAAGCTTTATTCGATTGTAATCTTCTAATTTCTTCAGAGAAGTGCGCACGTTGAAGTTCACGTAATACTAGCGACTCGGCATAGTTGTAATCGGATGCTAAGACATACGAACGTCGCGGTAACTGCTTCGCGAATCGACAAACGTAAATTACGCTACGCAATAATTTCGACCAAGAGGACAAGCGGTTCGCCAAAGCAATGATTGGAGAAACCTCGCTCGAAACGTTCGCCACTAGAGCGTGTCTCTTCTCTTCCGGCGGTTGTGACACTGACGAAGGTTCGAAGTCGGTTATTGGCCATTGCGAGGGATCCAAGTGAACCCAAGCAGGTCCGTGGAACCAAAGCGGGTGGTCCATTATTTGCATCGGGGTGAGTCCACGGGATAGACAATCGGCGGGGTTTTCCGTACCGGACACGTGATAAAAGTTCCGCGTTTCTAACTCGTCTTATATCTTTGCCACTCGGTTCGCAACAAACGTGTCCCAACGGTGGGGTGAAGAATGAACCCAGCATAAGGCGACGGTGGAGTCGGAAAAGGCAAATATCCTTTCTATGTGAACTCTATCCCTACATGCGCTGATAACTGCGGTAATAAGCTTGGTGAGTACTAATATTGCGCAAAGCTCTAAGCGCGCCAGAGAGACAACCTTACGGGGGGGGGGGGGGAGACTCTCGACTTAGAACTAATGAGGCTAATCGAATTTCTACCATTATTCTGGACGTGGAAATATACAACGCCCCCGTAAGCCTTCTCGTTGGCGTCTGCAAGCCCAACGACCGTTATGGCGCTATTTCTATCTACGTTTATATGACGCGGTATTTTAATTTCTCTTAATAAAGGAAGTTCCTCTCTAAAGCGCTGCCACAACCGAACAATGCTGTCAGGCGGCGAGTCATCCCAGTCGCATTCCAATAACCAAAGTTGTTTAATTAAAAGCTTAGCGTATAATACCACCGGAGCTACGAAACCCATGACGTCCCATAATCTAGCAACGCATGACAGTATTGTGCGCTTTGTGCATTTCTCTACGGGCGGATTTACCTTAAGGCTAAACACGTCGGACTCTGATGACCAACATAGACCGAGCACTACTAGTCCACTTCACAAGATCGAATTGACCCGATTTCATGAGCGTTATAACCTCGGCGGTGGTTAGGGTGGCCTCCTCCACGCTATCGACCGAGTACACGAAATCATCCATATATAATCCGATCTCAATTGCCCTCTTAGCTTTAGGATAAGAGGGACCTTCATCGTGAGCGAGCTGTCTCACCGTGCGTAACGCATGAAATGGGCTCGACTTTAAACCAAAACAAACGCGGTTAAATTCAAACACCATTAGAGGTTCCTTTGGGTTGAAACGATATAAAATGCGTTGGAATCTACGGTCGCATTCACGGACCCCTATGCAAAGAAACATTTGGCGAATATCGGCGGATAGCGCTATACTAAACAAACGAAAATTGACTATTATATTAAATAAACTGCCCTGTAAATTTTGCCCACTATAGAGGATATCGTTAAGCGACAGGTGAGTGCTAGTTTTAGCACTAGCGTCGAGCACTACACGTAACTTAGATGTAAGTTTGTCCTCTCTAATGACTCCGTGGTGTGGTATGAAATACGACGGTGTGTCTTCGTAGTTATCTAATTTCGAAGCCACAAGTGATATGTAACCTTCTCTTATATATTCGTTAATGACGCCGTCGTAAGCTTCCTTTAACTGGGGTGAAGCGAGCATCCTACGTTCCAAGCTGTAGAAACGTTTTTCCGCCATTTGACGCGAATCGCCGAGAGATAAAACATCTCCTTTAAAGGGTAGCGCTGCACTATATCTACCGTCGCGATCACGAACGGTCGTGCGGACGTAAATAACCTCGCATAACCTGTCATCTGAGCTAGCTATGGGTGGGACGTTCACCTCCTCCATCTCCCAAAATTTGCGGACTAACGACTCGCGCGGTTCGACAGCCATACCACAATAAGAGGTTGCCGAAATACTATCTATGATGGGGGCGGAGCCAAGGATCACATAGCCCAATACGGTTTCCAGTGCGTAAGGCGCGGTATGCGAGGAGTTGCCCCTGACCTTATTGTTTAACAAAAGATGAGGGAAAAGCGATGCTCCAATGAGCATGTCTATGTTTCCAGGAACGGCGTAAGTGTCGTCCGCCAGAGTCAAATTCTTAAATTTGACTCTGGCATTGCCGAGGTGTCAACCGAAACGGTTGGCAACCGTTCAGTGACCCTATCTACCACTAGTGCATTTATATCAAAAATTAACATTACGATCTATCCGAGAATAAAATTTTAAATTTATATATCCCTGTGTCGCTTTACTAGTACCTCCGATGCCTTTAATTACCGGACATGAAAGTGACCTATTTATTACTAAGCCTAAGCGCTGACAACATTGTCGCGTTATAAAGCTATTTTGGGCTCCGCTGTCCAGCAGTGCACGGACGCTTTGTTCGTTTCCACGCGAATCCCTAACCAAAATACGTGCCGTACCCAGTAACACGGTTGAAGGAGGTTGTGCTCCCATATTTGCCAATGAGCACAGAGCGACATCACCAGGTCGACCGCTAGAATCGTTGACCTTAGTAGGGGCGAATTCCTTGTCCTGAGTGTTCCAGAGAGAGGCGGTGCGCGACTATATCTCACACGAGGTGAGGCGGGTCTCCTGGAGCTCGACTGCTTCCAGGCTAAAGCGGTTTCTACTAGCGGTGTGGTTTCAACGACGACTGCGACGGGAAAGAGAGCTGTTGTTCCAATGACTGGCGCGGCGGGAAGAGAGCTGTTCTTCCAATGACTGGCGCGGCGGGAAGAGAGCTGTTGTTCCAATGACTGGCGCGGCGGGAAGAGGTGTGGTTCCAATGACTAGCGCGGCGGGAAGAGGACGCGCAACGGTCGCGCGTGCCTTATATATCCTCGGCTCAGATGATTACGTGACATTCTAGAATCATCTTCTTGCCCCTCCCACCCCACCACCCCGATGTGTCGATAGGAGGGTATGAACGATATCGTTTTCGAAAGGAACAAGCGACTTGGCACCTACCGTCAAATATAATAATACGAATGGTTTTCCGCGCAACCAATTACTATTATGTATAGCGAAGATAACGCCTTGCAAGATTTAGCGCCACGCTTTGCGGTACACTGTACCGCAACTGTTTATTGAGTACCTATCCAACGCCCGCACAGACAAGTGGTGTTCGCTTCGCATAAATAACAACTTCCAAATGCCTGTTTGTGTTCAAAAAAAAAAAGTGATGGCTTAACATTTCATCGGTAAGTAGACATTAAAACGTTCAAAACTCTTTCATTTAAAGTTTTTCACGTTGTTACAATGATCACGAGAATTGGACAAAATGTAAAATCTATAGGAGGGACTTGTTGTACACTACGTTGAAGGATACGAAATTCCTGGCGCTTATGACGTTTTGATCGCGAGAAAACTATTCTCCATAGTTCATAAGAGATAGCTTGATCTCTGCGATAGCTGTCTGTAAAAATCACGCCTATGAAGTCCTGAATTTCTTAGTAGTACAGACAGTACCTGTCAATGTCATACTTTATGGGCATGCACTAATTAGGTCGGCATGCCCATAAAGTATGACATTGACAGGTACTGTCTGTACTACTAAGAAATTCAGGACTTTATAGGCGTGATTTTTACTGACAGCTGTCGCAAAGATCAAGCTAACATTTATGATCCATAATGCAAACTAGCGCTGCATGTTTTAATAGTTTGGTTAGACGACGTAACTATTATTTTATCGCTGCAGCGAACTTTAATTCTAACAGTTACCAAAATGAAGTAAAGTTTTGGCTCGGGGTGTCTGTTCTATACGCTAGTAATATAGATCAATGCTATTGTTACCATAGATAATGCACTATATACCAGAGAATTGGTACTGTGAATGTTGTCGGTATGGACTTTACGAGCTACCATTTCTAATCAAATTCTTTGTCCGTACGGATCGTGACTTAGACACAGAACACTATTACTCCTATTGGAGGACTTAGACTATGAAAACGGTGTAAGGGAATCAATAACTCCGTTTCATCGAAATGCCAATCAGATTTTATTGACGATGATATAAATCATTTTTATTACGCTTTACGATTGGCGCAAAACAGGCGTAGCGTCAAAAGTGTGAAACGTCAGGTACTTTGATCTGTCATCGTTAATACACCTGCCAAGCATTACAATTGAGGCAAAAAAATCTATGATGTTGAAGAAGAAGATATTTTATCATATAACAGAATTAATTATTATCTAACAACCACAATAAATACGGGGCTCTTTGTTATTTAGGCACTTCGTAGGACATTCCTTTTCGACTCTGCGTTATTAAAATCAAATTACGTAGCCTTAATGACAACTACCACAAGCCGTGTAATGGAAGCTTTTTAATAAAGGGATGGGATGAGAGCCGTCGTATCTCAGGGCCTATGAGCGTTCGATGTAATTTTCGCTGTACGCGAGCAACCCGAGTACTATTCCCGCTGGCACAATTGAAACTACTTATTTTGTATGTAATTGTGTGCTGATTTACTGCGTGCTCACCGGTGAAGGTAAAAATCACGAGGAAACCCACGTGTCTTCACTTTACTTTATTAAAGGGATGCCTGTGCCGAGTGGGCTTGCTTGTTTTTTTTAGCAGGGACCAGCTGTTCCAACATTGCGATATTGTCAATTTTGTCAAATTGTCAAATCAAGCTGAGTATTCCATAATGATGACACCCATAATATTTACGCGGACACTTCACATTAAATAAAACTATTAATACGGATTTTATCGCATTTATTTAATTTATTTTTAATTCCCGACCTTTCAACATATTTTTAATTTTCCCCGTGACCATAGGTGCTGTAAAGTTCCGAGATGTTTGACGTCCCAATGTCATAGTTAGCCCTTCATAGCTACCTTCAGTTTTTGAATATTACTTTTTGGTCCGATCTACGCAGAAAATCTTTATAATTATAGTTTTATTCACTGAGAATTCCAGTTTGCGTATTTTCAAGTAAAAACAAAATACTCGGAGGATGTTTTGTTTTTGAGGAGACGTCAAATTATGGAAAAATCACATACAGAATACACTGCTTCTGCATTAACGTCACAGGAAAACTTTTGTTCGTATTCTTGATTTTCAAGGTCCAATGTATGAGGGACACAAACTTTTATAGAGAGAAGACTAAAATCTACTCCAAGTATGCTGGAATTTAGGTCAAGAGACGACGCGGGCTACATTGAGGGAATACAGTTGACAAAAAACTAAGTATTTATTTCGAACAGAAATATCTTGTAGTACATGGAGTGAATAAGCGGCATTTAAATATAGACTAAAATTAAATAAACTATTTGATAAAGTAAGTAATTACCCCAATCAAGATTATTGGCTGCGATGGTTGCTTGTTGATGGTTGGTTGATGGCTTTATTCTGATCCCATTATTTTAAAAAAATTTAAAAATGGGTTCACGAGATTCATTGTTTAATTTATTACACATTCTATTCAGGCGTTTTAACAGAATTTTCGAATCGCACCTCTCACCTAATTATCTTTGAGACCTAAATTTGAGTTCCCCTTTGCTGTCTTCCACTTTTTATATCATAAGTTTTCCTTACCATCCATTCGCAGTTTATTTTGCATTAACTTTTTTCCATCCATTTTTGTTATTGACGTTTTCTACCTTCATTTCAATCGCCAAAAAGACATTTTGAGACGTGGCCGGTGAGTCTAGTATTGGTTTGTTGTGATCATCATTACTAGATGAAAATGATGTTGAAGAATTAGCGTAAATATCGGAATTATATACATTCCACGAAGTGTTCTCAATATGAATAGTATCTTGTGTTAATAGATCTTGATTAGTAAAAGTAACATCATCTGGACTGTATAGACATTACCTGCATTCTTAAGGATCGAAAGACTTTCAGAAAGGTGAGCTTCTTCTGAGGACAATATTTGAAATGGGGTAAAAGGTGATAGGGAGAATTCACGTACTTTTATAAAGTATGATGTTCTTATGTCATTAGTAAGATTTGAGATAGATGAGATAGATAAAATCGGGAGCACTGTAAACAACTAAAAGTCATATTTGTCTGCATAATGTAGACAAGCATGTTTTGGTACAACCCTATTTCCATTCTGATTCTGATACCTACCACCACAAGTAGTAGGTATCAGAAACTAACACAATAGTTTTGTAATAACAAGTGCTCCTGTGGATGTTACGGCGAACTGTGTGCTTGAAATCAATTAATAAAACTTAATAATGCCACTTATTTGTAACTTAATGTTCTGTCTGGGATCTGGATAGTGATTTTTCGAAATATTAATTAAAAAAAAACATTATGGGACTCACGGAATAACATAAAAAAAACACACTTGAACCCTTTGTTTATTACTTGTATTATGTTAAGAAACAACTTTCGAAGAAATTAATTCAATCGAACGAAAACTCATTCTGGATACTACGGCCTTAGACAACTACTTATATCTATGTTGCTAAGTAGATAAATTTATAAGTTTGCCTATAATATTTATAAACATGAAAGGAAATAGAGTAAATGGGCCCTACACTCTATTGTGAAGAGCCAGAATGTGTCAAAAAAGGCACGTATGGCAATTCACAATGCTGTGTTGGTACTTTATCGTAAAGTAGTGAAAGTTGGGTGTGACAAGAAGCACGAGAGTAGATTAAATGCAGTAGAAATGCGGTCGTTAAGGAGTATGTTAGGGTTGAATCTGAGTGTCAGGGTAAGAAAATGTATGATAAGAGAAGAGTGTGATTTGCAAGTTGATGTGACCAGGATTAAGAAAGGAATGCTTCGGTGGTTTGGTCATGTGGAAATAATGAATGGGATAAGATTGACAAAGCAAATTAATGTTGCAGAAGTGAAGGGCAGAGTCGGAAAGGGATGTCCTAGGCGAAAGTTTATCGACCAAATTGGCAATATATTGAAAATGTGCAAAATTTGGAGTACCCTTAACCGACGAGCATGTATGCGTAGGTACAGAAGGTGTCTCAGATGTTCCAATAGGGAACGGGAATGGGATGTTTTTCCGCGGAAAAAGTAGCCTAGTGTGGGCCAGAATAAAGTTCACTTTTGAAACCCATATAAAAAAAAACTGATAGCACTTAGAGAGTTTATTCAAAAAGTAACTTAATTTAACATTAATTTAATTAACTTCTTGAAAATAACATCGTCTAGGTGTTCCCCGTCTCGCCGCAAACACTCTGCTGGAACCAGGTCAGGGAGTTGTACTCTTGCAGCCCAGCAAGGCTTGGCCTTAAAAACTTTTGAAGCATTTCCACATAACGGTCTGTATTAACGGTTACTGCGTGACCTCGAGAATTTTCAAAGATATAAGGCCCAATCAGCCCTTTGGCTGAAATGGCAGCACAAACCGTCACTTTTTGGCATTGGAGTGGCTTTTGATGCTTGCGCAAAGGCTGTTCAGCACTCCAGAAACGGCAATTCTGCTTGTTGACAAATCCGTTCAGGTGAAAGTGGGCTTCGTCCGAGAAAAGGATGTTCCCGAAGTTGGAAAACCGCTTTAACATCAAGGTGCAAAATGACTCCCTTTTTATGGTCATCATGGGAAAGTTCTTGCGCCAACTGGATCTTATAAGGATGAAGCTTAAAATCTTGTCTCAAAATTCGTCTTAAGCTGCTTCGCGAAATCCCCAAAGTCGCTGAACGTCGTCGCGTAGAGAGTTCCGCATTTTCTTGGACAGATCGACTAACCTCCTGAATCGCTTGCTCCGTGCGTAAAGTACGGGGGCGACCTTGACGTCTCATTGGTAGCGGCGAACCAGTTTCTTGGAACCTCTTCAGCCATTGTTTTAGCAACTGAGTACTAGGACACTGCCGGATACTCCGTACATTGAATTAAATTCTGAACATACGCTCACAATAATGTAAGAATGACCATTTTCGTAAAACGCTTGAACCGCGAACGTGCGCTGCTCCCCCGTGAACTGACTCATGTCGACTAAAATTGCGTAAGACGCGTGACCCGATCACACCCCGCGTACCCCGCTACTTCCCACGTATGACGATCTATTTGCCAAAGAAAAGTGAACTTTATTCTAGCCCACCCTGTACATGGATGTAGAGGAGGCGAGAGAGGTTTTTTTTATAGGATAGGGTGACAAACCTGCACACAGTCCACCTGATGGTAAGTGGTTGCTGCGGCCCGTAGACATCTACATCTATCCTCGATTACAAATCAAAATGCAGATGCGTTGTCAACCGTGACGACTGGGATGGAATGCCTCGTTTCCAGTAAAAAGGGCTCCGGTTCTCTACACTCACCATACGAAACACAGCAGCATTAAGCTACTATTTCACGCTGGTATTCGGTGAGAGCGTGGCCCTTCCCCGGTCGAGCCGACCCGTTCGTGCTACAACTATACTACTAACATAACTGCAGCATGGCTCTACCACGTTTATAGGGTGTGTCAGGATCGTGGCAAATGGAGGTCTGTAGTCCGTGCCTACCCCTCTGAGTAACAGGCGTGAGTGTTTATGTATATATGTATTTATAAACAGAAAGAAAAACTGGGAGTGAGAAAATTTTATTTAATTATGTTTGTCGCATTATATGTCCATGTTCAACTCTTTCGCGTTTGAAGGATACTACTCATATCCACCCACATATCCATTAATTTGTAACGGGTATATCACAGAGGCATCATCATCATTACAGCCCTTCACAAGTCCACTGCTGAACATAGGCCTCCCCCAAGTAACGCCACAAAGCACGGTCCTGAGCCACCTGCATCCATCGACTTCCTGCATGTCTTACCAGGTCGTCACTCCATCTAGTGGGGGGGTCGCCCTACACTACGCCTACCGGTACGAGGCTGCCACTCGAGAACCTTTCTTCCCCATCGGTTATCGGTTCTTCGAGCTATATGGCCGGCCCATTGCCACTTCAGCTTACTAATCCATTGGGCCATGTCAGTCACTCTGGTTTTACTGCGGATATCCTCATTTCTGAGTCTATTACGCAGAAAAACTCCGAGCATAGCCGTCTCCATAGCTCGCTGAGCAACCTTGAGCGTCCTCATACGGCCAGCGGTGAAGGACCACGTCTCTGATCCGTAAGTCATCACTGGCAACACGCACTAGTTGTACACTTTAGTTTTCAGAGATTGAGGTATACCTGACGTGAAGATGTGTCGTAATTTCTCGAACGCTGCCCAGCCGAGTTGAATCCCTCGATTGATCTCTCGTTAGAAGTCGGACTTACCTAGTCGGACTATTTGTCCCAGGTAAACGTACTCGTCAACAACTTCGAGCATAGTGCTCCCAACAACTACCGGCATAGGTGTGACATGGACATTAAACATGATCTTTGTTTTGTCCATGTTCATCTTAAGACCTATCCGTTGGGAAACACCATTGAGGTCATTGAGCATAGTGCTAAGGTCCTCCAGCGATTCTGCCATAAGGACTATATCGTCGGCAAATCGATGGTGAGTGATGTACTCGCCATTGATGTTAATACCGTATCCTTTCCACTCCAGTAGCTTGAAAACGTCTTTCAACGCAGCGGTGAAGAGTTTAGGGGATATAACGTCACCCTGTCTTACACCTCCGCTTACCGATACGCTTCGAACTCTGGTTCTGTACTCGGATAGCCATCGTAGCCCTACTGTACAAACACTTCAACACTTCGATATACCGACAGTCAACTTGGCACCGCTGAAGGGACTGTAGCACCGCCCAAATTTCGACGGAATCAAAGGCTTTCTCATAGTCCACATACTCCAGGCAAAGTAGCAGATTGTACTCCTCGGTCTTCTGTACAATCTGCGGCAGGGTATGTATGTGGTCTATGGTACTGAAGCCTTTTCGGAAACCGGCTTATTCGGGAGACTGGAAGTCGTCGACTCTGCGTGCTAGACGATTCGTAATGATTCTCGAAAACAGAACGTAGACGCGGTTCAGAAGGGAAATCGGTCTGTAGTTCTTCAAGAGAGCGTTGTCGCCTTTCTTAAAGAACAAGACCACCGCACTTCTGCTCCAGGCCTCCGGAGTAGTGCCACCATGGAGGACGGAATTGAAGAGCTTCTGAAGGACTTGAAGTACCGCCCGCTTTCAGAAGCTCCGCTGTAATTCCATCCTCGCTTGGGGCCCTGCCGTTTTTAAGATGCTGGAGAGCCATTCTAATCTCGCTTAGACTGACGTCCGGGATATCATCGGAATAGTGTCGGGTAAGACTTGCTCTTGGATCGTTACTCACACTTGCGTGTGGCTCCAACGATGATGTGTACAGCTGCCCATAGAACCTCTCAATCTCACTCAAAATCTCAGGTGTCTCGAAAACGATGCTGCCACACTCAGTCTTCAGCTTTGACAGTTGGCTCTTTCTGGCAGACAGATTTCTGGCAAAGACTTTGGAGCCCTGGTTCCGCTCGATCGCTTCTTTAATACGAGCAGTATTAAAGTTGCGTAAGTCTCGCCGCATGCATTTGAGATCTGTCTGTTCAGTTGCTTGTATGCTGTCAAATCTGTTGACGATTGCAGCCTCATCTCCCGTCTAACAGCCATGAGATTAAGAGTGTGATCGAAGAGTTTTTGTGTTCTTCTGCGGCGGGTCTTATAGAACTTAGCTCCGACCGTATGGACAGTTTCCACGAGCTTGTCATTCATATCGTCCACTGCATTTCAATCTTCTAGGCACTGAAAGTGGTTACGTAACTCGAGCTGAAAAGACTATGGATTCTGGATTAGAGCACGAGGGGGACGGAGCGTTGACTTCATTAGACGATACCTCTCCAACTTAACGTTTAGGTTCAGTGTGCCTCTAACCATTCGGTGATCGCTGCCGGTTTTCACCCTTGCGATCACTGAGACATCACTGAACAGTTGGCGTCTGGTCGTCATAATGAAGTCACTCTCATTTTTTGTCGAACCGTCGGGGCTTGAACAAGTCCACTTCCAGTGGGGCCGCTTTTGGAAGAAAGAGTTCATCATAAAGAGTCCCTCTTTCTCCATAAAGTCAGCCAGCTGCTGGCCCCTACGGTTCCGTTGCCCTACTCCAAATTTCCCTAACTTCAGCTCACCGCCTTCTCTTGTGCCTAGTTTTGCGTTGAAGTCTCCCATCAACACCGTGTTGTGGGTTTTGGAGGAATGCATGGCTCTAAAAATATCCTCATACATTTCCTCCACCTCCTCATCGGTTCGGAGGTTGGTGCGTAGACCTGTATGACCTTCAGCGAATACCGTTTTGTGATTCTGAGTATCAGGTACGCGACCCTCGTTGACACACTCCCAATCTTTACAACGTTGTTGACGAGAGACTTGTGGACGATAAATCCGACATCTCCTTGGGACAGATGGTCGCCCTCCCAGTGATAGAACAAGTTGCCGGACTCGAGGATTACCGTGTCCTCCCCCTCTCTTCAGACCTCAGATAATCCAATAATATGCCAGCGCAACTTGTCTACCTCTTCTTCCAGCTCCAGTATCTTCTTGTCAGTCCTCAGGGTGCGTGTGTTATACGTTGCCAGGTCGAGTCGTCGTAGGTGGCAACCGAACTTCCACCGGAGATTCTTAGCACCCCCTGCCCCGCCGTTACCATGGTCGCCACCGTAGCCAGGAATAGCGAGCCCACCGGGGACTGGGGGCCGTTTATTTGCGTCGTTGCTCATGGGGGGATATTTGCCATAGTTGCCACGCTAGGCGAGCGGGTTGGCAACCGCAGTTTTTTATTGTTATTGTTGTTATTAAGAAGATGCTGCTACTCATCTCCTTTCTGTGTCCCTCTGTCGCCTCTTACGATACCCGCGGGAAGATATGGGGTAGTGGATATTCTCAACCGCCACCATACGGCAACCTATATCACAGAGTACCTATAGGATATATTGCGCCACTAAACGCGTCAAAATGCAGTCACAAGAGCCATAGTTAGGAGATATTTCCATAAAGTAATACGAAACATTTTTGTTATCGTTTTAGTAGCTATTTCCATGAATCGTTAGAAGTCCATTTAATAATGGTTGGAAGTCTGGAAAAACTCCTCCCGATGCGAAATTGAACTTAAAGTATATTGAATAAAAAATTCAATTTCGGTAAAATAGTTTAGGGTGTTATTGACACTTCTTAAACGATATAATAATTTTTATTCAATATACTTTTACCACTGGTTCGGAAAAAACTGCTGTGCTGGGAAGAACCAGCAAGAAACCCAGTGGCTCATTAAAAAAATAAATAATATTAACTTACAATATATAACTTTATACAATTAGTATGAAAACATTTAGAAACCATGCTGATAGCATGGTTTCTAAATGTTTTCCAGGGGTCATTCCCAGGGATTATTATTAATCATGTATGAATGAATGAATTAGTAGTTAATTCGTTCAAGACAATTGTATAATATAAATTTCTAATACTAGGTAGGTGAGGGGTGCACTCTACGTTTTCGATTATCGATACAAGTATTAAATTCCGTCCGGTTTAATTACTTACATGTCCCATCATGTAGAAACGGCGTAACTATCTACTACCCCATGTCATCTCATGAGTGTCGTAAGAGGCGACAGAGGGAAATTAAACACGTGTTGAGCAGCAGCATCCTGATAACAACTCAAAAAATAAAAAAAACTACGGTTGGCATGGTTGGCTAAGCGTGGTAACTATGGCAAATATTCCCTTTATGAGACAATATAGGGGCCGCCTATATTCAGCAGCGTTCTTAAGGGGATATAGTAAGTCAGCTCAAATTCTAATTTCGTCCCCACTTGCCCGCGCGTCGTATGCTATGTACCGACATGTTTGTAATCACTAATACGAAAGGTCGTTAGACACTTATTTCATTAGGTTTATCATATTTATGCCTGTTTCTTAACGCCAAGCCAGTCGCTCCTTATTTTTATTACGGTTATTTCCCATTTTAATTTTACGTCGTCCTGTTGCGTAATGTATATTCTGATCGTAAGCGACACAACCTCCCGCTTCAAAGGCCGAAGCGAAGTGACCGGGCGGCAGGATTCACGCTTCAAGAGGCCGATAGTTCAGGTAATTTCTTTTTACAGTGAAAATAATGGTATTTTAAAAAAGTAAATAACATAAGCACTGCTTTATAGTTAGTTCAGTTAGTATGCAAAGTTTCATGATCTTATTTAAAGTATTTTATGAATAACAGCGGTTTATTGTTTATTTTGGAGGTAACTTTGGATTTTTTTTCTATCGAGAAAATTTTACGAAATCGTGTTTTCGTCTTACATAATCCTTAACATTAATCCTCAACTTTACCATATATTTATTTCAAAATTAATGCTGCAATATTTTCGGCATAACGAAGGATCTTGCTAAGCCATTTGAGCATATTTCCCCTTATTACTTAATAATTTTTTTTGTAGAATAATATGTCGCGCATTTGCTTCTTATATAAGGAAAAAGATAAGAAAGCAATTGAATAGGATAGAATAGAATTTATTTTGTATAAAAATAAAGGTGAAAGATCTGACTGCAATTCCTATCGTGGTATGTCGCTCCTTTCTACGCCTGGAAAAGTATTTGCCAGGGTGCTTCTTAACCGACTCATTCCTATTTCGGAAGCGTTGTTACCAGAAATCCAATTTGGTTTTCGTCCAGGGAGAGGTACTTGTGAAGCTATCTTTTGCGTACGTCAACTGCAGGAAAAATGTCGCGAGCAGCATCGGCCGGTGTTCCTTTCATTTGTCGATCTGGAGAAAGCGTTTGATAGCATACCTCGTGAAGCGTTATGGATGATTTTGTTAAAATTGGGATGTCCGGAAAAGTATGTACGAGTAGTGAGGCTTCTACACGATGAAATGACCTGCTGAGTTTCCGTAAATGGGGAACAAACAGAATTTTTCCCCGTTACCTGCGGTGACAAGCAATGTTGTGTCCTGCCGCCAACGTTGTTTGCTCTCTATTTTGCTGTAGTGGTCAGGGATGCTATAGATACTTTGCAAGAAGGGATACGTATTCGTTTCCATACCGATGGCTATCTTTTTAGTTTAAATAGACTGCGGGCATAGTCTAAGGTGTCTTGCGACGTAATAACTGAAATTATGTACGCGGATGAATTGTGCTTTGTGACGGATTCCCCAAATTCTCTCCAAAGATTGATGACTAGTCATGATGAGTCGTGCTGTAAGTTTGGCCTCAAAGTCAGTGTCACAAAGACCGAAGGGATGGCTACGAGCTGCCACTCTGACCCTTTACGGATCCAGCTTAATCAAGGCGTTCTGAATTCTGTAGAAAAGTTCAAGTACTTGGGAAGCGTGATAGCATCTAAACGACCTTGAAGCTGAAATTAATGGAAGAATCGGTGCTGCATCAGCTGCTTTCGGAAAATTGAGATCCAAGGTTTTCCGTTCACATGGTCTCAGGTTACCCACTTAGATAGCAGTCTATTGGGCGGTTGTTTTGCCAAACCCTTTTATTTTTCTCTGAGACTTGGTGTTTGTATCAGAGCCACATTTGAATTCTGGATAGATTCCATATTCAATGTTTCCGTAATATCATGGGTATACGTTGGCCCGACCGTGTCAAAAATACGGAAGTCCTACGCCGAGCTAACATCTGATGCAACGGCAACTGCGTTGGTGTGGTCATGTGTTTCGGATGGCTGATAACAAAGTGGCAAAAAATGAGTCATGTACTCTGAGCTTCAAGAAGGCAAGCGCAAACAAGGCGAGCAGCTCCTAAGTGCGGCCCTCAGCGAAATCCACTCATTGCCAAGCCAGTGCGCCACGTAACCGTCACTTCGGCAAAGTATATCTGTTAAGCCTCATTTACATTCAGCCCCTGCCACTGCTCCTCGCGCTGACGGCAATAATTCGCTAAATACTGCCGTAGCAGGATCGCGGGAAGTGTGTATTTACATTCTGCCCTACCATTCACATCACTTTCGGCTTTCGACTATGGCAGACGTCGAAATAATTACAGCGTCCGCGCTGTGTCTTCTTGCAATACAAAATTATGTTAATAATTTAAAAAGATATCAAGTTCAAAAGAATATAGATAGATAGATAGAAAATTTATTTGCTTAAAAACATGGTACATAAGATGATCAATGACGTGGAACTGACATGTTTTGCCATAATTGGCATGCAAAAATGATATGAAATACAGCTAATTACACAAACCCAATGTTACATTTTAATATTACATTGCTTAAAAGTTAGGTACAAACATTATTTTCGAATTCAAATATGTACAATTAAATACTTATACAGATCCATTCCATTTGAATTCTTATACAGTAAATTGTTCATAAATTATTAATTGAATTATTACATTATTGTTACATAAATAATATTAAATATTATATGAGACTAGTTAAGCTATTATTATTCTAATAATTACACTAAAGTATAAATTAATACATAATTTTAATTACAATAAAATTATAATTTAAAAATCTCAGGCTATTATGCAAATATTACCATTTAACTTATTGTTACGCGCTCCAGTCGACGATATACTAGCGCCATCTAGTGTCAGGAACGAGAGCGAGTAGAGCGTTGCAGAAAATGACATCACAGATCTCTCAACCGACAGCGCCATCCGAAGAACTAAGTTTCTAGAAAATCTATACTCGCAAACTCGTCCCTTTGCGCGCATTTACTTGAATATTCGGGACGCTTCTTTGCTAATTTAAATAAATAGGCGCTGCAAGATGCGATCGAGGCAGAGTCGAACTCGGCGACACAAGCAAAGCTTCGGAGCGGAATTAAGTGAATTAGTGTGTTTAATTATTAGTGTTTTTAACTTTAATTTGTGTAAAGTAAATTAAAGTGTTATTTTAGGTAATTCTATCGGCAATTTTTATTGTCACGAACCTCAAGCTCGTAACAATTGGTGTCAGAAGTGGGATAAAATCATGCCGATTTTACCTAAGGAGGAAACGGAGGGTGTCCGTACCCGAAGTCAACGCCAGCAGGAGACGGACCTACGAAGATTTGGTGGTGCAACGCCGCAGACTACGGAGGGCCAGCCGCCGGCTGCAGGCCCGTCCGTAGCTCCTACATCTGAAGCACCTGACTTAGGTGCTCTGATGGTGATGCTGCAGGAGCAGGCTCGCCGACAGGAGGAGCAGGCTCGCTGACAGGAGGAGCAGGCTCGCCGACAGGAGGAGCAGGCCCGTCAGTTGAAAGAGCAGCTGCAGAGCGGACAAGAGCGTTTAGAAGAGCAACTACAACGCGATAGGGAAGAGCAGATGCTCCTCATGAAGGACCTTCACGCTATCTTCGGAAAAGAGATACGGGAGGTGAAGGATAAGGTTGCTCAACATGACAACCGCCTGTCGGAGGCCGAAACCCGAATCGACCAAGTAAACAATCGGGTTGACAACGTAATGGCTGACGTGAAGAAAACGCTGGACGACCCCAAACTTGGGGATGGAACAACAGCTCCCGTAGTAGCTGCCTTCAACACCTTCGCTACGTGGGTTCAAGGTGCCACCGTTCGACGGTACCTCTTCCTGGTCAGCCTACAAAATCCAGTTCGAGGCTGTTATGAAGGCGAACGGCTGGAATAAAAGTCAGGCCATGACTGCTCTCACACTAGGCCTGCGCGACCAGGCCTTAACAGTTCTGGAAGCTCTCGGTGAGGAAGTGACTTATGAGCAACTCCTTGAGGCATTGGAGGCGAGATATGGCGACGCTCACCTGGAACACATCTTTCGTGCGCAGCTTAAAGATCGCATGCAGTGCATCAACGAAAACCTGCAGCAGTGGGCTCTAGAGGTGGAGAAGCTGGTGCGAAAAGCATACCCGTCTGTACCTGCGCTCATTGAAGGGAACCTGGTGCAGACATTCATCGACGGCATCCGCGACCGGGAAGTCAGAGCTGCTGTGAGGCTCGGGCACCACGAGACGCTTAAGGACGCCTTGGCCCATGCACTGGAAGTGGAAGCCGTGCGGCAGGATCATCGTTCCCATCGCGTCAGGAAGGTTGCAGCAGCTACAGTTCGCGACCGCAACAAAGGATACAGCCCTAGGTGCTATGGCTGTGGGGAAAGGGGCCATCTTCGATCCAGCTGCCCTAAGCGAACCGTGGAAAGGAGAGTTGATCGATCTCGAGAGGGTAGTGCAGCTAACGGCACTGCCTGGCGGCGACAGGATCATCGTTCACCTCACGCTAGGGAGGTTACAGCAGTTACGGTTCGCGACCACAATAAAAGATACAGCCCTAGGTGCTATGGCTGTGGGGAAAGGGGCCATCTTCGGTCCAGCTGCCCTAAGCACACCCTAGGAAGGGAAGGTGAACGGTCTCAGCAAGGAATTGCGGCTAACAGCACCGCCCAGCAGCAGGAGGAATACGACTTTACTACCAGACACTGCAGCGGGAAATCTCAGGGCAACGCAGATGCATTGTCAAGAAGAACTTTTCCTGAAGATTGCAACCATTGTAGTAGGCAAGAGAGTAAGGAAGTGGTATCCGTGAGGATACTCAGGACAGACCACCTCAGCAACGGGTGGAAGGACAGCCTACGACATGCACAGTAGGAAGATCCGGACATCAAGCTGATTCTGGGATGGATGAAGGCCCGTGCTACCAAGCCTAAGTGGAGGGACGTCTCAGCGATGAGTTCAACCACGAAAAGCTATTGGGCCCAATGGGACAGCTTGCTGCTTCAGGATGGAGTCCTGTGCCGTAAATGGGGCAATGGTCGAGGAGACAGCTGTCGTTTGAAATTGGTTGTCCCTAAAGCTAAAGTGCCGAATGTTCTACAGCTGTGCCATAATGGTCGTTCAAGAGTCCTTCTGGGAGTTAAACGAACTCTACGGAAGGTCTGAGAACAGTTTTACTGGGTCCATTATCGTGACGATGTCGAGGATTGGTGTCGTACATGTACAAGTTGTGCGGCCGTGCGGGGACCTCAGACAAGTAGTAGAGGAGCACCAACATTGTACAATGTTGGTGCACCACGGGATAGGACAGCCTTTGACATTGCGGAGCCGTTACAGAAAGGCGCAAGAGGGACTCCTAAGATCGTCCATGTGGATCGCTTGGCGCGTTATTATGGGGCCGATAATGCTCGGGACGAGCATGTCTTAGGAGGGGGCAGTGTTACGCGCTCCAGTCGACGATATACTAGCGCCGTCTAGTGTCAGGAACGAGAGCGAGTAGAGCGTTGCAGAAAATGACATCACAGATCTCTCAACCGACAGCGCCATCCGAAGAACTAAGTTTCTAGAAAATCTATACTCGCAAACTCGTCCCTTTGCGCGCATTTACCTGAATATTCGGGACGCTTCTTTGCTAATTTAAATAAATAGGCGCTGCAAGATGCGATCGAGGCAGAGTTGAACTCGGCGACACAAGCGAAGCTTCGGAGCGGAATTAAGTGAATTAGTGTGTTTAATTATTAGTGTTTTTAACTTTAATTTGTGTAAGGTAAATTAAAGTGTTAATTTAGGTAATTCTATCGGCAATTTTTATTGTCACGAACCTCAAGCTCGTAACATTATTTTACATTTTGATAAATCAATAATCAATATGAGTTACTAATCGTTTTTAGAAATAAAATGTCAATGTTCATTATTTCCTTAAACTAAATTTTATATTAATAAAATAAATTTGACGAATTTATAATTAATTATGTACATAACAACATTTTACATTCGCGTACGTTTTACATTCGCGTTCCCGAAATATCTAACTCTCCGTTCCCTGGCATACGCTTTTATACACAATGAAATAAATATAGAACTTTCTACGCCAATCTAGGTCATTCGACCGAAAAGTACTAGAAAACTCACGATACAATAACGATAACAATATTCAAAGGAGGAAAGGCTTTATGACGTAGATATAAGGTTGCTTCTTGCTTGCATTTATAGTGTCAGCGTTATCTATTTTTAACCCTTATCGTCCAGAACATTCTCGTGCAAAGTGCATACGCAACTGGAAGTCATAACAATATAATGAGATTTTAATATAATTATTTAGACCAAATTCTAGTTTACTGCCTTGAAATTGTGATATTCATAACTTATGGTGGTACCCAGACCAAAACTTTGCAAAAGTGCGGTCAGTGAAGCATGCACTTCGTGATTTTTCTTATTTCAATAACATATTGTACATGATAAAATTGCACGCATTGATTACGCACCACTTAAAAATAGTAATTTTGTAAATTCTTCTCTACGGCGTAAATTTTTTTCAGAGCTGTAATGTACTCGCATTTTTGCAAAACATGAAATAAGCGAAAAAAATTTAGAAGCAAATATAATAATTATGAATGTTTCAAAAATATTCTAACTTAGATAAACTTTGGTTAAACTAATGTGAATTTGCATACTAAATCGACGTTTACTGTTTAGTTTTTAACAACAATTTAGCTGCATTCAAAACCTGAGTTTTCTTGTCGAGAGTCATTACTAAGTAAAAGTCACTCAGCTATGCTCTCGGGCTTTCAACGACTACTTTCCTAGCAAATAGCAAATAGAGTGCATTATAAAGAAACATTTGGATGTGGCTAACCGATTTCAGTTTCTAAAGATTTACTAAGCCTAAAGTAAGAAAACAAGTAACTCTATTTTGCTATATAAAACGAAAGCTATAAACGATTTTATAGCCCACCTGATGGTAAGTGGCTACTGTGGTTCATAGATACCTGCAGCCAAAGTAAATAAAGAAGACTACAGGTGCGTCGTACCTAGGAACTAAGATGGAGTGCCTCAGCCTGTATTTAAATTGGTTCTCTATACCCTTCAGGCCCGAATATAGCAGTGCAAGCACCGCTCTTCGTTAAGAGGGTGGTAACTCTCAGACGGACTCCTGCCCTAGGCGGAAAAGAAGTTCTACCACCTATGATTAGCATGTAATTGCTTGTGTGCTTATAATTTTATTTTGGTGTTATAACGGTAAATTAAAAAATATTAAAATTAATAAAAAGATGGACCACGTTAGAATAGCTGAATAATAGTGCTGTGGTTCGTACGGTGAGTGGTTACAGCTGAGGAGATTCTGTTTATTTAGCAAGGTATTCCATATTCATCAGATGCTGCAGTGTATCGTATGGTGTGTTCCTTCCTTCGTTTTTAATTCCTTCTTAATTCTCAGGAGTGACGACGGATCTGCGTTTAGATTCTTAAATGGGATGGAATGGAGCGTAAAGAAATCTAATGGAACGTAATGGAATGGAACGTAATTGAATGGAATGTAATGGAATTGCATTGAATTGAATAGAATGGAATGACATAAACTTGTTTCAAATGAAATTTAATAGTATGAAATGGAATGAAATGAAATAAAATGGGATGGAATGAATTGAATGAAATGAAATGGAAAGGATTCAATTCTTGAATGGAAATGAACGGTACAGAACAGTCAAGAATTTTTTGGTTAAATAAATACATACAAATACATTTCAGAATAGACAATAGAACTGAAGAGAACAGAAGTGAACAGAATAAAATAGAACAATAATTAACCTTTAACCGATGATCGTGTAAACGTAGGTATATGAATGAAAAGGAGAAGAAAGAGAGAGAGAAAGAGAGAGAGAGAGAGAGAGAGGTATATTAGGATCGTGCCAAATGAAAGTCTTTAGTCTCTGGCTGCTCTGCCTTTGGCAGACGTTAGTGTTATTATTTATCTTGGTTTAGTTGCTTTGAATACATTCGTCTTCTATAATTTTGCTTCTATGATGTTACTGTCCGTAGCCGGTCTGGGTATATTATATCTGACGAATACGTCAGATATAATATACATGCTTATACCGTCAGCTACCGGAAGCCAAAAGTTTCTCTGGCATTTCCTATATTCGCCTCTTACTTCCCAAGGGCACACACACAAGGCAAATAATCATCATGCACCCATATAATTTTACAGATCCGTGGTGTTTTATCCTTACTGACAATTCGGCAACAAAACATACGGCAAAACCAAGTAGCTCCTTTTACCATTAACTTTTCTTTCACCAAATAGCAGAGCTTGCATTGTCGTGTCGGTATGAAGGGTATAATGTCCTCTTGACCGGATTTCGGCCACGGCGGCCTGCCTCAATGGAGGCTAGCCATCGACGCAGGTCAGGATTATAGTGCCCAAATGTATGTGCAAGCACAGGTGCACTCTCTATTCCCTCACTCTCGTAATCCGATGGGACGGTAAACCGACACGACCGGAGAGAGATCAGGCGCAGGAATAACGGCTTTATGTGCTATCGGAGGCACGGGGGTGAGACACCGCCAACTTCCTCATTTCGGGCAACTACTGAAAATTTCTTGACGGAAAAACTCGATAATTAATTGTTGACTCAACGTGGGATTCGAACCCAGGACCTCATGATCAGCAGTCGCACTATTACAACCACTAGACCAACGAGGCAGTCATGATGAAAGGTATAGAGAGCCAGTTACAGGTTCTAAGCTGCTTTATCTAAGTCCTTAGAGGTTACAATGCCTCTGAAGTTTCCTTTGTTTAAAATCGACTGCAGGTGCTCATAGAATGCAGTTGCACTTAACTTCAGGTGGGATATTAGTACTTGTGTCACTAAAATTTTATAAAATAAAACGCTCACTGACTTGCTTAGGCGACTTTGACAATGACGAGTGAGCACACAACCCACCTGATTAGTGTTGCCCAAATGCAAGAACAAGACGAGACTTAGCCAGTCTTGGTCTTGGTCTTGCGCCAATACATCTGGTCTTGTTCTTGGTCTTGGTATTGCGCTCTCAGTCTTGTTCTTGGTCTTGGTCTTGCAGCAAGAGTCTCGCAAGTCTCGCAATTACCTATTAGCCTTTTGTTATTTATTAAACGTTACTTTAGATCTTAGAACAACTTAACAGAGTAGGCACATTTTGAGCTTGAATTAACATAGCCGTAGAAAGACCACCCAAATTAATAAATGTCTAAACATTTAATGAGAAATTCGAAAAATCAACTAATACCGGGTGGGGTTTGAACTCACGACCTAAGCGATCCGTGCCGATGCTCTAACCAACTGAGCTCTCTACCAAGTCTCACGGCCACGGGAGTTAGTCTGTTTCTTAATAAACGTTTACATTTAATAAGTTTACATGTGCTAAAACTTAGTTAAAACATATAAAAAACAAATTAATGACATTAACTTGACTGTATTATAAAGAACATTATCTGTCTAGAAAGAGATTGATAGACCCTTATATGAAATGGAATAAAAGAGTTATACAATTTACCATTTATTTAAATAAAAAAATAAAATACAATAAAAATTAAATTACATAACCGTACACAACAGCTTTGACATTGCTGTTACTTTATATTAATTCTTTTGACCAAGAATTAATACAAGGTAACCATCTGGCTGACTCATCACTTAACCTATTTCTATGTTTTCTAATTACTAATGATGCTTTAGAAAATAATCTCTTAGCAGGTACTGAAGTTGCAGGCATTGAAAGAAAATCACGGGCCATCTTCGATAAAGTCGGATATTCTGTCTCATGCATCCTCCACCACTCTAAAATGTCTTCCGAACTGGTGGCTCTCGGTTTACTTAGGTACTCCTCTAACTCGTCTATAACTAAGCCTTGATGAAAAGATCCAGATCCAGATGACGTCAAGGGACATGCATACAATTTCTCAAAGTCTATTACTTCTTCATCTTCATCATATTCACATACTTTCTTTTCATTTCTTGGTGATTCTAGAGATGTATTCACTGAGTGTAGACTTTTATATTCTTTATGAAGTTCAATAAATTTGCGCAGGCTTTCTGTTTTAATTTGCTTCCCCCATAATGTCATGTCAAAAGTCTGAGTCTTATGCCTTGGGTCTAAAATTAAAGAGGTACAATAAATCCAGTTGCTCTTTTTATAATGTTTAAGCATTTTGTCTCAAGCTGCTTGAAAACCCAGAATGAGCCTTTCATCCACTTCGGGTCGATTAGGTTTCTCATCTAATTGTTTTACCATGGATTCAATTTTATCGAGCAAGAGATTGAATGATACAATGAATAGCGGTAATGTAACATATTTTTCTCCACCAAGTTTCATTGATAGAAGTTTAAAGTTTATTAGAAATTTACGTATTTTTTCGAGTATTTGCCATTCACTATCTGTGATTTGAAAATCATTGAATTCGGTGACAGAAGTGCACAATATGTTAATGCCAGTATTTTTTTATATAATTTTTGCGTCTCATAGACTCCCTAAGCGTATACCCGAACTCCTATACTCCCTGAAACGACACTCATTCCTAACTGAAAGACGCAAGAGTCTCGCAGGCTTAGTCTTGTTCTTGCTCAAATCTTGCACGGTCAGTCTTGGTCTTGGTCTTGCTAAAATTAGGCGATCTTGTTCTTGGTCTTGGTTTTGCAAATGCAAGAACAAGACCAAGACTGCAAGGCCAAGACCGATTTTGGGCAACACTAGATCTGATATTAAGTGGATGCTGCGACCCATAGACATCTATTCTCGAATAAAAATTAAAATACAGATGCGTTGTCACCCCTGAGGACTTAGATGGTCTCATTTTCAGTAAAAAGGGTCTCCGGTTCTCCACACTTATCTCACGGAACAAAAATGCTGCATGAGTATGTTTCACGTACTCTACTACCTACCTGACTCCATAATAATAATAATTTTATTTCAGATACAAGCTCCATAATTTGTTAGTAATAAATAATATAAACTTAAAATTAATGTTAATAAATATACAACTAAAAAACAACAATGCTTATTTTATATTAAATATAACAGTTTTGGACCCCATATGCACAGTGTTCCAGTGCCGCACTACCGGACAATCAACCCTACCTAATACAGTACATAGGAGTCCGTTGGCACTGTCTCGCACGCGTCGCATCAGGGAGGCCACTCTATTCCTCATTAAAAAATGCTGGAATAGCAAACTATCAAATATTTAAAATAACCTTCTATTCCTGTATATTATCATCAGCGTATTTTTGGTCTAGTTGTGATTCGATTCCCGTCAACCGAAACACAAAAGTATTATGCTGTTATTTTACGCTGATATTTTGTGAAAGCGTAGTGCTTTCTTATTTGAGCCGCCATTCGTGCTCAGTCATAATACCTCTTAAAATGGTGTTTTTCTAAGGTACATTCAATTGAGTAAACTAGCTGGCACTATTCCTTTGATTTATACAGCAAAAAAATACTCTTGTGTTTTGAGACATTTTTCAGGTAATAGTAATTTTCTTTTAAATTTTGCAAAAGTCTATATAATTCAAAGGTTTGTAATTAACTATCAAACATTGCAGCTATAACATATTTTTTCAATTTTCCATTCATCTGGCGACTTCAATGGAATTTAATGCCGTCCACTACCATTTGGAGAATGCGAAGTCAGCCTCGCACTTTCTAACCGAGACACAGGTGTCCTTTTCTCTCTTCGTATCTCTCCTACCCGGGATACAAATTAGAACACTCGTCCTTTGTGCCCCGGGTTGGAGTTTTCGTTTAAGTCAGAGAGAGCCTCAGTTTTCGACACCTCTGAAATCTTGAAGGTACGGACGAGTCCATCCTATGGCTGCGCGTAGACAGCGACGGCTATCCCTGCGCCTACGGGTACCGCTAAAGGTCCCAAAGCGGTAATTCCGATACAGACCGACTCATCAACCATGTACAAACGGCTGCAGAATCCGTGCTACAACAGGTCCCAACCACAGAGATCGTGATGCTCGGTGATTTTAATTCCCACCACGATAAATGGCTTGGTTCCCGTTTAACTGATCATGCATATTATACGTGGTAGAGCCACGTTGCAGCTATATTATGGTTTTGGCACGAATGGGTCGGCTCGACCGGGGAAGGACTACGCTCTCACAGAAAACCAGCGTAAAATAGCAGCTCAATACCGTTGTGTTTCGTATGGTGAGTGTAGAGAACCGGGGACCCTTTTTACTGAAAACGAGACATTCGTAATCGAACGAGACAGATGTAGATGTCTATGGGCCACAGCATCCACTTACCATCAGGTGGACTGTGTGCTCGTTTTTCACCCTTAGGTACTCTATAAAAAATTCAAGTAGATCTGTTTATGAATTTAACTTGGAATATGGTCCCATGGATCCCAGATATGGAGGATCATGTACCTTCCCTGTTGGGCCTTCTGTTGATTTCTCATTCGGATGGATGTCGGGTCTCCGTTGATGTCCCTCTTGGCTCTTCGGACCATTGTCTGATCCAGTGTACAGTGCCATTCACGCTCCCATCGCGATTGCGTTGTGCAGGTAGCCACTGTAATTGGCACTATAGGTTCGACGACTGGGACAGGGTGCGGTCCTTTTTGCATCCTACCTTTGGGGCGGTTTTGCTTCTCGCCGGATGATCCCAACGTTGTTGTGTTCATCTGTGGTATCTATTAGAAGCAGAACTCAGCAATGGTTTGGTCAGTGCTGTAAAATCACATCATGCTGTAAGCAGGAGGACTACCGGGTCTATGCTGACGCATGAACGTATCGGGATGCAAACATGAGCACTCTTATAAAGAAGGATAATTCCGCATCCATGTCTTTCAAAAGTGTCATTGTCAAGGTAAAGTCAGAGCACATTGGCAGAGTTGGCGAGAAATTAGCTCGAATTCCTTAGGGAAGTCGAGATAATTTCTCTCCAACTCTGCCAAACAAAAGGTGAGAGAACAGAATACACGTGGCATTCTATTCTCTCGCCAAGGCTGTTGAAAACAACTTCTGTCAGCCATCTCTACCATCTCTGCACAGGGAGGACGACTCACTGGCCCGCGCCGCAAAGGAGAAAGCCGATCTGCTAGGCTCTCTCTTCGTACCCAACTCGACTCTCGATGACGGGGGGAACACATCGTTGACTATCCCGCGTGTGAGTGTTTCATAAAGGACGTGCCTTTTACACAGCGCTCGGTGCGCATAGCACTCCTCTCCTTGGACGTCAACAAGTCGAGTAGGTCTGATGGAGTTCCACCTATTGTGCTGAAGACGTGTGCTCCGGATTTGGCACCGGTTTTAACGCGTCTTTTCCGGTACTCCTACTCCCTAAGCATAGCCACGAAATCATAGAAGACAGCTTTTGTGCATTCGATCCCTAAAAAAGGTAACCGCTCTGATCCGATCAACTATAGACCTATCGCTATCACTTAAAACTCTTGTTCTCTAAAATAATCTAGTCCATCATTAACCAGCTGAATACTAATAGCCAGTACGGTTTCCGTCGGGGTCGCTGTGGTGGTGATCTTCTGGGTTACCTTACTATATATAGGGGGAAGGAATAGCGTCCAAGGGGATGCGGTGGCCGTTCGTTTAGACATAGTGAAAGCCTTCGATCTGATTTGGCACAAAGCGCTTCTTTCGAAGCTCCTTTCCTATGGGCTTCCCGAGAAATTGTGCAATTGGATCTATAGTATACTTGCAGGTCGGAGCATCAAGGTCGTAGTAGATGGTGCATACTCCGATTACAAGTCCATTAACGGCGGTGTTTTACAAGGCTACGTACTATCACCAACGCTGTTTCTTCTGCATATCAATGATATGTTGCAAATCGGTAACATTCATTGCTATGCGAACGATAGCAAAAGTGATGCTTGATACACCGGTCGTGTCAATATTTTTCGGGAAAACATCGCCGAGTACTGGAACAAACTTGTGTCTGAAGTCGAGACTTTGTTAAACAAAGTATGGTTCTGGGGACGACTAAATCTAGTTCAGTTCAATCCCCAGAAGACACAAGTTTGCACGTTTACCGCTAAAAAGAACCCTTTAGTCGTATCTCCTCAGTTTCAAGTCACTACCCTTGTTGCCTCAGCCAGTATCGGAATCCTCGGCATCAACATATCAAATGACGTGCAGTTTCGTAGTCACTTGAAATAGAAGGCCAAATTATCCTTTAAAAAGCTTGTCATGCTCAGCATGGTGGGGTAGTATTTCATGCTGACATACCGCCTTTACAAGGTACAGGCTTGGCCTGACATGGAATACTGTTACCATCTCTGGGGTGGGATTTCCCAGTACCAGCTCTTTCCATTTGATGGCATCAAGCGTAGAGCGATTCGAATCGTTGGCAACCGAGCTCCTTCTGATCGGCTCGGCTCACTAGCACTATGAAGAGATGTTGCGTCTCGTAGTGTATTTTAATCGCATTTCCTACACGGATGTTCTAAGAAATTGTTCGGACTATTTCCGGTCGCTCAATCTCATCACATCGCGACAAAATTCACCATACCATCAATACCATCTGGATGATTCTGTCCGGATAATCCAGATGGTATTGATGATTCTGATGATGATGGATTCTGGATGATGCGGTCCACCACTGTGCGATTTAGAAGAAGTTTTCTTCAGCGCACAACTTCCTTGTGGAATCTTCAAGAAAAGAGCTTACTCTTTTTTAAAAGGCCAGCAACGCATCTGCAATTCCCCTAATGTTGCAGTGGTTCATGGACGGCAGTAGTCACTTCCCATCAGGTGAGCTGCTTGCTCGTTTGCCCCATCTCATATAAAAAGAAAAAAATTCTCAAGTTTTTTTTAAATAATATTAACATTGCTATAAACATTACTAATATTCCCCTTAACCATTCGTGGTAAGCTTAAATTGCTTGTGTTACGAGTGGTTCACGCCAGTAGTCGAATGGTGGATTCGAACCCACGACCTTTTTGAGTTCGCGGTCCAAGCCTTGCCATTAGGCTACTGTCGCTTGAACTTGACCTGAACAACACCGTTAGGTGATTCTGAGTATAAGGTACGCAATCCTCGTCGATACACTCTCAATCTTTACAACGTTGTTAACGAGAAACTAGCGAACGATAAATTCGACACCTCTTTTGACAGATGGTCATAGGTTGTGTCAAATTTATCCGGTGCTTTAACGATAACCATGTGCTTCCCCTCTCTTCAGACCTTGGATAATACTATAATATTCCAGCGCAACTTGTCTCTTTTTCCAGCTCCAAGATCTTCTCGTCAGTTCTCAGTGTGCGTGCATTGTACCAGGTCCTCCGAACCTCCACCGGAGATCCTTAGCACCCCCTGACCCACCGTCACCATGGTCGCCACTCTAGCCGGGAGTAATGAGGCTGCTGGGGACCGGGGGCCATTTATGTCGTTGTTCATGAGGTATAATTACGTAGTTTCCACGCTTGACATTGTGTTTATAACTGCTGGAGATATTATCAAATCTAAACCTCTGAGGCATCCAGATAAATTAGTCATTGATAAAATACCAAAAACAGTTAATTATCATAAGAATTGCTATGCAATGTGCATAAAAGTATTTAACGCTATACCCAATAACATAAAACTACAACCAAGGAAGAGTTTCGGGAACGAGTTGAAAAAGTGGCTATTTAATAAATCTTTTTATTCGGTTAGTGAGTGGTTGGAAAAACAATATCTTTAAATTTTGGACCATTTTTTAATAATGATATTTTAATACTTCATATAATATGACATGAATGTATAAATATTAATGATGTGATAGTGCAAATAATAGTAAATGTTTTCGTTTTATTATGTCACTTTCTAGTTTATTTTTATGTATTTTGTTGGTTAATTATTATCAATGTTTTTTTTAAATTTTAATCTGTATTGTACTTAATAATACTTAATGTTTTTAAATTTTTATCATTTTGTATACCAGAAATGGTTAATGTGTTGTACCATATTTTTATAACAACTGTAAAACACACACATTATGCAAAAGTACCCGGTTGACCGAGCTTTGCTCGGTATTTATCGCTCGATTTTTTTTTAATTCGTGTGTTTTGGAAATTATATTTAGATACAAATTACATACTGATAAAATATAAATAATATTTTTTGATCTTAGCGACATAACAGCAAAAACGGAACTGGTTATTTGAATAAAAATCATAAGTGCAATTATTTTAATTTAAATTTTTGTGTTTTTAAATGATACTAAAAAAAGGGCTCGAAAAAATAGATTTTCTCAAAAAAGAAAGGAACTTGAAAAAAAAATTAAAAAAGTCGGTTGGTCGGTCTAGGCTCAAACCGGGGTTTTACGATTCTGTGACCGCCCATTATACCAATTAAGCTATTTATACTCATTAACAATCGGTCAAAATTTACCTTCTTATTCTAACGATATTGTAGCAGTTTTTCATTGCCTAAAAACACGGACAAAAGGACATTTTCTAAAAATAAATCCTAGCTAGATCGATTTATTATCCCCGAAACTCCCTGGACACTAAATTTTATGAAAATCGTTGGAGCCGTTTCCGAGATCTCGATTATATATATATATATATATATATATATATATATATATATATATATATATATATATATATATATATATATATATATATATATACACAAGAATTGCTCGTTTAATAGTATAGGATAATCAAATAAATAAATAAATAATTGACTAGCGAATTGGTAGCCGCAGTTTTTTTATTGCATTTTGCTGTTATGGGAAAGATGCTGCTGCCCAACTCCTTTCTGTGTCCTTCTGTCGCCTCTTACGATACCCACGGGAAGATATGGGGTAGTGGATATTCTCAACCGCCACTACACGGCATGCCTTACACTTAGAGGTCTTCTAGAAAATGTACACCTGCAATTCCCTCGGTGTTACACTTATTCATGGCGATAGTTATCTAGCCCCTATAAAAAAGAGTGAGTGTTTCTATGTACTGAATGATGTTGTCCCTTGAATCGTTTTAATACCTTTATATTTTAAAGTAGTAATTGTGACGTAAGTGGAGGCGACTAATAGTAAGGCTGCTGTGGCTCACAAACTCCTGCATCTACCATCGTTTAAGAATCAAAATGAAAATGCGTTTCTACCCTGATAGCTAAGATGGAATGCATCGTTACCAGTAAGAAGGGCCTCTGGTTCAATACACTCACCATATCGTGCTGCTATTCCACGCAGGTTTTGTGAGTGCTTACCGATGCACGGGATGAAATACCGCCAACTTTTTGACTACGGGCAGCTGATAATGTTTTAACAGAAAACCCCAATAACTGATTTTAAAGCCCGGTCCGCTATATGAACCCGAAAGCTCATGATCAGGAGTCGCGCTTACAACCTTCAGACCAACGAAGCAACTATATGGGTCTACGACGTAATACTCATATATATATTTACATGGCCACTTAATAGTAAAGTTAACGGTATATAGGTCTCACATAAGAAGCTAATTAAATGTCTTTTATTAATAGTGGATTTTAATTCAAATTAAAAAAAACGTTAACAAAGTTTAAAGTTTTTCAATAAATAGTTACACATAAACTGTCTTATTACAAAATATTGGTCTCAGGCTTTCACTAGAGTCTGCTTCAACCCTGAAGTCCCGTGGAAAGAAAAGGAAGTAAAATTTTAATTTTGTGATAAATTATGATATTTGAAAACAAATGTTAAATCTAGCAAAGACTGTGGCGCTGTGGCTATCTGACTTCTTTCCTGATATTTTTTTTATAGAAAGGTGACAAACGTGCATACAGTTCACCTTATAGTAGGTGGATGCTGTAGCTCAAAGACATCTACATTTATCCTCGATTAAGAATCAAAATGCAGATGCGTTGTCACCTCTGATAACTAATGTGGAATACCTCGCTTTAAGTAAAAGGGTCTCTGGTTCTCTACACTTGCCATAAGAAATACAGCAGCCTTAAGCTGCTATTTTACGATGGTATTTTGTGAGAGTGTGGTCCCTTCCCGGTCGAGATGATCCATTTGTGCTGCAACGATAGTACAGCTGCAGCATGACTCTACCAAGTATAAAACAAAAACTCTTCTTTAAACCAGACAACCAACCACGTTATGAAATATACCCGATAATAAAGGTATTAACTTTAAATGAAATTTATTTTAAGGTCTATCCACATTGTATTCATCAACGTAACGAAACGGAATATCAGACAGAACAAGATTCTGTAAGGGAAAGGGCGCGTGGGACGTATTTTGCGGGAGTACTTCATTAATTATTAGAATTCGGGATTAAAATTGCCATTGCAGACTGTCCCGCATTATTTTGGGACTGTTGGTCGCTTTACTTTTTGTTGTTATTTCTTGTTTTACTTTTTATAGCTATTTGTTGTTTTATCAACCTCATATATTTATAGACAACCTTATATAAAAAAGTGTATATTAAATTAATAAATATTAAAAGCATACTCTTATTTTGATATACATTAATTTAAGGACTTAAGCACTCTCTATAAATTTCGCAGTACGCGAGTAACCTGGGTTTGTTCCCTGTCAACATGAATGAAATTTTTAATTGTATTTTAAGTGGTGATTTACTACGTGCTCGGCGGTGAAGTAAAAAAAATTGAGGAATCTTGTATGATTGAGAAATAAGAAAAAAATTTTTTCAAAGAAATGTGAAGTTCGCCAACACGCATTACGGTAGCGCGGCGGACACTTCCTTGCCCTAAAATCCTCTCAGAAATGAGAGGAGGCCTGGGCCCAGCAACGGGACGTAATAAGCTCTACGTAACGTTAACTTCAACAATTTAATTGTCTCCCATCTCAGCTTATGTTGTTATCTTTCGACGTGGTCTTTCATATTCTTTTAATCTTGGTAGTGATGATATTCTCTTTAATCGTTGCAGCCAATCACACTTGTGAAAGATGCTGCTTGCGGGTGATGGCTAAGTTTTAGTGGTGCTTTTAGTTGACTATGGGTCTATTATTTTTAATTTTTATAATATAGATTTATCGCAATATTGGCTATAAAACAAAGAGGATAACTGCATTCGGTGGTTTTACCTCATTCTGAACTGCAGGAGAATTATGATTGTCAAGCGTAATTTTAATAATTTTTTCTACAAACTATAGATTTATTTTACCCAACATAAATTACATACACAGATGATTTTAATATTACTATTTGATATGTCTTAAAACGAATCCCAAACACAATAAGGAGATAATATGGAAGAAAAGCTATGCGACATTAATGTCAATAACGTCATAATGTATTCAATTTTGGAGTTGTTAAATAAATAATAAATTTTCTTTAACCAAAGTCCACAAGGCCATTGTTTAAGGTAGGACTCCCCCAGGTTATGTCACAAAATACGGCCTAGAGCTACCTGATTCACTGACTTTCTGCATGTTTTACTAGGTCGTTACTTCATTTATAGAGAGGCCATCCTACAACTCACTTACGCAGTTCTTCGAGCTATTGTCAATTGCTACTTCAGCCTACTGACCCTTTAGGCAATGGTTCTATTATGGATATCCTCATTATAATGTTCTGTACTTATTTGGTAATAAATCTACGCATTTCTAAAAATATAACAGATTTTGACATCGTCGGTATATTTAAGTACCTAACACAAAAGTATGTTTTGAACGCTTATTTATGTTTATTTAATAGTTTTTTGGTAGGTCATGACTCTATTATCACATCTAAGGGAAGCTCCGGAAATGGCTCGCAGCATTCCATGAGTACGGTAGATAAAGGTGTCTGTAGGTCACACCATCTACTTACCATCCGGTGCACAGTGTGCTATGTCTGTCGTTTTATGTTTTTTGTACTATTCGACAAAATATGCTTACTATAAAGAGGCCAAGGAAAGAGGCACCCGTTTGTGGCACCTAAAGCCACAACGGCTCAAACTCAACCACTTCAACTATACTTATACACTTTACATTCTCTCTTTGTTTATATTCCTTATCAATTGCCCTCTATGACAATACAAACAATAGAAAAACGTGCTTTTCCAAAGCTTCCAACTTTATAATATAATCGTAACAAGCTGTGCAATAATTTTTGCGACTGTATTTTAAGCTCTATGTCGCAAAGGACAAGGCGAGAAGAGATATTCAGTACACGTAAATTGTAACTTGGTATAAGGCGGGTTTCGGTACGGCGCACATGGAGCCGGCAGTCGTAGGCCCATCGACTGTAGTTCCGGTGGGGTCGATCACTAGAGCGCGATGTGAGCGTGCCTTTACGTGCGATATTGAAAAGTTTATTCGCGAGTCGGACGTTTGATCAATTAAGAGCTTACAGTTATTATTTGACATATTTTTGAATTAAAAATAATATATTTTATTTTTAAATTTATGCATAGTAAAAAGTTGATTGACGATAAAAAATATATCGGACGATAAAATAATAAAACTGTGATTTTAATAAATATAGGATTTTGTAAATGTAGTGTCAAGTGCTTTACAGCTATAATAAAATATATTTAAAAAGTAAGCAATATGGAATATAAGATAATCTTGCAATTGGCATCATTATACATGGTTACAGGTGAAGTAGGTAAGTAGGTACTTTAAAATTGTTATTTTCAGAAAATAAATAACAAATTGTGGTATAAGTTTTGCACATTTTCCATTTAACCTTTTTTCTAATTAATTTGTTTAATTATTTTTTATGAATTGAGATGATAATCAATAATCCAAACAGCTATTTCTGTATAGTTTGCAAATTTTAAGTTAAATTTTTTGTGTGGTTTCCTGCCACTTTATTTTAATCTATAGTTTTTTTTTGCTGTCTGTTTGTCCACTGAATCAACCGATTTAAATTTATACACCTGTTTAATTTTTTAGTAGTAATTTTCACGGTCCCAAACATTAGATCGCCCTGCAATTGTGTCACCAAAGTCACAGTTATAATATTAAATACTATGTTTTATCAAATAAATTTAGTTTTTAGTTTAGTTACACATATAAAATAAATTAAATTAATATTATTATTATAAATAATGTTTTTGGTTAGTGTAATGAAACATTTTTAATGTCAGTAAAATTATATTTCTAATATTTTAAATTATAAAACCATACATTTATTACATAATCATAACCTAAAAGTTATTTTATTACAATTACACCGGCTCCATAAATTTTGCTTTTTCAATTTAGGATTCGTGCCAAAGTAGATCTGAGATTTTGCATAGGTAAGACATTAAGGTTCCAATTTCGATGTGGGATCTCTTGGATATTTTATTATAAATTTTTACAAAAATCTAACTTATATAAGATTGTTAAAATTATTTCCAGGAAATTTCAAAGACATACCTACCGATAACGTTATATTTTAACCGAACATACTTACATTTCATTAAATTACTAAGATGACCCATTTCGACTATGAGTCCGATTTCCGAATGTCCGATTTGGCGATAAGTTTAAAGCTAAGTTACTGTATTATACGTCCTTCTGCTGGTCTGCGCAGATATACTTTCATTTTTGATGGTTATGAACTTATGAAGCAGAATTATGGTATACAATTCGATTTATGGCGATTAGTTCTCGTGTTATTTTTATTTACGTTGAGTGGACGAACAATTTATGCATCTATGTAAATGGCAACTAGAACCGTGGACAACTGCATATAGTAAGTCCTGTAACTTAGAGATGGAATCAATCACCACAGCCTGTAAAAATATTGACACTGCATACAAATCGCTTGATGATGCCTGGACGTTTTTTTAATTATGGCATCGGCTGCATCACGATGCGTCAAATTGTATCTATGCAATAAATTTTAACGACAGTTTAAAATAGCGAACAGTCAATGATGAAGTCAATTTTATATATATATATATATATATATATATATATATATATATATATATATATATATATATATATATATATATATATATATATATATATATATTTATATATATAAAACCGCAGCTCTTTCTCCACTCAAAATCCATTTCAGCACTTGATTTAACGGACGATCCGAGTATCGATACGTGTGATCAAATTCTCGCCAAAATTCTCTTTAGGCATTATTAAAACTCGGCGGCAACAATCGGATATTGGGAAGCTATCGAGTATTAACTATGTTTTATTATATAACACTTGCGATCTGCCGCGCTTCCCACGGGTGATTCTCGATCTCCACAACAGCGTCAGCTACCGGGTCCAATTGTAAATCTTAACCATAGAGGGACACCCTCAAACACACACAAAAAATTTCATCAGAATCGATCGGGCTAGTTTCGAATTTTAGCGAGACTAGGACAGCAGCTGATTTTTGTATAAAAGTTACAGCCTACATACATCCCACTGCTGGGCACAAGCCTGCACTCATTTCTGAGAGGGTCTTAGGGCAAGGATGTGTCCGCCGCGCAGCCCCAATGCGTGTTGGCGAACTTCACATGTCTTCGAAATATTTTTTTCTTATTCCTCAAACATGCAGGTTTACTCACGATGCTTACCGCAGAACACGTGGTAAATCAGCGCTTAAAATTGCAATTAACAATTTCATTGGTGCCGGCGGGGATCGAACCCGGGTTACTCGCGTTCTGTTATATTTACAGCGAGCGTTAACCATCTGAGCTGCCACGGCTCGATTTTTATATTTAGAGATTAGATTGAAAAAAACTTAAAGTTCACCTGATGCTACTGCAGCCCATGAACATACGCAACTGCTAACAAAGTAAGCTACAGTACCTTAATATTCAGGCAACAACGAATAGCAAGGTTTCGAGGTTCGAGGCGTCTAGTATTTGATTGCTAATATGTCTCTCTAGAGATAATATGGCAACTAATTTGCCAAAAAAGCTTTTGCTTTTGCGCAAATAATTGCGAATTACATCTTCTTTTTAATTATAAAGTGTGTTTCTAGTAGTTACTACAATATTACTTGACGGCTCCGTGGCACAGTAGCTTAGCAATGAGTTATGGCGCTAAGGGCCGCGGGATCGAATCCCGCACGGAACTAGTATGCCGGGAGAAAGCTTATTTAGCAAATTAGTCATATTACCGAGAGAGACTTATTAGCAATTTTAATATAATGGATTTCCGTAAAGTAACGCCTGATTCGATTATTTACTGTAGTTTTAAGTGCTGATTTGCCACGTTTTTGGCGGTAATGGTTGGTGGTGAGACACCTTTTCCGCCCTGTAGTGTATCTAAGTAGGTGCCATCCTCCTTCCTACCTATTGCCACACCCAAATGGCAGTGCTTGCACTGCTGTGTTCCTGTCTAAAAGTTACAGAGCACCAGCATAATTACACGCTGTGAGGCATTCTATCTTATTCCACATAGGTGACAGCGCACATGTAGCCTTCTTCGTATGAGTTGGCTGCAGATGGCCTTTGACTGCTTTAGTGGCTACAGCAGTCAAACACCGTTAGGAGGACCGTAAGTTCCCTTGTCACTTATATTTTGTATTAAAAAAAACCGTCGTAAAGACATCTGAATGACTCGGAAATAAAATATTTTAAGGACATGAGAAGTCCAACAACACACATTAGAATATTCGTTTTCCAAAAATATTTGGAAATAATACTAGATATTTAGTGAAAGCCTTCGAATTCAACTTATCTTGTTACAAAAGTAAATAATACAAATATCTAAAATTCAATCTAAGATTGTAATGTAAGGTTTGTAAGTAAATAGGACAAGCTCGTTGTATGTTATCCGCTCTGTTTAACAATAACATTCTTATCTTAATGCTAAACACGCTAATGATACAAAGTCAACATAATACATTACTAAATGGTACTTACCTGTATTCAATGGCGGATTTACCAGCAGGCTTAGCAGGCTGGAGCCTAGAGCGGCAAATTTGAGGCTAAATTTTTGTTATGTCTTACACAAATTAAGAAAATTAAATTTTAAAAGGAAAGCTGAAGAATTATTTTCGTCCATTTCTTTATATATAGAATAAGAGTGACAAAAAAGCACACAGTCCACCTGTTATCCTCGATTAAGAATCAAAACGCAGATGCATTGTCACCCCTAAGGACTAAAATGGAATGCTTCGTTTTTAGTAAAAAGGGTCTCCGGTTCTCTACACTCACTATACGAAATACAGCAGCATTAAGCTAATATTTTACACTGATATTCTGTGAGAGCGTGGTCCTTCCCCGGTCGAGCCGACCCATTCGTGCTACAACCATAATATAGCTGCAGCTTGGCTTTACCACGTAATATGCATGATCAGTTAAACGGGAATCAAGCCATTTATCGTGGTTGGCATTAAAATCACCGAGCATCACGATCTCTGCGGATGGGACCTGTTGTAGAACGGAGTCTGCAGCCACTTGAACATGGCTGATGAGTCGGTCTGTGTTGGCATTACCGCTTTAGGACCTTTAGAGGCACCCGTAGGCGCAGGGATGGTCGTCGCTGGTCGCAGCTCTCGGAACTCAAAACACTTTTTTGTTCCTTTCTCTGCCCACTCTTTAAACTGCGGCAACTGTGGCTGCTGAATGTCTCACAGAAGCTTATCGCTTCTTAATGTTGCTTCAAAAATCTACATTTTTTTATGCAAGTTCAACAAAACGCTAGGAAAAAATAATGACTTGAACCAAGAAAGGGAAAACGCTGAATAGAGTAAATCTGACACGTTGATCAGAAATCCTTAAAACTTTGGAATCAATCAAAGATGGTAGAATAATACCGAAAAGCCTGTAACGCGAAATAAAGTGACAGAAATACTTTTGAATTCAGAAAAACTGAAAATGGTTGTTGTGTAGAATGTTAAAGTGAATGTTCAAATTTAGGTTTCTACCGCAGATTCGAACTTTTTGAATCTTTTTACAAGTTGTTCGTAGCTAAACTAGAAGGTTTTAAGTATTTCGGACAAAATGCGATGAAATTAGTAAGGGTGTCGAATCAGTATACAAAAGACATGGGGAAAAAGACAACCGAAAAGTAAAAAATTCAAACACCGGAATGACGAAATGTCATATTTTAATGAATAACAATAAGTGATATTTTCAGGGATAACATTAGAAAAACCGACCAAGAGCGTGTCGGGCCACGCTCAGTGTAGGGTTCCGTAGTTTCCCGTCCGTCACAATAAGTGTTCCCACTTATGAGTTTGTACAAAAACTGTTGTTTCCATCCAAGTTCAAAATGATTTTCTTAGAAAGTCCTTATAAAGTTCTACTTTTCAAATTTTTTTTCATATTTTCTAAACTTATGGTTCAAAAGTTAGAGGGGGGGGGGGACACACATTGTTTTTTACTTTTAGAGAGATTATTTCCGAAATTATTGACATTATCAAAAAATGATTATAGTAAACCCCTATTCATTTTTAAATACCTTTCCAACAATATATCACACGTTAGGGTTAAAATTAAAAAAAAATCACTTCCCACTTTACATATAGGGGGGCTACCCTAATAAACATTTTTTTCCAATTTTTATTTTACCACTTTGTCGGCGTGATTAATACACATATTGGTACCAAATTTCAGCTTTCTAGTGCTAACGGTCTCAGAGATTAAGCGAGGACGGACAGACAGACATGGCGAAACTATAAGGGTTCCTAGTTGACTACGGAACCCTAAAAACGACAGAAGGCCTTCTATAGATTCAATGAAAAGTTTTAGTTTTTGAGCAAAATTCGTGAATTGTTATCATCAACTCTTGCGGAAAAAGGTTTTTCTTGGAAGAAATGAATTCTGATAATTTAGAAACAGGTTTCACTAGGACTTTTCTGAAAGAATTTTAGTGAAACCTAATTTTGGATCATTGAAATGTCTATCTTTGTTCCTGCTAAAAGAGAATTTGCAAAACGTTTATCCAAACTTTCATACAGCAATTCGCATAGCTTTATGTACACCAGCGACAATTGTTCGGGTAAGAGAATCTTTTCTTGCTTAAAATGGATAAAAATTATCTAAGATCTACTATAAGTTAAAAAAAGCTAAGCACCGTAGCGTTTTTGTGCATAGAGTCAGCTAATGAACAAGATTTCATACGACATGATTTTGCGAATAAAAAATCGCTGCAAAATGGAATTACAAAACTTTCATAACTCAATTTATTGAATTTCATCATCATCAGCTGGATTGTTACTAGATAATTAATTATATTGTTTTTAAACATTAAGCGCAATACTTAACTACCCCGCCTAAGTACTAAGTAATACATGATTGAGCTTTCATTAGCTCAGAAGTATACCCAGAAACTGTTTCTTGTGCAATGTTAACTAAATCTTTGGGTTGTAAAAATAATCCTGGAACTGACATATCAATCCCCTTGTTCACAATTATACTAATTACGGCAAAAAGGTGGTGTAAGTAGGAGGATAGTGCATGAATCATAAACTTACAATTTCATTGAAAAGAATTGTAATTAATATGACTGTGAACTAGGACTAGGGTATCGAATTGTAAAAGTCGGTAGGGGCGGCAAAATTTGAATAGTCTACTGGCGGCAAATGTGTTAATCCGTCACTGTGTGTGTTAGTGTTCTTTCTGCGAGATACGAGCAGTCGGTAGGGGCGACAAAATTTGAATAGTCTACTGGCGGCAAATGTGTAAATCCGTCACTGTGTGTGTTAGTGTTCTTTCTGCGAGATACGAGCAGTCGGTAGGGGCGGCAAAATTTGAATAGTCTACTGGCGGCAAATGTGTAAATCCGTCACTGTGTGTGTTAGTGTTCTTTCTGCGAGATACGAGCAGTCGGTAGGGGCGGCAAAATTTGAATAGTCTACTGGCGGCAAATGTGTAAATCCGTCACTGCGTGTGTTAGTGTTCTTTCTGCGAAATACGAGCAGTCGGTAGGGGCGGCAAAATTTGAATAGTCTACTGGCGGCAAATGTGTAAATCCGTCACTGCGTGTGTTAGTGTTCTTTCTGCGAGATACGAGCAGTCGGTAGGGGCGGCAAAATTTGAATAGTCTACTGGCAGCAAATGTGTAAATCCGTCACTGCGTGTGTTGTGCTATGTGCTGGCACATGTACTCTTGGGATTATTGTAGCGGCCAATTGTTCAAATTAGTTGTTTTTACACATGGTAGATCCGTGTGACAGCTATATTATGCCTATAGCATGAACGGGTCGGCTCGACCGGGTATGGACCACTATCGCTCAGAATTTTATACATGATATAACCACGCTGCAGCTATATTATGGTTGTAGTACGAGTGGGTCAACTCGATCGGGGCAGGATATGACAACGCATTTGCATTTTGATTCTTAATTGACGATAAATGTGGATGCCTATGAGCTACAGCATCCAGTTACCTTCAGATGGACTGTGTGACAATGAAAAAAAAGAACAGCAGCTTAAAAAGCAGCTCAATGTTGCTGTGTTTCGTATGGTGAGCTAAGAAACACGGTTCTCGACACTCACAATTTGTAATCTCCAGTTCTCTACACTCACCATACGAAACACAGCAACTGAACAGCAACGACGCACTTTTTGCTAGAAACATGGCATTCCTATTCAGTTCTCAGGGGTAACAAAGCATCTGTATTCAGATCCTTAATTGAGGATAGATGTAGTTATTTATAGACCACGGCAACCAGTACCATCAGGAAGACTATATGCACGCTTGTTACTTTAATTCCTTAAAAAATAAGGGATATTTCGATGTCCTTGTTCTTTATAAATTGCTTGCCATGTGCTTTTAGCGTATGAAATTCGTATAAGTCGTAGTACATCGCCGTAAATAAAACGATATGCAAACAACCTGAGCTCGATTTCTGCCAGCAAAATTGAAAATTGTTGGTTTTAATTTTAAGCACTTATTTACCACGTGATCGGCGTTAAGGAAAGCATCGTAAGAAAATTACACGTCTGAGTAATAAAATACTTTGAGGTAGAAGTAAGCGCAGCTTATTAATTGCTCTATAACCCCACCAGAATTGAAGCCTGTGCCAGTTGGTTACCAACTCTCGAAAAGACCAACGCGGGAGGAATGGAAATCATAGGTTTTTAAAAATAGAAGTTTGTTAGTACTTGTAAGTCTGCTTTTACTAAAGAAATTCTCATTCGGTTTCTTTTCTTGCTCCACACTTGTTCCCTCATGCAGGAATGGAAACAACAAACGTGATCATTTTTTTAATTCAGGAAGGGGCTTTATTCCTTTCGATTTCGTAAAGAACTCGTCGACGGCGAAACGAACAGATTTACACCGGCAGCGCGGTGTTGTGTGTGACCGCAAAGCGAGTGCGAGCGACGGATGCGTATAATTTTTAGAAAAACCGGAGAAATTATTGCACCCCGGGAGGTCGGGAGATTAACCATTATTACCGGAGTCTCCTTGGCAATCCGGGAGGGTTGGGAGCCCTACCTGTGCCTAACAATGGGTAAATAGACTGTAACTTAGCGTTTGGGACTTTATATTGTAAAGTAGTAACGTAAGACAATCAATCACCTCATTTCGTTCGGTATAGGATGCAACATTGGGAGAGGCTGTATGTTTTTGGTCACTGTAAACCATCTGGAGTAAAACGGGTAAAATATAGTATATATTTACGCTATAGTATATTTACTCAAACCAGCGACCGGGAGTAACGTCAAAGGTACGAGGCATACGTTACTGCGATTACCAATGTATATGGCAGTTATGGATTAATTTTGCAAAGTTAAGATTCGGAGCAGCTCGTTTTCAGTAGTGCAGTGTAAAGTATATATGCTATGCTAATATATTACAAACCAAGCGAAGTGGCCAAAGCCTTTAAATCTTTTAATTAAAGAAAGGGCATTTGACAAACCGAGTATTGCTGCTAATTTCAATTAGATGACAGTAATAATAATGTGTGTTGTTATTTATACTTGCTATCATTATCATCATTGGCTTACGGCAGTAAGCTCCTGGTGATGGCCCGATCCAAAGGGGCCAAATTTCTCCAGTAGCTGCCTGTCGCCTTGAGCAGATCATCATTCCATCTAGTCAGGCGGTTTTCAAAGCCGTTGGTTGGTGCACGTGTACTTCAACGGTTGCCACTTCTGTGACAGAAATGGCAACCGTTGCCACATCAGCCTTTTATTTGATTAGATTTACTATAAACGTAAGCATCAAGCTCATTGTTTTTTTACGTTCATAGTAAATGCTTAGCTTCTGGACTGCCGCGGCCTATAAATTTAAACGTGATAAATTGAATTAAATCATTCATGCAAATTTAAAGCGATTTGAACGAAATGTTACACAAGCTCCAATCGTTATTAAATATGCCTGTGTGAGGATCAAAGTAGTTTACGTGAAATGTCGTGTACAAATTATGTAAATACGAATTTATTTATAGAAACGTTAATTTATGATATTAAAATATGCTTTTCAAACATCACATATACATACATATATACAAATATATATTTCATATATATTTGTATATATGTATGTATATGTGTATATTATTTATTACTAAAATGTATTAATTGCGCAGTTAATTATCATTTTTATTTTATTATTTATTCTATATTGCTACACTTACGTCAAATTCTCACCACTCCATGGATTGACTAATGGTAGAGATGCCTCAAGATATTAAGTCAGACCTTGTATTCTTTTGTTTCAGGGAATGCAATAAAGAATAATTAAATAAATAAATAAGGAACAAATACTTTACTAACATTTAATATTTCTGTTAAAACTTTTCGTTAAATATAAAGTAACTTTTTATTACCCATTATTATTATTATCCATACAAAATACAACTGTATTAAGTTTTTTCAGTTGTCATAAGGCAGTGTTTGACTACTACCTGAACTGACCTTGACCTTGAGACCATGTGGTGATGTAGCTGAAGTTCGTAAAGCGCACTGACTTGGGTAAACAAAATCCTATGCACTCTTGCCTTGAAGACACCTACATTGTAACATGTATAAGCCAAATATCACTGGGACTAACTAACTCATCACAAGATCTAACCATAACACACCCGATTGACTTGGTATTTAGTACAGTTACTCATTTCGCAAGGTAGAGCCATGCTGCAGCTATATTAGTAGTATAGTTGTAGCACGAATGGGTCAGCTCGTCCGGGGAAGGACCACGCTCTCACAGAATACTAGCGTGATATAGCAGCTTAACGCTGCTGTGTTTCGTATGGTGAATGAAGAGATCTGGAGACCCTTCTTACTGGAAAGAAGGCATTCCATCTTAGTCATCAGGGGTGACAACGTTTCTGCATTTTGATTCGTATTCGAGGATAGATGCAGGACAGCAACCAATTACCATCAGGTGAACTATGTGCTCGTTTGTCACCCTCATTCTATAAAAAAGACGCTCACTAAGAACGGATTTTACGATAGTCCCATCAAAAAAATATTTTTAATATTTTATATCTAGGTTGCGCAATAAAATATTATCGTGCGCCCAGCAGGGCGAGCGGGAATCAGCTAGTTAGGTGTCAAGTCAGATGCTGGCAATTAATTCCACTACACTGCACGCATTATGAATAACGTAGAAAACTGTCTTGTTCAAATTGTTGATTGAAGTAGAAAACACTCTGGTTCAAATAAGCGGTATGTCGACACCCAAAGTGATGAAGACTTACCGAGCGTCTGGTTGTCCGATGATGAAAGGAGAAGGTAGAAATTATGGCATGTAATTCTTGCGCACACTCTTCGAAACGTATAGTGGAGAACACCGAATGGAAATTATTATATTATACTGCCTCGTTGCTGTCAAGTGGTTGTAGTGGCGCGACTACTGATCACAAGGTCCTGGGTTCGAATCCCGGGTCGGGCGAAAAAATTAATTATTGAGTTTTCCCGTCAAGAAATTCTCAATAGCTGGCCGGAGTCAGGAAGTTGGCAGTATACCACCCCCGTGCTTCGGAAAGCACTTAAAGCTGTTGGTCCTGCGCCTGATCTCTCTCCGGTCGTGTTGGTTTACCGTCCGAATGGAATATGAGAGTGATGGAATATAGAGTGCACCTGTACTTGCTTGGGCAGTATAATCCTGTCCTACGCCGATGGCTAGTCTCCGTGGAGGCTGGCCGCCGTGACCGAAAGTCGGTCTGGAGTACATTATTATTATATTTTGTGCCTATACGCCAGACCGGTAAGGTTGGCTGTAACCATATTAAGGTAACCAATAAGCCTCGTAGCAGGCGTTACTATGAAGCCCAAGGCTGCTAGGTAGCATTTTACAAAACGAGCCAATAATGTATGGCGCAGTAATACCTTGCCGCATTTTTATATAAGCATTATATGGATGTTGTAATTGAAAGTACAACTTCCATGTAGCTGCAAATTTTTATTACCAACAAAAAGGCTTGTGAACACCACTTCGTGGGTTCAAATGTTGAATGAACAGTTAAAAAAAATCATCAGAGCTGGGCTAATATGCTGCGTCAGAGCAAAAATTCAGAGCCATTCTGTCCCGTAAAGAGTTTGTGTCCATGAACCAACACACCTATCTCGGGTTCGAAATCAAATCTGCAGTGGTCCACAAATCAAGCAAAGTATTGTTTTTGATAGGTCGCCTCACAAACTGAACATTTCTCTTGTTTCGCGGAGGCGATTCATACCTATACATTATTTGCTCGTACATTGGTTTGGTATAGAGATAAACACACCAAAATAATGCATAAAAGTTTTAAAAGTATATAAACCTAAAGAATTAATTCGTATCATTCTCGAAGGAATTCTACGAATGAATTCTTAAGAGTGACTAAAATATTTGTTTATGTAATAAGTCAGAGTGACAAATTAGTATAAAGCCCACCTGATGGCAAATGAACGTTGTCTCCCATAGGTATGTACCTTTACGTTTATATTCAATTAAGGATGAAAGATGCAGATGCGCTGTCACTACTGAGGCCTAGCATCTAATGCCTTATAAAGAGTAAAAAGAGTATTCTTTTCTCGCTAATCATACCAAAACACAACATTATTACGTTTTTTAGCTGAATAACAGCCAGTGTTTAATTACTACCCTACCTAAAATTCCTTTTGTTTCACACATAGATTGTTTCGGGTTTGCACATACACATCCGAAACAATTATTTTTTAAACCATACAAATACTCATTCCGTACAGGAATCGAACCCGAGAGCCTACAGCACCGCAGCGAAACGATTACTCACTGCATTACCAAGCTGTCGGATAGTTGTCAGTAGCCATTACCACTAGAACCTTTCCAACGGAAACCGAGTTTTCTATTTATAAGACGTGTCGTAATTTTGTTCTTAAAATGAATTCAGCATTTTCCAGCACCCAATTGAACTCACATAAAAGCTAGTAATTAGAAGCAAAGTAGTACTCTAAGTTTTAATGACCACTTCTTGTGAGAAATTGCAAACTAAGAAAATGAAGGAAATTGTGGTTAAAGAATAAGTAGTAAGTTAGATCGGTATCGGCGAAGAAAATGGAGTTGACTCTTATTCATAGGGTAAAATTTATTGAATTCCAATGAAGCTTAGAAAATACTGTGTTCACTACACAGTATTTTCTAAGCTTGTAAGAATATACACCACCTCATATCGTCCCGCGAGTGTCGTAACAAGTGACAGAAGAACTCTGAAACAGAAACAGATGCAGCAGCATCTTCCTGATATCAACTCAAAATAATAAAAAAAACTCCGTTTGTTAACCCACCAGGCAAACGTGGCAACTATAGCAAAATTTCCCTTTGAGGCAATCTATACGGGAGGCCTACATTTAGTAGTACTTTTATGTGTAGGGTGGACGGAACTTTAAAAAAAAAACATATACATTTCAAGAAAACTAAACCTATTGGCAATCACTGCGAAAATAAGAAAAATTTATGGATTTCAATGGATAGCGGTGGAACCAACTCATATACAACATCCGTGATATAATTATTGGCCCGTGATAGCTCACAAGCTTAGCGCTCGCTGTAAATTTCACAGTACGTGGGTTATCCGGGCTTAATCCCCGCCGACAACAATGAAATTATAACTGTCATTTCAAGTGCTAATTTATCACGTGCTTGGCGGTAAGGGATAACGTAAGGAAACCTGTATTATATATATATATATATATATATATATATATATATATATATATATATATATATATATATATATATATATATATATATATATATATATATTATATATTATGTCTGCTTCGTTGGTCTAGTGGTTGTAGTAGTGCGACTACTGATCATGAGGTCCTGGGTTCGAATCCCGGGTCGGGCCAAATAATTAATTACTGAATTTTTCCGTCAAGAAATTCTCAGTAGTTGCCCGGAGTCAGTAAGTTGGCGGTGTCTCACCCCCGTACCTCGGAAAGCATGTAAACCGTTGGTCCTGCGCCTGATCTCTCTCCGGTCGTGTCGGTTTACCGTTCCATCGGATTATGAGAGTGAGGGAATAGAGAGTGCACCTGTGCTTGCGCATACACTTGGGCACTGTATTCCTGTCTTGCGCCGATGGTCAGTCTCCGTTGAGGCAGGACGCCGTGGCCGAAATTCGGTCTGGAGGACATTATATATATTTATACAAAATTAAAGTGTCCGGCTAATATTATTTTATCGGTTTATTTGCATGCTATTTTTTGTAGAATTAGGGTAACAAACGAGCACACATTTCACCTGATGGTAAGTGGATCATGTGGCACATAGACATCTGCATTTATCCTCGATTAAGAATCAAAACGTATATGCGTTGTCACCCCCGTGGATTAAGATGGAATGCCTCGTTTCCAGTAAAAAAGGATTTTCGGATCTCTTCAATCACCATAAGAAACATAGCAGTATTAAGCTGGTATTTTACGCCGGTATTCTGTGAGAGCGTGGTCCTGCTCCAGTTGAGCCAATCCATTCGTGCTACAACCAGCTGCAGCATAGCTCTACCACGTAAAGAAATGCGGGGAAGCCATTTCTTTACGTGCATTTACTTGTGTATACTAGCAGTAGTGAATTATAACGGCTGTATATTTATTTTTAATTTACTGTACAATATCGAAATAGTGCTGAGACCGGAGTCAGAAAGCAGCGTCAAAATGCGAGTTATTTATTAAGGCAGATAAAATCAGTTTTTGTGTTATCAGTAATCAGTGTACCAGTACATCGCATTAATTCACAGATAGTCCACTGCTGTATATGAATCTCTTCTACTTGTATACTGGAATAAAAACGTGGCTTCATAAGTCTCTCTGCATGGATTTCACCTACGCATACATATATACACACAAGCAAACAAACACACACACACACACACACACAGACACATACACACGTATATATATATATATATATATATATATGTTTCCGTGGCGCAAAGGCTTACATAATACCGGAGTAGAATAGAAGATTAATGCTCAATTCAAACTCAAATGCTAATGTATGATGAATTTAGAAAACTGGTGATTCTTTTTACCGGTAACGACTAATTATATCTTTAATCTCAGATACATTGTGACCACAGAAATGTAAATAATAAGACAATATTATTTAGGTTTCTGTGATTGTGACATTGCATCTACATTTTGATTGTAAATCGATGATACATGTAGGTATATTTTGGCCAAAGAATCATCTTACCATCAAGCAGACTATGTGCTTGCTTCTCACACCTACTCATTTAAAATAAACTCCAATGATGCTCAAGGAAGGAAAAGAGGTGACCATCAATCTCATAAGCTGGCACAACATGTCAGAACCATATGAAGTGACAAACACTATCTTAGGCTTTCAACCACAGAAATTTGTCTATTATTACTACTGACTGGACTGCCTCGTTGGTCTAGTGGTTGTAGTAGTGCTACTTCTGATCGTGAAGTCCTGGGTTCTAATTCCGGGTCGGGCCAAAAAAATAAATTATTGAGTTTATCTCTCAAGAAATTCTCAGTAGCTGCCCGAAGTCAGGAAGTTGGCGGTGTCTCACCCCCGTGCCTCGGAAAGCACGTAAAGCCGTTGGTCCTGCGCCTGATCTCTCTCCGGTCGTGTCGGTTTACCGTCCCATCGGATTATGAGAGTGAAGAAATAGAGAGTGCATCTGTGCTTGCGCATACACTTGGACACTATAATCCTGTCCTACGCCGATGACTAGCCTCCGTTGCGGCAGGCAGCCGTGACCGAAATTCGGTCTGGAGGACATTATTATTACTACTACTTCTGTGCTTCCAGCACATGGTTGAATATAAATCGCACGAAAAGATTTTGAATTTCTCACTTCTTTACTATGAAATTAAGCTCGGTTGTGATGTTTTTTAACGTTATTGATATAATAGTGTTAATAATATACTTAATTTAATGTTATACAACAATAAACGTTGCACGCACGATGGCACATCCACTAATATATTGCGATAATAGTTGCATCAAAGACAGGCCGATACTGAAAGCGTAATTTACGCTTCTTAATGTTAGTTGTATTTTCAAGCGACGAACAAAGTAAAAGTTCACCACCGGTAGCCGATGAACACTTGCAACAGATTTCAAACAAATAAGACTATACAGATTTAAATGTATATTGTAAAATTGTTTTTGGAAGAGTTTCCCGGTACAAGCAATTTATTTAGCTTAAAAAGAATCTCCAACCATAACATATTATACATTTTTGTGCTGAAGTTAGTGAAATAAATGAAAAATAAATGAAATGAAATAAAGACAGGTGTGTATCCAATACGTAGTCACCCCTTAGGAGTAAGGTGACTACGTATTGATAACTAAATGATACAACTTGTAAAAATATACGTGACAGAGCCATGCTGCAGTTATATAAATATTATGGTTGTAGCACGAATCGGTCGACTCGACCGGGGAAGGATCACGCTCTCACAGAACACCAGCGTAAAATAGTAGCATGCTGCTGTGTTTCGTATGGTGAGTGTAGAGAAACGGAGACCTTTTTAATGGAAACGAGGCATTTCATCTTTGTCCTCACGGGTACCAACTCATCTGCATTTTCGTAATGGAGGATAGACGTAGATGTCTATGGGTCACAGCAACCACTTACCATCAGGTGAAATGTGTGCTCGTTTGTTACCCTAATTCTACAAAAAATGGCATGCAAATAAACTGATAATATTAGCCGGACACCTCAATTTTGAATATATATATATATATATATATATATATATATATATATATATATATATATATATATATATATATATATATATATATAGTACCCGGTATTTTTCGCTCGGTTCTTTTTTAATTCGTGTGTTTTGGAAATTATATTTAGATACAAATTACATACTGATAAAATATTGATCTTAGCGACATAATAGAAAAAACTGAACTGGTTATTTGAATAAAAAATCATGAGTGCAAATAGTTTAATTTAAATTTTCGTGCTTTTAAAATATACTAAAAAAAGGGCTCGAAAGAATAGATTTTCTCAAAAAAGAAAAGAAAATTATAAAACAAACACACACAAAATTTTATCAAAATCGTTGGAGCCGTTTCCGAGATTCCGATTATATATATATTATATATAATCCAGGTTTCCTTACGTTATCCCTTACCGCCAAGCACGTGATAAATTAGCACTTAAAATGACAGTAAATTCCATGTTGTGTGTGTATTACGCTGGTATTCTTTCGTTGAAACTGGCGGCCGTGACCAAAATTAGGCGTGGTGGACATGATTATTCCTCACAGCTTGTAATTGTACTGACTCTGTTACTCTTCCTGCCCTCACCTTTATATTCTTACCTCCTTCATGCCCTAAACTGCTACTAAACCGAAAGATGCTAGAATTTGGTATCTTTCTAATCCAAGGCAGGATGTTTTCTGAAGGCTTTGTAAGTAATAAAAAATAGACCCTGTTAGTGTAAGTATGCTTTTATTACTAAAGGATGTCTAATTAAGATCATTCATCCATACCGATGAATAACTTCTACATGAGTGTACTTTAGACGCAAGTAGCGAATGTTGGCTGTCAAACACAAAAGCGATTACAGGGAATGCATTGTGTTCCGATCTCGTAGTGTATTCTTGCATTTTTTTTATCTGTGCGCGTTTTATTATCTGCGTTATAATTGGGATGCTCTGTTCATCGCGATTATACTCTGTCGTAATTTATGTCACATATCTCTGTAATTGGTTTCTTTTATCAGTTCTGATTAATCTCTTTCAAATATGAGTTATTATGAAAGCTTTTGGAGCATAATAAACGCAGTATCATTCGAATATAAAAGGAAGCTATCAATATGAAGAACCGTGGTAATACAAATGTCTATAATCCACATCATCAACACCGGGTGGACTGTGTGCTCGCTTGCTACTCTTATTTCTATAAAAAAATCTGTCCATCATTCCATCATCCACCAGCCATCTTAAGAATCTTTCATTAAAAATGGTCTTTTCAGGAAAATAAATGGAATTTTCAGTAAAAATGGTCTCCGGCTCTCTTCTCTTACCATACGAAACACAAAAGCAGCAATTTACTATTTTACGATGGTGTTCTGTGAGAGCGTGATCTTTCCCGGTCAAGCCGACCTATTAGATGTGACAACGCATTTATTTATTTATTTAATAACTTACATGTAACACCTTAAGCTAAAGGGTACATAGGGCGGACTTAATGCCATGTGGCGTTCTCTGCCAGTCAACCCTGGGTGCCAAGGACAATTGTTGGCAGGTGCGATTATTGTACATAAATAAGTGCACATACATTAAAATATACATATATACAAATTACATACATACACAATACATTTAAATATACACACATATACTATAAATATACGTGCAACTATACTCGCGCACACACTCGTGCATTAGAATCCTTCCAACGCAGTTGGCATGTCTCCGATGAGACTTAATTACAATGACGTTAAAATATATTAACGCATTAAAGTATTATACTAGACGTTGAAGAGATAATCATTATAGTTATAAAAAGTGAGAGGATCTTCTCAAGTTACGTACCGTGTATAAACTTTGTTTGTTCGGCACACGGCGTGAGAATCTTTCCTAACAGTACGGGCGTGCTATCGAGAGCTTTTTTGTTGTCACTTATTTCTTTTCTAAGGTTTATGTTGTCGTTCGAGTACCTTTTCATAATAGCCGCACTATCCGTGTGATCATGATAATGCAAATTTCATGAGAATTTTGAATTATTTTCATTCCATTCCTTTAACAAGTATTTATTTCGAATAAATGGTTTAAATTTGATTCAGCGTTTCTTTGACTTCAGTTGCGTCCGTTTTTAGTGTTCCGTATATTAAGAGGAAATGAAACCTTTATAGGTTCACTCTGTTGACCGTCCGTCCGCCCGTCTGTCAAAACAATTTTTGTAAGGAACTGGTTAAGGTATCAAGTTGAAACGAATATTAAATAAATAGTAAGGTCTATGGTCCTTTGAAGTTCTAAAAAGTCAAGCTTCTAAGCTAACGCAATCAAAAGCTACGGCAATTTATATCACAAGATTTGATACTCGCAAACTAACTCATCAAAACTTCTTTATCTCCAAAAAGCAAGGGTTTGAAGTTAAAGTGAAGAAAAAAATCCTAAATCGTTTTTTCGTAGTTAAATCACAACATAAAATATTTTTGTGATTACAAACTTTGCAGTTGGAAGTTAGAAAACTTACTGTCTGAGAACAATTTTTTTCACTGCAAAGTTAAGTTTGTCCTTCTATTTGATTTACCTTTTCGTAAGAGTAAATTTTTGATGTTTACCTTCTGTACCTTTAATGTTTAATAACCCAAAAATGACATGCAATCGTCAGCGCTTGAAACCTTCTCATACTTGTGTTATTCATTTTGTAGCCATTTAATATTTTTATTTATAGTATACGGGTGACAAACGAGAAGTCCACCTGATAGTAAGTGGATGCTGTGTCCCATAGACATCTACATTTATCCTACATTTATCAAAACGTATTTTATTTTAGTGGTTTTTAAGAAGTACATTATATATCTGGGGGCACAACAGTATCCCCAGATAAATAATGTATATCTGGTTGCACCCAAGTCGAGCAAAAAAGAGGCACGGCTGTACCATACTTTTCTCGAAGCAGTTCAGGCCATTTTCGACCCCCCTAAAACTTTTTGTGGATAAAATTAAAAAAATGAATTTTCAGGACCCAAGCTGGCATTGTATAAACACAGTATATCTCAAATTTCATTTAATTTGAACTAGTAGTTGAGGAATTATAACTAGACAAAGTTTCTTAATTTTGTCACTCACTGACTGACTGGCCGATCATCAAAACTCTTAGGCACTTCTAGTAGATATAAAGGCTTCAAATTTAGAATACAATTAGTGTTTAGTGTATAAATTAAGGAAAAACTAAAATATTTTGCAATTTTGGTCCAGTGACATCTTATAGTGACCATATCAATATTAAAAATCTTTTATGTTTTAAATAAATGGATTGACTTGGCAATCGCACTAAACAATCTAATATAATATAATATGTATTACTTGTGAGATACATTGTGTTTTCATGCGATGGCCAAGTTAATCCATTTATTGAAAAAGGTTTTTGATATTGTTATGGTCACAATAAGATGTTGTTATGTTAGCTAATTACGTAATAACCTAAAACAGAAGGACCCTTAAGTAGGGACTGAATAAATTTACCGACTTGGTATTACATGGATCTCACAACTTTTTACGTTAGAAGAACTGAGTTGCGAGACTTGGTTTTTTTTACAAGTTATGTTTTTGATGACATTACCATTTTTCTTTTCAATAGGATATTAAAAGTAACCTGAGTGAAAAAGCAGGACCGTTTAGAAGCATGGTAGACCGTGAATCATTTCGAAATTACAAGATATCAAATTCCAAGAATGTTGGTGAGGCCTCTTCCCCTCGGACCGCGTATGCGTTTAGACGTGTGTTTCTGTGCAAGTTTAAATTTTAAAAATAAATTATTTTAAAGAAATAATTTTGTTACCAAATTCCGTGCAAGTTACCAGGCACTCATAAGTATAAATTTTAAAAATAAATTAATTTAAAGAATTAATTTTGTTACCAAATTCCGTGCAAGTACCAGGCACTCATAACGCGTTTAGAAGTTGACGGTGCGTCCGAAACTCCGAGAAATGCAGAGCAACGCAACTGCGGCAACTACAGTTTGTCTACGCTACTACGGGTGGGTGCTTATCTATCTTCTTCATTCATAATTGCAGACATCGCACGTACGTCACTAAATCTTTCGCTTGCCATAATTCATAAGCGCTAGCGATTACAGTTAAATTTTGAGGCTTGGTTTAAGGAAAAAAAATATATATAGACAATTAAACTTCTATTTGATTTAAAGATTGAAAACGTTGCTATATATTAATTTCCATGATGGATAAATCTGTATCAGATACGGAAATTAACGTTTTGTCCACTAATAACACGACTCCACCTAATTACGTTTTTCAACGAAACAAGAGGACTAGAGAAGAAATGGCTGATTCTGTTACTAATCAGTTGGCTGATTTCAAAGAAGAAATTATAAAAATTATGACACTATTTACAACAAAACAAGAAAATGAATTTCAACGAATTAACTCAACACTGAAAGAAATCCAGCAGACAAATACTAGTATAGAAAGCACGATTGCCTTTTTAGCTACTCAAAATGAAGAGTTTAAAAAGAAAATAGATCAGTTAGAGAACCAGGTGAAGGAGGATAAGAAGTATATCACAATTTTGGAAAATAAAATTGAGGAAATTCAAATGGGAAACCGGAAAAGTAATATCGAAATAAAAAATGTTCCAAAGAAAAATAATGAAACAAAAGAAGACCTAATTGATATGGTTGTGAGTCTATCACAGAACATTGGCTGTAAGGTTGATAAATTAGATATAAAGGATATATATAGAGTACGTGGAAAAAAATCAGAAAAACTAAATACACCGATTGTTGTAGAAACTGGTTCTACGATCCTTAAGACTGAAATCTTAAAAATGGGTAAAGCTTTTAATATAAAAAACAAAAGTAAGCTGTGTGCTAAGCATCTGGGCTTTAAAGTACAGGAAGACACACCCATCTTTTTATCAGAGCACCTTACTTTGAAAGGATCTCGTCTACACTTCTTTGCCAGAGACCTGGTTAAGACAAAAGCATACAAATTCTGCTGGACTGCATATGGCAAAGTATACGTAAGAAAAGACGAATTTTCTCCTATAGTCACCATTAGAAGCGAAGAACAGGTACACCAACTTCTTTTAGACAAATGACTAACCCCTTTGTTAAATTTTTTCTTACCTAATCTAAAATTAATTCCCTTTATTTTTTTATTGATGTTAAAATTCTGTTTAATTATTTCAAAGGTGATCTATCACTTTTTATTTTTGTCAAAACTAATTAACTTTGTATATGTTACTTACACATCTTGCAGTTACACACACTTTAATAACACTATTATGTATACACTACACACATTAAATACACTATCAAGAAAATACAATGGAAATGATAACTTAGTTCAGCTTAACGACATCTTACATATTTCGTTCAGTATTAGAGAAGACGTCTATAGTAGGTAGAATATTAAATGAGTGAGACCTTACAAAATATAGAAGAAATAGACAATTTAAATATTGCACGTAATATTGAATGTGATACTTTAGAGTTTGCTACTCATTTCAAAAGAAAACAAAATGACCTCACTATTATCTCACAAAATATAAGAAGTATCTATAATACTTTAATGACTTTCTAATAACTTTATCTAGCTTCGATTTTAAATTAGATGTAATTATTTTAACCGAATGTAGACTAGACAGTAACAAGCCTATCCCACAACTAACTGATTACCACTCCTACTCTACTACATACCAGCTAAACCAGAATGATGGGGTTACTGTTTATGTAAATACTTCATTAAAAAATAAAGTAAAAGAAATAAAACTGGCACAGGCGTCTTGTATTCAAGTAGACATATTAAATAATATATTCTTATGTATCTATCGCTCGCCATCAAATACAAATATAGATAATTTTTAGCTTCTCTTAGTGCACATCTTGAGACAATATCAATGCATAAAAATATCATAATAGCTGGGGACATAAATATCAATATTAGACCTAAAAATATGGAGCCATCGCAAGAATATAAGAATAGAATAAGCTATCTTAACATGTTGGCAGAATTTGAAATACTTCCGGGACATGTGCTACCCACAAGAAACCTCAATTGTTTGGATCACTTTATGCTCAAAACAGACAGTAAAAAGGATCTGCCTTTCATAGCAATATTACATACCACCATTACAGACCATTTTACCACATTTTTATGCTTATCCAAAATTAAATATAATCAATTTTCAAATAAAACTAAATCTATACTAGACTACGACAAAGCTCAAAAATATCTACAAGAAAGTAATCTGGCTAAGTTATTAGAATGTTATGACCCTAATGTATTAACTGATCTTCTTTTGCATAATATAGCTAATTCTATAAAAAACAATATTATTACTATTGAAATTCCGAAGAGTAAACGTATCATAAAACCTTGGATTACAACTGGTATTCTTAAGTGCATAAATAATAGAAATAAGTTACAAAAGAATTTAAGAAAAGACCCACACAATGAAATTTTAAAAATAACATACTTAAGATATAGAAATTACTGCAATAATTTAATTAAAAAGCTGAAAAGAAGATATGAAAGAGAACAACTTGCTAAATCAGTTTCAAATAATAAGCTTCTCTGGAAAAATATAAAAAATATAACAAACTCGAACCATTCGAAAAACCAAAACGCAGAATTATTAAATACTAAACCCACCCCTACTGAAGCAGCAAATTTTGTTAATGAGTACTTTGTTAACATTGGTAAACATCTTGCTCAACAAATTAAAGATATTGCCTTGCATGACTCATATAACCTTTCTGACACACTGCCTGCACTGGGAAATTCCTTCACGCTCCTTGACACAGATCATGATGAAGTGGACAGAATCTTGATGAGCCTAAAATCTAACAGTGCACCAGGTTGGGATATGATTTCAACAAAGTATTTAAAATTTGTAAGATATGAAGTCGTTCCTATTATAACTCACCTTGCCAACCTTTGTTTTAATAAGGGGATATTCCCTACCCTGTTAAAGCAATCTATTATTATTCCAGTACACAAGGGTGGAGATAGGACGGAAGTGAATAATTATAGGCCCATATCCATATTACCTAGCATATCAAAAATTTTGGAAAAGCTTATTAATAATCGTTTAGTAAATTTTTTTAAATAAATATAATATTTTGTCTCCTTCCCAATTTGGATTTAGAACGGGTAAATCCACAGAAGATTCTGTAACTTCTCTAAGCTTGCTAATAATTGAAGAAATTGATAATAAAAATAAATGTTTAACTGTGTTTCTTGATATCAAAAAAGCCTTTGACATCGTCTCTGTCCCTATCCTAGTAAATAAATTGGAAAAGGTTGGTATAAGGGGATCACCATTAACTCTTTTTAAAAGTTATCTCTCTAATAGGAAGCAGAGAGTAAATTTGGAACAGTACTTAAGTGAAGATGCAGAAATAACATACGGAGTTCCACAGGGAAGCGTTTTGGGCCCTCCATTATTTCTTGTATATATCAACGACCTTTGTAGCCTAAAAATAAATAACGCAAAAATCTTCTCCTATGCTGATGATACTGCAGTCGTCTTCTCTGGAAACTCCTGGAAAGCTGTGAAAAATAGTGCCGAAAATGGAATGGTTCAAATAGCTACTTGGCTAAAATATAACTTGCTCTCGCTGAACACAAATAAAACTAACTATATATGCTTCAGTATCTACAATAAAAATCAACCTGATGACAGATATAGTATAAGGGTTCATGATTGTTGTAACACCCAGGATAGAAACTGCAACTGCCCGATCATAAATAAAGTTACCCATACAAAGTACCTGGGTGTCATGTTGGATCAGAGACTGTCCTGGTACCCACAGCTTGAGCAAGTTGCTGGAAGAGTCAGAAAGTTGATTTGGGTCTTTAGATCATTAAGGCACGTGGTTCCAGGTAATCATAAAAAAAATGGTGACCGGGAAACATCAAGAACAATTTTGAATGAGATATATATCGCCCTATCGCCAATCTTGGAATATTGCATTCCTGTTTGGGGAGGTGCGGCAAAAACTAAGTTTATAGAGGTTGAGAGAGCACAACGTGCGCTTATTAAAGTTATGAACTTCAAAAATATTAGATACCCCACGGAAAAGCTTTATCTCGATAGTGGGTTACTTTCGGTAAGGAAACTGTATATAAAACAGATCACACTCAAGAAACACAAAAATATACCCTACGATGCAAGTAAAAAAGATAAAAGAAGAAAAAATAATGTGGCTTCAGTACCCCAAACTAAAACTAAGTTTGCTAGTACTCAATATAATAGTCGCTCGTCTCAAATTTATAATAAAATCAATAAAAAACTAGATATTTATTCGAAACAATATATCGAATGTAAAAAGATAGTACAAAATTGGTTAGAGCCACTTAATTATGAGAACACTGAGCTGCTTTTACTTACAGTAAAATAGTACACACACATACCCACACACTCACATACAAACACATTCACGCGCAAGCACACACACACACACACACACACACACACACACACACACACACATACACACACATACACACACACACACACACACACACACACACACACACACACACACACACACACACACACACGCTTTCGCATACATATAACAAATATCATAATCTGAGGAAAAAAAAACTGTAAATACTCCCTTTTAGTCTTTAAGTTTTTCTTTGTAATGTCATATTTCATAATGTAAATAATATAATATATAGATATTGATATGGAAGAGCGGATTCACCTGGTACAGGCATTATTTGCTTAAAAGGAGAATCCGGCCACTAATGTCTGTAAAACAATTTCTATTTGCTGAAATAAATTTTATTATTATTGTGGGGTATCAATATAGTTTTCTCATCTGGTTGGGTTCTAATAATACATAATTATAAATGAAGATGAGAAGATAAATATACATAAATATCAATAACATAAAATTATTATTATTATTTGGGGTATCTATATAGTTTTCTCATCTGGTTGGGATGTATAAATATATAATTATAAATGAAAATGAAAATGAAAAGATAAATATACATAAATATCAATAAAATAAAATAAATACAAAAATACAAAAATAAATAAAAGCCCAACCAGATGGAAGCCCTCGGCAGGGGAGACCAAACGGCCAAGGGTTAGGGGGAAAGGGAAAGAAACCGGCGGACGATGCGGGCAGTATCAAGGAGCACCGCCTTCTGCATTTGAGCCCGGAGCGGTCCGTGACGGAGTCCCAGTCGCCTCAGATGACCAGAGAGGCTAACTGGGATTAGCCCATTTGCAGAGACGACTACAGGAATAATTTCGGTCGGCAGACCACCCCACATGTCGGTCACCTCGTGAGCCAGGTCCAGATATTTTGATCGCTTATCTGTTTCGGCTTTCACGAGGTTCTCGTCATACGGGATGGTAATATCGACCAAAAATATCCTTGACTGTGCCCGGTCCATCAGCACAATATCAGGCTTATTCGCAAGAATAGTCCTGTCTGTGATGATGGCCCGGTCCCAGTAGAGTCTGGCGCGGTCATTTTCGAGCACGGCTTCCGGCAAGTACTTGTAATACGGCAATTTCCGGTCCACGAGACCGTATTTCAGAGCGAGCTCCTGGTGTAGAATTCTGGCTACTAGGTTGTGCCTGTGCAAGTACTCAGAGTTAGAAAGCGCCGAACAACCGGAGATGACATGCCTAAGTGACTCACCGGGATGGCGACAAGCTCGACAGACGTCGACGGTGCCATCCTTTAGGATGTATCTCCGATAGTTGTTGGTCTTAATAACCTGATCCTGTATTGCACAGACAAAACCCTCGGTTTCCCCGAAGAGGTCACCGAAACGTAGCCAGTTGAGGGAGGCGACTGTATCTACGAAGGGCTCATGAAGAGCCCTGTAGTACCTCCCGTGGAGCTCTTTCTCCTTCCATACGGTCTCCCGATCGGAAATGCTAAGCACTGCTGGGTCCTGCCATTGCTCGTGGGCTAAGGATAGAGGGGTAAGCCCTTTATCACTAGAAACGACGTCATTATAGAATGGATCATCCGATCTCGTCAGGAAGTAATTACGGAGGCTGCACACTTCGCGATTATGCATGGTGAGCGCGCTCAAGAAGCCACGCCCACCATGCTTTCGCGGCAAGTACAGTTTCATTACCGACGATCTCGGATGATGCATCCTGTGGGACGTCATGGTAGTGCGGACTTTTCTATCCAGGGCGTTAAGTTCAGTCTGAGTCCACCTGAGTATGCCAAAGGTATACATGAGGACAGGCATGACCCAGCCGTTATATGCGTGTGTCTTATTCACACCGGACAAAAGGCTGTTAAGCACTTTGGTCAAGCGTGCATAAAACACGTCGCAAACTGACTGTTTCATACCAGCCTCATCGATACCGATGTTCTGTGACATACCCAGGTATCGGTATGTTTCAGCCTCGGAAAGGGTCCTTAAGTTGACGGGCATAGAGAAGTCTATGCCCTCAGAGTTAGCAACCCTCCCCCCTTCAACATGGAGGACCGCACACTTATCCGTTCCCAGCTCCATTCCAATAGAATTGCTAAATTCACAAGTGATGTTTAGCAATTCCATAAGATGGGAGCGACTGGAGGCGAATAATTTGAGGTCATCCATATAGAAAAGGTGGGTCACTTTTGTACCTCCTTTCCTAAGCTGAAATCCCCTCCCGGAGCCCTCCAGTAAGGTACTGAGAGGGTTCAGAGAGAGGCAGAACCAGATTGGACTCAGACAATCGCCCTGGAAGATACCCCTTCTTATCCTTATGTGGTGCTCCGCAGCCATCATCCGCTCGCCCAGATGACATAGGATCGTACTCCACTGCCCCATACACTGCTCGAGGAAGTCTCTAACTGTACAGTCAATCTTGTACAGCTCGAGGACCCTCTTTAGCCATGTATGGGGCACCGAGTCGAACGCCTTTCTGTAGTCTATCCAGGCGGCAGAGAAGTTCCGACGGTTGCGTTTCACCACTTTGCCTATGACCGCGTCAATGAGGAGTGGTTCCTTGGTTCCACGACCACCGCCCCGACATCCATTTTGAGCGCGTGACATCACCTGGTTTAGCTCCAGGTGCCGAGTGATTCTCGCGCTCAAAATGGATGTCAGTGTCTTATATATGGTGGGTAGACACGTGATGGGGCGGTATTTGCTCGGGTCTGTGGTATCCTGATCTTTAGGAACCAAGTGAGTGATCCCAGTAGTGAAGAGGCTCGGGAGCGACTTCTGGTCGAGAGCCTCTTGAAACTGTCGGGCGAGCACAGCGTGACACACTATGAACCCCTTCAGCCAGTAATGATGCAACCCGTCGAGCCCCGGACATTTCCAGTTCGGGGCCCTACGGACCGCCTCAGCCACGTCTTCCGGCGTTATGGTGATGGGGTCCATAGGCGTAACACTCGCACCCTGGCTCGCCACAACTTCCATCCAAGGGCCCTCGCTGTGGTTTACGGGCTCTGACCACAGGCCACGCCAGAATGCGATAATGTCAGCCTGATCCGGTCCTTGGCCCGCTCCACATACCTTTGGTCGCTCCAATGATTTATATTATATTATTATTATATTATTATTATTATTATTATTATCTGTGAAGCAAGTTGCCTTCTGCAATGTTTGTTTTAAGTGCAGCAACATCGAACTAAAATAACTGGTGTTTTATTGGTATTGAAGACCATTTTTTTAAAGAAGTTCCGCTGGGTTTCATGCCAGGATAGAGTTTTTTATCCGAATCAGTGGTAAATTAAACTAAACGGTAAATATCATTAAATATTATTTATGATTTATATCATTATATAAAAATCAAGTACCTGGATGACCAAGCTTTGCTCGATTTTTTTTTTGAAATTACATTTACGTACAAATTACATACTGATGAAACATGAATAATATTTTTTGATCTTATTAACATAATAGAAAAAACTGAACCGGTTATATGAAAAAAAATCATGAGTGCAATTAGTTTAATTAAAATGTTTGTGTTTTTAAACTATACTAAAAAATGGCTCGAAATAATAGATTTTCTCACAAAAGAAGGGAACTTGAAAAAAAAGAGGAAAAAAGTCGGACCGAAGACAGGACGTGAACCAAGGCATTACGATTTCGCGACCGCTCGATATCCACTTGAGCTATTACGATCATTAACATAGCGTCAAAATTTACCTTCCTATATTGTAGCAGTTTTTCATTGCCTGAAAACATGGACAAAAAGACATTTTCAAAAAATAAATCCTAGATCTCTCCCTGGACACTAAATTTTACGAAAATCGTTGGTGCCGTTTTTATATAGATATATATATATATATATATATATACTTAGTAGTATATATATATATACTTAGTAGTATATATATATATACTTAGTAGTATATATATATATATATATATATATATATATATATATATATATATATATATATATATATATATATATATATATAAAAACGGCACCAACGATTTTCGTAAAATTTAGTGTCCAGGGAGAGATCTAGGATTTATTTTTTGAAAATGTCTTTTTGTCCATGTTTTCAGGCAATGAAAAACTGCTACAATATAGGAAGGTCTCTAAAACTTCGTGACTGTAAATTAATTGTCACTGAATGGCTTAAGACTAAAACCTACGATGATATTGAGGCAATGGTATCATCATCATCATATTCGGTCTAGAAACCGTTATACCTATATACCTCGGTAATGAAATCATTAGTGGAAGAAGCAGTGCCTGGCTTATATTGTAGCAAGGCTAACCTGAACTTAAAACTAAAACTTATATCTACACACTAACACAACACAACTAATTTAACTCACACATACACACACACACACACTCACACACACACACGCGCGCGCACGCACACACACACACACACACACACACACACCACACACACACACACATACACACACGCGCGCGCGCACGCACGCACACACACAAACACACACGCACACACAGGCACGCACATACGTCCACACGCCCACCCACCCGCACGCACGCACGCACGCACGCACGCACGCACACACGCACGCACGCACGCACGCACACACACGCACACACAGGCACGCACGCACGTCCACACGCCCACCCACCCACACGCACGCACGCACGCACGCACGCGCGCACACACGCATGCACGCACGCATACGCGCACGCACGCACGCACGCACGCACACACACGCACACACGCACACACGCACACACACACACACATACATACACACATACACACACACACACACACACACACACACACACACACACACGCACGCTTTCGCATACATATAACAAATATCATAATCTGAGGAAAAAAAACTGTAAATACTCCCTTTTAGTCTTTAAGTTTTTCTTTGTAATGTCATATTTCATAATGTAAATAATATAATATATAGATATTGATATGGAAGAGCGGATTCACCTGGTACAGGCATTATTTGCTTAAAAGGAGAATCCGGCCACTAATGTCTGTAAAACAATTTCTATTTGCTGAAATAAATTTTATTATTATGTGGGCTATCAATATAGTTTTCTCATCTGGTTGGGTTCTATAAATATATAATTATAAATGGAAATGAAAAGATAAATATACATAAATATCAATAACATAAACAAAATATAAAAATACATATATAAATAAAAGCCCAACCAGATGGAGGCCCTCGGCAGGGGAGACCAAACGGCCGAGGGTTAGGGGGAAAGGGAAAGAAACCGGCGGACGATGCGGGCGGTATCGAGGAGCACCGCCTTCTGCATCTGAGCCTGGAGCGGTCCGCCACGTAGACCCAGCCGCCTCAGATGACCCGAGAGGCTGACTGGGATTAGCCCGTTTGCAGAGACGACTACAGGAATAATTTCGGTCGGCAGACCACCCCACATGTCGGTCACCTCGTGAGCCAGGTCCAGATATTTTGTTTGCTTATCTGTTTCGGCTTTCACGAGGTTTTCGTCACACGGAATGGTAATGTCGACCAAAAATATCCTTGACTGTGCCCGGTCCATCAGCACAATATCAGGCTTATTCGCAAGAATAGTCCTGTCTGTGATGATGGCCCGGTCCCAATAGAGCCTGGCGCGATCATTTTCGAGCACGGCTTCCGGCAAGTACTTGTAATACGGCAATTTACGATCCACGAGACCGTATTTCAGAGCGAGCTCCTGGTGTAGAATTCTGGCTACTAGGTTGTGCCTGTGCAAGTACTCAGAGTTAGAAAGCGCCGAACAACCGGAGATGACATGCCTAAGTGACTCACCGGGATGGCGACAAGCTCGACAGATGTCGATGGTGCCATCCTTTAGGATGTATCTCCGATAGTTGTTGGTCTTAATAACCTGATCCTGTATTGCACAGACAAAACCCTCGGTTTCCCCAAAGAGGTCACCAAAGCGTAGCCAGTGGAGGGAGGTTACTGTGTCTACGAAAGGCCCATGTAGAGACTTGTAGAACCTCCCGTGGAGCTCCTTCTCCTTCCATACGGTCTCCCGGTCGGAAATTGTCTGCACTGCCGGGTCTTGCCATTGCTCGTTGGCTAAAGATAGAGGGGTAAGTCCTTTATCACAAGAAATGACGTCCTTATAGAATGGATCATCCGATCTCGCCAGGAAGTAATTACGGAGGCTGCACACTTCGCGATTATGCATGGTGAGCGCGCTCAAGAAACCACGCCCACCATGCTTTCGCGGTAAGTACAGCCTCATTACCGACGATCTCGGATGATGCATCCTGTGGGACGTCATGGTAGTGCGGACTTTTCTATCCAGGGCGTTAAGTTCAGTCTGAGTCCACCTGAGTATGCCAAAGGTATACATGAGGACAGGCATGACCCAGCCGTTATATGCTTGTGTCTTATTCACACCGGACAAAAGGCTGTTAAGCACTTTGGTCAAGCGTGCATAAAATACGTCGCAAACTGACTGTTTCATACCAGCCTCATCGATACCGATGTTCTGTGACATACTCAGGTATCGGTATGTTTCAGCCTCGGAAAGGGTCCTTAAGTTGACGGGCATAGATAAGTCTATGCCCTCAGAGTTAGCAACCCTACCCCTCTCAACATGGAGTACCGCACACTTATCCGTCCCCAGCTCCATTCCAATGGAATTGCTAAATTCACAAGTGATGTTTAGCAATTCCATAAGATGGGAGCGACTGGAGGCGAATAACTTGAGGTCATCCATATAGAAAAGGTGGGTCACTTTTGTCCCTCCTTTCCGTAGCTGAAATCCCCTCCCAGAGCCCTCCAGTAAGGTACTGAGAGGGTTATTATTATTATTATTATTATCTGTGAAGCAAGTTGCCTTCTGCAATGTTTGTTTTAAGTGCAGCAACATCGAACTAAAATAACTGGTGTTTTATTGGTATTGAAGACCATTTTTTTAAAGAAGTTCCGATGGGTTTCATGCCAGGATAGAGTTTTTTATCCGAATCAGTGGTAAATTAAACTAAACGGTAAATATCATTAAATATTATTTATGATTTATATCATTATATAAAAATCAAGTACCTGGATGACCAAGCTTTGCTCGATTTTTTTTTTGAAATTACATTTACGTACAAATTACATACTGATGAAACATGAATAATATTTTTTGATCTTATTAACATAATAGAAAAAACTGAACCGGTTATATGAAAAAAAATCATGAGTGCAATTAGTTTAATTAAAATGTTTGTGTTTTTAAACTATACCAAAAAATGGCTCGAAATAATAGATTTTCTCACAAAAGAAGGGAACTTGAAAAAAAAGAGGAAAAAAGTCGGACCGAAGACAGGACGCGAACCAAGGCATTACGATTTCGCGACCGCTCGATATCCACTTGAGCTATTACGATCATTAACATAGCGTCAAAATTTACCTTCCTATATTGTAGCAGTTTTTCATTGCCTGAAAACATGGACAAAAAGACATTTTCAAAAAATAAATCCTAGATCTCTCCCTGGACACTAAATTTTACGAAAATCGTTGGTGCCGTTTATATATATATATATATATATATATATATATATATATATATATATATATATATATATATATATTATACAAGAATTGCTCGTTTAAAGGTATAAAAATCAATTACAGTCCGTTAGTCTCGCTAAAACTCTAAATTGGCTCTAAATTAATATTTTAATGAAATTTTTGTTTGTGTTTGAGTAGGTCACTGGATAGTTTAGATTTACAATTGGACCCGGTAGGTGGAGCTGTTGTCGAGTTACAGAAATTATCCGCACGAAGCCTGGGCGGACCGCCAATAATGAACAAAACGTTCTGTTTGTTTCTGATGAAGAAGATATTTGCATGCATACGGACCACTAGTAGAAT